>JADMNL010000022.1:534412857-535625000 GCA_016271365.2 Neoceratodus forsteri | reverse complement strand
TCTGCAGGAGTATGATGACCCAGGATCAGGGGACCCTGGTCCACCCCAACCTCAGGTCCCTTCATCTGCATTCCTGGCTCCAGAGAACTTGGCCGTCACCAGGTTTGGGGTCTCTAACAGGGTAGCAGACATCCTGGTGGCCGGCCAGAAGCCTTACACTCGAGCCACTTATGCCATGAAGTGGAAGCGGTTTTCCATCTGGGCTGCCAGACATGATCTGGACCTATTCACCTGTTCGGTGAATCATATCCTGGACTACCTGATCTCATTGTCTGACTCAGGCCTCCAGTACTCTTCCCTCAGGGTCCACCTTTCGTCTGTTTCTGCTTTTCATGAACCCGTAGGTGACCGTACTATTGCTCAGCTGGATGTCTCCCTTACATTTCTTAGGGGCATCCTGTATCTGAAACCTCCAGTCTGTTCCCCTGTACCAGCTTGGGAGTTGAATTTTGGTTTTGAGAAATTGACTCCTCCTCCCTTTGAGCCAGTTGTGATTTGCGATTTGTGCTTTCTCTCTCTTGGAAAGCGCTATTTTTAGTTGCAATTACTTCTGCTCCAGGAATTTCAGAGCTTCAGGCCCTCTGGTGTGAGGACCCTTATTTGTCTTTTCAAAACGATAGGGTGTAACTGGCTGTCTGGTGTATTCAGCTTTTTACTCAGGTCATAGAAACATAGACTTTGACGGCAGATAAGGACCATTTGGCCCACCTAGTCTGCCCATTTCCCTACCTAGAGGATAAGCTGCAGATCCTATTTAACCAACAGCTTATTTCTTCCTACCCCCCACAAAAATTGTCTTATGTCTGTCCCATGCATTCTTGAATTCTCCCACAGTTTTAGACCCCACACCCTCCTCAGGAAGGCTGTTCCATGCGTCCACCACCCTCTCTGTGAAAAAATACTTCCTCACATTGCCCCTGAGCCGTCCCCGCTCTATCTTCAAATTGCGTCCCCTTGTTCTTGCACATCTCTTTTTCTGAAAGTTGCTACCCTCTTGGACTTTGTTGATTCCACTGAGGTACTTAAACATTTCTATCATGTCCCCCCTCTCCCTCCTTTTCTCAAGGGTATACATATTAAGCTCCTTTAGCCTCTCCTCGTATGGCTTCTCTTGCAGATCCTGCACCATTTTAGTTGCCGTCCTCTGAACTGCCTCCATCCTGTCTGTCCTTGCAGAGATGGGGTCTTCAGAACTGCATGCAGTACTCCAGATGGGGTCTCACCAACTGTCTGTACAGAGGGATAACAACTTCCTCTTTTCTGCTGGTGATGCCTCTCCCTGTACATCCCAGTATCCCCCCAGCCCTCCCTACCACCGACTCACATTGCTTGCCAACCTTAAGGTCATCTGATATGATTACCCCATGGTCCCGTTCCATTTTTGTTGTTGTTATTATCTCCCCCCAATGTGTAATCTTCCCCTGGGTTTTTGTTTCCCAGGTGCATTACCTTGCACTTCTTTGCACTGAATCCAAGCTGCCATACTACTGACCATTCCTCCAACCTTGCCAAGTCCCTTCTCATCCTTTCCACGCCTCCTTGTGTATCAACCCTGTTGCAGATCTTTGTGTCATCTGCAAAGAGGCATACTTTTCCTTCTAGTCCCACTGCAATGTCACTTATAAAGACATTAAAAAGGACAGGACCCAGTACTGAACCCTGTGATACTTCACTAGTAACCCCTCTTTCTTCAGAGTGGACTCCATTTACAATTACCTTCTGTGTCCTGTTGTTCAGCCAATGTTTTACCCAGGCTACCACCCTGGGACCCACTCCAAGGCTGGTTAATTTGACTGCTAATCTTTTGTGTGAGACTGTGTCAAATGCCTTGCTAAAGTCTAGGTAGGCCATGTCCACAGCCCCTCCCTGGTCTACTACTTTGGTCACCCAGTCAAAGAAATCAGTTAGATTCGTCTGACATGACCTTCCCCCTGTGAACTCATGCTGCTTTGGGTCCTTTGCCCCATTGGCCTCTAGGTACTCAACAGTTCTCTCCTTCAGAAGTGATTCCATCACTTTCCCTACCACAGAGGTCAGACTGACAGGTCTGTAGTTTCCTGCCTCTGTCTTGCTCCCACTTTTGTGAAGAGGAATCGCATCAGCTTTCTTCCAGTCCTCGGGTAGCACACCATCCTCCCATGATTTGTTATAAAGGGTAGTCAGTGGTGTCACTAGTTCTCTGCTTAATTCTTTTAGAATTCGGGGGTGAATTCCATCTGGCCCCATTGCTTTGTCCACCTTCAGTTTTAGGAGTTCTTTCAGAACCCTTTCTTCTGTGAAAGGACTGGGGTCAACCCCCCTCTTCAGAGTGCTTCTTCTGACCCTTAATTGGATTAGGCACCTCCCCCACTAACTCTTTTGTGAATACTGAACAGAAGTATTCATTCAGTATCCCTGCTTTTTCACTGTCACTCTCTGCCCACCCACCATCCATTCTATTCAGCCTCACTATCCCTCCCTTTGTCTTTCTATGCTCTCTGATGTACCTATAAAAGGTTTTATCCCCCTTCTTAACCGAGTTAGCTATCTTTTCCTCAGTTTGTGCCTTTGCTATTCTGACTACCCTCCCTGCTTCCTTCTGCCTTAACTGGTACAGTTCTCTGTCCTGCTCCTTCTGTGTTTACTTACACTTCCTAAATGCTATCTTTTTCTCCCTAACCTTCACCGCCACTTCTTTTGAGAACCATAGTGGCTTTTTCTTTCATTTTGATTTGTTTATTTGCTTCACACAAAGGCTTTGTTGCCTCTGTAATGGCAGTTTTGATATTCCCCCACTGTTGCTCCACCCCTCCTTCTAGCCTGTTTGCTAGTGCTTTTCTAAGGCACTCTCCCATCTTGACAGAGTCAGCCCTCCTGAAGTACAGAACCCTCACTTTTGTATGGCTTGACTCTGTAGCCCTTTCTCTCCTTGGTTCCCTTGAGCAAGAGCCTTGGTCCCTCAGTCTCTGGGGGGAAAGTACTGAGGAGGGAACAGAATTGCCCATGCCTATATAGGGTTGGTGACGTTGAGGGCGTGTGCAGCCCAAGTCGTACTGCTGAGAATCTTCCGTATGGATTCCCCTTCACCAACGGTGAAGGTTCTTATGGTGTAACTTGATGACTGAGATCCCCTCGAAGATCTACTGTTACGGTAAGTTCTTACATAACTGTTCTTTTGTCTCCATTCCAAAGGTCATGACCCCACTAATGCAGGGCATCATTGGAGCTGATGATTCACACATTTACAAGCCAGCAGGAGCTGTCCGTTCCTGCCAATGTCAACCTCCACCCACAGTTGTCGTACCTCCAAATAATGTTAACAAATCCCTTGCATTTAGTAGTCCCACCCCAGCTGGCAGTGGTTTAAGACTCTGAGTTGCAAACTTGGAGACCTGGGTTTGAATCTTTGCTTGTAGAGCAGAAAGCAGCTAACTAAAAGAAGCTACATTTTCTTATTAATTTAACACTTATATCTCAGCAGGAGTCAGTGTCTGTTGACATTAAGCAAAACAGATAATTTATTAGACATAGAAGGGGTCTTACTTAGGGTTTAAAAAAACAAGAAAGAAAAGAAAGAAAGTCAGTGTGTGTTCTGTGCTGTGAAGGGTACTGTATCAACTTACTTTGCTAAACCAGTAGGAGGAGAGAGAGCTTAATTGGGGGTGTGGCTTACACACTATAAAAGCAGGTGACTCAAATTACAACTTCCTGTTGCTAGCCTTTTTTCTTACTAATTGCCCTCCATCCCACCCACCTTAAGCCAGTTCTACTTTTATAGCCACTGGATTTGACTGTCAACAGGAACTTCCTGTTTGGCAGTAGGAAGGGAAGAATCATAGAGAAACATTGGTTTTGTCAACCCTAAAGGAAAAAAGTAGCTCACTCTCCCCCCAGCTGGTGGTGGTCTGACACTGAGCAAAGAAGAAGGAGGCTACTGAAGAATATAGGAAGTTGCTGACCCAGAACAGGAAGGGTGAGAGTTGTGAGGAGAGGAGAGAGTAAGTATACAGAGAAATAGGAGAGGGGACACAAAATAAGACACGATAGGAGTGGTGCAGTGCAATGGCTGTGGGGCAGCAGTGTTCCGGGAGACATTCTGGAGGCTGCGATTCTGCCCTAGTTGCAGGCACCTCTCTGGTCCGAGGGAGGAGGTTGTCCGTCTCCAGGCTGACCTGGCTAGGATTCGTGAAACCTTCTCCCCCACCCAGGGACCACCAGGGCCAATGCCACTACCTCAGAGGTTGCCAAGAAAGAGGAGAGGCTGGACCAGGGTGGGCTCAGGGAGGGAGAGGGTGGTGGAACAGAGTTGCATGCCTCCATCTGTATCTCTCCACAATTCATTCACTCTTCTGGTGGATAGTGGTTCCTCAATGAAGGCACCTGCAGTGGAGACCAAGGAGGATGCTGGGAATCTTCACAAAGGAGACCCACAGGAGGGTGGCATGAGACCCCACAGGGGAAGGAAACAACTCCTGGTGGGGGACTCGATCATTAGGGGGGGTAGAAATAGGGGAGGAAGGGGAGGTAAGGTGACTGCCTGGTGCCACGGCTTGGAGGGACAGGAAGTGAATCCTCAGGATCGTGGGAGCAGTTGCATGAGGCAGGGAGCTGGATGTCATTGTCCGCCTAGAGACAAATGACCTGGCTAGGAATGGGATCAGAGCAGTGCAAGAGGAGTTTGTAGAGTTGGGGAGGGGCCTTAGACAAGTAGCGCATATGGTAACCTTCTCGGAGGTGCTGCCTGTCTATGGCAAGGGGTCGACCTTTAAATTCTCCTCACTGAGGAATTCAATAAAATGGTTGAAAACTGGTGTGAGCTCAGGGTTTTGGCTTCATTGGGGCCTGGGGAGCCACCTGGAGGGATGCAGACCTATACTGGTGGCTGGTCTTCATCTGTCGGGGGGGGCAGGGACCAGGATCCTAGGTGAGAGGTTTAAATGCTTCATTGGCAAGCATTTAAACTAGCCAAGGGGAGGCTCTGAAAAGGAGCAGGGAAATCCCAGCCTCCCCCCACAAAACACGGTAATTAGTGAGGTAAACACCAAGGTAGAGAAGTCATTAGGGAGAAGGACAGAGGTAAATGTAAAAAAAGGCAAAGGCAGTAAGGACAGGAATGGGGCTAAAAGGGGTAAGGCCATCAAAAAGTGGAGGGTGATGAGTACCAATGCCCGTAGTCTGTGTAACAAGCTCCCTGAACTAGTGGCCTTGATGGAAGAGGGTTGCCTGGATATTGTGGCAGTCACAGAAACATGGTACACAGAGAACCATGACTGGGATGTCAACATACCAGGATACACAATCTACAGGAGGGACAGGGAGGGTAAAAGAGGAGGAGGAGTAGATCTCTATATAAAGGAAGGGATCAAAGCAACAGAATTAAAGAGTAAACAGGAAGCAGATGAGGTACTCTATGTCACCCTGGAGACAGGAAATGGCACCACAATCTGCATGGGGGCATACAGACCCCCATCTCAGGGGGAAGGAATGGACAAGGAAATGATAGAAGGCTTCCTTAGAATGGCAGAAAAAGGGGAGATATTGTTGATGGGGGACCTGAATGTGCCATATGTTAACTGGAGCACCTTTGCTGCAGGCACATCCAAGAGCATGGTCATTCTTGATGCCCTACAGGGGGCATGCCTCAGACAGCTAGTACTGGAACCCACTCGGGAGGGAGCAGTCTTACACCTGATACTCTCAAATGGGGATGGAGAAAGAATCTCAGATTTAGAAGTGGGTAGCCATCTGGGAACAAGCGACCACCAAACAGTGTGGTTCACGATAAACACGGCCATACAGTCAAGCCATACAAAAGCAAGGGTATTGGACTTTAGGAGGGCTGACTTTGGGAGAATGAGAGAGTGCCTCAGAAAAGCACTAGCAAACAGGCAAGAAAGAGGGGTGGAGGATCAATGGGGAGTAATCAAAACAGCCATCACAGAGGCAACAAGCCTTTGTGTAAAGCAAAACACAGCGAAGGAAAAAAATGCTATGGTTCTCAAAAGAGGTGTCCAGGAAAGTTAAGGAGAAAAGTATAGCATTCAGGAAATGTAAGGAAATGTAGAAGGAGCAGGACAGAGAACTTTATCAGTTAAAGCAGAAAGAGGCTGGGAAGGCAGTCAGAATAGCAAAGGCCCAAACCGAGGAAAGGATAGCTAACTCTGTTAAGAAGGGGGATAAGACCTTTTATAGGTACATTAGGGAGCGAAGAAAGACCAAAGGAGGGATACTGAGGCTTAATAAAGGGGAGGGAATGTGGGTAGAGGGTGACAGTGAAAAAGCAGGGATACTGAATTAATATTTCTGCTCAGTATTCGCAAAGGAAGAGGAGGGGGAGGTACCTAAACCAAACAAGAGAAACACTCTGAAGATGGTGGTCTGTACCAATCCATTTACAGAAAAAAGGGTTCTGAAAGGACTAATAAAATTGAATGTGGACAAAGCAATGGGGCCTGATGGGATTCACCCAAGAATTC
Source organism: Neoceratodus forsteri (assembly GCA_016271365.2). NCBI lineage: Eukaryota > Metazoa > Chordata > Ceratodontiformes > Ceratodontidae > Neoceratodus > Neoceratodus forsteri. Next base: position 535,618,545 of record JADMNL010000022.1, on the reverse strand, counting down.
TAAAGGTATTAAGGGTAGAACTAGTGACACCGCTGACTACTCTCTCTTTAACAAATCATGGGAGGATGGGGTGGTACCTGAGGACTGGAGGAGGGCGGATGTGATTCCTCTTCACAAAGTGGGAGCAGGACAGAGGCAGGAAACTACAGACCAGTTAGTTTGACCTCAGTGGTAGGAAAATGATGGAATAACTATGAAGGAAAGAATTGTTGAGTACCTAGAGGCCAGTGGGACAATGCCCAGAGGCAGCATGGATTCACGATGGGAAGGTCGTGTCAGACGAATCTAATAGATTTCTTTGACTGGGTGACCAAAGTAGTGGACCAGGGAGGAGCTGTGGACATGGCCTACCTAGATTTTAGCAAGGCATTTGATACAGTCCCACACAAAAGATTAATACACAAGTTAGCCAGCCTTGGAGTGGGTCCCAAGGTGGTAGCCTGGATAAAAAATTGGCTAGACAACAGGACGCAAAGGGTAGTAGTAAATGGAGTCCACAGTGAAGAAAGGAGGGTTACTAGCGGGGTACAGCAGGGTTCAGTACTGGGACCGGTCCTTTTTAATGTCTTTATAAGTGACATTGCAGAGGAACTGGAAGGAAAAGTATGTCTCTCTGCAGACGACACAAAGATCTGCAACAGGGTTGATACACAAGATGGAGTGGAAAGGATGAGAAAGGACTTGGCAAGGTTGGAGGAATGGTCAGATGTATGGCAGCTCAGATTCAATGCAAAGAAGTGCAAGGTAATGCATCTGGGAAACAAAAACCCAGGGAAAGAGTACACAATGGGGGGTGAGATACTGACAGCAGTAAAAATGGAAAGGGACCTGGGGGTAATTAGATCAGGTGACCTAAAGGTGGGCAAGCAATGTCAGAAGGCAGTAAGGAAGGCTGGGGGGATGCTGGGATGCATAGGGAGAGGCATCAATAGTAGAAAACAGGAAGTTGTCATCCCTCTGTACAGATGGTTGGTGAGACCCCATCTGTAGTACTGTGTGCAGTTCTGGAGACCCCATCTCTGCAAAGACACAGACAGAGTGGAGGCTCTCCAGAGGAGGGCAACCAAAATGGTGCAGGGTCTGCACCAGAAGGCATACGAAGAAAGACTAAAGGAGCTTAATATGTATACCTTTGAGGAAAGAAGGGAGAGAGAGAGGGGACATGAGAGAAACTTTCAAGTACCTCAAGGGAATCAACAAAGTCCAAGAGGGTAGCATCTTTCAGAAAAAGAGATGTGCAAGAACAAGGGGGCACAATTTGAAGACAGGGGGGACGGCTCAAAGGTAATGTGAGGAAGTATTTTTTCACGGAGAGGGTTGTAGATGCATGGAACAGCCTCCCTAAGGAGGTCTTGGAGTCAAGAACAGTGAGGGAATTCAAGAATGCATGGGACAGACATAAGGCAGTCCTAGTGGGGGGGGGTAGGAGTAAGTAAGCTGTTGGTTAACTAGGATCTGCAGTTTATCTGTTAGGTAGGAAAATGGGCAGACTAGGTGGGCCAAGCGGTCCTTATCCGCCATCACATTCTATGTTTCTATGAATCCCACGGCCCCTGCTTGCATACTGTGTGACACTGAGCACGTCATTTAACTTGCTTGTGCTCCTAGGTTGCACCTGTAAACAAGCTTTCAGCTTAGTGTCTCTCTCCTGGTAAAAAAAAACAAAAAACTTAATTCAGTTCTGTTATATATCTTGTGAAAGTCTTGTATTCTCTAAAATCATTTTAACTCGGATACACTTTAAACTACAGAGAAGAGCCTTGAAAAGCTTCATGCCCAGCATAAAACAACATAAGGATTGCAGAAGACCGCAACAGCACTAACTAACTCAATGCAACTACTGCAGGCTTTAGCACCAAAACATCATAAAACTCCTGGATACCTTATAAGAGTCAGGGCTTGACCTTTTGTATGGAGTCAAGCAGCTTTTCACACCAGACTTAAGTACCTTGATTTACATTTAAATCCTGAGGAAATTAAGAAGGTGCAGTAGAGGCAATCATTGTGTGTGCCTACAGACTACACAGGTAAACAGAATAAAAAGCTGAGGGACGTTCCATTTAAAGTGAAGCTGTTATGCTGAGTGAGAATCCCAGCAGTGAAAAGAAAAATTTAAACACATACCTTAGAAGAAGACAGGTAAAGCTTTCATTTCTCACTCCAGGACTGATCCTCCCTATTTAAACTTGTATGGCTGGCTCCGGTACAAAAGCACTTTGGAGCTCACGCCACTCCCCACCCCTTCTGACACACACACACAGGGACTGTTTTTAAGATGGCATGTGGTTATGTTGTCTTCCTTCTTATTCCTCTTCCCTCGGATTCAGTATACATGCACAGTCAACAGTGTTATCTCTGACGGCTCTTTAGCCAGAGCCCATTTCTGTCCCCCCTTCCCATGCCCGTCCGGGGTGCTGAACGTATGCGTGTGGAGGTCCGCACATGCTAGGCACTGCGGAGCACCCCACCCTACTGGCTGCCCTCTACTCCTGCGCCACCACCGGATCTCCACTCGGTAGTGACAGGACTGCGGGAGGGACAGCGTCCACCTCAGGAAAGCTCAATCCTGCTCCTATCCTCCCCCAGGCCAGCGACCCAAGGTCATTTCTGAACCTGGCTTGCTGGTGTGACACGTGGTATGGTTAGATGCCTCAACCCTCTGCGCCACTGAGCCGGCTTGATCAACTGCTTTTTAAAGTAGCATGTTCACATATTTTAAAGAAGGCGCAGATCTGCACCCAGTGTCCTCCTATTTCGGCCCCTGATATGCTTTTGCATAATGTGGTGATCAACTCCCTAGTGTCTAGTGATCGCCCACCTCCAGTCACCATACATTTGCCCTGCATGAATTACTGATCATTGCTCGGCATCTAGTGCCTCCCCGATCACCATACATTTGCACCCATTTACTCCCACCTCACAGATCACAGTACATTTTTTTCTGTTTGAATTACTGATCATCCCTTGGCTTTTGGTGACCCCCGTGAACCTCTCCTCATGCTTCTACTCAGGTCACTAGCTCTGGTGGCCTCCTTTACTCAAGTAGGCATTGTTCCATCCAAGACGGCAACCGGCACAGCCCCTCTGCTCACCACATTGGCTGGTGACTGGGAGCAAAAGCCTACTGTAGACAGGCATGCTCACTCTTTGTCACTCAGATGGTAACTGGCTAAGCTGGTGATCTGAGTTGCTGTTAATGATCACCATCTCCGGAGTGGAAGATGCCAGCTTGGGTAAGTGGAGTGCCACGAGGGGGAGGGGGTATAGGGACCTGAATGGGTGAAATGAGTTCACATTTGGCACTGCAGTTGGGGGTGGTACTACTAGGTGCCAAGGAATGATCAGTAATTCATAGGGGGCAAATATACTGTGGTGGGGTGGTTGTGGTACTTCAGATGGGGGCAGATCTTCAGCAGTCTGGGGGGGAAGGGGCAACACTAGACACCAGGAAATTATCAATAATTTATAACTGGCAAATACACAGTGTTTGGGAGTGGTGGTGGTGATGGGGGGGATGACTAGATGCCAGAAAATAAGTAATTTATATGGGGACAAGTGTATTGTGATTGTGGTGAATCACTAGATGCCAGGGAATGATCAGTAATTCATACTGGACAAACGTATGCCAGTTGGGGTGGGGCCGTTAGTTGCCATTGACTTGTTAACATTATTTGGAGGTATGACAATTGTGGGTGGAGGCAGGAACAGACAGCTACTGCTGTTAGTCTGCTATCTGGCACTTGACCTGGCGGGGGGTGGATGCTCATCACTTCTGTGCACAGTAGTAATAACAGGGTTTTGAAAGCATTAAACAGAGCTGCAATATATGTTGTTTAGCACTTTCAAAACCCCTGAATATACTGCTGCTGTGGGGACCCCTCATTTGCAAGCATGTAATGGTATATTCTGCATGTCCCCGCTGTCAGGTTAGCGCAGAAGATTTGAGGCCTCTGAATATGGCCCCTTTCCAGCATGCTTAGTGCTGCACTAATCTTTTTTTGGCTCTTTCCAAGGCCCCCGGGTGACCCGCTTCTGCAGGCACCACATGCGTTTTTCTTCTGCCCGCTGTGCTCAACTTTGGCTGCTGTCACTTTCTGGCCCACCGTGATATTCTGACACCTCTTTGTTCTGGCTTTCCCTTGCCTGCTGCCACCAGGGAGGAAGCACTGCAGAATTTATTGGTGACAGTGGGGTAAGAACTGGGTGGTCAGGTGGCATGGTGGGGGCACACAGTGGATGATTACCCAGTGCACCAGAGCAGGTCATTTCCATTTTCTTCCTTCCTTCTGCCCCGCCCCCCACATTATGACCTCACATTGTGTCATACTGGGAAGGATGCACGGCAGCATGTGGTCACCCACACCACCAAATGTGCCTCCACTGGCCTATCAACAGGAGCCACTTAAGGAGCAGTGTGTGTCATTTGTGAGCCATTCTCTCCCTCCCAGAGAGCAGAGAGTCCGCACGGATGCCCCTTACCCTCCCTGCCTGTCTCCACTACAGTCATCCCTGGTGCAGGATGTGAAACCGGGTTGCCAGCATGTTGAGTGGGTGCCTCACTGCTCAGTACCATGGCTCTGTGCTAATCTTTTAAATATGGATGCCATAATGTATCAAAATAAAATACAGGCAACCACACACAGCTCAGCATGGGTTTCCATCTGGAGGTTGAGATGACAGCATGGACCTTTTTGAACTTTGCTTTTGAGGTTCTCCTCAAACCCTTGATGGAAACACAGCCTTGTTATGTATGGTTGCCCATATATTATTCTATATAAAGACATTAATCACACCACAGAATCACATGACCCTGAGTCCAGCTAGTTGTAATATGACAACAGAACAACCTTTCAACCAACCCTTTGGAAAAAAGTTTTTCTCCCACTCCTAAGATATACTTCCTTATTTCTGTGGAACTAGCTTTTGTCCTGCCACAGACAGGCAGAATATGTTTGCTTGTTCTCTTCATTGCAAGAATATAATGTTTTTTATTTTCTCTCACAGTGCCAAATTCTTGTACGTTTCGAGGTGCAATTTGTTTCATCCTCATCTCGATGTTTGTTCTTGGAGCCCTTTGGTAAGTTCTGTTTCTTTGTTTTGTTTTTACTTCTGAGTTCTTATTTTCACAATGTACTGTATTTACTAAGGATAACCCAACTGAAATGTGACTGATTTCTGCAAACATTTTGACTATCAAAATGGGTAGAAGCGATACTGATAATTCAGGATCGTCTAGAAACGGTGACATTTTGTGAATAATAACCTGGCCAGAATATTTTTTTTAAGCTCTATAAAGATAATTAACAAACATATATATTTGGAGGTCTGTACTCTACTCCTGCAGCATGTCAGAAATATTGGGGTTGGAGAAGAAACACAGAATGAAACCTGGCTGGGAGGGGGTGGGTGACCCACACAAGCTGACCTGTAAGTGGCATTATTCACAGTGTGTGTGTGTGTGTGTGTGTGTGTGTTTTTGCTAAACAGCTAGTGACACTAAGTATACGAGTTGCTTTTAGTGCTGTCTTTCTATTCACTGATAATTTACGTTATCATTTTCTGTTTTTTTTGTTTTGTTTTGTTTGTACTTTCAATTTACAAAAAAACCCCAATCATTTCAGTGAGGAGCAGTTAAATTCTGTGTATTGCAATCTGATTCGAGTCCTGTTTACTTGAAGCCAGCACTGAAGGTATTCAATCTACAAGCATTCAAATGGTTCTGAAAGTTTGAGGGATACATAACCTAGTAAAGCAGTAGATGCAGCGATAGACCGTGTGTTCTCATTGGTAACTAGCTCTGGACCAGTACCTGGCAAAACATACTTGTCTACAAATGTTTTGACTGGTCTGCCATGTAAATCGGAAAATCAGGTGCACTCACATTATAGGAATGGAGGCTAAGATAATAAAAAAGTTAAGTGTGTGTCTTGATGGGGAGAGGACTGGCACCTGTGAGGAGTGTCATTTTGTGACGTCATCCAATATGGCCAGGTGTATTGAGCTCTGAATGGTAGCAGTTGGTTTGCTTCAGCTATGTCTCTAGCTGAATGAGTTTTGTGCCGTTTTAAACTCTTAAGGTTCTGGGCAGTTTATAATTTCTCCTCCCTTACCTTTTGCTGCTTCTCTCACGGTATGTCTAAATCCATACGTCGAACGCGAGAGCTCGCTGGTATCTACTCGTTGGATAAACGCTGTACACATAGCCAAAAGTCAGGCAGGAACCCTCAAACTTTACATCAGCATTCTTCAATGCTGCGGTCACCATCCCAGACTCCCAGTCTTGTGGACTTAAGAAATCTTCAGGAGCCACTACTATCATCGATTCACACGCCAGTGAGTAAAAGGAAAAAGCTGGTAGCAGGTAATATTTTTCCTTTTTTGCAAGTGAATTCAAGAACTGTGAAGGCACAGAATAAAGAAATGCTGCAGCCTGAGGCGGAGTCTCAGGAGGGGCAAGGAAACCCTGTTTGGGGGGAAGGGAGCAACCGGGTGTTTCTAACGGTAGTAATAATTCAAAAGAAAATGAAGCCGATATAAATCAGGTGGGTCATGGTCTCCCACATTCCGTAACTCAGGAAGAGAAGCAAGCTACAGCTTCTTTGTCGCAAGATATGTTAAATATAAAAGGGGAAACGCTTCAGGTGGTCTCTGTTTAAAACGGAGGTGTTGCAAATGCTAGGCGAAATGAAGTACTCAGTTTCTTGCATTTTTTTTTCCTTTTTTTTTTTCCTTCTAATTACTCTGACTAGGTTACAAACCCAGCAACTTATTTGGAATGGATTTCACTAACTGCAGGTACTGTGGAACAATTTTCAGGAGGACAGTCTTACAGGATTTAGGACACTGTCCTACATGCTGGGCCTTTGGAGATCTTAGAGCTCAGCTCCGGGCAGCATGGGCAGAGATTGCACGCCTCAAATTTCATATTGAAGAGGAAATACATTATAAGAACCACCCGCCATTTCCCCAGCATCCAACAGAAAAACCCTCGACCGCAGAGGGTAGTTGGTCCAGGAGGTTGGCAGGTGGTTAGGAGGAGCAAATCAGGTGCCCCATCACTCTCTGCTCTCCAACACATTACCTCCAAAAACCATATAAACACTACAAACAGGTATCTGCCTCTATCTCTGAAATCAAACAAAGAGGCAGAAGACACTGCAGAGCAGGACACTGCGGCACAGGAGCTAGCACAACAAAACTCACCCAAATCAGGAACCAAAACAAAACAAGCACAAAGGAAATCCAAAAAACTTCTGATCATAGGAGACTCCATGATTCGGGGAGTTGATACCCATCTCCAGCCAGGGGTGATGGTCAGATGTCTCCCAGGTGCATCAGCATGGAGAGACACTGACCGCATTGCTAAAATTGTTCACAAAGCAGGAGAAAGCATTGATGTCCTAGTACACATAGGGACTAATGATCTCGCCAGCCGGTCAGTTGTGGAGACCAAGGAACACCTGACTAGGCTGGGTGACAAACTATCATCTATTTCGGTCCGCATCTCCTTCTCTGAGATCCTGCCAGTCTGGGAGAGGGGAGCAGATTGACGGAAGGTCAGAGAAGGGGAGATAGGGGAGAGCAAACACGTGGCTCAAGGACTGGTGCCAGGAAAAGGACACAGATTTGTAGGAACTGGCAACAGTTCTGGGAGCGAAAGTTCTTTAAATTTGAGGACTGCATCTGACTAAAGAGGAGTCAGTGCATTGGGGCAGAAGTTTGATGTCTTTGCAGAATATTTAAACTAGCAAATGGGGAGAGGTGCAGCACCCCACACGCTTAATGGAAGAACACCCTCCCCCTCAGCTAGTGGTCAAACAGGAATTCAGCATGTTTGCTGTTCATTTGCATCACCAGGTAAGAAAAAGGCTTCTCTCCCATAATGACGACAGGGGTAATGCCAAACTTCACCCAACAACTAACACACCAAAATCTGGCCAATGGAAAATCATGTACACAAATGCTCACAGCCTGGGAAATAAGATCCCAGACCTGCAGGCAATAATGTCAGAGGCTAAACTGGACATAGTAGCAATTAGTGAGACATGGTTTACCAGTAACCACACTTGGGAGACTTCAGTACCTGGCTATGCATTGTTCAGAAGAGACCGAGGTGCAAAAAGAGGGGAGGAGTGGCCCTGTATGTTAATGAAAATAGCAAAGCTACAGAAATTCAGAATACACATAAGGAGCCAGAAGAACTGTGGGTCACCCTGGAAACAGGAAATGGGACAGCCATAAGAACTGGGGTTGTCTACAGGCCCCCAGACCAGAGGGAGGACATAGACACATTACTGTTAGATGATATACAAAACATGACAGCTAAAGGGAGGTTCTGATAATGGGAGACTTCAACATGCCAGATACAGATTGGTCAATACCAGCAGGAACATCTGCCAGAACTAGACTCATAGTGGATTCCCTGCAGGGGGAGGGCCTCAAACAACTGGTACAGCAACCCACAAAAGACAGGGCTATCCTAGATCTAGTACTGACTAACAAAGAAAGGATCACAGATCTCCAGGTAGAAGGTCACCTGGGGGCCAGTGACCATCACATGGTATGGTTCAATTTGGCTACTACATCTAAATCATCCCATTCCAAGGCAAAAATATGGGACTTCAGAGGAGCTGACTTTGATAAGATGGCCAACAGAGTTAAGCTAGCCCTGGCAAAAAGAAACACAGGTGAGGGGTACAGGCAAAGTGGGCAAGCATTAAGGATGCAATACTTGAAGCAACATCCCATTGTGTTAGACAGAAAGGAAGTGAAAAGAAGAAGGAAACCACTTTGGTTCTCAAATATAGTAGCAGAAAGGTCAGAGCCAAAATCTGGCATTCAGGAAATATAAGGGAACACAGCGGATGAAGATAGGGAGGCATACCAAACTGCCCTAAGGGAAGCAGGTAAGGCAGTAAGGCAGGCAAAGTCCCAAACTGAGGAAACACTAGCACGAACAGTAAAAGCAGGTGACAAGACTTTCTATAGATACATTAGTGAAAGGAGAAAGTCCAGAGGGGTATTCAGCTTTAATGGAGAAAAGGGAGCATGTGAGAGGAGGACCCTGTAAAGGCATCTATCCAAAATAGATACTTTTGCTCAGTATTTACTGAAGAGAAGGTAGGGCAGGGCCCACAGCTCAGCATCATGGACACAGGGGGGAGGGAGGTGAGCACTACTTCCTTCACAAAAGAAAGGGTCCTACAAGAGCTTGCTACGCTCAGGGTGGATAAGGCAATGGGACCTGATGGCATACATCCTAGAGTACTTAAGGAGCTAAAGGAGGAACTAGCAGAGCCATTAGCAGAATTGTTTAGTGAGTCTCTGAGCACAGGAGAGGTCCCAGAAGACTGGAGAAGGGTTTTGTGATCCCGCCCCACAAGAGTGGTAGCAGGGAGGAGGCGAGGGAATCACAGACTGGTCAGTCTTACCTCAGTAGTGGGCAAGATTATGGAGGCACTCCTTAAGGAAAGGATAGTGCAACACCTGGAACATATAGGGGCACAGGATCCAAGACAGCATGGGTTTACAAAGGAAGGTCCTGTCAAACTAATCTCATAGATTTCTTTGACTGGGTAACCAGAGTGGTGGACCAAGGGGAGCAGTTGATGTCGCCACCTTGACTTCAGCAAAGCTTTTGACACTGTTCATATAGAAGATTGATAAATAAGCTGGGTGGGCTGGGTGGTCAGAAATTGGTCAACTGGGTGGCAAACTGGTTGACGGGCAGAAAACAGAGAGTGGTGGTAAATGGTATACAGTCAGAAGAGATGCAGTCACAAGTGGGGTACCTCAGGGATCAGTCCTGGGGCCAGTTCTCTTCAACATCTTCATTAGTGACCTTGCAGATGGACTAGAGGGTAAGGCTTGTCTGTTTGCAGATGACACCAAGATCTGCAACAGAGTAGATGATCCAGATGGGGTGGGAATGAGAAGAGATCTGATAAACTAGCAGAATGGTCAGAAGAGTGGCAACTGAGATTTAATGCAGAGAAGTGCAAAATCATGCACATAGGGAAGAGAAACCCTGAAGCCACCTATAGGCTGGGAGGGGAGTTGCTAGCAGTCACAAAGGAAGAAAGAGACTTGGGCATCATCATCACTGATGACCTAAAATCATCCAAGCAGACCTCTAAAGCAGTAGGTAAGGCTAGGGGGGTGTTAGGGTGTATTAGTAGGGGTATCACAAGTCGTAAGAGGGAGGTAATAATCCCTCTGTACAAGACACTGTTTAGGCCCCATCTGGAGTACTGTGTGCAGTATTGGAGGCCACACCTTCACAAGGACATTAACCAAATTGAGGCAGTCCAGAGAAGGGCAACCAAGATGGTGCAGGGACTGCATCAGAAGACATATGAGGACAGATTAACTGAGCTCAATATGTATACCCTTGAGCAAAGGAGGGAGAGAGGTGATATGATCGAGGCATTCAAACACCTTAAGGGCATAAACAAGGTGAAAGAGTCTAACATGTTTAATATAAGAAAAATAGCAGGACAAGAGGACACAGCATGAGATTAGAGGGAGGCCGATTAAGGGGGAATGTGAGGAAATTCTTTTTCACAGAAAGGGTGGTGGATGCATGGAATGGCTTACCACAAGAAGTGGTGGCTATGAATACAGTGCAGGGCTTCAAACAGGCATGGGATAGGCATAAGGGAGCAATACAAATGACTATGAATAGATAGGCCACTGACAGAGCAAAGGCAGATGGCACATTTATAAGGTAGAAAAAGAAATGGGCAGACTGGATGGGCCTTGCGGTCCTTATCTGCCGTCAACTTCTATGTTTCTATGTTTCTACTATGTCTCTTTCGTTAACTGAATTGAATTCCAAATTAGCCCAACTTACCACAAGAACAGAAGAAACAGAAAACCGAATTTCTGCAACAGAGGACACGGTCAGTCTTTTTACGATTAAATATGGACAATTTGAGAAGCTGCTCCAACTCCTACAAAGTAAAATCGCCAAACAGGAGGATAGAGCCCGCCGAGGAAATCTACACTTAAATAGAATACCAGAGGGCCTTAAAGGTACTGCAGACCCCCTGCTTTACTTTGAGAAGCTGCTAACGATCGCCATGAACAAGCGCTATCCTGAAGAGAAAATATATATATATACATACTAACTCTAATTTTCCCAGAGCAGTATTTGCTACACCTCATAAATACCTGGAGAAAGGTGATTTTGCAGAAGGCTTGAATGGAAAAAAGGCTCATGTTTGAAAACACTAAATTTAATGTGTTCCCAGTTATGTTATTGGAAACCATGATGTTCAGCCCAGTAAAAAGAGCTATATCAGAAGGGGATACACTTTTCCATGATTTATCCTGCCAAACTAAGGTTTATTGTCAAAGAGAAGCTGCACACCTTCGATGACACAGATGATTCAATGGAAGCGTTTGCAGAGGAATATGGCAGCTCTACAATATTATAACTTTAGCCATGCATAAGCCGGCTTTTACCCCTGGAACAGACATTTGCGATATAATCAATTGTTGTAGGGTGGGAGGGCAATTCTTATAATCCTTTTCTATGCTCACATAAATTCTCTACTTCTGGATACCGACACAAAACTCTGGTGTTTAGTAATACTGTTATGAATGGAACATGCCACTGATCTGTTTTCAGGGATTTTGATGACTTTCGTCATCATGTTCTTTGGGGGGTGGAATCTAGTATCCGTGTGATCCCAGAAAAGGGTTTCTTGGGTGGGGGGGATTTTCTTTCCCCAGTATGTGTGTGTTAAATACCCGTATTCTTGTTATATGGTAAATCTAATGAGCAGGAAGCAAAAAAAAAAAATGAAACAAGGGAAATTTGGAATGCTAAACTCTATTGTGGAGGGGCCAGGCTACTCTTTAGGCAATGAGTGAGTTACATATTCTTTCTTGGATTGTTGGGAACTGAAAAATAAAGTAAAAACGCTTAAAGTAATTAAATATATGCAGAAAAAAATTGATATAGCTATGTTGCAGGAAACTCATTTTTATCAAAATGACTCGACCTGGTTCTGCAGCCTCTGGGGTAAGGGTATTCTTTCTAATTTTCAGAATAATTCAAGGGGGGCAGCTATCACTTTCAATGATAAAATACCATCCCCGAAGATTGTTAAATCAGAAACAGATGGATATGGCCGATGGGTTATAATGGAGGTGCTTATTCCCAATTTTAGTGCCGCATCCAATATTAGTAGCCCTAGCCTTTTCACTCAGTTTTTTTCTTACATTATCCTCATTTTCACCCCCATACATTGTGGGGAAGGGATTTCAATGTCGTATTGTACTCTCAGGGAAAATATCTAAATTAGATAAAGCCCATTGCTCTACAGGGTTCATTATTAAGAAATATATGTTAGAACTCAGTCTAGCCGACCTGTGGCATACTAAACACCCAGAATATCCTGGGATTTTGATATTGAATCATTCACCTTGTATAATAAAGATTAAGATTTCAGGCAATACAATTAATAGGAAACCTTGGAGATTGAACTGTGCAATAGTAAAAATACCAAAGGTTAGACAAATACTAACCAGAGAAAGCAAAGAATTATTTTTAAATAATATACAGGACACTACAGTTTGTACTGTGTGGGAAACTTTAAAAGTGTGGATACGGGGAGGCTAAGAACTATTGAATTCCATAGAAATAAGATACAGAATTCTATGCTGCATCAATTAATGAATGACATTTCAAATTTACAAAAAATCCATAGTCAGACACTAGATAATACCATTTATTCTAAACTAAAAAAAAAAAAAAAAAAAATACAATTTCTTCAGATATTATGACACGACAGATCAAACTAGATCAAATTACCTTTTTTTTTTTATCTGCTAAACCTCTGAAACTTTTGACATGGCAAATTAGGAAGGACCAAAAAAAAAAGCCTATATTTTAGCCATTAATGACCCGCTGGAGGTAGTGGTGGAGGACCCAAGTATGATTAATAATAACTTTTTAAATTACAAAAATTATATCAAACAGTCTCTTAATATTAACCAAATTAGAGAATATTTACCTCAGAACTCCCCTATTACAATCTTGGTTAGATTTAGAACCTTATTGGATAGGGACACAATGATGGGGGAAATTGACCTTGCTATAGAAGCTCAACCTAGCAATAAGTCCCCCGGCCCAGTTGGGATTGTAATAAAATTTTATAAACAATTTAAGGAAATATTAATACGCCATCTATGAAAACTCTCTAATTCACTTAATACATCTAAATTTCTCCCTAAATCATTTCACAAAGCTATTTATGTATTCCTTTAAATAAAAAAGATCCATTGAGCTGTGTATCATATCGCCACATCCACTACTTAAATGTAGATTATAAACTTTTCACTTAAATTATAGCTAAGAGACTAGACATCATATTACCACATATAATTCATAAAGATCAACATGGGTTCATAAAAGGTAGAACTCTTAAAGAAAATATTAGATTATCACTGAATGTGGTTTCTTTGCATAAATCAGAGGATGCTGTTTTTTTTTTTTTTTGGCCGTTGATGCAGAAAAGGCGTTTGACAGAGCTGAATGGAAGTTTATGCATGAGACAGTAAGGGAGATGGGGGTTTGGTGCATAGCTCAATGGATGGATTCAATTAATTTACAGTCAATCTTTTGCAAGGCTTAAAACTAATCACAATATATACGAACCATTTAGACTTTATAGAGGAACAAGGCAAGGTTGCCCTCTGTCACCAATCGTATTCACTCTAGTGATAGAAGTACTAGCTTTGGTAATTTGAAACAATACACAAATATTTGGTATTAATATAAATAAGATTTGTAAGATAAACCTATTCGCAAATGATATATTATTCTATCTCACAACCCCAGAAATATCTATTACAGAACTTTATACGGGTGATAAACGGCTTTGCAAAATTATCAGGATATAAAATTAATTGGGATAAGACTATTCTGATTAAATGAAATAGTCATGTAAATTTAAGTGTGCCAGATGGACTAAAGTGCCAATTTAGTACTCAAATACAGTATTTGGGGATTTTAATATCCCCTGATCTTTGGAACTTGATCACTCTGAATTATGATCCACTACTTAAGGAAATTCAGGCAGCTCTTGACCAATGAAAAAAATTACCATTGGCATTAATTGATAGAATTGGCATCATTAAGATGAAAATTCTTCCTAAATTAATATTTCTGTATCAAACACTCCCGATTAATATTCCACAGAAATATTTCTTAAACATAAGAAAATAACCAAATTTATTTGGAACAATAAACCTCCCCAAATCGCATATTCCACCCTCACCAAATCCAAGAATTTGGCCGGATTGGCTTTACCTGATATGCACAAATATTTTTTGGTGGCACAGATTTCAACAGTATGAGATTGGATACATGATGTACAAAACTCATTACAATCAACTCAGAATAGTACTCATCCGTATTCATACACGACTCTGCTATTATTTTCTGCATATAAAAAAAATTAAAGATAAGCATCTACTTATTTCTGTGATAACAATTTTGGGTTGGGAGAAGGCACATTCTGTGCTTAAAGAAGAGGTCATGCTTACTGAGTTCTCAACAGTATTCTTGAATTATAATTTTTTGCCTTCCTTTATAGACCAATCCTTCTAGCTATGGGAGCTGCATGGCATTAAAAGTATGAGAGAAGTGTTAGCCAAAGGTAGATTAAAAACCTTTCCAACTCTTCAGCAAGAATTTAATTTACCAGTTTCACATTATTTTCAGTATCTTCAGTTAAAGGCTTTTATACAACAGTATATTAAGAAACAGAATCAAAGCATGACCTCGTCCTTATTACAAACATTAACCAAAAAGAAAGGCAAAAATAAGTTATTGGTTATATATCAGATATTAGTAAATTCTTCACAACACAATCAGCAAAAACTTATAAAAAAAAATGGGAAGCTGAATTAGGTGTAAAAAATGAATGACCTCAGTATGGAAATAGTAGCAACTTTCACTATTAATGTTAGGGCAAGTAAACTCCAGCAGATTTAATTAAATATTTTCTATAGAACTTATTATACCCCATCTAAGCTTTATCATTTTAATATAGACATATCTGATAAATGCCAAAGATGTACACATATATTAGGGGCACTTACACATATGCTTCACTCGTGCCCTTCTCAAATTTTTGGCCAAAAATGATGATTATTCAGAAGGCATTCAAGATAAGCCTATCACATACACCACAATTCACATTACTGTTGATTCTGTCCTGTCAATTAAATATAGATCAAAAGAAATGTATTACTATGGCTCTTATCATTGTCAGGAAATGTATCCTACTAAAATAGAAGGATCCCTCCCCACCGGCTGTACAAACATGGATGACTCTCCTGATTGATATGATGAACTTGGAAAAAAATGTATTATTTAAGGGACAATAAGACTCAAGTTTTCAATAAAGTATGGGCCTCGTTCCAAAATTTGATTCACTCCAATAGTCTTTAAGACATAATTAATTATTAGAATTGGGTAATTAAAAAAAGTATAAGTTAGATGCCTGGACCCCTTTCAGGTAATGATGAGAACTGAAACGCAATAAACTGAGCTACCTGCTAGATGAATATTGGACCTTATATCTTCTGAGACGAAAAAAAAAAGTTAAGCATGCATCTTATAAATATACGTATTTCTCAACCTTGATGAAAACAGAAATGACACCATTTCAGCCAGTCAGGATTGTTTGTTCTTAACATTCCAGATACTTTGTTCTTTCTGTCTAGCTAGGTAGTTATCTGTCTTTCTATGTATGCAGTAGTCTGACTCAAAACATGCAATTTGTGTTCAAGTGTGAAGGGTCAGGACCATAACTTTTGAGTGGCAGAGCCACAGATTGAATTGTGAAAATCCTGTCTTTTAACAAGTGACGATAAACTGATTCAGGCCTTTGCATTTTTGATTTGCATGACAATAGTTTGCCGAGTAAAACTTTCTAAATCTGCAGTTTGTATGAAGATACATATTTCTCTTTGATTTAATGTTCTCTCTTCAGTACATGGCTGTTGTGAAGTCCTCAGCACTGTGAAAGCTGCTCTCTGGTTCAGTGTTTGTGATACATTCAACCTTCAGGACAGCAGTTGCAATCCATCCTGTCTGTGCAGCAGTAGTGATACCACTTGTAAGTCTGGGGACCCGGGTGCAGGACAAAGTCTGTAATGTCAGAGGGCGAGCTGGAGAGGAGGACGCTCTCCTCCTTGGGGGTGGTTGGTTTACAGACTCCACTGCAACAGCGACTCATGGGTGACCACAGGTGGCAGTGTAAGACAGAGGTGAATATTATAGGAGTGGGTTGGCAACTTGCACCAAGTATTGACACATGTCAGTGTGTGCGCGCATCACTGAGCCCTTGTGTTTGGCATTTGTGGGGTTGGGGAAAACAAGAAAATGCTCCACAGATGTGCAGGATGAAACTTTAGGCACCTTTGGGCCCATATGTGCTGAATGTTCTCTGACTTTCAGAATTGTGCTTTTCGTGAGGGGGAGTTCAGCCGGCTCCCCACTAACCCCACCCTGGAAGGGAAAGTACTGGCTTAGAGAAGATGTTGGTAAGTGGCAGAGAATACATGGGATCAGCTGTAAGGTAGCCTCATGAAGTGAAAAAAAACAGAGGAACAGATGTGCCTGTGGTGCAGGAATGGTGCAGGACTAGCAAAGGTATACTTGGTACAATACCTTGTTTAAGACGAATGGCTCAGGAAATGGTGTTTTAAGCAGAATATTCAGTGTATTGAACATTGGGAGAATTTTTGTGACAGGAATTCCCTTTTCTGCTGGGATGGCCTACACCTTAGTAGGATGAGTAGTTCCCTCCTGAGTAAATAATTTGAGGCAGTCATAAATCTTCAATTAAACTGAAAACGAAGTGGGAGAATGGGAATGCTCCCAATGTTCTAACAAAGGTTACATCCCTTAAACAAAATCCTGTAAAATATGCTGACTTAATACAGGATCTTTAAATAATATGCAGATGTCGGAGCTGAAACATGGTGGGACTCCTCGTCCAGTTAGAGTAGGGAGATTCCAACTTATAAATTGTATCACAAGGATAGAATAGGCAGACTATGGGGAGGTGTATGCTTATACGTATGGGAGGACATTCCCTCATATGAGCCAAATCTTCAAACCACCACTGAAAGTATCTGGGTCAACATACAGTTTAGGGGACATTTAGAGATTACAATAGGTAATTGTTATAGGCCTCCTTCAGCAGATATGGCATATACTACCAGTCTCCTACAAGATATCTCTAACTTATCTGATAAGAGGGATGTCCTAGTCCTGGGGGACTTCAGCACGCCCAACATTGATTGGAATCAGGGTGCGAAATTCCTATACTTTAGGTGCCCCAGGGCAGGCACTTTTGTCTTAGGACACCTACTGCTGATTATTGCCTGCCCCATGGGACACCTAAGGTAGCTGTGCAGCGACCGAGTCTCATTTTGTCCATTTCCCCCATTTCTTATTTATTTATTTATTTTTTTTTGGACGTCGGCATCGTTATCTGTGTGAGGTGGGAGGGGCTGCCGGAGGAGCACCGACAGCCGTAATCTCAAGACGAACCTTAGCGGGATCAACTGACAGGGAGGCTGAGAGGTAGACGACAACAAGCAGGTTGAATGTCCCTTCCATTGATCGACAGCCTGATCAGCAAATGAAACCGTGAGGGACCAGGTTCGCCGGGGCAGGAGTTCGGTTGCAGTTGCAAGACAACAGCTGGAAGTGCAAAGCGCGCCATTCTTAGAGTGGAGAGGAGACGTTCCGGTCAACGCTGCAGTCAGTGTTCGCAATCCCACTAGTAAGTCGCACTGTGTAATGTATGGTCCCTGCAAAGCGGGCCCCTCTTACCGAGTGGAGAAGAAGCATTCCAGTCCACACTGCAGTCGGCGTTCGTGATCCCACTAATAAGTCTTGATTTTCTTCTAACTACAAGAACAAAAATCTAAAGCTTTTTTAAGAGTGCTTGCCTTAGTTCTTCATTCCAGTTTCACAGGCTCACCCTACAACTTGCGACTTGGAGAGGGAGGGTGATGGGAAGAGAGTCTCTTACTCGTGGGAGTAAGAAGATTCAAAGCTAACAGGCTTGTACTTTAGGAACAAAGAAAGAGCACTCAGAGCTGTTTTAAGAGAGAGGTTTTGTAAACAATACTGAGATAGGAGGAGGGTGTTGGTAAGAGCTAATGTCAGAGTTCAACAAAATAACTGCTGCTGTTGCAGTGTAAAGAATAAGTACAGACAGACAGTAAAAAAGCATTTGGGAGTGGGGGGAATCGACCACCAGAGGGAAGCTAAAATTAGCAGGTAGGTACCCATTCTGGTAGTCTGCAGCAGTCTACCTTTATCTAGTCAGCCAGTCACAGTTTCTTTGAGCTCAGCTAAAATCAGGAAAACAATGGCATCTCCTACTCTCCTGCCTAGGCTGCCCCTCATAAATGAAAAGCTATTTTATGGAAGCTGACAAAGCTAGCTGAAATCTAAATAGATATTTGGGAACTACTGAGCTTAAAACCAAGAGGCTTTAAAAAAAAAAATACTCTGGGACTACCTAAAATCTAAATAGAAAATTTCTTTAAAGCCTAAAGAGCAACTGAGAGCAAAGTTAGCTAAAAACTAAATAAAAACCTCCTGTAAAGAATTTGATGGTGCCTGTGGGCTGTACTAACTAAAATTTGAAAAGGAAATCTCTTACGGATACTTCAGTGGTTGGTCCAGTGCATACGAAATTCATATTATGTAAAAAAACTAGGGGTGGCATGTAAATAGTTTCTTGGGCATGTACGATTGCTGCGTACATGCCCAAGTGGGCATGTACTTTTTTTTACGAATTTCATACCCTGATTTGGAATACTTTAAGTGGTAGTAATGAGCAAGATAAACTTAGTTTCAACACTCATCAACTCTGTTCTAAAATAGCTTGTTAATCACCCTACTAGGAGGAAATAACATCTTCGATTTCATTATCACTAATATTAAGAACATAATTACAGACATAGAAATTAAGGATCCCTTAGATAACGACCAAAATTCGGTTTTGTTCAATATTACTACTGAACATCATAGTTCACTTAATCATATTACTTACAAGGATTATGATGGAGCTAACTTTAAGGAAATTGTTAGTATCCTTAACAGTATTAATTGGGAAGAAGCACTTTCTCACCTTTCTGTAAACCGTGCCTGGGATAACCTTAAATTAATCATTCAGCAAATTAGAACAAACGTATGTGCCAAACAAAAAAAAAATACAGTAAAAAGGGCAAAATCCCAATGTGGTTAACGATCATTTAAAAGACAAATCAAGCTTAAAGGAAAAATATTTAAAAAACTAAAATCTAATCCAAGTGAGGAACAGATCACTAATTATAAAAAAGCTTTATCTACACTTAAATATATGATTAAGAATTCTAAACAAAAATTAGAATTTAAACTAGCACATTCAGAGGACAGCCAAAAGTCACTAATGTCTTATTTATAAAGTAAAAAGGGCAACACTAGGATAGTTTGTCCATTAATTCATGATGGTAAAAGTTTACAATCCAATATTGACACAGTTTATCATTTTAATAATTATTTCTGTTTCAACTCTAAAAAAGACTCTCAAAATTTAATCAATTATCAAAATAGCACCTCCCCTTCTCCATATATTATGCAAACATCTGATGTACTTCTGGCATTAAGAACATTAAAAAAAAAAAAAAAAAAACTAGTCCTGGACCTGGCGTTATTCATCCCAGGTTTCTTATTGAAACATCAGAATCTCTAGCCCGTCCCTTATCCATTATTTTCAGTAAATCCCTTAATGAAAATGAGATCCTGGCCTATTGGCTAAAAGCAACAGTCACACCTGTATTTAAGAATGGGAGCAGGTCTAACATGCAGAACTATCGTCTAGTCAGCTTAACCGCCATCATTGGCAGGCTTATGGAAAGACTTATTAAATCCCTTTTTGAAAATGAAATAGTCACTTGGTATTGTGAATAGTACTCAGCGTGGGTTTAGGCCAGGTTACTCTTGCACAACAAATCTCATAGCCTTTTATACATCCATTAGCTAAGGTCTCAATGAAAGTATTCCAATGGATGTTATACTCTTGGATTACACTCGAGTGTTTGACAAGGTTTCACATGGCAAATCAATAAATAAATTTAACTCATTGGGTTTTTCTCCATGCCTTGTTAACTGGGCTTGATAAATGGCTTTCTAACAGGACACAAAGGGTTAGAATAAATGGTGTTCTCTCAAACACTGATGTGGTCAGTAGTGGTGTGCCCCAGGGCTCTGTCCTGGGGCCGAACATGTTTAACATGTTCATCAGTGATAGGAATACCAGTTCAAATAATATTCTCTCAAAATTTGCTGAGGACACTAAAAAAGAGGCAAAGTGGGTAGCATTGGCAATGCATTGACATTAGCAAATTACTTAAAAACTGTTGAACACTGGGCATTAATTAATGACATGACCTTCAATGTGGACAAATGTATTTTATTTATTTATTGCAAATGTGTCACCAGGAGAGGCACACTGAGCAACAAGATGCTCGTCTCATGGTGCGACCGGGGGGGGGGGTTACAAGGGAGGAGGGTATACATGAAACAAGCAAAAGATTGTACATTGGAGTCAAGCAATTCAAGCAAATGTTACATAGTTAAGGGTGGCTTTACATGCTTGGTACATGAAGAGAGACACACTACGTACATGTGCCACAAGGTGGGTGACATTACATACTTGATTACACATCTAGAACTATTCATACATACATAAGTGCCTACTATCTAGTGTTTAGTTTGGAGTAGTTTACACAGAGTTGGCTGATAGAACTAGAAGCCTGGGCTTGGGGTAAGGGAGCGGTGACAGGTCTGAGTAGGATACACAAGGAAAGATGATTCGGTTGACTTAGGGAAGACGTTGTCAGGGGGATAGCAGAAGTGCCATGAGAGGGCAAATGCATGGGTTTGTAGAGCAATTTATAAGTCAGTCATTTTGGGCGAAGGCCAAGCCACTGGTCAGGCCGCGTAAGGTGAGGGAGAGCAATGAGGGGGGAGAGATTCGGGCAAGGGGGGAGGGGGGGAGGAGGTCAGGGGCATGTACAGTTAGGCATGTAGAAGTTAGTGAGGGCAGAGGATAGAGAGTGTTTGGAGGAAGTGTGACGGATTTGGGCCGGCAGGTCGTTCCAGAGCTTAGGGAGAAGGTAAGAGAAAGCTGATTGGCTTGCAGAGGTCCTTCGGTGAGGGATTACTAATAGTCTGGAGTCAGTAGACCTGAGGGCATGAGCAGGGGTTGGTGGGGAAGATAAGGAGGTGATGAGGTAGAGCAGAAGGGAACCGAGCCAGAAATTAGAAACAAATTTAGCACTATGAAGTAAGCACTGGCTGGTCAGGGATGGAAGGGCCAGCGAATGGAAGAGCTCGCAGTGATGGGTACGGGGGGGGTATCGAGGGCAAAACAGCAGAAAGCATTGAAAAGGGGGTCCAGTCTGGATAGGGTTGACTAGGGGGCAGAGCTGTAGACATCGCAGTAGTCGAAGGAAGGTAGAATCATTTTCAGGACGATTTCATGTCTCACAGGAAGCGGGAGACTAGTGCAGTTTCTACAGAGGGCACCGAGCTTTGGGCGCAGTTTTGACAGGATGGCATCCACGTATGTGGAAAAGGTGAGGTGGCGGTCAAGCCAAACCTCCAGGTACCTAAAGGAGGACACGTCTTCTAGGACAGTGTTATCCGGGGTACGGAAGATCAGTGGGGATGTAAGTCTGGATAGACTCTGTCTAGTGCTGAAAGTCATAGAGACTGTTTTCTTGGCATTTAGGGAGAGTTGGTTGGAGTTAAACCAGTGTTATACCTTGTTGAAGTTGGTCTGGAGATTAGAGGCAACTTCTTCATGGGTCTGGCCGGATGTAAAGAGGACCGTGTCGTCAGCGTACATATGAATTGAGGTAGCAAGGCAAGTCTTTGGCAGATCATTTAGTAGGATGGAGAAGAGAATGGGGCCAAGGACTGAGCCCTGGGGAACGCCGGTGGTGATAGGGAGCGAGGGAGAGGTGGAGTCAGCTATTTTTACAGATTGGTTTCTGTTTTGTGGATAGACTCTGAATCAGTTTATGGCTGTCGCCGATAACCCAGCACCTGATAGGCAGGATAATAGGAGGGATTGGGATACCGTATCGAAAGCTTTGGCTAAGTCGATGAATATTGCGGATGTAATTTGCCCTTTGTCCATCCCTGAGAGGATGGAATCTGTGATTCTTAGTAGGGAGGTGGTGGTGGAGTGACCTTTTCTAAAACCGGACTGGGATGGAGTGAAGAAGTTAGTTTCAGAGAGAAAGTGGGGGAGTTGAGATAGCACGAGGTGTTCCTGGAGTTTAGTGAGGGTGGGGAGGAGGAGATGAGGCGGTAGTTTGCAGCGGAGATGGGGTCATCTCCTTTAGGTAGTGATAGGACAGCGGCATGTTTCCACTCCATGGGGAGTGATTCAGTGGTGAACGAGAGATTTAGCATGGCAGCGAGGGGAGTAGCTATGGCAGGGGCAGATAGGAAGAGGAGTTTGTTGTCAAGGATGTCGGGAGATTTTCCTTTGGCGGAATTCAGGGAGCGAAGGGCATCTAAGGTTCGATGGGGGAGATGTGTCTGAAGGAGAAAGGGTTCTGGCTAGGCGGTGGGGAGGTAACTGTCCGGAGATTGGGCCGGGTTACTGATGGAAGGGAGTCCAGGAGGGTCGTTGCACATGCAGTGAAGTAGAAATTGAACTCGGAGGCAACTGTCAGGGGTCGGAGTGGAGAGTCCCTTGGGAGAGAAGGGGGGGGGAGAAAAGTGAGTTGATGACTTTCCAGAATTTAGATGGCCTCCCAGGATTGGCGTTTAGGGTGTTGTTAAAATATTCAGCCTTTGCTAAGTGGATGGCCTTTGTGCACTTGTTTCGGAGTATGCAGTAGGTGATGTTGTCACCTGGGAGGAGTGTAGATTTGTAATTTCACCACGCCCTATCACGGGCTTGTTGGCATGCTATCAACTTGGAGGAAATCCAGGGAAGGTGAGTCCCTCGGACCCTAGCACGGCGCAGGGGGGCATGTTTATCCCAGGCGCTAAGGAAGGTGTTCCGGAAGTGCGTGAGGGCAACGTCCATGTTAGTGCATCTAAGGATGAGGTCCCAGTTAGAGTGAGCTAGTTCTTCCAGGAGAGGGGAGAGGTTTAGAGTTTTATATGACCGTTGGAATATAAATTTGGGAGGCGATTTAACCCGGTGGATTTTGCAGACCAAACAGGTTAAATGATGGTTGCTAATGGAGTCAGGGAGGAGGCCGGAGCTGATGACGCTGTGGGGATGAGAGGTAAGCGCCCAGTCAAGTAGGGAGTGGTTGCCGGTCTTATGGTTTGAGCATGTAGGTTCCAAGATGGTTTGGGTACGGTTGAGAGCAGATATCTCGGTACAGGTTTTGTTAAAAGTGGGGGCTGGCCAGTTGTGGTTAAAGTCACCCATAACATAAAGTTCACCCAGCTGGGCAAGAGATGTTAGTTGGCTTATGAGATCAGTGACTGTTGCGGCTGGGGTGCCAGGGCAGCAATAAATACCAGCCACAAAGATAGGGAGTGTGGAAGGAGGAGACAATTTCAGCATAAGCAGCTTGTAGGCTTTGGGTTCAGCTTTTGAGAGAGTGACAGAAAAATGTAAGGCTGAGCTGGTATAGATAGCCACTTCTCCGCCTCTGGTTGGTCGGTCTTGCCGAGTGATAGTAAACCCTGGAATAGCGATGGCTGGGTCCAGGAGGTTTGGGTTTAGCCAGGTCTCGGATATGATGATTATGTCAGGGGCATGGTGAGAGGCTTGAACCTGGAGCAGATTAAGCTTGGGGGCTAGGCTTCAAGTGTTTAGGTGGATTAAACATAATCCCCGGGGGAGGGAGCCAGACAGAGTGTCAGTGGTGGCCTTGGCTGAGGGGTTAATCATGGGGTAGCTGTGACTAGAGGTTGGTGTTGGGCCGGGGTTTGGGTGTATATCGCCTGCTGCCAGAAGTAGAAGGGCAAGGGTTAAGTGGTGACGAAGTATGTAAAGGCACCAAGATTTGGACAAGTGCCACTTAGGGGTGGCATTAGGCAGGCAGTGTGAGGAGAATGGGAGCTACTTTGGTGTAGGAAACCAGGAATCAGCCATAGGAATAGAGCGAGTGGTGGGGCTCACAGGAAGCAGGACCAGGTAGTAGCTGGGAGAGATGCTGTGGTCATTTGGGGGCATTTGTAGGATGGGTTAGTTCCGTGGAGGGTGGGGGCAGGGTAGCAACTTATAGAAGGTGTTAAAGGGGTAGGAAAACAGGAAGGAGGAGATCAGAAATAAGTTCTTTACTGGTTGTGCCATAATTGAAAAGTGTACAGGAGGCACAGATAGGCAGTGAAGAGTAAGGGAGAAGAGGAGGGTCGCGAGGACTGCTAGGAAGATAGCTGGGGGGAGAAGAGGGGTGGGGTGATACTTGTCGGTAAAGGGATTGGAGCAGGTAGAAAGGGGCGGGGCGGGTAGCATATTTAATAGGTGGCCTGGGAGGGGGTGGGGGGGCAAGAAAAAATAAGCTATGCTGTGAGAGTTTGTCCCCGGCTGTCGGCCGCTCCTGGCAATCTGGCTGGAGGGCTCCAAGCGGTGGGTAGCAACTTGGCTGGCTTGGGCAGGAAGGCGCTACAATCTGATGCTGAGGGCTGCTCGCCGGTCCAGTCGGGGGCCACCAAATCGGTAGGCACACCAATCAGGGATGCACTGGAAGCTGGCGGCTGTGGTGAGTTTGGCGGTAGTTACCTGGCAGTTAGTCCGGGAGGCAGGACCAGGAGGGCGGGAGGAAAAACTCTGTGTGCTTGGCGGTGCTGATGCCGCCAGGATCCGGGGGTGCTGCTCGGGGCGCGAGAGGAATCTGGCAGTTAGTCCGGGAGGCAGGACCAGGAAGGTGGGAGGAAAAACTTGGTGTGCTCGGTGGCGGTGACGCTGATGCTGTCAGGATCTGGGGGGCGCTGCTTGGGGCGCGAGATAAATCTTAGTTCTGCATTTTGGAAACAAAAACCCAAACTTTGTTTACCATGTCAATAATATACCTCTTACGTCATCCTCTAGTGAGTGTGATTTAGGCATAATAATAAACAAGTTTTCATCTACAGACCACTGTACTGAAGTTGCAAGAATAGCCAATGGCCTACTAAAACAAATCAGTCAAACTTTTGTGACTAAAACTGAGTAATGTCTGATCTCATTATACAGAACATAAATAAGATCTTATGTTGATTATGGGTATTCATTCTGGAGTCCCTACCATAAGGGGGACATTGACCGCATTGAGCAGATTCAAAAGCGTATCACAAAACTGGTACCAAGGTTAAAATCCAAAGAGTACACCTGTAGGCTAAAAGAAACAGGCTTCTACTCGCTATATAACAGAAGATGCAGGGGTGATATTCTTTTTACTTATAAAATGTTGTATTCATCTAAACTAATGCACCAATGCGGACTTTGAACACGCTAAACGATGCACTGCTGCTAGGCTGCTCAACAGACAGCTTGTGGTTAATTGGGCTAAAACCACTAAAAGAGATGACTTCTTTAGTATAAGAGTTCCCACATTGTGAAATTCACTCCCTCAGGAATTAGTGGATTTGAATAATTTTAATTTATTCAAAAATGGGTTGGACATTT
The DNA here is from genome assembly GCA_016271365.2 of Neoceratodus forsteri. Lineage (NCBI taxonomy): Eukaryota > Metazoa > Chordata > Ceratodontiformes > Ceratodontidae > Neoceratodus > Neoceratodus forsteri. The sequence continues at coordinate 535,592,869 of JADMNL010000022.1, read as the reverse complement.
TGCTGAGATCTACTCTAGACTAGGATTAATGTCCCACATAGTGTGGGTGACAACCATGATGGGCTCACTGCCTTCTTTTGTTCTATGAAACTAAGAACACTAAGTAAACTAAGACACAAGAAGGCTAATTGCCCATTGAGTCTGTCTCCCGCCTTTGCGGGTCTGCATTGTGCCATTGATGTGTATCAGATGTTTGTCGAGCTTCAACTTGAATGATGTAATTATATCAAATGAGGAAAAACAGAGTAGCAGATGTGCCTATGGTGCAGGGATGGTGCATGACTAACAAAGGTATACTTGGTACAATACTTGGTTTAAGACACACGAGGCTAATTGCCCGGGTCCACATTGTGCCATTGGTATGTATCAGATGTTTGTCAAGCTTCAGCTTGAATGATGTAATTATATCGGATTGTACCACCTCTGTAGATAGTCTATTCGAAACTTCTGCCGCTCTTAAAGTAAGAAAAAAAAACTTCTATAATTTTTCTTGGTTTGTTCAATTTTGTCTATTGTAATTTCTTAGGTTGAAACCCCTTGTATGAAACTCCATCCCAAGACTTTCCATTAGTTCCTGATCCTTTGTTATTTTCAACAATTGAAGCATGTCCCCTGCACCCTCCTACAGGATTTTCCAGGGCATAAAGTCCAGTTCATTCAGTCTTTGTTAATAAATCAGTCAGAGTGAAGCACCAGGGCAGTTTGGGCCACATCACTTGTCATATTTATTTTATTTACTCTGCAGTACTCGCACAGTGTTGAGAATGCCGTGTGCACTAATTTTATAATAAAAATTCTGCTCAGCTGAGCTACTCCAGATTTGTGTGACTGTTAGAGGTTGGAGTGTGGAATGGACGTTTTCTGTTAATTTGATAAAGGAAACAAGTTCCATTGTTGAATGAGAGAGGGAAAAATAGAATGCTAATAATAATAAATATGGTAGCATTTACAGTGTGACCAACTCCGTAACAAAGCCATCACAATTTCTAGAAATTAGCTGCAAATATATTCTTTATCTTGCTATTTTTATCTCCACTAGTGTTGGATGAAATGAAAGCTGAATATGCAGTGATTTGAGTGAAAATATGCAGTTTATCATCACTTGTGCAGGGTAGGATTTTCATAATTCACTTATAGCGGTTTCCCCCTCACACTTGAGATAAATTGCATACTTTGACTCAAGCCATTGCACATCCCCTATCATATATGTACAGTCACTCTGTCTCTTAGTTATTATAAATCAGGGCATTATTTTTAGCCAATCAAGGTTGTTTATTTCTAAAACATTCCAAGTACTCTTTAAGTGGTGGTGGGTTTAGTGGGGAAGGGTAGAGGTTCTTATGAAATAATGGCAGGCTGGAGACAGCAGTGTAGGGTGCATACCTGTCAACTGTCCTGATTTTCTTTCTGGATTTCCTGAATTTAGACTGCCTGTTCCTGAAGTTCAGAATTGTTTGTTTCATTTCCTGATTTTGAGAACGCCACTGTACTCTGCGGTCCATCCAGTATCTGCATGCAGTTGCTTCCTTTGTTTGTTTTAAGACACTAATGGGACTCATAAAAGGTATGCTGAGCCATCAACTGGTGTGGCAGCTTACTGCTCGCGTGACCCAGGTTTGGTAGCGAGCTTGAGTCATCAGGGGCCGGCCAGAGAGGGGAGGCTCGAGTGTCCCAGAAGATGTTGTCTTCCTCCAGGATGAGTGGGCAGCAAGCTTTGCCACAATGCCATCACCTAGGCAACAGTAGGTGGTGGGGCGAGCAGAGTGCTAAGGGATGGGAGAATTCTTCCTGTGGGGGATGTCAGCATGTCTCTTCTCTCGCCAGTGTATCAGAAGAAGTCCTTTTTCCCCATTCTTGAGTCCCTGTGCCAGCCTCGGCTCTCTGGAAGCCTTGGGCGCTCTGACTAGCCTGGTAACCTCCCTGGACTTCTTTGTGTACTCGTCCTTGTCCCCTTGCCCTCCCGATTTCTTAGCCTCCGGAATGCCTTTCTCTTGGTCCTTACCACTTCCATGACCTCCTGAGTCAGCAAGCTTGGTTTCCTTGCCCTACCTTTCTTGCTCTGTTTCCTGGTACAAGTCTCAGTTGCCTCTGATAGCCCTTTTTTAATGATATCCCATTTATGGCTAGAATTCATGCATGTCTGAATTCCCACCAGATGCTCAACCCAAATTTTCCCCATCCTTTTTTTTTTCTCAATAAATTTTTTTATTGTAGAATGTGGAATTAAACAATACACTTTCAAATACAGTTTAAACTTTACATGCAGAATTACTATAGCTCTATAAATACAATGTAATACATATAAGATTAATAAATAGAAGCATTTTTATTTCCACATAAATAGACAACCAAGCTAATAACCTAAATTGAAGTGACAGAAAGGAAGGAGGGAAGACCAGAATAAAAGACAGAAAGAAGAGAAATACTAATTAGAAGAAATTCATACACCAACAAATTGCAGCAACCTGTTCAATACCACCAAATACTACCGATGTATAAGTCACTAAATAATTGTCATATGCTTACAGTGTTACTGCAATATTTTTAATATATTGTTCAGTCATCCTGTATCTCCCCATGAACTTGTCAGAGAGACCATTTAGGGTTAGAACTAACTTCTCTGTTCTAAGATCTTCAGTAAATTGGAATATGCATTCTCTGAAAGAAGGAATTGACTCCTCAATCCAGTATTTAAGTATGACGTTCCTGATTGAACCGCCTACCAATATGAGAGAATATTTTTGTTTTTGTAACCATACTTGTTCATTGAAATGTCCCAAAATAGTCTGTAAAGACATTTTTCCTTGTATGATAGGAATTTTATTAAAATAACCTATTATTTCTTCCCATAAGCCTTGTATCTTAGGACAGAACCAAAGCATGTGGGAAAGAGGTAACCCAGTTTGTTGTGGGGAGATTAGAAATGGCATAACCACCTCCAGTATAGCCAAAGGAATCTTTGCCAAAATCTTCATATCTGTATTTATCAAAGAGATGGGTCTATAATTATTACAGTCCACTGGGTCCTTACCTTGTTTAAGTATCAAAGTAATTAGACATCTGGTCTGATCATTGGAAAGTGTGCCTTTCTCCAGAGCCTCCATGAATACTTTCTTAAGAGTGGGAGCTAATTCATTAGCAAAAGTATAATAAAAGTTAGCAGAGAAACCATCTGGGCCAGGGGTCTTATTTTTCTTGAGGGACTTAAATCGCATTTAATATTTCTGTAATAGAAATATCTACCTCCAAATCTACAACCCTATCTGCTGATAACTCCTCGAATGGCAAATCTTTTAAAAAAACTCTCGCTGTCTGAGAATGAATGTTTCCATTCTGTATATATCTTTATAAAACTCATAAAATTCCATATTAATTTTTTTGAAGTCAGTGTGGATTATTTTATTATTCTGCAGTGATCTAATTGATGTGATGACTGTTGAACTGGAGTTTTGTTTTAGTCTTATAGCCAACATTTTAGATGCCCTTTATCCTGTATCTAGATAAGTGAGATTGGCTTTCCTAATTGCAAATTCTGCTACAAGTCCAATAAGATCATTATACTCTGTCTTCAGCTTTGTCTACTCCGCTCATAAAGCTTTATTATTTGTCCTCTCCGTTCTAAACTCTGAATCCTTTAGTCTCTTAAGTATGTCACACTGAATCTTGTTTCATTGTTTTTTCTGGTAAGAGCATATGCTTATCAATGTACCCCTAAGGTAGCATTTAAGTGCATCCCATACCGCTCCCTTTTTGGTCTCATCTAACTCATTTAACCTTAGAAAGTCAGATATTTTATTTTTAATGTCAGTAATCATTTCTGGATTACTAAGTAATCTGTTGTTAATCTTCCACCTTTTGGATCTGCGTGAGCTTTGTTCCATGGAAATATTCCGGAGCACTGGGGGCATGATCCGAGATGACCAAAGGTTTGATTACTGCATAGTTCACCCTTCTTACCAACAGTTGTTCTGTTAAAAAATAATCTAATCTTGAACCCGACCCATAACATGGAGAACAAAAAGTAAATTCCTTAGCATTTGGATGCAGTAATCTCCAAATATCTATCATGCTATGAGTCTAGAGCAAATCATTCAAGTCACGCTCTGCCTTGGTCCTACTCCTTCTAAATTTAGATCTATCTAAACTGGGATCTAAAATAGCATTCATGTCCCCTGCCATAATCACATTTCTATACATATTAGTTATTAGTTTGTTCTGTAAAGATTTCATGACTTAAGGCTGTTGGGCCATAAATATTAATCAAAGTAAACAATTCCCCATTTATTTACCCCTGAAGAATCAAAAAGTGTCCGTCACTATCAGCTATCTGTAAGGAGACCTTAAAATCAATCTTTCTATTAACTAGAATCAGTACCCCTGCTTTTTTGGAACGATTCCCTGTGCCGAAAACCTGGCCCACCCACTCTCTTCTCATTAGATTATAATGTTCAATCTTTAAGTGAGTTTCCTGTAAAAAAAGCAAAAGAAACATTACATTTTTTAAGATGTCTAATAACTGAGTACCGTTTTAATTTATGGTTTAAACCCTTCACATTCCAAGTGCCCATAGTGTAAGTATTATGCATAGCCATGCTGACCAGACCTCAAACTGACATTTCTCTGTATTGAATATGTGTGTGACAGATAACCCCGTTCTCAACCTAGTAGCAAGTTCTTTTATAACTAACCAATTTCTGTTGGTGCATAGTTCAGTAGATAGTAAGAGAAAGTAAAGAAAATAGAGGGAAAATAAGAAAAGATATGTATATAAATACAAACAGTTCAAATTCATCACATCCAGATCTTCCTGTGACTTATCATTAAACAAAGAAGGTGAAAAACGTTCCCCCTCATCTGTTGTAGAATGTACATCACCTTCCCCACCCCTTTCCCAATGCTGTAGAGCGGAATCTCTCCTGAGCTCAATACCTCCCTCATTGGCCAAGGACAGATATCTGTATTCCAACTTCCTCAGATCCTGAAACTCTTTATATAGAGACCTTATGATATTATTCAGTATGCATCTTATCACCTCTCCGATAGCTTGGGGAACACACAGTTGTGGAAGATGGCAGGTATGTATAATTTCATAATGTGTCATTGATGCATAAATTTGGGATGTGGTGGTGACTCACAATTACAAAATGTGGTTGGAATGCTTGATTTCGCATTGTGGCAGCAGTATGCAGTTTTGCAGTGTGACATGGACAGAATCTCAACATGTGGTGACACAGTCTCAGAATTTTAGTAGTCACATGCAATTTCAGAATGAGGCAGGGATGCGTAATTTTAGACTGTGACTTGAACATGCAGTATCAGAATCTGGCAGTGATACTGTTATTTAGAATGTGATCGGGATGTACAGTTTTGGAATATAGTGGAGATGCACATTTTCAGAACGTGACAATGACAGGCAGTTTTGGAATTTGAAAGTTTGCACACAATTTCGGAATGTGGCAGGAAGGTACAATATTAGAATGTGGTGGTACTGCACAATTTCAGAATGTGGCGGTGGTGCACAGTTTTGGGAATGTGCCAGTGACGTATAGTTTGGGGAATGTGCCAATGATGCACAATTTCGAAATGTGGCAGTGACACACAATTTCAGAACATGGTGGTGGCATTGTTGGCAGAATTGTTCTAGACCTGATGCGGAAACAGAACACAAAGCCTAGGATACGGCAGGAATAACTTGTTTATTACCAGGAAACACAAAATGCAATAAATACTTGCTGGGAGTCAGGAACAGGACCCCAGATATCAGGATATCACTCCAAACTGGATTTGAACTTGATAAAAAACAGCTTTGTCGTCATTCTTATACTCGTAGATAAGAAATGTATGTTACTAGGTAATGGTCTGCCAAATCGGGTAAAATCACAAACTTGTGGAGGAGAAAAGGAAGATACCGCACCAAGGACGGCAGTGCCATGGTCTATAATGAATATGTAAAAGGTTTTGACAGCCACGGGGGACCGGCACCTGTCAAGGGCTTCCACAAACACACTTGTGCTGTATAAAAGAAGAGGAGAGGACTCGCCTGACTGCTATTCCGTTCTTCAACATGGATACTTTGTTAAATAATTGCAAAATCCATGTTGAATCTAAAACCACGCGAACATAAACAATAAGCAGTGCCTAGATGACTTCCTGGTTCCTACACCCGCTCTCTACATTGACGTAAGTCACCTGATGCGTTTCGCCAGTCAGGCTTTCTCAAAGGTGATCACGTCATGCTCTTAGTCCTCCTCTAAATAGGAAGATTCCTTAAAGGCACAAAGTCCTTTAACCAGATCAGTAAAACATTAGTATCACAAACATGTAACTTTTATATTCACAGACAAGTATTTACATCTTGAACAAAAGAATGGTTAGTATAGACCATCAAGATCTAAATTATCTCACTCACAAAAGATTTCAGCAGCTATTTTATATACTCATTTGTAGTCATAAATACAAGATCAAAAGCAAACCTGTATGTAAAATCCAAGGTCAAAAACCACCTGTGTTCAAAACAGCAAGCCAGGTCCATACATCATTAAAAAGGTAGTTTAGTCTAAATGTTGTCAGTATCATATAAAAACAACATTGCTCCATTATAAGCCATGTTTTAAGAATATTCACTTTGGTACAAAACAGGCGTGCTGTATGAAACCATATCAAGGCACGATTCCTGATATGATCTAATTAAAATTAATCAAACCTGGTGATTGGAACCCTGAGACATGCAGGTATCCATGTTATTGTCACTTAAGGTGACTGAATGCATATCTGAAAATAAAGAAACAAAATATTTGTTTAATTCATCAATCATGATATATCATATAACTTACTATTTCTTTAAAAACGGTTTGATTTCAGTTCTTCCATTTAGTCCTTTTCCTTCCATTGCCTTCAAAGAGTATATCCCAAACTGTTCTCTTTTTAACAAATTGTCATAGTCTCCCCCACTCCTAGAAGGAATCTGTTTCTCTAAACCTGTAAAGAGGAAGGAATGTGCTGTTTAGTCCCTGCTTTTTAAAACCTGCATTGCCAGAGCATTCTTTTTATTTCCATTTTCTGTGGCCCTGGCATGTTCAGCTATACATGTCTTGGACCAACCAGTCATGGTTCCTTCTCCAGTATGCAGGGTACTGCAGGGGAGGATGGATCCCTTGAATCTGCTTCAAGATGTTTGATTGCAGATTTCTTCCCTGCATCAGATCCTAGCCACAGATGCATCTGATCTGGGCTGGGGAGAACACCTGGGCCCCTTCCAAACCCAGGGCTGCTGGTCCCAGTGGGAAGCCTCCTTGCATATCAGTGTCCTGGAAATGAGAGCGGTGCTCTAAATTATGCAAGCTTTTCAAGAGCATCTTCCTCCGGGCCAGCTGCTGGAGTGGTCGGACAATTTAAGTGTAGTATACTATATCAACAAGCAGGGCAGGACTCATTGTACCCCCTTTGCTGGGAGGCCATGAGAGTGTTGTACTGGGTACTGGATCACCGTCTGAGCTTCTGCGGTGTGATTGCCAGGTGTCCTGAACACCCTGACCAGACACACTCAGTAGGACGCAGTCCAGCATGCACGAATGGGAGCTTCTGTCATCCATCGCAGAAGACTTGTTCAACATATGGGGTCATCCAGAGTTGGACCTTTTTACGTCTCCACTCAGCAGAAAACTGCCCACTTTCTGCTTGCTAGATCCAGGGCCTGGAGTTTTCTGGCAAGACACATCCCTCTCTTGGAGCATGAGGTTTCTGTACACATTCCCTCTGTTTTCTCTGATCCAGAGGGTACTAATGAAGTTGCAGATAGAGGGGCAAGCATGATTCTGGTGGCTCCATTCTGGCCTTGCCAGATATTTATTTATTTGCTTTTGGTAACCAGGTCAGCACACTAGACAACCAGTGCCTATTTTCAGGTGCGACCCAGGAGAATAACAGGGTAATTACAAGGGAGAGGATACACGGACAACAAGTACAATCAGGAGCATTGGAGAACAGTTACAATCTGGAGCGGGTAAGTTCCAACAAAGAAGCAGAATAGGGGTTACAGAGATAACAATTGTCTGAAAGTATTACAGAATAATTTACAAATAACAGTTAGATACACAGGTAGTACATGTATACAGGAGCATTATCAGTGAGCGCGACCCAGGATAAGGAGAGGCTGTGGAGTTGTATGTGGACAGCCAACACGGTACAAACATGATGACCTAGGGGCTACAGGGAGAGAGACGCCCAGGGTGGAAGGCAGGAAGCGCAAACCTGGCCCAGTTTCAGTATTGCCCCAGCCAGCAACAAGGGAGGGAGAGAGCAGATCAAGGGCAGGGCACAGGCAGGTAGCAGCAGGCTTCAGGAAGTGCCATGGGGAGGATTTGAAGCAAGAGTGGGAGGAGAGGCTCGGACCTGGAGGGGGAGGGAGTTCCATAGCTTGGGTGCGAGGGAGGAGAATGCCCTGTCGCCAGTAAGGGTGCGGGTCCTGGGAACCAGATGGGTCTGGGACTCACAGGACCTAAGGTGGTAGGAGGGGGAGGTGTGTTTCATGGGAGGGCAAGTGAGGCAGGGACAGAATGCGGATGATGTTGTCAATGAAGTTGCCCAAGGAGTAAGTCCGGAATTTGTCGGGGGGCCAGTCAAGGCGGAGTAAAAGCGCAGCGGTAGGTAGCCAGGGGGCTGAGGCTGTGACGACAAATGTTATTGTATGTGGTGTCCCATTTAGCCAGGCAAGAGGAAGAGGCAGGGCAAAGGCAACAAGACCATAGGAGAGGGTGGGCAGAGTACCCCCGGCAAAGGCCAACCGAGCAGCGGGGGTGAGGCAGTCCTTGGCTCTGTAGGCAAGGCTGAATTACTATTAGTGGCATTGCATATGTTCCGATGTGCCAGCGAGGTCCAGCTGGGGGTCAAGGGAGAGTCCTAAGTACTTAATGGAGACTACTGTAGCCAGGGGGAGTTGCAGGCATCAAGGATTTTTAGGGGTGTCGTGCAGGAGGCGATTTTGGCTGTGGAGCCGAACAGCATTGCCTGAGTTTTCTTGATGTTGATTACGAGTTTATGCCCTTCTAGCCATTTATAGATTCTGGAGAAGACAGAGTTGAGTTGGGCATTGATGGTGGTGATGTTGTGGGAGCTGGCCAAGAGGACGAGGTCATCCGCGTACATGGTGAGGTGCCCTTCGGTAGCAACGGATGGTAAGCCATTGACAAACAGGGAGAACAGGATCGGCCCGAGGACAGATCCTTGTGGGACTCCACAGGATACGGCAGGGGGGGCGAGAGGGTATGATTAAAGCAGGTGAGTTGCATCCTATCCCTAGGTAGCTGGAGAACCAGTCGAGGAATGGCTGGAGGCCAAGGGTGCGAGGGTGCCAAGAAGGAGGGATAATCACACACGGTTGAAGGCTTTGGATAGGTCCACGAATATGGCCCTGTGAGTTTACCCTGGTCGGTGGCGGTCCTGATCCTTGACGTAACCTCAGCCAGGGCCGTTGAGGTGCTGTGATTTTTACGGAACCCGTGCTGACAGGGGGAGAGTACATTGTATTCCTGGATGTAGTGTTGGAGCTGAGACGCAACTGCTTTTTCTAGCAGTTTGCAAGCAGCTGAGAGTATGGCTATGGGACGGTAGTTGTTTAGGTCCTTGGGGTCACCATTTTTCAGTACTGGAACGACCCTTGCAATTTTCCAAAGGTTGGGGATGACCCCAGTTATGAGCGAGGTGTTGAAGATGTGGGCAAGAGGCCTGGCAATAAGGGGAGCCCCCAGGCTGAGAAGCCTGGGTTCAAGGCCGTCGTGACCCGCCCCTACATGGTGGGAGAGACCGACAAGGAGGGCCTGGGTCTCCTTCACAGAGATCTCCTTGAGGTAGAAGGGTGGGCGGGGGGACTGAGGGCCAGAGCCGGGAGCTGAGGCTGCGGGTAGGGGAAAGGGGGAGGATGGCAGGTCAGTGAAGACGGTTGAAGGCGGAGGCGATGGTGAGGGGGTTATTACAGTTCGCATCACCAATTGTCATGTCAGTAACTTGAGTATTGCGCGAGCCACAGACTAGGTTTTTTAAGTTCACCCAGAAGCGTCTGGGGTCACGCGCAGTAGCAGTCAGTGCAGAGCTGCAGTATTGGCTTTTTGCAGAGCGGATAGCCTTTTTGCAGGAGTTTCTGAGCTGGCGATACAGCTGAAGATCCGTTAGGTTAAGTGAAGCCCTGTATTTTGACCAGGCCTTGTCCCTCGCCTTCATGAGAGATAGGAGCTCACTGTGAAGCCATTTAGTTACCGCTCCACGAACCCGCCTTTTGGAAGGGGGGCGTGCCTATTTTGAAGTGGAGCAAATGTAGCAAGGAAGAGGTCAAGGGCTGTGACAGGGTCAGGTGTGGCCAGGACGTGGTTCCAGGACACACCCTGAAGGTCCAGGAGGTAGGAGGGGATCGAGAATTTCGAATAGTCCCGAATTGTTACTACTCTGCAGGGGACCCTGGGTGGGTTCGAGCCCCAGATGCAGTAAACCGGAGAGTGGTCGGAGATGGAGTCGGGGAGGAGTCCAGACATAGCAGTTTTGTCCAGACGGTTGGACAGGATCCAGTCGATGAGGGACGCCCTGTCCCCGCGATTGGAGAGTCGGGTGGGTTCTGTAATGACCTGACTAAGGGAGAGGCCAGAGAGTAATGGTTCATATGACTTGGCATGAGGCCCCAGCCAGTTAAGGTTAAGGTCACCTAGTAGGAGCAGCTCACTGGAGCCCACCTTCCTGAAGTAGCTCCAGTAGAGACGACAGACCCTGCAGACCCCTTGGAGGGTTGTATGCACACAATATGTGTACTTTTTGGTGTTACCAAGGAGAAGGAGAGTGGAGGGCTTCGCAGTGCAGGGGTTCGAGGGAGTTGTGAGGCACAATGGAGATGTTTAGGTGCGCCCTGAAGTATATGAGTACACCTCCACCTCTTTTGGTACCGACCCGGTCGAGTCTAGCCATGCCGTAGCCTGGGAGAAAGCAGGCCGAGTCAGGTGTGCGGGGTTTGAGCCATGTCTCAGTGATGCACAGGACGTCAGGTTTGTAGTAGGCAGACCACGCGGTTAGTTCCACCAGATTCGGGAGGAGGCTACGGATGTTCAGGTGGGCAATTTTTAACCCCTTGGCTGTCCCCCAGAAGGGGGGAGGGCAGAAGGGTGTAGGGGGCGGCACGGAACCCAGGCTGCTGGTGGATGTGCCAGCTAGAGAGGGGGGAGCCATGCTACAGAGGATAGGCAGTCCAACCTCAGTAGGTCCCTGGGCCAAAGGGCAGATAAGGAGGTGTGGGGAGGGAAATTAAACAGGGGAGGGTCTAGGCTGGGGGGCAGGAGAACCAGGATGGAGAACAGAAGTAGGAGTCTATGGTAGGGAATAGGCTACAGGGGACGGCAGGGGATTTCCTAAGAGAACAGCAGGAGAGAGCAGCAGCAGTGACAGGTTTTGTATTATGGAGGCTTTGTGCAGGAAAAGTGGGAAGCCCCTAGTGGCTAGATGGTATAGCCTGCAGATGGAGAAGTGGGCTGATTGGTTAGTTGTGCACCGCAGCTACCTATAAGAGGGAGAGCCGACCACGGGTGGTGGTGGGGGCGGTGGGGAGCCGAACGCTATACCTGCGCCAGCAGAAAGCGTCAGTAGCAGTCTCCCCAGGTGAAACGCGGGCCCCTGGCGTCCTGAAACAAGCGCTGGTGAGGACTTTAGAAAAAAGGCGCCAAGCAGAAAAGCGTCAGTAGCAGTCTCCCCGGGTGAAACGCGGGCCCCTGACGTCCTGAAACAAGCGCTGGTGAGGAGTTTAGAAAAAAGGCACCGAGCAGAAGAGACCCGAGATGATTACCTTCAGTGGGGGAAGGCGGCGTGAGACCTCGCGACCTCCGCTCCTCGGTGGTCGGGGGTCCGTGCGAGCCCGTACTCAGGATCTGTGGAGGACAGGAGAGAAAACAGGGGTGAGTATTTAAGGCGAGGAGAAGGGGAAAGACAAACAAAGAACCTGGGGACAAGAACAGGGATTGGGCAGACACACAGCAGCAGATCAGATTACTATGGAATGAAACACTCAGTGCACTGTAACAGAATACGGCTGCTGTGAATTACACTCTGCTCACTGTAACAGAACTCTATCAAAAGAACAGCAGGCTGCTGAAAAAATAAAACAATATGTCTGCACTGTATGTAACAATTACTCGGCTCACTGTAGCGGGATCCGACTGCTGTGGCAGTACATTTACATTTTAAACAGATAGAACAGTTTAGGCACAGCAGAAAAGCGTCAAGTAGCAGTCTCCCCGGGTGAAATGCGGGCCCCTGGCATCCTGAAACAAGCGCTGGTGAGGAGTTTAGAAAAAAGGCGTAAGCAGAAGAGACCGAGGCGATTACCTTCCAGTGGGAGGCGGCGTGAGCCCTCGCGACCTCCGCTCCTCGGTGGTCCGGAAGTCCGTCAGAGCCCGTATTCAGGATCTTCAGTGGGGAGGGCGGGCGTGAGCCCTCGCGACCTCCGCTCCTCGGTGGTCCGGGGGGGGGTCTGTGCGAGCCCGTACTCAGGATCTTCAGTGGGGGAGGGCGGCGTGAGCCCTCGCGACCTCCGCTCCTCGGTGGTTGGGGGGTCCATGCGAGCCCGTGCTCAGGATCTTCAGTGGGAGGCGTGACCTCATGACCTCCAGCTCCTCGGTGGTTCAGAGGTCCGTGCAGGCCCGTACTCAGGATCTTCAGTGGGGAGGCGGCGTGAGCTCGCGACCTCCGCTCCTCGGTGGTCTGGGGGTCCGTGCGAGCCCGTACTCAGGATCTTCAATGGGGGAGGGGCGTGAGCTCTCGCGACCTTGGCTCTTGAAGTCCGTGCGAGCCCGTGCTCAGGATCTTCAGTGGGGAGGGCGGGCGTGAGCCCTGACCTCCGCCTCGGTGGTCGGGGGTCGCAGAGCCCGTACTCAGGATCTTCAGTGGGGGAGGGCGGCGTGAGCCCTCGCGACCTCCGCTCCTCGGTGGTCCCGGGAGGGGGTCCGTGCGAGCCCGTACTCAGGATCTGTGGAGGATATGGTTGCCTGTGCTTCAGCAGCTGGCAGAGGAACCCTGGTACCTCTTCCTCTTTGCAGGAATCCGCTGACCTAGGATCAGGGGACCCTGGAACATCTCAGCTTCAGGTCCCTTTATCTGCATGCCTGGCTCCTGAGAATATAGCCATCGCCATATTATCGCGAAAGTTGTTATCCCTCTGTACAGACAGCTGGTGAGACCCCATCTGGAGTACTGCATGCAGTTTTGGAGACCCAGTCTCTGCAAAGACATAGACAGGATGGAGGCAGTCCAGAGGAGGGCAACTAAAATGGTGCAGGGTCTGCACCAGAAGACATATGAAGAGAGACTTAAGAAGCTTAATATGCATAGCCTCGAGGAAAGGAGGGAGAGGGGAGACATGATAAAAACTTTCAAGTATCTCAAGGGAATCAACAAGTCCAAGAGGGTAGCATCTTTCAGAAAAAGAGGTGTGCAAGAACAAGGGGGCACAATTTGAAGATTGGGGGGGCGGCTCAGAGGTAATGTCAGGAAGTATTTTTTTCATGGAGAGGGTCGTGGATGCATGGAACAGCCTTCCGGAGGAGGTTGTGGAGTCAAAAATGGTGGATTTCAAGAATGCATGGGACAGTCATATGGCAATTCTAGTGGGTGGGGGTAGGAAGAAGTAGGCTGTTGGTTAACTATGATCTGCAGCTTATCCATTAAGTAGGGAAATGAGCAGACTAGGTGGGCCAAGCGTCCCTTATCTGCTGTCAAATTCTGTGTTTCTATTTGGGATCTCTAACATGGTAGTGGATGTCCTGGTGGCCACCCAGAAGTCTTCCACTTGAGCCACGTATCCCATGAAGTGGAAGTGGTTTGCCATCTGGGCTACCAAACATGATCTAGCCCCTTTCACCTGCTTGGTGATTCATATCCTGGACTATCTGATCTCTCTGTCCAACTCAGGCCTCCAGTATTCTTCCCTCAAGGTCCACCTTTCGGCTAGTTCTGCATTCCATAAGCCCATGAGTGATCATACGATTGCTCAGCTGGATATATCCCGTGCCTTTCTCTTGGGGCATCCTGCATCTGAAACCCCAATCTGTTCCTCTGTACCGGCTTGGGACTTGAATGTTGTTTTGAAGAAGTTGACTTTGTCTCCTTTTGAGCCAGTGATGACTTGCGACTTGCGCTTTCCCTCTTGGCAGCGTTTTCAGTTGCAATTACTTATGCTTGAAGAATTTTAGTGCTTCAGTCCCTCTGGTGCGAGGAGCCTTATTTGATCTTTCACAAAGACAGAGCATCTTTGTGCACAAATCCTCAGTTTCTGCCTAAGGTGGACTCTCAGTTCACGCTCAGTCATTGTGTCCACCTTCCTGTTTATTTTCCCAAGTGTGCAAATCCAGGGGAAGCATTGCTCCATACATTAGATGTGTGCAAAACTTTAAAGTACTAACTTCATAGGACTAAAGAGTCTAGAATGTCAAAGCAGTTGTTTGTTTCCTTTACACCAGGTAGAGAGGGTGCTTCAGTTTCTAAGCAGTGTTTATCCAAATGGTTGGCAAATTGCATTGTATTCTGCTATAACAAGTATAGCAAAGAGTTGCCTGGTGCTGTCAAAGCTAATTCCACCAGAGGAATGGCTACCTTGGTGGCTTGTTTCAAAGGGGTCTCTGTTGCTGACATCTGTGTGGCTGCCACTTGGAGTACAGTCCACACTTTTACCAAGCACTACAGTCTGGACTTTGCCTCAAGAGCCCGTGCAGGATTTTGCAGGGCTGTGTTACAGGAACTCCTGTCTTAGGTTTATGGAGGGCCCTCCTCCCAGGCTGTCTGTTTTACACTTGTAACTGCTTGGTACTCATTCCTATGGTGTTGCCTAATGACTGAGATACCCTTGAAGAAGATAGAACAGTTACATAAGAACTTACTGTAACAGTAGATCTTCGTGGGGATCTCAGTAATCAAGTATGCTTTCCCTTCCACTGTCTCTCTTCGTGGGGCTCCTGTCTAGGAACTGGCCATCTGGTGGTTTTTGCTTAGGTCTGGGTACTTCTTTCTTTCCTCGGTTCCCCAGGGTGAGATCCTTGCTCCCTTAGTCTCCGGGTTGAAAGAACTGAGGAGGCAGCAGGGCCGTCTACACCTATATACGGTTGGTGATGTCGACTGATGTTGAAGTCATGGGCGGCCCCAGCTGTACTGCTGAAAATCTTCCGTGTGGATTCCCCTTCACTGATGGTGAAGGTTCCTATGGTGTTACCTGATGACTGAGATCCCCTCGAAGATCTGCTGTTATGGTGAGTTCTTACACAACTGTGTTTTTGTGGCACGTTTATCACTGCCTACAATGTTGTGAAACATGACTATGGTTTCATGGATTTTGAAATGATTGTCACATTGCAGGCCAAAAATGGTCTTAATCTATTTCAAATGATCTGAACACCCATGGTGTAAAAGGTTTTGTGCAGGCAATTGCAAAATCCCTAAAAGAAAGCTACCTCAAGGACATCCAGTGTGCTAGATTTGTGTGTGTGCTAGCTGATGGATCTACTGACAGATCGGTAGCAGAGCAAGAATCTGTATATGTCAGGTTTGTTCAGGATGGAAAACCAAGAACCATGCTGTGGATCTTGTGGGCCTGGAGTCTGCCACATTCGGAGGCGTATCTGCAGCAATACTGTCTGCCTTACAAACTATGGGAATTGCTTCCCAGGAATTTGAATCTAGATTAGTGGGCCTGAGATTAGATGGTGCAGTTGTAAATATGGGGTGTAGAAGTGTGCAGGCTAAATTTAGGCATGAGTCTTTTCATATTGTCTTTGTCCACTGCATAAATCACAATCTCAAACTTGTGATTCTCGATCTGAGGAATGATGACCCCTATCTTAACAAATTTGAGACCGTATTAAAAGGCATATTAAAGTTATACCTCCCTAGTCCTAAAATACGTTGTCAGATGCAGACTTTGGCAGAGGCCTTTGAATCCACATTAGCTTATTTTGGTAGAAGCCATCAAATGTGATGGGTAACTAGTCAGTCACGAGCATTAACGGCATTGATAACAAAAATTACAAAGTAACAGTCACTAACATGGAGAATGTGGTGGCCACAGAGTTGGAGGTTGATGCAGTCAGAGTAAAGGGCATTCTAAGGGAAATTAAGACAGCAAAATGTGTTTCTACTTTATATTTCATGATGGATTTTAATCACTGTTGTGGCAGAACTGTCTCACACTTTCCAGAGGGATGACCTGCTTTTATTTGGGGTCATACAGAAACTGGAAAGTGCAGTTCTGGAACTTTCATCTATGAAGGAAACTCCTGGGGCGTACATTCGAAAGGCTGTCATGACTGAAGAGGGAGAATTTGAAGGGGTGAAGCTTAGTGGGACCCTGGAGCCAAAACTACTGGAGCACCAGAAAGAATTGGTTGATGCTGTTATTGAGCACACATATGCCAGATTCAGCACACTGCAGGAACCACCTTTTTCTTGGTTTCAGTGCCTTGACCCCACTCAGTGGCCTATAGACAAGGCAAGTGGCCTAATATGGAAATGAACATTCTGAATGTCTCCTCAATCATTTCACAGCAGTGCTTACAGAGAGGAAAAAGAGAGTGCCATATGCCAGTGGTTGCCTCTTAAGTTACACCTTCATACCATCATGCAGTCAAACACCACACAAAACTGTCTAACAGAGCTTCTGGCAAGTAGACCGTCAGCATTTAAAGATGCATTAGTTATGGTGGAGTTACTTTACACACGGTCATGCAGCACTGCCATTGTTGAATGTGGTTGTTCAGCAATGAGTTTAAGTAGAGTCCCAGAACAAAACTGTAGCAGGGCACACGGCATCATTTAATGTTCATACGTGTCAGTGGTCCTAGCGTTGATGACTTCAACCACATGAGACTATTCTGTGCTGGCTTGAAGTCGGGCCTGGAACCAAGCACATTCATGGTCACTCTCTCACGAGCACCAGCTCCAGTGCTATGTTGTCTTCACGTTGAAATTAACTGTCTGACTCTGCTGCACCTATTCGCTGATTAGTTGAGCACTTCTTTTTCGCTTACTACATTGGTGCAGACTGCACAGTGCTGCTTTTGTACTTGATGGTTTTGTTAAAGTTTGTTTTGTTCCTCCAACAAAGCCCCGGCCCCCAACACCACTAAGCAGTGCCTATGCCATTAAGCAAGCTACTGAAATCACAGGCATCTGCTTTCTCTCTAGAAGTGAGTGGGTGCTGAGTGAATAATGCTAATGATCCATATGTGTGTGTTTTTTTTACTTAAAAAAGGATTGGAATATAGAATTGTTTTTGAAATTTTAAGTTAAAGGCTTAACTACTTAGCTTAATGTTGACTGCTGAGCTGAGAGTCACCAGAATCAGCAACACTAAACTTGTCAAGACGTTGAAGACTCTACATCCAGTCGTCCAGCACATTGTCAAATTTCAAGGGCAACATAAAAGTTGCTATGGGGAACCGAATTTTGGCTTGGGGTCTGTGGGCAACTTAAAAAAAAAATAAAATAAAAAAAAAAGTCCCACTCTGTCAACACCACAAGTGATGTGCCCATGAGAAAAGTTCTTGAGGTTCGTCACAGTGCAGTATTGTTCATCCATGTTATATGTAACCTTTACTTGAGGAAGATGCAATTTAGTGAGTTGTACAGAACATGTGATAGATGCATTGCTCTTGAGGTATCTGTGTTGCTGAATGCTGGGTGGTTGGATGTATTTTGTTTTTTTTCCTTGTTTTGCATCAGTAGCATTTTCAGTAGGTACAGTAGAGTTTTGCCTGTTGAGTCCATCAGTGGAGTAGCCACACACCGGTAAAGCTGCATTGAAAACATCACACCTGCACAGGTATTAATAGCCCTTTACTGAACAGCAGTCTGTCTGTGGCGCCAGCCAGGGTTGCAGTTGAGGGTGGAACACCAGCAGCGGAGGAAGATCAACATGTTCCTTTTAGATATCTCCCTCCTGGTATCCCATGGAGTGAACACGTGCCGTTCTGTTGAAGACTGTAGAATGTTTGTCTAACACTGGCAAGGATACCGTAACAGAAATGTACATGGTATCCCTGATTGAGCAGTGGCGTGTGAAGTAGCAAGGTCCTTAATTTGGATGTGGTGTGACATAACCTACAGTACGTTTCTGGCAGTTGAGAGGAAAAGTGGGGGACTCAGCCATACATTTGGAGGTGCAGGCTGAGGTCCATCAATGAGGACAATACCATTTGGCCATTCTTGCATCCTTGACAGTGTCAGGGATACACCTTTCTTCCATGTCTTAGAAGAGATTAGTGACAGTGGTTAAAACATAGCCACCTTAGGCGTTGCTGTTTGAACTCCGCATTATTGGTGGTGATTAACTTGTTAACCTTGGCCTGCATTTCATTAAATAAGCATGCAATATTGTACATGTTATATACCGTGAACCTTTCCTCCATGGCTAAACCATCAATACCGTCTAGCATGAGCTTGATGACATTTTCAGCTTGTTGATTAGCAAAATAACAAACATGTTTCTTTATTAGTTCAATGTCTCCCCTATTGCAGATTGACATACCTGATCTAAATAAACCTGGTATGCTCCCCACCAGGTCTGTTACAAACACCCCTAGGTGTGCAGCAGTCTCCTGCCCAACTACAGGGTCTTGAGCTCATACTTGATAAGCTGCAACAATATCCAACAACATTGTAGCATGAAACCTTGAAACATTAGTCGTAGAACAGTGACCATATTTGGTCATGTTCCAGTGTGATCTGTTTAAAACGACTGGAACATGCATAAATTCAGTATTGTTAATAAGTGGCTCAGAAATGGAGGTCGTAGTTAGGCCACTAGGTGGACCAGACTCCAAGGTAGGGCACTGTAAAGGCTGTGTTGGAGATGTGGTGGTCTCGGGGAATTATGAAAACATTCGTGTTTGGTACAGTAGTGAGACAAGTCATAGAAGGTGGGTACAAGATCAGGTTTATGGAACCAGCCATTGGTATAGGTGTTTTATATTCAGGAAGTTGCATAATGATGTCAAAACTCTAAGTCCCTTGATCTTGTTGTCATATGTTCTTTATTAATAGGGACCCATTTGGGAATCCCACTACTCTCTTTGTAGATGTGAGAAGGGCGTGGTTGATCCTTCTGCCAAGCATGATGATTGGGATCAGCAGGTCCGATCCAGGATACACCATTTGGAACCATTGTACCCCAAAGATGGATAATCTTGAGGAGCTTGTCCATGCCTGTATATGCATGTTTTCAACCAAGTTGTCAGTGGCCATTTGACTTTGGGGAAACAGGAAATCTTCTGCAAAGCCCAAGACAGGACAGTAGAGGACCACCACGATTAACAGCATTCTAATAAGAGAGAAAAGAGATAGTTGTAGTACAACCCCCCTTCCCCCAGCTCCAGTGAATTACTTAGTCAGGGCTGTCTGAGCCCTTGAACAGTTTCAGCTGATTAGCATGAAACCACTTGTCAGTAGACTTCTTGCTGTTCGATAACTGCACCTGATAGGTAGAGGGGATGAGTTTGTTCACAGTCTCGAAGGGACCAGCCCATTTGCTAGATAGGGAGTGGGCAGGTGTTGAATACTGTAACACCATCACTCTGTCACCCACTTGCCAGTCGACCTCTTTGACATTTTTGTCAGAGTACATTTTGGACTTTTGTTGGGCATTGCCCAAGCTTTTCGTGGCAAAGTGGTGAATTTCAACCAGATTTTCCTGCAACTGCTTTACATAGATGTCAGCCGACACTCTATCCATGGTAGGGGTGTGGACATCCACCCATACGTTTTCTGGCAATCTCGTTTGCTGGCCAATCATCACCTCAAAGGGTGTGTACTGAGTAGCTGTTGGCGGGGTAGTCCTGATTGCCATTAGGGGTAAGAGCAACAGAGTATCGCAATTCTTTGCACTCTCAACTTTAACATTGCCTTTACAGTACATGTCTATTGGTTCTTTCTATAGCACCAGAGGACTGAGGATGGTAAGCTATGTGGAACTTCTGCCTTTCCACTAACATGTTTAGAACTTCTTGTGAAACCTGACCAGTAAAGCTTGTCCCCTTATCAGAGTGTATCTTAAGAGGTAGTCCCCATCTGGTAAATTCCTCTTTCACCAGAATTTCTGCAGTGGCTTTGGCAGTATTGGCCCTACAAGGGAAGGCCTTGACCCACTTGGAATACAGGTCAGTGATGAGCAAAGCAAATTTGTTGATCTTCTTTTGGGGGGTATCTTGGTCATCAGGTTACACCGTAGGAACCTTTGCCATTGATGAAGGGGAATCCATATGGAAGATTTTCAGCAGTACAGCTGGGGCTTCCCATGCTGTTGATGTCTGCAACCCTAAATAGGTGTGGGCAGCCCCACTCCCCCTCAGTTCTTTCCCACCTTTGACTTGCAAGCACAGTCTCCGTGGAAGCTTTATTGCAGTACTCGTGCCTTTTTTGGCCTACGGCCATTTTTTTCCTATAACCTTTTCCCAAATCTTTTTTTAGAGATTTTTTTTTCCTGTTTATGTCAAGAGTTAATCCTTCTTCTCTTTTCCATTGCTGTTGCTGTGGAAAGAAGATTGCCTCTGCAGACAAACAATCTGTTTGTGTCTGCTGTCTTGGGCCTGACCATGACATCTCCAGCTGTGAGCGCTGTCAGAAGTTTAATCAAACAACCCTTAGGCAATGCAAGAAGGCTCTAAAACAATTCACGGAACAACAGGTAGCCAGCTTTGGGCAGGGGTCCTCCGGCCGCCGTGTTGCCCACTGGATCTTCGAGCTCCCAGGCCTCCAAGGCCCGAGACAAGTCCGGGGGGGGTCACAAAAAAGACTGGGATTGTGACCGCTGCCCCTTGTGGTGATCCTGTTCCCCCATCAGCCTCTTCTTCAGGGGGCTGTTCATTGATGGTGGCTGCCTCGACGAAGAGACCAGCTGTCCAGGTCTCTGCTTCTACCAGACCCACACCGACCCTCCACAGTTGACGACTGCACATTATTGATGACGACTCTGTTGAGGCCTGCCCCTTCTTCTCCCAGGGATACAAGCTCATCGAGCTCTCAGGACAGAGGGTCATTGGCTCCCATGCTTTTGAACCTCCCCCCTCCATCTAAGACCACTATAGAGCTGAATGATGTACTCCTTAAATGTACGAATGTACTTGTTCAGCAGCTGGGTGCCCTCAGTAGGCTCTCGTCCCTGGCACCATGGATGACAGCTTTGTTGTTGACCCTGGGAATCTCCCTCTGGGCTGCCACCCTCCCATCCGATGCCAGACCCAGATGAGGAGGTCAGCGTATCCTGATCTCATCCTTCCTGATTAATGTAAAGAATGAGGAGGAAATCCTCATTTCAGATAAGTCCACTGCCTTTTCTGTCAGTGAGGACTCTGTCAAGCATACCCCTAGGTCTCCTTCTTAGGATGCCATCTTTTTCAGTGTCATGAAGCAGTTGTCTGCCACAAAGGGCTTCCAGACTGAGGAGGAGGATGTCACCAGGAAAAACCTGGTGGACTTCCTGGAGTTCCTGAATCTCCCCCTAAGATCATTCCTCCTATGCTGCCAGCCCTGAAGAATGCCGCTATGGCAGCCTGGCACAGACCAGACATGGTGCCAGTTATACCATGTAGGGCAGACAAACTCTATAATGCCTCTCAGGGCCTTCCTTATTTTGCTGCCCAGGCCGAAACTTACTCTCTGGTCATCAAGGCAGCCCATGACAGATCAAAGGTTCCTAAGCACCTTAGTTCCCTTCTCCCGGACAAGGAATCCCGAGAGTTGACCTCTGGGGGAAAAAGGGTTAATGCCTCCTCCACTTTGGGCCTGAGAATTGTAAACTAAGTCACACATGGTTAAATTCCAGAATGCCAACTGGAGGAAGGGCAAAGCTGCTGCCAAAGCCCTTCCTGACTGCTCCCAGAAACAAGAATTGCTCCAGTGCCTACAGATTGCAGAGGATGTCAACAAACATTTCCTCAGGGCCCTGTATGGTATGGCTGATGTAGTAGCCAGGGCAGCTGCCACTCTAGATGTCTTCACAGACACTCCTGGCTCAGGGTCTCTGGATTTGCAGCCAATGTGCAAAATATGGTGCTAAATGCCCCTTTCAGTGGCACCAACCTCTTCGGCCCTGATGTCCAGGATCTCATAAATGATCTGCAGGCCTCTGGCACAGCCATTACGTCTGTCCATTCCCTCTACTACACTCAGCCCTGTGGTAGAGGGCGGTCTACTTTTTGTATACAAGCAAATAGGCTAGCTCTGTCTCCCCGGTACCCAAGATAAGCACAGAGCCCAGGCTTCCTTGCCCACCCCTCCAATATTGGAGCGGTGGCCAAGCATCCCAGAAATGATGGACCAGCCTCCACAGCTTAAATCCTTGCCAGACCCCCTCTCCTCTGGTCCAGACCCAGGCAGTGGTGGTCGGAGGTCTATCTCCCTCATTTGAATCAGTGGAGAACCATAACTTCAGATGCATGGATCCTGCAGATCATAGAGACGGATCATACCCTGGAGCTTATCCAGCAGCCTCCAGATACCCCTCCCCAACCCTCCAACTATCCCCTGGCTCACTTGTTTGTTCTCTGGGAGGAAGTACAGTCTCTTCTGACCAAGCAGGCAATCAAATTGGCAACAGAGAACTCTGGGTTTATTCCAGGTTTTTCCTGGTCCCCAAAAGACTGGAGAGCTGAGGCTCATTTTAGATGTAAAGGAACTCAATCTTTTTCGTCCAGCACAAAAAGTTCTGGCTGGTAACTTTGCTAGGCCTAATGCCCCTCCTCAAGACTGGGGACTGTCTCTGTTCACTGGACATGCAGAATGCCTACCTGCACATCTCGGTCTTTCCACCTCACGGGAGGTTTCTTCAGTTTACCTTTCATGGCGAGCATTGCCAGTTAAAAGTGCTGCCCTTCGGCTTGTCCTCTGTGCCGTGTGTCTTTACCAAGTGCTTAGCAACGGTTGCAGCAGCTCTCAGAAGAGAGGGACTTTGTCTTCCCTTACTTGGACGATTGGCTTCTCAAGGCATTGCCCAGCGAACATCTCTTGCTGACTCAGGAGTGCACGCTTCAGCTTTTTCACTCTCTGGGCATAACGGTCAGCCTGCCCAAGTCTGTTCTAGTACTGCCCCAAAGACTGCAGTAGATCGAGGGGGGTTCTAGACTCCGAACAGGGAAAGCTGTTTTTACTCCCCAAAAAGGGTGGAATGCCTTATGGCCCAGGC
Organism: Neoceratodus forsteri; assembly: GCA_016271365.2. Taxonomy (NCBI): domain Eukaryota; kingdom Metazoa; phylum Chordata; order Ceratodontiformes; family Ceratodontidae; genus Neoceratodus; species Neoceratodus forsteri. Next base: position 535,569,681 of record JADMNL010000022.1, on the reverse strand, counting down.
TCAAGAACTCACTCAGAGTCGGTACATCCCTGCCAGACTGTACCTCATACTCTTGGGTCTAATGGCAGCAGCCATTCCCACTGTTCCATTGACCAGGTCTCATATGTACACCCTTCAGTGGACCCTCAGAGTGCAATGGGACCAGTGCACGGATGAGTTAGAGCAACTAGTCCTGGTCTCCTCCCCAGTTTGCAAGGTGTTGCAGCAATTGATGGACCCCTTGAATTTTCTTCAGGGAGTTCCCTTCCAGATTTCTTCCCTGCATCAAATTCTAACCATGATTGCTTCGAGTCTAGGCTGGGGAGCACATCTGCGTCCCTTCCAAACCCAGGGCACCTGGTCCCAGTGGGAAACCGCCCTGCATATCCATGTCTGGGAGATGAGTGTGGTACTCTGTGCCATGCAGGCTTTTCAGGAGCATCTTGCTCCAGACCAGCTGCTAGCGCAGTCTGACAGTCTTAGTATCATCTAGTGCATCAACAAGCAGGGTGGGAGTCACTCGTACCCCCTTTGCAGGGAAACCATGAGACTGTGGCATTGGGCACTGGTGCACAGTCTGACACTCTCTGTGGTCCATGTGCCAGGTGTCCTAAACTCCCTGGAGGACAGTCTCAGCAGGACTCAGTCCAGCATGCACGAATGGGAGCATCTCTCATCTGTAGCAGATGATCTGTTCAGTAGATGGGGTCGCCCAGAGTTGGACCTTTTTTTCGTCCCACTCAATGCAAAACTGTCCAATTTTTGCTTGCTAGATCCAGGGCCTGGGGTTTTCTGGCAAGACACATTGTCCCTCTCTTAGAGGGGGAGATTTCTGTACATATTCCCTCCATTTCCTCTAATTCAGAGGGTGCTGATCAAGCTGCAAATAGAAGGGGCCAGCATGATTCTGGTAGCCCCATTTTTTTTTTTTTTTCTTTTAATTTTTTTTTTATTGAGAGATAGTATATTTACATCCATGCATCGTTTGAGAAGGTCACTTTAACAGTTGAGAGTAGGAGTATTTAAAAAAAAATCTTTTTACATACTATTTAAAGATATTCTTTAAGTCCATTTCGTGAAGACTATATAAGTAGACATTTCCACAATTTCAATATATACAGGGTAGATAAAAGCAGTATAGGCACAGACTGCAGCCATTCCCTCCTTCTTTACCTCTAACTTTCAAGACGGGAGCAGTCTTCTCCTCCCCTCCCACATAGCCCAACCCCACTTTTTATGGAACAAATCTAGTAGCCCATTCTTACCTCACCAGATATGGTTCCCTCTGTTTTACGGCTGGTAGGGAGGCACCCAGTCCCTCTGTCCCTTTGAGAATCTGCTGACCCAGGACCCTGGTCCATTCAATCTCAGGTCCCTCCATCTGCATGCCTGGCTCCTGAGAATGTAGCTATCGCCAGGTTTGGGGTCTCTGACAGTGTGGCAGACATCCTGCTGGCTGCCTGCAAGTCTTCCACCCATGCCATGAATTGGAAGTGGTTTGCCATCTGGGCTGCCAGACGTTCCGTAGACCTTCACCTGCCCTGTGAATCATATCCTGGACTACTTGATTTCTTTGACTCAGGCCCCAGTATTCCTCCCTCAAGGTCCACCTTTTGGCCATCTCTGCCTTTTATGAGCCCATGGGTGACCCCCACTGTTGCTCAGCTGGATGTCTCCCATACCTTTCTTAGGGGCATCCTGCACCTGAAACCCTCATTCCATTCCCCGGTCCCAGCTTGGGACTTGAGTTTTATTTTGGAAAAGTTGACCCTGTCTCCTTTTGAGCAATCGCGACTTGCGATTTGTGCTTTCTCTCTTGGAAAGTGCTGTTTTTAGTTGCAATTACTTCTGCTTAGAGGATTTCAGAGCTTCAGGCACTCTGATGTGAAGAGCCGTATTTGATTTTTCACAAAGACAGGGTATCTGTGCACAAATCCTAAAGTTTCTACCTAAGGTGGTCTCTGAGTTCACATTTAATCAGTCTATCCACCTTCCTGTTTATTTTCCTGAGCATGCCAATCCAGGAGAAGCACTGCTCTATACGTTAGTTATGTGCAGAACTTTGAAGTATTATCTGCATCGGACTAAACAGTACAGAAGGTGTAAGCAGTTGTTTGTTTCATTCACCCCAGGTAGAGAGGGTGCTTCAGTTTCTAAGCAGTGTTTATCCAAATGGTTGGCAAATTACATCGTGCTCAGCTACAATAAGTATGGCAAAGAATTGCCTGGTGCTGTCAAAGCTCATTCCACCAGAGGCATTGTTGCCTTTGTGGCTTGCTTCAAAGGGGCCGTAGCTGCTGACATTTGTGCGGCAGCCACCTGGAGTACAGTCCACACTTTCACCAAGCATTACAGTCTGGATATTGCCTCAAGAGCCCATGCAAGTTTTGGCAGGACTGTGCTACAAGGACTCCGGTCTTAAGTTTAAGGAGATGCTCCCTCCCAGACTGTTTTTTCACTTGTCACTGCTTGGTGCTCATTCCTATGGTGTAACCTGTTGACTGAGATACACGCAAAGAAGATGGAACAGGTACGTAGGAACTTACCTTAACAGTAGATTTTCGAGGGGATCTCAGTCATCGGGTATGATTTCCCTCCTATCATCCCCCCTTTTTGGGGCTCCTGCTCAGGACCTGGCTATCTGCTTTTGCCAATCTTTTACTTAGAGCTATGTCCCTTTTTCTCTCTTTGGTTCCTCAGGGTGTGAGCCTTGCTCCCTTCGTCTCCAGAGGGAAAGAACTGAGGAAGAAGCGGGGCCACCCATGCCTATACAGGGGTGCTGACGTCGGCAGACATGGACAGTGCGGGCGGCCCCAGTTGTACTGCTGAAAATTTTCCGTGTGGATTCCCCTTCACCGACAGGGAAGGTTCCTATGGTATAACCTGATGATTGTGATCTCCTCTAAGATCACTTGTTACGGTAAGTTCTTACGTAACTGTTCTTTTCTGCTAGAGATAGGTAAAGGTCCAATGAAATCCGTCTGGATTGTATTCCAAGGGCCTGATTGTCTCTGTGGTAACAATGTGGTATTTTTCTTGCCAGGTACTGGGTTGTTTTGAGCTCAGGCGATGCCATAATCCAGTTAATGTTGGACATCTACTGTTTGACCAGGCCACCACCCTATTGTTCTCAGTCTCTGCAGGGTCTTGTCTGCACCCTGATGTCCACCTATAGGTGTGTCATGCACCTGGTGGATGAATTCTGGCTGAAGGTCTTTAGTGACCACCCACAGTATGGTGTCCCTCTGGTTATATAAAACCAGCTTTTGATCCAGGAAGAGCAAGAGGTGGTTGAGGTGTCTTCTTTAGGGAGTTGTCACTAGACATCTCCATCTGCTGCAAGAAATGGTTGTATATCTCTTTTATTTCTGGGTCTCCCATTTGCACTGCAGCCAAATCAATGGGATGGCTTGCTTTCTCCTTTGTGTGGCTACTGGCTGTGTCTCTGCAAGTGTGGGTATCATCCAGACTTCTCCCACTAATGCGCTTTCTTTGGCCAGTGTATCTGCTTGGTTATGTTACTCACGAATAGGGTCCATCTTTAAATGGGCCTTAAGTTTGTGGACATGCAGCTTAAAAGGAACTTATTCTGCTATCATGTTGATGTATTGGAACAGGTCTCGATGTTTCACTGGGGTACCTTCTGAGAAAGCATACCCATGGGTCTTCCAAAAGGGCAGAAACTCTATATTGGAGTAGCACACCCATTAAGAATCAGAAAAAATTATAGTGTCCCCCTCCTGTATCAGTTCCATTGCACGTGCAATGGCTGCCAGTTCTGTGTATTGTGAGGATTTGATGGTACACTTCCTGGCTTCCTCCACAGCCACCCCGGTAGAGAACCAAGATTCCGAATCATGCTACCCAGTGTCCCTTATGGTAAAAAGAGGAACCATCTGTGAAAACACGGCGTGCCTGGGGGTCCGCCAAGACAGTGTCAGTGGCGGGCAGAAATGGAATGGGTTCCAGTAGGGAAGGAGGTTCTAGTCTGCACTCATGTAGAACTTCATTGTAAAAGAGCCCATGGGCTAGAATGAAGGGAGCTTTTCTGGGAAATACAGTGATATCCTGATCCTGCAAGAGGAGTGACTAATGGGCAAGTCTTGCATTGGAAACATTGCCATCCTTTACTCGATCTGATAACAAGAAGTTAGGGGTCTGGTTGGTGTGTAACACAATGGGGCTGTGTCCGATGATGTAAGTAAAGTGCCTTACAATCCAAGCTGTAGCCAGCACATTTCTCTCAGAGAGAGCATTTTTGTTCCACTGGTGAAAGGATTTGGGATGCATAGGTGATAGGCCTAAGGCATCAATGCACCTTCTGTGCCAAGATGGCAGACATAGCCATATTAGAGGTGACAGTTTCCAAGTGGAAAGGCAAATCTGGGTTTGGGTTAACCAAAGCAGGGTCTGAGGCCAAGGCCCGTTTAAAGGCACTAATTGCCATGGTATTCTGGGCCCCAACACCAGGGGACATTCTTTTTAAGCAAATCATACAGTGGTGCAGCTTTTTGTGCAAAATCGGGGATAAAATCCCTTGAATAGTTTACCATGCCCAGGAAACGTTTGAGAGTGGACACACTAGAGGGCAGTGGTAAGTCCTGAATACCTTGCACCTTTTCAAGGACAGGGCTCCTCCCGTCTGTAGTAACTCACAGGCCCAAAAAGGATACTTCAGAGTAGCAGATTTGAACCTTGGCAGGGTTATATTTTAGACCAGCGTGCTGCAGGAGTGCAAGGAGTTCTGCAAGCAACTGCAGGTTCTGCTCTTGGTCTACGATAACCAAGAGAAGATCACCCACATATTGGAGACATTCAGGTATGGAGAAGCTCTGGAGGGTGTCCTACATGTGGCTGTGAAAGGGGGAGTAGCTATTATGAAAACACTGGGAGAAGCACGTCCAAGTGAACTGATGTTCCTCAAAGGTGAAGGCGAACTTGTATTGGCTGTCTGGGGTCAATGACAGTGACCAGAAGCTGTTGGAAATGTCCAAAGTACCGAGCCACTTTCATTCAGACTTTAAGAGTCTGAGCACATCCGGGGTCGAAGCCACGGTTGGTACACAGCCTGGTGTCGCCCGATTAAGCTTCTGGTATTATTAGGTTTTCTCACAGGCCAAATTGGAGACTTGACTGTGGAGAGGTCTGATGATGTCTTACTTTAAAAGTGATTAAGAGATGGAATCACCTCTGCTGGGAAGAGGTATTGCTTTTGACGTGGCAGGTCCCAGCCAGTAACCCATATGAGGGTGTCTATCCTTTCGCAGTCATGCTTGTGTTTAGCAAAGGCTTTCCTATATTGCTCCAAAATAAGCTTCAACCTGGCAAAAAGGGGATGGTACAGGAACATGATGACTTCATATTCTGCGTCATTTGCTTGTAAAGCTGCCACAACATGCAAATCGGAAATGAGCAGCATACAATTGAGACCTAGTGCCTGGAGGAGCAGCCAGTTGGCTAAATCCAACACGCACCCATAATGGGAGAAAATCTATTCCCAGTATGCTCTGATGATGGGGAAGGTTCATAAGATCAAAGTGGTATTCTGCCTTCAAGGTTCTTACGGTGACTGGTATAGGGATTGACCGATAGGTTGTCACTACAGTCCCATCGAAGGTCTGAGCGAAAGTGGAGTTCCTGGTAGACCATTGAGAGTATTGGGGGTCAGTCTGATGCAAGACCGAGATGGCCGCTCCTGTACCTAGAAGCATTTCAAGCTGGTGGCCCCCAACCAGCTCTTCCACACACAGGTGACCAGAGTCATAGGTTACCAAAGAGGTAAGTATGTGGACTGGGGCATGGCACCATCATGCCGAATTGTCACGATTTTGCACAACATCGTAGAGTATCGAATTCATTGCATGGAGCTCCTGGCTCACTTCTGAATACAGGGTTTTTGGTTGCCTGCCCTCCTCAGATTCTGTATTCGATCTCTGGATGGCTGCCACAGCCCTTGCCAATGCCTTTGCTGATTCAGCTTAGGACTTGCATGCCCTGAGTTGGTCTACCTCAACTAACAAATCCTTGTATGAAGGTCCAGACCACTGTTTCTGCACTTTATTTCCCTTTGTATATTATTGGTTCTTTCGCAGATTTTTCTTTTTGTAAAAGTATGAGGATTTATTTTGTTGGGGATCTTTGGGTTTCCCCTCCACCTCATACTGAGTTGATGGTTCTGTGCCCTTTTGCAAAGCAGTGACTTTGGACTTAGAGCCCAAGCTGAGGTTCTTGGTGTGGACCTGGTAAATGTGTCCCATCCGCTCCAGGATTTGGCTGAAACTATTCCTTTTAGGGAAGACGGGCTTCTGCCCTCTCCTCGATAGCTGGAAGAAGGTTTCATAAGAAGAATTTGTACTCTATTGAATCCCTGTCTGCCTCCTCCTTGGCAAGTCCTTTGCCAGTACTGTAAGCAAGTCATAACCATCCGTCATATTGGGCAGGCACTTCTTTGTTACGCTGTTTCACTTGCGTAGCCAGCATTATGCCAACCATGTTTGGATCATGGGCATCCAACGGGGGGGGGGCAGAGACCCTTTCCAAAGAGGCCTTGGTATCACTCCAGACCCCTTCTGGTAATTTTGCCCACTGCGTGGGTTTCACAGTTTGCTTGAGGACCTGGACCTGATGCTCCGGTGGTGAGCTGAGCATTTGGCAGTGCTGTTGCACCTTTTCCAAGTGGCAACTCAAGTTGTCACCTGGGGCCATATGGCCAGTTTTGTCTGCAATACTCTGGATTGCCTGCACGGACTGTAGAGCACTGTAGCTCGATTGGAGTTCAGAACTCCTGGGGACGATGCTTTTAGTGACTGCCTCTGCAGCGGTAACCACACCCTGGATAAGTGTCTGTCTTTTCACTTCCTTTTTCAGAGCATCGGCTACTGCCTTTTGTAAGGCTTTTGTGTGTTTCTTATAGTTAGCTTTTCTCTACAACTTTAGCAATCAGGCTCTCTACCTCTATTTTATCCTCCCTGGTCAGGGCGGCCACTACTGTGGGGGGTGCCTGTATCCTTTGGTATCCTAAGGAGCACCATCATCATCATCGTGATCCTTGTTAGAGGACGACGTGACGATGGGCAGTGCTGATGGCTTTGCTCTCACATGACCCTTCAAGGTCATCAGCTGCTAATGAAAATTTGCAGCCTGCATTCTACACTCCATATGATCCACACCTCCTTGAAACGTTCCATTACTGACGTTATCCTGCAGCACCCTGCATGCAGCTCTTACTTTGCGTTTTTTTTCTCTCTCTCTCTCTCTTTTCCTTACTCTTTGACACCTTTCAGACTTGTCTTTCAACTCCTCATATTCACTTTTCAATAACTCATTCCTGCTTGTAAGCGCACCATTCATCTGTAACATCTGTACCTTATCTTCCTGCAACTTTCTAATTTCCTTATTTTTCTCTTCTTTAACTTTCTCATTCTCTTCCTTTAACCTACACACCACATCAGATCTAGATTTCAGTTTCTTTTTCATAAGTGAAACCTCAGATTCCAAAGACTGACACAAAGCTTATAAAGTAGTGACCATTACACCCTTTTGATCATGTTTCTTACTTTTAGACTTAACCTCCAAATATAGCTTTCCTGCATACTGTACCGGGTCAGCCATGGTGTTTCGCATCAGATGCAAAATCTTTCTAGCTTCCATGGGAGGTAAGATACTGTAGGACTTCCATATTGAGCTCAGAATTACTGCCCGTTGTATCGAGGTCAGCTCCTTGTAAACTACTTACCGGAGATCTAAGTCATGCCGGCTCACCTCAGTCTCGGCAGTCAGACAGCTGTGAGTTTTGGCAGCGGAGACCAGTAATGACTGTCCCACAAACCAAAGAGGAGCGAAGGTTCTCAACACTTGTCATGATCCCAACCTTAATACCTGTGGTGTCTTGGCATTGGTTCTGTCCAGAAGGTCCTGCTGCATTCAGAACTTTGTTAGCCGAATTATTCTGGACCTGATGTCAAAACACGACACAGAGCCAAGGATACGGCAGGGATAACTTGCTTATTACCAGAAAACACAAAACACAGGAAATACAATACCTGCTGGGAGTCAGGAACAGGAACCCAGATGTATCATTCCAAACTGGATTTGAACTCGGGATACAGCTTTTTGTATTCTTGTACTCTAAGATAAGAAATGTGTTACTAGGTAATGATCTACCAAATAAGGTCAAATCACAAAATACAGAAATCTCATTGATAGGTCAGCTCAGAGGACAGTTAGCTCATCGCTGTCTCTGATAAGTGTAAAACTAGCTTTGGTAACAATACAAAAATGCTTAGTATTGTAAAATAATAGCAGCTGCGTAGCAAAGAAGAACTGTGCCATAAGGCATACATAAGCAGTGCTAATACTGTTAGGGCTGGAGGTTACTAGCATATAGCCCTTTTGGGATCTGGTCTTTACCACCAGTCCATGCTACAATTATACGTGCATGTCTTCTCACTATATTACATAGTACTACACTGTGTCCAACCCCACTAAGTATATCTTGCATAAACGTAAGTGTACCATGTGCTGTACTAATTATAGGGTTGTGGGGGTGTCCAGGTCTACAGCACATAGTTTTGGAATGTGGCAGTGAAGCACAATTTCAGAATGTGGAGATGATGCACAATTTCAGAATGTGGTGATGCACAATTTTGGAATGTGACTGCGATACACAGTTTCGGAATGTGGTGGTGGTGATGCACAGTTTCGGAATGTGAAGGTGTGGTGCACAATTTGAGAATGTGGCAGTGACAATATTGTAATGTGGCTGTAACACTGTTTCAGAATGTGGCTTTGAAACACAGCTTCGGAATGTGGTGGGGATGTACAGTTTTGGAATTTGGTGGGGATGCACAGTTTCGTAATATGGCAGGAATGCATAATTTTAGAATGTGGCTGGGATGCACAGTGTTGAAATGCGGTGGGGATGTGATGCACAGTTTTGAAATGTGGGTGTGTACGGTTCTGGTATGCGGCAGGGATAAGCAGTTTCAGAATAAATTGTGTCCTTTCACATTCTGACAGTGTGCATCCCCACTGTATTCTGAAATGTCTAGTCCCTGCAAGATTCCTCAGTGTTTGTTCTTGTTGCATTCTGAGATTGACTGTCCCACCACATTTTGATATAGCACATGCCTGCCACATTCTGAGATTGCATGTACCACCCCCCCCCCCGACATTTTAAAATTAAGCACTGCATTCCAAAACCCCATCCTGACATTTTCTAAAGTACGGTACCATACCTCTGAACATTCTGGAAATGCAAGCACTGTAGCCAACCCTATGTCTTTTTTTTGTTTGTTTGTTTAAGGATTACTACAGCTACAGATCTACATCGTTGGCATGTCGTGCATCAGGCCACACCTGTGGAACTATAGCTGCCAGGCACTAGGACCACACAGAAACTTTAGCTAGCAGTCTACTAGGGGCCACCCACAACACGGTCAGCTGATGACATCCTTCCTTTATAAATGTGGGTGGACCCGTGCCCTCCTCAGTTCTTTTCGTACAGACAACCATCGCACATCAGATTCCACAAAGATACTGCCGCTTCAGTCGACTGCCAAAATCTTTGATTTCTACTTTCTTATGTTTTCTTTTGTTTTCTCAGCATCCTCCCCACTCAATGCAAAACTACCGCTTTTCTGCTTGCTGGCTTCAGGGCCTGGAGTTTTCTGGTGAAACACGTCCCTCTGTTGGAAAGGGAGGTTACTCTATGCCTTTAATCCCCTTCCGCTAATTCAGAGGGTGCTGATCAAGCTTCAGATGGAAGGGGTGACTATGATCCTTGTTGGTCCCTTCTGGCCTAATCAAATCTGGTTCCCCTTACTGCAGCAGTTGGTAGTGGAACCTCCAGTACCCCTGCCCCTGTCCAAAGGCTTGCTCTCATAGGAGCAGGGCAGCCTAGTGCATCCAAATCTCAAGTCCTTACACCTTCATGCCTGGCTCCTGAAGACATAGCCATGGCTAGATTTGGGGTATCCCAGAATGTGGCTGATGGCCTGGTGGCTGCTAGGAAGCCTTCCACCAGGGGCACTTGTTCCATGAAATGGAAGTGCTTCGCTCTGGGCGACTTCCCATCAGTTGCATCCTTTCACTTGTCCAGTGAATCAGATTTTGGAGTACTTGCTGTCCCTTTCAGATTCTGGCCTGCAGTACTCTTTCATTAAGGTGTACCTGGCTGCTATTTCAGCCTTCTTTTTGCCAGCTTATGGCTGTACAGTGGCTTAACTGGAGGTGTCCTGTACATGTTTGAGAGGCGTCTCCCATCTGCAATGCAGACCCGCCTTGGGATTTAAATTTTGTGTTGGAGAGACTTACTTTGGCTCCTTTTGAGCCAGCTGCAACAAGCAAGCTACACTTTCTGTTGTGGAAAGCATTATTTTTTATTGCTATTACTTCTGCTCGAAGGATTTTTGAGCTTCAGGCTCTGAAGTGCGAGTCTCCTTGTTTGTTTTTCCACAAAGACAGAGTGTCTTTGCATATCAGTCCTAAGTATTTACCAAAGGTGGTGTCTGAGTTTAGCCTGAATCAAACCATCCACCTACCTGTTTATTTTCTGAAGCATGCCAATGTGGGGGAAGCATTTTTATTTAAAATTTTGGTAAACTGGAAAGGCACACTGAGCTGAGGCTGGTTTCCAGGTGCGACCCGGGGAACAGCATTGCTCCATACCTTAGATGTACATAGAATACTCCGATATTATGTATATCATACGAAGGACTGTAGGAAGTCTTGGCAACTATTTGTTTCCTTCGCCCCTGGGAAAGAAGGCATACCAGTTTCTACAGTGCCTGTCCAGATGGATGGCCAACTGTATTATTTTCTGTTATAGGAAGTACGGTAAAGAACTTCCTGGAGTTGTGCGTGGTCACTGCACCAGAGGCGTGGCCACCTCTGTTGCCTATTTTGGAAATGTGTTAGCCACTGACATCTGTGCGACTGCCGCTTGGAATACTTTCCACACTTTCACTAAACACTACAGTCTGGACTTTGCCTCTAAGAGAAGGGCAGGCTTCAGCCTGGTGGTGCTTCAGTGCCTCCTGTCCTTAGGCCTATAGCCTCCAGACACCTTGACTGTCTTGTCACTACTGCTTGGGGCTCTTTCCATAGGTGTGACCTGATGCAAGAGATACCCATGATGAAGATAGTACAGTTACATAAGAGCTTACCATAACAGTAGATCTTCAAGAGGATCTCTTGCGTCAGGCCATGCTGTCCCACCCTCCATCCCCTTTGGGCTTCTCTGTCTTCCGGTCTCTCTCTCCAGGATAATTTACTTTCTGTTACACCTTGCTTAGTGGTGTGAACCTCCAGTTCTTCCTCGATTCCCCAGGAGGAGATTCTCTGTGTTTGGTCTGCGGTGGGGGAACTCAGGAGGATGCGGGTTCACCCATGTTTATATAGGAAGGATGTTGTCAACTGACATTGTCATGGGCGCCCCTAATAGACAGCTAGCTAAAATGTTTCTGTGAGGTCCTGGTGCTTGGCGGCTCTAGTTCCGTAGATGTGGCCTGATGCAAGACTCTTGAAGCTCTACTGTTACATTAAATTCTTGGGTAACTCTACTTTTCTTAAACTTTAGAGAAACGGGTCCTATAAGGTTGCTGATGGGGAGGATTAGACTGTGAGTTCAGACTGTAACATCATCAGTGGCTGTTCACTGAAAATGGCTTTTTATGTTTCTTGCACGCATGTGCAAGAAATATAGTGTCACCATATGAGTTTTCGTAGGTCTGGCACCCCCGCTTCCAATGCCATGATTGTTTTTGCAGGCACGGCAGCAGGGCACCAATGAATGTCCAAGCTGTCTGTGACAGCAGTTCAGATGCAGTGGTGTACAGTTGAAAGAGAAAGACTGCTACAGTCAGCGGTGGTAATGTGTAGGCAATTTGCATACTGCCGTGCCGTCAGCAGTATGCAAATTGCCTACACGTCACCACCTTAGCAGTCATTCTCTTTCAGCTGTACGCCACTGCATCTCTGGGCATGATGCACCCCCCCCCTTTGTTGTGTGCTGAGGGTGTGCCCAATCCCCTTGGCACATGCACCCCCAGCACACTGTATGTCCAACAGGGTGCCCAATCCCGTCGGCTCCAGTGCACCCCAAAAAGCAAACTTTAAGGTGCCACACTGGGGCCCACCCAGCGTGGCAAAAGTCCCAGTCGTCATGTGCTCCCCTGCGCAGTGTATGTGTGAGGGTGTCAGTCCCTAATGATTCCACTGCCCCATACGAACTTCCAGGTGCACGCTGTGAGCCACCCCAGCGTGGAAAGTCCAGCGCCATCTTTTTTTTTTTTTTTTTTTAAACCCTGTAACAAAGTAAAACTGTCCCTCATTGACTCTCTTGCCCCCAACCGCACCCACCCTCTCGCGCACACCTCCCCACACCCCTCACCCCATACTTGCCTCTGGAGCCCGGTGCGACGATCTTCGGTGGACAGGGAACACGTCTGCACTCTTCAAAGCCGACCGCAAACTGAAGAAATCCGGTATGCTGTGTAATGGCATAAATATATATATTATTTTTTTTTAACTTTGGTTCATAGCTCTGTAATTTTTTCAAATTTTTGCACCAGATTTTGAACATGGGGTTCTTGGGACCCCATCTCATGAATTCAGTCACTGTCATCTGGTTATTCAGTCCCAAAAGGTGATTTCGCGGTCACTGCATGGAACTACCTTTCAGGACCGAGTAATGAAAAGACAGTGTCACGGTTCATGAGGTAGGACTCCAAAAACCCTATGTTGAAAATGTAGTGAAAAAATTGCCCAAAATGACACTTTTATGAGTGTGCATTGCGCAGTTCCTACACATGCTCGTAACTTCAAGAATTATTAATATTTTCACTCCAGATTTTCAGCATTGCCATTTTACCACACCTCCCTATGAACAGTACAGCTGTCATTGTTCACATCCCACCCAAAATGTGTTTTCACACATGTAGTGCTCAATGACGTGGCCGGTGTGCGAAATCAATGTTTGGGACAGATTAAGAAAATCACAGTGACACTGTTCATGAGCAGAGGTCTTAAAGTGGCTATGTTGAAAATTTGGTGGCAAAGGTCCATAAAATGACTGTTATGAGTGTGCATTGCGCAGTTTCCAGGCACCCTCATAAGTTCACGAATTTGTAATATTTTTTGTCCAGATTTTCAACCTTGGCATTTTTCCACACCTCCTTATGAACAGTACAGCTGTCATTTGCACACCCTGGGCGAAATGCGTTTTCGCACTTCTGGTGCAGAATAGTGCGGTCGTTGTGGGAAATCGGTGTTCAGAAAACATTAAGAAAATTACAGTGACACTGTTCATGAGTGGAAGTCCCAAAATGCCTGTGTTGAAAATCTGCTGTAAAAAATCCCCAAACTAATTACATTACGGGTACGAGTTGTGCAGTTTCTACGCACGCGCTTGCCTTCGCCAGTTTTTTTTTTTTTTATTTTTATTTTCGCTCCAGATTTTCAACATTGCCATTTTTTACACCTCCACATGAACAGTACAGCTGTCATTTTTCGCATCCTGTTTGAAATGTGTTTTCAGGCCTGTGGCGCCAAATGGTGCAGTTGCTGTGCAAAATCACCTTTCGGCTAATGAACTGAGTGTGTCACTGTTCATGCGGTGGGGTCACAAAAAGCCCATGTTGAAAACTTGGAGTAAAAAATACCAACAAATGCCAGGGCATTAGGGTTTTCGACCATAACGCCCTACCCTGTAGGGACTGATAGACATCGGGGGTGTAACTTGGGTTTGTCGACAGTAATGCTCATGTCATTCCATCCCCACCCTGCAGCCAGTGACAGGCATCGAGGTGTGCCTTGGACCCTTTGGCCCCAGAGTTCACCCCATTCTGCTATACTGCACCCATTTCAGTGTGTTTCCTTTTGGAATGAGGTTAATGTAAAGCCGAAACACCCCAAGGCACACCTCGACACTTGTCGATGTCTGTAGGGAAGTGTGAGGTGAAATGTCATGACCGTCATGGGTGAAGACCCAAAGCCACATCCCAATGCCTGTCCATCTCTGCAGGGTGGGTGGAATTGGCGTCCATTCAGTACTTCACTGCCATTCCTATACTGCATCTCTCTTAAATCCTGCACTTCCATTGCTAATGCCAGCAAGCAAACATTTGGCATTGACAAATGCTTGTTTGAAAAGGTAGTGAAAGCAGGGTTACAGAATAGCTCATAACTTTAAAATGAAATAATGTGGAAACCTAAATTTTGCTATGAGATTTATTGGGAGTATGCTTATTCTAATTCTGCAGTGTAGTACTTTTGGCCAGACTCCCCCTTTAATACTTTTTCTCTACAATGATGCTGAAAGAGTAAACAATACAATTCATTTAATTTCATTTTTAAAAGACAAGATGCCCCATGTATTCTATTTACATAAACACCCCAAACAGTGCTACTCACCCTTTTAACTTGGATGTTCTTGCTAGCTTTCTCTTTACCAAATTAACAAACCAACTTGCTTCCTGTTGTGTTATATGCAAATAGTTTTCACTCCTTGCATGGCATTCTGTGAAAACTTGTATCTTAATCTGCTTTCAAGTTTGTTAAAATAGTATGTCTGTACACACTGTGTAAGTCTATAAACATATTCATTTTTTTAAATAAGTAAATGAATATTTCTTTTTTGTCCAAGTTTTAAATTCACTTATTACTAAAAATATACCTCTTTCTAAACAAAGGCTAAGCCTGTTGCTGTTCACTGTGCCATTGAAAGCTTTCATATGTTCTGTAATCAGTAATACAGAAGTCGGTGAAATTTCTCCATTCAGTAGTGCTACATGTATGTATGTCAACTAATCAACAACGGGCTGCTTATCCTGCAAGATATCATCAGCTGGTGTCCACCATGAAGGCGAACGCCACCGTAAATAAAATCCCTCTTGAGCCTGCATCAGATAGATGTCTTATTGGAGCATGGACGCCCCTCAGATGTGCATGAGCGCACTCACGCTCGGTTACCAAGACAACTGACAAAACACCAGATCTCAAACAGCTGGCATTTTGCTTGCTGATGCAGGCTGTCACTTTGTACAGATGGTGGAGAGGGATATTATGAGATTATTCAAAAATCAGCAGAATCTTTATCCCAGGTTTAATAACTTGACTAAAGGGGGAAGGGCTGATATTCATGGAATTGTCACAGGATGACGGCATTATCAAGTCAAGGAACAAAGGAGGAGGAATAGTAATTCAGGATAGAGAACCATACCATAACATGTGCATGTATCTTTTAAATGATAGAAGAAATCATGTTATTTTACTAGGAGACCATACCATGGAAATTGCACAAACAGAGAATTAACAGAATATATGGATATAAATTGGTTAAGGGAACAGGAAAGGAATGTACATATGAAAGAATTTCAGAGGACACCAACTTGTTATTGCCTTCCAAAAATTCATAAGAATCCCAGGATCCACCTGGGAGACGTATTGTGTCTGGTAATGACTCCATTTTTGAACCTTTAGCATATTTCATAAATTTCTATCTGCAACCATTAATATAAATAATGTCAACATATGTACATGACTCACAAGGCATGATTAACAAATTAGATAATTTAAGCAAAGAATAAAGGAGGGTAGTTTTGTGGTGACTTGTGATATATCAGGTTTATATACATTGATTCCACATATGGAAGGGGTGGAAAGCATGGGAAAGATTTTTAATATGAGATCAGAGGGTGCAAAACGGAAGACACAATTGCTTCAAGAACTTGCACATGTTATACTTCACAAAAATTATTTTGAGTTTGATGGGAGTGTATTATGAACAAGCCTGCAGTACTGCCATGGGCAGTACAATGGCACCCACTTATGCCAATGCATACATGTTTGATTTTGAGTTACAGCATATATAAAGTCCAGAGAAGAACCCCTATTTCCAATTTATAGTAACATGGTTACGTTATATGGATGACATATTTTTTTCTATGGTCAGGAACAGAGAGTGAATTAAAAGGGTTTTACAATTATTTGAATTGGAGGAAAGAGAAGTTGAAATTCATGTGGGAATTATAGCCAATGAAGAGTTACATTTTTAGATCTTATGATTCATTTAGATGATGGAAAGCTGTCTACTGGTCTGTTTTGCAAACCTATGGATCATAACGTAATATTACGTGTACGCAGTTATCATGATCCATAGTTAATAGACCGCATTCTATCTTCACAATATATTGGAATTAAGAGAAATTGCGGAAATCATTCAGCTTATGAAAAACACAAAATAGAGATGCACAATAGGTTCAGAAGCAGGGGTTAGTCGCAAGAAGTTATAAAGAAGGCAGAAGTACATATAGAAACTAAGTAGAGAAGAACTTCTTGTGACTGAGACACCAGAGCAGGACAACATAATAGGTTGTTTTTTGCTACAAAGTACAATGGTCAATTTAAGCAATTTACGTCAGATATAAACAAATGTTGGTACCTTCTAGCCAGGGTTTTACATAATGTAGCATCCTTTCAACAGAGACCCATTATAGCTGAACTTCCGGTTCCGCCTCCAAGCTTGATGGCTGCGTAGACTGTCAGCTTTGCCTAAATCCCCAGCATTTTCACCTCCATCTACTGCTAATCACTGAAATAGGAACAACCTCATTAACTATGAATAGGAGGGGAAACAAAGGGAGCAAGCCCCCAGGGGGACAGAGATCGGAGGAACCCCCAGTAGAGGACGAACAATCTGATTCAGATGCCTCAGATACAGATGGCACACTGTTTAGGCCTGCCATGCCCTACCTGAAATCTAACAACATTGCACCAAAAACTCCAAAGGTAAAGAAACTAATTAAACTTGATACCATCTACAATGAGCTTTGTGCGTTTCGGGCTGATATCAAGAAACTATATGGGGAGATGCGCAGAGACATTACTCAGCTCGAACAATGAGCAGATGAGACAGAGTGGCAGATAATGGCAAATGAGAACCATGTTGATGACATAGAGAACCTAGTTCAGCAAATACAGGAGCAACAGGAGTTATTGGTGGCCCGGCAAGAAGATGCTGAGAACTGGGCGTGCCATAATAATATCCATATAGATTGTATTGCAGAGGGAGAAAAGGGAACAGACATCAAAGAATTTGTTGCTACATTGTTACAGACCTCCTTAGGCCTTCCTCCCGATATGGTGCTTGATTTTGAGAGGGTTCACCGAGCCTTGGCCCCCAGGCCCACCTCCCCCACGGCCAGTCCTCGATCCATCATAGCCCGATTCGGTAGTTATGCAGTTAAGGAGCAGATTCTCTTAATGGCATGGTGTAAGAAAAAAATGTTCCATGGTCAGAGTCGCTACTATGTAGATCATGACTGTGCCTCTAAAACTACGAAGCTTCGAAGAGCCTGCCTCCCTCTCCTGCCAATTCTTAGAGCGCAGGGGCTGATAATCACCACGCCATACCTTGCTAAGCTAATTGTGCATCTACCATCGGAGAAACCAGAATTTACAACTGCCGAGGAAGCCCGTGAGACCCTTCTTGAAGAGGGCCTGGTGTTCCTGGAGCGCCCACCAACAAATCAAAAGCCCCAGCCCCCAAAATGGCTGACACGGGAGGGGAAACAATGCAGAAGGGAAGAGAACAAGGGGCAAGACCAGGATCTGAAACAACATTTGGCCAAATTTAGAAGAACAGAGAACAACAACCAGAACACCTGAAAAAAAAAAAAAGAGAGAGAGGCTGGACTCTACTATATTGACAATGTGGAGTGCTACAGAAAGAAGAAATTTCTTCAGGTTAAAGCCAGATTTAAAAACTGCCCTAAATAGCTTCCGCCAGAGAACAGGCAGAGAACACCCAGAGGCAGGAGCTGCTGTTATAACTATACCTCTTTACTGGGACTATTTTGCCCTCCTTCCCTCCCCCACCCCCATCCTAAGGCAGTTCTATGTTTATAGGCACAGGATTTGACTGACAACAGGAACTTCCTGTTTGGGAGCAGGAAGTGAGTGATCACAGAGCCACAAAAGACTCGCCATCCTAGAAGGAAAAGAGTAGCTCTCCATCCCTCCTAGGACTCCTGCTGCTGGAGGTCTGACTCTGAGCAAGTAAGGAGATTACTGAGAAATATAGAAACTTCTTGTCTCAGAACAGGAAGATCAGGAGCTTAAAGGGCACAGAGGCAGTAAGTAAGTAGGGGAAAAAAAATGAAGAGAGGAAAGAGTAAATATTCCTAACAGTTAAGGGGCCAGAAATAAGACATGATGCGAGTAGTGCAGTGCAGTGGTTGTGGAGCAGCAGTCTTCCAGGAGACGTTCTGGAGGATGCAGTGTTGTCCCATCTGCAGGCACCTCCCTGGACTGAAGGAGGAGGTTGCATATCTCTAGGCTGAGTGGGCCAGGATTTGGGTGATTTTTCTCTCCCACCCAGGGACCACCAGGGCCACTACCATTGCCTCAGAGGTTGCCAAGAAAGAGGAACAGTTGGACCACAGTGGGCTCAGGGAGGGCGAGAGTGGTGGAACAGAGGCGCATCCCTCCAGTTTTACCTCTCCACAATTCATATGCCATTCTGGCAAAGTGTAGTTCCTCTATGGAGGCAGCTGCAGTGGAAACCAAGGAGGATGCTGGGAACCTCCACAAAGGAGACCCACAGGAAGGTGGCATGGGACTCCACAGGGGAAGGAAACAACTCCTGGTGGGGGACTCCATTGTTAGAGGGGTAGAACTGAGGGAGGGAGGAAGGGGAGAGGGAGGTAATGTGCCTGCCTGGCACCATGGCTTGAAGGGACAGGGAGCAAATCCTCAGTATCGCCAGAGCAGCTGCACGGGGAGGGAGCTGGATGTCACTGTCCACCTAGGGAGAAATTACCTGGCTGAGAAATGGATCAGAGCAGTGCAGGAAGAGTTTGTGGAGTTGGGGAGGGGCCTTAGACAAGTAGCAAGCATGGTAACCTTCTCGGAGGTGCAGCCTGTCTATGGCATGGGTGAGGCTAGGGTGCTCCACACCATGGAATTCAATCAGTGGTTGAAAAACTGGTGCAGAGCTCAGGGATTTGGCTTCACTGGGGACTGGGGGTGCACCTGGAGTGATGCAGGCCTATACTGGCATGATGGTTTGCATCTGTCCAGGAGGGGGACCAGGATCCTAGGTGATAGGTTTAAATGCTTCATTGACAAGCATTTAAACTAGCCAAGGGGTGAGGCACTGGAAAGGAGCAGGGAAATCCTAGCCCTCCTCCCAAAAATCAGGGTAGCAAGTGAGGTAAACACCAAGATAGAGTTGTTGGTAGGGAGAAGGGCAGGGGTAAAGGGAGAAAATGGCAAAGGGGCAATAAGGACAGGGATGGGGCAAAAAGGGGTAAGGCTATCAAGAAATGGAGAGTAATGAGTACCAATGCCCGTAGTCTGGGCAACAAGCTCCCTGAACTGGTGGCCTTGATGGAAGAGGGATGCCTGGATATCGTAGCAGTCGCAGAAACGTGGTACACAGAGAACCATGACTGGGATGTTAACATACCAGGGTACACAACCTATAGGATAGATGGGGAGGGTCGAAGAGGGGGAGGAGTAGCTGTCAAAGGGAAGGGATAAAAGCAACAGAACAAAAGAGTAAACAGGGAGGAGAGGAGGCACTGTGGGTCACCTTAGAGACTGGAAATGGCACCACAATCCGCACAGGGGTTGTATACTGACCCCCATGTCAGGGGGAAGGAATGGACAAGGATATGATAGAAGGCATCCTTAGGATGGCAGAGAAAGGGGAGATACTGTTGATGGGGGACCTGAATATGCCAGATGTTAACTGGCACACCTTTGCTGTGGCCTCATCCAAAAGGGCCATTCTCAGTGCCCTACAGGTGGCATGCCTCAGACAGCTAGTTTGGAACCCACTCGTGAGGGAGCAATCTTAGACCTCATACTCTCAGCTGGGGACAGTGAGTGGATCTCAGATCTAAAAGTGGGTAGCCATCTGGGAACAAGCAACCACCAAACAGTGTGGTTCATGATAAACTTAGCTACAGAGTCGAGCCATACAAAAGTGAGGGTACTGGACTTCAGGAGGGCTGACTTTGGCAAGATGGGAGAGTGCCTTAGAAAAGCACTAGCAAACAGGCTAGAAGGAGGGGTGGAGCAACAATGGGGAAACGTCAGAACTACCATCACAGTGGCAACAAGCCTTTGTGTGAAGTAAATAAATCAAAATGAAAGAAAAAGCCAATATGGTTCTCAAGAGGTGGCGGGGAAGGTTAGTGAGAAAAAGATAGCATTTAGGAAGTATAAGGAGTAGGACAGATAACTGTACCAGTTAAGGCAGAAGGAAGCAGGGAAGGAAGTCAGAATAGCAAAGGCCCAAACTGAGGAAAAGATAGCCAACTCGGTTAAAAAGGGGAATAAAACCTTTTATAGGTACATCAGGGAGCGTAGAAAGACAAAGGGAGGGATAGTGAGGCTGAATAGAATGGACATATAGCTTGGCAGAAGACACCAGGAGAAAGGACTGCTGTGTGACTGGACTTCTCTGCCGGGACTAAAGTAGAATAACTTTTGTATTTGACTTTTAATTTAGGGTACAAAAAACTAACATACAAAAAAAAGTGTGTGTTTGGGTTAACTGAACTGAATGGGTATCTGAAGAGTTGTCTAGGTGTAAATCTCAGGTGACTGAAAGGACTTAACTGCTGTGAGGTTTAAATTACTTGTAGAAAGATCTGGTAAGTTATGGGAGTGGCTTAGCTTGAAGGAAGCTACATTTAAAGACTGCCTTAGAAAGTTTCTGCTAATAGTTTGGCAGAAGACACCAGGAGATAGGACTGCTGTGTGACTGGACTTCTCTGCCGGGACTATATTGCCATCCTTCCCTCCCCTCCACCCAAAGCTAGTTCTATTTTTATAGGCACAGAATTTGTCTAACAACAGGAACTTCCTGTTTAGGGGCAGGAAGTGAGTGATCACAGAACCACCAAGGAGCCACCATCCTAGAAGGGCAAGAGTAGCTCTCCGGCCCCCTCTAGCTGCTGGAGGTCTGCCTCTGAGCAAGTAAGTGGTCTACTGCGAAATACAGGATATTCTTGTCTCAGAACAGGACAATCAGGAGCTTAAAGGGCACACAGGCAGAAAGTAAGGAGAGAGAGAGAAAACAGAGGAAAGAGTAAGGATTGCAAACAGTTAAGGGCCAGAAATAAGACATGATTGGAGTGGTGCAGTGCAGTGGCTGTGGAGCAGCAGTCTTCCTGGAGATGTTCTGGAGGATGCGGTGTTGTCTCATCTGCAGGCACCTCTCTGGGCTGAGGAGGAGGTTGCTCATCTCCAGGCTGAGTTGGCCAGGATTTGTGGACCTCCTCTTCCATCCAGGGACCACCAGTGCCACTGCGTTGCCTCAGAAGTTGCCAAGAAAGAGAGCGGTTGGACCACAGTGGGCCTCGGGAGGGTAAGGGTGGTGGAACAGGCGCATCCTCCCATTGTACTCTCCACAATTCCTATGCCATTCTGACAAAGTGTGGTTCCTCTATGGAGGCACCCACAGTGGAGACCAAGGAGAATGCTGTGGAACCTCCACAAAGGAGACCCACAGGAGGGTGGCAGGGGACCCTGCAGGGAAGGAAACAACTCCTGGTGGGGGACTCCATTGTTAGGAAGGTAGAACTGGGGGAGGAAGGAGAGGGGAGGTAGGTGCCTGCCTGGCGCCATGGCTTGAGGACAGGAAGCGAATCCTCAGGATTGCCGGAGCAGCTGCACAGGGAGGAGCTGGATGTCATTGTCCACCTAGGAACAAATGACCTGGCTAAGAAAGGGATTAGAGAAGTGCAGGAAGAGTTTGTGGAATTGGGGAGGGGCCTTAGTCAAGTAGCACGCACGGTAACCTTCTCGGAGGTGCTACCTATCTATGGCATAGGAGAGGCTAGGGTGTTCCGCACCATGGGATTCAATCAGTGGTTGAAAAACTGGTGTGGAGTTCAAGGATTTGGCTTCATTGGGGACTGGGGGTCCACCTGGAGTGATGCAAGCCTATACTGGCAGGATGGGCTGCATCTGTCCGGGAAGGGAACCAGGATCCTAGGTGATAGGTTTAAATGCTTCATTGGCAAGCTTTTAAACTAGCCAAGGGGGGTGGCACTGGAAAAGAGCAGGAAAATCCTAGCCCCCCCAAATAATCACGATAGTAAGTGCGGCATACACCAACATAGAGGTGTCGATAGGAAGAAGGGCAGGGGTAAATGAAGAAAGTGACAAAGGCAAGAAGGACAGGGATGGGGTAAAAGGGAGTAAGGCCATCAGGAAATGGAGGGTAATGAGTACCAGTGCCCGTAGTCTGGGCAACAAGCTCCCTGACTTGATGGCCTTAATGGAAGAGGGATGCCTGGATATCATAGCAGATCACAGAAACATGGTACACAGAGAACCATGACTGGGATGTTAACATACCAGGGTACATAACCTACAGGAGAGACAGGCAGGGGAGAAGAGGGGGAGGAGTAGCTCTCTATGTAAAGGAAGGGATAAAAGCAACTGAACAAAAGAGTAAACAGGGAGGAGAGGAGAGGAGGCACTGCGGGTCACCTTGGAGACTAGAAAGGGCACCACAATCCGCACAGGGGTTGTGTACAGACCCCCATGTCAGGGGGAAGGAATGGACAAGGATATGATAGAAGGCATTCTTAGGATGGCAGAGAAGGGAGATACTGTTGATGGAGACCTGAATATGCCAGATGTTAACTGGAGCACATTGCTGCGGCCACATCCAAGAGCAAGGGCCATTCTTGATGCCCTACAGATGGCAGAGCATTAGACAGTTAGTTTGAACCCACTCGTGAGGGAGCAATCTTAGACCTCGTACTCTCAAAGGGGGCAGTGAGAGGATCTTAGATCTAGAAGTGGGTTGCCATCTGGGGACAAGTGACCATCAAGCGGTGCGGTTCACGTTAGAAACTCGGCTACAGAGTCAAGCCATACAAAAGTGAGGTACTGGACTTTAGGAGGGCTGACTTTGGCAAGATGGGAGAGTGCCTCAGAAAAGCACTAGCAAACAGGCTAGAAGGAGGTGTGGAGCAACAATGGGGAATTATCAAAACTGCCATCACAGAGGCAACAAGCTTTTGTGTGAAGCAAATGAACAAATCAAAATGAAAGAAAAAGCCGCTATGGTTCCCAAAAGAGGTGGCTGTGAAAGTAAGGAAGAAAAAGATAGCATTCCGGAAGTATAAGGAAACACAGAAGGAGCAGGACAGAGAGCTGTACCAGCTAAGGCAGAAGGAAGCAGGAGGGAAGTCAGAATAGCAAAGGCCCAAACTGAGGAAAAGATAGCCAACTCAGTTAAGAAGGGGATAAAACCTTTATAGGTACATCAGCGCGAGAAAGACAAAGGGAGGGATAGTGAGGCTGAATAGAATGAACAGTGGGTGGGCAGAGGGGACAGTGAAAAAGCAGGAATACTGAGCAGTATTTCTGCTCAGTATTTACTAAAGATGAGGGGAAGTGCCTAA
The DNA here is from genome assembly GCA_016271365.2 of Neoceratodus forsteri. NCBI lineage: Eukaryota > Metazoa > Chordata > Ceratodontiformes > Ceratodontidae > Neoceratodus > Neoceratodus forsteri. The sequence continues at coordinate 535,546,270 of JADMNL010000022.1, read as the reverse complement.
TCCAATTAACAGAAGCACTCTTGATAGGGGGGTCAATCCCAGTCCTTTCACAGAAGAAAGGGTTCTGCAAGAACTCCTAAAACTGAAGGTGGACAAAGCAATGAGTCCTGATGGAATTCACCCCAGAATTCTAAAAGAATTAAGGGAGGAACTAGTGAAACCACTGGCTACTCTTTTTAATAAATCATGGGAGGATGGTGTGGTACCCGAGGACTGGAGGAAGGCGGATGTGATTCCCCTTCACAAAAGTGCTCCAAGACAGAGGCAGGAAACTACAGACCTGTCAGTCTGACCTCTGTGGTAGGAAAAGTGATGGAGTCACTTCTGAAGGAAAGAATAGTCGAGTACCTAGAGACCAGTGGAGCACAGGACCCAAGGCAGCATAGGTTCACAGCGGGAAGGTCATGTCAGACAAATCTAATAGATTTCTTTGACTGGGTGACCAAAGTAGTAGACCAGGGAGGGGCTGTGTATATGGCCTACCTAGACTTTAGCAAGGTATTTGACACAGTCTCATACAAAAGATTAATAATCAAATTAGCCAGCCTGGGAGTGGATCCCAGGGTGGTAGCCTGGGTAAAACATTGGCTGGACAACAGGACACAGAAGGTAATTGTAAATGGAGTGCATTCTGAAGAAAGGGGGGTTACTAGTGGGGTACCGCAGGGTTCAGTATTGGGTCCAGTCCTTTTAATGTCTTCATCAGTGACATTGCAGAGGGACTGGAAGGAAAAGTATGCCTTTTGCAGATGACACAAAATCTACCATGGGTTGATACACAAGGAGGCGTGGAAAGGATGAAAAGGGACTTGGCAAGGTTGGAGGAATGGTCGAAGTATGGCAGCTAGGATTCAATGCAAAGAAGTGCAAAATAATGCACCTGGGAAACAAGAACCCAGGGAAGAATACACAATGGGTGGGAGGTAGTAACAACAACAAAAAGGAAAGGGACCTGGGGTAATCATAACAGATGACCTTAAGGTTAGCAAGCAATGTGAGAAGGCAGTAGGGAGGACTGGGGTATACTAGGATGTATAGAGAGGCATCACCAGCAGAAAACAGGAAGTTGTCATCCTCTGTACAGACAGTTGGTGAGACCCCATCTGGAGTATCAAGGTCCAGTTCTGGAGACCCCATCTCGGGCAAGGACATAGACAGGATAGAGGCAGTCCAGAGAGGGCAACTAAAATGGTGCAGGGTCTGCAAGAGAAGCCGATGAGGAGAGACTAAAGGAGCTTAATATGTATACCCTTGAGGAAAGAAGGGAGAGGGGACATGATAGAAACTTTAAGTACCTCAGTGGAATCAACAAAGTCCAAGAGGGTAGCATTTTTCAGAAAAAGAGACTTGCAAGAACAAGGGACATTTTTAAAGATAGAAGGAGGGGTTCAGGGCAATGGGGAAGTATTATTTCACAGAGAGGTAGTGGATGCATGGAACAGCCTTCCTGAGGAGGGTCCTAAAAAAGTTCAAAATGCATGGGACAGACATAAGGCAATTCTTGTGGGGGGTAGGAAGAAATAGGCTGTTGGTTAACTAGGATCTGGAGCCTACCCTGTAGGTAGAGAAATGGGCAGACTAGATGGGCCTAGCAGTCCTTATCTGCTGTCAAAGTCTATGTTTCTATGACGGTGGGTGGGCAGAGAGGGACAGTGAAAAAGCAGGGATACTGAACGAATACTTCTGCTCAGTATTCACAAAAGAGGAGGAGGGGGAGGTGCCTAATCCACTTAACAGAAGTACTCTGGATAGGAGGGTCGATCCCAGTCCTTTCACAGAAGAAAGGGTTCTGAAAGAACTCCTAAAACTAAAGGTGGACAAAGCAATGGGACCTGATGGAATTCACCCCAGAATTCTGAAAGAATTAAGGGGAGTACTAGTGACATCACTGATTACCCTTTTTAACAAACAGGAGGATGGTGTGGTACCCGAGGACTGGAGGAAGGCGGATGTGATTCCCCTTCACAAAAGTGGGAGCAAGACAGGTGCAGGAAACTACAGACCTGTCAGTTTAACCTCTGTATTAGGGAAAGTGATGGAATCACTTCCAAAGGAAAGAACTGTTGAGTACCTAGAGGCCAGTGGGGCACAGGACCCAAGGCAGCATGGGTTCACAGTGGGAAGGTCATGTCAGATAAATCTAATTGATTTCTTTGACTGGGTGACCAAAGTAGTAGACCAGGGAGGGGCTGTGTATATGGCCTACCTAGACTTTAACAAGGTATTTGACACAGTCTCATACAAAAGATTAATAATCAAATTAGCCAGCCTGGGAGTGGATCCCAGGGTGGTAGCCTGGGTAAAACATTGGCTGGACAACAGGACACAGAAGATAATTGTAAATGGAGTCCACTCTGAAGAAAGAGGGGTTACTAGTGGGGTACCGCAGGGTTCAATACTGGGTCCAGTCCTTTTTAATGTCTTTATAAATGACATTACAGAGGGACTGGAAGGAAAAGTATGCCTCTTTGCAGATGACACAAAGATCTGCAACATTGTTGATACACAAGGAGGCGTGGAAACAATGAGAAGGGACTTGGCAAGGTTAGAGAAATGGTCTGAGGTATGGCAGCTTGGATTCAGTGCAAAGTAGTACAAAATAATGCACCTGGGAAACAAAAACCCAGGGGAAGATTACACAGTGGGGTGGAGGTAGTAACAACAAAAATGGAAAGGGACCTGAGGGTAATCATATCAGATGAACTTAAGGTTAGCAAGCAATGTGAGGAGGCAGTAGGGAGGGCTGGGGGATACTGGGATGTATAGGGAGAGGCATCACCAGCAGAAAACAGGAAGTTGTCATCCCTCTGTACAGACAGTTTGTGAGACCCCCTCTGGAGTACTGCATCCAGTCCTGGAGACCCCATCTCCTCAAGGGCATAGACAGGATGGAGGCAGTCCAGAGGAGGGCAACTAAAATGGTGCAGGGTCTGCAAGAGAAGCCATACGAGGAGAGACTAAAGGAGCTTAATATGTATACTCTTGAGGAAAGGGGGGGGTCATGATAGAAACTTTTAAGTACTTCAGTGGAATCAACAAAGTCCAAGAGGGTAGCATCTTTCAGAAAAAGAGATGTGCAAGAACAAGGGGGCACAATTTGAAGATAGAGGGGTGATGGCTCAGGGGCAATGTGAGGAAGTATTTCTTCACAGAGAGGGTGGTGGACGCATGTTAACAGCTTTCTTGAGGTTGTGGGGTCTAAAACTGTGGGAGAATTCAAGAATGCATGGGACAGACATAAGGCAATTCTTGTGAGGGGGTAGGAAGAAATAGGCTGTTGGTTAACTAGGATCTGCAGCTTATCCTGTAGGTAGGGAAATGGGCAGACTAGGTGGGCCAAGCGGTCCTTATCTGCTGTCAAAGCCTCTGTTTCTGTGTTTCTATAACTATATGTCTGAGGTATCGGGTGGGGTGGGGGAAGGGTGGGGAGGAGGGCAGAAGTGGTTTGGTAGGAGTTTCTTCTGCCTGGGCCCAGATGGCGGACCTGACTCAAGGCCATACACAAATGTTTGCTTACCCTCTATAAATTTTGGTAATTTCTGGGCCACTTGTCATGACACCACCTAAGGGTCGTATCCCCTTAGTCCTTTTTGCGCACTCCCCTTCCTATGCCTGGAGAGGTGAAAAATTTGTAATATTAAAGTGTGGGAAAGATTTCAGTGCCACTTACATAATATAAGCTGGGCAATGCAGATTAGGCTTGAAAAATGATCATCTGACACGTGGAGAGAATCCATATATTATGATCCCAATTCGATTATAGAACCTGGGAACAAGGTTTGGGGACTCAATTGGTGTCTACTACATTATAGAAGTACCAGGATGAAAGACATTTAAAATATATTAGTCTCTACTTGGGGTGATCTCTCCTACTTGTTTATTTTTTATTTCTTTACTTATTTGAATCTGGGGCTTTACTTACAAGGTAATGTTTCAGTGTTTTGGGGGGGGGGGCAGGTGGTGAATACACATTATTGAGCCGAAGGGAGTGATTCCAGGGGTAATTCTCTGCCTCCCCCCCAACTCCTCCTATGTTCCCCCTCTTTTATATTTGATTTGGATCCTACTGCTCCACAGGGGGCCTGAGGCCAGGCGAGCAACTGACTTACCCCCTTTTCTGGTATGAAGCACAACCATATCTGTGTATTCCCATAAGTAACAGGGAAACTGATGGATGTTTTCCCTACCTTGGAAGTCCTATTTAAACTGCAGCACTTATCTAATGTAAATAGTTGGTTTATTATGTGCAAACAGATTATTACAGACCTAAGGATTGCCCGGTTGGCAACAGGTCATGATTTTTCTTTGATATTGGTTTTAAGATATAATGGTAGGATAACAAGCAATACGTTGAATGTGAGGAAATGGAGAATTTTGCAGACATTCTTTAAGGGATATGTTATTAAGCTGGGCCTGGGGCTGGTTAGACGAACTGGCTTGGACGGTGAGGAGAAGGAGGGGGAGAGTTTGGTTCCCATACCCAAGTTTTCTTGGGCAGCTACAGAGATTCATTTTACTACAGTGGTTAAACTGGCACTGATACTTTCATTTAATGTAAATGGCATCCATAATCCAATTAAGAGAAGGCTACTAAACTTGTTTAAAAAAAGAGAAACCGGATGCCATTCTTTTGCAGGAAACGCACCTCCCTCAGATTGAACTCACTAAATTAAAGTCCTGGGGGTTCTAGGGTGGTGCCAGCCTCGTCACATATCTCAGGCAGGTGGAGAGCAGCTGCAGTACTGGTCCAAGGGGGTACCGTTTCATCTTCAACAGAAGATTATAGATGGGGAAGGGCGCTATGCCATTGTAGTGGGCAAACTCTATACCACTACCATTACCCTAACTTCAGTCTGTCTCACTCCAGGTTCCCCAGTCCAGGTCATCGGTAAGTTTCTAGACCTTTTAATGCACTCACCGGGTATGTGCATCATAGGAGGGGACCTGAATGTTACTCTTAACACTAAATTAATAATAATACATTTTATTTTTAAAGCGCTATTCACATTTTCAAAGCGCTGTACAAAAACACATAATAAAAAAAAATTATAATACAATATAAAACACTCATAAAAATTGCAATTTTCATAAACATTTATACAGAATACTATAAAAAGGCAATTTGATACAGATGAGTTTTTAAACCACTCTTAAATTCCTCTACGGAGGTGCACTGCTGTAACCGTGGTAGAGAGTTCCAAAGAGTGGGAGCAGCGTAGTAAAAAGCTCTACAGTCAGAAGAATTTAAACTCACTCTCGGAATCTCTAGCAACCCCTTGTCGATTAGATACAATCTTTCTGTCCAGACACTGGGCTACACCACTCTAGAAATATCTTAAGAGGACCCTCCCTAAATTGGGTTTGGTAGATGTTTGGCACCGTTTTTCCCCCCTCCACCAGATCCTATACCTACCACTCCCCCAAAACCCATACATCTTCTAGATTAGATTACCTTTTTGTTTCCAGTAAACACCTGGATTTAACCCGAGATATAATTGTTGGAGCCTCGGATTTGTCTGACCATTCCCCTATGTACTTAAAAATAGATGTTAAACTATTGAGGGTGACTTCCTTCTGGTGCCTAAATGTTATGCACTTACAGGATCCAGAGTTTATTAAGATGGTCCAGTTGGCCATACCACAAATTCTATTAGACAATAACTTGTCAGAAATCTCTCCTAGTAAAAGATGGAACACCCTCAAAACCGTTCTGAGAGGGAAATCATTAGATACTCCACACATAAGAAGAAATTAAGGGAGAAATTATATAGGGAACTGCAGACACAGTTGTTGCACTTGCAGACCAAACAACTTCATGGGAACTGTACGGTCAGAGAGAAATTAAGTAAGGTAAAACAAAATTTGGTTGATCAGCAAATAGAGCAGCAATTGCTTTATTTAAAGCTGAGGCATCAGGAGGGAGGACACCGAGGAGCCAGAAACCTGGCTAGACGCCTATGAGGCGCAAAAGCACAGGCCATGATGGTAAAATTTAGGGACCCTGTCTCAGGTCGCTTACTATTACACCCGAGTGAGATCAGACGAGCGATGGAAATTTTTATGTGAAATTATACATGGAAGAGACCCATCCCACCCCCCAGCAATTAGTCACTTATCTAGGTAACTCCCCAGTGCCTAGATTGTCTCAGGCCCAGTCGGTAGGGTTATTACGCCCTGTTACAACTATGGAAGTGTGGGATACCCTCAAACAGACCAAATACCTGAAAGCACCAGGATGGATTTCCTACAGAATTTTATCGCATATTTCGTAGATTATTAACCCCCTTATTATTAGCTACTAATAATGGCAGACACGGGCATCCAGGAGGGACAACCCCCCCACCATCATGACGATATATGGAGATGGTAGCAATCCCTAAACCTAGAAAGGATCCATCTCTTCCATCTCTAATGGCTTCATATTGACCTACATCGAAACTTAACTGTGATTACAAGCTATTTATGTCAATATTAGCAAACTGAATGGCAATTTTATTGCCTACCTTAATAGACGAAAACCAAGTGGGTTCTATTATGAAACGCCAAGCTCATGATGCAGTTTGGCAAGTACTTTTGCTCATAGAACATGCATCTACTAGGCAAACCCCAGCTTTCCTTCTCTGCCTTGATGCCGAGAAGGTGTTTGATAGGGCGTCATGGCCCTATCCCTGGGCCACTCTAAAAAGGTTTGCATTTCCTGATTAACTTACCTCTCAGGTACAGGCCATGTATCATATGCCTTTAGCATACCTTAAGTTAGATGGGTCCCTTTCTCAGCCATTTCTTCTATCTAGGGACACAAGGCAGGGGTGTCCATTACCCCACTGCTATTTGCGTTCTATCTAGAGCCTTTAGCTACCAATATCAGGGCACATGCCCAGGTGGAGGGGGTCCTGGTAAGGGGAAGATCCCATAAATTGACTCCTCTTGCAGACAATATTTTGCTGACACTCGCCTCCCTGGGAGACATTGGTACCAGCAGTCTGGACACAGTTAGCTATTTTTAGTGGGTTGACGGGCTACAAGATTAATGATACCAAGACAGAAGTCTTGATCGCCTCTTTTAAACCTTCCCTAGCTTTAAAAATGAAATTCCCATTCCGTTGGAATAGGGTGAAGATGAGATACCTGGGTATTAAAATACCTTATCAAATGTTGCACTTAGATATGATGAATTATGAACCCATCACTCAACAAATTACATCAGATTTATTTAAATGGGCCCTTCCTCCGATGGGGATTCTCCCACGAGTGAAAACTATCCAGCAAAACGTACTATCTCATCTGCTCTTCTTTTAACAGACCCTCCCAACGCTGCCCACCAATGCTTATTTTCAAACATTAGATAAGTTAATCTCTAGATATATTTGGGGAGGTAAAGCACCCTGAGTGAAATATTCCACATTACAACTATCCAGGGCACAAGGGGGACTCAATCTCCCTGACATGAAAAGATATGCTCAGGCAGCTCACATAGAGATTTCTCTATTACACATAGCTACTGATTATAAGACACATTGGAAAGACATTGAAGTAGCCTTAAATGGATTGGAGAATTTTCCGCCCTACATATTGGGGAACTCTCTGAGATGCAGTGTCAGTGGCTCAGTAGGTAGCACACTTGCCTCTGAGGCCGGGAGATCAGAGGGCTGTGGGTTCAGTTCCCACATCTGGCACTTGGGTTAATATCCCAGTACTGACACTGTAGTGCAGCATGAGAGGGGTGCTGCACTTCTGAGGTGCCATCATTCGGATGAGACGTTAAACTGAGGTCCCATCTGCCTGGATTGGTGGTAGTTCAGGTGGATGTTAAAGATCCCATGGCACTTATCGAAAAGAGTAGGGGAATTTCCCCGGTGTCCTAACCAAATTTCCCTCATTCACTAAAAATACCACCAACAGCTTAATCTGGTTCAAGGTCAGTTGGCATTCATCTGTATCCCCCTCCCCCGGGTCGTGCCTGAAAATAGGCAGGATTTGTCTAGTGCACTTACCCGGTCAACAAAAGCTAAATAAATAAATGTCCCCCATTTTCTGAATTCATGAGCCTCACTTAAAAATTTCTGAGCAACTGGATGCAAATGTGGAGAACCCTTATATCTCCTTCGGAGAAAAGATACCTAAGTATGATCTCGATCTCCCATTGGGAGAAGTTTGATTTACGTTACACATTTCAAGCAGTAGATCCTGTGGGCATTCACTCCTTCTCATGTCTGCAAACAGAGTATAAACTCCCTAGCAATCAGTACAAATTTTATGAGATTCTGAGGGATACACTGTCATCATTTGAGGAAAATATAATGGCAGTAGCCAAATTTCCCTCTCTGCTGCTCCAGATGATGATGTTTCACCTGAGAAGACAGCCCCATGAGCATGTCATTGGGAACTTATGTTCAGCATTAAGGGCATATGACGAGACATCTTTGGATTATGTTAGAATTAAGTGGTCAAAGGATATGAACTTGGAATTGGATCTGGAGCAATGGCAAATTTAAACCACACTATGCTCCAGAATCTCCTCCAATATACTGTATATTGGCGGGAATATGCTTGGAAAGCCAGAGTAAGATATTTTAGAACCCCGGAAATCACAGCTAAGTTTAAGGGACATAGCTGTGGGAGTTGCTGGAGGGGATGTGGGCAGAGGGAGGTGGGGATGGAACATATCATTTGGTCATGTACATATACTAGGATATTAGCAAAACATCATAGGTGAGTTAAATGCTATATACGGGAGGCCGGAGATACGGTACTTATGTTGACCTTTGTATTGACAGCAGTACCTCTGGTGGGAATTAAGGTTCAAGGGTCACTTTTTAAAAATGCTATCCCTATTAATACTAGCGGCAAAAAAAATCATAACTCGTTTATGACTTTCCACCCAGATTCCAACCAAAGAGGCTTGGAGAATATTGACATATGAAATGTACAACCTTGAAAGGATCTTAGCAAAACTGAACAGGATCTCTGCATTTGATAACCGATGGAGAGCTTGGGTGCTATATCAATTAGGGCAATATGGGGACTTTGTTCCTTAAGTAATGTATTATTATATTTAAAAGTTTATGGGGCACCCGAGCCTACTGGGGGAGATTGGATATTTTAATTAAGTTAAACATCGATGGGAAAGGTAATATTTCCCTCTGTACTACCATTATTTTTGCATGATAACCATCAATCTATACATTTTATTAAGGCTTATAACAGATAACCAAACTATGTTTGAGATTATACAGAGATGGAGATCTCTGAATGTATTTAATAATGTTTGTTTAACTGTCAGCACTTTTCTTCATTGTACTACCTCTGAATGTATCTTTGTATTGCATTTGGTACTGTAACACGCTGCTAAAACCAATAAAATCTAATTAAAAAAAGACCCATTATAGCTGCTAAGAGGGTAAACATTTAAAGCACCAATTAGTTAGGTCCCAGTTAAAGAAACAACATCCATCAGGAACACAACTACTTTTGGGCCTTTTACAACCGGGAATGAGTCCTTGTGGGAAATTTCAGTCTATCTGGCCCTGCACGCTCCCCTCAGAAAAAAACAGGATCTGTGGTTCCCACCTGCCTTGGATCTCTGCCAAATTACTGGCCTGCCTGCATGCTTGGGATCTTGCTTTGAAGGCTTACAAGTCCTCTGGCCCTCCTGCTGATTTACCCAAGTACCGTGCCCTTCGCAACACCTGTACCAAAGCCACTAGGCTTGTCAAGGCAAAATACTTTGCCTCCACCTTCCTGACCAACATTGGCCATCCCTCCAAGTTCTGGAAGGTCATCGATGCCCTCCTCTTCTCCCAACCCAGTTCTCTGCTCCGGTCTCCAAAGTAAGTGATGTCACCATTTCTGCCCCCCCCACCCCCCGCTTCAGAGTTCAGTGCTTTCTTTACCACTTGTGCCTCTTCCCTTCTCTCTTCCATCCCTCCCCCATCTCCCCCTTTCTCCTACTCCTGTAACGCCTGCTGACACTCTTGGGTCCCTCCTAGCCCTAAACCCTCTCAAGAGCAGGAGCCCTGGCAGACTCGGCCCTAAACTCCTTCATGTGTCTGCCCCAGCTGTTGCTGTACCACTCTTCTCCCTTCTAAACCTGTCCTCTCCTCCTCCCTTGCCTCTGTCCCTGACACATGGAAACATGCTACTGTTGTACTCTTTCCCAAAGGAGGTGACCCCTCCAATCCTGGCAATTACCGCACTATCTCCCTGCTCCCCACCCTTGCTAAACTTCAAGAGCACCTAGTACTTTCTCAGCTCTCCCCCTTCCTTGATTAATCCTCCTTCATCCCTTTCCAGTCTGGTTTCCGTAAGTCTCACTCCACTTCCATTTCCCTCCTTTGGCTCACTGACTCCATTTTCTCAGGCATGCATCAGGGCCTTACCACCTGCACCATCTTTGTCGACTTAGCCAAAGCCTTCAGCACTGTAGCCCATCCTCCTCTTCTTATCAAACTTACAGCAGTGAGGCTTTCCCCATCTGCAGTCAAGCTCCAGCTGGACTTTGACAGTGTCCAACACTGGTTCGGATCAAATCAACTGTCCCTCAATGCCAAAAAAATTGTCTGCATGAATTTTGGCACTGGGCAGACTCTCTCTCTCTAGGCTCACTGACCTCCCCTCCTTCCACACCCTTGATGGGACCACGATTGACTATGTTCCCACCTTTAAGTACCTCATGGTCTGGCTTGATCGACATCTTGACTTTTCTGGGCATGTGAATGCCATCCATAAAAAATGTACACCCTAAACTATGTGCATTATACAGCAACCATGGTAGCATCTCCCTGCTGAATTGTAGAGCTATTGTCCAGCAAATGATTCTCCCAGTTTTTGACTATGGAGACATTGCATATCCATCCATAATGTAGGGAACTGGGCAGACTGGGTGGGCCAAACATTCCTTTCCTGCTGTCAAGGTCTCTGTTCCTATGCATGTGTGTTAGTCTAGTGCCCCCCATCCCCAGCATGATCGCGAGACTCCGCTCTGCGCACTAAAAAAAAAAAAAAAAAAAAAAGACATCCCAAGTGGTCCGCCCACCCCCATCACGATCGCCAACTCCCGTTCTGTGAAAAAAATGACATCCCCAATGGTGCCCCCCCCATCAGGATCACGGACTCCCATTCTGTGTAAATAATATGACATCCCAAGTGGACCCCCCAGCACAGTCGCTGAATGCATTATCTTTTAGCATCCATGCTATCATACAGTGCTGGTGCTATTAGGGCTTTTGAATATTGCAGCGTGGCGCAAATCCAGCGCTATTCCAGTGCAACGGATTTGCGCCATGTGCAAAGCTTTGAATATCTGGCCCTTGATGCTGCAAAGCAAGGGCTTAAAACATTTTCCAGACTTATTTGGCAGTTTTGATTTCCAGCGCTAAATAGCTGTATAAATTTGGAGAGGTGGGAGGCTGGCTTGTGAGTGTCTAATAGACTAGGATCCAAGTTGTTGGCTTTGGGGTTTGGTGGAGCTTGAACCTGAGTCTCCTGTGTTGTACCTTTTTGGACCACTCTCTAGTTGTAAATGTTGACTTGACACACCTAGGTTATGCTTTATAGTTAAGTGCCTTCGTTGGTGCAATCCTCGTGACAACAGACTAACAACCTTTTTAACACATTATGGATAATATTAAAGCTAGAGCAGAGTAGGCACTGCAAACAGTTTGGTTTAGCTGCCTGGAATTGTGACACAAGGACTGCCAGTTAGGTTTCACTGGGGTCCTTGGAAAGTGATAAATCATAGTAGATTGTATCTTGCGTCGCTGATGAAAATCCAATTTTGTAATCTCTAGGAAATCTGACACAAATCGAAGCCAGATGGATAAACCCCGATCATGCAGCAACAAACACTGCTACACATTCTGAGGCGGGCGTTACTAGGGGATTAATCACCGCTTCAGAATGTACCATGTGTTGTGTTTGCACCAGTGCCGTTACTGGAATTTTGTCTATGTTTTTTAGCCATGTTACAAAGAATATTAATGCCGAGGTATCCAGGTTTATTTGGTGATACAGGAAAATAAGAACTGCCTGCCATAAATTAACAAGGAATAGGGAGAAAGGTCTCAAAGCTCTGGATTTGTTTTTGTATTATCTAGCGGCAAGACTTTCTCAAATTTCCAGATGGTTATCCCCCATATCAGTCTTCTTATACTCCAGAATGGTTGGAGACCGAAATAAATATTTGTAAATACATGAAGATTAACTTTTATTCTATACTGTTTGCTAAAAAACTCTCAATCCCCCTGAGCCAAGTTATGTCAGACTCTCTTAAAATAGTGAAATATGTTGCTTGGTCTTTCAAATTCGAACTGCACAGGTCTTTGATACAATCCATTTAGGAAAATATAAACTTTAAACTAGAGCCATACCCCTTCTTAAAGCAGGAATGGACTAATAAGATTACCAGACTTAAAGACATTTTTCAAAACAACTCTTTCATCTTATTTGACTCTCTAGTGAACAAGCGCCACTTGTTGGCAGATGGGAGACCATTTTTTGATCAATGGGTTGATTTAGTACAGGCCCAGATACTACTAGGGCAGGAAACAACAGAAGAAACTAAGACCTTTATTGCCTGCATGCACATGTCACCTTTAGTTTCCGAACCCATTAAATGGTGGTCCAAGGAATTGGAGGTAAGTGCTGAGGAGTGGGAATGGCCCAGAATATGGTATTTTTCTATGAGAGCATTTAAAACCTCCAATTTAAGATTGTTGCATTTTAAATTTCTTCATAATTTGTATTTTACGCCGGTACATATGTACAAAATGAGCCTTAAACAGGATTCTACTATGTGCAGCAAGTGTAAAACTGGTAGACGTTCCCTTGTACATATGTTCTGGAATTGCCCACGTGTTCAGGAATTACGGAATGAGGTTACACAATACTTTAACGGAATCACCTTTTTAAGAAATGAATATTGAGATGTGCATTATAGAATGTTTTGACAAAAAAGAAAAATGGACTCAGGAACAAAAATATACTTCTATTAATTGGGAGTTCTGTACGGAATAGTATTCTGTGATACTGACTTGAAAACAAAACACCATCAAGGAGGGAATGGCATGCGCAACTCATAGAAAGCATCAGAACAGAAAACATTAGCTTTACATGTTAATGCGATAGGTCATAAATTTGAGTCTAGATATGGTGCTGTTGAAAGGTTGCTTAAGGGAGTTGGCATCGATATTAGTCATATTAGTCTTTAACAAGGATTTTATTTTAGTACAGTATCTAAGACAACTAGGTGACTATAGCCAAAGGTATCTCTCCTGAAACAGTGGCAGTGTTTGCTCTCTTTCTATCTGTCCTCTTCCTTTCTTCTTTTAATCTTGTTCTTATGCTCTGCTTCAACAGTCTACATTTTTTTCTGGAGGGAAAATATAATTTCAGCAGGGTTTAGCTTGATATTAAAACTAAGTATAGTTTTAGATCGTTATAGTTACTGCTTAGGTAATACATTTCTGTAAAACATGATATATTTATTTTATTTAGTTTTTGTTTACCGGGTAGGTGCACTAGCCAAAACATGACTATTTTCAGGCACGACCTGGGAGAGTACAGAGACAACAAAAGAACACTATGGAACAAAATACAGGTTACATATAGATGTTTGAGGCATTAACAGCAGAAAATGACAAAAATTGAAGTTAGTAAGAACAATGCAGCAGTAGAATTTTAACATGTGACAATTACAATCCAGTCAAATAAAGTGACTAAGCAATGTTCAGCAAGTTACATGTAGCTGTATGAGGCATTAACAGCAGAAAATGACAACAACTGAAGTTAGTAAGAAAAATGCAGCATTAAAATTTACAAGTGACAGTACATTCAAGTCTATGCTCAATCAACGAGGGATAAAGTGCAGTAAGAGCAGCAGCAGCCAGGCAGTAATAGGTGAAGGGGGAAGTAGAGAGAAAGTGTAAGGAATAGGAAGGCAGTCTAAGTACAGGTTACCCAGTAGGGTACAGCAGGTGATGGAAGAATGAAGCTGTGTTGATTAAGAGAAAGCAAACAAAGTTTTCCAGAAAATTGCAGTAGGAAATGGTAGATGAATGCTAGAAGTTTAGGAAGTGAAAGTAAGAGGAAGTGCTCCATGTTGGAGTGGACCACAGAGAGAAGAGAGGCGTTAGAGAGTAAAGGGCTAGGGTGGTTTGAAACAGGAGCATTTGTAGGAGGAGAAGAGATAGTGGCATAGCTCTCTCTTAAGTGATGTGGGATGCAGTTTGGCATAGAGTTAGAGGGAGTGAGCTCCAGAAATTGGGCGCATGACAGGCAAAGGCACTACCAGCTTGTGCGGTGTCTCGGGATGTGAACTGGGACATTTTCGGCAGAGCGAAGGCCATAGCTGGTTTTCTGGTATAGAAAGAGACAGGCCAGGGGTGTAGGTATTTGGGATCTGATAATGTTATCATTAATGGACCCATGCATAAGACTTTAGTTCTTGGGGCAGAAGCCATCCTAGATCTGCGTAGAAGACCGTGATGTTTCAGCCGGGGTAGCAGGATGCAAAGCGGCAGATGTTGTTATAGGTGACATCCCACTTTCGAAGACTCGAATTGCAAACAGAAACATACATAACCCCATAGGTGAGAGAGGGAAGTAATATCCCACCGGCAATGGCAAGCCTGGCAGAGGGGGTGAGTGCATAACTAGTACAGTAGGCGATGCCAAGTTTGGAGTTAACTTGCTTACAGGTAGTTTGGATGTGGAGATCGAAGCTCAGAGATGGGTCAAGTGTGACACCCAGATATTTGAAGGAATTTACCACCCCTACAGATATGCCATCAAGGGAGGAGACTTTAAAGTGTGTCTGGGAATGTTTGAGTTTGAGACTGGAGCCAAATAACATAGCTTGGGTCTTAGATTTATTTCAAACAAGTCTGTGATTGGTGAGCCACTGTTGGATAAGTTGAAAGTCACTAGAGAGCTGAAGGTTAATGTCCTCCATACTATTGGAACTGGTATACAGTACAATGTCATCCGCATATAATAGGGAAGAAGTACTGCGTAGGTTTGTGGTGATGTTATTGATGAAAATTGAGAAAAACAGAGGACCTAGGATAGGCCCTTGCAGAACACCAGTATTGATCGTGACCTTGTCAGAGAGGGTGGAGTTAAATTTCACATATTGAGACCTATCCGTCGGATTGCTATCAAACCATTTCATAATATTTGGCAAGAAAACTAGAGAGTTTAAGGTGGCAGTGAGGATGGAAACGTCAACTAAATCAAACGCCTTAGTCATGTCACTGAAAATGGCCCCAGTGAGCCTGCCAGAGTTGATGGCCACTAGGGTGTCAGACGTGAGTTTGAGTAGTGCAGTAGTGGTACTATATCCGATGGGCAACACTTAAGAGGTCGTGTTTCAGTAGAAAGTCAGTTGTTTGGGTGGCAACTAGTTTCTCAAGGATTTTACTGAGAACTGATAGGATGGCGATGGGTCTGTAGTTTGATGGGTCAAGAGGATCATCTTTTTTAAATATGGGGGTAATTCTGGCTGCCTTCCAGATATCTGGGACAGAGCTTTGACACAGGGAGAGAGAGTAAAAATCTTGGCTAGGGGAGTAGTTGTGTGAGGGGCAGCTAGTTTCAGGAGCTTGGGTTCCAAGTTATCAGACCCAATGGCAGCATACTCTGAGATGTTTTGTAGCAGTCTAAGAACCTCACTTTTTAAGACAGACTTGAAGTGGAAAGTGGGCCCGGTGGGGTTGGAGTTGGCTGGTGTGACAGCATTTGATGAGGGAGAGAAAATGGAGGTGTAGTGAGTTAGGTCAGCAAATTGTACTTTAAAAAAGTTAGCAATAGTGAGGGGATTGTTACAATGGATGCCATTCAGAGACATGTCATTAGGTGCAGGGGACTGATTGGATCCCATGAAGAACTTAATATGAGATCAGAATTTTTTAGGGTCCCCGGGAGTCTATTTAATATATTAACAGACAATGGACTAACGGAATGATTTGTTGAGGCAGTGTTATCTTGTTTTAATTTGCTGTTAATGTATATTTGAATGATATTTTTTTTTTTTTTTAAATGTTACTATTGTAACTTTTACGTGAATGCTATATTTTATTTTAAATAACATTTTGGGAAAAAATCGTATCCCTTCATTTCTACACCATACAGTATCTAATAGTTCACCCTAGCTCTAAAAATGTGTAATGCTGTCTCATAATTCATTCTGTTAGAAAGCTTCTTAAATCTTAAGATGCAGTAGAGCCTGCCCATATATATGCAACACAGTGGGACATAGTTTCAGTGGGAAAGGGATGATGCCAGCCTCTGTCATTCCTCTCTAGTCATGCCATCAGTTTGGTGCAAGGCAAGGCTTGCGGCAACTCCGGTGACTTTGGCGCTGGCACCCCTGTTGTTTCAAAACACAGACCAGGGACCCTGGAGCACCTTAGTTTTCTTCAAGCCTGTGTTGGTCCCAATGTGCACTGATCTAAAGGGGCTTTTGAAAATCGAGCACCCTATCTCTATGATGCATAATTAAATTCCAACATGTCATTTTTTTTCTCTTTTTTTATATATATTAACAGATTTCAGCAGTGATTCCTCCGCTACTGCCATTAATATATAGCCAATGCTAATTTTCTTCTTTTTTTAAAGGATAACAAGGTTCTGCATTTGCTTTCCTGTACAGATCACTGGAATAAGCTGCTGCCATCCTGTTATTTATCTCAGTCCTGCCTAATGGATACATCTCACTACGTAGTAGTAATGTTTGAGTGTCCTAAGGGATGCCTAATCTAATATCTCAATGCTGAAGCCTTGGCGGTGTTTGGGTGAGGATTCCAGGAAGTTTGAATAGTTGTCCTATACCCCCTATAGTATACATGCAGGTAAAGGATCAATTAACCACCATGTCTCAGGACTGCGAGACCACTAAGCAAAGCTCAAGCAGTAGAAATGTGGGTTTTTGTGTTGTTTTTTTGCAGTGATTTTTTCTGAATTCTCTAATAGAAGTGTTACATTACTTTAAATACTCAGCCAGAGAATTTAAATTCTGATTTGGGAGCACTGGAGGTTTTTAAATATTAAAACATTATTACACTATCTTCCCTCCCTCTTTTACTTTGTATTTTTTCCTCCCCATCTCATACTACTGCCATAGGTGACATTTTAATTATTGTCGTCATAGAGTTTAGTGACCTTTTCCACACTCTGTCATAATTGTTTCAGTCAGGGGCTTTTTAATTCTACAGCTAGTTCTTTATGTTATCTGTCTCCAATTTTATTTATGGGTTTCACATTGACAGTTACTAGGAATCTTGGTTAGTTTTGCGCAGAATCCTTTCGATATTGGACTGCGTATATCACGTTGGGTTTCAACTCTGTACACCATCCTGCAGCCCAACTTGTGTAAAGTTAAACAAGTTACTTTTATTGGTCTATTATCTGAACAGAAGTTTATTTTAGATTTTTTTTTAAGCAGTAATACCTGTCTGGTTTTTCGATTGCTGTTATTATTTTAGGTTGTAGTAAAATACTTATAGATAGGTTAGATATCAAATTAGTAGCACTTTGGGTTTTACTGACAGTAAGCTTAATATTTTAGAAACATCAAAGTACAGTATTATTTATTGATATTAATGTTGTGTAGGGATTTTAATGAAGCTACCGAGCCACTATTAGATGGGAGATTCCAGCCAATGTCAGCAAAGCTCCTATATTCAGTAAATATAAATCGTAGCATATCCCATAACTTTGCCAGGGATAGCAGTACTGCAAAACAAGCAACACTTTCAACAGACCATGAACCATCAATTGGCTGCCATAACGAGTCTGTTTGTAGACATATTTCTTGAAGGTTTGCAGAGTCATGAACTAAACTTAGAAAGATAGTGTGTGTTATTCACATTTATGCAATAGGTGTGGAGCCAAAATCCATTACATAAATCCAATTATCTCCACATATGTGGGATAAATCTTGGCACCCAAAATTTATGCCACATATGTGGGATAAACGGAACCGGTTAGTCAACCCCCTCCCCCCCCAAATAGCTGGCACTACTTCCCAACTTTCACTTTCCCCTACAGCTGTCTCAAAACATGTACTGTACCAGCCACCCCTTTACACAGCATCACTGCCCACCGAAGTACTGCTTCTGCCTCTACCAAATTATATCCTTAAACAATTCATTTTGTACAGAAGCAGATTACAAACATTTTTTTTAAATAAACCACTTGCTGCATTCTCTTTCTCCCCTGCTCACTCACTTGCCCGTCTCAACCACTTGCTTCTGTTCCTTGTACTCCACTCCTCACACCACTCTGTTCTCAACATAAAGAGCCCACCAAAGCAGTTTCTTTGGTATTATTGAACACAAACAGCCCCCTTTTAAACTACCTTAAACTTCTTTTTCTTCAGCCACAATAGCAGCTATAGTCCTCCATTCTTCTTGCCTCTTTCCCGCTTGTCTCCTATTTTCAGAATCTCAGGACACTAGCGACTTGACACTCGCCCCTCCTTCATACTCTTTGGCTGCGGTTCTGAAAATGGGAGCATTGCTGAATGTTAACAAATCCGATGTTCCTCTTCCAGTCGAAAACGGCAGCCGCAGACATATTTTACTACCTTCCACACAGCGAGAACACATTGACTGACCCTTGCTAATTACTGCCGCCACCTTGGTTGAACTATTTTCAAAATGCCACAGTCTCCACCAATCATCACCAGGCGTTACATACTGAATGTCAGTGCTGATTGGTGCAGACGTCTGAACCAGCCCAACAAAGGTGCACACACCTGGCAAAGCACAAAATAAACACATGACAACTATGATGAATGCTTTTCTTAAACATTTAAACTTTTTTACATTAAATGTACAAAGTCTGTCCCTATTGCATAAATGAAATATGTGCTTGGGAGCTGTGGGATACATGATTCATCTGCACTCAGGCATTTTGACCTATGGCACATAACTCATGGCTTACACCACTTGTGAGGTTACCCGATGTCAAACTGCCCTTGTGCAGCTAAATCACGTATCCCACAGCTCCCCATGGCATATCCCCTGTGTATCACAAAGCACTGTTGCAGTCAGCAGTCTGTGGAGAACGGAAGCAATGCTGTTTATGCAGTTGAGTAACAGTGAGTTGGAGTGTGCTATCCCATCAGTTAAGCAGGGAAAGACAAATCGGGAGAATGAACAGTTATGTACATAGTGTTTTGCTTCCCTTTTGGTGTGTGCTCCTGTATTCTGTAGGAGAACCTAGTAACTACTGAAGCTTGAATCTTGTGCATTGGGGTTCTAGCAGTTCTTCCTAGACGTCAAATTGATGTTCCACATTTGGAAACATTTCCCCTTTGGACATAAGACTTGAAATCTGAGGATGTCGATCGGTTGCAATTATCTTGACATGCAGGCCATCATCCAGTATGCTGTTCATGGCTCTAACAAAGCCTTCCTTCTCCATCACATTAGAATTCGCAACCTCGAACACCTGAATCAGCTTTGATTCCACAAATTTCCTGGACTCTTGACTCCACTCCGGTGGATGTGGCCTACCTGAATTTCAGTAAGGCCTTTGACACCGTTCTACACAGAAGACTAATAAACAAGCTAGACAGCATGGAAGTGGGTCCAAGGATAGTAAAATAGTTACAAAGTTGGCTAAGTAACAGAATGCAGAGGGCGTTGGTAAATTGAGTGCACTCGGAGGAAGGTAAGGTAACCAGCGGGGTGCCACAGGGGTCTGTACTTGGACTGGTCCTCTTCATGGCCTGTTAGCAACATCACAGAGGGGCTGGAAGGAAAGATATGATTGTTCGCAGATGACATGAGCAACAAATTGGACGACAGGGAGGGACACTGAATAATAATAAAAAAAAAAAAAAAACTGGAAGACTGCTCAAGGGTTTTGCAACAGGGCTTCAATGCCAAAATGTAAAATTATGCACATGAGGCACAGAAACCCAAGGGCAATGTATCATTTAGTGGGGAGGTGTTAACAACAAAACAGGAAAGGGATCTGGGGTCATCATATCTGATGCCCTGAAGATAGCAAAGCAGTGTGATAAGGCAGTAGGAAAGGCTAGTAGGATGCTGGGGTGTTTAGGGAGGGGTATCACCAGCAGAAAAAGGAAGGTAGTATTACCCCTATATAGATCAATGGTGAGGCCACACCTGGAGTACTGTGTCCAGATCTGGATGCCAAGGACAGTGCTACCATGCACCAAAAGGGCAAAAGTTGCATCCTGCCCAGAAATTACCATTCTTCCCTTTTGCCAGTGGGTCCAAATTGATGCACCTTCTCTATAACAATATCTAAAAGGAGGGGAACATGAACTGTTCAAAAATCTATCGATTATGTTTTGACCTAATGGATTCCTCTTTAGACTCGCATTTTGTATACCAGTTGGTCTATATCGACCCATGGTTTAAACCCCCCAGCGCTGTCACTGGAGGCCCCCATCTCAGGAAGCACATAGACCGGGTGTCGGCGGTACAGAGAAGGGCAGCCAGAATGGTGCATGTCCTGCATCAGAAACCCTACGAGGAAAGACTTGGGGAATTAAATATGTACTCACTGGAGGAAAGGGGAGATATGATAGAAGCATTCAAATACCTCAGGGGTATCAATAAGGTGCAGGAGGGTGGCATATTGCACAGAAAGAGATGCTCAAGGTTGAGGGGGCATGATATGAAGCTGGAAGGGGGAGACTTAGAGGGAATATGAGGAAATATGTGGACCCTGCAATACAGGTAGACTTTATAAACCAAATGGCATTCTTCTGCTGGCTTCTTCGTATGTTCGTATGGTACCGTCCTCGCTGTGATCCTCCGAATTATCTGAAGATCCCAGTGAAAACATCGAGCTGTCGCTTTCATTGACGGTGCTTGTTGCCGAGGACAGGAATGAACATGATTGTTGACCACATGTCGTAAGATGCTTTCTGTGTATGTTGCTTTGGTTGGAAGTGCATGCTGGTCGTGGCTTGGAAACACTGGCAGTGTGACGCACATGGCTGTCAATGCTGATTTGTTTAGTGGTACTCTCAGCATCATTCCAACACTGTGACACCGAATACGATTTTGAATACCCATGGTCTTTGTAAACGGATTCTGGTGTTTCATGCAACTGACAGGCGAAGTCTTGCATTGATTGTTCACACTGTGTCACAACTGAAACCACTTCTATGACTTTCGAAACGAGTCCCACTGAAGATTCCATGGCATGGCACTGTGCAGCGGTATTGGGGCCATCAATTCTCTTGCGCTGAAAAACAGAACAGTACATCCCTAACATTAGCAGGCACAACTGCCTTCAAGTGTTTAGTTCTGTAAACAGTAGGAGCATCACATTTAGTCAACATACCTTATTGAAGTCACTGAGCGACAAACAACTTTCTGAGGGATGTGATACACGCCTGATGGATGGAACAGTGTCCTCGTTTAGTTGTTTCTTTGGATCATCAGGATCTGTGGGAGAAGATGTAGGATCCTTAAAATGTAAGAAGTTTGTGAACAATGAGACAATGCATATAACAGTAACACTACTGTAATCATGCTGTATATGTGCTGAAATGAGGCAAGTAACATGGAAAGGGTATATCACGTTAAGAACGATGTGCCCCAGTAACAATTTGTAAACAATGATACAATGCATATTACAGTAACACTACTGTGATCATGCTGTATATATGCCATAATAAGGCAAGTAACATAGAAAGGGTGTACCATCTTAAGAATAATGTGGCCCAGTAGCCAGTTGGTTCACCTGCTGTGCAGTGAAGAAATGGTTATTGTGCGGGTGTCTCTTCCTGGGACATGTTGAGTACTGTTCCAGGTCTTGACACATCATCTAAGAATGATGTAGGCAGTCAGGATTCAGTACATACAAGGAACATAATTAGGATACTGTGAACAGTACCATCATACACACAAAAGTACACCTACGTGCGTGTTGAACGTGAATGCATCCTTCCTGTACTGCTGTCATGATTGAGCGATGGAGTTTGAGGTGCAAGCCTGACAGTGCTACGTCATCAAGAAGGTGGTGAAAACACAAAAGTGTAAGATGATAGTCATGCTTCCATATGAACAATGAAAAATAGCAGCGTTCGTGTCCTCACACAGGCCCAGTCATATGCCTTCTCACAGAAATAATGAACACACCACAAGCACAGCAAGGTGCTGCACCTCTCCCTCTCCACAGAATTAGTGCTCCTCACACACGCATCACGGCAGGTCGTGACCTAGACTGTTCCTCAGGAGTGGTCAGATGTCTGGCAGTTGAGTTCAGTGCCAAAAAGTGCAAGGTCATGCACTTGGGCAAGGGAAACCCCAAGGTGGGATACTGTGTAGGAGGGGAGCAGCTGGCCTGCACCAACCAGAAGCGAGACCTAGGAGCCATTATATCAGATGACTTAAAGGTGGGGAAGCAGTGCAAAAAGGCGGCACTAAAGGCCAGTGGTATGCTGGGCTGCTTAGGGAGGGGAATCATAAGTTGCAGAAGGGAGGTGGTGCTGCCACTTTACAGGGCGCTGGTGCGCCCCCACCTGGAGTACTGCGTACAGTTCTGGAGGCTGCACCTTAGGAAAGACTTCGATAGGATTGAGACGGTGCAGAGGAGAGCCACAAAAATGCTTCAGGATCTGCATCAAATGGCATATGAGAATAGGTTGTGGGAGCTCAACATGTAATCCCTGGAGCAGAGGAGGGAGAGGGGGAGACATGATTGAGACAGTCAGGTATATCAAGGGTATAAATATAAGGCAGGGGTACAGGAGCTCCTTCAGGAGAAGAAAAGCGTCAAAATTATAGGATACGATATGAGGCTCAAGGATGGGCAGTTCAGGAGCAGTGTTAGGAAGTTCTTCACTGAGAGGGTGGTCGACACATGGAATTGCCTGCCCTGGGAAGTGGTGAAGGCCAAAATGGCAAACTGGTTCAAAAACACCTGGGACAGGTACAAAGGTATCATTTCACAGAAAGGATGGTGGTGGTGGGGGGGGGTTATCCATATTGGGCAGACTAGATGGATCTTGCAGTCTCCTTATGCTGTCAATTTCTCTGTTTCAGCCCCGAGAACACTAATGGTGGCACATATGTTGCTCAGACATGTACACAATAAAATTAAACTCTTCATAGCTTGAGCCAGGGGGATATGGAAATAGTCATCAGTGAAATTATCTGAGTAGGCCACGTTATGTCGAGTTGGTGAGAAGGTTCCTATATCTGTGTCTGCCTGATTTAGAAATATAAGCCGTTTTCTTCGTAGATCATCTCTCAGTGGGATGCGGTGATGCATTTGTTTATGGCCACTGTTACTTTGCCACTGGTGTTGGAACACCCATGTACCATACAAGTTGGCATGGCTGAAGAATATCTAACTGCAGGTTGTGGTACTGATGTGGGTTCTACAAAGACAACAAGGCAGGCAACACTGTACAGTGGAAAAAGTACGACGAATTACATAAATGTCGACTGAAGTGAGCTATTTCAGTGCAGTAGTGACAGCGCTTTGAATTGCAGCATCGAGGACAAATGGGGCACGACTAATACTACCGCAGTGAGCATAACTTTCCACCTCAGGATGAGCAAATCAGGGACTGAGCCCCTGAAAAACCAGGACAACTGACTGAAATCAGGGACACTGTATCAGCAAACGATGTGCATATTCATGGACCTACCCGGGTCATGTTTCACATGTAACAACTATTTATAGAAGGACATGCACTGTTCTTTCATATTCCACTTGTTACTTCCAACAAACTGAACCATCACTACTATGTGGGGGAGGGAGAAATCAGGGTACAAAATAATGTATATCCCACCGCCCAGCTGTTCCACAGTTGCACTCAGGGAAATTTATTTCATATTCAGTTTGACATTTTGCACTTACTGATCCCATTTCTTTTGCCCATTAACACGAAAATCTCTGAGCCATGGAGTATAGGAGTATAGGTAGCATATTCATAATCTTAACTTGTTGGCTTTCACCAGACCTATACACCTAGTGACAGCTAGCAATGTTGTTGTGGTGAACAAGTTAAAATAGTAATATGAACATCTGTTTTTGATTCAGACATTAGAATACTGTATTTGCTTCATGTACAATAAAGATGGAGCTGAGCTTTGATCCAGCAACATCTAGACTGCGTACAGTAGGCTATCGGGACCATGCATAAGTATGCTGCAAATCGAGGTGTCGCAGCATATCTAATATCTGCCTCTCTTTCTATGTGCTGACATCCTTGGATTGGTCTGATAGAAAACAGTATAATTTCTATAAAACTGGCTGAGAAGGAGGAGTAATGAAATAGAGTATGAAAAAGCAGTGACGAGTAAAGACATTTGACGGTTGGGTTGAAATGTTGGTATTGTGTATTTCTAACTGGTGATCAGTGATAAATATAGCTTGTTTGCCATAATGCCAATTTTCGCAGAGTCACATTTTTAAGTTAAGTGTGTTTATCAAAGTCTCATTGTGTCTGTTTTTTAAATAGTTACACTTTTATAGTTAATTTTACCATTTATTACATCAGCCATTTACTACCGATAGATCCGATGTTGGCCAAGGATGCCACGAGCTGTTGGGTTACTCGGGTCATGATGTGTACACCACTCAGCAGTGATTGTGCAAAAATAGACCAAGGCCCACTGCAGTATATCACGTTGGATTTTGACAGTCTGCTGCTTTAATTCCTGTACCCAAAGTCACATGTAAACGTTCATTTGGTACCAACAGGTTTTAGTCACTGTGAGGTTTACAGTTCAGTTTTATAGTAGAGCCGTGTAATCTTTTCCGTCGGAGAGTGTAATTCTCATCAATACGTGAATAACTCTGAGTAACGTTCAGGTTAATCTGCATGAGCATACGGGAGCGGCAGAAAAAATGACTGAATCATGCATCGATCTGGGCAGTATTTATGTTTACAACTCTGTAGAGCTTTATTTCTTTTTTAATACCGTGCTACGCTGGTAAGTATGAAAAAAAAAATCCAGCCAATTATTTATTATTAATTAAATAAAGAGCAGTGTAGACTGGTGCCCACCCAAGCTTTGCCCCACCGGAGAGCAAAAACAAGAGTGCGGTTTAGCTGGTCTGAACACGCAGTTTTATCTTGACATCTAGGTACTCATTTTCTAGAAAATATGTTTAGAAATTTGATAGCTACCTAAGTAGACTTGATGTGCTGTTGCATGATGATTCATTGCTCCTGTCAGATGATCCGGCTGCACTGCTCTCAGTGGAGTTGTCGTCAAGCATAGGTTTGAAGAAATAAGGGTCTACAAAGTGCTCAAGCTGCAGGGGGCTGGCCCTGACAGGCTATATGCCACGTTGTGCACTGGCAAAACAATCAGAAGCCTCCATAATAAGAAGCCATCCCCCAAGTCGCAGAGTCCCAGCCTTCCACAAATCTGGAGTTCACATCTGTCTGCATTGTATACCACCAGGGATGTTGTCTGCCTTCCTGAGACCAGCAATGCTTTTGTTTTCCTCAAAAATCACCAGGTGTTTACTTGGAGATGAATGCAATTCTGTTATATTGAAGTTTAACATTTTGGGGTAGCTCCCATCTGAATAAGAATAATAATAAAATTGTTTATGGAAAATCAAGCTGCTGTATAGTAAAGTGAAAGGGAATGCTTGTTGACTGAAGTAAACATAGAAACATAGATTTTGACGGCAGATAAGGACCGCTTGGCCCACAAGTCTGCCCATTTCCCTACCTATTGGATAAGCTGCAGATCCTAGTTAACCAGCAGCCTACTTCTTCCTACCCCCCAACCCCTAGAATTGCCTTATGACTTATGCAGTCAACAGAGAATCCCCCCATTGACCCTGAAGTATAGAGTGTTACAGTAATTCGGCCTTGACATAAAGGGCATGCACCAGCGAGGGCAGGTCACCAGGCGGAATCAAGGCTTTATGATCAAGGAATCATGGCAGGTCCTCGGAAGGCCTGTCAGCAAGTATGTATACACCATGCTTGCATTACTCCCCAATGTAGAGTAGTAGCCCTATGATTTGAGAGAAGATTGAATGTCCATGAATCGTGAGTCCTGAACTGCCTTGGAGTTCACAGATGCAGCCACGAGGACAGATGTCCAGTGCTTCAGTAGCGTTATGCACATGATTCTTTGTGCGACTGTGAAATAAATGCCACCTAATGTAGGTGCGGTTTTGTTATAGTCTGAGGTGAATTTGTTCTTGCCTGGGGTGAGGGTTAATAATAAAATCGCACATTACATGTAGTAGGTATTTATTTATTAAGCGCCCAATACCGTAGGCTCCAGGCACTTTACAGAAAATGAGACACATACAACATCAACAAAGCAGTTAAGAGGTGACGATCAGGTCAGTAGCTACAATAAATATCAATAAAATAATATATTAATAAAATAAACTACAGCAGGTTACCAAACGCTTTTCTAAATACATGGGCCTTCTTCAGACTCCGACTTGAAGCCTTCGTGGATGGAGCCTCCCTCAAAGATCTTGGTAACACGTTCCACAGGGCCGAGCCAGAATCTGAAATGCTCAGTCTCCCTAGGTTTTGAGCCTGGCCCTGGGAACCAGTAAGAGGACCTTGGTGAAGGAGCAAAGAGAGCGCACAGGGTGGACAGAGAACAGGCGATCACTTGTGTAACCAAGGCCTGAACTGTATAGGGCCTTATAGGTGAGCAAGCCCACCTTGAAGGAAATCCTCCACTTCACTGGAAGCTGTGCAGGTCATGCAGGACCAGGGTCACATGGCAGGTCCTCGGAAGGCCTGTCAGCAACTTGGCTTCTGCGTTCTGCACCAGCTGCAGTCAACAGAGAATCCCCCCATTGACCCTGAAGTATAGAGTGTTACAGTAGTTCAGCCTTGACATAAAGGGCATGCACCAGTGAGGGCAGGTCACCAGGCGGAATCAAGGCTTTAATCTGGGTGACATTCCTTAATTGGTAGTCACCACTACGGATGATACCTGAGCCTCAAGTGTCAATCTATCAAGGATTATGCCCAGATTTTTCACCTTGGTGAAAGGTACCAACTGGGTAGGGCAAAAAACAACCCCGTTCCCAATCCAGGAGCAGCTACATCACACCCGCGACCAGGCTCAGTCACTAGTATCTCCGTCTTGTTGGAGTTAAGTCCCAGCCAGTTCAAGGACATCCAGTCCTGGATCTTGGCTAAACATTTGTTTAGCATCTCCATTGTGCCACTCATCCTTGGTGCAAAAGACATGTACAGTTGGGTGTCATCTGCATAGCAGTGAAAACCCAACCTATAACGTCTGATAATCAGTCTCACCCAGGGGAAGCATGTACACTGCGGATAACACAGGTGACAGGATCAAGCCCTGGGGCACTCCACAAGGCAGAGGCTTCAGGCAGGAGGAGAAATTCCCCATCACTACCCGTTGCATCCTGCACATGAGAAAGGACTTAAACCTGCTGGTGACAGTACTGGTGAGTCCGCAGAGCTCCCTGAGGTAACCCAATAGCACTATGTGGTCCACAGTTTCAAAAGCTGAGGAGAGATTAAGGAGAGCAAGAACTGAATGGTCTTCTCTATCTCTAGCTTTGAGGAGATAATTTTGCACCATGACTAATTCAGTTTCGGTGCTGTACCTTGACCGAAATCCACACTGGAATGGCTTGTGTCATAATCCGCAAGATGGGCCTCGAGCTGTAGAGCCATCATTTTCTCTACAACCTTCCCCAAGAATGGGAGGTTGGAGATTGGTCGATAATTCGCCAAGACATCAGGGTTAAGTGATGGTTTCTTCAGGAGGGGCTTCACCAACACCTCTTTCAAGGTGCCAGGAAAAGACCCCTCTAGGAGTGAACACTGGAATATTTCGGCGAATACTGGACCGACAGACTTAACGCATCCCATTAAGAGATACATTGGGCCTGGGTCCAGTTCACAAAGGATGGGCCGCAGCTTCAAGATTACCTCAACAACCTCAGCCATCCCCACTGGCCTAAGTTCACCCCTGACAATAGGAGTGCCTCTGACTGCACAAGGCCCACCACTGCAGGGTGGTTAGGTCCCACTGTGGGGGGGGGGGTAGAATCCCGGTCCTAACGGAGGACACTCTGTCAGAGAAGAACTGAGTGAACTCCTCACACGGGGCGACTGAAACTGTTCTTTTCGGCTGCAGACAAGTAGGATGAAACCTATCTACAGTCCGAAAGTGCAGAGCTGGTCTGTTCCTGCCTGCCGCAGTATCCCTGGACAGGATACCACACATTGCCCAAGGAGACCCACATCACAATAACACCACACCTTACATACACCACACATTATTAGGAGCTAGTTGCTTTCAAGAGCTATACACATGAACAGCTCCTCTGTCTTGGCACAGTGCCAATAATATTTTCTCTGAATGTAAATATACATATTATTGGTGGAAGATCTTTTTCCATAAAAATGGAATACAATTAATTTAGCTACAGTCTTGTCTTTTGAGTATTCCCAGAAAATCCGACCATCACAACAAATTGCAAATCAATCAAAGCTCGTTGGTATTAGCAATCTATGGCAGCATAACAAGAAATGACCATATATACCCAATTATATGTCATGTGTATCTTATCCTGCATTTGGTCTGTTGCAAAAAGTGCTAGGTAGTATTTACATTAAAAAAGTTCCCCAAGAGCGATGAGACTGGATGTGGATCATGCAAATGGACACCTAAATGAACTGCTTAGAAGGTTCTTGCAATTGCATTAAGCTGACTTTTAAAAATCCACCTTCGAAATGATTTGTTCCCTTTCGGTTGCACTGAGAGATCTGGATGTATGTGTTTGATAGCCCCTGGTTTGTATAAGACTGTTACTATGTGCGTGTGCGAGATGTGGTGAGGGAGAGGGAGGTAGTAGCTACTGTAAAGAAACCTTTCTGCTACCAGTCGGCTTGATCAGACAGATGGCCTGTCCTGGCTGGCTACTCAGGGAGCTAGGGAATGAGAGCTTCCTTCAGCTGCTGTGTCCCCCCCAACCCCAACTGAAGACTTGGCCTCTAAGACAAACAATCCACACAGAGGGCCACACTGTTTGCCAAGAACCTCTCTGGCTGCAGGAAGGGGGGTGTGATGTGCGTGTGTGTGGGGGCGGGGGATTCGGGCAACAGCATAAAAGGAGCCTGGCCGGTGTGCTTATCAAACCATTCTGCTGCTCAGGTTACACTGGCGAAGAACAGCTGTAATGGGTAGGTACCTACCATACCACTGTGGATAATTTCAGCTACCGAATTTGTAACCCTTGATGGGCTGCCTGGACTTGATCACAATAAATGGAAGCCATTGGACAAATGTTTATTGGACTGGCATGCAGAAACAACATTGGTGACAGATTGTAAACTCTGGTTTATGGATCAGAATAAAAGCTGTATTTTTATTAATAAAATAAAGAGTGCCCGCTCAGTCAGATGGACAGCCTCTCCTGGCTGGATACTCAGGGAGCATTATTTTGGGTATAGAAATCAAAATGGCCAACTATCAAAATCCAGCTTGCTAGCAGACTGCAGGAGACCTGAGTTTATTTTTGGCATTCTGAGTGCTATTCTCGTCATGATCATGCTCGTGGCATCCTCAGCTGAGACTGGACCTATTGTTTGTAGATGATCGATGGAATAAAATGTTAAAAATTACTATAAAATTGTAACTATTCCAAAAAGAGACGCTGAAGCTTAGATGACCATACATTACTTTAAAATGTGGCGATGTGAAAATTGGCATTGTGACAAATGACTGTATTTGCCATTGATCTTTACAACTAGTATCTATCAATACCCCTGATAAATAGTAATTCTGTGAGCTACAGTAGGGATACTGCGAAAAAGGGAGGATGCATTTTTTTATCTAAACTTTGTAACAAGTTTTTCAGGGTCCAGAATTGTTTTGTGAGCTAGTAGGACAGGATGTGGGTACAGTCCTATAATGGAATGCACTTAATGCCATGTGGGCAGCGGCAGCTGACAGAAATTAATACACAATTTGTATAAAGATTACAATCTGCTTACCTCAAAAGGCAGTGTACGCAGTTCACTGGCTGGCCTGCCACCTGTTTCTCTGGTCATTTCTGTCTCACAGATGGCTGGCTGGCTGAGTGCTGTGGGCGGTCTACATTGCTGCAAATGCAGTGAATAGCTGAGCTTCATTTTTTCTTTTTTTTATATAAAATAAAAGTAATTACAGCTTTTTCTGGAGCTTGGCAATAGAGCAATAGCAGCTGTGTTGTGGGCAGCTGATGGGTTAGGTTGGGACTCCAGTGGCTATAGAAGTTGCTTGCTGGCAGCAGTGAGCAGGACTCTTACTTGATGATGATGATGCTGCAGCAGCAGGTCCTCCATCAGTTTCCTCTCCAGTGTTCTGCAACTCTTCTTGGCTGTATGAGGTTCAAGAATGCTAGAAGGACTGCCTTTGAGCTCTGACCACGGACTTGAGGGGGGACAAATAAGTTCAAGTCAGAGTGGGTGGAGGTGCAAAAAACATTAACTGACCGAGCATGCAAAGAGCACCTGGTGATTGATTAGATGAGGTGTTAATGTTGACACATCTGGTGCATGCAGCTCTGTGCAGCACAATCAGGACATGTGGGAAAACAAGCTTTGGAGTCGCTGTGGGCAGCATGGGCGTGCTAAATCAGGACACAAGCAGGTGAATTCGGGATGGCAGGACCAGAGGGGAAAAACAGATGAAAATCAGGACACTTGAGAAGTAGAGCAGTGACTGGGAAACCTGTTTACGAACAAGTTGCATGGTGCACATTACTGGTGCCTGACGCGCATACATTCATGTGACACACGGGATCGTGTATCGCTTAGCACACCACTGTTCACACACGACTCCCAGCAGGCACCATGCAGCGTGATGTGACCCCAAACAGATGGCCATGCTGAACACAAAAAAACATGGGATTTTGCAGTTTGGACGCACGGCTCCATCGAGTGACCAAAAACAATTTCTACAAAAGTGAGTAAAATGTACACTTTATTTGGACTACTGATTCGGCTAATAACATATTGGACATAGCAAAACATGGCTGAGTTCACAAATCACTGTTGTCCTTTAAGACTGTCTCAAATTTTTGAAGGTAGGGGTTATCTTTTTTTCAGATTGAGAATTGCAAGTTCGAGATTGTGATTTTTGCAGTAGACCACGATGATATGAAGAGAATAATGCCTAAATTTAGCCTGCACATCATTTGTACACCATCTGAGTTCAGGCCCACTAATTTGGCGTTTACTTTCTGTGGGCCAGTTCCCGTCCCACATTTTGTAATGTGGACAGTATTGCTGCAGTTACACCATCGGATGTAGCAGACTCTAGGTCTACAAGATCAAGAAAAATGATTTTTGATTTTCCATCCTGAACAAACCTGACATATGCAGATTCTTGCTCTGCTACTGATCGGTCAGTATATCCATCAGCTAGCACACACAAAAACCTAGCACACTGGATGTTCTTAAGGTAGCTCTGTTGAAAAGATTTTGCACTTGCCTGTACAAAACCCTTTATGCCATGGGTGTTGAGATCATTTGAGCCAAGATTAAGGCCATTTTTTGCCTGCAGTTTGACAGTCGTTTAAGATCCATGAAACTATAGTCATGTTTTTTTCACCGTGTAAGCAATGTTAAATAGACCACAACATTTCTGAATCTCACCATGTTGCACTTTCCCAACCAGTTTATTAAAGGGAGCTTCTCTGGGGCAGAGTGACACTTTTGCTGCTTCAACAAATTTTAATGTGAGCAGTTGATCGGTTATGGCTGTGCAAAGAATCAGTTTGAAAGGTGGAACACCCAAGCAGAAAGGGACTGTCCTTGTCTGCAAGTTTCTCATGCTTTTGGCAAATACTACAAAACATTTTATCTGTGTCGTTATCATGTATAACCCATGGGTAGTTTTCTTTCCACATCTGCTGGAAAGTGCGCTTACATGTGAATTTGTCATCTTTAGCATTCTGTTAATCTCCATGAGCTCTACATAACCGTTTTCTTCCTCCGGCCTCAGGATCAGGACTACTTGTTCTTGTATTTGTTCTTTGGTGCAGACTGATTCATTCCTTTTACTAGGAAAGCAAACAGGGTGGTTTGACGATCTGCTTTTGTTCCAGACATTTTTAAATAAAATTGTTACACACTTCGCTTACTGTGTCTGTTTTATTTTCATGAAATGTGATTGTGACACTTGTCTTTTTAGTACTCTAGCCTGAACAGATTCAGATTTTGCAAGTGGCAAAGCAGTACAATTGTAGTGTATGCAGTGGACAGTTCCATAATGTGAAAGAAGAGATGAGATGGGGGCTGCTGGGCTGGAGTATACTTTGTCTTTTAGCCAGCCTTAGAAACAGACAGGGTGGGATACCACTACGAATGAATGGTTCAGTGGGGGATGTTTTTAATGCTTTTACTTTTTTTTTTTTTTATAGTTTTCTCCGTTCAGACAATAAGTATGCTTTTGTTGCTTTATTTCCCCAATCCCGAGTCTGACAGGACACAGGTGGCAACAGAGCCAAAGCGTATGCTTGCTTGTACCTTGCACTAATGTGTTTTTTATTTTTTATTTTTTTTATTTTCCAAAGCAGTTGGTGTACAGCACTCCAGCCTGGGCTTGCCTTGTACTACTCAACTGCTCTTCCCCCACCCCCGCCCTCACACTCACACATGCTTGTCCTTTATTATTTGTCTTTGTCTCAGACTCTTTCTCTTTTTTACATGAGTCATGATCTCTTAACAGCAGACATTTTTTCCAGGTAGCCAAGTGGACTCTCTCATTCCCTGTCCCCTTCTCTTACATCCTCCCTCCCCTTTTACTTTTTCTCTTTCTGTCTTATGCAGTTGTTGTTTTAATAATAATTAGACTCTTTAAAGTCTTTTGCATCTCTGTCTGGAAGATGCATATTTTTGAAATGTCTTATTGTTTATTTCTGTCTCCCAGTGCAGTTGTGCTATAATACTGCAAGTTAATTCCAGTTGGACTTGCATTCTGGTCTCCTTTGCTCCACCCCCGCTTGGTGCTGGTTCACACTTTACTTTTTTGTTTTTCCCAGTGTTGCACTGCAGGGAGGCAGTGCATCAGCATACAAAGCTGCACACAGTTTCTTTTCTTCCCAGACCCAGTCCTTCCACAGAGCCTCCAGTCCTCCAGTTATCCCTCCAGTTTAGGAGGCAGTATAGCGCAGTGGTCTAAGGTACTGAGCTGCAAATCTGGTGATATCCAGCAGACCAGAACTGGGTTTGAATCCCACAGCTTCCACTTGCATACTGTGTGACCCTGAGCAAGTCACTTAACCTTCTTGTGCTCCCAGGTCGCTCCTGTAAAAAAGCTTTCAGCTTAGTGTGCTATACCTGGTTAAACAACTAAATAAAAAAAAAATTCCTCTCTACCTTTCTACTAGGTAAACTGGTCTTTTTACATTCCTGACTAACTTATTTTCTAATATTTCCACCACAGGCTGCAGCCACTCCAGTAAATGCTTGAAGTGGTCAGATCTCTCACCCTCATCTTTTCAAGTCTCCCCTCTCTCCTTCAGAGGCAAACTGAGTTTTTTTTTGTTGTTGTTCTAAACAACTTATTTTCCAGTCTTTCCACTGCAGCCACTCTAGTAAATAAATGCTGTTGTAGTAGCCAAATCTCCCCCTCTTCTTCTTAAGTCTGCTCTCTCTCCTCCAGTCAAACTGGCTGAAAGAGTTTTTTTTTGTCTAGAAAACTTAATTTATTTTTCAGTATTTGCACTGCAGCCACTCCAGTAAATGCGAGTGGTCAAATCTCTCCCCCCTCCTATTCTTAAGTCTCCTCTCTCTCTCTCTACCCACCCCCCCATCTCCTGTTTCTAGCACTATGATAAGCAGTGTGTCCTTGGCTGTATTTCTTTTGTTTTTGTTTTTTTTGGGGGGGAGGGGTTAAGCAGCTAGCTAGCTCTTATATGAGAATCTTTTTTTTTTTTTTTTCCCTTACTACTTTTATATTAAGTGGAACAGATCTGGCACCCAATTTGCTTAGGCTCGGCCTGCCCTCTGTAATCCTTCTCCCTCTGTGTAGCGTCCACCAACCCGCTTCCGTGAATGCTCAACCTCTCACACAGTCACACTCCCTTCCCTTAGTCTGCAACAGGCAGGCTTAATGCAAAGTATTACAGAGGCTTAGAGCTTTTAATGATTTCTTCATTTTGTATGTTTTTGTCCACCCAGACTGAGCCCTGTCACTTTTCACCCTGCTCTCTCCCGATCTCTCTCCCTCCTATGACCGTCAGACACTGGCACCCTCACAAGGCTGTCTCATCTCCTTTTTCCTCATTCCCCTCGAAAGTGCCAGCAGGCAGGGAAATGTAGAGCTCTAAAGAGCTTTTTATTTTTTTACCCTCGCTCCATAGGAACGCAGCGCAAAACACACACTGAAGAGAGAAGTCAAGGAGTCACTCTGATCACTGTTCTGAGCAGCTGGCATGCTATACAGATAAGTGCTTGTTCCAGTGCTCTGAAGGCGGTCCACTACCACTCGAGGACACACAGTTGGCACCAGATTCTCAAGTCTGCCTGCTCCGCCATCTTTCTTCCCTCCCATTTGCTGCCATGGATATCTCTTACTTTTGAGTGATAGAGAATCACATGGCACCACCACATGGGTCAGATGACAACTGACAGACAATGGATTTAAGTTGACCCTCTTCTGGACCTCGCGACTGCGCAGTTATGGTCCTTGTCTTCTTCGGCAACCCCCCCTCTCAATTGCCAAACTTGAGGTAAGGCAAGGGAAAAGGACCAAAAAAGGGTCTATTTCGCCAGTTGCACAATGCTGTTAAACCCAGCACTTGCCCAGACTGCTGAAAATAACTGCACATTTTTTTGATTGCCTGACTGGCATTTAAAGATCAATCAATCAAAATCTTTATTTATCCAGGTGAACATCGTTGAGCAAGCTCATTTACAAGATGGACCTGGTTAGCTTCGGGTCAAATGGTAAAATGAATACAGAGATATCAAAGTTAGATTGACTGGACAGCACTTCCTACTGTCCCAGGCTGCTGGGCAATAGGATTTTTCCTAGCTTGGTTATTCCTGCCCCTCCCCCCAGGAGGCATCTGGAAATGAGCTGTTACCAACTCAGTGAGTCTTTCCAGGAGAAACTTTTGAAATAAATGTTCAGTATGTGGGCACACTAGTCAAAAAATGTTTTTTAAGCATCCTTATACAGGAAGGAAATATTTTATTAAACAACACTTAGCTTGTGAAACATAGGGTGTTATTTATGGATGGACTCCCGGACCACCTGTGTGACCTATTTTATGCAGGTAAAAAAAAAAAAAAATGAGCCTTAAAAACCCGAATACAAGAACACAATGGAGATATTAGGAGAAATTATGAAAAATTACCTATAGCACAGCATTTTAGAGTAGCAGGCCATTGGGTACCTTCATTCTGGTTTTGGGGGTTGGAAGTAGTATCCAGGCTAATTAGAGGAGGGGACCATGTTAAAATGTTGGATAAAGCAGAAACGAAATGGATTTTTAGTTTGCCAGTATTAGAGCCTTAAGTAGGCAGGAATACAGATACTAACCGGGCAGTCTGTTGGTAATCAGATTCTGGAGGGCTAACAAATAGAGTTGTGGCTTTGTATTTATATTTTCTTGAATTTGTTTTTATTGCATCGGTAGTAAAATAGGGCAATATGTTGTAAAGTGCATGCCAATATATAATTTCAAACTTGGAATTCCAAAAATGAAATTCAAGATTGAACAGAGTTTTTTTAACCCCCCCGTATACGTTTTCAATTTTGGTTCCGTCTTTTAGAATAGAATTGTTTTAGAACGGGGTCCTCATTCTGTTTGAACTCAAAATCTAATAAGCATTAGAAGCTTATAAATTATATTCTGGCATGTTACAGTTCTTAAGCTTTGAAAATTGTGTTTAAATAGTGCACTTCGTTAAATATGGAGAAACAATAAGACATACGTAAAGGATTTACAAATTATGCTTGTCATAGTTCCTAAGTTGCTTCTTGTAATGAGAGCCTGCATCAGCCAGCAAAATGACTGCTGTTTGAGACTGGGTGTTTTTGTTGTTGGTTGCCTTGGCAACCGAGCATGAGTGCACTCACGCACATCAGAGGAGTGTCTGCGCTCCAATACGAAGTCTGGCTGAAGTCAGCTCAAGGAGGATTGTGTTCACCTTGGTATTCTCTTTCATGGCGGGTGTCAGATGATGGCATGTTGCAGGGTAAGCAGCCCAGTGTTGATTAATTAACATGCATGGCACTAGTGAATGGAGAAATTTCACTGACTTGGGTATTACTTGTTACAGAATATATAGAAACTTTCAGTGGCACAGTGAACAGCAAGAGGCGTAGCCATTGTTTATGAAGAGGTATATATTTCAGTAGTAAATGAATTTAAATCTTGGACAAAAGTATTAATTTACTTATTTAAAAAAATGAATACATTTATAGGCTTACACATTGGACATGATTCTCAAAATGTTGCGTCTGGCGTAAAGTGGCTTGCACAAAAAAAATGGCACAAGTAGCAGTTTATGCCAGCAGTTGCGGCATTTGGTATTCTGCAAAGCAGCCTGCGACATGCTGCAGGCTGCTTGTGCCAAAGTGGACTTGTGCCACCAGTTACATTCTAAACCCCCCTGCGATATGGCGCTAGGTGGTTTATGGCAGCAGTTGCGCCCTGTTCTGGAAGGGCAACAACAAGTCCCTCAGTTTGCTATTCTCAAACAACCCCCAGAGGACATCTGCCAAAGTACAGTTACACCAGCTTTTAGCTGGTGTAAATGGACTTTACGCTCTCCGGGAGTTGCGCAAATGTGCCCCTATCCATCCCCCGGTACATGTAGCCCCCCAGTCTGTAAAGCCCCGCAGGGCTTGCCCATGCCCCCGACACCCAGTCTCTGAGCAAAGCCCTTCCGGCTTTGTCATGCCCCTAACATTGTAATGCAGCCCCTCCGGGCTTTGTCATCCCCTCCCTCGATATATTTATCCAGCCCCCAGGCTTTGTCATGCCCCCAACCCCCAGTATTTTAATACAGCCACTCTGGGCTTTATGTCCCTCCAACCCCGATATAGTTACAAAGCCCCGAATCCCGCAATTTGCGAACAGCACCCACCCCGACCCAATCCCTGATATGTAAGCATAAAAGCAGATATTCCCCATCATCCTGGTGATCAGTGGCCCCCACCCGTCAGTGCCTGACTTCCCCGCTCCCAACCCGACCCCTTACAGGCCAGTGAGTGGCACAGCCCACCTCTCACCACCGCGGCCAGCTGCCAACTGAACATGAATGAGCGCGTACTGCTGTACTGTGCCTACATATCAGGGGTTGGGGTGGGCGCTGTTCACGCATTGCAGGGATTCGGGGGTTTGTAACTATATCAGGGGGTCGAGGAGGACATAAAGCCAGAGGGCTGTATTTAAATTAGGTAGTCAAGAGGTCATGACAAAGCCCGGAGAGACTGTAGGAATATATTTGGGAATATATCGGGGGCATGAACAAGTCTGGTGGGGCTTGAGCAACATGGAGGGCATGGGGAAGCCTTACAGGACTGTATCGGCTGAGATTGGGGCATGGGGTAGGGCAATTGTGCCATTCATAACCAGGGTTGCAGCTTGCGGTAAACGCTCCAGGTACGCCCTTTGTTTGGCATACCTGTGGGTTTGTTGCAAGTCACGATCTAGCCGCAGGGACCCTGCCCCTTTCAGAATTGGGCACAAGGTCCTTGGCATAACGGGGTTTGGCGCAAGTCACTTTGGAGGCTGCTTGCGCCATCCTTCTAGAATGGGGCCCATAGTGTTTATGGAAGTTTTAATAATCTTGAAAGGAGATTAAGATACAAGTTTTCACAGAACACCATGCATGGAGTGAAATTTAATATTTGTATATAACACTACAGAAAACAAGTTGGTTTATTAATTTGGTAAATATAAAACAGAAAGTCAGGAAGAA
The DNA here is from genome assembly GCA_016271365.2 of Neoceratodus forsteri. Taxonomy (NCBI): domain Eukaryota; kingdom Metazoa; phylum Chordata; order Ceratodontiformes; family Ceratodontidae; genus Neoceratodus; species Neoceratodus forsteri. Next base: position 535,508,367 of record JADMNL010000022.1, on the reverse strand, counting down.
CATCCGCGTTAAAAGGGTAAATTGCACTGTTTGGGATGTTTAATGTAAATAGAAAACATGGGGCATCTGGTCTTTTAAAAATATAATTAAATGAATTCTGTTTATATTTTCAGCAGCATTGTAGAGCAAAAGTATTAAGTTTCTTGGTGCTTAAAAGCACATGTTCAGCACAAAGGTAATACAGCTGTTCTAGAAATTGTATGTTTATATTGTATATTAATGGATGTACAAAAAATGTAGAATCATTTTTTCCTTTAAATAAAAGATAAAATCTTTTGGAAAGAAACATCCAGTAGTTTGTGTGGCTTTAGTTCAGAAGCACAGCACCTGTGGATTTTCCGGCACCTGCAGATTTTCACACAGTACAAGTTTATTTTGACCTTCAGCGGAGATACATACCAGTTCAATGCCATTACCCAGGTGCATCAATGTACTTTCTACAAAAAAAAAAAAAAAATTGCCAGCTCTTGTGTGTATTGCACTTCAGACAACAATGAATAATAATGTGTGGTATTCACAAGGGTCCAAGCCAATCAGAAAGCTGACTGTCTAGCTCTAGGTTTATAAAATTATCCCAAGATGGTGCCTCATACTAACAGTTCCAAATGTCTGATGTTCTATGTTCTGTTGGCATATTCGAGTCTTCAAAGAATCTCTTTTTACATTCCCAGTCTGGTCTTTAAGCTGGAGGCGGCAGGATCCCACGGGAACCAAAACCTTGAAATCGGCAGCATCAGTGTGTAGCACTAACACATGTCATCCATGCACCTGCTCTATTTATAGTGGCACCGGCTCCAACAGACTTGGTTCCTATTTTCCTTCCATCAAAGCACAGCACATTCCTTGGGGAACTGAACACCAGCTCTTCTTCAAGCACCTCTTTCCTCCGCAGTCACACCTTTCAAACTGTGAGTCGTCTGTGTCAGGACCACTTGGAAACTTTTTCCAGCTGGGGTCTGCTTATGTTGGTGTACAGTACATCAACGCTGCCTGTATAACATGAGCGGCCCCTCCTCTCCTTAGTTCTTTCTCCCACCTTCAGCCACTTTTCAGATCTGCAGAGAAACGACTGTTATTGATGTTTCGACTTTATTCGTTTATTACTTACTTGTGTCATCACTGTATGCTGCTGTTAAGGAAGTTATTCTTCTGTTGCTGCAGCATAAAGATCTGCGAGGACGATGCTCCCACTGTTTGTGTTTACTGCCTGGGCCTGTTGCATGATGTGAAGAACTGCGCCAGTTGCCAGGGCTTTAAGGCCACGAGGAGTTCTTAGAAGCTTTCTTCTCAAAAATGAAAGGTACTCCACATTCGATGCTGGCCTCTACACTGGTTACTGTCCTGTTCTGTTGACTCCGCATCAATGGCCTGTTTTTCTCCATGAAAGTCAGCTATGTTATCCCCTCATCAGTTGTCAAAGCTGAAGGATAAATACTCCAAGTTTGCATTGTCTGACAGGCACCATTGTAAACACTACAGAGAAAGACTGCCTGCTTCTCCCTCATTTTCTTGGTCCTCCCCATCAATCTTGCACTGAAAGTAAGTCTGTATCCCAGCAGCAGCTGGGGCATTGAGTACTGATGCCTCTGTCAGTGTGACCCCAAGGTCAGGCTCTGGCTGCCCTGCTCTTAGTGGTGTTCAGAAAACATCATTGGACAGAGTCCTGTTGATGATGGTGTCATCGACCTCTGTTACAGGGTTTGTTGGCAACTGTCTTTGAATTATTTTGATAGCTGTTGCCTTCATTCAGATTTCAAATCAAATCATCTTTATTTTTTTATAGCGCCTTTCAGAGCCAAGGCGATGTATATAAAAACCGTATACATAATAAGATTTTAAAACAGGCATTAAAACATATCATCCATAACTAGAAAAAGCTAAACTAAATAAATATGTCTTTAACCCCACTTTAAATCTGTCGAAAGTTGGGCATTCTCTCAACCAACGAGGTAGAGAATTCCACAGGGTTGGTGCTGAAAAAGCAAAAGCACGGGATCCTGATGTCTTTAATCGAACCCTGGGAATCTCCAGCAATCCCTCGGCGGAACGGAGAGGACGGAAGGGGCAGTAGGGTATCAGGAGATCTTTCAGGTAACCGGGTCCCTGATCATGTAGGGCTTTAAAGGTTAGTAAACCAACCTTAAAGGTGATCCGCCACCAAACAGGCAGCCAGTGCAGTTCGCGGAGCCCAGGTGTAATATGACTGGTTCTAGAAGTCCCAGTCAAAAGCCTGGCCGCCGCGTTCTACACCAGCTGCATGCGGCGGATATCAACCCCAGGTAGCCCTAGGTAGAGGGAATTGCAGTAATCAAGATGGGTAGTTACAAAGGCATGGACCAATGTTGGGAGATCACCTGGAGGAATCAGGTGTTTCACCCGGGCGGTATTCCTCAGATGGTAAAAAGAGGATTTGATGACAGCTGACACCTGAAATTTTAGGGTCAGACCGTCATCAAAAATAACGCCCAGATTACGCACCTGATTGGAGGCAGAGCGTGACATACCACCAAGTGATAAGCCTGATGGTTGTCCAGCTCCCAAACCCACCCCCGGACGACCTTGGTCCACTACCAGCAGCTCAGTCTTATCCGGATTCAGTCTCAGCCAGCTGGAACTCATCCAAAGTCTGATTTCAGCAAGGCAATTATTTAGCATGGAGAGTGCATCATCCTGACTGGGCAGAAAGGACAAATACAGCTGAGTATTATCTGCATAGCAGTGAAAACCCAGACTCTATCGCCTGATGACTTTTCCCAATGGCAGCATATACACTGCAAACAACATGGGGGCTAAAATAGAACCCTGCGGTACCCCGCAAGGCAGGGAGTGAGTGCCAGAGGAATAGATTCCAGTGTTAACTCTCTGGGACCTGTCCGTGAGGTAAGACTGAAACCATTTGAGGACTGTACCAGACAGCCCACAAAAAATCCGCAGGTGCTCCAACAGCACACCATGATCTACAGTGTTAAATGCAGCAGAGAGATCGAGAAGGACCAGAATGGTACATGCCTTTCGATCTCTAGTCATAAGGAGATCATTCAATACCCGGACAAGGGCAGTCTCCATGCTATACTTCTTCCTAAAACCAGACTGGAGAGTATCATAGACATTGTGAGTTGTAAGATGATCATCCAGTTGCAATGCAACCGCCTTTTCAATAACCTTACCAACAAATGGCAGGTTAGAAATAAATCAGTAGTTGGCTAGACAGTCTGGGTCCAAGGAGGGTTTTTTAAGGAGTGGTTGAACGACCGCCTCCTTGAGGGGGTCAGGAAAGAGCTCCCTCTCCAAAGACTTCCAGACGATGTCAGCAAGGATTGAGCAGATAATTTCGACACATCCTACTAAGAGGGGTGTAGGACCCGGATCCAAACTACAACTAGTTGGTTGCAATATTTGGATGATCTTCACAATGTCAGTGAACTCCAGACGGCGAAAATCTGACCAGACAGACCGAGTGCATGCCACTTCCTGTCGACCACTGCAATCCCTCATAGGGGAGGTCGGACCGATGCCAGACCTGATGCTGGCAACCTTATCTGCAAAAAACCGAGCGAACTCCTCGCATCTCAGCTGAGAAAAAGCTTCTCTGGGCTGGAGACAGATTGGATTGGCAATCTGTCTACGGTCCGGAAAAGCTGAGCCGGTCAATTCTGTGCAGCAGAAGTCTCCCTAGACAGGAATTCTGCCTTCTTACGGGTGATAAGGGAGGTCATAATTCCGCTATACAAGACACTAGTGAGGCCCCACCTGGAGTACAGTGTACAGTTCTGGAGACCATACCTACGTAAGGACATAGACAGGGTAGAGAAGGTTCAGAGGAGGGCAACAAAGATGTTGCATGGATTGCATCACAAGTCCTATGAAGACAGGTTGAAGGAACTGAACATGTACTCCCTGGAGGAGAGGAGGGAGAGAGGGGATATGATAGAGACATACAAGTATCTCACAGGGAGGAACAGGGTGCAGGAATACATTATTTTTAGCGAAAAGATGTTCCAGGACTAGAGGGCATGGGATGAAGTTGAGGGAGGACAATTCAAAGGAAACATGAGGAAGAATTTCTTCACAGAACGGGTGGTGGACAAGTGAACACCCTGCCAGAGGAAGTGGTGGGGGCTGAAACAATCACAGGATTTAAGAATGCATGGGATGGACATAAAGGAATTCTGGAGGTCAGGGGTAAGGGGCAACAGACTTCTAGGAAAACATAAACTGAACTTACAAGCTCAAATGGGCAGACTGGGTGGGCCATAGGCCCTTATCTGCCGACACTGTCTATGTATCTATGTATATAATGTGCCATCAACCTAAGCCTGTCTGCATCATGGCCGGACTTCCGCCAGGCTCTCTCCAACCTTCGGCCAACTCACCTTAACTCGTTCAAGGAGCCATCAAACCAAGGGCTCCTTGAATGAAGGGTGAGAGGCCGAGCATGAACAGGAGCAATCTTGTCCAGAGCATCTCCCACAGCCTTGTTATAGGCTAGTATGAGATCATCTGGACTCATGCATTCATCGACAAGCCCGAAGATTCAGTACCGTTAGATCACTCACATTACCCTTAAAGTGCGGTACCGAACCATCTCCGTAGGGGCAGACCTATTGGGGGGGCCCTTACGATGTGATAGACCAGCTGACGGGTTCCACCCCCAAATCAGCGATCTCCATACCCAAAAGAAAGATCCGGTCCAATGAATGACCCCCTACATGGGTTGAAGAGGTAACCACCTGTGTTCGGCCCAATGTCATCATCAGCTGGAGGAGATTTTGACCAAAATGCGAGAGTTCATCAACCCAGGCATTGAAGTCCCCCAGAACTATCAATCTGGGGGACCTCAACACCATGTTGATGAAGTCTGCTATCTCCTGCAGGAATTCGCCACCGTCACCTGGTGGACGGTAGACTAGGAGAATCCCACAGCCTACACCCTCTCCCAGGATATAGTCAAAGGATCTGGTACTTCCCAATGGCACATCCACAAGGCCCAGCTCAGTCTTAAACATAATGGCCACACCCCTGCCCCTACGATCCAACCTTGGACGATGTATCCCTGAGAACATGGCTGGAGTTGCCGAGGTCAGTATAGGGCCTGGACTTTCATCCAGCCAGGTCTCGGTGATGCAAGCCAGATCAGTTGATCCAACAAGATCAGCTATAATAGCTGTCTTGTTTTTAATAGATCTGGCATTGCATAACACCGCCAAGGTGGGATGAGCTGTTGAGGAAGACCTCGGCACCTGCCCACTAAAATCGGAGCCCTTGGGTATGGGGACAAGAATAACCTCTATCCTGACCCTATTTCGTCCCAGGGCGTCTCCTGAACCCCACAACCCCAATCCACCCACCCCCTTCCTGTCCCCCAGCAGGCCCAGCTCTCCACCTTCTTCTATGCTTCCTAAGACTGTCCAAAGCACGACACCTAAAATAGGTGTCGGATGGCAATGGGGGACATTCAAAGGAGCATAATTCCCTGAGCCTGGTTGGGGAATAACACCCAACTGTCGCTGAACCTCCTCAACACATTATAAATAAACAAACTGGAGAGGAAAAAATAAAATAAAACAAAAATAATAAAACAAACCTATCAATATCAAATAACCAGAAATAATAATTCACTCCTCCACTCTCTCTCACCGGGGGGGGGGTGTCAAAAAACCCAAACATTATTACACATTAAAGAAAAATAAATAAAATAATAAAAACCCAACCCAAAATATAACCCCCCAAAATAACAATAAAATACAATTTTGATAACTGCAACAAGTTAATTTGTTATTGTCCAATAAAACGCACTGTCCAGTGTCTTCAGAAGTTGCTAAGTCATTTAAAGAGTTATGAGACAAAGTGTAATGAATCCAAACAGAGAAAATGTGGCACTCTCACTGCAACAACTAAAATTAAGCTGTGCATGAATCTTTATCGACAAAGCTCTCTCACTGCTTCCAATATGAAAATATAATTACAGTACCTGAAAACGGTGTAGCACTGAACAAAAATGAAAAATGTAACAGCAAGCCTTTGAAGGTCAAATCAAGGGAGAATAGTGCAAGTATTACTAGCAGAAAAAAGGGCCCCAGAACGAGAGATACCCCACTTAACCCACCAGATCCGCCCAGTAAAACTAGGGGGCCGGAGAGAGCAAAGGAGGAAGATTATCCACCAGCCCTCAGACTGGTAGCCTCAACCTCCACAAGGAGTCTCAGGAACCGGGTGCTCAAACTCCGTTATCAAGCCAGTTCAGGATCTGCCAATTCTCGACCAGATGCAGCTCCACACATTTCCTCTAAGTAAATATCGAGTGAGGCTCAAAGCAGCAGTCAGCCAGTCAGTACCGACACGGCGATTTACAGAAGTCAGTATCCAGGAAATTGCCAGCTATTCCAGAGATCCAAGTCCACAGTGAAGTCAGCACGAAGAGCCAGCCACCGCCACAGAGCAAGCACAAGGCTGTCCAAATCCAGATCCAGAATCGAAAGTCCCAACGTCAGGCAAGTATCCCAAAACACAACATAGCAGATATAGCAGGTTTAGAAGCAGCAAAATGACCAGGAGCATAAGTCCACAAATCCACATGTAACCCCTAGATGGCGCTATCCCAGGGGCTACTACCCCTGCCTGATTTGCCACTAACAGGTTGAGGGGCCTGGATCCAATGGCGGGTGCCTCCACCCAGAGGTCAGGGTTTGCAATAGTTAAACTTACTTGGTCACAGCCCTCTGGGACACTGCAACCCCCCTTTCTTCCCACTAGTGGCCCACACAATATATCAGAATTACCTTCACAGTATACACTTACCCCCAGGACTAGTTCCGGCACTGGGACCTCCTGTGAAATAAGATACAGTGCAACAATCACAGTACAGTACTTTAACATAGACAAATACCTCTAGGTAGTATAACTTTGCTGAAACAAGCAGCTCTGATTTATTTAGGGATTTAACAAGGACAGGGGAAATCAGGTTAATTAGCTTATCACTCTAATAATCTACCTATGGCTCTGTGCACAGGCCTATCCCTATCAGTTACTGTCCCTGGGTACCCAAGCCCTAGTGGCTAGTCCAAACCGTGGCAGCTGGTAGGGGCCCTTTCACACAGAGAAAAGGAGAATTAAACAGTCAGCAGTACAGTAATTCCATTTGGATTTAATGTGGCAATTCAACAGGAACGACCCCTGAATTAGTACTCACGACCTCCAAATAAGATAGGGTCCTTCAGTGTCAGCAGGGCTCACTTGAGGTACACAAACCTCTCACACATCCATATAAAAGAAAGCACTATACCAGGCAGGCTGCATCTGTATCCCGATCGCAATTACTGCACAATACCCGAGAACACACAGCAGATTCAGTTCCTGACAGACCGAGTATTTCTAGCAATTCCTCCAGTCTTCTACAGGGTGAGCCTGGTTTCTACCTTCAGAGATCCTTGATTCTTTCACAGGACTGGATTCAGTCCTAACAAGCTGTTAGGCTATGCTGCAGACCGAACTCTGGGCCTTACACACGCTTTTTGACTAAAACTGCACACTGAAAAGCACAGGGCTCCTTCCTTCTTCACTGCCAAAGCTCAACTGAAACTCCAACCGACAAAACCGGACGTCCTTTGAGTTCCTCCCAGTTCTTGACTGGATTGGCTGTCACTCACAATAGACTGCTGCTGTTGGTCCAAAAGGCACTGAAGTCTAAACTACATCTCCCAGAGTCACTGCCCATACAATCCTCTTGTGGCTGGCTCAGATTATGAGTCCAAGTTCTGATTCGTCCAAGGCACCATTGTAGAGCTAGCTTACCCACACTGATTGGTCCAGTTCAGCAGTTCAAAACTAGAATGGGGAACTAGGCAGACACTGTTCTGACTGCAAAAGAAAGCAGGTTAGACAAACTGTAATTTCATTATTACTGTAAATGATTTCTGGCAAACAGTTACATCTTTCAGTTAGGTTCCTTTGCACTCTAGTGACTGCAAAATGAAGTGAATTGGCAGCAGCTTGAGTGGTACTCAATCAAAGAAACACACAGTCCCCCATACAACTAATTATGTCTGCAAGCAGACAGCTCTTAAAGAGACAGTACCAGAGGTTCTAAAAACACTCACTGATAAATGGCTTAAATGCCAAACACCATTCAGGCTTGGAGCATTCAAGCAAGCTCCTGGAAGTCTTTTGGGAACCCCCATTTGCAGGGGGGTTACACACAGCAAAACACCGATATCGCTACAACGGGCAAATAACGGTCGGGAAGTCTTGAACGACCGAACTGATTGCAGTAATCAAACGGATAAAAATAAATTAATAAAACAGCAATGTAAGCATTTAAAACATTAAAATACAAGGGTCAATCGAAAGCTTAACGTGGTGGCAGACCCAGCATTTGATCATGCCGCTATCATCCCTACTAGCCTGTTTATCAATGATGGGTGTGGGTGCTTCATTTCAACTCAGTCATCATCTCCATGCCTCCACTATCAATGCCTGCTGGTTATGTTGATCTTCGGGCACTTCTGTTCCTATCCCCGAGGAGGAAGAGTGATATAATTCTGACCTCCTTAATATGGAGGAAGATTATGAGGAGGAAGATGTTGATCTGCTTAGAGCAAATAGGATCCAGTTCCACCCTATCCACCTGCAATGAGGATACTGTGATTTATACTCCCTGGTCACCTCCTGAAGATGCTTCTTTCCAAACCGTCATGAAGTTCAGGTTGGATTCGTTAGGCTTTACTGCAGAAGAGCACTCCACAAAAGGAGCCTCTATAAGTTCATGGAGGTCCCCACCATGCCTTCCATTATACTTCCTTCAGTTTATCGTGCCTTCTAGGATGATGCTGTGGCTGCCAGGCATAGATAAAGTACTCTGCCTGCTGTCCCTCATAAGCCAGATGAGCAGTGTCCTGAACTCAGAAAGAAGGCTTTTTATTCCTCTCAGCCTACAGCTGACTCTGTGGTCATCATGGCTGCACTTGAGAGGTCAAAAGCCCCTCATCATATGAGATCTTACTTTGAGTGGGAGCTCTTGCAGCAGGCTATAACCATTAGGACTAATGCCGCAGGCCTTAGGACCCACCGGAAAAAACTTAGCTTGTAGGACCCAGCAGGGACTGCCCCCCCTCCCGATGTCAGCTCCACCCTGACGTCCATCACACCATAAATGGGTCCGGATCCGGGCTCCACCTCAGTTCGTTTCCTGCCGCGACCCACTCACGTTGGGAGAATCTTGGCACTTGCTTCCAGCAGTTCCAGTGAATTTCTTAAAAAATTTATTTTTCCTTGCCTTTCAAACAACATGAAGTCTTGCTATATTATAGACATTAGCAGTTCGTTCGTTCCAGCTCTAGAATTGCCCCGGAGTGAAAATGGTTAAAACCATTCCAAAATAGAATTTTGGCATGAGAGCAGCTCTATCTGTGTCATTTCAGACTTGAACTGTCAGATTCTTTACTCCGCCTCAGTGAACAGTCGCTCCGGAGATTTCTCCTTCTGCTCGTCTATTTCTAGGTTAAAAGTGTTTTCTCGGTGGATTTAACGAGAATAGTTTTATTTTAACCGCAATCGATTCTTGTTCAAGCTCTATCTGTGGTAACCGTAAGTAAATGAAGGTTTTGTCTGTGTGGAACTTGTAAGTTATCGGTTCGGCTTTGAACCGATCAGTGGGTTTAAAACTCATTTAAAACTAAAAGTTACTATTTTAGAGTGCGGTTCCGGTTCTTATCGGTTCTAAAAAAGCGGATTTATTATGTTTTTCCAATACCCGTAACACGGTTGGGAACCGATAAAGTTGTCTTGACTAGCACTGCTGTTAAAAGGGCAAGTTTTTGGTTAGGCTGGCATTATGTCTGAGAAACCCAAAAAGAAAAATGGGCCTGATTGTTTCAACACTGTGATGTTAGGGGAAGTCTTTGCCAAGGCTGACCCACACACCACGTGTTTATTGTCTGGGGTTTGACCACCTCCAGTCAGACTGCCAGGTATAAGAATTTCCTGCAGCCACCCTGGAAAAAAGATTGGGCAGGCTCAGGGACGAGGCCAAAAGTCCGCTGACCTGGATGAGCAGCCCGGTTCGGTGCCAACCGAACCAGAGGGAGTGCCCTCTGACCAGGGCCAGATTTCCTCGGGCAAAGAAAGCTGGTTCTGAGGAACCAATTCCAGTAAAGAAAACAAGAAAATCAGCAGGTCTGGAGTCCAAAATTCCTTCTCCAACTGCTGCAGAGATAGCAAAGCCATACAGATTGTCCAGTCATTGTCTCAGGGTCCGTCCAAACCACCACTATCTGGTAAAAGGTCGCTCGTCCGTCCCAGTGGTTCAGGATTATGATATTGAGGAATTTTATGAACCAGAGGAGGGGAGGAGGATTATGAACAGTATGAATGTGGCTGGAAGGTCTGGTGTGACGATTGAACCGACATCTCCCCAGACAGACCTTTAGAATCTCCCCATGCTGTCTGAGTCCCCATCTCATTTTATGTTTTATACAAAGTTGCTGAAACCTCCAGCTTCCTTTAGAAGAGGCTGTGGATGAGCAAGAGGAGCCTGTTTTTTGTAGAAATGATGGATATTCCAGAGTCTAGGAGATTGTCTATTCCTTTACATAAGTCTTTAGGAAACAAACAATTAAAAATTTTAAAAGCTCCTAATTCTGTGCCTCCTGTAGATAAAAGATGGACAGAAGGTATACATTGTCAGGCCCTGATACAGAATTCCTTTCTCAGCAATGCAGTCATGTTAGTAGTTCAGGCTGCTGCCTGTGATAAAGCTAATATTCCCTTGGCTTCACATCCTCCTGACAAGGATTCCAGGAAGATTGATGCCATGGCAAAAAAACAGTATATGGCAGCCTCTCTGGGACTCAGGCAGCAAATTATATGGCTTATGTAGCTAGGTATCAGAAATCTAGATGGGATACTGTTATGCAATTGGCCAAGCAGGCCCATGGCCAGCTGGCTAGTGAACTAGAACAGGTGGCTGCTGATGGCATTGAAGCCTCTAAGGTTCAGTTTCATGCTGCTGTGGATGTTAATGCTGTTTCCTCTAGGGTCATGGCCACATCTGTAGCTGTAGGTTGGCCTAGCTCAGGTGTACTAGTTTGTCACAGGATACCCAGACTAAGGCTATGGATTTTCCTGTGGTGGGAAATTCTCTGTTTGGAGAGCAGACAGAGAATTACATGAAGAAGATGGATGAATATAGGACTACTTACAAGAGTGCCCAGGCTAAGGAGCGGCAAGCCACCCTCAAAGGCATACCCCAGGGGTAGGGGTAGGCCTTTCACAGGCCTTTCTACCAGACTCAGGCCTCCTCTGCCTATGCTCAGAGGGGCTTCTTCAGAGGCAGGGGCAGACGAGGGGTGACAGACCTGCTCCCACCCCCAGCCTAAAGCTCCTATAAACAGGCACCCTGATGGGGTGCCCAGGCCGATTCTCCTGTACCAGTGGGGGCAGGCTGGCTTACTCAGTCAGAATTGGGCTTCTTTAACCTCAGACAATGGGTTCTGGAAGTAGTAAGCCAGGGTCTGGTTCTCGGCTTCAAAAAGTTTCCCAAGTTGAGAAGCAGACTTTTTCTACCTGCAAGTGCTTCAGAGACCCTCGCTCTGGAAACAGAGGTCTCATCCCTGTTAGCTCTCAGAGCAGTAGAAAGGGTTTCTCCCCTGCATCAGGGCAGGGGTCTGTATTCCAGATACTTCCTTACCCCAAAAAAGACAGGAGAATGGCGGCCCATTTTAGATCTCAGATATCTGAACAAGCATCTTTTGAAACCAAAGTTCAAAATGGTAACTCTGGCAATGATTTTACCTTCCCTAAGGCCAGGGGACTGGCTAGCCTCCCTGGACCTCAAGGATGCCTATTTCCATGTCCTAAACAGAAGATCCCATCGAAAGTACCTCAGATTCGAACTGCCCTCAGGTCATTAACAGTTCAGAGCAATGCCCTTCGGCCTTACCTCTGCTCCAAGGGTATTCACAAAGTGTCTAGCAGTGGCCCACTTAAGGAGGCAGAGGACTGCTGTTTTTCCCTATCTAGACGACTGGCTCATTGTAGGCCAGTCCCCAGAACAGGTAAAATCTCACCTGCAGGTCACCCAGCAGCTTCTCACCTCCCTGGGTTTTCTGCTAAACCTACCAAAGTCGGTTCTGGAACCAGTCCAGGTACTCACCTTTATAGGGGCAGAATTGGACACAAAGCTAGCCAGAGCCTTTCTTCCCCCAGAAAGGGTAAGGAATTTAGTGGCTCTGGCCTCTCCTTCACTCTGCAGGTCTCTCGACCAGCAAGACACTCTCTGCAGCTCCTGGGGCACATGGCTGCATCCACAGCTGTTGTGCAGGAAGCCAGATTTCAGATGAGAGACATTCAGTTTCACTTGAGAACCTTTTGGTCTCAGAGAAGAGACCCCTTTCCAAGTTGGTCCCAGTGACTCAACCTTGATCCTAGCTCTCCAGTGGTGGCAGGATCAGAGCAGTTTAAGAGGGGTCCCTTCATTTCCCCTTCTCACAACTGACTCTCACAGATGCTTCCTTCTGGGTTGGGGAGCCCACATGGCTGACCTTCCACTCAGGGAGTCTGGTCCCCAGGAATCTCCTGCTCCACATCAATTTGCTGGAACTCAGAGCTGTCTTTTAGCTCTTCAAGCTTTTTCTGCATCTGTCCACGACAAGGTGATACAAGTCAGAACAGACAACACCACAACAATGTGGTACATCAACAAAGGGGGCACTCGGCTCGGCCTTGTGCACCGAGGCAATGAAGTTGTGGTCTCTGGCCTATTCCCTGAACACTTCCCTCATAGCAGTTCATCTTCCAGGGAAGGACAATGTCCAGCGGATGCCCTCAGCAGGATTTCCAGGGCCATCACGATGGTCCCTGGATCCTCAAGTGCTGGGGATAGTTTTTGCCAGGTGGGGCATCCCTCAGGTAGATCTTTTGCAGCCCCAGACAATCACAAACTTCCTCTGTTCTGTTGCAGGCCTCCAGTGCTGGGCTCAGTTCCCCTGGATGCCCTTCTTCTGGATTGGGAGGGAAGTTCTCTATGCTTCCCTTTCCTCTCCTGTTCAAAGTACTCAGTCAAAATCAGATCTCAGCCTTGCAGGGTGATTCTGATTGCCCCGATTGGGCCAGGCAGCCCTGGTACCCACCCTTCTGTCTCTGACAGTCCATCTTCCCCTGTGCCTCCCCAGGAATCACAATCTGTTGACTTGTGCCCAGGGAAGGGTTTGTTATCCGGACCTCAAATCCCGGCTCTTGAGGAGTTAGAGTTTGCTGATTTACACCTCTCTCAGGGTGTTCTTGAGATCCTAAAGGCTTCCAGAAAGCCTTCCATTAGGGCTACTTATAGTTCTAAATGGAAAAGGTTTTCCATTTGGTGTGCTGGGAAAAATATTTCCCCAGAATCTGCTGAATTGCCCATTTTGTTAGATTACATGGTACATCTTAATTCCTTGGGTCTCAGACCAGCTACCTTGAGAGTTCATTTGGCAGCTGTGTCTGCTTTTGTGTCAGCAGAAAGTCATCCACTCTTTCCTCTCATCCTGTGTTTTCCAAGTTTTTAAGGATTACTCCATACTAATCCTCCTTCGGGAACCGCCCCTGCTTGGGACCTTAATGTTTGCATTGCCCAGTTAATGCAACCCCTTTGAACCTTTGTCTTCTGCAGAGCTTAAGTTCCTAACTTGGAAAACTGTTTTTCTAGTGGCTATCACTTCTGTCAGACGATAAGTGAATTGAAGCCTTGTCAGTGGAGACTGACTTATTTTTCCATAGGATAAGGTAGTCCTAGGACTAATAGGAAGTTTTGCCTAAGGTGGTTTCAGATTTCCATCTTAATCAATCTATCTCCCTTCCAGTATTTTCACTGATCACTCCTCTTCGGTAAGAGGAGGTCTGCAGCCTGGATGTTAAGAGAGCTCTTAGTTATTATGTAGAGCGCACTAAAGGTCAACAGGTTCAATCCTCCAACTTTTCCTTACCTATGGTGAAGTTGGAAAGGCAACCTGCCACTAAGAGATCAATAGCCAGGTGGATTGTCTCTGTATCCAATTTTGTTATCAGAAAGTGGGCAGAGCCCCCCAGTTTGAGGGCTCATTCTACCAGGGTACAGCTACGCCTCTAGCTGCTGCCAGAGATATCCTTTATTAGAGATTTGCCAGGCTGCTACTTGAAATGGTACACACCTTACTCAAGCATTACTCCCTGGATGTCCAGGCCAGGAGAGATGCCTGGTTTGGCACAGCTGTTCTTCAGAGCCTATTCCTTAAGTAGGTTCTGTCCCTCCTCCATGGAGGTACTGCTGTGTATTCTGCTAATGTCTATAATATAGCAAGACTTCATGTTGTTTGAAGAAAAAATTACTCACCTTAGTAATGTTGTTTCTTCTAATGAGTCTTGCTATATTAGACCCCCCAACCTGCCCCCTCTCAGAACCTCTACTTGGTGGGGTGCGGCAACTTAGTGGGCACTACTTATGCCCTGTTAGCATTTTGTCCCTTTGGGACTTTGGGGTGTGTATGTGTACGCTGCGTGTGCATTTTATTATACTTATGTTCCATTTTCATATTATTAGAATGATGTTAGTATTTCTGGTCCCTGACTTGAGTCTTGGGTGTTGGGACCATCAATGGTTGTTATTATTTAGGTAGCCATTTGGCTAGTGTAGGTTACAGCTTCCACACAGACCTTAGTGAGTTTGGCTCGTAAAGATCTGACAGTTCAAGTTTGAAATGACACAGATAGAGCTGCTCTCGTGCCAAAATTCTATTTTGGAATGGTTTTAACCATTTCACTCCGGGGCAGTTCTAGAGCTGGAACAAACTGCTAATGTCTATAATATAGCAAGACTCCATTAGAAGAAACAACATTACTAAGGTGAGTAATTTTTTCTTGCAGTTCGTCCATCTCATGTCTTCGCTGTCATCGGTCTCTTCTTCCAGGCCTAAGAAGACTAAGTGCGCCTGTGACCGCCAGATCCCATCAATGGTCGGCCACACAAAGTGTTTCTTCTGCCTGGGACCAGACCACAACAGTGCAGCTTGCAAGATCTGCAGAGGTTTCACCAGCAGGACATACATCCGATGCCTGAAGGCCCTCAATGCCCACCTGTTAGAACAGCAAATGGATGTCCTGCAAACCTCAGAGGACAAGGGAAAGCACTGGGACAAGTCCCGTATGCATTCCCGAGACAAGGACCGTAGCCGGTCCCATCACCATTCCCGCTCTCCTCCCAGGAAAGCCTAGTCTTCTCCTGGCTCAGGCGACCTTGACCGCCCAAAGCATCCTCGCAAGGAGGATTCCTCCAAGTCGAGCCTTCCCGCTAAGGATCTGACATCAGTCAGGGCGGGAACTTCAGGGGTGAAGCCCTCCAAACCTAAGGTCGCACAGCTGCATGTCTCTTCAGTCCCAAAGGACCCTTTACAAGCCTCGGCTCTACCCAGGAAGGCCTCAGCTTTGCCTTGGGGAAAAAACTCTAAGGATCCCGACACCCAGGCCAAACCATCTTTGGAACCTCGCTCCCTGGTTCCAGCCTCTTCAAAACAGATGCCGGCTAAACACCAACACCGGTGGAAGTTCCTACGGAAGACACTCCCTCACAGAGGCAGTTAAGGTTCCGTCACTGGCCTCTAGATCTTCCACCCCACAGGGCTGTTCGGGATTCCTCTGCTGATGACCTGCCGGATCCTCTGGGTTCTCCAGTCCCCTTGTTAGGGATGGCGGCTTCTGTATTTAACAAGGAGGAGTTGCAGGAACTCTTCTTCTGGTGGAGTCAGATAAAGAAGGAGGAGATTCCACTGAAGCCAGACCTGACACCAGTTCCTGATCGGCTGGACAACCAGGAGCCCGAGGGTCAACCCGTTGGTTCTCAGGAGAAGACCCCCGGGTGGCCTAATCCCCGCTTTCCCACTGGTGCTCGTTCCCGGTCTGGGAACTGTCGTCGGCACCCTTCCCGGGTAACTCACTGGTCCCGGCCCAGGAGCAGATCCCGCAGCTGTCGTAGATCATCTTCCAGGCGGGCTCGCTCCTTTTTCCAATGCCGGTCCCCACACTGGTCAGTCATTGCTCCATCATTTGTCCTGAAGCCAACATCTGTCCCTGGATCAGCGTTGGTAGGTTAGTCACCGACACTCGAGTAGGGGTAGTCCAAGACGCAGCTCAGGCTTCTCTCAGCCTAGTAGCAGGTCTTCTTCCTCGTCCTCTTTCCCAGGTGTTGGGGGTTCCCCTAGGGATAAGGACCAACCTCGCTCGCCTCCTGATGATCCAACTTTTATGGATGTTATGAAGCACATCCAGGCCTCTAATGAGTGGGAGATGGAGGACCTGGATCCGGAATGCTGGTGACTGGCCTGTTACCTGAGGCAGAAGGAGCCCAAGCCTCTTGTGGTGCCTCCTTTGGTGGACACTTTCCAGTACCTCACCAGGATAACTTGGAAGCATCCAGCATCAGTCCCGGTGGTTCCAAGGAAGTCAGACAGGCTGTACAAGGCCCCGAGGGATGAGCCTTTGGTGGCGGAACACCCTCAGGTGGATTCTTTGGTTATCATGGCTGCCCATGACAAATCCAAGCAGCCCAAGCATCTCTGCTCTCAGCCTCCTGACCAGGAATCCTGTTATTTGGACCAAGTGGGCAAGAAGGTTTACTCTGCCTCCACCTGCTCCATTCGCTCCCTGAACTTCCTCATGCATATGGTCCAGTACCAGAATGCACTTTGGGAGAGGGGACAAGAACTGGTAAATGCCTTACCAGACTCCGCTCCGAAGACGGTGCTCCTGGTTATTCACAAATCTGGCTCGGGCATAGGCACGCATGTCCTTCATGACTCGTACGACACTGCGTATATGGCAGCCAGAGTGGCAGCGTTCGGTGTCTGTCTCCGGCGCCATACCTGGTTGAGAGTGTCAAGTTTTCACCAAGATCTGCAGTCCGGAATCCAGGACCTCCCATTCCAGGGTTCTGTCCTCTTTGGGCAGGAGACGGAGGCTGTCATCTCTCGTCTCCAGGAGTCAGGCAAGTCTATCTGGTCTGTCCGACAGATTTATCGAGGGGACCAGAAACACACTAGATGTCGGCCTTTTCATAAACCGTCAGGCTCTCAAGCACATAGCAGTCAGCAAGGTCAGAGAGTCAGCTTCAAGAGGAAAGCCAGCAGCCAGCATCCTGAGACCTCCCCAGTCTCTCTGCCCACCCCCGGCTCCGCCCAGTGACTCCATTCCACGCCCCCAGAGGAGACACCAGGGGAAGCGGTGGGGGGGTCACTTCTCCCTTCATCTGGAGAGATGGAGCTCCATAATAGTGGACCAGTGGGTCCTGGACATTATAAGGAGGGGGAAATACGCTGGAGTTCACTGAGATCCCTCCAGAAAGTCCACCAAGGTCCTCCAGGTATCCTTCTCACATCCCCCTTATAGAAGGAGAGATTCAGGCCCTCTTGCAAAAAAGGGTGATAGAACCAGTTCCTCTGCAGCAGCGAGGAAGGGGGGGGTACTACTCCCATTTCTTCCTGGTTCCAAAGTAGACGCAAGACCTTCGGCCCATCCTGGACCTCGCTTCTCTAAACATCTGTATAGAATACTGAAGGTTTAGGATGGTGACCCTTCCAGGTCTCATCCCTCTGTTGCACCAGGGAGACTGGTTTGTTCCCTGGATATGCAAGATGCGTATATGCACATTGGGGTCTTTCCCCCTCACAGGAAGTACTTGAGGTTCCACTCGGGTCACTGTCAATTTTGGTGTTCTTCTGTTCCGCCTCTCCGGCCGCTCTTGAGTCTTCACCAAGTGTCTGGCAGTGGTAGTTGCAGCTCTAAGGCACCAGGGACATTGTCTTCCCTTCCCTTACCTCGATGATTGGCTGCCCTGTCAAGGACGTGCCTTTTTCAAGCTCTCAGAGACACTTATACTGTGTTCTGAGCCGTGGGGATCACCCTGAACCTTCCAAAGTCTTCCCCTGAGCCCAGTCAAAGACTCATCTTTATTGGAGTGGTCCTGGGTTCGGTCCAGGGCATGGCCTTTCTTCCTCCAGAGAGAGCAGATCGCCTGCGGGAGATAACTGGATCGGTCCTAGAAACTCCTCTGGTCCAGGCCAAGACCTTCTTCAGACTTATGGGGCACATGGCGGCGGCGATCCGTGTCACTCCTTTGGCCCGCCTCCACATGAGGGTCCCACAGTTGATGATCAGAGTGCAGTGGGATCAAAGCTCAGATGGTCTAGACCACATGGTCAGGATCGCAGAGCCAGTCAGGAGAACCCTGCTTTGGTGGTTGGACCCATTTAATCTGGAGAAAGGGGTTCCCTTCTGTCAGGAACCCCCGAATAAGACTCTAGCAACAGATGCATCTGACTTGGGGTGGGGGGCACACCTAGATACCCGCTGGACTCAAGGGGTTTGGACCACAGAGGAGTGCACCCTCCACATCAGTGTTCTGGAAATGTGAGCGGTCCTCAATGCTCTAAAAGCCTTTCAAGAGTACCTTGTACCGGGCTTTCTTCTCATTCAGGTGGGCAACATGGTGGTCATCATTTACATCAGCAAGCAAGGGGGGAACTCACTCTTACCCCCCATGCAAGGAGGCAATGAGAGTGTGGTACTGGGTGCTGGAGCATCACATTTGTTTGTCCGTGGTGCATGTTCCTGGCACCCAAAATGACTTGACAGACAGCCTAAGCAGGTCTCATTTCAAGGTGCACGAGTGGGAGTTGCTATTGTCAGTAGTGGACCAACTCTTTGGCACTTGGGGTCATCCAGAGCAGGACCTCTTTGTGTCTCCACGCAACACCGAACTGCCAGTTTTCTGCTCGCGAGAGCACGCGCCTGGTGTTTTCTGGCCTGACGCGTTGTCCCTTTGTTGGGCTTGGAGGTTTCTTTATGCCTTTCCTTCCTTCTTCTCATTCAGAGAGTCTTATTGAAACTCCAGGCCGAGGGGGCTCGAATTATTCTGATCGCCCCACTATGGCCTCGCCAGATTTGGTTCCCATTAATTCTGTGGTTGTCCTCTGAACCTCCAGTTCTGCTACTGATATGCTCTCAGTTGCTGTCCCAGGATCAGGGCAGGCCGGTTCATCCAGATCTCAGGTCTCTGCACCTTCATGCTTGGCTCCTGCAGACATAGCCAAATTCAGGTATGGGGCTTCCCAAGAGGTGGCAGATGTCCTCGTCTCAGCGAGGAAGCCCTCTACGTGCTCCACTTATGCTATGAAGTGGAAGAGTTTTTGTTTGTGGGCTTTGTCTCACCATCTGGATCCTCTTACCTATCCGGTGAACTCAGCACTACAGTATCTCATGTGCTTATACCAGCAAGGTTTGAGCTACTCTTCTATAAAGGTGCACATGTGGGCCATCTCTGCGTATCATGTCCTCTTGGGAGATAGAACCTTGGCCCAACTGGACGTGGCCCGCACCTTCTTATGGGGTATCTTACATTTGAGACCTCCCATTAGGGATCCTGTCCCTCCCTGGGACCTTCTTTTTGTGTTAAAGAAGCTCACTCTCCCCCCTTTTGAACCAGCAGCTGATTGTGAGCTACATTGTTTTTCCTGGAAGGTTTGTTTTTTTCGTTGCTGTTAGTTTGGCTCAAAGGGTTTCAGAGAGCTTCAGGCTCTGATGTGTAAGGAGCCTTATTTAGTTTTTCACAGGGGAAAGGGTTTCCCTTAGAACAAATCCTAAGTTCCTTCCCAAAGTGGTCTCGGAGTTGACCCTCAACCAATCGGTTGACCTTCCAGTCTATTATTCTACCTCTGCCAATAGGGAAGAGGCTCTCTTACATACATTGGATGTCCACAGGGCACTGAGGTACTACCTCAAGTGCACAGCTACACACTGTAAATCGGAGCAACTGTTTGTGGCCTTCGCGCCACAACACCTGGGCAAACTGGTGTCTAAACAAACCATTTTTAGGTGGCTTGTCCGCTGTGTTGTACTTTGTTACAACAAGCATAACAAACTTCTTCCGGGCACGGTTAGAGCTCATTCCACCAGAGGGAGGTCTACCTCCTTTGCCTCCTTAAAGAATGTCTGTATAAGAGACATTTGTGCTGCCGCCACTTGGAATTCAGTGCACACCTTTGTGAAGCACTATAGCCTGGACATTGCCTCCAGGTGCCATGCCAGTTTCGGCTTGGCAGTCCTTCAGGAACTCTTGTCCTGATTTGCTGTATGTCAGCCATCTTTCACCTTTCCTTCTCCCGGGGTTAGTCACCTTGGTGCGGGACTGTTTGGGAATCTGTCCTAATGGTTATAGCTTTCTGCAAGAGCTTCCACTCGAAGTAAGATAGTACAGTTACGTAAGAACTTACCGTAACAGAAGATCTTCGAGAGGAGCTCTTGCAGCAGGCGTTGCTGTCCCGCCCTCCTTCCCCTTGGTGAGGTTTACAGCATGTCTTAGACAAGCTTCACCTGGTTCACTTGCTAGGGTCTATTCTTGGGTCTTGGCGGGGGGAACTGAGGTGGAGCTGGGCTCTGCCCCCTTTTATGGTATGACCGACGTCGGGGTGGAGCTGGCGTCGGGGGCGGTCCCTGCTGGGTACTGCTAGCTATGTTTTTTGCGGTGGGTCCTAAGGCCTGTGGCATTGATCCTAATAGTTATAGCCTGCTGCAAGAGCTCCTCTCGAAGATCTACTGTTACAGTAAGTTCTTAAATAACTGTACTTTCCCTGCCTCCTGATAAAAGAATTCAGAAGGGTGGATGTGATGGGCAAACAGAATTATGCATCTGAATCTCTTGGTTTATGCACTGATAACCATCAGACTTGTATGACAAGAGTATAAAAACAGCTTGTGGAAGTCTTTATCCTCTCTGGTCAATGAGGTGCCTGATGATCTCACAAAGGGTGAGGTCCAGAGAACTGTTGCGTATGGCCTGGATACCAGTAAGCATCTTCTGCACTCTGTCTGTGGTGTACCGTATGCTTCAGTGCATGCTGCGGCCCCTGTCATTCGCTTAAGGTGTTATTCCAAGCATAGGGTTGCTAGTTTTGCTACTAATATGCAACAGTCAGTTCTCGACGATGGTGAGGTGTCTCTGAGGGACTTGCAGTCTTCTAAAATGACAGTTTTCTCAAGGCTCTGATCCCTCAGCCAAGCATGGACATGAATATGGCTGAGGTACTTTTCGGTAGCCCACCAACTGCTTTGCCCGTGGCTTCCATGCTCTGGGTCATGCCGCAGAACTTATCCCCCTCACTTGTCCTCTTGTGCCCACTCCAGGGTCCCCAATGGTGAAGGTGCCTGTGGTGACCCACCTTCCTGGTGCTTTCTGACTCACTTCCACTTCCCCTGCCCCTCTGCAAAACCTGGGGATTCAAATGGGGCATGACTCTTCCCCTTTTCGACCAAAATGGAGAGATCCCCATGGACAAATGGGTCCTGGTTATAGTTCAGTGAGGCCATGTTCTAGAGTTGCTGTGTATCCCTCAAGTGCCTCCATCTCCTCCCTGTCTTTACCCTATAGGTCACCTTTCTGTCCTACTAAGGATAGCCAGAATCGTTTGGACAGATGAGCTGTACATGTTCCTGTTTCAGAACACTACCAGGGAGTTTTCTCCTGGTACTTTCTGGTCCCCAGATAGACAAAGGGCTTTATCCTGTTGTAGACCACAGGGGACTGAATGAGTACATTGAATACAAGAAGTTTTTTTAAATATATTTTTATTGAAAATAAAGAGCAGAACATGACAGATGGAATGCAGGTCATAAAAAAGAACTGAAGTCGAATCAAAATGTATTTCTTGAGCGCCCAATCCTGGAGGCTCTGGGCACTTCGCACAGAGGTGGAACAATTTACAGTTTACAGCAGTTTAAAATCAGGGTCAGTTAATTATTATACACATAATAAATAATAAAAACTCTAAAATCCGATCAACTTCAGTTAAATTTCAGTGGCCATCGAATGGCTGTTTAAATAGGTGTACATTAATGCCCCGTTTAAAAATCTCGATGATGGAGGCCTCCCTTAATGACCATGGTAGGGAATTCTACAGGATTGGTCCCGTAACCTCAAAGGTCTGATCTCCTGATGTCTTAAGCCACACCCTTGGGATCATCTGGAGGACTTCCGCAGAGGAATGGAGTGAGCGCACTAGACGGACAGGTGTTAGAACGTCAGTCAGATAGCCAGGGCCCGAGCCGTATAGGGCCTTATAGATGAGCAAGCCCACCTTGAAGGCAGTCCTCCACCTGACAGGCAGCCAGTGCAGTTCACGCAAAACCGTTATATGAGCAGACCTTGAAAGGCCAGTCAACAACCTGGCTGCCGTGTTCTGCACCAGCTGCAGTTGGTGGAGGTTATCTCCACTGACCCCAAAATATAGAGTGTTACAGCAGTTCAGACTGGATGTAACAAAAGCATGCACCAGTGAGGGCAGATAATCAGGTGAGATTATGGTTTTAATCTGGGAGACATTCCTTAAGTGGTAGAAACCACTCCGGATGACCACAGTATTGCATTCGGGTACAAAGGCATTTCAGATAATTGCAGAGAAGTTAAAATCAAATATGATGGATGTGCACGTGGGGTTGTCCAATAAAGTCCAGAAAACAGTCAGGATCCAATACTTCGAAATTTATTAGAAGCAGAAAAAAATAAAATGAACTTAAAGCGGATCTTGTACATAACTTTCAAAGAATAAGGCACAGGAAATCATATCTTTAACAAGAAATAAAAAATTCCTGCCAAAAAAGGCACCTAGAATCTGGCTAGGCATCTGGTAGATTTGCCTTCCTAACACACACTGACTCAACATTTCACATTCACTTCCTTTTATACAAGTGGAGGAGCACATGACCTAGTTTACTTCTCCCCCCACTTGCATCATAAAAGTGGGTCAATAAGGGCCGCTCAGTCCTATAAGGAGTTTGGACTGAGAGGAGGCTGGGAGCACTTTACAAGAGAGTTGTAAGTCTATGCTTTGCTGGATCACATTAGGAGACTTCTAGTCCTTTTAAGATAAACATTTTCATCTCTCTCCTTTTAAATGTAGCATGCATTGCCTTTTCTCTTTTAAAAGTACTATTTTAACCTTTTGATTAAACAAACAAACACACACCACATTTTAAATGATTCTCAGTTACAATTCTGATATAAACCATAATTCTGAGCTTCTCATACTAAAACTAGCAAAAATGCTGTTAATTTGTTCAGAATTTCACCAGATATTAGAAAGCATATAACAAACTCTTTTTCCGTACGTCTTACGCACATTATGCGATCGCACAATGCGCACTCACGTGAGCGTGCGCACATTTGTGAAGGAAAATTAATCTATACGGTTTGTACTGCAAGCACAAAACGCTTTTAAACACTGGGGCTTTAAATATTTAATGAAAACGAGCTGGAATTAAGGAAAGGGACAGAAAGACTGCTCAAAGCTGGCCAAGCTTGAGTAGGGGAATGACAGAGAAGGAGTGATAGTAAAAGGAAGAGATTAGAAGAGCAGGAGACTGTTGCAACAGATTTTTAAAATATTTTAGCCCACAATGTTCTCAAACTACCTCCAGTACACAGGCAGGTAATTACATATGCTCTGTATCCATGTGAGCATATCAATGTTCGGGGGGGGGGGGCTCACTGACCCTACCACATTCCTCCCCACTCAAAATGAAAACTAGTGGTTTTCACTACTTGCAATAGCACGTAGATCTCTTTTTATAAACAAAAAGAGATGGAGCTTTAGCCCACCCACTCCCAAAGCTCCACCTCGAGGCCCTTTTAATAATATCTTTGCACTTAAATACAATGCATTCTCAAATACAAATATATTCATTCCCCGAGGTCTACATTTGATTCTAACATTATGTCTGTTCCAAAGCGAGACATGAAGTCAGCATTGCTATTAGCGGTCCCAGCTCTATGATTAACAGAAAATTTATATGGTTGCAATGTTAGATACCATCGCATAACCCTTGGATTGCTATCTTTCATGTTATGTATCCATCGTAATGGATTATGATCTGTCCATACTGTAAACTGAGTTCCCCATAAATAATATCGTAGGGACTCTATGGCCCATTTGAGTGCCAAACACTCTTTTTCTATTGTGGAGTACTTGGTTTCCCTGATATGTAATTTACGGCTAATATACAGTACAGGATGTTCTTCTCCATGGTGGATTTGAGATAACACAGCCCCCAATCCAACATTAGAAGCATCCGTCTGTAACAAAAACGGTTTATCAAAATCAGGACTTTTTAACACTGGGGAGGAACAAAGTATCGCTTTTATGGCAAGAAATGATTCTTCACATTCTGAATTCCAGATTACTTTTGAGGGCTTGTTCTATTTTGTTAATTCAATTAGAGGGCTAGCTAAAGTAGCAAATTGAGGCACAAAACATCTATAATAGCCTGCTAGGCCTAAAAATGATCGCACATCTTTTTTTGTGAGGGGACGAGGACTCTTGGCTACGGCGTCCACCTTCCCTACCTCCGGTTTTACCTGCCCATTACCAATTATAAATCCCAAATACCGGGCTTCCTCCATAGCAAAGGAACATTTGTTGGGGTTGATGGTGAGACCAGCTTGTTTTATAGTCCTTAAAACAGCAGTAAGTTGTTTAACATGTTCTTCCCATGTTGGACTAAAAATGATTACGTCATCTAAATAAGCTGCGCTATATCCAACGTGAGGTCTCAGGAGTTTATCCATCAACCTTTGAAAACTAGCTGGGGCTCCATGAAGTCCAAACGGCATCATAGTAAACTGAAAAGACCCCAAAGGAGTGCAAAAAGCATTTTTTTCTTTTGATGCTTCCTCAAGCGGAATTTGCCAGTATCCTTTAGTTAAATCAAGTATACTAACATATCTCGCTTGCCCAAGTTGGTCTATGATGTCATTTATACGGGGCATTGGATATCCATCAAACTTTGATATTGCGTTGAGTTTTCGGAAGTCTAAACAAATTCTTATCCCTCCCTCTTTTTTAGGGATAAGAACCATAGGAAACGCCTATTCGCTATTAGCTTTTCTATAATACCCATTTCTTCATTCTTTCTATCTCTGTGATGACTTCTTGTTTTAATTTCTCAGAATCCGATAGGACTTTACTCTAATGGGTGTGTTTTGAAATGTATGGATCTGATGATATATTTCCGTAGTTTTCCCTGGGACTGTTGTAAAGGTATCAGGAAACTGACTTAGAACATGGGCTAGTTCTTGTTTTTGACTGTCTAATAAAGAAGGGTTTATTGTCAAATCTTTAGACAATTATTCTCCTTCCAGTCTATCATATGCCAGCTCCATCTCATTGTCCAATGGGTTGGAACATACATACATGACTTCAGTAGACCTGTCATGCCATCTTTTCAATAAATTGGCATGCCACACTTTTAGTTTTTGTTTTCTGTCTGGTACTTCCACCAAATACGTAGTGGGACTAATTTGTTTCTGTATCACATAGGGGCCCTTACCATTTCATAGTTAACTTATTTTCAGTGGATGGAAGTAACAATAAAGACACGATCCCCAGAGCTGAAGTGTTTTTCACCCACCCCTATGTCATATCTTTCTTTCTGATAGTCTTGCTTAAGTTGATTCTGTTCTTGCGCAACCTGAGTATACTTTGCTATTCTTTTACGTAGCTGCGTAACATAGTCAAGGGTAGTGGGATTTTTCCAGTTGGTAATATCCTCCCACTGTTCCTTAACTACGTCTAGGAGACCTCTGAGATTCCTACCATATAATAGTTCAAATGGTGAGAATCCAGTCAATGCTTGAGGTACCTCACGATATGCAAAAAATAACAGTGGCAGATATAGATCCCAGTGTTTACCCTCATCTTCCACATACTTTTGTACCATTTTCTTCAACGTTTTGTTGAAACGCTTGACCAAGCCATCAGTTTGGGGATGGTATGGAGATGTGTAGACAGCTTCTACCCCCAGAGCTTGGTAGAGACGTTTCAAAATGGCTGAACAGAGATTGGTTCCCCTATCCGTTAAAATAACTTTTGGTATGCCCACTCTGCTAAATACCTTGAGCAACTCCTCCGCTATTTTATCCGCTGTTATTGTGCGTAGAGGAATAGCCTCAGGATTTTTTGTAGCATAGTCACACAACACAAGGGCAAACCTGTTGCCTTTAGTACTTTTGGGAAGAGGTCCTATAATATCCGTAGCCAATCTTTCAAAGGGCATAGCAACCAATAGTAAAGGCTGAAGAGGAACTTTGTCCTTTTTTGTAACCAGCGCCACCCTTTGGCACTGGCTGCAACTTTTGCAATATTCAGCCACTTGATCATGAATGCCGGGCCAAAAGAATCTATATAGTAACCTTTTTAAGGTCCTATCCCTTCCTGCATGTCCCCCACATGGTACATCATGCGCCAAGAAAATTAACTGTCCTCTATACTGACTAGGAACCACCAGTTGATCTACCATTTCCCCAGTTTTTGGATTTTGGCAAACTCTATACAATTTATCCTGTTGCAATTTATACATTGGAGGTGTACCTTCTACTCCATCAGCAATAACCTGGGAAAACAAAGGGGGTTAGTGTAGGGTCATTCTTTTGATCACTGATGAAAGAGTCCGACTTTACAGTTTTTATCGTGGCATCATCACAACCTAAGTCCTTTGTTTTATTCCATGTCCATTTTTCTAGTTTCTTTTGTTTTTTTGATTTCACAGTTTTTCCAGGAACATCAAATAAGGTATCATCAAAAGGAAACAGTTCACTGTCTGTTTGTTCCTGAGATGCTTGAGATCGTGTAACCACAGCAGATATAGAAGAAGAAGCAGTCAATAAATTGTTAAATACAGGAAAGTCATGTCCCAATATCACAGGTACAGGTAGTCTAGGAACCACGCCTATCTTCAGATGATGTGCCATGCCTGATGCAGTAATAGTAGCTTCCTGTACAGGATAGAAATGAGTGTCCCCATGAACACAAGTCACCCCAGTTTTCTCCGAGTGTTTCTTTATAAGAGCACCACTGAGTAAATCAGCATGTACCAGGGTTTGCTTACTTCCTGAATCAATAAATGCCATCACATCCTGTCCTCCAACATTAGCAGACACAGTATATGCCCCCCAGTTTGCTAAGGCCAGATGAGAAGGATCACATTTTTTCTTGGGGCAGAATCTAGCGATGTGTCCCTTGGTCTGACACTCGTGGCAAATAATATCTGGATTAAATGTTCTCATCCTTTTTCTTTCCTCTTTCATCTTAGTAGAAGGACTAGTGGGTGGATGTTTTATTAATACTTGGGAAGTATTTGTCCCATGAGACCCTTTCTGACGTTAGGGCTAGCTGTAATATAATCTTCAGCTAAACTGATAGCTTTTTCTACTGTGTCAGGTCGGTGTTCTCTTACCCACATTTGAACCTCATAAGGTAGTATTTTTACAAACTGTTCTAACACAACTGACTCGACCACTTGATGTATGGTACGAGTTGCAGGTTGTAGCCATTTTGCATAGGTCTTGCAATCGAGCACAAGCTTCTTGTGAGGACTCAACAGTATGATATTTAAATGCTAAACCTTGACGATAAGTCTCTGTACTGATGTCATACCTTTTTAATATTGCTTGTTTAACATGATCATAGTTGGTAACATTTCCAGGTTCTACATGACTATAAGATAGCTGAGCCTTGCCTGTGAGATATGGGGCTAAACAGATAACCCACTGATCCCTAGGCCACCCACAAGCTGTCGCCACTCTTCAAATGTTGTAATGTATGCTTCAATATCATCACTGTCCATTAGTCTGGAAATTTTAATGTCCTTTGGGCCCTACTAGGTAAAATAGGCCTAGTAGTTCCAATAGCCTGAATAGCCTTAAGAGTCTCCACCCACCTGGTCTCATTTTGTAGACGGTCTCTCTCATTTTGTAGACGGTCTCTCTCCAGATTGATCTGTCTCACACATAACCATCTCAGCAAATCATGTACTTCGGAAGGGGGTTCCTCTTCCTCCTCTTTGACATCTTCACCCCCAATAGCTTCTTCCACTGCCTTTGGTTTACCAGTCTCTTTCCTTCTGACATCACCCAATCCAGCTGCTAGGGGTAGTTGAAATTTGTCCACCATGGTTCTCGGCCATGTACCTTCCGTGCAGACATTTCCGCTTTCTCCATCTTCTTCTGCTCCTCCATAATGACTCTGGACAATATCCACAAGAAAGGTGGCTCTCCTTCCCTTGTGATCCCACTTCTCACACCAAATGTGCACGTGGGGGTGTCCAATAAAGTCCAGAAAACAGTCAGGATCCAATACTTTGAAATTTATTAGAAGCAGAAAAAAATAAAATGAACTTAAAGTGGAACTTGTACTTAACTTTCAAAGAATAAGGCACAGGAAATCATATCTTTAACAAGAAATAAAAAATTCCTGCCAAAAAGGCACCTAGAATCTGGCTAGGCATCTGGTAGGTTTGCCTTCCTACCACACACTGACTCAACATTTCACATTCACTTCCTTTTATACAAGTGGAGGAGCACATGACCTAGTTTACTCCTCCCCCCACTTGCATCATAAAAGTGGGTCAATAAGGGCCGCTCAGTCCTATAAGGAGTTTGGACTGAGAGGAGGCTGGGAGCACTTTACAAGAGAGTTGTAAGTCTATGCTTTGCTGGATCACATTAGGAGACTTCTAGTCCTTTTAAGATAAACATTTTCATCTCTCTCCTTTTAAATGTAGCATGCATTGCCTTTTCTCTTTTAAAAGTACTGTTTTAACGTTTTGATTAAACAAACAAACACCACATTTTAAATGATTCTCAGTTACAATTCTGATATAAACCATAATTCTGAGCTTCTCATACTAAAACTAGCAAAAAGGCTGTTAATTTGTTCAGAATTTCACCAGATAATGAAAACGCCATAACAAACTCTTTTTCCGGCGTCTTCGCACATTCGCACGATCGCACAGTCGCACTGCGTGAACGTGAGCACATTTGTGAAGGAAAATTAATTTATACGGCTCGTACTGCAAGCACAGAACGTTTTAAACACTGGGGCTTTAAATATTTAATGAAAACGAGCTGGAATTAAGGAAAGGGACAGAAAGACTGCTCAAAGCTGGCCAAGCTTGAGTAGGGGAATGACAGAGAAGGAGCGATAGTAAAAGGAAGAGATTAGAAGAGCAGGAGACTGTTGCAACAGATTTTTTTAAATAGTTTAGCCCACAGTGTTCTCAAACTACCTCCAGTACACAGGCAGGTAATTACATATGCTCTGTATCCATGTGAGCATATCAGTGTTCGGGGGCTCACCGACCCTACCACAATGGACATCCCACAGTCCATAGTATTTAGCCAGTGACTAACCCTGATGTTACTGACCCAGCTCTGTTAGGCAGTATACCACCTACTGAGATTCTCCTTTTCAAATAATTTATGCTTTTCATAGAATAAAAGTGTCATCCTTTGTCATTAAATAGGTAACCCATCTTGCCACTTGGAATAGAATTGAATTGCTCTACCATGTAAATGAGCTGTAAGTCTTTCCATGTTATTATTCTGTATATCTGACAAAATAGCCCGCCATGTTTCTACGGTTGGTGTCTAAATCTGCATCCATTTTCCTGTAAGAGATGTTTTAGCAGCTCGTATGTAAACAAAAGCCATGGAGCAAGAACTCGGCAGCAGTCCTGGGGGCAGTATTGACATTTGTACCTTGGTGGGGTAGATCAATGGAAAGTGGTCACTTTCTGACCTGACTTGGGCATAAATACCATTCCATGAATCTGGTAGTCCTGACTGTAGGGCCAGGTCCACTAAAGGAGGCTCCCCTCATGGAAACGTAGGTAAATTACCCTTTCTTGTCCCCTACAATCCTTCCAGTAAGTAGACAGATAGTAAACTGTCTTAGAATTTCCATAAATCTTTTACCAGCATTGTTAATTTTCTTATCTTTAGTCTTTCCAGCTGGTAACTTGGCCGCAGGGTTAGTATAGGCAAAAAAGGGGTTTTCTGTTAATCCCTCATAGCCCCCAGTTCTAACATTAAAATCGCCCAATAATAAAACATCGGCTGCTAGAAAGGCTTGTAAAGCCTCAGTGATAAATTTTGTAAGATTATATCTGAACTCTGCTTTCTAACTATCGCCCTATTTCCATTCTTCCTCCCCTCTCAAAAGCCATAGAATGCATTGTCACGGATCAGCTTATGTAACACCTCGAGAAATATCAACTACAGTTCCCGCAACAGCATGGATTGAGAAAGACGCATAGCACCACCGCTGTTCTACTTGAATACACTGGCTTTATATGCAACACTCAGGACTAGGGTCATCTAATGGAGCCAATATATATCGACCTCACAAAAGCATTTGATATGGTAAATCACACCTTATTACTCGACTCACTCTATGCCCTGGGACTCTTGGCTGAGGTAAGGGGTTGGTTTGAGAGTTAACTTGGTGGCCAATCCCAGAAACTCAAAATAAGTAATGTGCTCTACGACAGCCACCATGTGTAATCTGGGGTCTGTCAAGGATTGGATCCTAGATCCTCTGATCTTTAGTCTATTCCTCAACGCCCTCACTCAGACTTGCTTGTCTAACCTACTTCTCTATGCAGATAATGCCGTCATTTTCTCAAGTCACCCTGACCTCCTCCACCTTGAACAACTACAGGACAACTCTGCTGTCGATGAATGGTTCTCTGACCACAAACTCTCTCCTTTTTATTTTTTATATATTTACTCTACTTTTTGCCCCTTACTCCAGGCCATCATTGTTCCGCCCTGGTCATGGTGCCCCTGAGGCTTCCACCTCCTGTATGTGCCCCTCGCTCTCCCGGTCATGCCTGGCCCACCCCCCAGGGGGCAGGGTCTCGGCGCTGCAGGCAGAACCTGTGCCGGGATACCGTAACTGGTTGGGAGAGCCCTCGGCCAGGAGGCTAATTGAAGTCTGGGGGCAGGGCTTCATAGAGACGATGCCTGGAGTGAGGATTTTTAATCCCAGTAGGCTGGGGCGAGAATGTGCAATGACACCAGCGTCTGTCCCGCTCCAGAAGCCCTTGACCTTGTGTCGGTGCAAGGGTGGCTAACCCAGCCTCTACTAGGCGTTGTTCCTGCACAGAACCCCCCTTCACCTGGAGAAGGAGAGCAGTCCTTAGGACGCTCAATCCTTCTCCCCCTGCCAGCCCTCCGATGGCCCGGGCTCACTTCCGAACCCGGGTCGCAAGTGGAAATCCAACCGCTGCACCGATGAGCTGCCGAACAAACACTTTCTTAATTACAAAAAAACTAAATCTATGCTTTTTACCTGTCCTCACAGTAGGAACAAACTACACCAGTTGACCATCCTTAACAATCTTAACTCACCCTTTGAACAGGTCCAGCAGTTTAGATACCTTGGTATAACTCTAGATACCTCCATGTCATTTGTCACCCATGTGGAAGATTTAGCTAAGGCAGTAAACACCAGGATTGGGCTCTCGTATAGGCATAGGCACTGTCTCGCCTCAGATGCCCGCCGCATTGCAATCATCAGTTCAGTATTCTTCTTAATTGATTACGGGCTAATTATTTATGATACTGCCATGGATACCATGCTCAAAAGTGTCAGCATAGCCCTTAATAAAACTTGCAGACTAGCTACTGGGGCACATAGACTCACTCATGCTTGTGAGTTATATGCTTGATCTACTGGCTACACCTTAAGGACTGTGTAAAGTATCAGACCAGTCTGTGAAAAAAATCTGTCTTGATTTAACCCCACCAGTCTTCCCGAAGCTTCTTAACTAGGTAACTAACTCTCACCACACACGTGGAATGTCTAACCTGGCCTACCAAGTCCCGTTCTGTCGCATCTCCATGGCACAGCGCTCCTTCAAGTACAGGGCACTAAGCTGGCTTAATGACCTCCCACCATCATTCCGCAGACAATCCAAGATTGACCCCTTTAAGTACAAACTTTGCTAGCACCTCACACACAGTGCAGGTGTGATTGTCTGACCTACGCTATCCCCCCACCATTTATCGTGAAACTGACCCCTCGACCGCTGTTCCTTCTTCTCCCTCATCTCCATTCCCAGTAATCTAATCTTCCTTTTCTGTCCATCTCATCCCCCTTCTCATCCCCCCACTCCTGTTCTACCCCCACCCCACCCCATCATGACATAGCCTTTGCCTGGCTGCATTGCTATTCTGCTTTCTCCTTAAGTTTGCACTTTATTTTGTCTCTCATGCACTGTTCACTGTACCTGTTTTTTTTTAACTTAGTATGCAACTGTGTTTGTCTTTCACCTGACGTGGAACCTTTGTAAAAGAGTCTCTGGCTCAAAGGTATTGTAATCTAAGAAATAAATAAAAGATTAGCCCAGATAGAAGTCAAGTAAAAATGTGAATTGTCTGTTGAAATATATAAATTTATAAGAATACAATTCTGTGACTCTTAACCTATAAAAATCACAAAATTAATACTTTTCTTAGATATTGCACTCTCCTAAAACTTCTAATTTTAGCAAATATTGCCAGCATGCCCAAACATCTGCCCAGTTTGAGATTTGTTACCAGGGGAGTAGAAACATTCATAGCTGTTTATATTGATATTGTTGTTATCATTGTGCCAGGCCTCCTGGAGACACATACAGTAACATCAAATTCCAACAAGAAATACTTTCAATCACTGTCACATGACTTACTACCCCATCCAGCAACATTCCGTGATAAATATAGAAGACCCTTATGCTCCAAGTTTTATATGGCTAAAGATTCCTCTTGGGTAGTTGACTGTCAATCATCACAACCCGCCAGTGCTAAAAATCTGTTCCTTAGTGGCGTTTCTATTTTATAACATCCTTGTTGGAACACTGTGTTGCAGGTACATCATCTAATACTTTTGAATCTACCAAGTTTAGGCCCATATGATCTAAAATACTAGCTTTTTGAAGTATGCAATCTGCCAGTTTCCTATTTTGAACCAAGATGTCCACCTGGCTAGAGGATCATAATCTTCTTGCTATGATATTGCTTTCTTTGCCCACTGGGATCTGTAAAAAAATTACTCATTAAGTTACTTATTGCCCTAGTTAACTTATGCTTGTTTTCCTTTTCCATAGTTAAATCCAGACAGGCTAAGATAAACCTACTCTTAAATCTTTTCCCCCTGTAAATTCCCACTTTTGTTAAAAAGCTGCCGATTGGAGTAAGTAACCATAAAGTTACTGTTCTATACTGTTAAACCATTCAGTTATATGTAGTTAGCCACTCTAGGAGATGCAACTAAGACATCTACCATAGTGGCAGCCTTGACTGAGATGTTTCTTATTTCCACAATATCTTCCCTGCTGAGGTCTATATCTAGATCTCTCCATTATTTATGTATTACTTGTGTCTCCAGGTTATCATTCCCAAATTTAACCCAATCAGTTGGACCCAAAAATCTGAAGAAAGGACAAATATTAATTGACTCAGTGAACTCACTTCCTGGTGGGGGTGCATCTTACCTTGTAGCACCAGATATAGGATCGACTTTCTTGTCGGCAGGACTGTCTGTCTACCATCCCACTTGTGGTGTCAGTCTTAAGATTGGCATTAACAGGATAGATCTTTAGGACTTCTCCTACAGCCCTTCCTAGTTGTTGGTTAAAGAGATTCACCAAGCTTATGGCCTGCACCACACACCATGGTGCCTTACCCCTTTGTGAATCACCTGGTGCACATGGCATGATAAAGAACTCTATTTCTGTAAAAACACTCATAAAATTGTAATCACCGGGTGTTGCTGACTTCCCAGTATAGAGCACCACCACACTCTGCTCCCAGCACAGCCCGTTATGATGTGAGCCAGTCAGGCGGCGGACGCTCTCCATTCTAGCCTGTGGGGGAGTTATTTTCAAATCGATTTTATGTATTGTAATGGTCAACTGGTAATCAGTCAAGGACACCGATCGACTAACAAGTGTTTTTACAGAAATATTACAGAGTTCTTTATCATGCCATGTGCACCAGATGATTCATGAAGGGGTAAGGCACTATGGTGTGTGGTGCAAATCTAAATATTTTGTAATTACTAGATTGCTTTAAGCTTAGTAATTTCAATGTCTAATGTATTCAAATGGGGCAATAGTGATGGCTGGAATTTTTTTAAGAAATTAGGTTCTATATCTTTAGCATCTTCACTGGCTGAATCTTGAGACTGGTGGACAGTGGATACAAAAGTAATATCCTCGCTTAATACTGGTGGTTTCTTGGGATTTTTAGATACCATGTTCTGGATTACTTTACTGGTTTTTTTTCTTCTTTCTCTTCCCCCATGAGTCTTTTTCCCCATATGGTTTCTCACTGGCCTTCAGGCTTTCTGGAATGTGCACTATACTAAAATCTGGCCTAAATGATAATGATGTATCCTCCTGCACCAGTACAGTAGAGTTGCTAGAGGGGTCAGTAGATGGAAGTCTAAAGAGAACATTGTCCAGTTTGGCTCTTTTAATCGCCACTTCCCCTCTCAGAGAGTCTTATAAATCCTTGTTAATTATCAGCTGTTCCATAAGGATAAGATTTGCGAGGTACTGGTTTTTCAAAGTTAACATCAAATCCACACCAAGACAGCTAGGCCTATACCCAGGACTTTCTGTAGACCCAGACATATTTTGTTTGGTAACCCCATTCTGCTGACAATTTCCGCAAGGCCGAGAAAAATTTAGCTGACTTTCCCAGAATTTTAGTCCATCAATGGTAACTTGTAGTTCCTGTATAACTTCACCCAACTCAGTCCTATTTTTGTGTCTATCCTCCAAGAGACTTTCGCTGGACTGCCATAACTTTGGAGAAGCTTCCAGATCTTCTGAGTAGATCATAGAACTATTCATAATGGGGGTCTTAACTTGGTTGGGACTCTTAGTGAACTATTCTTCTCGGTCACTCTGCATCTCATTTACCTTTTGCTAAGAAGTCACTTCAGTATTACATCCACTGATGCTATTTAACCAGACTGTACTGGATGGTATAATCTTTAAGGGGTTAACACCAGTTCTTGGGGTTGATGTCTTCTGTTCTCAGCAAACGGGTAAATGTGGTCAGTAATTTTAATTTGCCTTGTATGGCTTACTTTCCCTTTAGTTGGTAATTCCCGGGCAAAGGGAGATAAATCAGGATTCAGCAATGTTTGTAACCTGATATTAACCATAGTATATATTATATGCACAGTGTTACTATATATGGTAAGGCAAAGACAAGATGTCAGGTAAACCTGCCCCACAGTACTATTAAGGACTAAGGACTACTGTCTATAGCCAGCAATATTTGTTGAAGAGCTTCCTTTTATACAGATTGACTAATAAAAGTTGAAATCCAGAATCAAGTGTTGCAATAAATTAACACCAGACTGTACCAGAATGTCCAGAGAGAAAATGCAGCTAAATTCAGCAGTTACTGGAAAGGTCATCTAATCAGCAGACAGTCACTCTATTCCAGTATCTCAATATTATAAGTATGAGGAGGAACATAGTATAGATAACATCCAAAGGCTATGGGTCTTCATACAGGTACACTCCAAATTTTCAAGCTACAGCCCAGCTTCTTTACCTGTGTGAAACATTGACACTTCTGGCTCAGGAATAGCAGCTAGTTTTTGAGTTAGAAAAAGCCACGTCTGGACACTGACTCTTCGAGTTTGTTTCCTCTTTATCCCAGGCTGCGCATCAAATAGTTTAAATTTCCTTAGGCCATTGTAGCAAGAAGTAAATTAATCTTGTACAATAGTGGTTTAAGCAATGATGCATGGCCGTGTGGGTTGTGCTGGGATAACCTCATGCCTTGGGTGGTTGGGCACAAGGCTACAGGCAGTGTGCATCCAGCACCCCAGAAGTGAGGACATTGACTGGACAGGCAGAACACCAAAGCAAAACTGTGGCACAAGATAAACTGTAAAGGGTCTGACCTCACAGCAACTATATAGTCACTATTAATTCACTATGCAGCAGGTTAAATATTGACTTTTGCACAACTCTATGCTACTTAGTGAGTGACTAAAAATACAAAATACAGTATACAGGCAGCGGAGGTTTAGTGATTGTAAGACGTGATAGAGCTTGTCAGAACCCTTGCTGTGAACTCCTCGAGACACAGCATGTAGCCGCCTTGACCAAACTGTTAAAGCAGCTTGGCCTGCTGGTTGAACGAACCTGGATCAGTTCTGGTCCCTTTTCAGTGCCTACAGTACATAGGTGTTGTTCTGGAAATGACTGCACCTTGGACCTTCCTTCTGGAAGACCACGCCTACATTAAAGTGGCACTGGCTCGACTGATTGCCTCAAGTGCCTTTGTCTTGGCTACATGCCCACTTCTGTTACTTGGTCTGATGGTGGTGGCTGTCATGACTGTTCCACTGGCTCATCTGTTCACCCTCATCTTGCAGTGGTTATTACATTTTCAGTGGCCACAAAAATACAGTTGTTCTAATCGGTTCTGGTCTCAACTTTGCCTCGCCGTACTTTCCTCAGGTGGATGAATTGTTTTGACCTACTCAAGGGGGTTCTGCTCTTCCGTCCCATGGCACTGATGCTCTTTACACCTGACATGTTTGAATCTGTCTAGAAATGTAATTGTGGACCGAACACTGAGGCACTCACAGGACCACTTACATAGGAGTTGGCGCAAGAAAAGGAGTAAAAAGAATTTTAAGGTGATTAAGAAAATTCAGGTCGCTATCTGCTTACCTCTGACTGGTACAAAAGCATCAAAAATGGTTATTAAAGTAAGTTATTTAGAACAATAAATTATATAAAGCCACAGGACAGGACCAAATCCTCCATTGTTGGGTGTAAAAAGCTGGCCCTGAAAGAGTTGAATTTTGGTTCATGGAATGTCCAGTTTCTAACTTGGAGGTTTTGCTTTTTGAATGTTTTAATAAATTTTTACCAATACTTTGCTGATAGTACAATCCAGTGAGTGAGTCTGTTTACGTCATATTCATGTGTTGGGCCCACTGAGGATCCCTTCTGACACAGGGGTCTGATTCTTAAGGCACTTACATTGACGCAAGGTGTCTGCATCAAACATAAATGAAGCAAGTGGCACCTTGCATCAAAACATGCGCCCTGACCTATTCTCAAAAGCAGCCTGTGTTGAACACAGGCTGCATGCACCAGATGGGGCTTGTGCCAGCCTTGCACCACCAAATGGGCTGCAGCATGGCAATAGGGGACTTGCAGCAGATGTTTACTGCCATACCCCCTCATTTGGTATTCTCAGAATCCTCCCAGAGGGCAGTGGTCTAAGTACCACTAGACCAGCCCGGGCTAACGGTACTTAGAAATCCTCTGGGAGGGTGTGTCAATGTGCCGCACACCCCCAGTTCCAGTTCCCTGTTCTAATATTTACAATATCTCTGGTAGTCTAGTGCACGCCCCCATCCCCGATCTCCCAGTACAATATTTTTAATATCCCTGGATTTACACCTGTGAGCCAGGGCTCATTTACATCGGTTCCACGACTCATGAGAATACACTCTGCAATATACAACACAATTGTGGTGAAAAATAAACTAAGTAATTATTACTGGCATTGTACAATGTATGTCAGGTCAAATAGAACAGAGGAGGAGAGAATTTAAGCAAGAGTAAGAGACAGTAATCAGCAAAGAGGCCTTGTCTGGTGGTAGACAGGAGGGGTGGGGATGAGAAACGTTAGGGATGGGGGGAAGAGCCAGGTGGGGCAGAAGTTTGAGGGTAGTACTAAGCCGAAAGACCTTGTCTGGTAGGGAGCGGGTGGTGGGTGAGGGATAAGGTGAAGTGGGAAAGGCGGGGGAGGACAGAACATGGCGGCCAGAGACTTTGTCAAAGTGGAAGTGGGATTGGTATGGTGGGGTAGAGGTGTTCAGTGGGTGGCATACGTGGGGGGGTAGGCGTATAGACCAAGGAATGGGAGGAGGGTGGGTAGGGCTAAGAGGGAATGGGGAGGGGAAAAAGGGGGTATGAGGAAGGGAGATGGAAGGGCTAAGTTATCTGGAATGGGGCATGAAATGCTGAATAGGCAGCAGATAGGTGCTAGATACGTAGTGGTTGGTGATGATTTGAGGTGTGCTGCACAGCAACTCAGCCGGAAGCAGTCACATGTGTTGTGCTGGATGAGGTACTACTGAAGTTGATGTTAAAAGGGTCCAAGCTTGGTGATTGAAGTGATGTCACCAGGAAGTAAGTTTAGCCAGATGAGTGCTTGGTAGGCAAAGGATCTTTGTCCCTGGGTAGTACGGCAGCGAGGTACCTGGAAGATTTGGCTGACAGAGCCCCTGGTATGGCTGGATTTGTTGGAGCGGTGAAGGATGTTTTGCACCCCTAGAGGTGCCAGTCCCAGATTTACTTTTTTGGCCAGAAGACCAGTTTGGAATTTGTTTCTGTCTTTTAGTTGAAGCCAGCAAGTTGTAGTATAGAGGATGCAGGTATGCATGAGTCGATCATCTCCTGTGAGGAGCCTACAGGCCTTATTTAGGGCTGTGGAAATTCTTTGTAGAGAAGTTTTAGTGGCAGAAACATAGAATTTGACGGCAGATAAGGACTGCTTGGCACACCTAGTCTGCCCATTTCCCTGCCTGACGGATAAGCTGCAGATCCTATTTAACCAACAGTCTACTTCCTCCTGCCCCCCTCTGTAACTGCCTTATGTCTGTCCCATGCAGTCTTGACACGCTGTTTTTGACTCTGACTTCCTCAGGAAGGCTGTTCCATGCACCTACAACCCTCTCTGTAAAGAAATACTTCCTCGCGTTGCCCCAAGGTCATCTCCACTCTATCTTCAAATTGTGCCCCCTTGTTCTTGCACATCTCTTTTTCTGAAAGATGCTACCCTCTTGGACTTTGTTGATTCCCTTGAGGCATTTGAAAGTTTCTATCATGTGCCCCCTCTCTCTCCTTTCCTTGAGGCTATACATCTTAAGCTCCTTTAGTCTTTCTTCATATGTCTTCTGGTGCAGAGTCTTCACCATTTTGGTTGCCCTTCTTTGGACAGCCTCCTGTCTGTCTTTGAGGAGATGGGGCCTGCAGAACTGTACACAGTACTCCAGATGTGGTCTTACCAATTGTCTGTACAGAGGGCCAACAGCTTCCTGTTTTCTACTAGTGATGCCTCTCCCTATGCATTCCAGTATCCCCCCAGCCCTCCATACTGCCTTCTCACATTGCTGGCCCACCTTTAGGTCATCTGATATGACGATCCCCAGGTCCCTTTCCATTTTTGTTGTCAGTATCTCAACCCTCATTGTGTACTCTTCTCCTGGGTTTTTGTTTCCCAGGTGCATTACTTTGCACTTCTTTGCGTTGAATCTAAGCTGCCATACATTTGACCATTCCTCCAACCTTGCCAAGTCCATTTTCATCCTTTCCACCCCACCTTGCGTATCAACCCTGTTGCAGATCTTTGTGTCATCTGCAAAGAGACATACTTTCCCTTCTAGTCCCTCTGTAATGTCACTTAGAAAGACATTAAAAAGGACCAGCCCCAGTACTGAACCCTGTGGTACCCCACCTGTAACCCTCCTTTCTTCACTGTGGACTCCATTTACTGTTACCCGATGTGTCCTGTTGTTCAGCCAGTGTTTTACCCAGGCTACCACCCTGGGACCCACTCCCAGGCTGGCTAATTTGTTTATTAATCTTTTGTGCGGGACTGTGTCAGATGCCTTGCTAAAGTCTAGGTAGGCCATGTTCACAGCCCCTCCCTGGTCTACTACTTTGGTCATCCAGTCAAAGAAATCAATTAGATTTGTCTGACATGACCTTCCTGCTGTGAATCCATGCTGCGTGGCCCCTAGGTACTCAACAGTTCTAACCTTCAGCAGTAATTCCATCATTTTCCCTACCACTGAGGTCAAACTGACAGGTCTGTAGTTTTCTGCATCTGTCTTGCTC
The DNA here is from genome assembly GCA_016271365.2 of Neoceratodus forsteri. Classification (NCBI taxonomy): domain Eukaryota; kingdom Metazoa; phylum Chordata; order Ceratodontiformes; family Ceratodontidae; genus Neoceratodus; species Neoceratodus forsteri. The sequence continues at coordinate 535,468,608 of JADMNL010000022.1, read as the reverse complement.
CCACTTTTGTGAAGGGGAATCGCATCCACCCTTCTGCAGTCCTCAGGTACCACACCATCCTCCCATGATTTATTAAAAAGGGTAGTCAGTGGTGTTACTAGTTCTTCCCTTAGTTCTTTTAGAATTCTGGGTGAATCCCATCAGGCCCCATTGCTTTATCCACTTTCAGTTTTAAGAGTTCTTTCAGAACCCTTTCTTCTGTGAGAGGACTAATATCAACCCCCCTATCCAGAGTGCTTCTATTGACTGGATTAGGTACCTCTCCCTGCTTTTCCAATGTGAATACTGAACAGAAGTATTCATTCAGTATCCTTGCTTTTTTACTGTCTCTGTCTGTCCAACCACCGTCCTCTTTATGCAGCCTCAGTATCCCTGCGTTAGTCTTTCTTTGCTCTTTAATGTACCTATGAAAGGTTTTATCTCCCCTTCTTAACTGAATTGGCTATCTTTTCCTCGGTTTGGGCCTTTGCTATTCTGACTGTTTTCCCTGCTTCCTTCTGCTTTAACTGGTACAGTTCTCTGTCCTGCTCCTTCTGTGTTTCCTTATGCTTCCTGAATGCTGTCTCTTTCTCCCTTACCTTCCCCGCTACTTCTTTAGAGAACCATGGAGGTTTCTTCTTTCATTTTGATTTGTTTACTTGCTTCACACAAAGGTTTGTTGCCTCTGTGATGGTGGTTTTAATGTTTTCCCCATTGTTGCTTCACCCTACCTTTTTGCCTGTTTGCTAGTGCTTTTCTGAGGCACTCTCCCATTTTGACAAAATCAGCCCTCCTGAAGTCCAGTACCTTCACTTTTGTGTGGCTTTACTCTACAGCTAAGTTTAACATGAACCACACTGTTTGGTGGTTGCTTGTTCCCAGATGGCTACCCACTTCAAGATCAGAGATCCTCTCTCTGTCCCCATTTGAGAGTACCAGGTCTAAGATTGCTCCCTCCCGAGTGGGTTCCAAAACTAGCTGTCTGAGGTATGGCCCCTGTGGGGCACAAAGAATGGCCCTGCTCTTGGATGTGGCTGCAGCAAAGGTGCTCCAGTTAACATCTGGCATATTCAGGTCCCCAATCAGCAATACTTCCCCTTTCTCTGCCATCCCAAGCATGCCTTCTATCATTTCCTTGTCTATTTCCTCCCCCCCTGAGACGGGGGTCTGTATACAACCCCTGTGCAGATTGTGGAGCCATTTCCAGTCTCCAGGGTGACCCACAGTGCCTCCTCTCCTCCCTTTCTACTCTTTAGTTCTGTTGCTTTGATCCCTTCCCTTACACAGAGAGCTACTCCTCCTCTTCTCTCCCTGTCCCTGCTGTAGATTGTGTACCCTGGTGTGTTGACATCCCAGTCATGGTTCTCTGTGTACCATGTTTCTGTGACTGCCACGATATCCAGGCATCCCTCTTCCATCAAGGCCACCATTTCGGGGAGCTTTTTACCTAGACTACGGGCATTGGTATTCATTACCCTCTATTTTTTTAATGGCTTTATTTCTTTTTGTCCCATCCCTGTCCTTACTGCCTCTGTCTTTTTCTCCATTTACCCCTGCCCTTCTCCCCAGAGCCGTAGACTGCAAGCCTGTAGTCTGTTATAGACATGATGGAGCTATGGATTGCAATTTTTAGTGCTTCTATAGTAAGAGTCTGTTTGTACCTGTGGAGAAGCCCGATGAGAATGTTGACAGCCTTGGCAACATATTCTGTATGATGGGAGAAGGAGAAGGTGCTGTCCAGGGTAATACCGAGATATTTAAAATGTTGAATTTGTTCCAGAGGGATGCCAGCAGCACTGCAGATTGTTGGGGGGTGTAATCGGTATTTGCTATGCTGGCCACTGAAGAGCATAACCTTGTTCTTTTAGTGGTTAGTAGTTTGCGTCTACAGAACCAATCTTCTGATTGAGCAAAGCTTAGCTGAAGCTGCTTCTCAAGGAGCTTGGGATCCTGGTTACAGGTGAAAATGTCTGCATCATCTGTGTACAGTAATAAATGGTCTTTTTTTTATTACACAAAATATAAATTCCATCAGACAGGTTAGTTACAGTAATCTCAAGGCATCTTTTAAACACATATACAGTTGAATATAATAAAAAGTTCTAAATATATTCTATAACTCATTTCTTGAGAATATAACATTTTCAAAGGTTCACCATATTTTATCAAATTTCATAAAATTTGCAAAAAAAAGCTATAGTGTTTTTTTCTCCATCTTATAAACATCAATCATTATGTTTAGCCACTTTTCGTATTCTGGTGGGATACAATCTTTCCACTTCATTAGAATACATTTGTGTGCATTTATAATCAAAAGCATTATTAAACTTTTTTGTCTATGATTTAATTTATCCGGTATTTAACCAGTAGTTAAAAATAAACCTTCAATATTTCTTTTAAGTTTTACAGTCGTCAGTTTAACAATAATTTCTAGAATTTTTTGCCAAAAAGATGTTAAGTTTTCACAAGTGATGAGCATATGTTCTAGAGTAGCATTTTCTTTTTTAAATCTGGGACAATAATTTGGGGACTGGATTCATCAAATTTAACCTATGGTATATAATAGGTCCTATGGATGATATTAAAATAGATCTGAATTAATCTGATAGCGCACACTCCTATATTCTTAATATTTATAAGTTGTGCCCATTTTGTATAATAGGTCCTATGGATGATATTAAAATAGATCTGAATCAATCTGATAGAGCATACTCCTATATTCTTAATATTTATAATTTGTGCCCATCTGTAATTTGAAATCTAAGTTTACGTTCCCATTTTTGTTTTAATGTGTTCAGAATATCCGCTCTATTATTTTGTATCAGAGCATGTGCTTTTGAAATTATTTTAGTATTATGTTTCAGCATAAGCTGTTTTTCTAGATCATTATAGTTATGTTTATTATACTGTATAATAAACCTTTTCTTTCCAATTAGTTTTTAATTTGTAAGTGTCTGTAAAAGTGATGGTTTGGGATATTATGGATTAATTTAATTTCTGTGAAAGATAACAATCTCTCATGATTATACAAGGAATTCATCTCTTGTAATCCATTTTGATACCATATTCTAAAACCATTATCTTCTACTGAGGGTGGAAGATCTCTATTTAGAAAAAAAAATTGGAGTATTAGGTGAGATCCTATTTACTTGGTTCCATTTTGCCATAACAGTATCCCATTTTTTACAGGTAGTTTGAGTAGTAAAAAAAGATCTGATTACTTCTTAATGAAGCTTCAACGTATAAAATATGTTTTAAATATTTGAATGGAGTTTGGGATAATTCAAGTTGGCAATTAGCCTGATAAAGTTCCTGCTGACACCATTCATGTGTTATCGACAAATTTGCAGCTAAATAATAATGAAAGAAATTTGGTAAGGACAGGCCACCCTCAAATTTATAAAGATATAATTTTTTTAATTTAAGTCTGGGTGTTTTACCTTTCCATAGACATTTTTTTATAATTGTTTTCTATTTTTTGAGGAAATTATTATTTATCAAACTAGGAAGTGTCTGAAATAAAAATAAAAATGTTGATAATCTATTCATTTTAATGACACTGACCCTTCCAATCAATGTCAGGGGCAGCAATTCCCATTTATCCAATTGATGCTGTGTATTAGTAATTAAAGGTTCAAAATTGTTTTAAAAAATGTACTCGTTACTGTCGTCCAACTGTACACCTAGGTATTTTAGTTTGGAAACTTTTCTAGTTTTAGGATTAACAATGTTATTAAATGGGTCAGAATGTTTTTTTTGATTTGATTAATTCAGTTTTATTCCAGTTGATTTTATATCCTGAATATTTACCAAATTCATCCAATATATGGTTAAGCTCATCATAAGAATTGTTCAAAAGTTATCTAAGTAGATCAATGCATCACCTGAATGTAAGCTGATTTTGTGTTCTACATTACCTATCAGTAATCCCTTAATTTTATTATTTGTTCTAATTAACTTTGCCAATGGTTCAATAACCAGAGCAAATATAAGGGGGAGAGGAGGCAGCCCTGTATAACTCCTTGGTATAAAGAAAAAGTATTTGAAATATCATTGTTGGTTTTAATTCTTGCTGTAATATTGTGATATAGTATGCCTATCCAAGATTGAAAACTTGGCCCAAAGTTCATAGCTTTAAAGTTTTTACATATCTCCATTCAACCTGGTTGAAAGCTTTTTCTGCATCTAACGATAATATTGAGTAATCACTTTCTTTGAATTTATCAATTAGATTTAAAGTTCTTCTTATGTTTGTTCTATGTTGTCGATTTTGTATAAAGCCATTTTAATTGGAATGCACAATTTGAAATAATATTTTATTCAATCTACTTGCCAGAACTTTGGTCAAGATTTTAACATCTGAATTAATTAAAGAAATTAGTCAATATGAAGAGGTCAGAGTGGGATCTTTATCTTTTCTTTTTTTTTAAATAATAATATGGTTGTTTCACATGCAGATGGATTTATTTATTACAGATTATATAATTATAGAGGATTTTTAAGCGAGGAGCGATTAGGTAACTAAATGTTTTATAAAAGTCCATTGGTATTCCATCTGGACTGTGTGCCTTACCGAGAGGGAAGTGTTTTATTGCCGTCTCGATTTTGATTAGGGTGATCTGTTGATCCAGTAAATCCTATGGTTATCTTCAATGGAAGATATATCTGTATTCATTAGGTTTTGTTCAATATTTATGTCTTCTGTAATTAACTCAGAGGTATCGAGCTTTTTAAAATAATCCATGAATGTTTTGTTAATCTGTTGTGGGTCTGATATTAAGATCCCTTTTTCATCCTTAATCTTGATTCTAGTATTATGAGCTTTCTCTTTTTTTAACTGCCAGCTTTATATTTTATTTGGTTTATTTCCCAATGCATAATATTTGGATCTGGTATTTGGAAGTTGACGTTCTGCTGCCATAGTAGTAATTTTGTTATATTCTTTTTTAAGTTCAAGAATTTCTTGTAAGATGTGGGGATTTTTATTAATATATTAATTTTCTTTCTGTAATATGGCGCTCTCTAAGATTAATACCTTTTTTTTATCCTTTAATTTTTTTGCATTATATGAGATTCTTATCCCTCTCACGTAAGACTTAAAGGAATCCCAGATCATTATTGCTGTACATCTCTGTATTTATTTGCTGAGAAGAATGTTTCTATTTCAGATGTCATTTTAAGAATAAACTGTCCGTCTTTGAGGAGAAAATTATTGAATCTGAATAAGTTATATTGTTTAGGTGTTTTAAGTTGTATAGTCATGATAACGGGGGCATGATCTGATGTGTATAGCTCTATATTCTATTTTGGTGATTAAATACAGGAAACTTTCTGATATTAAAAATAAATCGATTCTAGAATTGGTCTGATGAACAGAAGAAAAAAATGAGTGTTTTATTAAAGGGTAAGTATGACGCCAAAGATCTAATAAATTATAATCTTTCATAAACTGTAAAAAATTTTTTGCCGTTGTTTGTATTGGAGAAATTATATTTGATTTGTCTAAAACTGAATTGAGAACCAAATTGAAGTCCCCACCGATATAAACGGTGATTTGTATGTAGCTACTAACAAAAATAAAGTAACATAAAAATCCGGATTGTTTTCATTAGTACCATAGATGTTAAGTAAAAGTAAGCATCACACCCTCTATCAGGGCTTCACAGCATATAATTTGCCATTGGGGTCGATATTTTCCTTTAATATAGAAATTCCCAGATTGTTCTTAAAAAACTTTGCCACCCCTCTAGCATTAGATTGTTAAGGAGCATTAATTCCTCGTCCCCATTTATTAGCATAGAATAGGAAGTCTGCTGGTAGTAGGTATGATTCCTGCATCATTAATACATTAGCTAATATGTTGTTCATATAGTTAAATATTTTTTTGCCTTTCACTCTGTCCCTCATTCCCTTAACATTCCATGTTACAATTTTCAGTTGACTCATCATGACAATGTAGAAAAATCATATAATCCATAAATAACAATAACAGAAGACAAAATAAGAGAAATACATACATTTCTTATTTTACATATTTTAACCCCGAGAACCATACCTGTCTTATTCTGATATTCCATTTTATTTTTTATTTTTTTTCCTTCACCTACCAAAGTGACCCTTACCCCCGTAGCCCTCCAGTAACTTACCTAACCCTTACCATCGGTCCAGACCTTCTTGTATATAATATTATCAAAATGGTAAATAGTGATTGTCTGGTCTAGGTTTAACCTTTCGTACACCTGTCTTGATAGCCATGAACGAGGAGTGTTGGAGTGTGTGAGTGAAGTGAGTGGAGCCTGCTCCTCCTTTAGAATAAAGCATTATTCATCCTGTAAGCTATATATATGTACCTAAAGTAACCCAAATAATAAAGTTTAGCAGTTTATTGTTCAATTTAGTATTTTCTACTATTGGGTATGTATAATTATTATATTCAGAGCTTGGTTCCCTGCTAAAGACAGAGCCCCCTTTCTACCTTTGTGAGAAACACAGAAAAAAAAAAGGGGGGGGGGAGGAGTGGGGAAGATATATAATTAATATCTAGGTTGTTATTTCTGTACGCTCTGTTTTTGATTTATTACATCTTTAATTAACAACAAGTTAATCTGGTTCAAGGTCAGTTGGCATTCATCTGTATTCTCCTCCCCTGGGTTGTGCCTGAAAATAGGCAGGATTTGTCTAGTGCACTTACCCGGTCAACAAAAACTAAATAAAAATTACAGAATCTGTACATCTTAATCATTTGAAGTTTCTTCAGACTGAGGACCTATTGCCAAAATCGGGTCCTTGTGGAATTGTGTTGTGAGAAAAGATTCTGCTTTTTTATAGTATGTAAAGTAATGCAATTTACCATGCCGAAAAAAATGAAGCTTAGCTGGTGGTAGAATTGAGAAGCGGATCCCCATTTCTTTCAAAATAGTTTTTGCTCTATCAAAACTTTTTCTTGAAGTGACGGTTTCACTACTAAAGTCAGGGAGAGCAGAGAATTTCATTCCTTCAACTGTGAGGCCTTTTTCAATTCTAGCCTTTTGTAATATTCTCTCCCGATCTTGATAATTATGAACCCTGACATAGACTGGTCTAATTAATTGTCGTTGTTGTGGGAGATTCAGATGATTTTGACGATTTAGCCCAGCTCTGTGAGCCCTTTCCAGCAACATTTTTTCATCTGGATATTTTAGACCTAGTGCTTGTGTCAAAAGTTTTTAAAACAATTGGGTCGGATCCCCTTTTCCTTCAGCCCCTTCAGTTATGTTAATCAGTCTCGGATTGTTACGTCTGGGTCTGTCTTTTTGATTGACTAATTTCTGTTGAAGTAATTCAAGTTGTAATTTACATTCTGACATGTTTTTGTAAAGGGGCACAGTATCTTCCAACTGGCTAATTCTATTTTCCACTTCAGTTGTCCATTTTGATAGGGAGTCTATTTTTGAACCCAAGTCTTTTACAGATAACGTGAGTCCTGCCAATGCCTCTGTGACCAGATCAAATCCCTGCTTGATATCTCTTTTAATCTCTTCTCTAAGTTTAAGTGTTTCTAGTCCATATGTGTTTATAGTCTATGGCTTATTGCAATCTTCTCAGTCTCATTTTCTTCGGTATTCTCTAAGATTACTGGTGCTGGCTTTGGAAACGATGAGTGAATTTCTATTTTTGTACAAGTCGTTTTTGCATTGATTAAGGATAAATTGTCCAATACTTTGTGACTTTTATTAAGTTGTAACGTTTCGTTTTGGGGTAATTAACAGATTTGTCTTACCTCGGCAGGTTGAGGGTGTGTCAGTAAAGCCGCTGCCGCCATCAGTAAGGAGCTATCGCTTTGAGTCGGGAGTGTTGTTGTTTGTAGAATCCTTTCCTCTGCATTGAAAAAAATCGTCGCCTTCCCGTTGTTCCTCAGTCCGGTTCTCCATCTCCTTGGACATATTAAACTGGGATTGTAACGGGGTTAGCTCCACTGGGGACAGCAAATTCGGTATTTTCAAGAGCCCTTGTTCCGACACCGGTAAGAATTGCAGTGTTTTTTGTTGGAGCCTCGTTCGTACCACAGGAGGTGTAGTCGCTCCAGGTAACCCAGATGCAGAATCATGATCTAGTGTGGTTTTAATCCTGGTTGATTGAGATTTGTCTTTTGTTGTAGTTTTAGGTTTTTTCCTTTCAGGCGCTTCCGTTAGCAGTTTGTTCCTTTTGGCTGATTTCAACATGTCAGTCTCTTCCTACCATTTTTAAACTTGGCGCCAAGGGCTGCTCACATTAAATATTAGTTCTTTTTAGATTGCAGAGGTGCAGAGCTCGCTTCCACACGTCCGTTCCCTCAAGCGGCCATCTTGAATTCTCATCCAGTAATGGTCTTGGCAGGAGCTAGACAGTCTGTTCATGAAAATACTGAACAGAAGAGGTCCCAGAATGGACCTTTGTGGGACTCCCAATAGGACCGTGCAACTACCAGAGAGGTGGCTGTTGATACTTACCTGTTGAGAGCGGTCTGAAAGGTAACTTTTGAACCAGGATAGGATGTCCCTGGACAGGCCTAAATTCAATAACTGGGTAAGCAGAAGCGCATGGTTCACCATATCAAAGGCCTTGGACAGGTCTCAAAATGCTGTGCCGACTAGATAGCCTTGATCGAGTGACTCATGGATGAAGGCAGTGAATTCAGTGAGCGCTGTGGTGGTGCTGTGACCCTTTTTGAATCCGTGTTGTTGGGGACATTGCAGGTGGTATCTTTCAAGGTAGTCAGCAAGTTGGTCTGCAACAACACGTTGTAATGCTTTTTTTTGGGGGGGGGTGGAGTTAGGCCTGTAGTTAGCGTGATGTGCCTGACCTCCACTTTTGTGAACAGGGGTCACTAGCGTGGATTTTCAGTTATCGGGGAACTGAGATTAATAATTTTGGTAAGTGGTGATAAAAATTTCCTACGGTGTTAGGGTGACAAGTTTCAGGTCTAGAGAATCTCTGCTGAACCTCGATTTACCTAGGACTTTTAGGAAGTATTTCCTGGCTTTGCGGACAGTGATTGTTTTAAAGTGGGGGGGTTGGGGTGAGAGTGCGGTTTGGTGACCTTAGTGGCATTCTCTTCGGAGGAGGAGTCTTTGAAGAAATCAGGGGGTAGGACCCCACTGAAATCTGTAAAACCCATGTTAAAAGTGTTTGCAGTGGTTATTGGGTCGAGGGTTGGTGTTCCATCAATGATGAGCATTGTTGGGGTTGCTTAGGGTCCTTGCCTGTTAATACTTTAATGTTATGCCAGAACTTCCTCCCATCTTTACACAAGTTAGTGAGCTCTTTCATGTAGAATTGGTTGTTTAGGTTGTGGGTCATACACGTACAGTCATTCCCTAGCTCTGTCGTAATTTTGTATGTCCCCTAGCCTTCTAGCTGCAGTGCACATTGCCATAGATGATCTCTAAGGTTCATTAGATCCAGCAGGTCCGAAGTGATCCAGGGGTTGCAGATACCCTTAACTTTTTGTGTTTTGAGGGGGCATGTTGGTCACAAGTGGCATTGAATTGGTGGATGGAGTAGGCCAATGTAGTGTTTACATCATCGGTTAAGGACAAGTCAGGGTTATGTAGCTGCTGTTTGAGTGATTCAAGGTGCCCACAGAATAGGTCCTGCTTATGACTGTTCGAGCAGGTGGCTTAGAGAACTTGTTGGACCAACTGTATGTAATTGGGGAATGGTCGTGGATAGTGTCGGGAAGGAAAATAACAGGGATATGCGATTAGGGTGGTTGGAGAGAAACCAATCCAGTAACGTGCTGGATCCTGTTCTATAATTTTGTTTGGGTAGGTGAATTAAGCAGTGTGAAGTGTTCAGCTGAGATGGCATCCCTGTAACTGCCTGCATCAGGGGGCAACCAGTTTGCATTGAAATCACCCATCAAGATGGTTTCGGAGTTAGAGTGTATGTGCCGGATACCGTCCAGGACCGAGATTAGCCCAGAGACAGTGTGCTTTGGAGGGATGTATATCGAAGCCACAGTGAGAGATTTGTTATGTGCACCTAGTAGGACCCTGATAGGGAGCACCTGTATATTGCTTTCTAAGTTTGTAATAGGTATGGTGTCCTTTTCATATATTGCACACCTGCCTTCTCATTTGTTACGCCCATCATGCCTAAAGACTGTGTATCCTGGAAGGGTAATGAAGGCATCCATTATTTTGGGTGAGAGCCACGTCTCTGCAACTGAGAGAATGTCAGGGTTATGCTGAGCGACCCAGACACGCAGGTTGTCCAGTTTCGCCAGCAAGCTACAGATGTTGATGGCAGCCAGTGAGATCACACCTTGTTTTGTTCCCGTACAGGAAGATTGTGGTGGAGGGCCATGATTGGGGTGAATATTGCCAGAAATCAGCAGGAGCAACAGAGTGAGTCATATGAGGTATTTCTTCAGTCGTTTGCAGGTTATGGCGTGCTCGCGTTTGTACGAGGATTATCTGGGTATCCATTGAGCAGTTGAATAGTAAAAGGACAGGAGGTGGGGGTGCCATGAGGGAGCCTGTGAGTACAACTGTCCAAGGGTGGGATTAGAGATTACATCAGAGAACTTCTGTGCTTTCAGCTCTGTGAGAAGACAGCAGGTGCAAGTTACTGTGCCATAGGCTTCATGGATGTTGGATCTCTTGGCAGCTGCAGTGTTCTCCGTACTCTTTGCTAGCCTGCATATCACAGTGGCCCCAATCATCTCACCCTCTGAATCACCCTATACAGGTGAAAAAGCTTCTGGCTGACTCCCTTCTGTGGTGGACTATAAAGGGAAACTACTTCAGGGCTTTCCCTTTCTGCCATCCAGAGTCTCAGGTGATCGTCACCTTAGAGACCACCTTACTGGGGTGGGAAGCACATTGCCAGAATCTTTAAACCCAAGAGATATGGTCAGTATCAGAGAGTCTTCTTCTCATGAATGTGCTGGAGATGATGGCTGTTCCTTATGGTCTACAAGCCCTGCCAGATCTGGTATGCTACAAAGTAGCTGATCTCCAAACTCAAGAGTATCATCTGTGCCTGAACATGCAAGGAGTGACTCACTTCTACCTTCTCTGCAGAAAAACAGTGAGACTTCGGGATTGGTAATGGAGAATGATACCCTTTGCAACTCATCAGCCCGGGATAGAAAATATCCTGTCAGATGATCTCAGTGGAACAGTGGCTGACCCTGATCAAATGTCCCCATTGGATGACCTAGTTCAGTTCCTGTTTGAGTGACGAATGCCAGAATTGAAACTTTCTCTCTCCTAAGCTGGTCTCCGGGCTTCCTTACTCTTGGACTGCACCTCCTGATACTGACAGACAGGCAGGAATCAGACCTCTGCAGCAGGGGACATCCAGCCCTCCGCTTCCCTGTCTCCTTCAGTTTACTTCCTGCCTTCAAGTGCAGAGCCCTGTCACACGTGGCAGGGCTGAAGAAGACTGTAAGTCATAAAAATCCTTTTTTTTTTCTTTTTCTTTCCTCTACTCGTTGATACAGCACTACTGATTTGGATATGCTTTTGAGTGGGATCCAATCTCAGCCTTGCAAGCTGCACAGACTGGCCCCACCTCGCAGCGGCTCATTGCGTTTCCCGCGATTTTGGCTTCCCCACAACGCTGAATGCCATTAAGCCTAAGGGAACTTCCTTAGTTGAGCACTGGAGTGCTTCTGGGGTCGAGGGCCTTTCATCGACGAATGACTTTGGGGACATTTACAGTTGCTCGTCTACTGTCTGGAAGCCTTGAAGGCTTAGGAAACTCTTCGATTAAGCACCAGAGTGCTTCTGGAGATGAGGGCCTTTCGTTGATGAACGGCTTCAGGAAAGTTACAGCTGCTCGTCGACGGTACACTCGGCGCAGATTGGATGTCTTGACGCCATTAAGGCTAAGGGAACTCCTCAGTTCAACATTGGAATGCTTCTGGGGTCGGCTGCCCTTCATCAACGAATGACTTTGGTGAAAATTTCAGTCACTTGTCGACTGTCTGGAGGCCTTGAAAGCTAAGGGGAACCTTTTGATTAAGCACTGGAGTGCTTCTGAAGATGAGGGCCTTTCATCGACAAACGGCTTCAGGAAAGTTAAAGCCGCTCGTCGACGGTACACTCGTCGGCTCAGATCTAAGCAAGGCGCCAAGCCGCTAGTTGTTGATCAGCTCTCCCGTCGACTAGTGTTGAGGGGAACCAGGCTGCTGGGGCGCTGCAGGACAGTCTCCTTGATGAGCACTCCACTACAGTTGTAGTCCTCGTACAGGGACGGGGTGAACAGCGCTGGTGTACCCCCTTCCCCCAATATCAAAGCAGGAGACCTTATTCTTGCTTTAGGGGCCCTCAATGCTATGCAGCTCTTAAAGGGACCCACAAACTTACAGCAGTCTAGGTTACTGCAAGAATAAAGAAAAAAGCTCAGTATTTTGCCCTTAAAGGGCCAGTAGCAATTCAGGCAGCTTAAGGAGCATGGCCAGATACTTCCAGGAGGAGGGGCTATAGCATGGCACTTTTTGTCAGGGTTTGTTCTTGCTGGCGTGGACAGAGTGTTTTATTTGTCTTTTTGCCACTACCCCATATCCAGTGGATACTCCTTAGATTGGATGCACGTATCTGCAAGATGATACTGAAAGCCCTATGCTGGCCAAAACAGAGTTGGTACCTGTTGCTGTCTCAACTGATAGTTCAGCAGCAGCAGCAGTAGACCTTACCCCTGAGAACTATCTGACCTATAGATGTAGTGGTGCGATAGTGCCACTATAGTTAGGGTTCAGTAGCATTTTATTTTTTGCAGGGAGGCCTGGCCCCTTATTCCTCCATTCAGAGGTCTGCCCATGCCCAGGCTTAGCCACCTGGGTGGGGCCTCCTGGAGTGGGCTTCCCTCCCCAATGGTAATTATAGGCTACCCCCGGCTTACACCCCGGGTCAGGGCCACGGGAGAGGGACCACCCCCAGTGGACATGTAAGGCAGTTGAGGACAGTAGTAGGGTATGGGCGTCATGCCAGGGGATTGAAAGTATTTTGCGTAGACCCCAGGGGCGGAGACGTGCAATACCACCACCTCTACATTCTTGCGCCAGCCACACAGCATCCCCAGTCTGCACCAGGGGGCAACGAGGTGCCGAACCCCCCCTTGGAGAAGGAGAGCAGTCCCATGGACGCTCAGTTCTTCTTCCCCTGGCAGGCCCTCGGACTCCCGGGTCTGTTCCCGAATCGGCGTTATAAACGCTCCTTTATAACGGCAGTTGCGCCGCAGTCTCCCTATAGCAACAAGGGGAGACCCATTAATTATTAGGTTGTTACTAACTGGCCATCCAAATATAAAGTGGTTAGACATTTCTATATTTTAAATATGCAGTTCCTCTAAAATTACTTATCTAAAAAGTAAATACCACCAACAGGCAAGTTGATTGTCTAACTCTCATCCCCCATTCTGAGGCTTTGCATGTTATGAGTTAACCTATAGGGGATACATCTTATGTATTTTTACATTTATACAGATATCGTTGGAATGAACAGTTCCCACCTAGTCCATCTGTTGATGTACTGTGGCTGTCTTCTTTGGAGGGAATAAGTAAGATGTTCCATCTCTTGTATTTGTGAGATGATTTTAATCCGTTCATCCACTGTTGGAGAGTCTACCTGCAGCCATCTCCTGGTCAGTGCTTTAAGGGCTGCTGCAACCAAAATACGCCAGAGGTACTTAGCTTCCCTTCCCCTTAACTGTGTTCGTTCTGCACTCAATATCAGATGTTCTGGATCCATTGCCCCAGACCTTCAAATAGAGTCCGTAATTCAGGTTTAATTCCCTGGTGTCTTGTGGCACCCACCACCCTCTGATCAGAGTAAACCTTGAAAAAAGAAACGGTTCCTCAGTGTTGTTTTTTGGCGAAAACCTGTTTTGGGGGTCCCTGCCATCAGCCCCCAACCTCCCACCCAGACCCCCAGTACACCCTTTGCTCACCTGAACAGGTCCCAGGGTCAAGATCTGCTCTCCAATCTAAGACACGTTTTGCTGCAGGAACCGGCCACTACAATATGAGAAACTAAGGAAAATGCGGTTCAGTGTACTTCAATGGGGTTTCAACTTGTATGCATAGCATTGCCATTTTTTTGAGATTTTGACCCAAAATGTTCAACATGGCGTTTTGGGGACCCCACCTCATGAACAACAGGACTGTCATTATGCAACTTCTGCCCAAAAGGTGATTTTGTGGTCGCTTGGTGAATTCACCTTTCAGGTGGGATTTGGAAATTGTTTTTCTGCCCTTCTTCATGAGGTGGGGTCATAAGAAGGCCATGTTGAAACTTTTGGGTCAAAATATGAAAAAATGGCAGTTATGACCATTTGTTGCAATTTCGATACGCACGCTTGTAACTTAGAAAATTTTAATTACTTTGACACCAGATTTTCAACATAGCCTTTTGGGGACCCCACCTGATGAACGATAATGACTGTCATTATGCAACTCCTACCTGAAAGGGGATTTTGCAGCCGCTTGACAAATTCAACTTTCTGGTGGGATTTGGAAATGTTTTCTGCTCCCGTTCATGAGGTGGGGTCATAAGAAGGCTGTGTTGAAACTTTGGGATCAAAATATGAATAAATGCCAAAGTTATGGCAGTTCTTTGCAATTTCATTATGAACACTGGTAACGTTGGAAATTGTGAATATTTTGACCCCAGATTTTCAACATAGCCTTCTTATTATCCCACCTCATGTATGTCACAGCTGTCATTTTTCAAATCCTGCCTAGAATGTGTTTTTTGTACCCGTGGCGCCGAATGGTGTTGCAGTTGTGCAGAATTACGTTTTGGTGAAGATTCAAAAATGTTCTGTACCGGATGCATGAGGTGGGGTAATAAGGTGGTTATGCTGACAATATGGTCAGTGTTGTCCTATAAATGGAGGGTCCTGCGTTTCCGCAGCTATACACATATACGCATCTACAGAGGGATGGGAGCGCAGGGTTCAATGGCCCCCTTCGCACCCCCTTTAAAATAAAATAAGCGTAATATTATACTACCTCAAAACGTAAGGAAATAAGTTGCAAAAAACTTTGTTAGTGCTCCAGTTAGGGTCAAAGTGGCAAAAGTTGGGAAATGAGGCGTTTGGGTTTTCCTAACACTTCACCCTCCCAAACCAGGCAGGAGAGCAGATGTGGGGTGTGCCTTGAGCTTTTTCAAGCCTAACGCTCACCCCATTCTCATAAAGACTACACATCTGACCTTATTTACAGATGGAATGAGGTGAGCGTTAGGCTTGAGAAGCCCAAGGCACACCCCACACCTGCTCTCCTGCCTGATTTGGGAGGGTGGGGTGTTAAGGAAACCCTAGCACCTCATTTCCCAGCTTTTGTAGCTTTGACACTAACTGGAGCATTAATTAAGTTCTTTGCAACGTGTGTGTGTGTATATGTGTGTATATTATAGTGGTGTGGTCATACCACTATAGTTAGGGTTGTGTAGATTGTTTAAGGTTAAATCCAAGTTTTTATACTTTAATAACTTTGCAGCCGTTCAACAGATTTACACGGAAGTTTGCATGCACTGTCAGAAACCCAGAGGCTCTTGGTATGCCAAATTTCATTATGATTGGAGTTGTAGATTCTGAGAACCAGATAGTGCAAAACATGATTGGTTTTTTTTGCCTTTTTTTTTGTCTGCCAGTAGCATCCAGATGAATTGGAATTTTGGTCTGAAATGTTCAGTGTAGAAAGGGCCTGTACCACAGTAGTGCCTTTCATTGGTTTGGTGAAAACAACATAATCCATTCCAGATTTCTATGGATTTTAAATTGCAGTTCTGAGTATGCTCAGTAGACACTTCGGGATAGATGTTTGGAATGGAAAAGGAATTTGACCATATAAAAAGGATCCTTTTTCGTGAGGAAAAAAATCCTTTTTCATATAGCTGCTATTTTCTTTTTACTGTTTAAACTTACAAACATTTAAAGTACAGAAAAATGTCTTTAAAAGAAAAAACAACTAAACCTAGCTAAACTGGTGTTTTTTTTTTTAAAAAAAGCTGCCAGAAATACGTTTTCTGGGCACCCAAAATCCAGGGTGCCCTGCTTAGCAAGAGGAGCCATTCACTTGCATTCTGTGCATGGGAACAGCAGGACTTTCTTGAGTTTTGCAGCTGGAGCTCATTTTGTGGGCTGCTTTGATAGCAGTGAGCCGCTCTTTCCTTGGAGTCTAGTGGTACCCCCCACTCTCCGATCGCTGTCCCATTATGTATGTTAGGTTTCCCTGGTAAGTGGTGTCTAGTGGCACCCTTCAACCTCTGATTGCCATCCCCATATTAAAATGTTTAACTGGTGTCTAGTGGCACCCTCCTCCCTTCGATTGCCATCCCAGTATTTATTACTGTTTCCCTGGTGTCTAGTGGCACCTGCACCCTCCGGTTGCCGTCCCCATATTTATTAATGTTTTCCTGGTGTCTGGTGACAGCCGCCACCCTCTGATCACTGTCCCTATATTTATTAAAGATCACTTTCCCGGATTTTTCTCCTTGCCTGAAAAATCATCAGGAGGCTCCCTTATCTGACTGAGAATTCCTCTGAAGTAGCTGAAACATTTTCTCTTTAAGCCCCCTAAGGAAGGGAAAGGATCATATTTTGCTCCCGAGGGAGCTTGCCATTCGATCCCTCCCACTTCCTGATCGTTGATGCTGTCCCCGCGCTTCCTTGTTTTGTGAGGGTCATTGTATGCTATGCAGGGGATGTGCTCTATTAAAAGTCTATGGGGCATTTTAAAACATATTTTTACGATTTAAACTCTACTTATAGTACAAATCTGAGCCAGTATTCAAGTAATGATGCCTTGTTACTTGAATACTGGCTCCGATTTATACTATGTCAGGTTAAAATCATAAAACTGTGTTTTAAAATGCTGCCTCATAGAGTTTAATGGAGCACGTCCCTGTGCTAGGCATATAATGACCTCACAAAACAAGGAAGGGCAAGGATGGCATTGGCGATCAATTAGTGGAAGGGATCGAGTGGCTAGTCCCCCCTGAGGGGCAAAATACTATCCCTTCCCTTCCTTAGGGGGCTAAAGAGAGCATTTTTCAGCTACTACGGAGGAACTCCCAGTAAGGTAAAGGGAGCCTCTGGATGATTTCACACTATGCTGAGAAAGCCAGTCTTTAATGTTTCTCTGGTGAATAGTGGCACCCCCCCACCCTCCAATCGCTGTCTCTGTGTTTTATTAATGTTTCCCTGTTGTCTAGTGACCCCCCCCACTGTTTCCTTGGTGTCTTGAGGCACCCCCACCCTCCGAACACCATCCCAGTGTTTATTAATGTTTCTGTGGTGTCTAGTGGCACTCTCCACTCTCCAATCACTGTCCCCGCATTTATTAATGTTTCACTGGTGTCTAGTGGCATTCCCCCACCCTTAGATTGCCTTCTCCGTATTTGTTTCCCTGGTGTCTAGTGGCACCCCCACCCTTCAATTGCTGTCCCCACATTTAAGTAACCTATAATAAAGAAAACCATCTCTCAATTTTCTTTTACACCTGTAAAAAAGAAAACATTCCTTTGCCGATCTGACACACCCACCCTGACCTCCCACAGAGGCACCCCCCCCTCCAACTCTCACTCACCTGAACAGGTCCCAGGGTAGAGATCCACACTCCGATCGAAGACATGTCTTGCTGCTGGAACCTCTGACTGCAATATCAGAAACTAAGGTAAGTGTAATTTTATGTATTTCAATGTGGGATTTAACTTTGATACATAACTTTGTCATTTTTGCATATTTTGACCCAACATTTTCAACATGGCCTTTTTGGGACCCCCACCTCATGAGCAATGGTGGAAGAAATATGTAAATCAAGCCCCAAAGACAGTTTTGCAGTTACTTGGCGAAATCACCTTTCAGGCAGTATTTGAAAATTTTCACTAACCTTGTTCATGAGGTGGGTTTCATAAGAAGTCTGTGTTGAAAATTTGGGGTCAGAATATATAAAAATGGCAGGTATGCATGTACATTGAAATTTTGCTGTACTCACTTGTAACTTTTATCATTTTAAATATTTTGACCCCAAATTTTCAGCATAGCCATATTTTACACCACCTCATAAATGTGACAGCTGTCATTTTTCAAAACCTGGCCAAAATACGTTTTCACTCCTGTGATGCAGAATGACGTTTTGGTGGTGTGAAAACACATTTTGGTAGGGATTTGAAAATTTTCACCTACCAGGTTCATGAGGTGGGGTAATATGAAGAAAATTTGGTGTACGAATACAGCAAAATGACCAGGTTATGAGTGAATGTTGTAGTATTTCAACGTTCACTCATAACTTCATTAATTTTAAATATTTTGACTCCAGACTTTCAACATAGCAGTTTTTCCACACCACCTCATACGTGTGACTTGTCATTTTTTAAATTCTGGATGAGATGTGTTTTTGCACTTCTGGTGTGAAATGGCATTTTGGCCAATATACTATAAATGGTACGTGTTTATAAAGCGAATCATAAAATGAGTATCTTGAAAATTTGGGATCAAAATTGAATAAAAACATGCATAATCAACAATTGTTTTGTGCAGTGCCACTGTTGACACCTCTGGGTATGCTTTGTGATCCCATGCTGGTGTGCTCAGTTCTGGGGTAAGCTCAGTGGACCCAGCTGGATGGGGTGAAGGTGGGGGAATGGTGCAGTTATGCAGAATCCCTTAGCCAGGGAATGAAAGGTGCAGTGTTGTCCGCATGGGCTTGAGTACCATATAGTGAAGGCAACTGTCCTCTTGGCATAGGACTGTGGACCTCTGCACCTCTGGGTGGCAGAGGGCCCTGTGCATTGACTGACAGATGCACTCTTTGCCCTTTGTATCTGTATCTGCAGCTACATGGAAGCACAAGGACCACAGGACCCTGCATTTCTACAGCCCACCACACAGCCCCATGAATTCTTCACATTTGTCCCTTCACTGAAGTGCAGGGCCCACAAGGGCTTGGCACTTCTGTAGGTGAACAGAGCTTTCCCTTGGCGCAGGTCAAAGGGATCTGCATAAATGAGGATACGATTCCACTATATGAAAAATAAAGGAAATTCTTTGCAAGAAACTGTGTTAATGCACTAGTTAGGGTTAAATCAGCAAAAGTAGTTAAATGTGGCATTGGATCTACTACAGAATCCCGACAGTCTCTCAAACTCCATAAGGCCGAGTTCAGGAGACCGACTGTCCAAAGACTGACAGGGTCTTAGTGCAATGCGGGGGGCTCCTCCCATAACTAAAATAACCAACTCTGAGGGAAGCGGACCTCGGAGTAGGTTAAAAAGTTATGGGGGGCAACAACGATGCTCGCAAAAATATGGCCCTCCTGGGAACAGAATTGGGTCAAGAGCGCCATCCTGGCCGAGCTGCCAGTGGCCTAGCCCTGCACCACGCCATGGAAGCAGCTTGGCTAGCTTCCGCATCCTCTCTGCTGTTCTTCTGCCTGACAAGGGGTGGGTAGCAGTTCATCACATCCACTGCCTTACCACTGTCGGGTGGGTTTCTGTCGGGCTACCGAACTCGGGATCCTGAATGTTGGGATTCCGAGTGTTGGTATTGGGTGATACTCCCGTGGCATTAGGGTTTCCAACCCTAACAACCTATCTACCCCAGCCCCCCCCCCGAAGCAGCAAAGGGACAAGGCCACACAAGCAACCATAGACAGCCATCATCAGGTAAGACAAACGATTCACAGCTGTCTCCAGATGAAACAGTTGCAGTAACACTGATGTGCCACCTTTTTGGATTTGTATCTGCAACATGCACACCACAGGACAGCCACACTCACTTGTCACTGCAGATAGAAAGCCACATTACTCAAATCACAATACTGCTTCTGTGTACAAAAGCACAGGCCTCTGCAGCCAGATACAAATCCACAATATCCAAATTACAAGAGTTCCTTTTGTCTGCAGAAGTGCAGGCCCCTATGAGGCTAGCGCTTCTGTAGCCTCAGGTACAGGTACTCATGAATACTGTAAGACATGCACTTAATGGGCTTACGCTTCTGCAGCTGCAGGTGTAAGATATGCAGAATTACCTCTGGCTTTAGAAGCGCCTGCACCACAAAATCCATTATATCAAAATTGCAACAGTACTTCTGTGTGCAGACATGCAGGCCCCTGAGGGCCTGCTCCTCTTCAGCCACAGGTGGTGTAAGACATACACATAGACTTTTGTCTCCAGAAAGGCAGGTATCTGTGCAGCTTACAGTTACACAGACGGAAGTACTATTGTAGTGTGGGTATGAAGGTTTCAGCAATGGATCTAGACATTTTTCAAGGGGATAGCAGTCTGTCAGTTATGCAGCTGCATATATTAAACCATGCAGTAGCAGATCATGCTATCTGGTGAAGTAATTCGTACAACTTGTATGACTTCATCTGACTGCAGAGGTGCAGGCATCATAAGGCCTTCTGTCCTGCAGAAGTGCAGGCAGCCATGGGGAGTGCAGGCAACCAAAGGGCCTGTGCCTCTGCAGCCCCATATACTTATGCACGCTTTATACAACATGTGTGGGCCTCTTTTTAGGAAGATAAGAGATATCTCACTGACCACATGTGAGATATCGTATCTTCACGTTTGGGTATGTCACAGTGGTTATCTTGGCCAGTTGGGCATGTCACAGAAAGGTTCAGAACGCATTTAGAATACTTGGCTTCAGTAGCAGAACTAACCATATTCGAATACAAATAACTTAAAACGAAAAATGATAGCATAGAACTGTGAGCACGAAATTTGTTCAGTACATAAAGATCTACAAAATGAGTGGTGTTTCATTTATCTACGTTTTAGTTTTTTTATAATTGGCAAAAAACAGCACAAAATTCAGTTTTTTTCACTTTTTGCAACAAATGCAAATAACTTTAAAACTGAAAAAAGAGACCCACAATTGTTGTCTAAATAGAATATGACATGAGTGGCAGAGAGATAGTAGAAATATCTCCACTCGCGTCATTGAGCTCTAGATATCCCACTTGTGGCTTCGCCACTTGAGGGATATCAAGAGCTCAGTGACAGCTCATGGAGATTTTTCTGCTGTCTCACTCTCACCCATGTCATAACCCATATGTATGACATACACACGCACAGGTGTGGCTGCATAAACACAGGCCCTGTGCCGCCAAAGTTGCAATTCCACAAAGGTAGAACATCGGTGCTACTGCACTTGTGTCATCTGGAAACAGTTGTATGTTTGTCTTACTTGATGATGACTGGCTGTGGTTGCTTTTGTTATCTTGTCCTTTTGCTACTTGGAGGTATGGGTGGGGAGTTAGGGTTAGAAACCCTAGCATCACATTTTCCTCCTTTTGTGGCATTAAGTTGAACCCTAACTGGTGCGTCAGTGCTGTTTTTTGCAAATAATTTTCTTTCTTTTTGACATACTGTAGTAGAATCGTATCCTCTTTCATGGAGGTCCATTTGGGACCTGCATGAACAGATGCAGACATGCATGGCCCTCTGGGCCCTGCGTCAGGGAAAGAATCTGTTTGCCTTCAGAAATGCAGCAACAAATATCAAGGATTCGTGGGGCTGTCTTGTGGACTGTGGAAGTGCAGGGCCCTCTGGGTCCTGTGCTTCCATGTGCCTGCTGACACAGATGTACAGGGCAAAAAGTACATCTCTTAGCCAGAGCACAGGGCCTTCTAGCACTCATGGGTATAGAGGTGCAGGGCCTATGCCAAGAGAAGAGTTCTTTTCAGTATATGGTATTTGGGCCTGTGTGGGTAACCCTGCACCTGCCCATCCCAGGCTGGGGGGGGTGTAGCATAATAGTGCCATTCCCCTCCAGCCTCGGCCCACCCAGCTGGGTCACTGAACTTGCCTTCAGACTCATCTCACCAGCACAGGATCACAGAACACTATCCACTGGGGTAAAAACTGGTACTAAACACAAAGTTTCGTAATAAATTATTTCATTTCAGTTTTGACCCCAAATTTTCAAGATAGTCATTTTATGACTTCCCCTTGTAAACATGACATGTGGCATTATAGACGTATAGTAACAAAAACTGTGTTGCACAAACTGATAAGTGTAGTGGTATACAGCTGAGCGGTGGCTTTCAGTTTTCTCCAAGATTGCATAAACATACATAAATAAACATAAAAAATGATCCCATAGACTTGTATTGGGGGCATGGCCCTGCAATCACCCTGCTTAGAAGTCATAAAATGTCTGAGGGTGGTTCGGCGGACCAGAAAGTGGAAGGGATCGACTGGCCGTGGGTTCGGTTCCATTTACAATCCCTTCCCTCCTGAAAATGATTTGCTTAAAATGCAGCTTGTTACAGAAAGGAGCTAGTGCTGCCTTAAAGAGCAGGTTCCTACTAGTAGTACTTCTGCCCCCCCCCCCAAAAAAAAACAAACATATAAGGCAGCTTACCTGTATCCAAATACATTGTGCCATAATGTTTCTTTTATTGCTGCTTGCATTTTCAGTAAAACACTCATAATTTTTACCCTGGAGCTGAGCAGCCAGAGCATTGACTCTGTTGGCAGATAAGGACCATATGGTCCACCTAGCCTGCCCAGTTTCCTACTCGCTTTTGCAGCCCCAGATCCTATTTGATCTGCGGCTGTCCTGCTCTGCAAATCTTATGTCTTTCCCATGCACTCTTGAACCCCCATATTGTCAGACTTCCTGAGTCGGAGACACGCCCCAACACTAGCATGTTTCGTGACGTCAAGGGTGAGCTCAGGGGTGCACTTCGTAGACGCCAATGGGGCAGTTTTCAAAGGCTTTTTTTTTTTTTTTAATCTTTTGAGTGCCAGTTTTCACAAATGACAGCCACTGCTCAACTAACAAGGTCTACAGTATGTGCTCCATGAGGGCTCATTCGGCCACCAGCCGTGGTGGTAAGAGGTGGGCTGTGCTGGTTGCTGATCATGGATTGGGATGCAGGGGAGTGGGGTGATGGGGAAAGGAGGGACCCTAGACTACCAGGGAATACAGATTTCTGAGTATGGGCATGGTGATCAGTGACTGGGGGTGGGGACCACTGGAAACTGTTATAGGATGGATTGGCGCAGGGGAGGGCACCACTACACTATGGAAACTTTTTTTTTTAGTAAGTGGGGATGGCGATCGGTGACCGGGAAGGGAATGCTACACTACAGAAAGGGGATTTTACTTTTGGGGTCTGCGATCGGGAGGGGAAGGGAACCTGGACTACCAGTGTATATTACTTCAGTTGGGGACAGCGATTAGAGGACAGGGGGCATTACACCAGGGGACTGCGGCTGTGTGGGGCATGGGCTGGTGGGGGGTGGGGGGGGGCAGCGCTAGGCCAGACAGTGGCCATGCAAATGGGCCCATAATTGGCATGCCAGTGGCCTATTGCATCTTGCATGCCCAGTGGGCTCATTTTCATGGCCACTTTCATGAATAGTGCCTTAGTGCGTGTGCGCTATTGTTGCTGGCCCATTCTCCTGGCTGGCTGTGGGGCCAGCACTACTGGAGTTCCTGGTGCTTTTCCTGGGTTAGTGCTGCCCGCACTCAGTCTGATTGTGCACCGCGCAATCTGACTGTGAATAGCCCTGTCTTCCACCAGCGCAATCGCAGGGTGTAGCACAAACTTTTTGCACAGCACTTTGCCTTTTTTTGTGAATCCTGGCCTTTATTTCTTATGTGTAAACTATCTCTTCCAGTGTATGTGATTCTATATTGTAATGGTTTTCTTTTAACAGATCAATAAAAACTGAATAGCCCTCCATACTGAAAAAAGCATAAGTGTGGGAGATGGAACATTCCCAGTCTTTATGATCCTTGAGCCCCAGTCGCCAACCCTGATAGAGTTGATCTTGGTCGAGGAGCAGTTGACACTCCAGCAGTACCCCTGATGGAGCAGTCAGCCTTGTTGACCATGGTCAGTGATCTGGTCAACATTGTTCTCAACCCAATCAGCCAGAAGTCAGAGGATAATGAGGTCTCTTCACTCTCCTGGGCCTCAGTGCTGCAGTGGCCTTCTCTGGTCAAGGAGGTGGGTCAGACTGCCCCAAATCCAGCCCATACAGCCTCCACCACTGGTTCTTTCACAGATCAAGACTCTGGTACCACTCATAGTGGTGAATATGCCCCAGCAGGTGGTGTCTTCCATTTCATCACCGTTGGGCTCCCATCAGTCAAAAAGACTGATTGCCAGGGGCAAAGTCCTAGTGGAGGTTTCCATCTCCAGTCAATGCCATTACCATAGGCAGTTGTCGTCTGGCTCATCCGCTTCTTCAGGCAGATATCAAAGATGTCAACAATGCTGTAAGTACATGGATTTCATGTGGCAACAATTGGCCTTGGGGTCAGTGGGACAGGACCAGGGTTGACTGATGTTGCCTGCCACCTTGACTCTCTCCTGGTTGCCTTTGCAGCAGCGACATGCGGGTCCTTGATGGTCCCGGCAGTACTGCTGCAAATCCTCGTGGAGCCATCCCCTCTGTAGCTGCAAGAGGGTGCTCCTGTCTGGGACTCTTGGCCTGAGTCTGGGCTACCCAACCTTCTGTTAGTGGTTATTACCCTTATGAAGCGGGTGGTCCACACCTCTGATGTTAGACCCCAACCTTTGTTCCATGGTTGTGACTGACTCTGAGGATTCTTCCATGACTTCCATTTAGTGTTAGATGGACGTAGACTCATATGACTGCTGGACCACGCCCAGCGATTCGACATCCTTTGTTGCTCTTCTGCTGCACCTGTCCTCAACCCTGGATGTTCCATTGGAAGAAGTACAGAAGAGTGGGTCCTACCCTTTGACTGATATCCTGGAGAAGGATTCCTTGCCTAGGAGTGGTGATTCCAGTTGTTGATGCAGTTCTGGTCAGGGAGCTCAGTATCTGGTAACATCCAGCTTCTTGCCAGGCCCCTTCCTGTCTCACTGACCACAAGAATGCAATCTTTGTTGGGGAGCACCCTGGTGTGGAGGGACTAGTGGCGGAGTCAACTTTACGTAAACTGAAGGTGCAGGGTGATGTGGATAAGCCACTGGAGAAAGATTCCAAAAACCAGGACTTTCTTGGATGCAAAATCTATGGAGTGGCCTCCTTCTGGATCTGTCAGGCCCACTTTGTGGTCCTGTTGGCCCATTTTGGGCACAAACTCTTTAACAATCCCACCAATATAATGCCTCTGCTGGGGGATAGTCGACCTTTTGGCACACAGACTTCAGGATTTGGGCCATTCACCATCTAAACATGAGCTGCAGACAGCTCTCGACTTGGAGTTGTTGTCTTCCTGTGCAGAGGGCCTGGGTTTGTCTCTACATTCACTCCTGAGACTCTGCATAAATTGGCAGATTTTCACTTTTGTAATGTCGGAGAGCAGCAACAGCAGCATCAGCTTCAGCAGTAGCAATACTACTGTCCAGCTAAACTGAAAAAGTCCAGCATTCAAGGTGAGAAAACATACGAGCATATGAATCTGCCAGCAGGACAGACCAACCTGTCTATCAAAGTCTGCCCGAGTGTACAGCTAGCACCCTAGATTGCAGTTGTCCAAGCCTGCTCCCCCACTGTTCCTCCCACCCCGTCACAGCCCCTGCCCCCAGACCTTTCCTCTTGCTTTGTCCCACTCCATCTTAAAGCTTCCAACTGTCCTACATGCTACCACCCCCACTGGTAGCGCATTCCAGCTAGACACCACTCTCAGTGGAAGTAGCTGCTCATCTCCTCCTGCAAACGTCCTCCAACCTTAGTGTACATGCCCCTTGTCTCCTACCATTCCTCAGTTTAAACACCCCCTTGGTGTTAGGTTTATTTACTCCTCTCAAGTATTTGAACGCTTCAGTCATATCCCCCATCCCTCCTCTCCTCCAGTGTGTACATATTCAGCTCCTACAGCCTGACTTCATAGTTCTTTCCTTCCATCTCATTTTTTGTTGCCCTCCTTTGTACCCCCTCCAGTAACTTTATATCTCTTCTCAGATATGGCCTTCAGTATTGCACACAGTACTCCAAATGAGGTCAGACCAAGAATCTGTGGAGAGGTACGATCACATCCCTATGTCTGGATGAGAAACCACTTGCGATACAACCCAACATCCTGTTTGCCTTAGCTGCTGCTTTACTGCACTGGGCCAAGTTGTTCATGCTCTGTGTTACCAACACCCCAAGGTCCTTCTTCTCCTCTGTGATCCCCAGCGAGGGGAGGGGCAGTGATGTGTTCACTGGCCAGTCCTCCAGAACCCCTCTGCAAGAATAAGTGACTGGCTGCTGGGTGCCATTACCACTCCTGCACAGTCCCTGCTGCAGCTCCCGGTCGATGGTCAGCTATCCCACTTCCTTCCACAGTGGTCTACCAAGTGGGTTCTGTTGGTTTTAGGATAGTTCTGTCTCAGACATTTGGTACTCTCCTTCCATGTCCTTGCTGAGTGCCAGGAGAGTCTGTGATGTCCATGGATACTTTAGTCACAATGCAGAGTGACATCTGTTAGATCTTAGAGTGCAGTGCTATTGAGATTGTCCCAGGTGCCATAGCCTTCTGAGGATTTGTGCCTTGTTACTTTTTGGTGCCAAAACTGATTGGGGGGCTAGTGTCCCATTCTCAACCAACACTCGCTGAACAGGTTCATTCACAGGCAGAAATTCCATATGGTCACCCTCAACCATATACTACTGTCTCTGGAACTAGTTGCATGTTTTTGGTCCCTGGACCACTAGGATGCAGATTTTTATATTCCAGTTTGTCCATCCCACAGGCAATTCCTTCGGTTCTGAGAGAGCGATGTACTATAGCAGTTTAAGGTAATGCCATTTGACCTGTCCTCTGCATCCAGGGTGTTCAGCAAGTGCCTTTTGGGTGTGACAGCCTGCATCAGGCACAGAGGTGCCAAGGTCTTCCCTTACCTGGATGACTGGCTCATCACGGGCAGGTCCAAGGGGGTCGAGTGGTCCAGGGATGTGGGCCTGTTGGTCAACCTGGTCAAGTTGGAACTGGTATGCACATAGGTGATCCTGTTCATTGGAATGGAGTTGGACTCCCTCCAAGCCAGGGCTTGCATACCTTTAGACAAGGTTGAGGATCTTACTTTCTTTGTTTGATCATTTCAGATTTGGCAATCGCGTCCAGTCCAGGACTTCCTTCAGTTGCTGGGTTCATGTGGACTAAGACAGTCATGGTCCCTTGGGCCCTCTAGCATATGTGCACCTTTAGTGGGAACTGAAGTGCCAGTAGTCCCAGCACCACAACCACCTGAATTGGTCAGTTTAGGTGACAGCCAATGCAGGGTGTCAGTGAGTGGTGGCTCTTCCCTCAGAAACTCTTAGTTAATTTTCTTTGTTTGAACTGAGCCATCTATCACGTTGATGACAGATGGGTCATTGGTTGGGTGAGGTGTTTACCTCTCAGACTACAGAGCCCATGGGTTCTGGTCATGGAGCGAGACACACCAGCATATCAACTTGCTGAATCTCCAAACAGTGCACCTGGCACTGGCAAAGTTTCCTCCCCTGATTCAAGGTCAGGTAGTACAGGTCAAAATCATCAACACATCTACCATGTTCTTCTTGTTCAATCAAGTCATGATGCACTCCTTTCCACGGTGTCAGGAGGCTCTCTGCACCTGATCCCTGGTATGCAGTCTGCAGGCAGATCTCATTGCAGTGCTTGTAGCAGGGGAGGACAGTGAGTTATGGTTGCTCTGAACAGAATGGGAGATATGTCACACAAGCGGTCCTTCTATCGAGATGTGGTGACTTAGCTTGTCACCCAGTGGGGCAAACCTCTGATGATACTGTGCTCACCCTTTCAGACAAGAACAGTGATGGGGAATGCCTTCTTCTGCCCCTGGACTCCATGACTTCTGCATGCCTTCCCTCTATTCCCTTTGATCCACAAGGTAGTTCTCAAGGTGCCCAACAACAGGGTGAACCTGATAGTTCCAGACTGGCCATGGCAGATCATCCTAGACTCAGTCTTCTCCACAGAGTCCCACTTGTTGATCTTGGGGATGGAGGTGCTAGGACACCATGGGAGCCAGAACATTTGGGGCTGGCAGTGTGGTTATACCCCTCTGTGCAAACCATCCTAGTGCATGCCAGCTGGTAAACAGTAGCACCTGCCGTAGCCGTGTCCGTTCCTTTTATACTGCCGTTGAAACATGGCATCTAACTCCATTTCCTCATCGGGGACAAGAACTTACAGTTTGCATTGCAATAGCACTATTGTCTAGTTTGTCGCTCAGTACTTTATAGTATTAGCTGATGTTTATTATTTTTGTCCAGTTTTAGTCTAGTTGCTAAAAAAGTTTCCTTACAGCTCTGCTTTATTTGACAATGGATGAGATAGTCACAGCAGGTAGTGGGCCTAAAAGTCATTTTGCTTCAGCAACAAGGTGGTGTCCGACCACCAGCCCTCCAGGAGTCAAAAAAGAAATGGTCCTGGCCCTGCGAACACTCCGTTTCCAGTCACAGGCGACCATTCGGCTTCAACCTTTTCTCATAGAAAACATCAGGAAAAGAGAAGACCTAGGTCCAGCTCACAAACCTCTGCACCAAGGCATTTGACACCAGTGGACACATGATCTCCACAGTCATCTCTGTCGAGGACACCAAATTTCTTGAGGCTTGCTAGCTTAACACCTCTGTCCCTGTGCCTCTCCCTGTCTGCTGTAGAGTCCTCAGGTGAGCAGTTTAGTCGTTGGGGCTGTTCTTATGGAGCAATGGATTCAGCATACTCTAAGGTCAGTGACGCTGTTGTCAATGCTGGCTTCAGTTCCGGCATCACAGTTGTTACAAGAGACAGTGTGGATGCACTGCCTTTACTGCTGTTGACTTTGGCAGTGCCCACTCCCCAATGGTGCCAGATCCTTCAGCGACTCTCAGTGCAAGGTCACTGTAAGTGCTTAACCTGGCCATGGTGCCAGTACCTTTGGTGTTGCCCTCAGTGCCACATATGATGGCAACCCCAAAACACAGTGCTAATTCCAGTGCTAATGTTGCCACCATTGTCTGTGCCAGTCCTCAAAGGGCCTATATGTTATTCCATTGTCTCCTAATTATCCTGATGATGATGTGTATAATTCATATCTTATTCTGGATACCAATGATGAAGATCCCTTGGACCCAGCAGAACCAGGGCAAGCACTGCTCACAAATCTGCATAGCATTTTGAAACTGTCAGTGTAGATGAGGCATGGAGGGTAAAGTTTGAATATTGGAATGCGTCTGCTATGCACGTGTCTCTGGCTCCACCGATCTGGCCTGCTCTGGAGACCCCCCACACAGAGGCAGCCTGGAGCAGACAGACCAGCTTCTATTCTTGCCTTCCCCCGACTGGTGAATAAGACATTCTTGACTCCAGGGATAAAACCATGTTATTGTAGCTAACAATGATAGGGCTGTAGCACCTAAAGAAGTCTCTCTGCAACCCTCCAATAAGAAAGTTGTACAAGATAGACATCATGGGTAAAAGAGTATTTTCTTTGCATACTTAAGGCCTGCACATACAAGCTACCTAACCCATATCTCAAAGTACGAACCGTCTCTATGGAGCAAATTCCTGTTCACTGTGGAGAGCATGTTTGACTCTTGTTTATGGCAGGACCTTTTGGTGAATATTACTCAAGGCATTTAGTCTAATAATCGCCATTTCAGGGCTGCAGTGGATTCTTTGGATGCAACAGTTTGGTCTGTGTTTATGGGATTCAGTATCCAGGGACATTCCAGGCTGTGAACTCTTCGCTTCACCTCCAGTGTCTTACAGCAGATAATGAATGCCCCATTTGATTCTCTTATCTCTTTGGACAACATGTGGAGGAAGGATTCAGAGAGTTGAATGAAAAGAAACCAGCCTTGAAAGGGCTGGCACTAACCAGTCCACCACCCAGGGAGGGAAAGGGCCAGATTTCTGCCACAACAAACATCCTTTTGATTGCAAGCCTGCCCAGTGAGACTAACAGCAGCAGTACGGAGCCAAGCCTTTGCAGCAGCTGTGGCGGAAGATGCCAGCACAGAAGATGCAGATACCCAAGGCATCCTTTGGGACCCTCTGGCAGACCGCTGGCCCAGTGTCCATTTCCTCTGCTCAAGTAGATCAACAGTTTGCAGTAGGGGACACCTAAACTAGTTCTATCAGCAGTGGAAATCCATTACCACAGATAGACGGGTCTGCAGATTATCAGAGAGGGATGCTCCCTAGAACTGTTGGAGTACCCTCTGGACAACCCCTCAGGGAACCAGTTTCCACTGTCCACTCACATGGCAGATAGGATTTTACCAGGACATTGCTGGCCTTGTTCACAACAGAGCAATAGATGTACTATGTGAATCAGAAACAAACGAGGGCTTTTAATGTCTGTACTTCCTCATCCCTAAGAAATCTGGGGGCATGCACTACAGACCTGTCAGTTTGACGTCTGTGGTAGGGAAAGTGATAGAATCACTTCTGAAGGAAAGAATTGTTGAGTACCTAGAGGCCACTGGGGCACAGGACCCAAGGCAGCATGGGTTCACATGATTGAATGCTTTCTTTAAGTCAAAGAAGCATCCATACAGACCTCCTTTCCTTACCTTAATTTGTTTACATGCTAAATAGTCCAATATAATATATTGTCTATTGTACATCTCTTTTTCCTAAATCCAAATTGATTCTTAAGTAAAACACCCCTTATTTCCATCCAAACAAGAAGTCTTTCAGGTAACGCCCTTGAAAAGATTTTTGCTGGTATACAGATAATGGAAATTGGTCTATAATTCTCAGGCATTGATTTATCTTCTTCTTTAAAAATGGGACACTGTTATTAACCATTCCTGGGGAATCTTCTTGTTTATTATTACATATAGAAAAACTAAGCAGAATTTTGGCCTACCAATCTATATTTACTTTAAAGGTTTCTGCTGGTAAACCATCTATTCCGGCTGCTTTATTATTCTTTTGAGTTATTATATGTTTCTAGTACATCCCAGTTTATATTTTGTTGTGTAATCTCCATTTCTGTAACAACTGGAGTTAGGTTTCTGTTTGAATAATTTGCCTGTTCTTCATATAGTTGACTATAACATTTTATCCATCTGTTTGCCAGAATTATGGCCTCAATATTACTAGCTATTTTCTGTTCTCCATGTGCAATAAGGGTCCAGAATTGCCTAGTATCCTTCTGTATTGTCGCATCTTGTAATTTGTCCCACAAATAGGATTGATATTGTCTTTTTTTTTTTTTTTTTTTTTAATTCTATATTTTGTGTCCTGTTCCCTACCGTTGGGACCATCTGCCCGGTCACAGACTCCGGTTGCGGCTGCTCATATTTAGCCACCCTTCCTGAACCCCTGGCTTGCTCCCCAGAGCGGGGTCATGGCGCCTCGGGCTAAGGGCGCCGTGAACACGGGAAAGGCGGGAGTCAGCCTGAGAGCCAATGCAGCTGGAGCGGGTGTCATCAAGGTGGCTGGAACATGTTTTTTTTCCTTCCTTTTTTGTGGAGTAGGAGGTGGGGACATGCAATGATGTCCTGCATCTGCCCCGCCCCCTGAAGTTGTCACGCGCCGGTAGCTATGGTACCCCCAGCCTCCACCAGGGGTCCGTCAAGCGCTGGGCACAGTCCCCACCCTACCACCAGAGAAGGAGAGCAGTCCTTGGGATACTCTATCCTTCTCCCCCAACCAGCGATCCGGTCCGGCCTCGAATGTGGGTCTCGCGCCGCAAGCAGAAATCCAACCGCTGCGCCTCTTATTATCTCTTTTAAACTCTTATATCTCTATATTCCCTTTTTAGTGCTGATAACCCCTTGAATAATAACATTTACGGATATTTTATTGATAATCTCCCAACTCTATTAATATCTGATTTTATCATTTTACATTGTTTATCAAACCAAGGTGCTTTGTCTCTACCATAAGTTTTTGCTGTATTAGATTTTTGGTTTTGAGACTGGACAATAATCAGTTTAAGGATTAAATTAAAATTTTCCTGCTTTTCCTGTCCCTCTTCTATATCAGAAAGCAGTAACCAAACTTCCTCACTATCTTGCAGCTCTGCAATTTTCTCATGCAGTAATGAGTCCCACTTGATTTTTTTATCATTATGGATAAATTATTTTCCTGCCCTTGATGTAACCTAGTTCCATTATTCTCCTATTTTAATTGTAAAGTAATATATAGGTGGTCGCCGCTGCAGTTACTGCCCACTTTGAGGGATTTAGTTAAGTGCCAGTGAAAGGTGTCAATAAATACATAATCCAGAGTCGAGCCTCTTCCTGATACTTCGGAATAAAAAGTAAAGGCACCATACAAGTCATCTTTAACACAACCATTAATCAGATGTAAAGTATTATTACTTAGCCAATTAAGTATAACTCTATCCCTACCATTCAACACATTATCCTTAAGAGCATCTATCTCTTATTCCTAATGCGTGGTCGATTTCCTCTCCAATCTGTTGATTTTCTCCCAGATATAAATGACATCCAGTCCGAGCATTTAAATCTCCCATCCCCAATATTATCATGCCATTAAACTTATTACTTAGGAATGACAAATCATTTTCTATGGCCTCTTAATTCATGTATTACCATTTGAAGTGACATTGCAGGTTCTAGGTACATATTCAGTACACACAGATTATAACCCTGTTCCAAACACAAGACAGTTATGAGACAATTTTTTTTTTTTGGTTTGTTTTTTAGCAATAAGAGGATCTTTATGCATTTTTACATTGGTAGATATTAAAGTCATGATGCCACCCTCATTCCGACCACAGTTATTTTTGGGTTTACTTCCCTTTATCTCAAGTTTAGCATATCCTTCTATAACTATCTCCTGCTTACTTCCCATCCAGGTCTCCTGCAGGAGTATAATGTATTTCTTAACCTCCTCTATCCAAGATTTATCATCAGTTTTATTCAGAATTCATGCAATGTTCTAGAATGTAATTGTAAACAGTCTATCAGTGTTGGTACCTTCTAAATTGTGGTCAGTATACTGTAAGGGTTATTTTTTGTTTTCAGACCCATTATTTTTCCCCTTCTATTTGTCGATCATGGGAATACCTTTCTAATTAATCCAATTCCTCAGAGTTCTCAGAGATTATAGAGTTGTCATCTCTATATCTGTTAAGCTCCTTGAACATGAATGTAGCACACAATTCTTATTTATTTTATCCCCTATAACTTTTCTGCCTCTTACATATATCTCCTTCCTTGGTGTACCTTTTAGTGAGTATTCCTCAGTCTCGCCTTTCTGTATATATTCCTTAATACTGACTTGGCGTGCTTTTCTTATTTTATTTCCATCTTGTTTTTGATTACCCTGTCTGGTTTTCTGTATTACCTCAGGGCATATATGGCTATCAGATGGAGCATCATTCATGTGAATACCATTATCCACCTATAATATGCAACTGTCCAAGATTTTCTCTCTGATCTTGCTAGAATTTAGCACCAGACAGATTTTTCCTTTTGCCAGTTTGACTTTATACCTGTAGGCTGAGGATATATTATCCCATTTTAAGTAGTCTTTTAATATGGGCTTTAGTATGTTATATACCATAATTTTAAGGAGAAAGGGGGTTTCTAGGAGAGAGGATATGTTGTTCATCCACACTTCTTGGCATGTCCCCTTCCAGTTTAAATCTTCAAGTCTTCATGCTGGCTCCTCCCACCCACCCAGGTGATATATACCTCGGCTCCACCCCATGACGCCAGATCTTCCTTTCCACTGGAAGATATAGGTTCCCTCGTGCTCTCAGCATATCGTAGGCCCTGGATTCTAACCATCAGTTTTTAGTGAGAATTAAACTCATTCGAGTTAGCGATCACACTTCGTCGCATCTACCACTGAGGAAAATTTCCTCTGGATTTCGGTGCCCCTGCGGCCAGAAGATGTTGCTAATCCCATCCCACCATGTGCGCCTAGGTGTCG
Source organism: Neoceratodus forsteri (assembly GCA_016271365.2). Lineage (NCBI taxonomy): Eukaryota > Metazoa > Chordata > Ceratodontiformes > Ceratodontidae > Neoceratodus > Neoceratodus forsteri. Next base: position 535,434,830 of record JADMNL010000022.1, on the reverse strand, counting down.
GCCATGACACCTCATTGTGCAGTTTTTGCCTGGCTTTCCATCCCAACGTCCTGGACGACAGCAGGGCACACTTGAAGCTGGGGAGACTGGAGAAAAGGAACCCACCAGTGAAATCGAAGGAGGTGAGGTGGGTGATTTACATGGCTGCAGGATCTGCTGAACAGCTGGAACAGATCAAGGCGTTCGAGAAGGAAGCAGCTTGCGCTTCGGCTACTCGAAGCTTCTTTGTTCCTCTGAACCTTGGCTCCACCTTTTCGAGCTCCTTCAAGGAGTTGTGCCAGCCTCTCCCCACTTGGGGTGGGGGTGCTCTCAGGCTCTCACTCCTCCTGCTCTCGGAAGAGAGAGAAGGACCCCGTGTCTTCATCTCAGTGAAGACATTCCTGGGACCGAGAGAGGTCAGAGTCCCAGGAACACGTGGTCTCGACTTTGGTCGAGATTGCATCCTCGGCCACCGGCTTCACGGATCTTCTGTCTGCTAAGGGGACTGAGGAAGTGGCCAATGAGGTTGAAATTATCCTCTACCCGATAGACCCTTTGTCGCCGGCTCTGGCCAACTACTCATTGGAAAGCACTCCAGTCCTTGTATTCCCTAATGTGGAGACCCAGACTGCTGGTATCCTCATCAAGGACCCAGTTCTGGACCCTCAGTTTTCACGGACCCTGGTGTCTCCTGATCGACAGTCTGCCACCCCGATCTCTGTCGAGGTCCAGAACCCCCTTGGCTGAACGATCGAGAAAGAGCCATAAACGCTCTAAGAAGAGGCGTCTCCACAGGTCCTCATCCTCCTCGGACGAGGAGAGGCTCTGACGGAAGCTCTGTTGGCAATATGAAGACCTCATGTGGCAGCAGCTAATACAGACCGGGCAGAAGCCAGATCCACTGCCCACCCCGGCCATAACTTGGCTCCTACCTCCTAGGCCGACGCTGACCCCTCTGGAACTGAAGCCACCAGTTCCTCCGTCCATGGGGCTGGCATGTCTCCCGGTATGGCCTATTCTGGTCTTAACCGATTCTGGTGGAACCACCGCCTAAATAGCCTGGGGCACCCTTGAAAGGGGACCGACAAGACACCGGGCTTCCCTGACATCTGTCGATAAGTCACCCCGGACTGTCCTCGGCACATCGAGGGTGACTTAGGCTGTAGACCGCTCTACCACGACTCCTCGGGCTCGGACGTCACTGGCTTGCACTCGCATACCAGGGATGATGAGTCCTCGATCGGCACAGGGTTGGAGGAAGGCCCATCCTCCTTCCAGGGCATTCTCTGCCTCATCTCCGACTCCACCAGAATGCCCCTGGAGCCCATCCAGAAAAGGGAGGAGTACCCTCTCACTGACATTCCCAAGAGAGGGGATACCCTGACGGAGGCCTTTCCAGTGACTGAGGCCATTGTTGGCCTGGCCTTTGAACTTTGGCAGCTCCCTGCCTCCTGCCCAGCACCATCTTCCTGCATGGCCAGCAAATACGCGGTGCCCATGGGGTCCCTTGGGGAGTTTACTGAGCACCCTTTGGCCGAGAGCCTTGTGACTGCCTCGGTGTTTAGGTGTACGGGTAGTTTGGCTGACACTGACCGACCCCCAGACAAGGAGTGCAAAAATATGGACTACTCTGCCCACAAGGTCTTTGCTGCTTCTTCTCTGGGCCTTCGTCAGGCCAGCTCGGCTGTTATTATGGCACACTTCTCTCATGCCCTTCTGGGGTCATTGGACGAGGTCCTCCCTCATCTCCCACTGGACATGCAGACTACAGTCAAGCAGGTCTGTGACCAAGGTCATGCCGTCACAGAACAGCAGCTCCAGACAGCCTTGGATATATAGGAGATTCTTGTGCCCACTCGTTGGCAGCCGCAGTGGCCTCTCGCTGCAGGGCTTGGCTGAGGCTTTCCTCCTTCCCGGCAGCTACTCGGTATAAGCTTACTGATGTGCCCTTCCTGGGGACCGACTTGTTCAGTCCAAGAGTGGTGGTCTCTTTCAGCATATAGAGCAGTCCAGTGCAACCTTGGATGCTACTTCTGCCAAGGGTTCATCAGGCAAGAACCAGCAGAAGAGAAAGAAGCCATTTCAGCACTCTTCCCCTGCTATCAGGCAGCCCTCCTATCAAGGAGGTCAGCAGCAACAGCAGCAGCAGGTTAAAGCTTGGTGCCCGAGGCCCAAGCAGGGGCCTCAACAGCCCCCGTAAAGGAGGCAGAGGCGCAGGTCCTGGAGCCTCCACCTCCTCCTCTAAGCCTGCCCATCTTAACTATTCTCCATACTTCTTTCAGTTTGGCTACCAATTGTACGTTTATTCTTGGCCTGCTTTTGGTTCCCCTTAAGTTTCACTGACTCTACCTCCTCTTTCTTTTTAAATCTTTCTGCTACCTGTTTAATTTCCACTCTTTCCTTCTCCTGTTGTTGCAGTTGTTGCTTTAATATCCTTTTGGTTCTTACTGCTTTTTTTTCTGTATTCACTATCTTCATTTTTTACTTCCTTATTGCTATCTAATAGGTGTTCGTTCTGTGTATTTTTTCTATGTACCTTTGTGATGATTACTTCAGTTTTAGGATATAAATCTTTGAGAACTATGTTATTTTTTGTTTCCTTCTCTTTGGGCTGCCAGAATTTCTTTCAGGAGAAAATTGTTCCGAATAAAAGCTGTTTTTACATCATTGAGCTCTTTCTCAAAGGTATTTTTTAACTCCATAAATCGAAACAGGCCCCTTCAATTGGCTCTCCCTCTGAGCACGTTTCAAGCTCTTATTTTGACTATAGACAAGCTAGCTTCCTCCTGGCTTCTAGACGGTGGGTCTAATTTTTTATGCCTAAGTAAATATGGAGTTAAAATTCCTTGTAATCTTTAAGATACAGTAGGGGTGATTTTCCCCATCTTCACTCATAGAATCAGTATTATCTCCATGTTGTACAATAGCACTCAAATGGAGGTCTGTTTTTGGAGGGGCTGATTGACGAAGTACTTTTTGTATTGGAGACTCCAGTGCTTTGATTTTTTTAAGTAGAAAATGATCTTCTTTTAATTTCCTACCCCCACCCTCCAGAATGGGCGAGGAAGTTAATTGCAAGCCCTGGTTTTCCCTGTTGGAGCTGCTAGTATATTCTGTGAATTTTTTTATTGTTCTTCGGAGTTGTGGTAGTGTCCTTTTGAGTTCTTTTTTTATAGGTTTTCCTCTTTTTTTTCCTGTAATTTTTTTCTTATTTCTTAAGACCATTGCTGTTTTGTCCTTCATTCTAGCACAGGAAATAGGGTAATTAAGTAAAGCCCTGGGTGTATTATATTCCCCTTAACTAAGTGTCAACATTACCAGTGAGCAATAGCAGATTCAGAACACTCTTAAATGCTTAACAGGTGAATATCATGTGCAAGTCAGGCAACAATAAATACAGCTTTGCAGCAATAATCCATAGATGGAATATCAAACTTCTAAACTGAGGGGTTGCAGATAAGGATAAATGCTAAAAAAAATGACTTTTTTATAGCGTACAAATCTGGAGTAACAGATGCAAGTTGTAGTATTACATCCAAGATCTAGTGATCTGCAAAAGTTTAAATAAATTAATAAAAAGAAAAAAAAAAACTAGTGATCTTAGAGTGCTCTTTGTTGCATGCACGTTATTGCCCACGCTCCTATTGTGTGCTCTCACACAAGCACTGGCAATACTCCTTCATTCTCCTTTTTACTTAGAATTTCATCTGTAGCAAGGTCCAGGACCCAAAACTGGCTTAAGAACCAGCTAAAATCCAACTAAAAAGGTTAGATATATTTTATCTCATTCAAAAATGGGGGAGGAGGAGTCTCAACCTATTTCATCCTGTCCGTTGCTTTCTCAACTTTTCAGAAAATGGTACTATGCTGTCTCCTTTTACTATTATAGGTGATAAATGGACCAAGAACCCACTTTTGGCAAAAAAAAAAACTTCCCCTGTGGAGGTATAAAGTTGAGAGAAGCAGGACAGTGTTTAGTAAATGAACTTGTTATAAAGTTAAAAGTTATGCTTATCCTCACATCCAAATTAAGCAAAAAAAAAAGTGCTTTCTTGTCGTTATGGATCTCTCTTTGCTTTTAAATAAAAGAACTGATGACCCGATTCAAGCTGCTCGGTGCACTTAAACTCTAAGATTAGCGCTATAGCATGCATCTCACTCAATATGGTGAATATGGATCAGGAACGCCACTCATGCATATTTATATTGTGTGTCACATGACTTAGCTTGCTATTGCGTACAGAATTTAAATTTATTTAAAAAAGTACATCCAAAAAGTCATAGATGAATAAATAAATAAGTGTAATATGAAAGGAATCTATTAACAAGTTCCACTGTAGCACACACACGTTTATGAAACTTTAAAAACTTCCTTATAGGTGGGCCCTTTCTATATCGGAGCAATCCTGCTAAACCCTCACTTTGTTATATTCGCAGACCAAATGAAAGTAAAGGTACTGACTTAAAATATCACACTAAAAACAGTCCATTTTAGACAGTCACAGTCCAGTATCTCCAGTTCCCAGTGCAGAGCAAGCCCTCTATCACCTCAAGCTGCCAGCTTCCAGTTTTGTAGCTAGCCATATCCGTGACCGTGTCACCAAGTTCCTTCTACACGGCAGGTACGGTAGTCACGATAATTTCAATACTTCAGCAGTGAAAACTGTTGCTTTCTCTTTTCTTGCCAGTCACTAATAAATATTTGATTTCGGAGTTCTATCAACAGTTCTCTACCTCCAGACTTCCACACTCTTCTTCGGGTATCGGCAGCTATAAATGGTGACGGCTGCAGTGGCAGCAACCAACCAACTATTAGATGAGCTACTTGGGTCGCTGTTTGTCTCAGAGACTGCTGCATCAGAAAAAAACACATTAGCATAATTTCCCTCTATCTGGGGCCACCAGCCCCAGTTTTCCGAAGGCCCTTCCTTGTTTCCTGGCTCCAGTTGCACTCCACCGCAGCCAACATTCCTCCTTCAGGAAGCAAAAAGAAAAGACAGTGGGAGCGAACCACAGAACTGGGGAAGGCTAAAGAAATTCTAGTAAGACTGTTTCAGGCAACGGTGGTTTACCTGTTGTAAATTAAAATTTTGCCTAGCAGTCCTGCTTCTGTGCACTTCTCCTCAACACTCAGAGTGGAATATCTCCTCCAGCAAAGTTAAAGTGGGTGCAGCAGAGGTTCACCATCCACGTCATCCACCCTTGAGGTCATAGAGTTTTTATCACTTTTTGCAAGTAGGTTGGTGCAGAAGGGAGGTGAGGGGTGGTGTGGGAATGGTGCCTGGAGCATGGAAGCTCGCTTCAAGCAGTCCATTTGCCAGGGATCCAGAACATTCTGGCAGACCAACTCAGTGGAACAGTAGCAGAGTCTCATGAATGGTCACTGGAGGATAATGTACTAGCATGCCAGTCACTGCTTTTTTTTTGGGGGGGGATGGGAGGCTGGGGTTGATCATACCTGGTAGACATAAAACCTTAACTGCTATTGGGTTGAAGCCAAGCATTGGTATAAAGAAGGTAGTAACATTGTATTGTGATTAACAGCCGCCAAACTGCGTGATGTTTTTTTAATAGGATGTGTAGTTTGTCCTCCATGCCCATAACCATTGATGTAGTACCAGCCATATCTAGGCAGTTCTGTTCTACAACCTTAACTACATTCCAGCTGCTTTCCAAGGTCCTGCCTTGAACACTTTGGGTATTAAACATCAACTTTGATACTGTCCTTACCAGTGAGCCTCATATCCATTGTGGGTAAACTAAATGGAGACTATCCTGAAGGAGAGTCTGGTGGCCCTCCTAGAGGCCAAAGGACTACAGGACAGCAGACAGCATGGCTTCATATGAGGCAGATCCTGCCAAACCAACCTGGTGGAGTTCTTTGACTGGGAAACTAGGCAACTGGACAGGGGCCATGCAGTGGATGTCCTGTATCTGGACTTCAGTAAGGCATTCGACTCTGTGCTGCATGGAAGGCTGGGAAGTAAGTTAGTAGGCACAGGATCGGGTGCAGAGCTGGTGAGATGAGTAGGGAACTGGCTTCAGGGAAGGCAGCAGAGGGTGGTGGTGGGTGGGAAGCTCTCACACCCAAGGGTAGTGACGAGCGGTGTTCCACAAGGCTCGGTGTTGGGATCAGTATTGTTTGGGATATTCATTGCAGACATATCATTGGACATCAAGAGCAAGATCAGTCTGTTTGCTGATGGTACCAAGGTAGGGGCAGTGGTGGATGACCTAGGGGGATGGCAGGGGTTGCAGGATGATCTGGTAAAGCTTGAAACCTGGTCAGACACCTGGCAACTGGGGTTTAATGCCAAAAAGTGCAAGGTGCTGCATTTTGGGATGAAGAACCCAAGGAGGAGTTACCAGCTGGGGGGAGTGCAGCTAGCCCAGACAGAGGAGGAGAAGGATCTGGGGGTGCTCATTACAGGGTCAATGAACAACTCGGCACAATGTAGGAAGGCAGCTGCAAAGGCCAACAAAATGCTGGGTTGTATTGCAAGGGGTATATCCTCGAGAAGGGAGGAGGGAGGAGGTGATTCTGCCACTGTATAGGACATTAGTTAGACTGCACCTGGAGTACTGCGTGCAGTACTGGCGCCCATATCTGAAGAGGGACATTAAGTTACTGGAGGGGGTGCAGTGCAAGGTGACAAAGATGATCAAGGGGCTGGGGGACTTACACGAGAGGAGGCTGAGGAAGTTGAACATGTACTCACTGGAGGAGAGGAGGGACGAGGGGACATGATTGAAACCTTTAAGTACATGAAAGGAATAAACAAGACAGGTACAGAGGGGCTGTTCAAAGTAAGGGAGGGGAGGGACACTAGGGACCATGATGAAACTGGAGGGAGGAAGGTTCAGGAGGGAGATGAGGAGACACTTTTTTACAGGGAGGGTGGTGGCTGGGTGGAATGCGTTACCTGCAGAAGTGGTATCCAGTAGAACAGTGGACTGCTTCAAAAGGGGATGGGACAGGACAAGGGGTAGGGTCAATGAAGGGGAAGGGTGGAAAGGAGGGGCAGCTGCAGAATAAGGGGTGCTAGCTGCACATTCGAGCAGACTTGATAGATCTCTAGGCCTTTATCTGCTGGCAAATTTTGTATGTTCGTATGACTACTAAAACATTTTTTCAACTACTTGTTACATTTATGATTTTATTTTTCAACATCTCACCAACTCATTAAAGGAGTACTACAGTCAGAATTTGCAAGAACATATGTTGTGCAGCGTGTTTTGGTTTGTGTGTGTGTAGTACTGGCGTGTCCTTCCCTTTGTTAGATATTAGGAGTTTTTTTTTTCTAAATTTGCTTACTAGTTTTATGGCCTCTCCTACTACTGTAGTTTTATGGACTCTGAGGATCTCCATGTTAGTATGGTTTATTATTATTTTTCTTGTAGTCCTCTTGTCTCATGTGACCGTGATGGCGTCCGGGACCATAGATTCAGCAAATACCAGTTTACAGTCAATATTACAGCAGTGAGCTGGCCTGGTGGCGCTGAGGGTTGAGGCGCTGGACACCACACCTTGTGCTATGCCGGTGGCCTGGGTTCGGGGACGGACTCGGGCGGCCGGGGTTGGTGGGGAGGAGGATCGCGTCCCAACGGATGCCTCTCCTCTCTCTCGCGGGCAGGTACCAAGAGCGCTTGCATCCCTTCCATAGCCAGTGGAAGCACCCAGTATTGGGAAGGGATGGAGGCGGCTTCGCTTGTCGGAGCCGGGAGGGGGGACATCACAAGCATAGGAGGGTTGGCGCCGTCAGCACGCCGCCACTCGGGATAACGCCCAAGCGAGTGGGATCCGAGGGGAGAAAAACGGAAAAACCCCTCCGGCAGCCTAGATGAAGGCTGCTCCAGTACCTCCCAGGGGCCACCTACAGGACAGACCCCACTGTGCGAGGAGAGGAGGAGGAGGAGGAGGCGCACTAGGGGCAGATCACTAAGGTAGATGACCCTGGGGGACATGAGCAGATGGTAGGAAGGAGGATAAAAAAGAAATTTGAAAAAAAAAATATTACAGCAGTACAGCTGTGATTTAAAACAGCAGTACCAGTTAACCAGGAAGTGTTGATCACTTCCCAGATTTTTACACTGCCTGGTAGTTTAAAATTTCAGATTTACATTTTGCTGTTTACTACTGTTTTCTGATAAACTAGTAGTACTGCTGTTTTAAGTCGCTTTCCTTATGCATTGGGCACTGAATGCTTCATTTACAGCTTAACCATCCCTTGAGGTCTAATTGAGTGGGTATTCTGTAAGAAAACATCTAGAGTCTTTACTAATTATAGCACTGATGACCGAGGGTGATTGTGTGCTGTTTATGGCTGGGTGTAGTTTGATGAAATTAAAAGCTTCAAAAGCAAAACATTTGATCCTTCTGGCTAGACCAAGAAAAATACATAGAAAACAATAATACTAAATTAGTCATTTAGTTGACGCCAGACATCAGGCTTCTGTCTGCAGATTACTGCTGCAGTATTTTCCCTCTCTGAATCAGTGGCCCTGGATGCATCACTGTCACATGAGAAAGGAGGCATCATAGGAAAATGACGAGCAATAAACCATGCTGCAGTAATATGGAGAGGCTGTAAAATTAGTAGGCATGTTTAGAAAAAAATTCCTAATATCAAACAAAGGGAAGGGCACAGCAGGACTAAACACACAAATCAAAACACTCTGGACAACATATTTTCGCAGATTTTGACTGTAGTGTACATCTTTACAGGCTACATCCTAATTTCAAAACTTGAGGTTCTAGCTCTTAAAATTGTTTTGAGGTCTCATGAACTGGTGGGCTTTCCAAGATCTTATAGGTTAGTATCATAAATTCAGGTGCCAAAATGTGAGAGGTTTTCAAATAAATCATGACTTATGAGTTGTTATATCTGGACAATTTTGTTTTTCAGGAGCAGTTATCACAGAGTTCAGTGGTCTATGCCAATCAACATTATCTGTGATAGGATGCAGTAAGTACCTTTATTAATTAATTTTGTTTTGTTAACAACTGTACAAATCCAGACAGGAGCTACACTCTGGCAGGAGTGCTCATGATACATACAACGAATAAAAACAGACACCTGGCCACTCACTCCTCGTGACAAGTGTTTTGTCACCTCTTTGAGTACTAAAAAAAAAAAAAAGCTTTATTTGTGACTTCTGTGAGGCAGCATAATTCTTTATTTTAATTTTGAGGGGTGAGTGGTGCTTGACTTTTTTCTGCTTTTTTGTTAACACCCTGGAGAGGTATAGAAAGCAGTAAAGAAAAGGTAAATCATAAAAGAGTATAGAGCAGTGAACTGGGTCGGGGGTCCCGATGTCTATGGAAGGGTTATTCTTTAATACCATCAGTAGTGAAAAGTGTCAAATATACTGTAATCTTGTCTTTAACGTTGCCATGTGTAGGCATCAGACTTTCAAACTTCTCATAACGAAACTTGGCTACTGCTAATATAATTGCACAGCCAGCATGTAATAGAGACACAAATGTAAATAGACACAAATACTGACACATATGCAGACAAACACAATCGCACGTGGTAGCTACATCAACGTGCACCACACATGTGAAAGCATAGAAAAGCATAGTTTTAACCAGCTTGTATAGGTGCCAAACATAATGCCTCTTTTAGCTGACTGAATGCCATGTCTCAGCATTCAGTCACTAAACTTTTTCAGGCATTTCTTTTGTGATGTCTGTCAATAACTATGTCGTGGGGCTAAAATGAGCCACAAACCTATGGTAATTACTAAGCAGTCCACAGAAATACTGTAGTCTGTCTGTCTGTTGGCTTAGGCCATCCCTGCATAGCCTCAGTCTTTGCAGGCTCAGGACAGATTTGTCCACTGCCTACCCTGTGACCTAAGTATGACACCTCAACCATGACAGTTTGGCACTTCGCGTAACTGGCAGCCCTGGGGCTTGTATTCTACAGAGCACCTCAGTCCCATGCCTAATATTTTCCTCCCACATCTGGCTGTAAATGGTGGTACAGTGCCCACTGCTTATAACGGGCAAGTTTCTGCAGTTGCTTTTTGCCCGGTATAGGAGATGGTCAGTGTAACTGTCTTTCTAGGGATATGGATATGTTGTTCATCCACACTGTCTGGCAGGTTCCTCGCCGCTTGAAATCTTGCCAGAAGGTCTTCAAGCTGGCTCCTCCCACCCACCCAGGTGGTAAAACTTTCGGCTCCGCCCCGTGACGCAAGATCTTCCTTACCGCTTGGAAGCTCAGGTTCCTCCTTAGCAGCTGCGTGTAGACTGGATCCTAATCTTTTGGTTAGCCCAAAACTTTATTTTAAATTTTCAAGACTTGGTCAAGTTTCTCCCGTCGACTACGCTTTTACAAATCGACTCCTGGATTTCTCAAGGTGCCTGTGGGCAGAAGATGTCCAGGACAGACCTGCACTCCACGCGCGCTCACTGCCTCGGCCTAGAACACGCACCCACAGGCCTGCGAGTCATGCCATTGCGTTTTGATAGCGATCCTGGAAGATCACGCTGCCAGTTTTTAGCTTGGATGCCCCAAGCGCTACCCACAGTTAAGTTGAAGGAGGCCCGTTATATTTGATTTCATGAGCTGCTGGCTCGGCTGAGTAACTTGAGCAGATGATTGCCTTTGAGGAGGAGGCGCACAGGCTGCATCATCTGCTTCCCGGTCATGACATTATCCCTTTGTCTCTGGGTGCCTCGTGTTCAGCTTCTTTAAGGAGCTCTGCCAGTCCTTTCCAGAAGGAGAGCGGCCATCGACATTCCTCTCGGTCCAGAAAGAAGGACTCAAAGAGGTAAGTCCCATCGTCGCATTCATGGGAGCAGGAGAGGTCCCTTCCTGGACAGTCGACACTCACCGGTCGAGGTTGCGCTAAGGCTGCTGGCTTTACGGCGTTCCGTCAGGCCAGCCGGCTGGGGTGCCAGCCATCGATGCGGTTGCGTTTCGACCCGTCAGATGGGCTGTGCTCACTGGTGAAGTCGACACCCTTCACTGGTTCCCCAGTAAAACCGAGATTTGCTTGCGCCTCCAGTGCCGCAGTCCCCGGAAGGCTTCCGAGCCGAGGAAGAGCTGGTGTCCTCCGCTCTTCCCTAGACCTGGCCCTCGAAACGCAGAGGATCTCAGTCTCGACATCGCTCGTCCAGCCGATCCAGCCGACATCGGGCGGGTCTCCCGTCTTGGCACTGAAATAAGTGGCGCTACCGCTTGTCCTCGCCTTCTTCCTCCTGAAGAGAGAGGCTTCACGAAGTTGCATCGACCTACGAGGACCTGATGTGGCAGCAGTTACTTCTGTCTGGGAACAAGCCGACGCCATCACCTTCCCCGGCCATCAAGTGGCTGTCACCCGAGCAGCCCCTCACTGTAGCTGAGGTGCCCAAGCCTGGGCCAGTTGTTCGGCCGAAACCAGCTGCCCCACTGATTGTGATGGAACCTCCGCCTCCACAACCGAAATCGGGGGCGCCGACCAAGGACTCTCGGTCGGGTCAGGGTCTGCCCCATAGGTTGTCGGTCACCCTCACTCCCGACCGTCCTCGGCAGATGGAGGGTGGCTCAGGCCCCAGGCAGCTTTTCACGGACTCCTCGGAGTCCGACGACGACTCCTCCCTGTTCTCCAGGCTCATTGACCTGGAGTCCTCCAGGGGCCAGTCGATGGATGAAAGCTCATCGTCCTTCATGGGTTTGCTTCGGCTCATCTCGGAGTCCACCGGGGTGCAGCTCGAACCCGTATCCAAGCGGGCCAAGTATCTCCTGACAGAGATGCTGGACCGAGGGGATTCACCCACGGAGGCCTTTCTGGTGGCTGCAGTCATTGTTGGCCCTACCTTGGAGCTCTGGCAGTGGCCTGCTTCCTGTCCTGCACCTTCAGCCAGGATGGCTAGGAAGTATGCGGTCCCTACCGGCTCTTTGCCTGGTTTTTCGGAACACCCCTCTGCCGAGGGGTTGGTCACTGACAGCGTTTTCCGGCGTTCTGGGAATGCTAGGGATGTGGACAAGCCCCCTGACAAGGAGTCCAAAAAGCTGGAATATGCCGGGCGCAAGGTGTACGCTGCATCCTCCCTTGGCCTCCGCCAGGCCAGCTCGGCTGTGCTGATGACACACTTCTCCCACGCCCTCTTGGGCTCCCTGGATGAGGTGATCCCTCATCTCCCGGCCGACCTGCAGACCACGGTCCGGCAGGTACGGGACCAGGGTAGGGCAGTGGCTAAGCAGCAGCTCCAAATGGCTCTGGACATCGGAGACTCCTGTGCCAGATCGGTTGCGGCCACGGTGGCCATGTGCTGCAGGGCATGGCTGAGGATATCCACCTTCACGGCGGATACCCAGCACAAACTGGCAGATGTCCCCTTCTTGGGGACCGACCTCTTCGGCCCTGGAGTGGAAGGTCGCCTCCAGCGGATCAAAAAGTCCAATGCCACTCTGGACTTGGTCACCTCCACCCAGAAGGACAAAGGCCGCCGACAGCAGTAACACAAGTCCTTTCATCCTTCTGCGCCTGTGCACGTCCGGCCCAACAGCACCAGCACCAGGGCCAGCAGGCTCGCGCTTGGCATCCCAAACCCAAGCGCGCGGCTTCCTCGAACAGGAAGCAGGGAGGTAAAGGCCCAGGAGGTCCCTCGGCCGGTCCCTCCTCTAAGCTTGCCCAGTGACGGGTTGAGGGGTGTCGCCCTAGCCTCGTCACTCCCCCCTGGGTTCCCCCCGTGGGGGGACGGCTCTGCCACTTCCTTTCCGCTTGGTCCGTTATCACCACGGACTTCTGGGTTTTGGAGGTGATAGGAAAGAGCCTGCCCCTGGAGTTCGAGCAGGCCCCACCCTTCCGAACTGTCGCCCCTCGGGGGGGGGCTGTGGCGTCCGCAGCCTCTTTGTCGGCTCATCGAGTCGATATTGCCCTGCTCTTTGAAAAAGAGGTGATCAGGAAGGTGGCATATCTTCCTCCAGACCCGGGATTTGTGTCCAGGTACTTCCTGGTCCCAAAACGGACCGGGGGTTGGTGCCCCATTCTCGACCTGCACGACCTGAACAGGTTCCTAAGGTCTCGGACCTTCATGATGCTCACTGTGGCTCAGATAATCCCATCCTTGGAACAAGACGTGTGGTTCTGTTCTCTGGACCTTCAGGACACATTCTTTCACGTCCCAATCTGTCCATCCCACCAGAGATTCCTCCGCTTCAGAGCGGAGGGATTCCTTTACGAGTTCCGGGCCATGTCCTTGGGCCTGTCCCTAGCTCCCAGGGTCTTCACCAAATGCATGGCAGTGGTGACAGCATTCCTGCGGCGCCGAAGGGTCCGGGTGTACCCCTACCTGGACGACTGGCTGATTGCAGCCCCCTCCAGAGCGGAGGTGGAGCGGTCCAGAGATGCCCTTCAGGTTTGCTCTCAGGTTGGCCTCCTCATCAATGAGGCCAAGTCGGAACTCGTGCCAAAGCAGGTGATGCATTTCATTGGGGCAGAGCTCGACTCTGTACAAGTCAGAGCACGGCTCCTGGCGGACAGGGCCGAGGTTCTTTCCTCCTTTGCCCATTCATTTCAGGTTGGGCAATCGTGCCCTCGTGCCCTGCCTGGGACTTCCTGCACCTTCTGGGCCTCATGGCGGCCTGCACCAGCGTGGTCCATTGGACCCGCTGGTACATGCGTCCCTTTCAATGGGGACTGGCCAGCCAGTTGTCACAGCACTTCGATCCACTGGATCAGCTAGTGACAGTGACCCAGGGGATGTGGAATGCTCCCCAGTGGTGGACCATTCCAGCGCATCTGCAGGAGGGCATCCTGTTTGTCCGCCCTGAGCCGACGGTCTCTCTATCGACCGATGCCTCTCTGATGGGTTGGGGTGCCCATCTGGGGGGAGCACAGAGCGCACGGCTTCTGGTCCCCTCGGGAGTCCCGATGCCATATCAACCTGCTGGAGCTTCAAGCGGTTCGTCTAGCCCTCACAGCCTTCGCTCCGTTTCTACGGGGTCAAGTGGTTCAGGTCCAGATAGACAATACCACGACCATGTACTACCTAAACTGCCAGGGTGGGACGCGCTCCATGCCTCTGTGCAGGGAAGCTGTCCGCATTTGGTGTCTTGTGTGCAGCCTGGAGGTGGATCTCCTCGCCATTCATGTGGCAGGAGCCTCCAACACCCTGGCCGATGCCCTAAGCCCGATAGGGGCTGGCGTCTCACAAGTGGTCTCTCCTGCCGGAGGTAGTACAAGATCTATTCTTCTGCTGGGGCACGCTTCAGGCGGACCTGTTTGCCTCCAGGGAGAATGCGAAGCTGAGACTGTTTCATGCCTGCTCCTCCTCAGCAAGGCTTGCTGCAGGGGGATGCCTTCTCGAAGCCGTGGACCCCGGGCCTCTTCTACTCCTTCCCCCATTCCCCTTGATCCACAAGGTGCTTCTCAAGGTGAGGAGGGACAAGGCACAGGTGATTCTGGTAGCCCCAGACTGGCCCTGCCAGTTCTGATATCCAGATCTCCTCAGTCTCAGCTCCAGGCTCCTGAGGCGGCTTCCAGCCTGTCTGGACCTGATCTCAGTCAATCAGGGGAAGGTATTCCATCCAGACCTTCAATTCCTGCACCTGACGGCCTGGTTCCTGAGCGGCTAGAGTTCCAGGCCTTGGGTCTTTCCGACGAGGTCCTCAACGTCATTGAGGTGTCCCGTAAGGAGTCAACCAGAAAATGCTATGCCTTCAAATGGAAGAGATTCTCCATTTGGTGTCAGGGCAAGGGCCTGGACCCTTCCTCCTGTTCCTTGGCAAGCATTCTGGACTACCTGTGGTCCCTTTCTCAGCAAGGGCTTCAGTCGACTACCCTTAAGGTGCACCTGGCAGCCATCTCTGCTTACCAGGCGCGGGCCGGGAAGCAGTCGGTGGCTCAGGAGAAGGTGGTCGGGTGCTTTTTCAAAGGCCTTGATCATATATCTCCTCCGGTGCGAGAACCTCCACCTCCATGGGATCTACTGCTGGTCTTGGCTAAGCTCATAGGCAAACCATTCGAACCGATGCACAGGTGTGACATCTCTCACCTGTCGTGGAAGACTGCCTTCTTGGTGGCTATCACGTCAGCCAGAAGGCTGGGAGAGCTCCAGGCACTTTCTATTGAGTCTCCTTATCTGGTCTTCCACAGGGACAGGGTTGTCCTGTGCCCCCAACCGAAATTCCTTCCGAAGGTGGTGTCGGAGTTTCACCTTAACCAGGTGTTGACTTTGCCGGTGTTCTACCCCAGTCACACCTCGAGGCCAAATAT
This sequence comes from Neoceratodus forsteri, assembly GCA_016271365.2. Classification (NCBI taxonomy): domain Eukaryota; kingdom Metazoa; phylum Chordata; order Ceratodontiformes; family Ceratodontidae; genus Neoceratodus; species Neoceratodus forsteri. Next base: position 535,419,638 of record JADMNL010000022.1, on the reverse strand, counting down.
AGGCTCCATACTTTGGACCCTAGAAGAGCGCTCGCTTATTATAAGGAGCGGATGGCTGAAGTTCGAGGAGAGGTTAGCAGCTGTTTGTCACCTGCGCTGAAGCCGCATCTGGCAGACCTGCAGCCAAGTGGGCCGATAGGCAGGTGGGTCACCTCCTGCATAGATCTCTGCTATAGGTTGGTGGGCATGGAGCCTCCCAGAGGGATAAGAGCTCATTCTACCTGCCATACCGCTGCTTCCAGGAATGTCCCTATCCAGGAAATCTGCAGGGCTGCTACCTGGAAGTCCGCGCACACCTTCATTACCCACTACCACATCGACCTTGAGTCACGCCGGGATGCTGGTTTTGGGGCCTCGGTTCTCCAGTCATTATTCCCTAAGTTGGGGGTGTGCGCCTTGCCTCCCTTCTCCCAGAGAAATGCTAGGAGTCTGCCAGACAGTGTGGATGAACAACATATCCATGTCCCTTGAAACACAGGTTACTCACCTGTAACAGGAGTTCTAGGAATGGTATATGTTGTTCATCCACATGACCCTCCTGACCTCCCTAGCTTCGATGCACAACCTGGCTTCCAGCAGGCTAGATCTGGCGTCATGGGGCAGAGCCGAGAGTTTTACCACCCGGGTGGGTGGGAGGAGCCAGCTTGAAGACCTTCCGGCAAGATTTAAAGCGGCAAGGAACCTGCCAGACAGTGTGGATGAACAACATATACCATTCCTAGAACTCCTGTTACAGGTGAGTAACCTGCATTTATTTATTATTATTTATTTAGCTTTTGTTGACCGGGTAAGTGTACTAGACAAATCCTGCCTATTTTCAGGCACGACCCGGGGGGGAGAGGGGATACAGATGAATGGCAACTGACCTTGAACCAGATTAAGCTGTTGGTGGTATTTTTAGTGAATGAGGGAAATTTGGCCAGGACACGGGAAATTCCCCTACTCTTTTCGATAAGTGCCATGGGATCTTTAACATCCACCTGAACTACCGCCAATCCAGGCAGATGGGACCTCGGTTTAACGTCTCAACCGAAAGACGGCACCTCAGAATTGCAGCACCCCTCTCATGCTGCATTACAGTGTCAGTACTGGGATATTAACCCAAGTGCCAGATGTGGGAACTGAACCCATAGCCCTCTGATCTCCCGGCCTCAGAGGTGCGTGTGCTACCTACTGAGCCACTGACATACATTTAAGCTACAGCATCACTAACGACTGAACACAGTACTGTATGATCTTAGCATTATTTCATAATTTTTAGTAAGGAAATCAATTAGTTTATATTATATGAAAAAAAAACCTTTAAGAACTTTAATGAACTTTATTGAACTCATCTTTTAAAAATAAAAGTGTTTGAGGTGGAATGTTTGATGGATGGCGTCCAGATGTGAAGAGAAATCCAAGGTGATGGTCCAACCAGACCCTCAGATATTTAAAGGAGGAGACATGCTCTGTCTCAGTGCCATGTAGTGTATGGAGGAAAGGGAAGGACGAGAGTCTGGCCAGTCACTGCCGGATGCAAAAAGTCATGGCAACTGTTTTCTTGGCTTGAGGGAGACTGTTGATTTGCCCAAAACCAGAGATGGATGTTGAAGATGTCCAACTGGTAATGAGCAGCCAGGTCAGGAGAGGAGGTGTGAGAGGTAAAGAGCACAGAATCATCTGCATACGTGTGGGCAGCCAAAAAGAAACAGGCATTCGGGAGATCATTCATAAAAATATAAAACAGGATCATTCCAAGGACAGAGCCTTGAGACCTGCACTTGAAGTAGGAGTGGAACCAGCTAACTGAATGGTCAGAGATCCCTGCCCCTTTCAGCTTGTCCAGTAGAAAGGGATATGTAACTGTGTCAAAAGCCTTGGCCAGGTTGACAGAGATTGCAGAGGTTAATGAGGCCACTGTCCATTCCAGTCAGGATGGAATCAGTGGGTTGGAGAAGGGAGGTTTAGGTGGTAGAGTGACACTTGCAGAAACCTGACTGGAAGAGAGTGGAGGAGGAGGAGGAGGAGGAGGAGGAGGAGTCAAGAACGGGAGAGAGTTGTGAGAGGGCTAGGTGTTCCTGAAGCTTGGCAAGGGCAGGGAGAAGAGAGGTCGGGTTTTAGTTCCAAGGAAAGGTCCCACCCTGTGGGAAGGAGAATGACTGCAGCTCACTTCCTATCATTGGCTGCACCCAGGGAGAAAGAGAGGTTGAGATTGCTTGAGGTTGGAAGCCAATAGAAGTAGCAATTTCAAGGGCAGACCTGGTGAAGGAGCTTGGGTGTGAGGCCATTTAGACTTAAAGAACAAGTATACCACTTATTTTGCCCTTAAACTATTTTAAAAAACACCTTCATACAGAGGTAAAATAATAAGGCTACTGTTTACATTAATGCTAGAACTGCATTTATGTAATGAGCATAAATGCAGTTTTGTGGAATTTCAAAAACAACCCTCTGCATTCAAAAATCCCACTCTGTGTGCTCTACAAAAAAACAAAACAAGGCGTGAGTCATGATGATATCATAGGAGCAAGAGCTAGACATCTCTCTAGACAATTTAAATCTTGATTTGCAGTTCCATTTTATCAAAATGATCAACATCAAACATGTGTATTATGTTTGCCAATACACATGTTAAGCCTTGCTTTTGATCATTTATTTTTATTAAAGCCAAAAGGTAATCAGAGTTGCATTGTCTCTCTGAGCTGAACAGCAGTACTGGGCAACGTTATTATACAGAAATTTTCCTGGTGGTTAAGTGGTTGTGGCATTGCTTCTTTGTCCTGTTGAAGTTGTCGAAGACGCCTCTAAGTCTAACAGTTCCTTATGTTCACAGGTCTTTTATTTGTTAGTAAGTTGTATAAATTCAGCCGATGATGAATCGGAGTATAATCCAAAGTATGTGGATGAGGAGGAGACCATTGATGATGATGAAGAGGAAGCAGCTGATGTAGCAGGCTCCAAGCACTACTCTTTCTTCCTGCTCAGAGGAGATTGTGAAAAATGTTCCTTGGTCTCCACCTGAGGATGCCTCATTTCAGGCCTTTCTTAAACAGGTGCAGGCTAAATTAGGGTATCCCATTATGTGGGCGACTCAAATTGAGTGACTCAGTTTAAATGCCTGTGGGGATAGCGAAAGTGAAAGGGTAGCGATGGGTTGTAAACAGTGAGTAGAACAGCGATAGCGAATCAGGAAGCGGTAGGCAGCAACAGGGAGAGTGTATTATGGGGCTGTTTGGGTGAGGCAGCATCAAACTGCTCATCTGGTGCTGTGGTTACAGTGTTCGCCTGTAATGGCTGTGGACCCAAGTTCAGGACTGTGCATTGGTTTGTAGAGTTTTTTTGTGTAATGGATGGGAGAGTTGTTTAAAATTTTTTGTGTGTGTTTTAGTACTCCAATTATTGTTTCCCCCCCCCCCATGTTCTCCCCCTGGACTTTCTCCCTCTCTCTGAGATGCACCCTTCTTGAGTTGGTTACTTAAAGATGGGGAGGGTGGGTGCAAGGAGCATAGCTTCCTGCATGAAACATTAGTAGCTATCGGTGTCCCACAGAGATTGTGTGGATTTTTAGCTTATTTTGTGGTAGGTGTAGTGTACATCGCTGATCTTCCCTCTATCAGTCTTCACCATTCATCACTGGTAGGTACCAGCCGAATGGGGCAGGAGCCCATGAGAAGCTTTTGCTTTAAGAAAAAAGGTTAACTGCTCTAGGAGGAGGGATGACATCGGAAACGGCATTGCCCTCGAGGCTGACTTGTTGCGAGGTGCTCGCGGGTTGGCCAGTAACGGAAGCCGCCCCTTCCACTACCAGAGTTCTGCTCTTCCTGCCGTCGAGGCTGCAGGTGCTCTGTGGGACAGTAACTCCTGTAGAGAATCAACTGCGTCATCTACCGTTTACCATATCTGCTTGCTCAAAAGTTACTAGATGCTGCACTTTGACACCAGCTCCATTTATTATTTTCTAATTAAAAAAGTGTAGTTGGTGTCAAGTCTTTTGCTTTGTACTTGTTTCTGTTGTCCAGTAGGTTCCATATCGGGTTCGGGGTGTAAATGTTCAAAGGTGGGGGCTCCCCCATGCATTGTGCCCCTGTGAAGGTCAGTTTACCGTAACTGACCAGATGACCGGTGTTTCAGTTGTCCTGGGCCATCTCACAACATGGACCATTGCAACGCTTTCTTCAGTATGGACTATCGCACTCTACTTTTATATACAATTTTGCAAGTTTTTCCCTGTTTTCTCCCTGACCTGGGACCCTGGCAGTTGTGGCAGTGAGTATGCGTGGAGGCCCTTCCACCCCACCTCTGGCAGTTTCCGCTGCCCCCTCCTGCCTACGCTACCCATCGGACTGCCACCCGATGGGAGTGGAACTATGGGGGGACTACGGGTGGACAACCCCCCAAACCGGGGTCACCGGCATGACACAAGGTAAGGCATCCAGTGCCTCAGCCCTCTGTGCCACTGGGCGGACTCGGACTGGCAAGTGTCAAATGGGGGCCTCCAAGACAAGGTTCTTGAGCCTTTTCCCTGGGCATGTTCTCTTGGCCTCCCTCCACTGCTACATGCACCAGCAGAGAGCAGGCTGCTGCAGATTTGCGTCCGCTGAGTCTGGGTGCCTCAGGGAGAGGTCGGCCTTCTGCGGGAGGTCGCTGCTGTTCGCTCCTGGCCTGGTTCCTGACCGGGGGACCGAGGTTGCCTCTGTTGGGGTCTCTGTCTCCTCTTCAGTTTCAGAGGACGAATCTGAGGACCCGGACTGGCAGCCCAGTTCTCATAGATACATAGACAGTGTCGGCAGATAAGGGCCTATGGCCCACCCAGTCTGCCCATTTGAGCTTGTAAGTTCAGTTTGTTTTCCTAGAAGTCTGTTGCACCTTACCCCTGACATCAGAATTCCTTTATGTCTATCCCATGCATTCTTAAATCCCGTGATTGTTTCAGCCCCCACCACTTCCTCTGGCAGGGTGTTCCACTTGTCCACCACCCGTTCTGTGAAGAAATTCTTTCTCCTGTTTCCTCTGAATCGGTCTCCCTCCAACTTCATCCCATGCCCTCTAGTCCTGGAACATCTTTTTCGCTTAAAAAGTGTTTTCCTGCACCCTGTTCCTCCCTGTAAGATACTTGTATGTCTCTATCATATCCCCTCTCTCCCTCCTCTCCTCCAGGGAGTACCTGTTCAGTTCCTTCAGCTTGTCTTCATAGGACTTGTGATGCAATCCATGCACCATCTTTGTTGCCCTCCTCTGAACCTTCTCTACCCTGTCTATGTCCTTACATAGGTATGGTCTCCAGAACTGTACACTGTACTCCGGGTGTGGCCTCACTAGTGTCTTGTATAGCGGAATTATGACCTCCCTTTTCCTGCTGGTAATGCCCCTGCCTATACATCCCAGCATCCTATTTGCTTTACCTGCTGCCTTGTCACACTGTTTCCCTACCTTGAGGGCATCAGAGATGATAACCCCAAGATCCCTTTCCTGCTTGGTGCATGCTATATCCTCACCCCACTCCAGAGTGGTCGCCCCACAGACTGTATTCGAGGATTTCTGTGGGTTTGGGAGTTAGACTAGACATTGTGCACGGCACCACCCTGTTCTCTCTTGGTGCGGTAGGGGACAGTGGCGCTGCCCTCCGTGCCATCTAGGGTGACGATGCCGGTTGAGGCAACGTGCCCGGTGACAATGCCATGGGTGGTGACGGTGCTGCAGTCTGCGTCACTTCGGGTGATAGCACCACAGCCAGTGCCGTCCCTGGTGTTGGTGCTACGGTCAGTGCCATTTTGGGGGCTGACACCATGGTCGGTGCCATCCCTGATGTTGGTGCTGACTCTGATGTCGAGGTCGATGGGGTTGGGGCCGTGTCTGGGGCGGCACCAAGGTCTGTGCTGCTACGGGTCTTGGTGCTGTTTTCGGTGCCACCCTTGTAGACGATGCTGCGTTGGGGCATGTCTCTGAGGAGGAGGCGGATTTTGGCGATGATTCTTTGTTGGGTACTGCTGCAGAGTTTTGGGGCTCAGAGGCTGACTCTGGTGCCAGCTTTTCTCTCCCCTCATCCTTGAGATCGATCACCACTTTGAGGTCTCGCTCGAGGGGCAGGTTTCTGTCCTTTCCTGGGGGCTGGGGAGCTGGTCCACGCCCCACTCTGCCCGGGTGGCCTTGGTCACTGTGGTGTGTAGTAGTAGTTCTGTCTGAGCACCCCTTCCTCTTGCAGGGGATGGAGTCCTGTATCAGGTGAGGTTGGGAGCCACCCTGTTGTGCTCGCTGGGCTCCTGTCTCCCTACCAGTGGACTTCTCCCCTTAGGCTTCCCCCTGCTGGCTTGGGGACGGTTGCGCAGCAGGTGGGGATCTGGACAGCACACCCCCCTAGTGGTTGGGGGGGGAGTCTCCTGCGGGTGTCCACAGCCCAATCGGAGAGGTCGTGGTCTCTCACGACCATCCTGCCCAGCCCTCGCCCTCTCTGCAATCTCCCCCTGTTCTCCTAGATCTCTTGGGTTCTTTGGAGTCCCTTACCTGGGCGCAGTATAGGGCCATGGCGAGTGCTTTCCCAACATTCTGTAGGGCCATGGATGAGCTGTTTTTTGCAGCTCCTCAGGCAGCACCATCGTTCCCTATGCAGAGCCCCTCTGCATCGTCGTCTTCCTCCGACGAGGTAGAGGATTCCCCTTTATATCGGTTGTCTGATGCTGACTTCATGGAGTATCAGTGTTCTTGATGACGATGCTAGAGGAGCTCAACCTAACCCCAGTAATACGATGCAGTGCCACATGTGCAGCTATGGTGTTCCTAGGAGCGTATAGCCAGGAATCCTTAATGATCCCTCCGTGTCCTCAGCTGTTGGTGGAGTTGCCACACAGTGCCTGGCAGTCGCTTGCCTCCACTTTCCCAGCACCTGTGGACTGCCAGTGCCAGTATTGCGCTCCCTTGAGGTCTCCAGTGTCATTGCCCCACCCCTCCATGGGTCTGGAGTGGCTGGATACCCCTTCTGGATGACTGTGCCCAACAAGAGATCATCCTCCGGAGGTGGACTCCGCGGAGTTCGGCTGCTGTTGTAGGTGAGTTTTTGCCTCAGCGCGTTTCTTGTTATACATTGCAGCCCATCGGGCTACGATGGGATCCTTCCGATTGGCCTTGCCTGATGACAAGGCAACCAGGTGAACTATTGCCATCTCAACAAGGGGTCTGGAGCTAGCAAGACACCAGGCAAGGGCGTTGTATGATGCCAGCGCAGTAGCTTTCGGACTGATGGGATCTGCAGTCTGCATTAGATGGACAGCATGGCTTCGCCTATCCCAGTTGTCACCCTTGGCCTGGTGTAGGGTGACTGCCTCTCCCTTCTGGGGGGCCTGGTTTTTCACCCTGATGGCCAGGCAGAAACTGTCTGGGTGTCCTCCTTCTTCTGCTGGTCAAGAGACCCATCCTGGCTCTCAGCAATAGTGAGTCTAGCCAGACCCGTGATGGGCCCTCTCCGCTCATGTCTCCCCCACGAGGGGCTGAAGGTGATCCAGCCTTCAGGGAGGTACCAGTCCACTTTGTGGACTTGTTACTCATCCACCAGTGATGTATGGTAAAGATTGATACAGGGACGATATGTAAATTACATACCTGTCATAATTCTTGATCTTCCTGTATATCTTCACCATTCACCACTGCTTTCCACTGGTTCTTCCAGGCTTCCTGTCACTGTTCTAAAGCTACAGGAACCCAGCTGGGGAGGGGCAAGTAGGGGCTTTGACCCCAATTTCCTTGGCTCCCCAGGGCTCTCTTTGCAGTAGGCAGTCTCCCATCTCTGTTAGAGCTCTGTTGCAGACCCCCCCACCTGGTGGGGGAGTCGTCCTGGTCTACTATTGTAACTAGGGCTCCGGGGCCCCACTGTCCTTCTAACTCCTAACAATGGATCCCTCCAGGGGTTCCCTGTTGTGTTTCTCTCTATATATGTTCAGGTTACAGGAACCTCCCTGAGGTCCTGTCGTGATAGATTGCCTCCTCGGTGGTGCTGGGAAATAGGATTTTTATCCTTCTCCACCCCAGGTCTCCATAGAGCGCTGAGGTGATCTCTGACTGGGAACTGTCTCTTCTCAGCACCCAGCCTTAAAAGAGGAAGGGGGGTCACTAAATCCTGGTGTCTCCTTGTGGACCTGAGAGGCTAGTTTTAGCCTACCGGTCGTATCTCCTGTCAAACCCCTCTTGTGGGTGAGGGTTAAAGTGGCCTCTCATTTTGGAATGCCCAGGTTCCTGGGCTGCTGCCTTCAGGCTCTCCTAAAAAGAAGAAAACAAACAAAAAAAACAATGTGTTGTTTTTTCTTCACAAGGGGATGGCAACGGTCATTTTGGTCACATTGGTCCACAGGGGTTCAGGAATGAGAGGGCATTATCGTCCTCACACTGTGCTTCCTTCTACCCCTTCCTCCTCGTCTGTCTGTCTGTCTTCCTTACTTATCTTCCTGCTCGAGGTTGGGGCCCTGACCCATACCCAGGTAGGCTACAACCTCTCTCGAAATCTGTCCTTTCTTTCAGCTTATTCCTTTTTCAGTTTATATCCTTTCCTTTTTCTATCCCTTTGGGCTCTCTTGCCCACCCTCCACCCTGGTTTTCTCTTACTGTTTTTCTTTCCAGTGAGCAGAATGGAGGTAGTGGAAGGGGGCGACGTTGGTTACTGGCCAACCTACGAGTGCCACTCAATGTGTCTGTCTCGAAAGTGATGCCATTTTCATCATCATCCCTCCTCCCAGAGCAGTAAAGTTTTTCCTAAAGCAAAAGCTTCCTGCGGGGTCCAGCACCTTCAGCTGGTACCCACCAGTGATGAATGATGAAGATATACAGGAAAATCAAGAATTATGGTAGGTATGTAATTTACATTTCAAACAACATGAAGTCTTGCTATATTATGACAAATGCAGTTTGTCCCACCATTAGAACTGCTCCAGAGGTGAAAGAGTTAACTTCCATGCCAGGCATGGAGCTTAGAGCGCGAGCTCGGTTAGAGAGAAGCTCTGTCTGGATAATTTCAAACTGAAACTGTCAGATTCTTTACTCCACCTCACTGAACAGTCGCTCCGGAAAAGCTATACAAATTGTCCATTCACTTTCTCCAGTTCCATCTTAACCGCCACTGTCTGGCAAAAGGTCGGTTCGGCCGGTTCCACCGGTTCAAGAATATGATATAGAAGAGTTTTATGAACCAGAGGAGGGGGAGGATGATTATGAACAGTGTGAATGTGACTTTGAGAGTCTGGATGTGCCCATTGAACCGGACATCTCTCCAGACAGACCTTTAGAATCTCCCCCTACGCTGTCTGAGTCCCCTTCTCACTTTCTGTTTTATAAAAAGGTTGCTGAAACCCTCCAGCTCCCATTGGAGGAAGCTGTGGATGAGCAAGAGGAACCTGATTTTGTGGAAATGATGGATATCCCAGAGTCTAGGAGATTGTCTATCCCTTTACATAAATCATTTAGAAACAAACAATAAAAATTTTAAAAGCTCCTAATTCTGTGCCTCCTGTGGACAAGAAGATGGACAGGAGGTACACTTTGTCAGGTCCTGATACAGAATTCCTTTCACAGCAATGCAGTCATGTTGGAGTAGTTCAGGCTGCAGCCTGTGATAAGCTACTTCCCCTGGCTTCACATCCTCCTGACAGGGACTCCAGGAAGATTGATGCCATGGCTAAAAAAATACATGGCAGTGTCCTTGGGACTCAGACAAGCAAATTACGTGGCTTATGTGGCAAGATACCAAAAATCTAGATGGGACACTGTCATGGCTTTGGCCAAACAGGCCCCTGGCCAGCTTGCTAAGGAGCTGGAGCAGGTGGTTGCTGATGGTATTGAGGCATCCAAGGTGCAATTCCATGCTGCTGTGGATTCTAATGATGTATCCTCTAGAGTCATGGCTACATCTGTGGCCTTTCGTAGATTGGCTTGGCTCAGGTGTACTAGCTTGTCACAGGATACCCAGACTAAGGCTATGGATTTTCCTAGGGTAGGAAATTCTCTGTTTGGGAGCAGACAGAGAATTACATGAAGAAAATGGATGAATATAGGACAACTTATAGGAGTGCACAAGCCAAGGAGCGGCAAGCCACTCCTCAGAGGCAGACCCCCAGGGGTAGAGGTAGGCCTTTTCACAGGCCTTTTTACCAAACCCAGGCCTCCTCTGCTTATGCTCAGAGGGGGTTCTTCAGAGGGAGAGGCAGACGGGGTGCAAGCAGGTCTGCTCCCACCCCTCAGCCTAAAGCCCCTGCCAAACAGGCACCCTGATGGGGTGCACAGGGCCGGTTCTCCATTACCTGTAGGGGGCAGGTTGGCTTACTTCGTTCAGGACTGGGAGTCTCTAACATCAGACAAGTGGGTCCTGGAAGTAGTAAGCCTGGGTCTGGTTCTCAGCTTCAAAATATTTCCAAAGATGAGAATCAGATCTTTTCCACCTGCAAACCCTCTAGAGACCTTTGCCTTAGAAACAGAAGTCTCAACCCTCCTGGCTCTCAGAGCTGTAGAAAGGGTTTCTCCTACACCAGGGCAAGGGTCTGTACTCCAGGTACTTCCTTACCCCAAAAGACAGGAGAATGGCGGCCCATTTTGGACCTCAAGATATCTGAACAAGCACCTTTTGAAACCAAAATTCAAAATGGTGACTCTGGCAATGATTTTACCTTCTTCAAGGCCAGGGACTGGCTAGCTTCCCTGGACCTCAAGGATGCCTATTTCCATGTTCTCATCAGAAGCTCCCACCAAAGTACCTCAGATTCGAACTGCCCTCAGGCCATTACCAGTTCAGAGCAATGCACTTGGCCTTACCTCTGCCCCAAGGGTATTCACAAAATGTCTAGCAGTAGCAGTTGCTCATTTAAGAAGGCAAAGATTGCCATCTTTCCTACCTAGACGACTGGCTCATTGTAGGTCAGTCTCCAGACCAGGTCAAATCACACCTGCAAGTTACCCAGCAGCTGCTCACCTCTGGGTTTCTTCTCAATCTTCCAAAGTCAGTTCTGGAACCTGTCCAGGTACTCACCTTTATAGGTGCAGAATTGGACACAAAGCAGGCCAGAGCCTTCCTGCCCCTAGAAAGGGTAAGGAACCTAGTGGCCCTGGCCTCCTCCTTCACTCTGCAGGTCTCTCGACCAGCAAGGCACTTCTTACAGCTACTAGGACACATGGCTGCTTCCACAGCTGTAGTGCAAGGAGCAAGGTTTCAGATGAGGGACATTCAGTTTCACTTGAGAGCCTTTTGGTCTCAAAGAAAAGATCCCCCTTTCCAAGTTGATCCCAGTGACTCGAACCCTGATCCAGGCCCTTCAGTGGTGGCAGGATCAGAGCAATTTGAGACTAGGGGTCCCCTTCATCCCTCTATCTCACTCCTTGACCCTTACTACAGATGTGTCCCTTCTGGGATGGGGAGCTCACATGGGCGACCTCTCCACCCAGGGAGTGTGGTCCCCTCAGGAATCTCTGCTCCACATCAATTTGCTGGAACTCAGAGCTGTTTTTCTAGCACTTCAGGTGTTTTCTGCATCTGTTCAGAACAAAGTGGTACAAGTCAGAACAGACAACACCACTACAATGTGGTACATCAGCAAACAAGAGGGCACTCGGTCTTCGGCCTTGTGCACCAAGGCAATGAAGTTGTGGTCTCTGGCTTATTCCCTGAACACGTCCCTCATAGCAGTTCACCTCCCAGGAAAGGACAATGTCCTGGCAGATGCTCTCAGCAGGATTTCCCAGGGCCATCGCGAATGGTCACTGGATCCCCGAGTACTGGGGATAGTTTTGCCAGATGGGGCACCCCTCAGATAGATCTTTTCGCAGCCCCAGACAATCACCAACTTCCACTGTTTTGTTGCAGGCCCCCAGTGATGGGCTCAGTCCCCTGGATGCCTTTCTCCTAGATTGGGAAGGGAAGTTTCTATATGCCTTCCCCCCTTCCCTCCTGTTCAAGGTGCTAGTCAAAATCAGATCCCAGCCTTGCAAGATGATTCTGATTGCTCCAAATTGGGCCAGGCAGCCCTGGTACCTACTCCTTCTGTCCTTAGCAGTCCATCTTCCGCTGTGTCTCCCCAGGAATCACAACCTGTTAACTTGTGCCCAGGGGAGAGTTTGGTATCCGAATCTCAAATCCCTCAACCTCAAGGCCTGGCTCTTGAGGTTAGGAGCCTGACCTACACCTTTCTCAAGGTGTTCTTGAAATCCTGAAGGCTTCTAGGAAGCCTTCCACTAGGACTACTTATAACTCTAAATGGAAAAGGTTTTCTATCTGGTGTTCTGGAAACATATTTCCCGAATCTGCTGATTTGCCCATTGTTTTGGACTATATGGTCCATCTTAATTCTTTGGGTCTGAGACCAGCTACCCTGAAAGTACATTTGGCAGCTGTCTCTGCTTTTATTTCAGCAGGAAAGCCCTCTCTTTCCGCTCACCCTGTATTTTCCAAATTTTTCAAAGGATTACTTCATACTAATCCACCTTTCAGGTACCGGCCCTGCCTGGATCTTAATGTTTGCATTGCTCAGTTGATGCAACCCCCTTTGAACCTCTGTCTTCTGCAGAGCTTAAGTACTTGACTTGGAAAACTGTTTTTCTAGTAGCTATCACTTCTGCCAGGCGCATAAGTGAGTTACAAGCTTTGTCAGTAGAGACTGACTTTATTTCCTTCCACAGGGATAAGGTAGTCCTTAGGACTAACAGGAAGTTTTTGCCTAAGGTGGTTTCAGATTTCCATCTTAATCAATCTATCTCCCTTCCAGTGTTCTTCACTGACCATTCCTCCTCTGGTGAGAGGAGGTTGCACAGTTTAGATGTTAAGAGGGCCCTAAGTTACTATATAGAGCGTACCAAGGGTCACAGGTTCGAATCCCTCCAACTTTTTCTCACTTATGGTGAGGTTGGGAAAGGGAAACCTGCCACTAAGAGATCCATTGCCAGGTGGATTGTCTCTTGTATCCAATTTTGTTATCAAAAACTGGGAAAGGTTCCCCCTTCAGGCCTGAGGGCTCACTCTACCAGAGGTACAGCTGCGTCTCTAGCTGCTGCCAGAGACATCCCTATCTTAGAGATATGTCAAGCAGCTACTTGGAAAACGGTACACACTTTCACCAAGCATTACTCCCTGGATGTCCAGGCCAGGAGGGATCTCCGGTTTCCCAGCACAGCAGTGCTTCAGAGCTCTATTCCCTAAGTAGGTTCTGTCCCTCCTCCATGGAGGTACTGCTGTGTAATCTGCAGTTGTCATAATATAGCAAGACTTCATGTTGTTTGAAGAAAAAATTACTCACCTTAGTAATGTTGTTTCTTCTAATGGAGTCTTGCTATATTATGACCTCCCCCCAGCCTGCCCCTCTCAGAACTTCTACTTGGGTATGGGGTGGGCAGTCCAGTGTGGGCACTTGTTTATGCCCATTTTATGTTTTCCACCCCTTCTTTTTGGGGTTTTGGGGTGTTGTGTTTTATTTTATCTTATCTTATTTTCTGGCCCCCTAACTTGAGTCTTGGTGTTGGGACCAGGAATATGTGTTAATATTTAAGTAGCCAGTTGGCTAGTGTAGGTTACAGCTTCCACACAGAACCTTAGTGAGTTTTGCTCGTAAAGATCTGACAGTTTCAGTTTGAAATTATCCAGACAGAGCTTCTCTAACCGAGCTTGCGCTCTAAGCTCCATGCCTGGCATGGAAGTTAACTCTTTCACCTCCGGAGCAGTTCTAATGGTGGGACAAACTGCAATTGTCATAATATAGCAAGACTCTGTTAGAAGAAACAACATTACTAAGGTGAGTAATTTTTTCTTTTTGGGTTTCAACGATGTACACTCGCTGTAATAGAAGTCGTGGTTCTGTAGTTGCTGTTATGACTTGGAACCCTAAATTAGGGTTTTAAGTTAAGGAGAAGGATAATGCAAGAGAAATCTCTGAATTCGTGGAGCTTTTTGCCTCCCCCATGGTTACTATTCCTCCTATGCATTTTGCTTTAGAGGATGCCATTTTGGCTTCCTGGCATAGGCCAGTTCAATTGCCAGCACTTCCCCAAAAGGCAAACAATAGTCATGCCCACTGCAAAGCTGTATTATTCATCACGGCCTGAAACAGATTCAGTGATGATTATGGCTGCTGAAAGCACTCAAGCACATAAGTTATCTTCCTCCTCGCTGCATGCTTTGATCGCTAAACCCCAGAGAAGGGGTGGAATTTTTTCCTAAGACCCTATAGCTGTCCTGTCCAAGGTTATTCAAGAGTCTCAGGATGTGGTTCCTATAGACCTCAGCCTTCCACTTTCCAAGCTGCAAACTGCTGCTTCCTGGTGCCCATGCCAGACTTACAAAAGGTCAGACCATTACTGGCACCCCTACTGCCCCCAGCGTTGTCTGATTTGCCTCCCTTTCCTCAGGTCTCATTGCGTCAGGAAATTTTGGTGTGAAGCTGAATCTCCTCCTTCCTACAAAAGTAGAGCGAGAGCACTATGGATGCCTTTGTTCTGCAGCTGGTTCAGCAAGGAGACGCCCTAGAGCTACTCACTGTTCCTCCAGTGACCGCCCCCCCCCCACCCAACAGATATCCTCCGCGATATCTCACCCTCCTGCTGGAGGAGGTTCAAACCATCCTTCGTAGAAGAGCTGTGGAACTTGTCCCAGTTTCAGAACAGAACCAGGGCTATTATTCCAGGTACTTTCTGGTCCCAAAATGGAGCAGGGATCTAGGGCCCATACTAGACCTTCGAAGAATTGACCCATTCATTGAATACAAAAAGTTTCAACAGGTATCTCTGCAGGCTCTCTCCCTCTTGCTTAAAGGGGACTAGATGGTTGAACTGGATATGTAGGATGCATACTTTTATTTCAAGATCCAAAACGTTCACAGAAAATACCTGAGTTTCATGCTCCAGGGCCTCCACTACCAATTTCATGGCTTGTCCTTTGGTTTATGCTCTGCACCGTGTGCAGTTACCAAAGTATTTTCTGTAGTGTCAGCTGCCCTGCACAGGGAAGGCCTCTTGTCTTCCTTTACATAGATGACTAGCTGTTGAAAGTTCTGTATCATGAAGCCACAGTCTACACACTATTTTGGACCTGTCAGTTGTTTGGCCAACTCAGTATGATGGTCAACGAACCAGAGTTGGTCCTTGCCACTTGCCAGAGGCCCCAATACATAGGTACAGTTCTGGACGCAGGTCTGGGTTGGGTATTTCTACCCTCCGACTGTGCTACAGCACTGGTTGGTCAGGCACAGCTGGCATCATCCAGTGACTGTCTTAGCCAGATGCCTTCTAAGGTTAATTGGCTTGATGGCAGCTGCCATACTGACTGTCCCACTAGCTTGTCTGCACATGAGAATCTCTCAGTAGTTCCTCAGGGCACAGT
Source organism: Neoceratodus forsteri (assembly GCA_016271365.2). NCBI lineage: Eukaryota > Metazoa > Chordata > Ceratodontiformes > Ceratodontidae > Neoceratodus > Neoceratodus forsteri. Next base: position 535,404,325 of record JADMNL010000022.1, on the reverse strand, counting down.
GGGCATAGCATTTTGACAGGTTGGAATGTCTCATACAAGGGACTTCTGCACTCTGTCTCTCCCTGCTCTGGGGGTTAGACCACTTCATGCTAGAGTGTGGATCCCCATTCCTTCAGCCATCCCCTCTCTTGGTGATAACCACAGATGCCTCAGGTTCAGGTTGGGGTGCCCATTTTGGGCCCCTTCAAAATTCAGGGCCAGTGGACCCCTCTGGACGCTGTTCTACTCAGCAGCACTCTGGAGACGAGGGCTGTTCTGCATGGCTTACAGACCTTCACCAACCTACTTCAGGGGAACCAGCTGCTGATCCTTACAGACAAAATGTTGATGGTATTTCATCAACTGACAGGGTTGAATACTTTTGTACACTTCCTTCAGAGAGGTGATGATAGTTTGGCACCAGGTGGTGGAAGGCAGTATACCTATCTGGTATCCTGAATGCACTGGCAGATTGCCTCATTTGATACCATTCACTGTGCCATGAAGGGGAACTGTCAGACTCTGTTGTGGATGACCCTTTCGAAAAAATGGGTTCCGGACATAGACCTGTTTGAGTCTCCATACAATGCAAAACTGCTGTGTTGCTGCTCGCTTGCTCCAGGGCCTGGAGTTTTCTGGTGAGATGCATTGTCCTTCTGGAAAGACTGGCCTCCTTAATTTTGGTGGCCCCTTTCTTGCCCAGACAAATTTGGTTAACTCTGCTCCAGTAACTGGCAGTGGAATCCTCATCCCACTTCCCCTGCAAACAGTACTTCTGACACAGTGGTATGGTGCTGTAGTTCACCTGGATCTTTGATCGCTGCACCCCCATGCCTGGTTCCTGATGACATAGAGCCCTTCCACTTTGGGTGTCCCCAGCAGTTGTTGCTGATCTGCTGGCGGCTAGAAAGTCATCTACATGATACGTATACTCGTAAAATAGAAATGTTTTACAGTTTTGTGTACTGTCCATGCCCTGGATCTCTTTACATGTCCAGTTCCTACTGTACTGGACTACCTTTTGTCCCTTAAGGACCCTGCACTGGGATATTCCTCTATTAAGGTCCACCTAGCTGTATTGTCTGCTTTTCATGCCCTCACAGAACGCAAGACAGTGGAGGTTTCCCATGGATTCCTCAGAAGTATTCTGTTACACCCCCAGTCCATGAAGTGAGTCTGGTTTGGGATTGTAATTTGGTCCTGGAGACCCTGTCTGTGCCTCCCTTTGAGCCTGTTGCTTCTTGTGAGCTGTGCCTCCTTTCTTGAAATACACTATTCCTAGTGGCTGTGATGTCTGACATATTTCAGAGTTGCGGATGTGGTTGTAGATCCTCTTTTTATTATTTTTCACATGGATAGGGGGGTCATTGGTACTAATTATTTTCTCTTCTGAAGGCTGTGTATGAAATCACATACTGTTGACCTTCCTGTTTATTTTACGTCTCCCACGGATAGTGGGGAATATTGTTTACATATGATGTCTGCAGGATGCTGCACTGGTACCTAGATTGTACAATGGACTGTAGAAAATCCTCTCAACTGTTTACAGTTTTTGCCGTCAGGATGGTGGGCTTGACCGATTTTGAAACCGGGTCTTTCCAAGTGGCTGGCCGATTGTATTCGGTTTTGTTACCAGAAGCATGGAAAGCAGCTTTCTGGTCCCATTCATGCTCATTCCACCCATAGAGTGGCTACCTCAGTGGCTTGTTTCCAAAATGTGTCTGCTGCTGACATTTGTGCTGCTGCCACTTGGAGTACCATGATATGGACTCGTACAATGCTTATTTCTGCATGGACCTCCGCATCCTTCAGAGTCATGTGTTAAGGTTGGGGCGGTACCCCCCAATCTTTGGAGGATGGCTTCACACCTGGGATGCCAGTATCCAGTCCCTGGGCTCTCCCCTGGCCTGAGCCCCACCCCGGTACTGTACATACAGAGGGAGAGCAGGCCTCCACTGTTCATAGTCTTGCTGAGATGGGAGGTCTGTGCGAGGTGTCTATGGGACAGCTGATCTCCGGGGCGGTCAGTTGAACACCCCTTGCAGTCCGGTGCCCTTTGGGGGCCTAGACATCCCCGGTTGCAGTGTCGCAGCTATACGCTGGGTCTGCGTTGGCAGATCCCTCGCCAGCGCAGCCCGCTGCTGTCTCGGCTCCTGATACCACCCCTTGTGTCAGTGAGTGAGGCGCTGTTGGCTGAGTCTGGTTCTGGTGCCATTGCCAGCACCGTTTCTGACTCCGGTGGTGTTTGCGGTGCCGAGGCACACTCTTGTACCATTGACAGTGCTGGGTCAGTCCCCCTCCAGCTTTCAGGCTCTGCTTTGCCTGTTAAGTCCTCTCCGAGAGACAGGGTTCTGTCTAATGATGTGGGGGTTGGGAGGTTTAGGTCTGCACTGTGCCCCACCTCTGACTGCTGGCTCTGGGAGGAGTCGCATTGCTTACCTAGACCTTCCTTCCCCTCTGGAACTGGCAAACTCTGCAGTATGTGGGGAAAGGGGCCACCCTGTGGCATGTGAATGGCTCCAATCTGCTCACCTGGGGGTTTCCTCTGAGGGCACCACCCCATTTGCAGCTCAACAGTTAGGCGTTCCGTGGTGGCTGGGTTGCGCAGCCCTCTCCCCCAAGAGGGGTCCCCTGCTCACTCCTGCAGACTTGGCAGAGGTCCTAGTCAGGTCTGCCATGACCCTCCTCCTCCTGCCTTCTGCTCTCCCAGGTTTCTGTGGCTCTAGGGGCCCATGACCTGGGAAGAATTAAGGGCTATGACTGGTGCGTTTCCTTGATACTGGAGGGTGATGGATGGGGTCATTTTCCGACTTGAACCCTCAGCAACATCTCCCCCTGACTCCAGCCCCTCTGCATCCTTGTCTTCCTCCACTGAGGAAGAGGATGCATCCGTCCACTACTCCTCTGATGCTGATCTCACCAGCTATCAGCGTTTCCTTTTGGGGATGTTAAAGGAGCTGCACATTTCTCACTTTGCAGCACACAGTCCTGAAAGTGTGATGCTGTCCTTCCTTGGGGAGTACAACTTTGACACCACCATCATACCTCCATGGCCCCAGCCATTTACGGAGGCATCGCACAATGTCTAGCTCAGTCCCTTTGCCCCATCTCCAGTCTTGAGGGACTATCAGCACAGGTACTGCACACCTCTGTGGTCTTCTGGTGCCATGCCCACACCTCTTCAGGAGTGGAACTCCTAGATGCCCCCTCCAGGCATCATTGCCCAAGGCATGCCCACCCCCTTGACTTGGCTGAGTTTGACTGCTGGGTTAGAAGGTTTATTTCAGCGGTGCATCTCATGCTGTGCGTTCCTGCTCACCAGGTAAACCAGTCTACCTATTCTAGGTACCTGTGGGTGATACCAGGGCAGTTCTTGGCATCCATGCCTTACAATGAGACAACCAGGCAAGCCATTCACCTTTCCATGCAAAGTCTAGAACTGGCAAGACACCAGTCAAGGGCATCTTACGACACCAGTGAGGTAGTCTCCAGATTGTTGGGAGCTGCAATCTGCATTAGGTAGACGGCATGGCTTCTGCTTTCAAGGCTGTTATCCTTGGCCTGGCATAGGTTGACTGTCTCATGGATTTGAGGGGTCCATGTCATTTCCCTCGGGGTCAGGCGTGAGCTGGCATGGCGACGACTTCTCCCGGGTCACGAGAGCCTCTGCTGGGCATGCACTGAAAGCTGGTTACCCCCTTCCCTGCTGACCCCCAGCGGCCCGCACTTGCTCACGAACACGGGTCGCTGGCGTGGTGCTAGGTGTGGCATCCAGTACCTCAACCCTCAGTGCCACTGGGCCAGGCTGAGACTAATTATTTAAAGCAGAAATAAACACAAAATTAAACAAAATCATTAATTGCTCACTCTCTAAACAGGAATAAGTCCCTGTTGTAGTAGGGTTACTATTAATTACTGACTACATACTGTAACTGCAGTGAGAGCTTGAAACCGGCGGGAAACCAGAGTGAAGGAGAATGAGAGAGTGCGATGCTGCCAGTGAGATAAATTTTTTTAGACTAGCACTTGCACCTGGACCCTGTGGTTGCCCATGTACATGTCCCCCGTGAACCTCTGGGACCAGCCTGGGGGGAGGGAAAGGAAGGATGGCTGTACACAAAAGGATACCAGAGACTGGTGTGTGGGAGGGGAAGAGATTCACACAAAAAGCTGAATAAATGCAGCCACTGGGATTTTTTTTTTCTTTAAATCTGGGCAAAAGGGATTTTTTTATTAATTAATGGATGCTCTGATGCTGCAGGAGGAAGGTGGTATGCTGTCAGGAAACATTGAACTTCGAGGATATCTATTTCATCAGACCACATTGTTGGAACAATACCCATGTCAGCACTAGGACCACACAGAAACTTTGCAAGCCAAATGTCGCCTATGATGAAGTCACATGCCATCGTCTACATAAACGTGGATGGTTCCCTCCTCTCCTCAGTTCTTTTCCCGTTGATTCGACTCGTCAGACCTGCCATCGGAAACGCTATTGCAAAAAGCCACTGTTTTTCTTTAATTTTTCATTATTTTGTAGTAATCATTTTTGTAGTTATTTTCGGCAGCCTGTATGCCATTGAAAGAACCGCTGAAGCTCTTTCAGTATTGTGAGTGTGAAGAGACAATCTACAAGAACGACGCCCACAAAGTGCGTGTCTGCTTCCTAGGCCTCTCTCACAATGTGAAAGCCTTTGAGATCTGCCAGGGATTCAACTCTGCTACAGGGCGATACAGGAGGCTCTGGAGAAAGTACTCCTTCAAAAAAGCTTAGCAGAGATGGAACACCCATGCTGTCCACTCCGATGGTGGTTCCAGTGCCCCCCCCGACTGTTGCCCAGATACCAAGGTTGGGGCATGGCATAGGCACTACTAGGCTTATTACGGCCAGTACATTGCGATCTTCGCTGGAGATTCAACCTCTGCCATCTGCTACTGCAGGCACAACCACTAGTCAAAGTGGCATTGACTCACAGACAGTACTTCTATCATTCTTGAACATGATACAGCATCTGCTGCTAGGCGTACCTCCTTCAGTGAGCCTGTCAATGGGGAATGTTACAGTTACCCTGTTGATGCTGCAATCTAACACATGGAATGCCTAAGTAGCCTAAATCTGAACTCTGAGACCATCCTGTTGAGTGATTTCAATGTTAATTGGCTGTCCCCGGCTGCTATCCCAGATGAGGACGCAGTCACAACTAGTTGATGCACCCACTAGGATGAACTACAAGACCAGGACATCTACACTACTGGACTGGGTACTATCTAACCGACCGGAACATATTTCCAGTACACCTGTACAATTGGTGTCTGTAGCAACTACTGTCTCGTCATTTTCCATTGGTCTAATCACTTCTCCAAACCCCCTACTAGAATTGTTACAAATAGGGTGTTTAGACGTAGCCACCTAGACCTTCTACAAGCTGATCTGCACCATCAGGACTGGTTCTTGGTCTATGCCTCCTGCACAGTTGACTCTGCCCTTGACCATTTTATTCACCAGTTTAACAACATTTGTGATAGACGTGCACCAACCAAAAAACAAAATCAAAGGGCATAGCAACACATGGTTCTCCCCTGAAATCCATGAGACTCTGGAGGCACGGGACCACCTCTGGCATCGAGCCAGAGCCTCAGGCAAGCAGGCCGACATACAGGCATATGAAGCAGCCAGAAGTGGTTGTACTAGAGCTATAAGTGCTGCAAAAAAAAGAAAAACAGTATTATAAGTACGCCCTTATAAAATCTTGGAGTGATGGACGTAAATTTTGGTCCAGCTTGAAAGAAATCACTGGGAAAGCTAATAAAACAGCTCCCGCAATGCTCAACATCAGTGGTGAGTCAACTCTGGATCCTTACACCATCGTAAACACGCTTAACAAAGCCTTCTCAGACCTAAGTGGTGTCCTACCCCCAGACTTCTTCCTCTATCCCAATCAAGGGAGAGGAGCCAGGTCAGCTGACCTGCTGCCAACTCACCCTCCTGTCCACTTTAGAGCCATCATGATGCGTGAAGCAATGAAATACCTCATTAAAGTTCTTGGGAAGTCTGGATTCAGTGGGGACTCCCTCGACCTCATGCTGGTGGCACTAACCCTGGATGAGTTACTTCCGACTCTAACTCACATCAACACCTCCCTGAGTTTCTCAAGGTTCCCACTTAGGTGGAAATATCCGCATTGGTCACTCTGTTATTTAAGAGTAGTGATCGTTCCTCACAAGGTAATTATAGACCTATCCCGATTCTGTGGTTGACTACCTAGAAAAATGAAAAATTCAACGCCCGCAACAACATGGATTTCGCTAAGGTCACAGCACCACTGCTGTGCTACTAGAGTTTAGTGGGTACATACACAATGCACTAGACCAGGGTGCCCTAGTTGGTGCTGCTTTCATTGATTTAGCAAAAGCGTTCGACATGATTGATCATGCTCTTCTGCTCGAGCAAGTCACAAGCATAGGCCTCTCAGGCGATACTGTTGCCTGGTTCAACAGTTTCATAGTTTCAGAGTATTGTGCAGGTTCTTAAAGCCAGTGGCCCATTATGAACCCACCACCACTGAATTAGTGATGGAAGCTATATTTTTCTTTATCCATATGATGATCCAGATTTTTTCAAATTGTTCTGCTGTCTTACTCATGACTACATATCTTGGTAGTGCATTCCATATAGATGGAACTCTCTGTGTGAACATTTTTTTCCACCTAGTTGTTTTACTTACAGTGGTCTTAAGCTGTAGGTTATGGGACCTAGTGTTATTCTATGTTGTTTGTTTTTCAAGACAGATGGTAACAAACAGTGAGTTGTCTTGAAATGCTTTAAATACTTAAATCCGATCCCCTGTAAGTGATCTATATTCTAGGGAAAACAGATTGAGTTCTTAATCTATCACTGTAACCTTTGTTTTTTACATTACTAATTTTTTTTGTGACTCTGCATTGGACTCTCTCAACCATTTTTTTTGGTTCCCATAGCCATTGGGGTGCAGAAAGGAGCACAATACTCCAGATGAGGTTGAATAAGACTAGTGTATAAGGGTAGTAGGACTTCTGTTTTTCTGCTTCTTATATGCCTCTGAATGCACCTGAAGATGCCATAACATTTTTTAACTACTTTACTTTATTTGTGTATCAAATTTAAGATTATCGTATTGTAACTCCCAAATCTTTTTCTTCCATTGTTATTAGTTGTATATTATTCATTACATAATGGCCCAGATATTCAAACTGCGCAATAGCAGGAGCAAGCGCAAGTCCATTGCACCCGTGCACAAGAGGCACGATTTTCAAACACGGAGCAGGCCAAACTGCGCCTACAGCCGACGACTGAATATCGCACCACCTGCGCCATAGTGCAGCTAGAGAGGGGAAGCTGAGCAGATCTGATGCACCATAGCGCAACAAGGGATGTGCAGCTGAGCAGTCCAGAGGCACCATAGCGCAACCAGGGATGCCCCCCAGCAGCAGAGCAATGCAACTACACAACCACGGAGGTAGGGGCCCACCACCCATGCCACAGATGGGCAGAACAGACATCGTCCCCCCACACCCCATGCACTGCACAACTGGGGGAGGGCTGGAGTAACCACCAGCCCATGGAGATAAGCAAACAACCCACAGCTAGCCCATGGTGCCCCATCACACCCCCCAGCAAGCTGTGACTGGCACACAAGGAGGGCTGACCACCCCATGCCACACCATCCCCCCAATGCAGAGCACACCCTGCACCGTGACCCCTAGACACCCTGCCCAGGAGCAGCGACCACCACTGCAGGAAACCCCATGCATGCCACCACCCCCACTGTGACACTGCAACCCTGTGCACCACAGAACCATGCAAGGCAGCCCCACCATGAGCATCCATCAGCAGGTGGCAGCACACAGCGATGCAACAACAGCATACACAGTCCCCCTGAGGTACTGCTGAGAGACCAACCATTTGTCGGTACATGAGGTAACCCACACGGGACAGGGCATGCCCCGGACACCACCACCAGTGGTACAGCACCCTGCACAGTATCCCAGTGACACACCCCGACCTAGCACTGGCCACAGCAGCCAGCACAGACACCCACAGTGGTGCGTGGAAGCATGCACCACACCAGATGCCACACAGTGCATGGACAGACACCCACTCTTACCCAAGGGCACAACAACACAGGGACGCAGTGGCGGGGCAACCAAGCCCCCAGCGTGGGCCCATGTAAACTGTGTACACACGACCCGTAGTCCTCCATGGCACATGAGTGCCAGCCACCCTGCGCAGGCACTGTGGACCCATATGCCACCAGCATTTCCCGGAGCACAAGTCACAGACAGTGGTGCACATCCCCTGCAACACACACAAGGCACAGCATGGAGGTGGAACAACAACTGTGGAGGCCACAGTGTCACCCGAGGCAGACATGCACCACACCAGTGATAGGAGGCAACCCAGCAGTGTGACTGGTACAGTGGCTGCCCTACAGGGACTGCCACCACTGACATGCCAGCAGACCGTGCAGGTCACAGACATGCATGTGTGTCAGCTGCACAGGCCATGGACAGGCTGATAGTGGCGCCATGGACACAGAGCACGCACCATGGACCACTGCACACAGTCATTCAGTGCACAGGGAACAACACACACACACCACAGACACTGACTGATAGCTACCCCCACACCATAGTCACCTCCACACGGACACACACACATACCCATGACCGCACTACCCCGACGCCATGCACACCACTGCAGTTGAGCACCTATAGCCCACTGCAAATCAGAGACCACCACAGTATTCATATCAAAATAACTGTATTGAAAAAACATATAAAAGTTAACTATTTACAAAACTATTTACAAAATATATACAAGGTGGGGTTACGGCCACAAACAAGGTGGGGGTGGGTAAGGGGCCGGGGTGGACAAATGGGACAGGAAAGGAGGGGTGTGAGGGTGGGTCCAGGGGGGTAGGGGATTTCAGGGTCTGAAGGACTCCTAGCGGGAGCACCACTCCCCACTCTGGCTCCGTCTCTGTCGGTGCCTCAACAAGACCCTGGTGTCATCAATCCTACGGAGGATGTCCAGTGACACCCTTGTCACCTGGAGGATCTCTTGAAGTGCCTTCCTGATCTCCTGGAGATGGCATGTACCTAGGACAAGGGAGCACAGTCAATAGGCGTGAATGCACAGCCCCATACAGCTCGCCCATTGTGCATGGCATACGGCTGTGGGACGTACCTCTGTGATGGTGTGTGACCACCCACAGTGATAACGTCCTCATGACCTACCCACCCAGGTGCATACAGCCATGCGGAGCGCTGCACACACACACCAGCCAGGTCACGCACAGGACCACCGTGGCCGTTTAGTGACATGGCTATGTGGTGCAAAGGCAGTGGCACAGCCATGTAACTGGTGCACACATGGACCACCATCGACGCACTCCCAGACATGCATTGCCACTGGACAGTGTTGACTGTAACAAGTTGCGTGCATGGCAGTGGTGTCGATGGATGGTGGCCATGCCCCGCTGCCCACCCTGTTACATGGCATGCAATAGTAATCATGGAGTTATGGCACTCACCATCATCGAGCTGGTCCATTGGGTAGTGAGGGCCCCCGCCCCACCAGGCTTCCCTCTGTTCCTCCTGCCGCCAAAGATCGCGGGCAAGGCAATGTTCCTCCGGGCCTGTGGTGCAAACATGGAGAGAGGAACATCAGTACAATGCCATAGTAAAGCCCCCCTGCCCCCAGGTGTGTGCCCTCCCACCCAGCCAGACCCACCCACCCCACACCCTGATAACACCACCACAGCCAACCCCTGACAGTCCGTCCCCCATGTGCTGGACACATACAACTGTGATACATCACCACACTTTTATCTTCCATATGGGTAACACCTACCTGGCTGCGGGACCGTGCCCCTCCTGGCATGTGCCTGCAGGCGGGCTAGCAGCTCCAGCTCCCTCCGTGGCAGGTCTCCATACCTGTGGCGGCACTGCTCTGCACTTCTCCCCCGTCCTGCGGCCTCCTCGAGTGCAGTGGCCACCTCCTCCCACACCTGGGTCCTGGACCTGTCCAGGGGTGCCTCCCCGAACAGTGGCCCATGGTGTGGCTCCACAGTGGCCACTAGATTGGCCAGCTTTATTTGCGACCACTGAGCAGCCCTCTTGTGCGCCATGCTGTCTGCTCAATATGCCAATATGGCGCTCTGCAGCGTGGTACAGTGCTGCCATTCCCTATTGCACTGTCACCGAACAGCGCGATAGAGGTGCACCCATGCCTGATGCATGGTGCCTAGGGGGCAAAGGTCGGGCACAGGGTCAAGGGTCTCTGGCGCACGGACACGTGCAGCGCCATTGAAACCCAATGCATGTAGCACAGTTGACTGCCTATGTGCTACCGCCAGTAGCGGCCTACCACGCAGTTGACCCAGTGAGCCTATGATGGCCCAGTGCCACAGCGCCATGTAGGTGACCATTGCTATAGCGCCACTGGCACAATGGTGGCCGTACCCTGCATTGCTTACTGCGCACAGCACGTCAGCAGCGCGGCAGACGCCTGCGTCAGCAACCCAGGCATGCACAGTGAGGTGTGTACTACGCATGTCACAGAACTGCGCCATTGGCTCGGCACATTCAACACAATTGCGCAAAGCGCAAAAGCGTGATATTCAGCCATCATGTGCAAATCATCTAATCAGCCATTCAGTGGCGCAGCACTGCAATTTGCATCCACTTAAAGTTGCACCTCGCCTCATTCTCATGGGTTGCGCTATAAAATTGCGACATTGGGCTGCAGAGGCCATAGTCAGTTACTGCAGTCTATTGGTGAGTTGCATGCTGTTTGGGAATGTGGACTGTGGATTTAGGGACACGCATGGGACTGCACAGTCACAGGTAACACCTGCTATTCTTACAGGCTAAATAATGACTAAGCAAGTTGTGGGAGAGGAGGAACACAGTGGTGGGAGGAGGAGGAGGCCGAACTTTAGCAAGGCGAGACCAGCGCCCTGTTTGAGGCCTACCAGGATCAGGAGCCGCTTCTCAGCGGACGGCAGGGAACACCTCAAGCCCGTGCTGCTGCATGGGAGGAGGTGGCACGTGCTGTGAACCTGCATGGCAGCCACCAGCGCTCCATACAGGAGTGCAAGAAAAAGATGGGCACGGACAGGAGGAGGATAAAGGAGAAGATGGCTGCCATCAGGGCAGCACGAGCTGCAACAGGTGGGGGACAGCCGGAGGTGGTAGGCAGAGTAGGTCACATGCAGTAACGCGACTTTGCTTTCCCTTACAGATCCTGAGCGTCTGCATGGGTCAGCGGTGGTGGGCCTGTCCACTGAGGACGGTCAGCTGGAGATGGAGGAGGGCCCATCCACCTCCACAGGTATACGTTGCTCAGTGCGACAGTGGGGCCGCCTGGCTGTCCACACTGATGTTGTTGTAACAGGTGCGGAGGAAGCCCTGCCTGTGTCCCAGTGTGCCAGCATCCACGGATGCCAGCATGCTGTGCCTGGGGCCGGTGCCGAGTCCATCACTGATGATGATGTCGCTAACGTCATGGGCAGTGACACGTGTGTGCCACGGGATGGCCACACAGCAGGACACATCGTGGCCATGGCTGTGGGTGGTGCTGCTGTGAAGGCCTGCGTGTCAGCACAGTCCCAGTCTGTGCCTGTCAGTACCAGTGGGGCAGCACTGGTGTTTGTTCAGGACAGTGGGACTGTTGCGGCCACAGCGGCAGCAGTACTGAGCCCTGGGGAGCGGCAGCCGGAGGGGCAGCATCAGCAGTTGGCCAGTGGGCTTGGGGGTATAGGGTTCAGCGGCGGCATCTGTGCACCGCCTGTGGACATGCCCAGACCTGTTCCTGGTGCGCAGCGCCCACCCTCAAGGGGTGCTGAGCATCAGGGCCGCGCACACCCTGAGGGACAGGATGCCGAGGAGGCAGATGACCTCTTGGATGAGCACACCCACCTACTGCAAGCATCAGTCCAGCAGCAGATGCCTCTTGCGACGTCTGTGGATGCACTGCATGCGGCTCTGGAGCGGGCAGAGGAACGCTGCAGCAGGGACACCACTCTGATCCTTTCAGGGATGGACCAGTTGTGGGAGGATGTGACTGCTGCCATTGACAGGCATGCACAGTCATTCAGTGCCATCATGGCCACAGTGGGCACACAGTCATGTGCCCATGTGTCGTGGACACCACGCAGTGCACTGTCCACCCCCCGTTCCCGGCATCGTACGACACCCTCCCTGTTGACACCAGGTTCAGCTGTGGGCATCCCGAGCACGCCTGGCACAGGCATGTTCGATGTGCTGCAGACCCCTGCGCGAGCATGGTCATGGTCACACAGTGGAACCCAGTGGCGCAAGTGGTAGACAAGAAGTACAGGAACTCGAGCATTGGCAAATATGAGATGCAGAATGAAGATCCTCAATTTGAAGGATAGCTGCGTCGAGACACATCTATCTGTTTTGATACTAGTACATTCAATTAGAGATATTGAAGTATTTCTAGGAAAATAGCATTGTTGTACATGCTAAATGTTGTTTTGGAAACCCTGATTTAAGGTCACAGGCTCAGAAACTGTCATTATGTTGCTGGTTTAAGAATTTCAGTTCCATTGTCAGTGAGAAGAAGTACAGGAACTCTGTTCCTACTGCAAAAAAGGTACAGGAACTGAGTTCCTGTGCATTCCTGTTCACTTTCATCACTGGTGGAACCCCTTGGGGACCATTGGTACAACCCCATGAGGCCAGTGGTCAGCCTGTCAGTGCTGGCGGGTCTCGGCGGGGCCTCCCACACATCCGTGGCGGCTGGGGCACTGTGTTGCGTGACTGACCTGTCTCCCAACGCGACTACTGTCTGGTGCTGCCCTGTGTGCATTGTGTCTTTCAGTGGGCAGTGCACGGGTAGGTACCCGGCCCTGCATGCGGAAACACAGTCCACCTGCACATCCTCCCGGCTGCTGTCCGTAGTTGCATGTGCATGATGATGCCTGCATTGTGCTGTACACCAATGTGCAATGGTGCTCAGCATCTGATGCATGGACAGGCAGTGGGTGTGGTGGTCTGTGGACATGTGTGTGGCTAGGGTTGGCGTTCTGGGTCGGTGTGCCTCTTGCCTTTTGTGCAAGTTTGGTGTGTTTGTGTGTGTGTGTGTGTGTGTGTGTGTGTGTGTGTGTGTGTGTGTGTGTGTGTGTTATGTGTGTTTGTGTGTGTTTGTGTGTTTGTGTGTGTTTGTGTGTGTGTGTTATGTGTGTGTTATATGTGTTTATGTGTGTGTGTGTGTGTTTGTGTGTGTGCGTGTGTGTGTCCATCCGCGTGGCATGTTAGTCCTCACCCATCCCTGGTTGTGTGTGTGGTTCCATGCCCTGCCACTTCCCTTGACGGCATGCACCCCTGGTGTGTGTTCATGCATGTTTGTGGGTTGTGCCTTGGCCACTGTTGGCTGCACATGGCCCCATGACTTACCTAGGTTGGCTGAAGTGCTCCTCCCTGATGGTGTCCCGGTGCAGGTGTGCCAGCCGGATCAGTCGGGGGTCCCGTTGCCCAAGGGGGGGGCTGCCCATCACCATCGTCACCGGCGTCCCCATCGCTGTCCCCCTCTTCGGCCTGTACGGCTATCCCACATTCGTTGGCCATGTTGTGCAGGATGCAACAGGCCAGGAATAGCCCACAGGCCTTTGAGGGGCTGAACTGTAGGGCACCGCCGGAGGTGTCCAGGCAACAGAAACTTGTCTTCAGCATCCCGAACACCCACTCGATGACATTACGTGTGGTGGCGTGTGCTTCATTGTAGCGTTGCTGCGATGGGGTCGTGGGCCACCGGTAGGGTGTGAGCAGCCAGGGATGGAGTGGGTATCCACTGTCACCTGTGTGTAGAGGGTGGAGGTTAGTTTGGTGATCAGCAATGCCTGCCCCGGGCCATGTAGGCCACTACCCATGTCACCTCTGGCCATGCCCTTCCAGGCCCTATGTATGTCCATGTGGTTTTCATACTCACCCAGCAGGTGTCCAGTGGGGATGTCCCTACTCTCGAATCTGTGGCAGAGTGCCGACTGGTGCCAGATGACGGCATCGTGTGCTCCCCCAGGGTGCGTGGCACAGATGTTGATTATGCGCCCCTTAGCATCGCACACCACCTGGCAGTTGATGCTGGCATAACCCTTGCGATTTAGTATGCGACCCCCTCGGGGCCAGGTGATGTGCGTATGGCCACATGGGTGCAGTCTATTGCCCCTAGCACGCCAGGCTTACGCGCTACCCTGTGGAACTCCTGTATGTTTGCTGTGCGCGCCGCCGGTGTGCTGGGGAAATGGATGTACTCCACAGCATGTGGCAGCGGTGAGGTGGCATGACGTGGCCAACTGGGTTATGCCTGTGGTGTCCCCAGTTGGTCTCTGGAAGGTACCTGTGGCGAGCAAGCACATGCAAGCTGTCACTTTAGTCTCCACTGACAGGGCATGGCTCTGTCGTGTGGGTGCCTGCATCACATCACTGCACAGCTCACAGAGCCACCTCAGAATTGCCCTATTCAGGCGGTACTGGCCCACATTCTCAGTATCACTGTACAGCTCGAAGCTGGTGCGGGCTTGGTGCTGCATGTTAGGGGCATACTGCAGACGGGCCCTACTATGGCCATGCCCCCCTGGCGCCCACCTTCTCACCCACCTCATAACGGCCTCCATCTGGAAGGTGGCACTGGCCATGTCCCTGGCTTTTGTTCACCCCCAGCAGCTGTTACTGTATTCCCCGCTGTCCTCACTGCTACTTCCTGCAGCGGAACACCTGTCTTGTGGCCTCTGTGCTGTGTGGCACTTCCTTCTGCAATGGCTGTGGCTCCCCACACCTTCCCTGTGCCTCTATGTTCAGGGTGCCCTTTCCCTGGCCTGCCCTGTGTGTCCCTCCTGCCCTGTCTGTGTGGCTAGAGTTCTGCCTCATGTGCCTTCCCTGTAGCGTTCTTGCACCTCTCCCTTGCTCCTTTTTATTTTGGCTCATTTCCGCTATGGTGCAACTTCCACTTGCTCCCCTATTGCGCATGGCACAAGTTGTTGAATATTGCACTGCGCCATTTATGCATGGCTCCTCCCCCTTCAGTTGCGCATGCCTTCATTTTCATTGTGCTGTTGCTCAGCGTGATTTAGGGGGCGCAACTGCCTCCAGCTGAATATGGCAGAATGGCACAATTTCGGACTTGCACAGGCGCAACCCTATTGCGCATGGCTCAACTCTTTTGAATATCTGGGCCAGTGTGCCTTAACATTGTTTTTACCCATGTGCATTACTTCGCATTTCTGTTCGTTAAAACTCATTTTGTTAAGGTTTGCCCAATTACAACATTTATTTAAGTTGTTTTGCAGATTGTTGATTGAGTCAGTATTATTTACAATACATCCAACTTTGAAGTCATCTGCATGTTTGCTAATCCAGACACCGCTACTGGTTTGCATGCTTGAAATAAGTATATTAAATATTAGTGGACCCAATACAGAACCCTGGGGTACCCGCTAGTAACCTGTGTCCATTTGGATTCATGTCCTCTAAAAATACTCTTTGCTGTCTGTTTTTAACCATGAGTCGCTACATTTTATAATTTTACTATCAAGATTTATTTTGAATAATTGTTTCATTAACACTCTATGGGAAACTGTGTCGAACGCCTTCTAAGAAGACTACATCGACCGGCAGTCCTTGTTCTGGTGCTTCACTTACCGGGTAAATAAAGTTTATTAAATTAGTTAAGTATGACCGACCTGATGTAAATCTCTGTTTTGAGATGTCAAAACGACCACTATCATCAATGTGGCCAAGAATTTTGTTTTGTATTAGTGGCTCTAATAGTTTACTGATGATTGATGTAAGACTAATGGGTATATAACTACACATATTTTGTTTATTTCCCACTTTAAAGATTGGAGTTATATTTGCTTTCCCCCCATGATTCCAGGGTTTTACCTTCCTTAATGGAAGTGTTAAATAAAATGGTTAGTGGGCCTAGAAGCTCATTGCTCACTTTTTTAATAAAATGTGAACTTGTACCATCTGGTCCTGGGGACAATCCAATTTTTAACTGCCCAGTGGCACCTAATACCTGTTGTTCAGTAAAGGTGATTAAGGGACAACTTATGTCTAGGGTGTCTAACTCAAAACTGCTATCTGTTTTAAGGACACTTCCAAAGTATGTATTAAGTATCTCAGCCATATTAGCCTCATTGTTAAGTATTTCATTATTTGAGATGAGCAGACCAGTTCCATTCTGTGCTCCTTTTAGTGTTCCAATATAATAATAATAAAACTGTTTCCTATTGTCCCTAGTTTTTCCAACCAGATTTAGTTCTAGTTTTTGTTTTGACAGATGGATTTGTTTTGTTACTATTAATTTGAATTTATTCAGGTCATCCTTCTTATTGGATCGCTTATATTTACAGTATGCTCTTTTCTTTTTATTGATGCGTTTCTTTATTTTCCCATTCCACCACGGTGGAATCCTATGATTATTGTTATATTTAGATCTTAGTGGCACCCATGTAGCAATACAGTAATCAATTTCCTTTTTAATGTGCTCCCATACTTCATCACGACTACGACTATATAAGGTCTCTTTCCAATTCCATTTACTGAGAAATGTTTTAATCTTTACATAGTCGGCTTTAATGTAATTTCAGAATTTTGCTTTTTCATTAATTATTTTAGTATTTTTAAGTTAATTAGAACCACGTTATAGTCACTGTCACTAAGAGGGGGCAGTATTTGGGGTGTTGAACAGATATTCTTGATATTGGTTAAGATCAGATCTAATATTCTATTCCTGGCTGGAAGTTTAACCAGTTGTTCTAGAGCATGTAGAAGAGTAATCTGTACAATTTAAACAGTAAGTTTCATATAAAATACACATAGCACTCTCCTGCTAGCACTGGATAGAGTTATGCACATTAATAGCAAATGTATACCAAGAACTGCTCACCGCAGGGCCTTCTCTAATATGAATCTGTGACCCAGGAAGTGCTCACAGGGGTCACGGAGAACTCTGTGCAGAGTTCTTTCAAATGTAAAATAAGTTAAAATCACCACTGTACAGTGGCTTAACTATCAAACAAAAGTGACCAACAATGTTTAAAAATACAAGAATCCCCTGATTTTATGAGTTGTTTGTAGTTCCCGAGCAGCACTCAGGAAACTACATCTCCCCTTCCTAGTTCCTGTAAGGTTGATAGGGCTCAAAATGCTCGTGATAGCGAGTACAAGTACAGACACAGTTTAAACAATAAGTTTCATACAAAATACATATAGCAGTCTGCTGCTAGCACTGGATAGCATTGTGCACCAGTCACAGCAAGTGAAGATAAACAGCCTCCCCTCTGAAGGCAGACCTGTAAGCTCTTGGGTTCCCCAAGGCTCAATTCTGGGCCCTTCACTTTTCAGCATTTTCCTCATCCAGCTCCCATACTCCTGTCACTGTCAAATATTACTTTATGCTGAAAACACAGTCCTTTTCACGAGTGACCCCGACCCCAAGCAACTGGAAAAGAAACTACAGGCAAGTTTTTCAGAAGCAGAACTTTGGTTTGGTGAGCAAAAACTTATATTGAATTACAAAAAAACTAAAACTGTGTTGTTCACCAGCAACCAAAATGGCCATCGTTCTTCCCCCCTCAACATCACAAATGTGGCAGGTACCCCGTTGGAACTAGTCAGTCAATTTAAATACAGTAGTAGCCACAGACTTTGCCAGCTATTTCCAAATATTTTGTAAAATTTCTTTGAGTTTCTCTCTGCTACCTCTACTGTAGAAACGGAGAAAGCATTAGATATATCTGGAAATATCACAGAAATTTGAGGAAATAGCTGGCAGTGTCTGTGCCTGCTACTGTACTTAACGATATTGTTGGACAGCAGCTTGTCATACTCCCAACACACTGACACTACTGCTAAGGCAATAAACAGGTGCATTGGCATACTCTATAGACACAAGAATTCTCTCACCCCTGAGGCTCTTAATTTGGCCATCCACAGCTCAGTGATTTCACTGATTGACTATGGTTTAGTGATCTACAGTTCAGCAACAACCACGGCCCTCCACCATATCATCATTGTACTAAATAAGGCATGTCGCCTGGCTACCAGCTCACCAAGACTATCTCACACCTGCACTCTGTATGAACAGGCTAATTGGCTCCAGTTGGAAGGCAGACTTTGGTATCAAACCTGTTTACTGGCCAAAAGGATGATGCAAGGTCATGCTCCTGCTGGAGTATTGCAGCTCCTCACCCTCTATCTACATAGTTGATGCACTAGAAGCACAGACAGCAAAGTGTTTAAAGCTCCACGCTGTTGAACCTCGGTAGGCTAGAGAGCATTTACCTACTGAGCCCCAATCTGGCTGAACTCCCTACTCCCAAGATATTTCATTGGCAGCCTCTATTGGCTCCTTCAAACAAAAGCTTAGGAATCACCTTCTTTCTATGGCTAGCTGTGTGTGCTCCCAATAACATGTAGGGTTCACTCCAGGGATACCCCACCACCCCAACCACTGGGGCATCCATTGCTCGACCCACTTCCTTCTCAATTCCTGTCTGTCCCCTTGTAAATATTCTGCACTTCCCTACTGCTTCATTCCCCCCTTACTCACCCCCCCCCAATCTCCACTGTCACTATAACAACTTCACCCTTAGCTCTCCCCCGATCCTACTGTTGACAAGGCCTCCTGGGCTGAAATACCTTCACCCCCCTACCTCGCCATGGCCCACCTTTGACGAGGCCCCAGTGGCTAACGTGCCACTCACCCTGCCTGCCTATCCCCTCCTTAACCCCTGTGCCCTGCTTGAAAATCCACTCACTTATTGTCGATTGACTGCTTTGTTGCTTTACTTTTAAGTAATATTATAATGTTTTTGCATCGAAGACACTTGACCGTTAACTTGTTTACCTGTGATACCAAAATGTTGACAATGTTTTTTGCGTTATCTGTTGTTGAACCTATGTAACCACCTTAATTTACCTGTCATTTTTACTACTAACTGTTATCACTGTATTTGTTTTACCTGATGTGGAACCTATTTAATGAGCTTGTTCTCAAAGATATTAATCCAGGACCCACAACTAAACATTGCAGAATTGACCTCCTCAGCCACAACCGACGTTGTCAGCGTGGTCATCCATTCCCATCGAATGAGGGCTACGATGACGAATTTGTATAAAATCCTGACCTCATGATGGAGGAGGAGAAAGACTATGCTGAGGATAGCCAGTATATATATATATGGCACAAGCTCAACAGTCTCCTTCTGTAGTGAGGACTCTGCAGTGAATGCTGCACCCAAGTCACCTCCAGAGGACCTCTCTGTTTTGTCATGATGCAGCAAAGGCAGGCTGTCATGAGCCTTACCTTAGAGGACCAGGATTCTACTACAAATAACCTGCAGGAGTTTCTAGAGATGCCAGACTCTCCTTCTGCCATTGTTCCTTTGCTGTTTCCAGCATTGGAGGTTGCTACTTATGCAGCCTGGTGCAGGCCAGACAACATACCAGCTGTTCCCAGAAAGGCAGACAAAATGTATTCTGCCCCCTCTGGAAAGTCTTGTTATGGTAACGAGCCTGAGACTGATTCAGTTGTGATGATAGAGCCAGGGCACCTAGACACATTTTAATTTATTTATTTATTTATTCTTTAACTTTGGGGGTTGGTATTGGGCACAAGTGCCTGATCTTCCTTGTCAATCTTCACCATTCATTACTGCTTTGGTTCAGCGAGGCGCACACCGCCACAGGAGTGTTTTGTAGGGTCGGCGCTGACAGCTCCGCCCGAGAGTGGCCGACTACTGCGCGCGAAAGGGATGTCCTGTTAGGCGCCGTGAGACTCCTCCTACATCCTAGTTCTGTTTCTCCTGCCATCGAGGCTGCACCGCTATGCGGAGCGAGAAAAAGTTTCTATGCCACTAGGAATATTTTGTCATTCTTTGACGCCGTGCCCTGCATCCTAGTTCGTTTTTCCCTATGTCATTTTCTGGTAAGACTGTTCTTTATTATTTTACTGAAGACACCGAGAGCTTTTCTGTTTAGAGTGTTAATTTCGCATCATGCCCAGTTCGGGAGCTAAAAGAAAGTCGAGCGGCCGTCCCCATCTGTCGGTGCTCCTGTGGCCGGATCATTTTCTATCCACGGACCAACATGATGTTTGTCTTCATTGCCTGGGACCTAACCATAATATGGACAGATGTGACACCTGTTTTTCAATGGACTGCCATGTTCTCGAAGTCTACGTTTAAGATCAGCAAGGCCCGCCGACTTTTGGAGGGAACGGTGTCGCTCTCGGCCTCCCAGGTAAGAACTTTAGACCCTTCCTCCGGGTTCCTCCCAGGCTTTACGGTCTGGAGGAGGAGGCCTCCTTAACTTCAAGTCTTGCTGAGGAGGAGGCCTCTTTGTGGTGTTGGAGGAATACCGTGGTCCATCTTCAGAGGTGCTGGCTCCCCCAGTGTCACGGCCTGCGGTTCGCGGGGCCAGTGTGGAGTGGACCCTCGTGCGCTTTCCATCGCTGTGTGATGTGGGGCTGCCTGCTTGCAACACCGTGTTGGCTCGGCGCCATGGGCCAGATCGACTCCACTGGCGTCGTCATGTCAGGTCCTGGCACCAAGGGTGGTGCAGGGGACTCGGCTGGGGCAGCGAGGTGGGTCGGGACCTGGTTGGAGCATTGTCTCGGGTGCTGGGGTGTCGACCGGCGCCGTGGGTGGCACCGGCACCACTGCTCAGGTGCAGTTTCCTGGGAGACTCCTGGGGTGGCCAGTATTGAGGTCCTGCTGATCACCTCTTCCTCGGAAGTGGAAGTTTCGGATGTGGATCCATCCTGGCTCCCCGATTCTTCGGGATCAGAGTCTTCGGTGGGACATGGTGTCAGGTGGCCCAGCGCCCATTCCTCAGTCTCCACAGCAGTCCTCTTCTGAGGGCTCCCAGGCTGGGGGTGGCTGGGAGCTTTTGGGAGGAGATGGCGTGGAGGTTGGGGAGAGGGCTGTTCTCCCACAGGGGCTGTGGCAGCTGCCATCTCCGGTGCTGCCGCGCCCTCTCGGGGTGGACTCGGGGCCCTGTCTTCAGGGGGCTCCCCGGGGAGACTCCTGGATCAAGGGTCTCTGTCGCTGATGTCGAGGAGGAGGGCATCCTCTGAGTTTGAGGGGTTGAGAGGGCGTGGTGAGGCGAGCTGGCTTCCGTCTGCCACCCTTCGGGATGTGGGTAGGAGCCGTAGCGCCGAGCCCCACCTCTCCCTCATGGGTTTGGTGGATCCCTCCAGTGGTGTTGGTGTGGGCCGTCCTTCTGGATCCATACAGCCCCAGGTACATCACAGGGGAGAACCCCCTTCTAGGCCAAGGTTCGCATCCCCAGAGGTCCATTCTGCGACCTGGCTTGTTATCCAGGACCCCGCCAGCCCGGGCTCTGTTTTCCGGATTCCAGAGCCCCAGCAGAGGACAGTTGCCTGTTCGTAAAGCACCCCTCTCCCATTCCTCTGCAGTCACCCCCCTTCTCTCCCAGGCCATGTCGGTCCTACGGGGCCGTTATCCTGGGAGACGTTCAGAGGCACTGTGGCGGCCTTCCCCTCATACGTTAGATGCATGCATGAGCGGGTGTTTCGCCTATCCCCACCACCGCAGGAGTCCTCTGGACACTCGAGTACCCCATCATCCTCGTCTACCTACTCTGAGGGAGAGGAACCCTCTGCTTACCTCTCTTCTGACACTAATTTCACCGAATATCAGCGTTTCCTGTCGAGGATGGTGAGGGAGCTTCGCTTTTCATTTGTTAGACAAGACAGTACCGAGCAGGAGACACGTGAATTCCTCAGTGAATTCAGTGCCCAACATTTGGTGGTGCCGTCCTGGCCTATTCCTTTCCAGGAGGCGTCTATCCATTCCTGGCAGTCTCCAGCTGACCCTATCCCAGCCCTGCAGACTGCAGGAGGAGGTATTGTGCCCCTTCTGAGTCCCTAGGTTCTCTCCCAAACCCGCCTTTGGGATTGGCATACCTAGAGACTCCTTCCGGGTGCCGCCGCCTGGCGTACGACTGACCACTGGACTCAGATTCTCTACAGTTTGACCGGTTGGGGAGAAGAGTGTTCTCTTCTTCTCATGCAATGCTCTGCATCATATCTCATCAGGCACACCATGCTGCCTACAACAGGCATCTATAGTCGATGCTATCTCAGCTCCTAGCATCAGTGCCTGACTTGGAACAATCTAGACAGGCCATTGCCCTCTCTGCTATAGGCCTGGAGATGGCAAGGCACCAGGCAAGGGCATCTTATGATGCCAATGAGGTGGCGTCTAAGCTTGCAGGGACAGTGATCTGCATTAGGCAGATGGCATGGCTTCATCTATCAAGGTTGTTGCCCCTGGCCCGGCGTAGGGTGATTCGCTCCGCCTTCCGAGGGACCCACCTGCTTTCTACTAGAGCTAGGAGACTTCTGCAGGGCCTTCCTCCATCTCCTCATCTTCAAGGGACACCTCCTAGCTGTCCTCAGACTTAGGCTTTTCATTAATTAGCCAAGGGTCTCTCCCTTCTGATTTCCACCAGCAGGAGGCCGTGGGTCTTGTTCCCTCAGGGTTTTTCTTGTCCCCCTGCGGGGGGACTTGTTACTCACTCAAGCAGTAATGAATGTTGAAGATTGAAAAGGGAAGATATGAAAATTATGTACCTACCGTAATTCTTGATCTTCTCTTGTATCTTCACCATTCATTACTGATACCACCCACCTTCCCCCTCTAGGGCCTCCTACTTTGGCGTGTCCTCCTCCTTGCTCACTCCTCCCCCTCTTCCTTGTTGGCCTTTACCAAAAAAAGAACCTGCGTGTCTGTTCGTCTGATCAGATACCTTTTCTGAGGGAGAAGGGGAACGAGTGGAACTTATGCTATCCTCAGAGAACTGTTTCTGACTACCCCAGGGTGACTTTTGGTCCTCTCTGGGCCATGCTGTTCAATTCACAGTTTAGGAGAGAAGCCAGTTTCTGGCTATGTCTTCTTTAAAGGTCCCCTCTGACAAGCCTTGATCTCCTGTGCCAGTCTCTGATACTTCTCCGTCCTGACATTACTCTTCTGGAGTTGGCGCACTTCATTTTGTCTTCAGGGAGTCCAATTGAGTTCCCATTCTTTCTCTATCTAAAGGGGTGCCTTCGGGCATTACCCCCCCCCCCAACACACACACATACTTTGGTGTTAACACTTAAAGTGTTACATAAGCTTTTTTCTCTTGCCAGGTTGGGTGCTCCCCTTTCGGAACAGACTTTCTGCTTTGGCAGTCTGTGAGCTCTCAGCTGCAGTTTAAAGAGCTGGGGATGACGGGAGGTGTAGAGAATTTGCCTTTGTGTCCAAATTGCTCAAACTGCATGGTTGAGCCTTCTCTCAAAATTTCATCTAGTGGGATCCTTGCTCCCTTGTTCTTGGTTCCGAGCTTATAAGCCTCAAGCCAACCTCTAACTTGGCAGAGTTCTCCCTCCCAACATCCCTCTGTCTTCTTTTTCCTTTTTTTCTTCTTCTTTCCATTCCTTATCTGTTCCTCCCTTGAAGCTGCCCCAGCAGTGAGGCCCTGCGGCCCCTTTAAGTGGATCCCCGTTCTTGTTTTCTGTCTTCTACCAGCTTATGCCTTTTTCCGTTTATATCCTTTCCTTTTTCTATTCCTCGGCTCCCTTGCCTCACTGTTTTTATTCTTGCATTTATTTAGCCTCTCTGGCTAACAGAACTGGGATGTAGGAGAGTCCTGCGGCTCCCAATGCGGCAGCCTGCTTCCAGCGTAAAAGTGCCACTTGGGGGCGGTGCCATCGCGCCTCGACTCCTCGACAAAACCTCCTGTGGCGGGTGCACACCTCCGGCTGAATGGTGAAGATATAAGAGGAGATCAAGAATTACGGTAGGTACATAATTTTCATTTTTCAAAGGCGACCTCGTAGCTTTGGGCTGGTTAAGTGACTTGCCCAGAGTCTCACAGTATGTGGGGAGAGGTTGTGGGAATTAGACCCAGGTCTGCTGGATGTACCAAGCTCATTCACATCTCATTACTCTAACCTCTAGGCTACACTGCCACCTGAGTTCCCCTTCCTCCTGATAAGTAATCCAGGAGGTTGGATGTACTGGACAAACGCACCTATGCCTCTGTCTCGCTGGGCATGTGTATTGCCGATTACCAAGCCCATATGATAAAATACTAATATGCCCAATGGAGGAAGGCTAAGGGCTGCTGCACAGGCCTTGCCTGATGCTTCTGCTGAACAGGAGTTAATTAAAACTCTTGCTGCTGGTGCTGATGTGGGTAAACATCTGATCCGCACAGCATATGATATCTCTGATGCCGCTGCAAGGGCTGTGGCCTTTGGCATCTGTCTCAGGCACTACTCTTGGCTCAGGGTAGCAGGTTTTACCACTGGTGTGCAACAAACAGCTCTCAATGCCCCATTTAGGTGACAGAAACTGTTTGGCCAAGATGTGGAAGAAGCTTTGAAAAACTTTGTCACCTGGCAAGACTCTGAAGTTGGTGAAATCCCTGTAACATACCCAAAGTGGGGGTAGGGGCATGGTTAATTTTTGCCAATCTGCAGTCAGGGGACACCATCAGCACTACAAAGCAGGATAGAAGCAGAGGTGCGGGGCCCTTGCCAGTTCCCCTCCCAACCCTGGGTACCCAGTCAGAAGCACCCGAAATATGAGGCCTATGCTAGATCTCGGGGACCTAAACTTCTTCATAGATTACAAGAAGTTTTGGATGGTCTCTCTGCAGCGTCTCCTTCCTCTGCTGCAAACAGGAGATTGGCTATGCTCCCTGGATATGAAGGATGCCTATCTCCATATTAGAATCGGGGAAACCTCACAGGAAATATGAGGTTCCTGTTCCAGGGAGAACATTACCAGTTCAGTGTTGCCCTTTGGATTGGGTTCAAGGTCCATAGTTTTTCTGACCCAAGGCGGAGGCCCAGGTACAGCAAGTCCTGCAGCCTGCAGGAGGGGTCAATGGGAGCGGAATGGTGGACGTTGGCACTTAGCGCCTTGATGTCAGGGTGCACACCACACAGAAGAAATGGAGGAAAAATACAGCTGGAGCATGGGTAGACGGAGCACTGGCACTGACCTTAATTGCGATTGCCTGTGTGACCACCAGGGGACCTGACGAAATACTGAAGACATCGGGGTGTAAGGCCCCCACCTGGGGGGTATATCCACCGCTTCATGTGAGAACCCTCTGGGATTTGGGTAAGGCAAGTCGTGGGGTAGTGCCCAGGTGTCTCCTGAAGAAGCGTAACTCCGGGGTGGGGAGGAGGGGAAAGAAAAAAGGAACGCAGAAACCTGCTCAAGTGTGTCCCATTCTTGATTCCTACCCCACAGCAGATCCTTACTACATATGCCTCATGATCCGGATGGGGGGGCCCACCTGGGACCTATTCAGACACATGGCAGGTGGAACTCACATTGCATATAAATGTCCTGGAAATAAGAGCAGTCCTGTATGGGCTTCAAGCACTCCAGGATCACTTGTCCCCAGGTCTTCTGTTAATACAGACGGACAGTTTGGGACAAAATTGGTACTACCAACAAGATGCTATTATTAAATATTCTTTTTACAACCAGTGACAAATTAATATGTGAAAACACGGCAGGCTATCTCACTGCAATAGCAAAAATTAAAGCAAGACATGAATAATTGCTGTGTTAAGTGATTAAACGCTCTTAATAATGAGCTATTGAAATGCGTGTAAAACATTGCATTGAAGTGACTTGTATATCTAAAATGAAATCTTAAGGTTTCTGTGTAGAATGCTATATTGTATATCATGGACAAATAATTGAAATATGAATTAAGACCTAGGGATCAAATAGGGTCTTGCAATATCTCTTGTTTATAATTTTGAAGTCATTGTTAAACTCTCACACAAGGATGAACTAACATGCAACTTAGTGTTTCAGCAACTTAAATGCTAAGCACCTTAATAAGGCATGGTTGTTGTGTATTTGTCTTAGAAAACCTTATTTACAGTATGTAACTTATTAGATTTGTGGTATTGTATATTTTATATTTTAAATTGTAAAGGTCAATGACTGATCAATAAACTCAATTTACTTACAGACGGACAACATCAGTGTGATGGATTACATCAGCAAACGAGGGGAACCCATTCTTACCCGCTGTGCAGGGAAGCAATTAGACTTTGGTATTAGTTCTAGACCATGTTTCAGAGTCTATCAGCAGTACATGTTCCAGGAATCCAAAAAGTCTTGGCAGACAAGCTAAGCAGGTCACAGTCCAGGGTGCATGAGTGGGAAGTGCTGAACTTGATGAGTGACTACGTATTCAAAAGATGTCCAGAGTTGGACCTTTTCACCACACAATGCAAAACAGCCACATTTTTTGCTTGTTTGCTCCAGGACCTGGAGTTTTCTGACAAGGCATGTTGTTCCTCTTCTGTAAAGCTCCTTTTCCGCTAATTCAGAGTTCTGCTCAAACTGGAGATGATGGGGGCAACTCTAATACTCATTGCTCCCCTATGGCATTGGCAGATACAGTATCTCCTGCTGTAGCTGTTGGCAGACTAGCCCCCAGTACCTCTGTCCCATGCAAGGGTCTACTGTCACAGGAACAGGGAACCCTAGTCCATCCAGACCTAAAGTCCCTACATCTGTACACATGGCTACTGAAGCCATACCCATAGGTCACTTTGGGGTATCTCAGAAATTGGCAGATGTTCTGGTGGCTGCTAGAAAACTGGCTGCCAGACACATCTACTTAGTAAAATGGAAGCGGTTTGCTTTGTGGGCCGCTTCACATAGTCTGGTTCTGTTTACCTGCCCAGTCTGCCAGGTTCTAGAATACCTGCTGTCCTTATAGAACTCAGGCCTGCAGTATTCCTCAACCAAAGTGCACTTGGCTGCTGTATCAGCTTTCCATGTGCCTGTGGATGGCTGTATTGTTGCTCAGCTGGAGTAGTCCTATACGTTCTTGAGAGGCATTTTACACACAGTCTCCTATTCGAAATCTAGTCCCAGCTTGGAAACTGAATTTTGTTTTAGAAAAGTTGACTTTGGCTCCATTTGAGCCAGCCGCGACATGTGGCTCATTGGAAGACTTTAAGAAAGGGCTGAAGTCCCACCTGTTCAAAGAAACTTTTTGCTTGCACTAAATCAGTTGGCTACTTATCACCTCTTAGTTCTTTAACTTACTACTGGTATAATGTTATATGTTTATCCTATCTAACTTAACTGGTCATTCCCTCCGGTAGCACCTGTAGGTGGTGGCAGGAAGCATTCCCTAGCCCTCCTACAGCAACTGGAGGTGGCAGCAAATCACTCACAGTCCCTCCAGGAGACATCTGTGGATGCCTCCAGTTTGGATGTACATATTTAGCCAGCCAATCAGCTTTGGGCTTTTTTAAGTATTTCTAGGGGTACTTTACTACCTGCTTACCATATATGGATACATAATTTGTTATGTTTCACGCTTTCCACAAAAAAATGGTTTAGGTTGCCTTTTTTGTATATATAAAAAAAGAATTGCTTAGAATTCATTGTATACCACTGTTAGAAAGGTAATTTTGTGTTGAACAACTTTGATGCTCATACTTTGTGTGCATCTCTTACAGTTTAGGAGAAATTCGCATTTGTTTATGTTATGGTGAGTATGGTTTGTTTGTAAAATGTTATTCAAATTCATAATAAAATGAACAATAATATTGGATAAACTTCATTGAGTTAAAAACTCATTTCCAAGAAGGTCCAAACCTTGCCTTTTGTCCATCAAGCCTCGCAAAAGCATCTTGAATAAAAGAAAAAATACATGTTTTGTATTAGCTTGCTTTTTAGTACAGAATTGCTTTACTACCTGCTTATCATGTATGGATACATAATTTGGTGTAGATATGCTACCTGCCCCCCCACCTCAAAAAATGGTTTATTTTGCTTTTTTATTTAAAAAAAAAATCTGTTTTGGGGATATTTCGCCTAGTATAAAAAAAAAAAAGAATTATTTAGAATTCATTGCATGCCACCGTTAGAAAGGTAATTGTGTGCTGAACAATGTTTCTACTTGTTCTTTGCATGTAGCACTTACAGTTCATGAGGTATTCACATTTCTTTATGGTATGGTGTGCCCCCCTCCAAGCTCGCACCGAGCCACACGTATGACCCAGGCCTAGTTTAACGCTGGGGTCTGCACACCCTAAAATTCTCCGTTTTTTTGGGGTTAAGCTCAACTGCATGACAAAGATTCAGACTTGTCCCTAACTCTGAAAGTATGTTCGACCCTGGGCCCCGAATTCAGCCTGCCTCTTGAAATGGTACCACCAATTTTGTAGATGCATACCTGAATCTTGGTCTCTGCCACCAATCAGCTAAGCTGATTTCCCTCTGTTTTATGGAGGGGAGACTGGGAGAGAGGGGCTTGGTAACACCCTGTCAGTTCCCTGCAGCCAAGCTCCTACCCCAGTCAACACTCCAGTCCTAAGAAGAACCCCTTTTTTTTTTTTTAGATTCCCTCACTAGGCTGGACCTGGGGACACACTGACGTCCCAGACCCATTCCCTCATCCCAGAAGGCATTATCGATGTCAGGAGGTCCCTCAAAAGAGGCAGTCTCTTTGAATGGGGCTAGAGCCCGACGAGTTGGATCTTGGATTCAGTCCATACCTGTGGAAGTACCAGGTATCTGTTCCAAGCCACAAAGAGCCCAGTTGGCCATTGTGTTTGTTCCTAACTTGTCAGTCAGATCCCTCATTAGAACCCACATGCCAGAAGGCGCGCTTTCCAGTTATGCAAGTTGCACCCTGTTGAGAGTTATTTAGATGCTATTGTTGTGCTACTTACTTGCGTATGCATAACTGTCACATTTGCAAAGCTCGACTGAAGAAGGAAAAGCTGCTACTGAGTGATTTGGAGGGGTCAGTCCTGGGAGTGGTCCTGGAGGTGGCGAACCAGATACCTAATCCTAGCGGGTTCCCCCCAAATTTAAATGCTAGAAACACCCTTAAATGTACTATCCTTAAATATTAATGGTCTCATATCCCCGATCGAGGTCTCGCACGATGACCTATCTCGGACCAAGTAAAGCGGACCTTATTTACTTGCAGGAGACACACCTGAATAAAACTGGACATAAAAAACTGTCCAAGTTTGGCTTGGGGGAGGTGTATTACACCTCAGGTAAGAATGGTAGGAGGAGGGGAGGGGTGGCTGTCCTGATTTCTAGACATAATCCATTTAAACCTGGGAGTATGTGATGGCTGGCTGGTCATAATATAGGGCACCATAAGTGAACAAGCAGTTACTCTTGCAAATGCCTGTTTTCTCCCAGGACGGGCTGTACCGCAGCTCAGGTAACTCCTGGATAAAATAGTTCAAATGACCGTAGGGGTGCTACTGCTAGTGGGTGATTTCAACATCATCCCAGACCCAACATGGGACTATTCCAATCCATCTCCCCCCCCAATGGACTCCCGCTCATAAGTACTTTAAAATATTTATTGAGGAGGTGGGCTGGGGGGGGGAGATGCATTGAGGCACCTGCACCCTTGCACCCAAAACTACTCCCACTATTCTGCAGTCCACCAGACCTACTTGTGCATTGACCAATGTTATACCCAGATTGAGAACCTAGAATTTCTGGTGGACTCACGGATGGGGGTCATAATTCATTCAGACCATGCTTCACTTACCAGTCTTTGGAGCATGGGCCTGCAGCACCATCACACACTATGGTGTCTAAACCCCTACTACCTTAGGTCACAACCCTTTAAGGAGCTCCTAGTAAATGAAATAGAAAACCCCCCTGCCAACTCCACCCCAGCGATTAGATGGGACATGATTAAAACAGTCCTGCGGGAGACAGATCATACAATATACATCAGCCCAAGCTACACTAGTAGGGAGCATAAATCACAGTTAGAAGACACTTTGCACTTCCTACAAATGGCTCACAAGCAGGGAGACCACACAGCTCACCAGCAGCTGCAACAGACCAAAGCTGAGCTGGATCGGCTCTGTAAACAGCAGACTGAGATTGCTTTTACATTCTTGAGCCAGAGATATTACGAGGTTGGGCCAAGGGCTATACACCTTTTGGTATACCAGCTACGAAAACAAAAAATGAAAAAAATGAATTCCACAATCACTGTTATAAAACACCCAATAGATGACAGGCCACTAACAAAAACTACATGATATAGTCGAGGGCTTTACCTCCTACTATTCCATGCTATATACCCCTGAAACCATTGTGCCCCCCGCTGCCATAGCAGACTACCTGCGCACACTCACCCTGCTGAGCTTGACACAGGAGTAGGGAGACCAGTTACTGCGGCCAGTAATGGGAATGGAAGTGACTGTGGCCATCTACAGATCTAAAACGTTTAAGGCTCCATGTCCAGATGGCTATGGTGCAGAGGTTTACAAGTCTGCTAAGGAACAACTTCTCCCAACCCTGCTGTCCACCTTCAACTCGGTCCTGGAGGGTGACCCCCGGACTTGGTCCATACTGCCATCTCGGTTATCACAGAGGAGGTAAAAACCCGTTGCAGTGCGGCTCATACTGTCTGATATCGATTCTTAATGCAGACTACAGAATGTTCATGAGTAGTATTGCCCAGTAGTATCTGCCGCAACTGATTGACAGGGACCAAACAGAATTTGTCCGTAACCATACTACCACTGATCATATCAAGTGCACCCTGCATATTATCCATGAGATTGAGACTGTGAAGGTCCCTTCAGCCCTGATAAGTCTAGATGCCAAAAAAGCATTTGTACAGGTTTTCTGGCCCTTTTTATGTGCAACAATGGGTAAAATAGGGATCCCGAGGGCTTTAATACAAGTCGTTAGAAACATCTGTTCTTCCCCCAGGACTTGCATCAAGATTGGCAGACACCACTCCCCCTATTTTCCCCTCTTTAGAGGCACTAGGCAGGGATGCCCTCTGTCCCCCTCTGCTTTTTGCAGTATTCATGGAACCACTTGCACAAAAGATACATGCATCAGCAGATGTCCTGGGAATCACATTGAGGAACACTGAACATCGAATCACGTTCTACGCAGATGACGTATTACTCTATCTGCAGGATCCCGAAAGGGCCCTGCCTAGAATAAAGCAGATTCTTGAGGATTTCTGTGGGGTGTCAGGGTATAGCCTTAATGTGACAAAAACTGAGTTGCTGGCTTTTCATTACATCCCCTTCCTGGCTGTCAAGACTATGTTTCCATACACCTGGGACTTGGATAAGCTAGAATACTTAGGGGTGTATCTATCTTGAAGCCCATCAACTGCATTTAAAAATAACTACGCCCCATTTACCTCACAGTTGAAAAACGACCTCACCAACTGGAACACTTTGCCTCTGAGCCTCACTAGGAGAATTGCTGTTATCCGAATGGTGACCCTTCCTAGGGCCCTCTACCTGTTCCAGGACATGCCTGTTCCACTGGCGAGGTCGGTGTTTGGTTGTTGGGGCCAAGCTATATCCAGATTTGTCTGGGCAGGGCAGAGACCCAGGGTCTGCCTAAAAACACTTACCCTCCCCAAAGCAAAAGGTGGACTATCCCTACAGGATCTGCAGTCATACTACTGGGTGGCCCAACTGATGCACCTGATAGTGGGGCAGATCTTCATCCCCACTGCCCATTGGGCAGAGATGGAGCAGTTGGTGGTTCCCCATCTAGACCCGGTCGCTTCAAGGGCCTTGTCCACAAACCCTTGGATACAACGCCACGTGACCATATGGGCAGACATTAAGAAAGTACTACACTTAACCCCCTATATACCTCTAATCAGCCCGATCTCGTGCCTGGATGACTTTTTACCTAGCCACTTAGACCATGGATTTAGGCAATGGAAGAAATATGGCCTACAGTATCTCACCCAACTATGTACTCAAGGATGTTTCAAAACCTTTGAAGAAATACAGAGAATCTATGGACTCATGCACAGAGATTTTTATAGATTCCTACAACTGAGACACTATTAAAACTCGTTGCCTAAAGAGGTGAGAACCCCTGAATTATATCCACCATTAATCACCACACTGATTTCCCTCAATTCCACATTAAACCAAGGACATCTAGTCTCCACCTTTTACCACCCCCTTGTTACTGCCCATGAATATTCAGCTGATGGGGTGATCAGACAGAGGCAGGGAGAGCTGAGGATGCCCCTCTCCAGAGAGGATTGGCACCAAAATACAGCCAAGGTAACCAGTTCCCACCAGTGGAGGGAGTACACTTGGAAGAACATAATCGGATACTTCAGAACACCTACTGTAACCAGGCATTACACTCCTACTGGAATGGCAGACTGTTGGTGACAATGTGGTGAGGTCAGAGCACACCACACCCACATAATGTGGTCCTGCCCCAAATTACTCTCCTTCTTACAGGCCGTTCAGTCTGAACTTCAGGAGGTGTTTGGACCACAGTTACAACTGACATAAGCCTTGTATATACTACTGCAATATACTAGGGGACTCTGAGACTCAAACGCTAGATGCTGCCTGGGCCTACTGATAACTGACATTAAGAAGACCATCATGAAGGCCTGGCTCAGCCCTAAAGTCTCTACCATACAGGACTGGTGGGTAATAGTCACCCAAATTTACCAACTAGAAAAACTCGCTCATAAGCTGAATGACCAGCAAAACAGGTATAACTCCAGGTGGAACACTTGGATTTTATATTACATGACAAAAGAACCGACCTTCATACCCTGAACGAGTTCGAGACTCCTGGTGCCCCCAGGGCCATCCTTTCCACCACCACTGTCTTTGGGAACCGACCTCTTTCTGCTCCTCTGATGCACTGTTTACTGGATACACCTCTGATGCACTCTTTACTGGATCCACATTGTACTGATTTAAGTTGCTTTTTTATAAAAAAACAAAATAGTTTTGGGGGTATTTCGCCTAGTATAAAAAAAACAAATTGCTTAGAATTCATTGCATACCGCCGTTAGAAAGGTAATTTTGTGCTGAACAACTTTGTGACTCATTCTTTGCATGTAGCACTTATGGTTGATGAGGTATTCACATTTGTTTATGGTTTGGTGTGCATGGCTTCATTTTTGCTTAGATCCAAGATGCAGTGGTTAAAGGGGAGCTGTCAGTGGTTCCATGTCATAACGGCGATCGTACATTGCTGGAAAAAAAAGAAGACGATGTACACTCGCAGTGAAACAATGGAAAAAGCTTGTTCTGCAGGGGCTGTGCTCCCCACATCTCCCTAAATAAAGATTACTAACTCCAGGGGGTGGGGGATGCATGTTGGGGAGGGGTGAAACTCCAAAAAATAAAAGCTCAAACAATGTGGTGAACAAAACCGAAAAAAATCTGTATCCCTCCCCAGCCCTGAATTCTGCACCCTCCTCACTCTAGCCAGCCACCCTCACCACTCCACCAAGCTACCAGCTCGGCAGCCGCTTGCCGCACTACCTGTTACATATCCTCTCTCTTTTTCCTGTCTCCCTTCCTTTCTTTCTGTCACCCTGTTCCTCCGATCACTACCCTTGCAGGATAGCCCACATAACAGGCGCTGAAAGTGAGTTGCTCATATTCGAGTCGTTCACTTTCAGTCGCTGTTATGACGGTATACCCCTGTCAACAATAAGAGCATCACACCCAAGTGTGAGGCTGGTCCCAATTAGCCCTTTGTGTGCAAAACACCTTTTTTTACCTAATGATTACTGCAGTGCAGTATATTGTATCAGGCTAATTTCACTGACTTGTAAGATGACATTTCCTGTTGATTTAAAGGGCACAGTCCCCCAAGTTCCACCTGAACAAATGGAGACACACACCCAGTAGTGGAGATAAATGGCCACAGTCATGTATTTATTAATCAAACCAATCATCATACAGACGTGCGCTGCTAGGTGGTCTTGGTTGGTGTACTCTATCTAAACCACTTGAGGGAAGCCATCTAATACTGCAAGCCCACGTGAGGGACTCTGGCCTCCGGGGCATGAGGAGTGGTTCTTGACTGGCTGCCCAGGACCATTGACTGGAGAGGCTACCCTTGGCTGTCACCTTATTCGTAAATTGATTGAGCCCTAGCCGGACGATTCCAGCACTCCCATCAGCCTCTAGGTAATCTGTCTGCACGAGACCATAACCCCCCTGCATCAACCAACATAAACCAACTAATACCATTGTAATTGTACCTTCTAAGACCCCAGTGGCTTCCATTTCATGACTGTGACATCCTAATCTCTCTACCTACCCTAATCGAAATCTCGCTGGAGGAGGTGAAAAAACTCGGAAAACTCAGTGGGGAAAAAACTGTGAAAATTCCTTCTCGGCCCCTAAGGCGGTCCCCCCCAGTGGAACAGCGAGCCCCTACCTGCCTGCCATTCCCCCCTGTATTTTTTTATGAGGGGGTTTATCTGAGGAGAGAGAGCCAAGAGGGAATGCTCCTCTTACCCCAGCCTTACATAGGACATTGGCTCCTCCTTGGCCTCTGCCCCCGCTCCTGGGAACACCTCCCACCCATCCCTACTCCTTCTGGGTGGTACATTACTGGCCAGCCCCTCCCCCCCAATTGTCACTCAGGTGAACATGCCTACAGACAGAGGTCTACCCCCTGCTTTTCATTGTGGGCTCCTTCATTGTCTTATAGGGCACAGTTCCCCCTGAAGAAACGGAGACACACACCCAGCAGTGGAGATAAATGGCCACAGCCATGTGTTCGTTAATCAAACCAATCATCATACAAATGTGCGTTGCCAGGTGGTCTTGGTTGATGTACTGTCTATCCAAACACCAGCCTTCCCTCACTTGAGGGAAGCTGTCTGATACTGCAGGCCAACGCGAGGGGCTCTGGCCTCCAGGGCATGATTAGTGGCTCTTGACTGGCTGCCCAGGCATCCCCTCCCCACCATTCAGGGACACCTCAATGCTGCTGGCCTTCGTCTGGAGAGACTGCCCCCCGGCTGCCATCTTATTCATAAATTGGTGAGCCACAGCCGGACAGGCCCAGCACTCCCATGAGCCTCTGGGTGATCTGTCTACACGAGACCATAACCTCCCCTCCCCCCACCGTTACTTCCTCTGCTTCAACCAGCCAATACCACCATGCCACCACAGGGTAAGCTTTCTCCCTACTCACATCCCCACAGGCACATCAGGCCAGGCTTATCTCCACTGCCTGGCATATTTCTTCTAAAAACCTAATCTAACCCTATCCTAGGTAAATGTACCTCATCTTTTGCATACAAACCTGGGTCCTGAATTCTGATCCAGTCATGCCTTGCTGCAATGCTTCTGTTTTTTTTTTGCTTTTCAGAGCTTGTCTTTATTTTATAATTCAACGTTTATTCACCACATTTTCCACATTACAGGAGGCAGTAATGAACACTTTGACATAGGATTTATAAAACAAATCATACTGCCCCAACCCTTCCCCCCCCTCGGCACAGCAATTCATTCTACACTGTTATCACCCGCTAACTACCTTTACCAAAAATAAAGGTGGTAACCTCAACTACACACTACTTCATAGCCACCGTAATTAAAGTGTGAAGGGGATCCCAGATATCCTTATACCTATGTAGTCTGTTTTGAAGGCTAGCAATAGCCTTTTCTGTACGTATATTTGCTAAGATCTCATGGAGCCACTCCTGATATGTTGGACCGGTCCTTTCCTTCCAACGCCTGAGAATGACTTTTTTAACCAAGAGCGCCACCATAGATATGTGAAATCTCCGGATTTTAACCTTTATGGAGGACAGATCCCCCAACAGGCAAATATCCAGTGTAAAATAATCTTGTAAACCCGATGAAGGATCCAGATTGATTTTTATATGCTCCCATAATGATGCTATCCGGGGGCACGACCAGAAAAGAATGAAAAAGTGATCCTGTGTCCTGGGAACACTTATTACACCTATCGGTATCAAGAAGGCCCCATTTCACCAGTTTAGTTGGGGTATAGTATAGGTTATGCAAAATGTGGACCTGCATGAGACGTAATCTATCTTGGGATACATATTTATGACAGTACATCCAGAGGACGGACCATTTAAAAGTGTAATGGGGAAAAAATGAAACCTAGAAGTCAGTGGGGCCACCACCGCATCCAAACCTCCATCAGAACAAGACTTGATAAATCTTAGAAATTACACCAGAGGAGACAAGAAAAGGGGAACGTTCCGATACCAATGCAAAGGTCGGTGGACAGGGTGGGGTGGCCCCAAGGACCGTGTTTAACAAGTGCCTCATTTGAAACACTTTAAAAATCTGAGACTCTGGCATTTTGAACTTGTATATGAACTGAGAAAATGAGAGCCACTCACCAACTTCATCCAGAAATGAAGATACTATCCCCTCTCCTAAATGAGGCAACCATGAACGGGAAATTTTCTGTTTGTTTATAGTGAAAGCTGGGGAATTCCAAATAGATTGAGCGAGAGATCTTTACTTTGATTGTAACGCAGGAAGAGCACAGTGCGAATGTACTCTTAGCGAGGTCATGATAGTGGGACATTTATTAATATCTTGCAACTGGAAATTTTAGATAGAGCGTAGTCAGGGGTCCATGTTCATAGATTGGAAAAATCTAATTCAGTCTTAAGCCAAACCAGTTCATGTTATCTGGACCGGTCTTACCATCTCAAGTATTAGCAAATGGCTAGCCCAGTAGTAGATGGGCCAAGTAAGGAATCCGCAACCCCCCCTCATTCTTAGGTGCAGCTAATTTGTGGTATGCCAACCTGGAGGTCTTACTCGACCAAATAAACTTGGTAAAGAGTTTGTGTTTTCTGAAACCAATTTAGGGGGACGAATGAATTAAGATGCAACAATGGATAAAATAAACGGGGAAACACATTCATCTTAATTATATTAATACGACCCCATAAAGATAGCGGGAGTTTATCCCATCTCTCTAAATCTTGAGTGATCCCCTGCAGAAGGGGGGTCCAGGTTTTCCTTAAACTACAAGGAGGGATTACGCGTTAATTTTATGCCTAAATGTTTAATAACCCGGGGTGACCAGCATAGTCACAGAGAAATGTCGGTCTTAAAGACTTTATGGTTAAGAGGGAAAAAGGATGTCTTATTGGGATTTAACTTATAATTCGAGAAACTACTAAATCTATCAACCTCCCTTAGCATAATCGGTATGGATATTAACGCGATTAGCCAAATGAAGGAGAAGGTCATCAGCGTACGCTGTTATTTTCACTACCTCATTCCTAATGGGAATACCTTGTATTCCTTCATTATTGAGAATATGTTGAATAAGGGATTCCAGATAAAGATTGAAAAGTAATGGAGAGAGAGGGCATCCCTGCCTCGTACCTGACCTCAGTGTAAAAGGCTTGGAGAAGGTCCCATTCCCTGAAATCCTCGCTGTAGGAGACCGGTAAATTGCCCTGATCCGATCTATGAACATGGATGGGAATCCAAATGCCTTGAGAACTTGAAATAGAAAAGTCCAGTTAACCAGATCAAATGCCTTCTCGGCGTCCAGGGAGACCAACCCTGTAGGATATATGGCATCCCTGAACTCCGAGAAGACATGTGAGAGAGTACACAGGTGATCTGCAGATGCATGTCCTCTCATAAATCCCACTTGAGACATACTCACAAGATCCGGAAGAACCAGGGTTAGTCTATCTGCCATTATCTTCAAGAGAATTTTGACATCTTGATTCAGCAAAGATATTGGCCTATAGCTCTGAACCATTTCTGGGTCTTTGTCCAGTTTAGGTAACAAAACTATCAGTGCCTCAAACAGATGTGCATCTGCCATCTCTCCAGATAAAATATGCAAATAGAGACGATGCAACTCGGGAAGTAGTTGCTATATGAAAACTTTATAAAATAAGGCCGAAAACCCGTCTGCACCCGAGACTTTACCCATAGGCAAGTTCTTTATAAGAGTAGCTATCTCTTCCTGTGATAAAGGGGAAGATATCAATTTCTTTTGAGACTCACATAGTATCGGAAGATGTGCTTCCCTGAGATACTCATCCAGTTTTTGAATGGGCAGAGGACTATTCATGTCCCTATATACTGTAATTGTTCGTAAAAAGTAGCAAATTCCTGGACTATATCTGAGGGGGATACCTTCAGGGTCCCATCAGACTGAGACCTTATTGGGGTATAAATCTTGCCGATTCTTGTTGTTTTAAACGTGGAGCCAACAGGCGCCCCGCCTTTCCTCCTTGATCTGTAAAACTGGCCTTTGTATGGATTATTGCCAACTCAGCCTTTTCTCTTAACATTCCCAAATATTTATCTTTATATGTTAATAGCTTCTGTGACTCCCCTTGAGAAATTTTATCTGGGTGTATATTTTCTAATACCCGTATCTGAGACAATAAGAAGAGTAACTCAGTTTCCTGTGCCCTCTTCCTCTTTGTAGCTAGACTAATGAGAATGCCCCTTATATAAGTCTTGAAGGCTTCCCAGAAAATATCCGGTCTTGCACTATCTATTGGGTTGGTGGAAAAGAAAAACTATATTTGCTCTCTCACCTCTCTTCGATATTTTTCATCTTTCAGTAATTGTTCATTTAATTTCCATCTGGTCTCCCTTTTGGGGATGTTAAGAAAAGCCAAATTACCCAAGACTAAAGAATGATCCGATATTGGACCCGGTTGGATCGAGGTGGATAGTACCCCTGGCAAGAGCTCGTGAGAAACTAATAAGTAATCAATTCGAGATTGCATGCCATGCACTGGTGAGCAATAGGTATATTCCCTAATATTAGGATGTGTGACCCACCAGACATCGCACAATCTACACTGATCCATCATTTCCTTAAAAGCCCTGTGTCCAGGTGACGGTCACCTCGACCCAGTGCTTGATCTATCCAGATTCGGATCCAAGACCAAATTAAAATCTCCCCCAATGTAATTGGAATAGGGAGTATAGAAGAATCGTGTAAATCAATTTCATAAAAAGAGGGATCATCTGTGTTTGGACCATATATGCTACCTAAAACCAATGGCATGGCCCAAATAGTACCCTGAACTAAGACGTATCTGCCTTCCACTTCCTTGTATACCTGAGAAGGGACAAATGGGATATCTCTGTTAATCAATATCATGACCTCGCAACTATTGGTTTCCCCTGAAGCATAAAAAACCTAACCTATCTGTTGTCTCCGAAGTTGTAATACTTTGGAATCCACTAAATGAGATTATTGTAAGAATATCATCTGGGCACACAACAGACTCGGGTGTTTAAGTACCTGATATTGTTTCAGTTTTTTCCTGATCCCCTTCACATTCCACGTAGCAATATTAATATTCTGAGCCATCTTTATCAGGTATAATCCAGATAAGAAATCTAACATATACTGCAGTCATGTAACAGATGATTCTATTCCCCTGAATCTGCTGTGCCGGTCTCCCAACCCCATTAAACTCCTATCCCTCCTGCCCCCGATTACCCTCGAACAATCCACATCATCCACATCATCAGTAACTTCAAAACATAGTCCATAAAACCATCCACCCAAATCCGCTCTTGTCACTAGCAACGTTCAGCAATACTCCATTTACTACCTCCCCCAGCCCCGAAAACTGTCCCCAAACCCTGTATTCTTTATAATACATTCCCCCTTTTTGAGATGTTAGTAATAAAAGAGAGAGAATGCAGCATCCCTACAATACAAGCCCTTGTATCTATTGCCTGTCCTCTAATGAGGGCCATTGAGAATAGGCCAGTATCGAGATAACATCGCCACCAGTAACATCACGGCTTACAAGGGCGTATGGCTTGTTGAGTGTGGTAAGGCGCCTCATGGTGCAAGATCGGGAAATTGGCCTCAGTCAAACATAACATTCACTGAGCAGACCTTCGTCTCAACAGGCTCTCCAACCCTATAGGGACAGGCCCCCGTTCCTCTCCTCCCAGTTGCTGTGCCTTTGCCCCAGTGAATCCCAGTTTATCTCCTGCTTTAGCAACCCTTAACACTCATGAAGCACAAGCTCCCTCCTGTGTTGTGAGTGTGTAACTGCTCCCTGATGCCTTACAAGGGAAAGGACAACACAGCTCTTGTAACTGGATTTCCCAAAAGGCTAAAGCTAAAGCCTTCCACCAAACCCTTCCTTACCAAACTCTCACAGGGGAGGGGGAGACCAGATATTGCTGAATAGGTATTGTTTTCTGACAATGCGAAAACTAGTGAGAAATCGCTTGATTGCTTGAAACCCCAGACCCAGACAAAACAACCAAGAATATACTTCTGTGATTGGAACACTTAAAAAACTGAAGGGCCCGAAACCCCAGACCCAGACAAAACAAATAAGAGCATGTATCTTATTCGGGCTGAAGTGAGAGTCCAAGAATGTTTAACCGCTGCTTTCCAGAAGATCCCTTTACATGAGTGCCCAGCCTTCTCAAAACGGCTCACATCTTGTCGAGAGAGACCGAAGGCCTTCATGTGTCCCTGAAGAGATCTGGCAATGCTAATTTTAAACCAGCAAACGCTGTCTCCGGATCTTCGTAGGTAGCCCAGGAACCAGCCACCCATACCTGTAGCCTGGCCGGGTATCCCATACGAAATTTAAGTCCAGCCACAATGATTTTTGAAACAACAGGATGAAAAGCCGCATGCTTCAAGTGGACTGAACCCCGAATATCTTGCGCTATTCTAAGCTTAGCTTGCTCCCAGCGAACTTCTTGGAGTTCTCTCACTTTGTACAGGAAATCTTCTCGTTCTAAGAAATTCAAGAAATGAGAAATTATAGGTGGGGGCATTGCTCTGGGAGGGGGCTTTGGTCTTAATTACCTGTGAGCTCTCTCAATTATATATTTGGCCCCAAATGGGGAAGGGCTTGCAATCTTCTCGGAACAACTTCTGGGTAAAAGCTATAGTATTCTGATCCTCTTCTCCCTCTGGTAACCCGAGGATCACAACATTATTTTTCCGGCTACGACCTTCAAGGTCTTCAAGCTTGACCTCAAATCTAGACAGTTTCTGGCACATTGCTGCCATCTCAGGCTCGAACCTCTCCACTTGCTTCTCTAAAGAGAAGATCCTAGTTGTGTTGTCTGAGGTGGCGAGGGTAATCTCTTCTATTTTTCTCGTGAGCGATTTCATTTCTGATGCCATCTCCTTAATCTCATCTCTGAATGATTTAAATTCCTCCAGAAATCTAGACAATGTGAGTGGCTCCTGATCTGCCCCTAGATTCAGAACATCTCCCTTTTCTGCTCCACTCGAGGACTGGGATTTTTTTGAGGCCTTCTCTGGTGTAACTGGCAGGGTATGTTTCTGCTGTTGCTTTTTCATGTAAACATCCATTCTCTCTCAAAATCGCCCTGCAAGGGCACAAAGTTGTAGGGAACCAGAATAACACAAAATTAGAGGTTTAGAGATCGAGAAACTATACCAAAAAATGAAAATAAAGAGACAGGAGGCTGGAGCTGTACAGAGGAGGGACTATCCAGTAGCTTGCATCACGTGGTCCCGTGCCCCCAGTGCTTCTAACAAATGTGCTCATGGCTGCATTGTGTAGCTGCCTCACTTTTTCTAAGCCTTGGGGTCTTGCGCATGGCACCAGTGCATTCTCTGAATCATGTCAGACTATATGATATGCACACCGGGCCACATGCCCTTCAAATAACTTAAGTCCTCTTTTCCTTGCCATATCAGGTTGATGGAAGACATCACCCCAGTGTCATTACCACCCAAATGAACAACCAGGATCTGCGGAGGTCCCTTCAGTCGAGCTTTGGCCAACACCATTGAAAGTAGCCCTTGCCAGCGCATACCTCTGTGGCCCAGCCAACTCACTTCAAAGAACTGCTGATCTAGGTATAAGTTGCTGCCACCCCGGCTTTGTTCCACATGTCTGGCTACCCAGTGCACGAAGGAATGCCCACACACCCAGATCCTCATCTTCTGAAACTGAACTGGACCTGCTAAAACAAAGGAAAAGGTTAAAGCATGTGCTGCCTTCCGTGACCTTCAAATGCATGTGACCGCCATCTGCCTAATGCCTGAATCTGCTTATCTGTGTACCCTTCTATCTGAGCATGTGATGCCACTCCAATCTGAAAGGAGTGGGTGTTGAACCTCTAAGTTCATTCCCAAACTTTCCAGGCTTTTGCTCAACACATGTTTGAACTGAAAAGCAGTAGCCGGGGCTCCGTTCTCATGATGAAAGAATGCTATTTCACTACCCATCCTGTTGTTGAGGTAGTCTTGGATCCTTGCCTGTACCTCCTACTGAACTCCCGGCAGGATCTTAATTGGCACCAGCAACTTCATGCCCTGGTGTATGTCTTGCTCTTGCACAGGCAAATGAAGACACCCACTTTTCTCAGCGTCACATCTTCATCCATCAATGACACTGGCAATCCCACTGCTTTGCTAGTTTGCACTAGTTCAGATACCCTGAGCGCGCCACAGAAGGCCGCTAGAAAGGCTGCAAACAGCCGAGCCTTCGATTCAGAAAAGTAAATGCACTGTAGCACGCCCCACACATGATTCAGGAGGTCCGGACTAATTGGTCTGCCATATGGTCCTTTCGGAACTTCATGGGCCCACACTTCAAGCAGTTTGCTCAAGGAAAAAGCTCCCGTATGATCTGCGTAGCCCATGACCTTGGAAAACCAGGCAATGCCCACCTTTTATGGAGGACGTAGGCACACAGATGGTCCACTGGGATGGGCCATAAATTCCCCCAACCTTGATCGTGGCGTACACTTAGAAAACTCTACCCTTCTCTGATAGGCTGCGCGCATGCTAGGTGCCAGTGAACTCCTGCTCAGTTCCCATGCTTTGCTGTTATCAACTCCCACAGGTACGCTGGGACTTGCCTGGGTTATCTCTCCACTGCTGGTGTTAGCTGCCGAAACCTCAGCCATTGCGAATGAGAGAGAGTGTCAGCAATACCATTTTCAACACCTGCAACATGCAGTGAACTGAATTTAATGTTCAGCGTTAAACATTTTAGTACAAAGACCCTCATGAGATCGCCCGTTGGGCCTTTGCCCCCTGCTGGTGATTGATAGTGTGTACCACCCCAGTATTGTCTGACTGGAAAACGATGGCTTTATTTTTAAATTGCTCACCCCATATCACCAGGGCCACCACTGTAGGAAAGAATTCCAGCAGGGTAACCTGTCTCAGCAACCCCCTTGCTGCCCACAACGCTGGCCACTGGCTTGCGCACCATTGACCTTGAAAGTAGGCCGCGAAGCCCAGCCTGCCTGTGGCATCGGTGAAGAGCTCCAGCTCCTGGCTGGTGCAGAGGGTCTGCCAAATTTCCCACCCATTAGAGCACCCAAGAAGGCCTACCACGCATCCAAATCCTCCTTCATGGATTCAGTTACCCCTATCCTATGATGTGGCTTGGAGCAACCTGACCCCACTTGCACAAAATGGTGCATAAATCTATCAGCATGATTCTTCATGCGGACTTCAGATATCCCACCAGCTGCTGCATCCCACATAGTGTGGTTATCCGCACCCATGCTATGTTTTGCAGCATCACCCTTAGTGTGTCCAATTTTTGCTGGGGGAGTCTGCACTCTCTGGCCAGTGTGTCGATTTTGATACCTAGAAAGGACAGTGTAGTGGTGGGGCCCTCAGTTTTATCCTAGGCCAGTGGCACTCCTACATCAGTACACACCACTTAGAAAGCGTCCATGAGCCAAGTACAAGTCCCTGAACCTGCTTTCCCAACAAAAAGAAAGTCCTCCTGGTAATGTATCACCTCAGTTCTCCTGGCTTGCGTGGTGGCCCAATGCAATGCCAAGCTAAATTGTTCGAACACTGAACATGCCAGTGCAGAGTCCATGGGCATGCAGTTGTCCCTGTAATAGAACCCCTTGAATTTCATCCCCAGTAGTTCCCTATCATTCAGGTGTACTGGCAGTAACCTGAAGGCTGACTCTTATGTACGTCTTCCCTAATATCACCCCCTGCCCAACCCCCAATCACGTTTAG
This sequence comes from Neoceratodus forsteri, assembly GCA_016271365.2. NCBI lineage: Eukaryota > Metazoa > Chordata > Ceratodontiformes > Ceratodontidae > Neoceratodus > Neoceratodus forsteri. The sequence goes on along the minus strand of JADMNL010000022.1, from coordinate 535,360,454 downwards.
TGCATTGTTGAACTGTGCATATAAAACTGTTGTATATTCTGGCTCTATGAAGTGATTCACTGACTCGTCCTCAGAGTAGGATAGATGATTGATCATCCTGAATTCCCTTGGAGTCTTCTTTGGAACCAGCCCGATAGGTGAGACCCACAATAAAGGGCTTGGCAATTTCCCTGCTGCTATCTTCTTTCTGAGTTTTTCCCTCACAACCTCTGGTCACTCCCTGGCAGATTTCAGGTTTTCTGCCTCATACAGATGGCATGGGTCTTCATACGGGCTCCAGAAACCTGTCCCAAACCACTCTACCATGTACTGCGCAACTGTTTTAACGGGGTAATGAGTCAACCTCTCTAAGTTGCTTCACCCTTATGGGTGTTGGGAGCCTTGTACCAACCCTTCTTTGAGGGATGAAAGGACCCAGCCCTGGAGCCCCGTCGACATTGCGTGAAGGAATGAGGCAGGCCGTAGGCTAGACACTCGTGCTTAAACCTGCAATGATCCACCTTGCACATGCCTTGATTAAAGAAGTAGCATTGCCCCCCACTTGGTTTTTCCCTATTCTCTTGTGTCCATTTTTGGGGGAACAATGGTCTTCTAACGGGGCTGCTACTGTCTGTAAGCTGGACTCCTCCCCCTATGTCTGTGGCCCACAAAAGGGGCATGTCCAACATGTCCCATGACCTCCTCGCATCATACTGCATCCTTCTCCTAAACTCATCATATTCTAAACCCCGGTTTTGCGCTGCATGGCTATAATACAGCTCAGGTGGACCCTCAGTCCTCCTGCCTTCGCCTGGTTTTCTTGCATCAACAGGCCTGCATAAATTGCAAAGTGTGCCAACCAGTTCTCCCAGGTTCACTTAATTGGGGCCTTTAGTTTTTTTCTCTACTCCATCATCCTTCTCTTTCTTGTTTTTTTTCTTCTTCAGTGACTCTGGGTCTATTCAGTGATATAAATACATCAACAAATTCCCCTTTTGTGATTTGCTGCCTCACTCTGTCTGATAAGTGAGACCCCACTGGTTTACCCAGGCTCACAAAACCCTGAGCTGCCACCTGCCCTGTAGGGAGCTGCCCCCTGGGGACCAGTTCTGATAATGCCACCATACTGGGTCCCACCAATTTTCCCACTGTGCCCAAGCTGACCTGGGCTTTCCAAAACTGAGCCCACTCCTGGGCCGCAATAAAGGTCAATATCTTATCCTACTTCTGCGTGAGCCTAGCATATCTCGCTGCCAGCCCTGTTAGTGGCTCGACACTGGGAGCGTCCACCCTTACCACTTTGGCTGAAGCTGCCAAGGCTTGCCCCAGATGTGCCAGGGGCTGCTGCCCTCTGGCCAACAATGGTTCTGGATTCATATCCGCACTGGGATGTTGGCCAGTGGCTGACCCTCCCTTACCTTCAGGCCTTTTTTGGGGCTTCCTGCCCCATCTCGCTGGTACTCGCTGAGGGCCCTCCAACATCTGCTTAAGCAACTCTCCTAGCTCATCTACTGACATGTTCTCCAAATCCAGATTTCCTGCCAACTGTAGTTCCTTGATCTTCTTGGGTGGCTGTGCCAGATTGGGATCTGCCACTGAGACTGACACCTCTGGTTCAGGCCGCAGCACTTCCACTGAAGCCGGTGCCTTGGGCTGCTGCTGCTGTTTCTCTTCCTTTCTGGCCCTGAAACAGCGCCTCCCACCACATCTTGTCCTTGCTCTGCGCCAGCTCTGCCAGCTGACTTTCCAGACTGCTTGAGCCGCTTGCTTGCCCACCCATCGCCGTCCATTCTGACTTGAGGCTGCAAAACAGATTAAAATACACACAAACACCTTCACACCTCCCTGGCTACTGTACCAACTTAAGTTGCACTCCAGCCAGAGATACTGCCAGCAAACAGAAGATCATTAATGCCACTTCCTTGTACCTGTATATTTACATTTTTCATTTTATTAATTATTTTTGGTAGCTATCCCCTTTGTGTATGTCTGTGTGCCTGAAAACCCAAAGCTGCTGTGAGGCTTCTGACTTGCTGCAGACTTAATATTATTAGTTTTTTTTTTTTTTTTTTGGGGGTGTTGAGTCTCACCATGCCTTTGCTTCTGCTCAGCACTTATTTTCCTATGCAACTGTTACTTAAGTATCCCTCCTCTGCAGACCTTGTTGTACCTTTTTTTAGCCTGAGCCATAACCGCTTCCCAGGTCTGTCACTAGGTGTCACCCTATGCAGCCCATACTTTTACTGAAGCAGAACTGCCTAGCTGCAGCCATGCCCCAAACCAGCTAACTCGATTTTAACATTGCTGCTGATTATTAGCTTGCCGTTTAAAATGCTCAGCCTGCTAAATATTAACACAACTGCTGAAAGTGCACCTTATCTACTAGCCTCTCCAAAAACAGTTTGTTCATTTAAGCAGTAATTCACCATTGTACTCAACCACCTCATGTACAGTCGTGCTCAAACTGAGCAGCTGCACTCTGTGCTCATTTTTTTTCCTTTTGTAATTTCCAGGTCTGCCACAGGCATGTACCCCCACTGCACCACTATCCTTCTGGTTGTTCCCTCTGCCTAGACTTTAAGTATGGGGGGGCAGCATGCCACATGGCTTTGGCATCAGCAGCCCCACGCCACCCATTCCCCTGACCTCCAGCCGCTCGCTTTCCCAGCTTAAGTGTCCCATGCTCCAAGCACAGTGTTTAATTCTTTATGGTTTTAATCCTTGCTGCTATAAGATCTGGAGTGACCCAGGGGTGAGTGCCTCCATATAGCCATCTCATTGCGGCCTGATGGCACCACCGCACCCACTCCTCTCGGCCCCAAGCCACCTTTGGATCAGTGGATTCTTTTCCTGTCTGCAGGTAAGGCAGAACGGGTCGGGAAGCATAACCTAAGCTTGGGGTGTGGATGGGTGGAAGGGAGGTTTCAACTATGCCCGTTGCGTCTCTCCCGAACCCTAAGGCCACCAGTTGCCTTATGCTCTGTGGACACCTGTGGCCATGTGGCATGCACCCAGAGTTCGTTAGACCCCCCCCCCTTCCCAAGCGAGTTTCTTCCTCCAGCTATTCTGTGTTAGCGGACTGGAATTGGTGGGTCTGTTTGCGACCACGGCCATCCCCAGGCCCGGATCAGGGCCCCCCCTGCAGCCTGCTCACCCCACTGCTCCTGGCCCACCATCAGATCCCCTGTCTGCCTCTCAGTGACCCTATATACTGGGGCAGCAATCTTGCTGCAGTTCCTAAGAGTGATCCTTCTTTTTCCGAGGAGAGAGGAGCCAAAGAGGGAAATATTTTCTTGCCCCAGCCTTACATAAGACATCAACTCCTCCCTCAGCCTCCACCCCCCACCCAACCCCTCTTGGGCATTCACTAAAAAAAATACCACCAACAGCTTAATCTGGTTCAAGGTCAGTTGGCATTCATCTGTATCCCCCTCCCCCGGGTCGTGCCTGAAAATAGGCAGGATTTGTCTAGTACCTTACCGGTCAACAAAAACTAAATAAAATAAATAAATAAATAAATAATAAAATTGGGCAGTACCTTACTGGCCCCCCCCCAGGTGTCACTCAGGTGAACATGCCCACAGACAAAGGTCCACCCCTGCTATTCATTGTGAGCTCCTTCATAACCAGAAATGTAGAGACCCCTGCAGGTGACATCAGGGGAGGACTGCAGCAGTGGGAGATTCAGTAGATTACAGTGAACATCAGAGGTTTTTTTTTTTTTGTTTTTTTTTTTTAGAAACTGTATTCTTCTGTTTGCTGGTCAGTGTTTTGCTGGAGCTATATATAGTCACAGAGGAGTATAGTAAGCAGGACCAGCAAACATCTGATTTTTACTTACAAAATCTTTGACATCTATACTGCGAGCTATTGAATCTTCCAGCTCTGCAGTCCTCCTCTGATGTCAGTTATAGGGAATTCTGGTATTTCTGGTTACAGGAAATGGAACCTTATAAGTCAGCAAAAATAGCCTAATACACTGTACTATACTGCAGTAAAGAGTAAGTAAAAATTTTTTTTTTTTTTTTACACAAAGTGTAAATTGGAATCAGCCTCACACTTTGGTGTGAGGCTTTTATTGCTGACAGTTCCCCTTTGAGTGCTGAGGACAGAAGGGGTGGAACTGTCAGTGAGCTGCTGTGGAGGGGATGAGTTTTACCCAATTTCCTTATATTATTTAATTTTTATGTCATAGTTTAGCACCTAGGACATCCAGGGATGGGTGCTTAAGAAATAAAATTTTACTTACTTTCTTGCTTTCTGTGAAGAAGTTCTTCCTTACAACTCTCCTGAGCCTACCCCCCCGCTTCATAGCATGACCACTAGTTCTCTGACAAAGGCTTCCCTCTTGAGCCTTATTTATACCTGAGAAGTATTTGAAAGTCTCTATCATATCCCCCTCTCCTTCCTTTCCTCCAGGGTGTACATATTGAGGTCTTTCAGTCTCTTCTTATAGGACTTTTGATGCAGACCGTGCACCATTTTAGTTGCCCTCCTCTGAACTGCATCTGCTCTGTCCTTCTGGAAATGCGGCCTCCAGAACTGGACACAGTACTCCAGATGGGGTCTCACCAGCAATTGGTACAGTGGTAGTGCTCCTTTTTTCTGCTGTTGTTTCTTCTCCTTATGCAAGTTATGTACCCCCGCATCCACTGGCTCTCCCCACAGCCTTTTCACAATGCTTGGTCACCTTTAGGTCATCAGATATGATTACCCCCGGGTCTCTTTCCTGTTTGGTGGTTCAGTAACCCCCCCCCCCAAATCATGTACTCCTCCCATGGGTTTCTGTACCCGTAATGCATGATTTATACAGTTCTTTGTATTGAATCTTGGCTGCCACACTCTTTTTTTTGTTTCCAACTTTATTTTCCTCCCCGTCTCAGCTGGGGGGAACTCTTTCAGGCATCCCGCCTTGTGCCTGCCCACCTGAGATCCACTGTAGACTGTGCCTCTCTCTCTCTCTCTCCCCCCCTTTGCCAGTACCCCTGGTTTAACCCACCTAGGGAGGGTAGCCCTGCCACTTACTTGGGCTCCTTGCAGTTCAGATTCTGGCAATGGTCGGGGCCACGCGGAGGAGTGACTAGGGTCCTGCCCAGCCAGATCCAGCGCTGGGCATGGAGGAAGGGTGCTGTCGCCTATCCCTCCAGCTGGGTGTTTTCCACGTTTTCTCCCCACCCATCCCTATGCGTGCGCACCCCCGACGCTTAACGCTTGGCAACTCTGCCAACGTCGGGCACACTGTGACGTGCAGCCAAGCTTCTGCAACAACCCCAAGTCACCACCGGAGCTCCGGACTACCCAATGCCCTCCCCCCGGGACAGGAGAGCAGCCCGCTGGGTGCTCAATCGTATCCCTTCCCTGCCGACCGACAGCGCTCAAGCTCACTCCCAAACCTGAGTCGCCAGTGTGGCATGAGGTGTGGCGTCCAGCGCCTCAATCCTCGGCCCCACCGGACCAGCTAGCTGCCACACTCTTGACCACTCCTCAAGCCTACTTAGGTCCCTAGTCATCTCCTCCCCCACTTCGGATGTCTACAAAGAGGCATACTTTTCCTTGTAGCCCCTCTGCAATGTCACTTATGAAGACATTAAAGGGGCTGGCCCTTGAACTGATCTTTGTGACACTCCACTGGTCACCCTCCTCTCCTTGGAATAAACCCAGTTTACCACCACTCTCTGTGTTCTATCCCTTAACCAATTTCTGACCCAGTTTACCATCTTGGGACCCACCCCCAGGCTGCCCAGCTTATTTACAAGCCTGCTATGTTGAATGGTGTCGAAGGCCTTGCTGTAGTTCAGGTAGGCCACATCCACAGCCCGTCCCACTTCCAGGCTGCCCAGCTTGTTTACGAGCCTCCTATGTTGAACAGTGTCAAAGGCCTTGCTGAAATCCAGGTAGGCCACATCCACTGCCCCTCCCTAATCTAATTCCCTGATCACCTAGTCAAATCTAAAGGATTTGTTTGACATGACCTTCCCTTGGTGAATCCATGCTGCCTAGCATTCTGTGATCTACTAGGTTCAAGATGTACCACAGTCCTTTCCTTCAGCAAGGATTCCATTAATGTCCCCACCACTGAGGGCAGCCTGGCTGGCCTATAATTGCCAGCCTCCTCCCTACTCCCACTTTTTTGGAGAGGGACTACATCTGCCGTCCTCCAGTCCTCTGGAACCACTCTAATTTCCAGTGATTTGTTGAACAGGACTGTCAGTGGTGCTGCAAGCACCTCTCTAAGCTCCTTTAATATTCTTGGATGTATCCCATCTGGCCCCATTGCCTTGTCCACTCTGTTTTGTGAGTTCGTTTAGGACTCTGTCCTCCATAAATGGACTGGTGTCCAACTCCCTTCCATTGATGCTCCAGTCGTTTAACTGAGGTCCCACATCTTCCCCTTTTTCTGTGAATACTGAACAGAAATATTTACTCAGGATTGCTGCTTTCTCCAAGTACCCCTCTGCACACTTCCCTCTTTCCCCATTTTAGCCTAACAATCCCACCCGGTCTTTCTTCTTTCACTAACATACCTGAAGAATGTCTTGTCCCCTTTTGTTACAGCCTGGGCTGTTTTTTCCTCCATTTGTGCCTTTGCGCTCCTGACTGCTTTCCCTGCCTCCCTCTGTTTTTCTAGATACACTTCCCTGTCCTCCTCTCCCTCTGCATTTCCTTGTGCCTCCTGAACGCTAGTCTTTTCACTCTTACCTTCCCTGCTACTTCTTTTGAGAACCATACTGTTTTTTATTTCCTCTTACTTTTGCTTAATTGCCTAACACAAAGGTTTGTTGCCTCCTCTATGGCTCTTTTTAGATTCGCACACTGTTCCTTCACACCCCCAGTACCCCACCACCTCCAGGGCTTTCCTGAGACATATCCCCATCATTGCAAAATCAGCTCTTCTGAAGTCCAGGACCCTCGTTTTCTTGTAGTTTGACTCTACCACTGTTCTCACATTGTACCACACTGTACGGTGATCACTGGACCCCAGGTGGCTACCCACCATGACATCTGCAACTCTGTCCCTGTTGGTGAGTACTAGATCTGGTATCGCTCCCTCACTGGTGGGCTGTACCACCGGCTGCCTGAGGCACGGCCCCTGCAGGGCTTCCAGGATTTCCCTACTCCTGGCTGAGGCTGCAGCTGGGATGCTCCAATCAATGTTTGCAAAATTGAAGTCTCCCACCAGCAGCACCTCCCCTTTAGATGCCATCTTATTGATGGCTTCCACTAGAACCTTGTCCAACTCTTCCCCTTGTGCTGGAGGTCTGTAGATCACTCCAGTGCAAACAGTGATGCCATTTACCATCTCTTGGGTGACCCACAGTGCCTCAGTCCCTCCCTGCATTCCCTGTATCTCAGTTGATTTTATACACTCCCTGACGTAAACAGCCACTCCTCCTCCCTTTTTACCTACCCTGTCTTTCCTAAATAGAGTATAACCTCGTATAGCTATATCCCAGTCATGGTTCCCATTGTACCATATTTCAGTAATGGTGACAATGTCCAGGTCAGCTTTGGCCATCCAGACCACTAGGTCTGGGATTTTACTTCTTAGGCTGTGAGCATTCATGTACATGGCCTTCCAAGTTATGTTCCCTTCCCTTCTGACAGCTCCCCTCTTATCCTCATGCCTCCCTTCTATACCCTTCCTGTCTTTACTTCCATTTCTCCTTTTCTCTGCTATTCTGCCTTTTCCGGTTCTAAGTACCTTGGGTGATTTCCCGTCCTTAGGGTCCTCCCTACCGACTGCTTCCTCCTGTGTGGGGGGGAAGGCGGAGACATATTGATTCTCTCTGCTTTCTTCCACCTCTCCCCTTGGCTAGTTTAAATGCTTGCCAATAAAGCATTTAAATCTTTCACCATGGATCCTGGTTCCCCCCTTGGTAGATGCAGGCCATTTCTCCTGTGTAGGCCTCCATCCCTCCAGGTGGAATCCCAGTCTCCAATGAAGCCAAATCCCTTTGCTTCTCACCAGTCCTTCAGCCATGCATTGAAACTTCTGGTGTGGAGTACCCTGTCCTCCCCCTTGCCGTAGACGGTTAACGGCTCCAAAAAGGTTACTGACCATGCCATCTGTCTAAGACCCCTCCCCAACTCACTGAACTCCTCCTGCAGTACCCTGTCCTCATCAAAGGACTGCAGAAAGTCCTCACAGATTTTCATTTTGTTCACCCCTGTGAAAGAGGGTGCCCCAGTTTTTAAACAGTGCTTGTCCAAATGGCTAACACATTATGTTATGTTGTGTTACAGGAAGTATGGTAAAGAACTTCCAGGTGTGGTTCGTGGTCATTCCACTAGCGGTATGGCCACTTCTGTAGCTTTGTTTTGAAATGTTTTCATTGTAGAAATCTGTGCAGCTGCCACATGGAGTACTGTCCACACCTTAACTAACCAGTATAGTCTGGACATTGTGTTTCGTAGACGAGCTGGGTTTGGCCTAGCTGTGCCACAAGGCCTGTTATCATTATTATAAGAGGCTTCAGTGGCCTAGACTGTTGGCTTTTGGTACTGCTTGGGACTCATTCCAAAGGTGTGGCCTGATGAGAGATCCTCGAAGAAGATAGAACAGTTACATACTTACCGTAACAGTAGATCTTCAACAGAATCGCTTTCATCAGGCCATGCCATCCCATTCTCCTTCCCCTTTCAGGGTTATGAATGACAAAGGATTTTTGTATTGCTGTTTCTGTTTTTTCCAGCATTCTGTCTCGCATGGTATTCAGAGTGCTGTGGTCTCTCCTGGTTCCCTAGAGGGAAGTCCTCTGAGCATGATCTCTAGCAGGGAACTGATGAGGAGGTGCCACCCATGTGTATGTAGATGTTGGCCCGCGTGACATCATCACGGGCAGCCTCTCGCTTGCAAAGTTTCTATTTGATCCTAATGCTGATATGGATATAGTTCAAAAGGCATTGCCTGATGAGATTCTCTCGAAGATCTGTTACAGTAAGTTCTTACATAACTGTTCTTTTTTTTTTTTTTTTTTCTTATAGAGCTGTTTGCTGCTCTGCGCCACCTACACCTGCCATTGGGCCTACTCAGCCCCCAACGGTGTCAACCTCTCCACCTACCATCTTACTGGTGGGGAATCCTCAAGGAGCAGGGTCCGAGGGCATCAGGAGCTGTCACACATGACAATAGAGAGACCTAGGCTTTTCTGTGTTTTCTCCCATCCCAACCTGGAGCTGTGGCATGCACGACCGTGGAGGTGTGCACATGCCTCTGGAACCCCATCCACCCCCCCAGTGTTACGTCATCTGTCACACCTCTGCTCTGACACCCAGCCTCCACTGGATGTCAGCCTGAGCCAAGAGTGAGAAAACTTGCCTCCCCAATTCGAGAGATGAGAGCAGCAAATGGCTGCTGCTATCCTCTCCCAGCCCTCCTTCCTCCACCCAGCGGCCCAAGCTCGCTCCCGAACTCGGGTCACTGGCATGGTGTGAGGTGTGGCATCCAGCACCTCAATCAACAGTGCAACCAGGCCAGCCTTTGTGTAACTGTTCTTTACTGCCTCAGGAAGCAGGGTGGGACACCACAGGGAATTTATTTTTATATGGGTCTAAGTCCTACTACAATCTCTGTGAACCATACTGTCTGCAACACTTTTGGTTTTTTGTCTGGAGTAGGGGAAACAGATATTGGATACGTAAAACAAATTTTCTTTTTTAAATTCGGGACTTCAGGGAGATCAGGTAGGGAGAGAGGATGCCATTAATGTCATGTCTGGTCAGGATTGGATCATTTTGTTAATTGATATTAACTTAGCGGAAGGACAGTCAAACTGCCCCTACTTACAAAGTGTCAACTATGAATGCACAGTTACCTAGAGCAAAGAAGGGAGACCACAGAAATAAACTGTGCAAAATACTGCAAATGAAGGAAATAATGGGGAAAAAGCACCAAAACAAGCACAGGGTGTCACAGTACTGTACTGTCCTTGGCTATGTGAACGAAAGGAAGACATACAGTGTACTGTGGGGGCATCAACAGGACAATTAAAAAATTGCAGGCAAAATATGTTGCAAACCATGCCACCAGGCTTATTTTGGCTTTTTGTTACAGAAAATTTATTTGGAACTCAGAACACAGCTAACACATCAGCACCACGAATACCAAGGCAGATCACAACACCCGACAACTTTGGTGTAACTTCTACTTTTACCATTTGGAGGTACGCTATGACGCCTGCAGCTGGTGCAAAACACAGCTGCTTGGTTGCTGACCGGTCTTCCAGGGACGTGTCATGTCTCCCTGGTGCTGCGTGATCTGCACTGGTTGCTGATCAAGTGGGATATCTCCTTTAAAGTTGACTTGCTAACTTATAAGGCCCTGCAGTGAAGGTTCAAGAGAAAAAGAAAGCATTCAGGAAGTACAAGGAATCGCAGAAGGAGCAGGACAGAGAACTGTATCAGTTAAAGCAAAAGGAGGCTGGGAAGGCAGTCAGAACAGCAAAAGGCCCAAACTGAGGAAAAGATGGCCAACTCAGTTAAGAAGGGGGATAAAACCTTTTATAGGTACATCAGGGAGCGAAGGAAGACCAAGGGAGGGATAGTGAGGCTTCATAAAGGGAGGGAGGGTGGGCAGAGGGAGACTGTGAAAAGGCAGAGATACTAAACAAATATTTTTGCTCAGTATTTACAAAGGAAGAGGGGGAGGTACATAAAACAAACAGTAGTAACACTCTGGATACAGAAGTTGATACCGGCCCAGTTACAGAAGAAAGGGTTCTGAAAGAACTCTTAAAACTGAAGGTGGACAAAGCAATGGGGCCTGATGGGATTCATCCCAGAATTCTAAAAGAACTAAGGGTAGAACTAGTGACACCACTGACTACCCTTTTTAACAAATCATGGGAGGATGAGGTGGTACCCGAGGACTGGAGGAGGGCAGATGTGATTCCCCTTCACAAAAATGGGAGCAAGGCAGAAGCAGAAAACTATAGACCTGTTAGTTTAACCTCAGTGATAGGGAAAATGATGGAATCACTTCTAAAGGAAATAATTGTCGAGTATCTAGAGGCCAGAGGGCACAGGACCCTAGGCAGCATGGATTCTAGCCGGAAGGTCATGCCAGGCAGATCTGATAGATTTCTTTGACTGGGTGACCAAAGTAGTAGATCAGGAGGCTGTGGACATGGCCTACCTAGACTTTAGCAAGGCATTTGACACAGTCCCACACAAAAGATTAATATACAAGTTAGCCAGCCTGGGAGTGGGTCCCAAGATGACAGCCTGGGTAAGGATTGGCTGAGAGTAGGACACAGAGAGTAATAGTAAATAGAGTCCACTCAGAAGAAAGGAGGGTTACTAGTGGGGTACCGCAGGGTTCAGTATTAGGACCGGTCCTCTTCAATGTCTTTATAAGTGACATTGCAGAAGGACTGGAAGAAAAGTATGTTTCTTTGCAGATGACACTAAGATCTGCAACAGAGTTGATGCACAGGGTGGGGTGGAAAGGATGAGAAGGGACTTGGCAAGGTTAGAGGAATGGTCAAATGTATGGCAGCTTAGATTCAATGCTAAGAAGTGCAAGGTAATGCACCTGGGAAACAAAAACCCAGGGGAAGAGTACACAATGGTGGGTGAGATACTAACAACAACAAAAATGGAAAGGGACCTGGGGGTAGTCATATCAGATGACCTAAAGATGGGCAAGCAATGTGAGAGGGCAGCAAGGAGGGCTGGAGGGATACCGGGATGCATAGGGAGAGGCATCACCAGTAGAAAACAGGAAGTTATTATCCCTCTGTACAGACAGCTGGTGAGACCCCATCTGGAGTACTGTGTGCAGTTCTGGAGACCAATCTCTGCAAAGACATAGACAGGATGGAAGCTGTCCAGAGGAGGGCAACTAAAATGGTGCAGGGTCTGCACCGGAAGACATATGAAGAGAGACTTAAAGAGCTTAATATGTATAGCCTCGAGGAAAGGAGGGAGAGGGGGGACATGATAGAAACTTTCAAGTACCTCAAGGGAATCAACAAAGTCCAAGAGGGTAGCATCTTTCAAAAAAGAGGTGTGCAAGAACAAGAGGCACAATTTGAAGATAGAGAGGGCGCTCAGAGGTAATTTTAAGTATTTTTCAGAGAGGTTGTGGATGCATGGAACGGCCTTCCGGAGGAGGTTGTGGAGTCAAAATCAGTGGTGGAATTCAAGCATGCATGGGATAGTCATAAGGCAGTTCTGGGGGGTGGGGGTAGGAAGAAGTAGGCTGCAGGTTAACTAGGCTCTGCAGCTTATCCAGTAGGTAGGGAAATGGGCAGACTGGGTGGGCCAAGCGGTCCTTATCTGCCGTCAGATTCTATGTTTCTATACAAGGGTGGGTCCTGGGTTTCCTGGCAGATCTTCTGCACCCCTAAACATCCTTGTGCCCTCTTCGCTGCACTGATAGGGCGTCCTTGTAGTGCACAGGGTGAGGTTAAAAACCTCAGTGGACCAGGCATTTAATGTGGTGGGCCCGGTCCTATGGAACTCTCTTCCGAGAGTCCTGAAAGAGGTCCCCCTCAGTGCAGGCCTTTAGGTTGGGTCTGAAATATACCTGTGTGTTCAGACATTAGGGGAATAATGCCCCTTTTTTTCTGTATTCCCAGTCTGTAGCTTAGTTATAAAAGTATTACTGTTTTTGACATTTTATTTTTGAATGTATTTATTTATTTTGATTTAATGAATATATAAGACTGATCCTACTGTTTTATGTCTGTAATGCGCTTTAAGCTTCTGAGGAGGGACTCCAGTTATAAATAAAAACTACTACTGTTTATTTATAACTTGCTCTTGGGGCCTGCCTTGTTTCAGTTGATTTCTAAAGGTGGTAAATCATTTGTATTCCTTTTGTTAGAGCCTTGTCCCTGCTTCAGACCTTAATTTATTTTGCCTCAATTGTCCATTGAAATGACATGTCTAGATACTGTATGTCCTTTCAAACCATCAAACTTGTGATTTAAAGTTTTGATCTTGGAACATAGCACTCTCCCTCAGTCAGGAGAGTAAGTGAAGGGGCTCCCTCTGGATTAACCATGACTTTTTGGTTTTTCCATAAGGATTAGATACGCTTTAGAATGCACTCGAGATTCTTGTTCAAAGGAGTAATACACCCTCGTATCTTGTAAACTGTTTCTTTGTCAATAGATAACGTTTTATGTAGCTTTTAGGGATATATGTGTTTGCTTTAGTTTGTTTTCACTGTTCACACCAGCCCCTGTAACTAGCCTGGGGGGGTCTCCATTTTCTGGTTGTTGAAATCTCTTTGTGCCTGAGCACTTCATTAGCATATAAAAACATTTTTTTGTTAAATTCAATCTTTTATTTGATATATGAGTTCAACAATTCTACAGGTAGCATTACATCATAAAATAATTAATAAAATGGGGTAAAAAAAAAAAAGTTAACTGATTACATCAGTTTGCAAGGTCATTATTACATAATTCAACACTCCGCCTCTGCACTATTCAAACCAAACCCTGCATGGCACAGTGGCCCCCCAATATGTCAGTCATGTTAAGAATCAAAGAAACCCTCTAATCAGGGCCCAATTAACACTTCTAGACGAAGAGAAAAGGTTACAGGGTCTGTAAACAGCTTAAGGAACTAAGTCATCATAATGAAAAGGTTGGTAGGATATCCATTTTTGCCATCAAACATCACATTTCTGGATTGTGTCCATCATCTTGGCGGAGAGAGTCGCTCAAGGGCATATATCTCCCTGGATAAAATGAGCCAGGCTTCTTTGGTGGGAATTTTACTTGTAAACCACAGTCTGGTAATAATTTTGTGGGCTGCTATTATAAATTTTGAAATTTGTTTTAAGAATTTCTTATTAATACGAAGTGCGTCTGGTTTAATAAAGGTTGATACGTAAGTGGAGATGAACAGATCAGAGGTATCATAGATTGCCCTTGGCTCCTTGAGGTTCTCCATCCAGAACGTGGATATCTTTGGACAGGACCAAAGGACATGACTCTGATTTGCTCCATCGTCCCCACAATCTCTACAACACTTTCCCTCCCCAATTCTCCCATACTAGCCAACAGGGCTGGGGTACGAGAGAAATGGGTTCGGAGTTTCCACGTGTATTCACGCCAGTATGGTGAGGGAGAGATTTTTAATGCTGGAAGTGTAGAATCCTTCCAGGCCTGCTCGGTTATCGTTACCTGCAGTTCCTGTTCCCATCTAAGCCTGATCGAATTAGTCTAATCTCCCTGTCTCTCATTTAAGGCCTTATATATTTTACTAATTAAGTGATCTGACACTGTTCCTCTGATGTGGGCTTGTAGGAGCAGTATTATTTTGAGGGGGGGTCTCAGTGAACACCACCAGTGTCTGTTTGTATGGCTGAAGATGTGTTTTAAGATGTAAATAAGAATTAAAGTATTTATGGGGCAGATGGTATTCCCTCTGTAAAGAAACAAAGGGAAGAAGTCCTGTCCTGCCCACTAGCTGAAAAATGGAGGAAATTCCATATCTCTGCCATTGAGCTAGATATGGGCCTGAGGGACCTGCTGTAAGGTCTGCATTATACTTCAGTGCTCCCAGGGACATTTTTTTCTGGGAATGTTAAATAATCACTACTGACCTTGAGCCATGTCCTTAAGGGCTCCCTTGTGAATTTTGGGTAGTTTATTACTCTTTGACACTTGGGAGGGGAATCCCAAAAGGAAGCTCCTGAGTGTTATATAGGTCTTCCCATGTTAATTCTAGCGGTTTCCAATGGGCATCATATTGTTTGTTTATCCTGTTTAAAACCACCCTTCGCTGTGCCGCCATCGCATATTTTCTAAGGTCAAGGAGGTAAAGCCCACCACCTTCTCTAGTCAGCTGCAGAACAGAATATCTAATTCTGGGGGGTTTTCCACTCCAGACAAATCGAGATATCATTCTGTCCCACGCCTAAAAATAAGTTTTAGTCGGAATAAAAGATAGTGTCTGAAGAAAAAACAGTATGCAGGGGGAACACATTATACTTGATTGTATCAATCTTACTTAAAAAACTTAAAGGGAGAGATGACCAGTGGAACAGACCTTCCGCCAGTTTTAGGGTCAGTGGTTCCAAATTTAATAATACTGCATGAATGGGGTTTGTTGTAAGCTTTATTCTAGGATCGTGGAGATGTTGTTCATCCACACTTATTGGCATGTCCCTTTCCCCTTTAAATCTTGCCGGAAATCTTCAAGCTGGCTCCTCCCACCCACCCATGTGGTATATATCTCTGCTCTGCCCCATGATGCCAGATCTTCCTTTCTGCTGTAAGATACAGGTCGTCTCCCTCATGCTCACACATTTCGTAGGCCCTGGCTTTCAAAGCTTCGGTTTTACCGAAAGTACAACTCGTTTGAGTAAACAATTGCACTTTTGCGTCCTCGATTATGGAAGAGAAATCTTCTCCAGGAATTTGATGGTGTCCTTGTGGCCAGAAGATGTCGCGCATCATTCCCCATCTCACATGCGTCTACTGCCTAGTTGTCTGCCATGACACCTCATCCTGCAGCTTTTGCTTGGCCTTCCATCCCAGTGTCCTGGACGACCAACTGGCAGGTTTAAGGTTGGGGAGACTGGAAAAATGGAATCCGGTGAAGTCCAAGGAGGCTAGGTGGGCAGTTTCCGCAGCCACAGGCTCTGCCGAGCAGCTGGAACGCATGAAGGCGTTTGAAGAAGAAGCCACCCGCACTTCGGCTAATCGAAGCTTTTTTGCTCCACTCAGCCTGGGCTCCACCTTCACAGGTTCCTTCAAGGAGTTGTGCCAGTCTCTTCCCCACCTAGGGTGAGGCACCCGCGGGCTTGCATTCCTCGTAAGAGAGACCAGGAACCTAGCTCGTCGTCTTCTCAGCAAAGGCACTCTTGGGACAGAGAGGTCTCAGTCTCAGGAGCATGTGGTCTTGACCTCTGTCGAGATCGCTTCCTTGGCCGCAGGCTTCATGGACCTTTCGTCTGGCCAGACGACCCGAGGAGGTGGCTGAGATTGTTCTCGATCCAGTTGACCCACTGTTGCCGGCTATGGCCGACGACTCCTTAGAGAGGACTCCAGTCCTTGTGTTCCCCGATGAGGAGACCCAGCCCGCTGGTGTTCCCATCAAGGTTTCAGTTCCGGATCCTCGGGTTTCACCGATCCCTCTGGTGTCTCCCGAGCTACTGAGTCAGCCTGTCCGATCTCGTTCGAGGTCTAGAACCCCCTCGGCCGATCGGCCATGGAAGAGCCACAAGCACTCCAGAAAAAGGCGACACCACAGGTCGTCCTCCTTGTCCTTGGATGAGGAGAGGCTTCAACGGAGACTCCGACGCTACGAGGACCCTATGTGGCAACAGCTGATTTTGTCTGGGCAGAAGCTGGCTCCGCCGACTACCCCAGCCATTACTTGGCTCTCGCCTCCTAGGCTGAAGCCGATCCCCTTGGAACCAAAGCCATTGGTTCCCTGCCCGCGGGGCCAGCCCGTCCTCTGGTTCGGCCTATTCCAGTCTCTCCACCGATAATGTTGGAGCCGCTGCCTAAGCAGCCTGTGGGTGGGGCTCCTTCCAAAGAGGACCGACCAGACACTGGGATTCCCTGACGTCGTGTCAGTAACGGTCACCCCGGACTGCCCTCAGCATGTTGAGAGCGATTTGGCTGGCAGGACTCTTCAGACTCGAATGTCACCAGGCTCCACTTTCATCCTGGGGATGATGTCGTCTGTTGGCACAGGGATGGAGGAAGGTCCTTCCTCCCTTCCATGGGATCCTCTGTCTCGTCTCTGATTCTACAGGGATACCCCTGGAACCCATCCAGAAAAAGGTAGAGTACCCTCTCACGAACATCCTCAAGAGAGGGTGATACCCCGACAGAGGCCTTTCTTCTGGCCGAGTCCATTGGTGGTCCGGCACACGAACTGTGGTAGCTCCCTGCCTCACGTCCAGCACCATCTGCCTGCATGGCCCACAAGTACACGGTGCCCATGGGGTACCTTGCAGGGTTCACAGAGCACCCTTTGGCCAAGAGCCTGGTGACTGCCTCTGTGTTCATGCCTACTGGCAGTTGTGCTAGCACTGACCGACCCCCAAATAAGGAGTCCAAGCTTTTGGACCATTCAGCACGGAAAGTCTATGCGGCTTCCTCCTTGGGTCTGTGTCAGACCAGTTTGGCCATCATCATGGCACACTTCTCTCGTGCCCTTCTCGGGTCATTAGATGAAGTCGTCTCACATCTCCCTGCAGACCATGGTTAAGCAGGTCCGGGATCAGGGCCATGCTGTTGCCAAACAGCAGTTCCAGACAGCCCTGGACATTGGGGATTCTTGTGCCCGCTCGATGGCCGCCACAGTAGCCTCTCACCGCAGGGCTTGGCTGAGGCTCGCCTCTTTCTCTGCGGATAGTCAGCATAAGTAAGCTGATGTGCCTTTCCTTGGGACTGACTTGTTCAGCCCGGGAGTGACTAGTCACCTACGGCACATAGAGCAGTCCAGTGCCACCTTGGACGCCACGTCTGCCAAGAGTTCTTCGGGCAAGAACCAGCAGAAGGAAAAAAAAGCCCTTTCGGCACTCTTCCCATGCGGTTCAGCAGTCCTCCTACCAGGGAGGACAGCAGCATCAGCAGCAGGCTCAAGCTTGGCACCCTCGGCCCAAGCCTGGACCCCAACAGGCCCGCAAAGGAGGCAGAGGCTCAAGTCCTGGAGCCTCCTCCTCCTCCAAGCCTGACCAGTGATGGGGTGGTGGTTGCCACCCCTATCTCCATCACGCCAGCTCTGGGTCTTCCTGTGGGGGCTGGCTCTGCCACTTCCTTTCCGCCTGGTCCACTGTCACTACAGACAGGTGGGTTCTCAAAGTGGTCGGTCAGGGATTGCCTCTGGAATTCGAGCAGTACCCTCCCAGCCGAGCCCGCCCCCCCTAAGGAAGAACAGATTTTCACATGCACCCAGTCGGCTCTTCAAGACGACATTGCTCAGCTCCTCCTCAAAGAAGCAGTAGGTCTCATGGCGGATCAGTCTATAGACCCAGGCTTTGTCTCCAGGTACTTCCTGGTGCCCAAGCGGATTGGGGGGGACTGGCGCCCCTTTCTAGATCTCCATGACCTGAATCAGTTTCTCAGGTCATGCACCTTTCATGGTCACTCTGTCCCAGATCATACCATCCTTGGAGCAAAATGTGGTTCTGTTCACTGGATCTGCAGGACGCGTTCTTTCACGTCCCAATCCATCCGTCCCATCAGCGGTTCCTCCGCCTCAGGGTCGAAGGGACTCTGTGTGAGTTCCAAGCCATGCCGATCAGCCTGTCATCGGCCCCACAGGCCTTCACCCAATGCATTGCAATGGTGGTGGCCCATCTCCGGGGGGGGGGGGATCAGAATTTACCCCTACCCTGTTGATTGGATCCTGGCAGGTTCCACCCAACAGGAGGTGGAGAGGTCCAGGGATCTGGCCCTCCAGACCTGCTTCCAACTCTGCCTTCTGATCAACGAGGCCAAGTCGGAACTTGTGCCTTCCCAGATGATGGGCTTCATCGGGGCAGAGCTCGACTCTTGTCAAGCCAGAGCTCGGCTCCTGGTGGACAGGGCAGAGGTTCTCTCCTCCTTTGTCCAATCATTTCTGGTTGGGCACTTGCACCCTGCCCGGGACTTTCTGTGCCTTCTGGGTTACATGGTGGCATGCACCTTGGTGGTCACTTGGCCCAGTTGCACGTGCGTGCTCTCCAGTGGGAGCTGGCCACCCAGTGGACTCAGCAATTCGGTCATTTCGATCAGCTGATCACTCTAACCCAGAAGATGTGGGATGCTGTCCAGTGGTGGACCGTCCCAGAGCGGTTGCAGGAAGGAATCCCGGTTGTTCGCCCCGAGCTGATGGTCATCCTTACGACCGATGTCTCCCACATGGGCTGGGGAGCCCACATAGTGGACAACAGGGCCTACGGGTTCTGGACCCATGAGGAGTCCCGATACCACATTAACGTGTTGGAGCTCAGAGCAGTCAGACTTGCACTGTCAGTTTTCGCTCCTCAGCTCCGGGGTTAAGTGGTTCAAGTCCAGACTGACAATACCACAACTGTGTACTACCTCAACAAACTGGGCGGTGCACAATCCTGTCCACTATTCAAGGAGGCGCTCCATATTTGAACCCTCATAGGCCGGTTGGAGGCGGATCTCCTAGCCATCCTTGTGGCAGGAGCCTTGAGCCAGCTGGCGGATGCTCTCAGCCACTTGGGCCAGACATCCCACGAGTGGTCTCTCCATCCAGAGGTAGCTTACAGCCTGTTCTTCCGTTGGAGCAAACCGATGGCGGACCTGTTTGCCTCCAGGGAAAACACCAAGCTGAAGTTGTTCCATGCCCGCCCCTCTCAGCAGGCTCGCTGCAGGGGGATGCCTTCTCGAGGCTGTGGATCCCAGGTCTCCTCTATGCCTTCCCTCCCTTTCCCTTGATCCACAAGGTGTTACTCAAGGTGAGGAGGGACAAGGCGAAGGTGATTCTGGTAGTCCTAGACTGGCCGCGCCAGTTGTAGTATCTAGATCTCCTCAGCCTCTGCTGCAGTCCTCCAGAGCGGCTTTGTACACGCCCAGACCTGATATCTCTGAACCAGGGGAAGATCTTCCATCCGGGCCTTCAGTCCCTGCCCCTCACAGCCTGGTACCTGAGCGGCTAGAGTTCCAGGCTTTGGGTCTTTAAGAAGATGTCTACACCCTGGTGGAGGCATCTAGAAAGGAATCGACCAGGAAATGTTATGCCTTCAAATGGAAAAGGTTTTCCATTGGGTGTCAGGGTACGGGTCTGGACCCCTTATCCTGTTCTGTGGCTAACAGTCTTGACTACCTTTGGTCTCTCTCCAAAGGGGTATACAGGCATCGACCCTTAGGGTGCACCTGGCAGCCATTTCTGCTTACGAGGCGTGGGCCGGTCAGCTGACATTGACGTAGGAGACAGTGGTTGGGTGCTTTTCCAAAGGCCTGGATCACATATCCCCTCCGGTGTGTGAACCTCCACCTCCGTGGGATCTACTGCTGGTATTAGCAAAGCTCATGGGCAAGCAACTAGAACCAGTGCACAAGAGTGAGCTGTCATGCTTGTCATGGAAGATGGCCTTCCTGGTGGCTATCACATCTGCCAGAAGGACAGAGGAGCTCCAAGTGCTTTAGATGGACTCCTCATCTAGTCTTACACAGGGATAAAGTTGTCCTGCACCCCCACCCGAAATTCCTTCGGAAAGTGGTGTCAGACTTTCACCTTAACCAGGAGTTGACTCTGCCAGTATACTACCCTAATTACACCTTTGGACTTGAGATGTACTCTCTTCTGTTATAAGGAGGAGGACAGTGGAAATTTGTGGAGAGGTTAACCAGCTGTTTGTCACCTACACTGAAGTCGCTTCTCCAGACCTGCAGCCAAACTGACCATAGCAAGATGGATTACATCATGGATAGGTCTGTGCTATGAGTTGGCGGGCAAGGAGCCTCCCAGAGTGATAAGAGCTGTTTCTGCCCGCCATACTGCTGCATCGGTGGCTGCTTCCAGGGACATCCGTATCCAGGAAATCTGTCGGGCTGCTACCTGGAAGTCAACAAACACTTTAATTTCTCACTGCCAAATCGACCATGAGTCACGCTGGAATGCTGGTTTTGGGACCTGACTGAGGAAGGGGACACCTTGTCTGAGATTGTCCTCCTCTAGCCACCTCTGGAGAGCCTGAACCAGAGTTTGGGACACTGGAATCAGTTTGGAGAGAGGGTCTTTTTTCTGAGACGAGTAAGATCTTAGATGAAACTGAATATCTCTCATTTGAAATCTTGCCCCTTGCACCACAACAGTGGAAGCAGCCATGTGGTCTAGCAACTGTAGGAAGTGCCTGGCTGGCAGAGACACTACAAGATGAAAAGAGGAAGCCAGAATAAGGGACTGTACCCTTAAAAGTGGGAGAAATGCCCTTGACTGGACAGTGTCTAGTTCCACCCCTATAACAGTGAGAAGCTGGGCTGGTTCCAGAACAGACTTTACTAGGTTCAGAATGAATCCTAAGGAGTCTAGAAGCTTTTGAGTGACCTCTAGAGCTGACTTGACGTGGTCTGAGGACTGGCCCAATGTAAGTCAGTCATCCAGATATAGAAACAGCAGTATACCCTGTCTCCTGAGAAAGGCCACCACTACTGCTAGACCCTTGGTGAACACCCTTGGAGCAGATGTTCGACCGAAAGGCATTGCTCTGAACTGGTAATGACCTGAGGGCAACTCGAACCTGAGATACCTTCTGTTGGAATGTCTGATAGGCATGTGGAAGTAGGCATCCTTGAGATCCAGGGAGGCTAGCCAGTCTCCTGGTCTCAGAGAGGGAAGAATTATTCCTAGAGTCACCATTTTGAACTTTGGCTTTAGTATATGTTTGTTCAGGTATCTTAGATCTAGGATGGGTCGCCACTTCCCTGTCTTTTTTGGGGTAAGGAAGTATCTGGAATACAGTCCTTTTCTCCTGTGACAAAGAGGTACTTTCTCTACTGCTTGAAGAAGCAGTAGAGAGGAGACCTCTGCCTCTATGGCCTTTGTCTCCATGGGAGAGGGAGGACTGAAAGACTTTGCTTTCATTTTTGGGAACCATTTGAAACTAAGAGCAAGCCCCTGGCTCACTACTTCCAGGACTCACTTGTCTGAAGTAATACACTTGCAGGCCTGGAAGTAGTGAGCCAGCCTGCCCCCCTACTGGAACTGGAGAGGTGACCCTGACTGACACCTCAGGGTGTCTGCTTGGCAGGGGGCTTAGACTGAGTGGATAATAGGGTCCTGGTTACCCCTTGTCTGCCTCTTCCCCTAAAGAACCCCCTCTGCTGGAAAGAGGAGGCGGCCTGGGCTTGGTAAAAAGGCCTGTGAAAAGGCCTGGCCCTGCCAACCCTAAATTGCTGCTTCTGAGGAGTGGCATGCTTCTCTTTAGCTGCAGCACTCCTGTAGGTGGTCCTGTACTCATCCATCTTCTTAATGTAAGCCTCTGTTTGTTCACCAAACAGAGAGTTACTTGCAGCAGGAAAATCCATGGCCTTAGTCTGGGTATCCTGTGACAAATTGGTACATCTGAGCCAAGCAAATCTCCTCATGGAGACAGATGTAGCCATGACCCTAGAATGCACATTGTTCGAGTCCACAGCAGCATGGGATTGAACTTTGGAAGCCTCAACACCATCCACAGCCACCTGCTCCAGCGCCTTGGCCAGCTGGGGAAGGGCACTCTTAGCCAGCTCCAGAACTGTATCCCACATACATTTCTGGTATCTGGCTGTATATGCCATGTAACTAGCTTCTCTGAGTCCCAAAGAGGATGCCAGGTATTGTTTTTTAGCCATGGCATCCACTTTCCTGGAATCCTTATCTGGGGGGTGAGATGCCAGAGGAATGTTAGTCTTATCACAGGCTGCAGCTTGCACTACCCCAACATGGCTACAATTATTTGTAAGAAATTTAATCCCAGGACCTGACAAGGTATACCTCCTGTCCATCCTTTTATCCACAGGAGGAACAGATGTTGGAAACTGCTGAATTTTCTGTGTCTGTTTCCCCACACAGTAATAACAGAAAAACAAGAATTAACAGTTAAAAAATGTTTCAGTTCCCAGCCAGACCGACCAGGAGAAAACCAAACAAAAAACAATTTATACTAAATAAACTCTAACTACCTAGTAGCTACACTTACTGTACCGTAGACAGAGATCTGAATACCGAATAAAACAAGAAAAAGTGGTTGAAAACCGACCGATATTACTTAACCAGAGCGACTTCACAGTTAGGAAGAGTAAAGAATCTGAAGGTTACACTGAGGAGTACCAGAGACAGAGGTTTGAAAACCAAGCTCGAGCTCAACATTCTGTGCCCTGGCATAGAGTTAACCCTTTCCTCTCCAGAGCAGTTCAAGTGCTGGAGCTAACTGCATATGGACAGAATACAGCAAGACTCCATTAGAAGAAACAACAGTACTATGGTGAGTATTTTTTTTCTTCTACACCAACCAGTCTGTTTCACTCCAAACTTTAATTTCTAGGCCACATCCCAATAGAGGTGACTAAGTATCTACCTGAGCAGGACAGAGCATAGAAAAGGGTCAGCCAAATTGCTATTTGTCACCTATGATGGGGTCTCTGCAGGTCCCCCAGTACCTAAAAAGACCCCATCTCACTGGTCGTCACCTGTATTATACATTGCTGTATGTTTGCCTCACGCTTGGCCACAGGACTGCACCCACTTCACCGAGTGACTTAGCCGTCTCGGTGGCGGCCTCTAGATTCTTTCCCTTTACCAAAATCTGCAAATCAGCTACCTGGGCATCTAGCCATACTTTCATTTCCCACTAAAATGTGGATCTCAAGTCCCATGAGTAGGCAGTACTGTATTTAGTTCTGCTGTGCTGAAGCTTGTTTCCCAAATAGCTGTCACTCCCCTGTCCCAGTGATACTGCTAGTTGTGCGGTTACAAATGTATCCTCATTGTTAAAAGAAAAATGTAATCACCTGTATCTCTTCTAGGCCCTGTCCAGACTAGCAATGAGCTATAAAAATGTTTTTAAAAACATTACCACTCAACCCGTTTCTGTGCGTCCACATTCAACAGCTGAATCGGTTTTTAAACCGTTATTCTGCATCCACATCAGTGTTCCTTCTCCATTTTCCTGTAACGTTTTGAAAAGTGTTACAGTCCTCTGGAGGATACATTTCTATAGAACACACTTTGTTCACCCGTCCGCATTACTCCTCAAAATTAAGACAAAACAGGTAACGTTTCAGCAACCGTGCTAAAGACCTGCTCTTTGGTGGTTTTAAAAACTGTTTAAAGAACGCTTTTTAAACCGTTACAGGTCTGGACACAACCGTTTTTAGAGCAAGCGGTAACATTACAGGGCACCAGTAACGTTACCAAAGCTCTAGTCTGGACAGGGCCCTAGAGGTATTTATCCACAGTCGCACACTGCTCACTAATCTGTCTCTGTCTGAACTGGGTGTACTATTTGTGTACTAATTTCATCCACTTGCAGATACTTTTCCCTTCGTTGGGAAAGATCTGACCCTTGGGGGAATTATGTGTGAGAAGTGAAGACACGGTTGCAGTTTGAATCCAGTTAGATGGTTTCTGGGTGCTGGTTCCCTGAGCCAGGATAATGCAGTGGGTGTGGCTATGGATGAATACCTCTAAAAGAAACATGGTTTGGTTACAGGAGAGTGACCATTCTTATGGCATGTTATTCCTTTTTTTTTTCCTAAATTAAATTTGTATTGGAAGTTTTTGTTCAAAAATGCAATTAACATATGGCACCATGTTGATGAGCAACATTTTTTTATCTGGCCTTTGCATTTATTTACTTTTCTGCAGCTGCAGTTTTTGGAAGGTTGGAATAACCAACTCCCTCAAATTACTTGGATCAGTAGATAAGTAAGCAATAAGGCATGATGGGGTGTGCATGGAACACATTTTACCGCACGGCCAGGGGCGTAATAAGGCACAAGGCCGAAGGCCGAGTGACTTTAGCCACTAGCTTAAGTAAATGTGTTCCACGCACATCCCAGAGTGCCTTATTGGCGCTTTATAAAATTGGCTCCTTTTAAAATGTTTTACAGTTGGGAAAAGCATGTTTATATGTAGAAACAATAGATTCACTTGTGTACATTTATGATAAAATAGTCCTTCCACCCACTACAAATGATGTCATTGATGATGATGTCATTGTATTATTACCTACTTTCTTCTTCCCATTTTTTTCCGCATTCAAGATATGGAATGTTTATCATAGAATGTTTACCATGGAATACATGGATTCAAAATTCTGCTCAGTTCCATTGGCAGAATGTTTTCTGCTAACACTCTATGCGCATAGACAACAAAGGCCTTTGTTACAACCAGAGCCTCAGTTATCTCTCTGTCAGGACAAGAATAATAGAGTTCCCTGATGAGCAGGTAAAGATAGAAGGGGGAATTTTCACTGTAAGCAAAGAAACAGTTGTAGTGAAAACTATAAACAATACTTATTGTTTCTAATTTGTTCATGTGTGTAAGGAGATTGTGATAATCAAGGAAACTACAGTTAATTAATTTGTTTTATTTTTTATTTAAGGTAGTTTTATTTTTAGGGCCCAGATGAAGTTTTATTTTACAGTGTAAAGGTAGCAGCCATGTTTGTGGTGGAAGATCAGTTCTGGCCATAGGGGGCTAACTGAAATGCCTGTGTTCCAAATGCCCATTGATCTGGTTTCCAGACTCTTCACAGTCCTTTTTTTTAGCCATGTGTAAACCATATTTTACACATAAATAACAGCCAATCAGATTCAATGATTTTACCCTGCCATTTTATAAATCATATTACTGTTTACAAAACTCCAGAAAGTATATATTATATTTATGTGAAGATTAATGCCTTTTCATTTTTCTGTAGGAAGGACAGCATTGATCAAAATATCGAAGTGGATGTAAAGCAACTAAGGTAAGTCCTTGTTCAGTTTGAAATAAGTGTTTTTTTAGGAGGGGAGAAGGGGAGCCCACTGCATACAAGAAACAAAAAACATGCAAAAATAAAGGCAAATCTGAGTTGCGGCCCTTGCTATAACAGTCATTTTGGCATCTTCAGCAAACAAAGGAGGGCCCCTCTAAGTACTGCTTGAATGCAACTTCCTGTGACTCCCTTTATCTTTTTGCACTCCATGTGTTTCTTTTATGGTTGTTCGAAGACCTAGCTCTGTTGCCATCATGAAAGGTTATATGACCCAGTGTTGCTGCTGCACAAAAAGTAACATTAGAAATGTGTATTTTTGCCATTATTGTTTCTCTTTTTGTTCTGTGTACTCTGCTACACCCATGTTATATTTTGAATTGTCTGCTTCTGAACACTGCTTTCACTGTTAATGATAGTTTACTCATGGCTGGTAAAGGTGAGTATGTTGGTGTAGATGCATGGTACTCCATTTCCTTACAGACTGCAAGGCATAAATTAGTGTCAGAGACTTGATTAGTGGCCTTGCTAATCAAAGTTAAAAATGGTTAGCAATTGGCCGAAGCTGATCAGCAGTTACGAAAAATTGATATTTTTGCTCAAAACCCCATAAAATTTGCTTTTCTAGGGGTGTGGATATGTTCTATCCACACTGTGTGGCAGGTACCTTGCCACTTTAAAATGGGCCGGAAAGTCTTCAAGCTGGCTCCTCCCACCCACCCAGGTGATGAAACTCTCATCTTCGGCCCATGATGCCAGATCTTTCTTACCGCTTGGAACCATCAGGTTCCCTCCTTAGCGATCTCGTCTTTTGCAGGCTCTGGTTCTAAAAACATTGTATTTTTTTCCTAAGCTTACTTTGAAACTCATTCGAGTTCAGTTTTCACCCTCTTCCCTCGTGGCTGCAGTGGAGGACAAAACTGTCCCCGGGTTCCGCCAGTGCCCCTGCAGGCAGAAGATGTCGCGCACCGACCCCCATGGCTCATGCATTTATTGCCTTGGGCATGACCACAATCTGCAGGCTTGCAAGATGTCTGTCCTTTTCTCCATCGGTGCTTAAATACCATGCTGCCCATCTCCAGCTGTGGCAACCGAAGAAATGGTACCTGCTAGTCAAATCGAAGGAGGCCCATTGGGTGATGTCTGGCAGCGGGCTCTGCAGAACAGCTTGAACAGCTCACTGCCCAGGCCGCGGCAAGCTCCTCTTCAGCTTCGGCCTTTATTCCACTCCAGCTGGGCTCTTGTTATTCAGCTTCCTTTCAGGAGCTGTGCCAGTCCCTCTCAACTAAAGGGGAGAGTCCTTCTGGGTCTCGCACCCGTCTATCCCAGA
This sequence comes from Neoceratodus forsteri, assembly GCA_016271365.2. Lineage (NCBI taxonomy): Eukaryota > Metazoa > Chordata > Ceratodontiformes > Ceratodontidae > Neoceratodus > Neoceratodus forsteri. The sequence continues at coordinate 535,333,755 of JADMNL010000022.1, read as the reverse complement.
AGAAGGATCCGAAAAAGGTAAGACCAACCGTCAATGCTCTTGGGAGTGGGAGAGATCTCGACTTCAGTCGATGTTGAGGCCCAGGCTGCAGGTTTCACGGTGTCCCTGTCAGACCAGTCGGCTGAGACACCTGTCGATGCGGAAGAGATTTTTCTTGAGCCCACTGACAGGTTGTCGACCAAGGAGGCCAACAACTCTGTCTCTCCAACACCAGAGTTTCCGGTGCCTTCTGAAGACTTGCCTCAGACCATTGAGCCGAAGTCCCTGGCCCAGGACCCTGAACTGGAGCGGCAGTGGGTTTCCCCAGGTCCTTCCTCGGCCCACCGTCAGCACCGCTGACGGTCTCGGTCCTCTTCCACTTTGGGGAAATCCTACCGTCAGTGGTCTCGGTCCTGACATCGTGTAAAGTGGCGCCGGTTCTCTTCTTCCTCATCCTCCTCGGCTGGGGGAGAGGCTCTAAGCATAAATTCGTCGAGCGCTATGAAGAGTTAATGTGCAACAGCTCCTTTTGTCTGGCAGCAAGCAGACGCGGCTTCCACACATGCAATTATGATGTTAACAACGGCCGAAACTTACCCCGGCGCCGATGGCTTGGCCAAAACCGGCTGCCCCACCCATTGTGGTGGAACCAACGCCTCCCCAGCCGAAGAATGGGGCGCTGACGAAGAATTCTCAGTTGGCTCACGGTTTGCACCATCGGTTGTCGGTCACGCTCACTCCCGATCACCCTCAGCGAGTGGAGAATGGCTCAGGCAGTCACTAGCTGTATGCGGACTCTTCGGAGTCTGAAGACTCCTTGTTGCATTCCCATCCAGTCGACCTGGAATCCTTTGGGGGGGGGGGTCCTTCTGTGGACGAGAGCCCCACCTTGTTCCTCTGTATCCTTCGGCTCATCTCGGAGTCCACCAGGATGCTGCTCGAACCCGTGCAGAAACGGGCCAGATATCCCATTATGGAGATTCTGGACAAGGGGGACTCTCCCACGGAGGCCTTTCCCATAGCCGAGGCCATTGTGGGCCCAGCGTTAGAACTCTGGCAGCGCCCAGCCTCCTGCCCAGCGTCAGAAGCCAGGATGGCCTGCAAGTACATGGTCCCTACTGGCTCTCACTCAGGCTTCTCGGATCACCCCTCGGTCGAGGGGTTGGTGGCAGATTCTATCTTCAGCTGCTCGGGCAACACAAGGGACGTGGACAAGCCCCAGATAAGGATTCTAAGAAATTGGACTATTCAGGGAGAAAGGTGTGCGCTGCCACCTCTTTGGGCCTTCGCCAGATCAGCTCGGCTGTTATGATGGCACACTTCTCTCATGCCTTGTTGGGCTCCCTGGATGAGGTGCTCCCTCATCTCCAGACTGCGGTCAAGCTGGTCCAGGATCACGGAAGGGCGGTGGCAAAGCAGCAGCTCCAGATGGCTCTAGACAGTGGGGACTCTTGTGCCCGTTCGGTAGTGGCTGCAGTGGCCATGCGCTGCAGGGCTTGATTGCGGATCTTGACCTTCAAGGCAGACACCCAACACAAGCTCGCAAATGTTCCCTTTCTGGGCACTGACCTGTTTGGGCCCGGTGTGGAGGGCCACCTCCAGCGAATTGAAAAATCCAGTGCCACCCTAGATTCGGTCACATCTGAAAGGCCGCCATCAGCAGCGTAAGCCCTTTCGTTCCCTCTGCTCCTGCAGCAAGACCTGCCCAGCAGCAGGGCCAGCAAGCTCAAACTTGGTGCCCTAGAGCCAAGTCCGTCGCTTCCTCGGTCAGGAAGCCCAGGGGGAAGGGCCCTGGCGGCTCCTCGGCCAGTCCCTCCTCCTCCAAGCCTGCCCTTGCAGGGTGCTGCCCCCAACCTCGTCTCACCTCCCCTGGGTCCCCCTGTGGCCGGCTCAGCCACTTCCTTTCCACCTGGTCCACTATCACCATGGACCGCTGGGTGCTGGAAGTGGTCGGCAGTGGCCTGCCTCTGGAGTTCGAGCAGGTCCCTCCCTTTCGAGTCCGCCACCCCTCGTGGGGGTACCGGGTCCACAGCCTCTCAGTCGACTCTCTGAGATGACATTGACCAGCTCCTCCACAGTGGGGTAGTCAGCAAGGTTGCAGATCCTCCTCGATGCCCAGGGTTTGTTTCCAGGTACTTCCTGGTTCCAAAACGGACGGTGGCTGGCGCCCCATTCACGATCTGCATGACCTGAACAAGTTCCTAAGACCGCACACCTTTCGGATGGTAACCCTGGCTCAGATAATACCATCCCTGGAGCAGGGCATGTGGTTTTGCTCCCTGGACCTCCAGGACGCGTACTTTCACATCCCAATCTGTCAGTCTCATCAGCGGTTCCTCCACTTTCAGGCAGAGAGAACCCTCTGAGTTCTGGGCAGTGCCCTTCGGCCTCTCATCAGCTCCCAGGGTCTTCACCAAATGCATAGCAGCGGTGGCAGCATTTCTGCAGCGCCGAGGGGTCCGGGTCTACCCTTATCTGGATGACTGGCTGATGATAGGTCCCTCCAGGTTGGAGGTGGAGCGGTCCAGAGATTTGACCCTCCAGGGTTGCTCCCAACTCGGCTTCCTCATCAACGAGGCCAAGTCGGAACTCGTGCCCTCGAAGGTGATTCAGTTCATCGGGGGCGGAGCTCGACTCTCTCTGAGCCAGAGCCCGGCTCCAAGCGGACAGGGCCAAGGTCCTTTCCTTCTTTGCTCAATCATTTCTGGTTGGGCAATTGCACCCTGGTTGGGATTTCCTGTGCCTTCTGGGTCTCATGGCGGCTTGCACCAGCGTGGTCCATTGGGCCCTCTGGCATATGCGCCCTCTGCAGTGGGGGCTGGCCCGCCAGTAGTCTCAGTGCTCAAGTCACCTAGACCAGCCAGTCTCTGTGACCCAGGAGATGTAGGATGGCCTGCAGTGGTGGCTTGTCCCTCTCTTCTGTGGGAGTGATTCAAACAACATGAAGTCTTGCTGTATTCTGACAGTCGCAGTGATTCCCAACCTTTGAACTGTCCCGGAGAACTAAGAGTTAACTTTCCATGCAGGGCATGGAACGCTGAGCTCGAGCTCGGTTGAAATCTCTGTCTGGAGTGTTTTGAACTTAAACCGTCAGATTCTTTACTCCGCCTCACTGAACAGTCACTCCAGAGACTTCTCCTTCAGCTCGGTTCGAAAGTTAGTTAAAGTTTTCAGTTTTCGTTGGTTTTAAACCGAAAAAAGTTTCCGCATAGTCGTTCAGTCTCTGTCTGTGGTGCCGTGAGTACTAGATGGGAATTGTTCTATTTTTCTGTGTGGAACTTGTAAGCCTTGTTGGTTCCAGCTGAACCGCTATTTGATTGTGAATTTTGTTATAGTGTGTGGTTGCAGTTATCGGTTCTAAAAAAAAAAACTGTGTTTTAACTGTTTTTTCCAATACCTGTGACACAGTTAGGAACCGATAAGGGAGTCTTGCTTGGCGGTTGCCGAAAAAAGGGTAAGTTTGGTTAGGTTGGCCATGTCTGAAAAACCCAAGAAAAAAAAATGGGCCCACTGGGTTTCAACACTGCAGTGAGTGTGGGGAAGTCTTTGCTAAGGCCGATCCCCACACCACCTGTGTTTATTGTCTGGGGTTTGACCACCTTGATTCAGACTGCCAAATATGTAAAAATTTTCCCAAATCTACCCTTGAAAAGAGATTAGGTAGACTGAGGGGAAAGGAGGCCGAGAAGTCTGCTGACCCAGATGGCCAGCCCGGTTGGTTTCTACTGAACCAGAAGGAGCCCTCTGACCAGGCGATACTGTTAAAAGGAGTATCATCTTGAGGGATCGGTTCCGACAAAAGAAAGCGCAAAGATAAATCGACTGTCTGATCCAGCTGGCTCCATGTTCTGACCGCCGAAGAGATAGCCAGGGCGATTCAGATTGTGGAATCGCTCCGACCGATCCGGCTCCTTCTGGCAGGGGTTCGGTTGGTTCCCCCGGTTCAAGAGTATACCCTTGAAGATTTTTATGAAGGGGAATTTGAGGATTATGATGTAAGTGAAGGTCCGGATGTGCCTGTGGAACCGGACATCTCCCCAGACAGGCCTTCAGGTGTTTCCCCTCCTAGGCTTTCTGAGTCCCCTTCTCACTTTATGTTTTACAGAAAGGTGGCTGAAACCCTCCAGCTTCCTATGGAGGAGGCTGTGGAAGATCAAGAGGAGCCTGATTATGTAGAGATGATGGATATCCCAGAGTCCAGGAAGCTGTCTTTTTCCCCTCCATAAATCTTTTGGGAAACAGACACTAAAAATTTTAGTCTCCTAACACTATACCTCCTGTGGATAGAAGAATGGACAAGAGGTATACACTTTCAGGCTCAGACATGGAGTTCTTATATCAGCATTACAGCCATGTTGGGGTAGTGCAAGTTGCTGCCTGTGACAAGGCAAATATTCCCTTGGCTTCACACACCCCTGACAAGGACTCCAGGAAGATTGATGCCATGGCAAAGAAGCAGTACATGGCATCTTCTTTGGGACTTAGGCAGGCGAATTACATGGCCTATACAGCCAGGTACCAGAAGTCCAGGTGGGACACTGTACTGGCACTGGCTGAACAGGCCTCCCCCCGGCTAGCCAAGGAGCTGGAGGCGGTGGCTGCAGATGGGATTGAGGCATCTAAAGTTCAGTTTCATGCTGCTGTGGACTCTAATGATGTTTCAAGAGTCATGGCTACATCTGTGGCTCTTCTGAGGATGGCTTGTCTTAGATGTACTAGCCTCTCACAGGACACCCAGGCTATGGCCATGGATTTTCCTGTAGTGGGTAATTCTGTGTTTGGGGAGCAGACTGAGAATTACAAGAAGAAAATGGACGAGTACAGGACCACTTAAATGAGTGCTCAGGCCAAGGAAAGGCAGGCAACTCCTCAAAGGCAGCAGTCTAGGGGCAGGGGCATGCCTTTTTACCAAGCACAGGCCTCTTCTTCCTTTTCTCAGAGGGGGTTCTTCAGAGGGAGAGGCAGAAGGGGGATGAGCAGGGCTGTATCCACTCCTCAGCCTAAAGCCCCTTCCAAGCAGACTCCCTGATGGGCCTGCCCTGGTCGACTCTCCTATTCCAGTAGGGGGGCAGGCTGGCTTACTTTGTCCAGGACTGAATGTCTATTACATCAGACAAGTGGATCCTGGAAGTAGTAAGCCAGGGACTGGTTCTCAGCTTCAAAAAATTTCCAAAGATGAGAGCCAGATCTTTTCCACCTGCAAAACTCTTGGAAACCCTTGCCCTAGAGGCAGAGGTTTCTCTCTCCCTAGATTTAAAAGCTATAGAGAGTACCTACACCCCTACACTGGGGCAAAGGTCTGTACTCCAGGTACTTCCTGACCCCCAAAAGACAGGGGAGTGGCGACCCATCCTAGACCTAAGATATCTAAACAAACATCTTTTAAAACCGAAGTTCAAGATGATAACTCTGGGAATAATCCTTCCCTTTCTAAGGCCAGGGGACTGGCTAGCCTCCCTGGACCTAAAAGATGCCTACTTTCACATTCCCATCAGGTGCTCCCACAGAAAGTACCTTGAGTTACCCTCAGGCCACTATCAGTTCAGAGCAATGCCCTTTGGCCTAACCTCAGCCCCAAGGGTTTTCACGAAGTGCCTGGCAGTAGTAGTTGCCTTTCTAAGAAGGTAAAAGATTTCCATTTTTCCATATCTGGACAATTGGCTAATAGTGGTCAGTCTCCAGACCAAGTCAAGTCTCACCTACAAGTGACCCAGCAAGTGCTCATTTCTCTAGGATTTCTTCTCAACCTTACCAAGTCGGTTCCCGAACCAGTCCAGCTTCTTGCCTTTATAGGGCAGAACTGGACACACTCAGAGCAGAAACCTTTCTTCCTCTAGAAAGGGCAAGGGTTCTTATGGAACTAGCTTCTTCCTTCAGCCTTCAGGTATCTCGACCAGCAAGGCATTTCCTCCAGATCTTGGGCCACATGGCAGCATCAACAGCAGTGGTCCAAGGGGCAAGATTCCAGATGAGGAATATTCAGTTCCACCTGAGAGCTTTCTGGTCTCAGAGAAAGGATTCCCTTACCAAACTGATCCCAGTGACTCTGACCTTGATCCAAGCCCTCCAGTGGTGGCAGGATCAGGACAATTTAAGACAAGGTGTTCCCTTTGTTGCTCAGCCTTGTTCAGTGGTCCTTACCACAGATGCTTCTCTCCTGGGCTGGGGAGCCCACCTGGGGTTCCTTACTGCCCAGGGGCTGTGGTCCCCCCCCAAGAATCTCTTCTCCACATCAGTCTTCTAGAGCTCAGGACAGTTTTTCTGGCTCTAAAAGTGTTCTCACAGTCAGTACAGAACAAGGTTGTTCAAGTCAGAACAGACAAGACCACCACCATGTGGTACATCAACAAGCAGGGAGGCACTCGATCCACAGCCTTGTGCACAGAAGCCATGAAGTTGTGGTCCCTGGCTTATTCCCTGCAAACCTCTTTTGTAGCAGTTCACCTTCCAGGCAAGGAGAATGTGCTAGCAGATGCACTGAGCAGGATTTCTCAGGGCCATCACGAATGGTCCCTGGACCCTCAGGTGTTAAATGTGATTTTTTCCAAGGTGGGGGCACTCCAGAGATAGATCTCTTTGTAGCCCCAGACAATCACCAACTCCCTCTCTTTTGTTGCAGACCTCCAGTCCTGGGCTCAGTCTCTGTGGATGCCCTGATCCTGAATTGGGAAGGGAAGTTTCTGTATGCCTTTCCCCCCCTTCCCACTCCTGTTCAGAGTTCTGGTAAAAATAAGGTCACAACCTTGCAAGGTGATTCTGATTGCTCCAGATTGGGCCAGACAGCCCTGGTACCCCCTGTTGCTGTCCCTAGCAGTCCATCTTCCCAGGAATTACAGCCTGTTAATATCCTCTCAGGGAAGGATTTCGTCCCCAATCTTCAGTCTCTCAATCTCAAAGCATGGCTCTTGAAGAGTTAGAGTTTGCAGATCTGCATCTTTCCCAAGGGGTTCTAGACACCCTCAAGGCTTCTCAAAAGCCCTCCACCAGAAAGACTTACAACTCCAAATGGAAAAGATTCAGCATTTGGTGTTCTAAGAAGCATGTTTCTCCAGACACTGCTGAATTGCCTACGGTTCTGGATTATATGGTCCATCTTAATGGCCTAGGCCTCAGACCAGCTGCTCTCAAGGTACACTTGTCAGCTGTTCCTGCGTTTTTTGTCTGTGGGGAAGTCTTCCTCACTATCTTCCCATGCTGTGTTCTGTAAATTTTTTAAAGGATTGCTTCACACCAGTTCTCCTTTTAGAGACCCTGCCCCTGCCTGGGATTTGAATGTTTGCATTGCTCAACTTATGCAACCCCTCCCCCCCTTTGAGCCTATGTCTTCAGCAGAGCTTAAGTACTTGACTTGGAAAACTGTGTTCTTGGTAGCCATTACCTCTGCCAGGCGTATCAGTGAATTGCAAGTCCTGTCAGTGAAACCTGATTGTATCTCATTTCACAGGGATAAAGTGGTCCTTAGAACCAATAGAAGGTTCTTGCCCAAAGTGGTTTCAGACTTCCATTTAAATCAGTCTCTCTCTCCCTGTTTTCTTCACTGATTATTCTTCCTCAGGAGAGAGGAGGCTACACAGTTTAGATGTCAAAAGAGCCCTTAGTTACTACATAGAGCGTACCAAGGGTCACAGGTTTGACTCCCTCCAGTTGTTCCTCACTTATGGAGAAGTAGGAAAGAGCAAGCCTGCCACCAAAAGATCTGTTACCAGGTGGATTTTGTCTTGTATACAATTATGCTATGAAAAGCTCGGAAAAATTCCACCCTCAGGCTTGTGGGCTCATTCCACAAGAGGTACAGCTGCTTCCCTGGCTGCTGCCAGGGATATCCCTCTCTTAGAAATTTGTCAAGCAGCCACCTGGAAAACAGTCCATACCTTTACCAAGCATTACTCTCTGGATATCCAGACTGAGTGATGCTCGGTTTGGCACAGCAGTACTTCAGAGTCTATTCCCAAAGTAGGTTCTGTCCCTCCTCCTTGAGGCACTGCTTGGTAGTCTGCAGTTGTCAGAATACAGCAAGACTTCATGTTGTTTGAAGAAGAAATTACTCACCTTAGTAATTATGCTTCTTCTAATGGAGTCTTGCTGTAGTCTGTTCCTCCTCTGCCTCCTCCCAAAACTTCTTTTTGGGAAGTGGGTGGGCAGGTGCAGTGTTGCACCCCTGGGGTGTTTTTTGCTTGCACACGCCTCCTTTTGGTTTGGGTGCTGATTTATGATTGTTATTTATAGTACATTGGGTTTTGGTTTCTGGGTTTCCTGACTTGAGTCTTCCTTGGGAATCCAAAACTTTTTTTCAGACAGTTGGCTAGTAAGAATTTTTACAATTTCCACATAGAATTTTTAGTTTAGTTGGGCTCATAAGAATCGGACGGTTTAGGTTTGAATCACTCCAGACAGAGACTTCAACCAAGCTCGAGCTCAGCATTCTATGCCCTGCATAGAAAGTTAACTATTTGTTCTCCAGGGCAGTTCAAAGGTTGGGAATTACTGCAATTGTCAGAATACAGCAAGACTCCATTAGAAGAAACATAATTACTAAGGTGAGTAATTTTTTCTTACGGTCTATCAAGTCTGCTCGAACCTCAGATCCCTAGTTGGGTACCGAGGCCTTCCCCCTCCCCCTTATCTTGCAGATCCCCAGTCATCCATCCCCACCCCCCTGGGCCAGGCTTTCCCCTGATAGTTTCCCTTTCTGTATCTGTCCCACCCTCTCTTAAATCCTTCCACCGTAGAAGCCTGAACCAGATCGCCAGGCAGCATGTACTAAGATTCTACCACCCACTCTGTAAAAACCTCCTCCTCTTCCCCCATCCTTCCACCCTTCCAACTTCTTCAAACATGCCCGCTGGCGATACTCCGTTGTCTCTTTAGTGTAAATATCCTTCCGTGTTTACTCTGTTTATTCCCTTGAGGTACCTGAAGACCTCAGTCATGTCCCTCCATCCCTCCTCTCCTCCAATGAAAACAGGCAGAGTTCCTCAAGTCTTTCCTCATATGTCAAATCCCCTAGTCCTCGTATCATCTTGGTAGCCCTCCTCTGGATCCTCTCCAGGAGCTGTATGTCCCTCTTCAAGTGCGGTCTCCAGTACTGCACACAGTACTCAAGGTGTGGTACCAGACCATTGTACAGCGGCAGAATCATTTCCCTGCTCTTCGAGGTGATCGCCCTTGTGTTGCATCCTAACATCCTGATTGCTTTAATAGCCGCTCTCCTGCACTGCTCAGAGTTATTCATACTTGCATCCACCATGACCCCTAGGTCTTTATCCCCTGTTGAGGCCTCCAGTGTCTCCGCTTCCAAGGTGTATACATGTTTGGAGTTCCTCCGCCCAAGATGTAACACCTTGCACTTGGAGGAATTGAAATTTAATTTCCAGGTGTGAGACCACCTGACCAGGGTCTCCAGGTCCCCCTGCAGGGTCAACCTCCCCTCTTCCCCCTCAACTACTGCTCCCATCTTGAAGTCATCAGCAAAGAGACTCATTTTACCTCCTTTCTCCTCCCTGATGTCAGATATGTATGCATTAAACAGGATCAGACCTAGGACCGAGCCTTGTGGTACCCCACTACTGACCCCTAGCCAGTTTTCTATCCATCTGACCATCAATGAGCCCACACCTGACCCCATCAGTTTCTCTACCAGGCCATTGTGGGGGACCGAGTCAAACGCCTTCCTGAATTCTAAAATAGTACATCCCCAGGCTTTCCCCTGTCCAGTTCAGATGTTACCCATTCGTAGAACTCCACAAGGTTAGTTTGACACGATCTGCCTGGCACAAAACCATGTTGCCGGCTATCCAGCCCTCCCACGTCCTCCAAGAACACCCCCAATCTTTCCTCCAGTATACTCTCCATTAATTTTTCAACCACTGATGTCAAACTGATGAGTCTGTAGTTAACTGGCACTTCTCTCGACCCCCCCCCCCATGGATAGGCACCAAATGTGCCACTAACCAATCCCTGGGTACCTTCCCTGTCTCAAGTGACCTGTTGAAGAGCTCCGCTCCGGGTGCATCCAGTACGTCCGCCAATTCCCATAGTACTCTCGGATGAATGCCATCTGGCCTAGGAGATTTCTTTCTTTTGGACCTTTAGGGCTTTCCACACCCGTTCAGTGGAGATGGCATCATTCGTACCCCACTTTAATGTCCTGTTTATCCGTATCCGGATGTGACATCCCTGGGGTACCCTCCTCCCTCCTGCTCCATTTCTGTTGCCCCCGCGATCCCAATCACTGCCCCTTCTATCCCCACCATGTCTTGCTTTGTAAATAGTCCATCCCCCTTGCTAGTGAACACAGAGGCGAAGTACTCGTTTAATACCTCCGCCTGGTCCCTCACCTCTTCCACCCACCCTCATTCTGATCTCAGTCTGCTGAGCTGGCCCTTGTTTTTTCTCTGCTCCCCAATGTACCTGAAGAACCCCTTTTCCCCTCCTCGTATCCCGTGTGCCAACCACTGCTCTTTACTGGACTTTGCCCCCCACACCATCCAGGTGACTTTTCTAGATGCAAGATGGTAAGTTTCCTTTTCCCCTCGTTGTTTTGTATTTTTTGTGAGCAGCCTTCTTTTTCTGACTGCTACCTGGGTCACCAGCATGGTTTATGTGACCTAGGTCCCTTACGCTTCACCTTAGCGCAGGTCCTGACTGCCTCAAGAAGTCCCAGTTTAATGACCTCCCATTTCTTTTCCACATCTGTCATTGTTGTAACCCCCCTTTAAGTGATCCTTGAGAATGCTTCCTATGCCCATGAAGTCTGCCCCCTTGATGTCCACAGCCAGTGTCTTAGCGCTCTCCCTACTTCCCCCATGTTAATTTGAAACCAGACAGTATCATGGTTCCTCTACAACCAGGTCCTTTACCAGAACCACATCCAGGACATGCCCTTCCCTTGTGGGCTCCACCACGTACTGTGTTAAGAACACATCCTGGAAGCTGTCCAGCAGCCTCTGCTCCTTGGCTGCCTTGGAGGACATGGTTCCCCAATTTGTACCTGGCATATTAAGGTCCCCCATCAACACCACCCCCTCCCCTTTTGGTCCACACTGGGCTATAATATTGTCCAGCAAATCTTCCTCCAGAACACCCCCCATCCCGGGGGGCCTATATACTACTCCCAGCTTGACCTTACCTCCTGCAGGGGTTCGTAAGGTGACCCGTAAGACCTCCACATTTCCCCCTGCCTCATCTACCCTAGCAATTTCTATGCCATCTGTAATGTACATTGCCACTCCGCCCCCTCTGCCCTCCTTTCTAGCCTTCCTAAGCATAGTGTACCTCCTCATTTGGGTCCCAATCATGGTTTTGTTGTACGTTTCCATGACCCCTTCATCCCCCCACCAGCGAAGACAGAATGGCCTGGAACTGACAACTTGTTTTAAGTTCCTGGCATTATCTTACACCACCCCCCTTGTCCCTAATCCCCTTTGTCGAACCCCTCCCAGGCTCCATATGCTTCCATCCTCCCCCTGAATCATCCTCCCTCAGTTTGTTTCCCCCTTCCTCCCTTGGGTTGAAGGCTAATCCCCTCATCTTGAGGAGGGGGCTTCTGACCCATCCCTTCCCGACTCACAAATTTAAACCCCACCTTTTTCTAATATAGTCCGTCAACCCCTGTTTAAGGACTTCCTTCCCTAACAGGGTAAGATGAAGCCTGTCCTTGGCATACAGTCCCTTGTCCTTCCAAAGTCTCTCCCAGTTCCCTAACAGACCCGACTCACTTTCGTCACCCCACTTCCTGAGTCAGTCATTTACCTCTGTGATCTTCATTTTGTTCTCCGCCGAGCCTTTGGTACCAGCAATATTTCTGAAAAGGAAATATTGCATCCATTATCCCAACAGACTCTGGCAAGTTCTCGGAATCTTGCTTGGATTTCCAAAACGCTGTTTCTCTCTATATCGATAGTCCCCAAATGCACCAGGAAATCCGGTTTCCCTCCACAATCCCTTACCAGTTCATACACCATGATCTTTGCCCTGTGCACCATCAGCCCAGAGATGCTCACTACCTTAACCTGACTGTGGGATCCCCCCCCAGTCCCTCCCAATGAATACTCCTAATCATCGAGTCTCCCAGTAACAGAACCTTCGCCCCTCCATTGTCGCATGGTTACCTCCATTAAATGCTCTCAGCCCCCTCCCCCTTTATCCGTAATCTCCTTTCCATGAGAGTCTTCCTGTCTTCTTATGAGAGACCCCCTTGTCACCCTCCCTCCCCTCCCTGCCTGTCTTATTATGCCCACTTAACTCAGACCCCCCTGAATGGATGTCTCTTTTAACCCTCTCTTGTCCGAGCCATTAATACTGGCCCTGATTATTTCCCCTTCTCCCGCACCATCATCCACTTCTTCGTGATAGTACCCCTGCCTCCAGTGGTCCCCTGTGGGTCCCCTTTACCTAGGGCCCCATCCTTGGTACAGACCCCCCCTCCTGAAGTGGGACCCCTCCCACGCCTCCTTATCTTCCAGTTTCTCCCCCATCGTGCTTTCCTCCCTCATGCCTACTGTATGTTGCATTTTCCCCATCAGCTTAACATTTAAGTTTCCTCTCTTCCCTCTGGACCTGTTTCTATCCTTTCCATTTCCGGTCTGTGATGCCCTCTGCGTACCTGACTCCCTCCCCCCGGCCTCTGCATCATTTCCCTCACCCTCTTCCTCCCCTTCTAGATTGCTTAGCAGCTCAAATATTTTGTAACACTCTATGCCAGTCTCCATCAAATGACTTCAGTTTCCCTCGACTGCCCCTCTAAGCTGTCCCACCTCCTGCCCCCTAACCCTGTCCTCTTTTGGAGCACCCTTCCCACTGACTGCTCTTCTAGGCTTCCCCACAACAGTCCCTTCCTGACTCTGCCCCCTCCACTCTCTTTTTATTTGGGACATTTACCCCATAAGTTTTCCCCATGGCATCAACATCCCTACCTGTAGGTCCTCTTTCCCTAATATCCCCCCTCCTGCTTGTTGAAACGTAGCCTCCTCTATTTTCTGAGCTTTGCTTCAGCCTCACCTTTACCCCATCTGTCTGCTACCCATAACCACACCCCTTATCCTTTAACGCACCTTCCAACTCCCCTAGCTTTCTCCTTAACCAATATACTTCACTCCTGATCCAAAATAGCTGCCTGCAGAGTGGACAGCCTCCCTCTCTCTCCAGGCACAGTGGAGAATTATTTCTGCCTCACAGTCTGTGCAGCCTACAACCCTTCTGAAGATGCCTGCCATGGTGGATTGAGGCCACCCTGTTTTTCCCTCTGTAGATGTAATGGGACCGTCCGCCTTTTCCCAGTCCCTACCCCCTGGAATACTATCTCCCTCCCCGCCAAGTGGCTATACTGGGGTGTACTCGATCAGTCCTGTTCACTTTTAACAAATTAAGCACACCTTCCTGATTAGTAATGAGCTAACAGATCAGCAGTCTAAACTAGGTAGACTTATAAGTAACTAACAGCTTACTCCACCGCCTTGTAAACCAGCTCCTAATCAAGGTATTAAGTTATTTGTTAACAGATGTAGCAGTCTACACAGCCCCTAATCAAGGTATTATAAGCCAGCTCCTACTCAAGGTATTAAGTTATTTGCTAACAGATCTACCAGTCTAAACTAAGGAAACATGTAAGTAGCTAACAGCTTAATAGGTTAAGCCCTTCCCCAACACGGAACAGTCAATGGAGTACAATACTGCATCAATTTAGACACATTGCCCCTTATTCAGCTCCTTATCAGGATGACTACTCTGCCTTGAAACGTTTCAGTTCCTCCTGTTGTGCTAGAATGTCTCAAAGTCCTCCTCCTTCCAGAGTTTAGCTTTATTCCTCCCTCCCCAATCAGAAAGCTAGGATGGAGCCTCAGACAACCATTTAATAATGGAGGGGGTTGGGGGATGGGTGGGGGGTGAACATTCTTCTGATACTGAAGTCTCTCTACTGCGGGGGAAGAGGTGGTCCCCGTATGGACTCCACAACCAACTACCCCCATCGCCGTAGCTCCCAGACAACAATGAGCCGGCAGGGCTCACTCTTCAAATTTATACTTTGGTGCCTCCTCCTCCTCCTCTCTCGCAACAACTGGCGCTCCCCTTCACATATGCACCTGCAGTTTATTTCAGCCCACAATACTGCTCTGCTGGCCGCTCCCGATCTCAAAATTCTGCCGATGCTGAAGTCCCTCTACTGCAGGGGAAGAGGTGGACCCAGCATGGACTCCACAACCCCCTACCCCCATCGTTGCAGCTTCTGGACAGCATTTATTTAAAAGTTTTAGCAGAAGGACATACTGAGCAGAGTACTGCTCTATTCCAGATACGTCCTGGGGGGAAGGGGAAGGTGGGTACATATATAATAATAAAACAAGGTGCAAATACAGACAAGTAAGTATATAGGCAGATCAGTGCAGTGCAGTATAGTACATTTAGCCCGTGAAACAGTGAGAATACAGTTTAAACCGTACATTTAACCCATGAACAGGGCGGATTCAGTTTTAAACAGTACATTTAGCCCATGAAACAGGGCGAATTCAGATCAATCAGGTCACAGCAGCACATTACATGCAGTGGCTATTGGGGAAAAAAGGGGACCACCTACAGTGGGGACTGGTTTAGATACGTGTACAGTTAGGGGAGAAGTGGTCTTTGAGCAGTGTGTTTAGGTGCTGTGAGGACTGGAGGGGCATGATGAATGGCCACTGGAAGGGAGTTCCATAGTTTTGGCAACCAACATTTAAAGGCTGCTGGGCCAGTAGCAGAGGACATATGAAGAATGGTCAGTTGGCGGGAGTCATGATACCCGAGTGTGTAGGCTATGGGGAGTGGGAGTAGTCAGTTTGACTGCAATATATGGGAGCAGGGACCGGTCCCAGAACTTTGATGCCATCTTAGTGCAGCGTGAGTGTCTTCGGTCGTGGTGGAGATCGCAGTGGTGGGTGGACATTCTAGGGCATTTGAATGGACATTTTGAGGTATTTGAATGTTTTTATCATGTATCCCCTTTTCTTTCTGTCCTCTAGATAGTACTTATTTAAATCCTTGAGTCTTTCTTCATCGGTCTTCTGATGCAGTCCCTGCACCATTTTGGTTGCCCTTCTCTATACCGCCTACACCCGATCTATGTCTTTCCTGAGATCTGGCCTCCAGAACCGGGTACAGTACTCCAGGTGTGGCCTCACCATTAATCTTTACGGGGTAATATCACCTCTCTCTCTCTCTCTCTCTACTGGTGATAACCCTCCCTATGCACCCCAGCATTCTACTAGCCCTTCTTACTGCTTTATCACATTGCTCTGCTACCTTCAGGTCATCCAATATGATGACCCCCAGGTCCCTTTCCTGCTTTGTTGCTAACACCTCCTGTCCTCCTAATTGGTACGTTGCCCCGGGTTCCTGTGCCCTATAGGTATAATTTTGCACTTTTTGGTATTAAATCCCAGTTGCCATACCCTTGACCATTCTTCCAGCTTTTTAGATCCTCCCTCTTGTTTTCTAACCCCCCCACGTGTGTCTACTGTGTTGCGGATTTTTGTATCGTCTGCAAACAGGCATGCTTTCCCTTCCAACCCTTCTGCAATGTCACTAATGAAATCATTGAATAGGACTGGTCCCAGAACTGACCCTTGTGGCACCCTGCTGGTTACTGTGCCTACTTCCGAGTGAACCCCATTTCACCCTCTGGCTTCAGTTACTCAGCCAACTTTGTATCCATTTTACTACCTTTGGACCCACTGCCAGGCTTCCCAGCTTGTTTACCAGTCATCTTTGTGGGATAGTGTCGAAGACCTTATTGAAATCTAAGTAGGCCACATCCACCGCCCGTCCTTGATCCACTTCCCTGGTCACCCAGTTGAAGAAATCTATCAGATGTGTCTGGGCAAGATCTCCCCTTCGTGAATCCATGCTTCCTCAGATACTGCAATGCACTGGCCACAAGGTATTCCACAGTCTTTTCTTTTAGAAGTGTTTCCATAACTTTGCCCACCACCGAAGTCAGGTTTACAGGTCTATGGTTCCTGCCTCCTTCCTATTCCCACTTTTGTGAAACAGGACCACGTCTGCTTTCCTCTAGCCCCCTGCCCCGGAACTGCCCCATATTCAGTAATAGGTTTAACAGAGCCATCAGAGGTGTGCAGCAAGCTCCTTGCTTAGTTCCCTTGGTACCCTGGGGTGAACCCTGTCCGGACCCATTGCATCATCTACCTTTGATGGTATCTGAAGGCGCTGAACATTACATCCCCCCCCCCACCTCCCCTGGGGACTCTCATTCCCCACCCCAACCTTGAAATACACCCCTGAACAATCTAAATCTAGGTACTCCAGTACTATCCCATCCCCCTCCAATCTCATGCTCTTACATCCATGTCCTACGTCAGTAACAGCAATGCTCTGAATTGACCATGCCCACTGCTACCAGGAAAAGCCCTTGCCTACTACATAACTTAAGGACTTATAAACACCGGACCACAATAAGTGCTAGGCACTGCTCCCAGCTGATAATCACAGGGAGGACATTCAAATGCCCTGAAGGGAATCTTCCGGCACCTTGCTGGGGAGAAACCCCACCTGTCCGGAGATGTATTTTAGCCTCTCCTCCCCTCTGTACCACATCTAGAGGTGGTCCCCTGTGCAGAATTTTTGGGGCAGCAACCCCACCCCCCCGACATGTACTGTATATCACCGCTGACCCACAGGGCCCATCTCTGACTATTCAGGGGCTCACACAGTGCAGTTGCTATGCAGGAACCACAAACCACCCCTACACCTCAAGTGCCCCTATACTTTGGAGCGTTCCCAGCAGCTGTCGGGGGTAGCAAAACTCACTGGTTCCTATCATGAGTAACTAGATGTCTACTGCTGATTGATGTTGATAACCTTCCCTGCCAAAGTTGAGTCCAAGAGTGTGAATAGGAGCCATCGGCCCACCATAAAGGACCAGGACTATTTCCTTTCGCCTCTGACAAAATTGTCAGTGCATATAGTTGTGGTTAATGTTTGCTCAGTTTTGCTTTCTTTGAACCGCATTAGTATCCTTGATTCACCACTGGAGTCCGGATTAACCAGAGCATATCATATCGAACTCTGGGCACCACAAATTGCCAGGTGCTGACCTTCACCTGGGTCCCACCCGATCATGAGCTTTCCCCCTGAAACTCCTAATGGCTGACATACAGTTCTTATATTGGAATGTCAGGGGCTTAAACTCACTGGTGAAGAGGAAGCAGGTCTTCACAAACCTAAAATGACTACATGCCCTGGTTGCCTTTTTGCAGGAAACTAAACTGCTCACAGCACATGCTCAGAAGCTCAAAAGAGAGTCGGTGGGTACTGAAGTACATAGCGCTGCCAAAGTCACAAAAAAAAAGGGGGGGGGAGGGAGTCTATTGTCATACACAGATCCCTCCAATAGCAACTGTTAAAAATGACAAGTGATTCAGATGGGAGATGGGTCCTAGCCCTTGTTAATAGCCCTCCAGACCCTTGGCACTAGGGAGTCCATACGCACCCAGTGATAATGCCTTATCCTTTTTCCACCATCTTCCTACCCAGATCACACAATTTAATGATCAGACAACCCCCCTTCTCATTGACAGAGGTGTAAATCTCGTGCTGGACCATCTTGCAGACTGCAGCCACAGTGCTCCTAAACCACATATCAAAGCTGCTCAGGCAGTTAAGTTGTGGATGACAGATCAGGCCATAACTGATATTTGGCACCTGTGCCATCTGCGAACCCACGACTACACTCAGCAGCACACCAGTCATACAGAAGGCTGAATCTATGGTTGGCATCTTCACGTATTCCAATGATACTCTACCATCAACCCCAGAATACTCCCTGACCACGCCCCACTGCAGCTAACTCTCCTATATGGCCCAGTATCTCCACGCTCTCTCTCGGAGGCTAGACCCACTACTGATGCTTGACCCACATTTTAGAACCTGGATACAAGAGGAAGCCATAGCTTACTTCCAGGTTAATGACGATGGCCAATCATCTGTGAGCATCTTTGTGGAAGCCTTCAAGGCTACCATGCGAGGGCTTATCATAGAGTATGTCACACATTGCAAGAAGGAAAGAAAAGCTCAACTTAAGCAACAGGAGTCTGAGCTGCAGCAAAAAGAAGATAGCCTGAAAGCACTTCCAAAAGGCGCCAAGAACCAGGCCCTTCACAGAGCAGTACTCAACCTCCGGCTAAAAATGAATAACTTGTTAGCCGGGAAGAACTGACCTGCTTATCTTCAGACTCCCCCACAAATATTTGGAAGAAGGGGAGAAGTGCAGCAAAGTCCTAGCCTGCCACCTTAAAACACAGCAATCTGAGCAGCATATTGCAGGCCTCCAAGACGAGGAGGGCCAAGTCTGTTCAAAAGACTGGCAAATCAGTCGGATAATGTGAGAGTATTACTTATCACTCTGCAGCTCCAAAATTAACCATGATCCCCAATGTATGGTATCCTTTTTGCAGCCTCTGCATCTTCCTAAACTCACCCCTGAACAATTACAAGCTTTGGAGGCTTCACTCTCCACCCAGGAGGTCGTAACAACACTTAAATCGCTTACTTCTAGGAAAGCTCTGGGAGGTAATGGCTTTCCAATGGAGTTTGTACAACACTTATCCTCAACCATATCCCCTGTCCTACAAAGGCTGTATGAGGAATCTACCGAAACTGGTATCTTCCCCACTACCATGAGGACAGCTAACATAACGATGCTTCCCAAAAAAGGAAAAGACCCCACTGAACCAGCCAGCTATAGCTCCCTTTCCCTATTTTTGTGAAAGCCCTTAGACTAGAAAGTATACTGCCTTGCCTTATCCATCCTTCCCAGGTTGGATTCATTAAAGACAGGATCAGTTCAGACCATATGCGCACTCTGCATAGCCTGATGCATATTGCCAACAACAACCCTTCCCCTGCCACGGCCACTGCAATTGACTTTGAAAAGGCTTTTGATTCTGTGGAGTGGGGGTTCCTCAGAGAGGTGCTTCAACAGATGTGGTTTGGACCCAACTTCATCAACAATGTGTAGACCATCTACACGAGTCCTCTGGCTAGAGTCCTTACAAACTCCACCCTCTTGGACCTCTTCCCCTTGGGTAAAGGAACTCTGCAAGGATGTCCGCTTTCTCCCCTACTATTTCTCATAGCAATTGAACCACCAGCAACCAACATTAGGGCCCATCAGGGGATCCAGATGGCAAGCCAGCAGAACAAAGCATTATTACATGCTGACAACATGCTGGTCCTTACCACTCAGGCCCCCTACTCCACCTCACAAGTTCTAGAGCTCCTATTCACCTTCACTGCAATCTCAGGCCTTAAGATAAACATATCCAAGACAGAGGTTTTATCTTTGTCACCTGTGCATTGAGGTCTTGATGAAACCCCTGGGTCTAAGGTGGGCCAGAGATAATTTGACTTACCTGGGCATCAGGATCACACCACAGATAACCAAGCTTTGCACTCTGAATTTCAACCCCCTCTTATGAGAGCTCAGAACCAAGTGTGACAGGTGGAAACCCTTACATCTTTCATTAGCTGGAAAAATCGAAGCTCTAAAAATAGTGACTATCCCTAAAATCCTCCATCTGTAAGCCCACCTTCCAATTACTATTCCTGATAAATAGTTTGAGCTGATCGATAAGCCCATGGGGAACTTTTTATAGGAAGGAAAGCCCCCACTCTTCAGCAGGGCTAAACTCAGAATTCACTGGAACAAAGGGGGTTTGGGGTTGCCATGGTTTAAGGCCTATGCCTGGGCATTCAGAACTGCGCAGATTGTTAGATGGCTGACCCCTACGGCTCAGGAACCTCCCAACTGGCTTAATATTGAAGCATCCCAATGTACTTGTGGCTCTCCAGTGGCAAGTCTATACTCCTCGAGGGCCAGAGCCCCCAGAGCACCACCCACCATAGAGCTGTCACTCAAAGCCTGGAGAAATATTCAAAAGCTTTTGACCATACCACTGGCCCACCCCAGTTACACGCCCCTGAAAGACAAACCTGATATTAGAGTGGACAATGTTATAATTAAAGGGGCCCAGTGGGAAAGTAAGGGCATCAGGGTGGTGGGGAATTTCCTATTACCACACTCCTAACATGATCGACTCCTTCCAAAGGCTCCAAACCACATACGGCATAGACAAAATGACTTTTGGCGCTATCTACAATTCAGAAGCGCAGTTCGCTACCTTGTCCCCCAACCCAGAACTATGGAAACCCCCTTCCGATATGGGTCCAAAAGCAGAAGGGGAGAGTGGGTGACATCTACCGATATATTAGAAATCACCTACCGGACCCACAATCAAAGCTCAAGCCTAATAGGCCAAAAGCCTCGACAAATTACCCAAGTAAATAGACTGTGAGCTTTGTTAGTGACAAGGGCAACAAGATGATCACAGTCTGCTCTGCCAGTGAGGCACCCCTCAGGTGGATGTGTTTGCCTCCATGGAGAATGCAAAGCTGAGGCTGTTATGTGCCCGCTGCCCCTCAGCAGGACTTACTTTAGGAGGAAGCCTTCTCCAGGCCCTGGACTCCAGGTCTCTTCTGTGCCTTCTCTCCACTTCCCTTGATTCACAAGGTGCTGCTCAAGGTCATGAGGGACAAGGCACAGGTGATCCTGGTGGCTGCAGACTTACCACGCCAGTTTTGGTACCCCATCTCCTCAGCCTCAGCAACAGGCTCCTGAGGCATCTTCCACTATGCCCGGACCTGCTCTCCATCAGTCACGGGAAGGTACTCCACCCAGACCTTCAATCCCTGCACATGAGAGCTGTGCATTCAAATGGAAGAGATTCTCCATTTGGTGTCAGTGCAAGGTTCTGGACCCTTTGTCCTGTCCAGTGGCCAGCATTTTGGACTACCTGTGGTCCCTTTCCAAAGGGGGATTTTGGTCAACGACCTTTAAGGTGCACCTGGCAGCCATCTCTGCCTGTGGGGTGCGGGCTGGTCAGTCAGTGGCACAGGAAAAGGTGGTCTGGTGCTTTTTTAAAGGCTTAGATCATGTTTCCCCTCTGGTGCATGAACCACCACCACCGTGGGACTTGTTGCTGGTTTTGGCAAAGCTCATGAGCAAGCCATTTTAACCAGTGCACAGGTGTGACATGTTTCACCTGTCGTGGAAGATCACCTTCTTGGTGGCTGTCACGTCAGCCAGAAGGATCAGTGAGCTCCAGGCACTTTCAGTGGAGTCTCCTTATCTGGTCTTCTACATGGACAAGCTTGTCCTGTGCCTCAGCCGGAAGTTCCTCCCGAAGATTGTGTCGGAGTCTCACCTTAATCAGGAGATGACTCTTCCTGTGTTCTTCCAGAATCACACCTTGGAGTCCGAACACAGGCTCCATACCCTGGGCCTGAGGCGAGCACTCTTATTACAAAGAGTGTACGGCTAGAGGTCAGGAAGAGGTTCGCTGGCTGTTTAATGGGTTTACTCTGGAGGGAAAAAATTGGGTAATAACTACTGTATGTCTTTAGACAAAAAGATGAAAATATCTGCACTAAAGAAAAGATAAATAGAAGAAAACATCTTGATGTAAATTTCTTCTTATGTAGGATGAAGAGGATGGATTTGAAAAATGCTGATGTTAAGGGCCATCATGAGTATTAACATCTGGTAAGATTATATGACCCGTACATCAGTGGCATTTATAAAACGACACTGTAAAATAAACCTGATTGGCTGAGACTGATCACATGATGGCATCGATTATACATCAGTGCATGATCATGTTTCGCATCCCTTTTTCAGCCTTTTTGCTAAACAACAGCAAGCCATTCTATAAGCATAATAACCCACTCATGGTGTGCAGTAATGCCAGTGTTCCAGATGAGGTGAGTACTAGCACATTTCACTCACTAATTAAGGCATACTCTTTAAGATTTTATGCTGTGTGCCAGTACTCATCTCAACCATTAGAAATGCTTCATAGATACTTCAAAAGGAACTGTTTTTCCAAATTTGAAACACTTGTATGCATCAAAACTAAACTATACTCGCCTAAATATCAAAAATGGTAATTACATTACTCTTGAATTCCAGCTTTATCTGGAGTACTGGTTAATGCTAAGTCCATGCATTTTCAAGGAGTGAAAAGGCACTCTTTATAAACAACTCATGCTTTGTACCATTGGGGCATGCATCAATTTGGCACAAACCCTGGCTTGGGTTATTTCTTATTCAATGCACAGTCATGAGCTGGGTTTCAACCAATTAATTTTCCTTACCCATTTTATAAAATGTATAATTGTAGGCATGGCCTAGAAACTATATAACAGAAACACAGAATTTAATGGCCGATAAAGACCATTTGGACCACCTAGTCTGCCCATTTGTTCCTGCCTATGCTGTCACTGCAGACTCTACTTGATCTCTGGCTCAAGGATATGCAGTGAAACAAAAGGGCAGATTGCATGGTTATGGATGGGTTCTGTCCACATCAAGCATAGAAGAATGAGATGGTGGGGTCACCTGTCCGGCATGAACTTGTGTCAGAGACAGGAGCGATACTACATTAGCATAGTGGCCAAAAAAGCAGCTAAAGTGATTGTGACATTCCGATGGGCACTGATAAGTGAGAAAGCTGAAATTAAATTGTAGTTGGTGGGGACATAACTAAGACCATGGAGATGGATGAGTCCTTAGGAAGTGGGGCCAGGCATGGACCAACTAAAAAAACAAAGCACATGGGATATAGTGCAACGCCATCAAGTGGTAGTTGGTAGGGCAATGCATGCTTGTAGGTAGGAGCCCAGACTGAGTGGCAAAAGGTCTAGTGGTTACTAACTGAAAATACTTTGCTAGCAACTCCCTCCCCCGGTACTCACCACTGTTCCCTCTACTCTACCCTGTCTATCCTCCCCATACCCTCATGTCGCTAGTCTTATGGTGCCTCCTTCATCTCCAAATTCTGACTTGTGACCCTGCCCTCTTACCTGTCCTCACGCCTCTCTCCCATTCCTTCTGCCTTATACTCCCTCCACTCCAGTGATCCTTGCACCTTCTCCCTTCACCACCCTTACTGCTCTGCTAGGCAGTTAGCCTTCTGCTGTGGCCTTCCCTCCCTCTGGAACTTGCTTCCTTCCTCTCTCTCTCCTCTTTCCATTTCACCTTTCGCCATCGGCTAAAACATCTTTCCGCTCCCTCCAGCTCTTGTTACTCCCTTCACTGATCCTTCCCTGTTTTACTATGTTAAATTGTTTGTCTAATCCTTTTAATTGTTTTACTGTTAAATCGTGCTGTTTTTACTTTGTTTTGCATAGATCAATAATACTGTAGATGTTTTTGTATTTCCTTTTCCCTCTCCCCTGGGTCACACCTGGAAATGAGCCTTGGCTTAGTGTGCCTCTCATGGTTTGTTCAAATAAAATAAATATGCCACCTTCTCAAAAAGCGCTGTGCAGTGTAGAAGGAGCAACCATTTGCTGAATGTGGGAGGCACCGAGTCACACCTGTCATGTAGATTTACTTGTTTCTTTGCCAGAAATGGTCCTACCAGCTCAAAGCAGGTGGGGAGGGGTGAGTGTGGCTGGTGGGTAAAAATCTCCACTTGGACCACATTTTTCTTTTGGTGGGGGGGGGTTGCGTGCTTTTTTATCAGAGTTGGAAGAAACTTAACATAGGATGTATAAATAAAGCTAATAATACTGATGGAAAATAAAGCATAATTAATGGAGCACTTCTTTAATTATTTCAAATCTTAACGCTAAAGCCGACTCAAAATAGGCATGTTACAAGACTGGAGGAAAAGAGCAGTCTAAAATAGAATTAAAAGGTAAGGGTTGAACTTTTGTCTGTAACATGCAGTGTTGCTTTAAACCGGCACCTGAAGAGTTTTTTTTCTCATGAATTTACTTTGCATGTCAAAATTATGTAAACGATCTTGTTTCCTTAGGCTGCACCTGGCTCTGGACACCATCCGTGTAGTTTGTCGTGCAAAAAACAAACTTTTCGACAGCTTTTTGGGCAAACCCCTCCATTTGTAGACAGTTTTTTTGTTAAAAACATGCTGATTCTGGCTAGTCTGGAGGCAGAGCAGGCTGAGTTGCTAGGTGCCTCACCTCCTGCCATACTGTCGACCTGGTTCAGGAACTGATATGGGGTTGCTTGGGGGGGGGGGGAATTGAGCGTCCTAAGGACAGCTCTCCTCCCTCGGGGAGGAGGGATATGAGCATCTTGCTAGGCAGCTGCCACCTGGAGGATCTGGGTGTTGAAGGGGTCTCACCTGCTTGACACTAAGAGGTGTCTTTGCTTGCACCCACATCATTGCATGCATTGTGGGCCCAGGAAGAAAAACCAAAAACATGGAGAACACTATTCAAACGAACTACTTGCGTGGGACGTGGTGAACGATCCAGCTCTCTTTATGGAGATGGATTTTGACTTTAAACAAAACATCAAAGCAACAAGAAGGCACCAGCTACAATTGTGTAGTTTTCCACATAAAACAAGTAAGACAATTGTTCTTCACACAAAGAGTTGTACATTCCTGGAATAGCTTACTGCTACACATAATCAGCAAGAATAAGCCAATTGTCAAAAAATAGGCTGGACAACTGGTTACTCAGTACAATGTGTTCTCATGGGTAAGGATTATGATGGGAACTTTTATGGGCACCTTGCCCCAGGTTCCCGTACTTTAGACTACTACTTACACCAGATGGGATTTTTTGGTTTTGAAATTTGCGTTTATTCATTTTATCATGAACAGGCCATTGGCAAGACAGTTAATGGTAACCAGGACTAGTATATCGCACAGTAATGATAAGCAGACATATGTTAGCATCAATATAAATTCTGACCATTAAACATTGCTACTTCAGACTAGGTACTTGCATTAGTCCATACAGTTCGCCTAAAGACAAGCTTCTTCACAATGCTCAAAAGGCTCACCGTGCTAAGACTTGTGGGAGAAAAGTGTATGAACAGGCAGGCCATAGAAAATCTAGGCATGGCTCTAGCAGCTGTTATTCCTACAATTGCAAAGCATACAGTGAATGAGGACTTGAATGAGTTTTGATCAGTACAAGGAGCAGTACTATTGTAAACCTAGTACATGTAAAACATTCAAATCACAACCATATTTAGTGCATACATAGGCAACACAGAGGATTCTTTATGAAGTCCCATTTCCAGTAGTGTTCATAAATCACAAATGAAAACTCCTCCTGCCAACACAATGTTTGTGCTGTTCACTACACGCTGCACAAACCAGGAGCCTTGTGGTCAGTGCCATTTTACAGTGAATGCCTTCACCAACCTTTTCTATTATAGTCACTACACTAGTCTCTCGTGTAAAGGTGCATTTATTTAAAAAAAAAAAAAAATGCAACTTTAAAGGATATAGCTCAGAATGCATCCCTAACGCAATCCAGCAAAAAAACATCAAAGTGACAGATTTACACTAAACCTCCTCTGGTGAATTCATACAGCCAAGTTTTAGTCTCCCTCCTCCGCGTCATCCTCTTGGTGGTGTTCCCAGGAAGCCCTACTACTAATTCAGCTACTGTTTTTTCAACTGTTTTTTTTTTTTTGGCTTCCTCTGGGTCATTGAATTTGGAACATTTTCCCCCATATGTAATATGCAGTCTTGCAGGAGCCAACAGTGAATGTGCCATCCCGAGCCTTCAGAGTTGCTGTTGCAACAGATAGAAAAACTTGCAGTGGCTCTTTGTGGCAAAAGACCAATCCGGCACATTGAAATCCCCTAGTAGCAGGATTTCGCCTTTAGCTGCCATGTTGTGTATCTCCTCCACTAGTTCCCTGTCAACTTCCCCCCTTTGTGTCGGAGGTCTGTAGATCGCCCTTGTTTGTAGTGCTGTTCTATTCCCAGGCTCCAGGGTGACCCACATTGCCTCAGCCTCCCCCTGTCTTCCCTGAACTTCTGTAGCCTTTATGCCATCTCTGATGTACAGGACCACCCCCCACACCCTTTTTACCTTCCCTGTCCCGCCTGAACAGTGTAAAACCTGGTACATTGACTTCCCAGCCATGATTAGCAGAGTACAATATCTCTGTTATTGCTACTATGTCAAAGTCTGTATCCGCTAACAAGGTTTCCAGGTCTGGAACCTTATTTCCTAGGCTACGGGCGTTGTTAACATGGCTTTCCATGTTTTGCAGTCTGCCGTCCTTCTGCTTCTGTTCTTTCTTTCCAGTGTCTCCCCACCCCAGTTTCCTTTCCAGTGTGTTCCCCATGTATCACTTGTTATACAGTCCTTGCCTACTTGCCCCTTCCTGCCTGCTTCAGCTGTATCTGTTGGCAACTTATGTTCCTGCATGTTCCCATGGGGGGGTGTTCCTAAGCCTCCTGCCCCTTCTGGCTCCCCCCCCCGGCCAGTTTAAATGCTTGCAGCTGAAGCATTTCAACTTCTCACTAAGGGCCAAGGTACCCTTCCCGGACAGATGTAGGCCATCCTCCTTATGTAGCCTCGCATCTGTCCAGGTTGGGCCTCAATTCCCTATGAAGCCAATACCCTCCCTTCCACACCAGTCCTTCAACCAGGAGTTGAAGATACAGATGTAGAGTGCCCTATTGTCCCCTATGCTCTGGACAAGTAGCTTCTGCGAGAATGAGATGGAGTGTGCTTTCTGTTTCAGGTTTCCCCCCAGCTTCCTGAAATCTTCCTGGACTCTGGCTAACTCTACCCTTCTCCCTGCCAGGTCATTGATCCCCACATGGACAGTGACATCCAGCTGCTTCCTCCTGGCTATTGCCCTAGGGATCCTATGGATCCGCTCCACATCCTTCCATGCAGCGCTTCCCAGGATGCACTTGACCTCCTCTCTCCCCTCCTAAGTGTCCCTAACTCCAGTCCCCCGACAATAGAGTCCCTCACTAGAAGATGCTTTCCTCTCCTCCGGGGTCACCTGCTGCCCTTCCCTGTGGCTCCATCCTGGAGGACCTGTCCATCCTCCCTGATCTCAGCCTCGGGTTCCAGAGTGGGGCTTTCCTGTTCCTCCAAGACAGTGTAGGAGTTACTAAACAGGACCGATCAGGGGATGTGCTTTTGACCCCCCTCACCCTCCCTGAGCCCACCGTGGTCCAATTACTCTTCTTCCTGGGCATCCTTTGAGGTCCAGGCTGTGGACCCGATGGTCTGTGGGTGTGGGTGGATGCCGCTTGTAGCCTGGCCAACTCTGCTCGGAAACAGGCAGCCTCCTCCCTCAGCCCAGAGAGCTGTCTGCAGATAGGGCAATATCACAGCCTCCAGAACGTCTCCCTGAAGACTGCTGCTGTGCAACCACTGCACTGCATCACTGTCATCATATCTGTTTCTCTCCTCAATCTATTGCCTGCTTAAGATGCCTATTTGTTATCTCCCAGAGGTTTTTTTTTCCTGTCTTTGCTACTTCCTGTATGGGTGCAGCATGTTGCAAGGCCCTATGGGACCTACCCTATAATTATAATTGTAGGTTGAACCTTGGCGTAGGCGGGATGTGGGGTGGGATTACACTGCAGGTTGTGTCCAAAAACAATCAGCCAAGGAGTCCTCTGGCAGTGGCTCCTCACTCCACTCACTGCGGTCCAGACACAGCCAATTACAAACACAGTCACAAACTTGCCAGCTAGAATCCCTCAGTCCTGCCCAAACCAAATGGAGAAGCACACTGAAATAGCAGTTAAGAAAAGACTTCAAATTCAAACTGTACTAATCCCTGTAATATGATGCCTGCACTTAAGGTTCGGACATAGCCAGTTACAAACACACAGTCACAAACTTACCAGCTAGTATCCCTCAATCCTGCCCAAACTAAATGAAGAAGCACACTGAAATGGCAGTTAAGAAAATACTTCAAAATCCAATGGTAGCATGTCTTTTCAACTGTTTTTTTTTTGGCTTCCTCTGGGTCATTGAATTTGGAACATTTTCCCCCATATGTAATATGCAGTCTTGCAGGAGCCAATAGTGAATGTGCCAGCCCAAGCCTTTAGAGTTGCTGCTGCAACAGATAGAAAAACTTGCGGTGGCTCTGGGTGGCAAAAGACCAATCTGGGAAGATTTTCACATCCTGATTTTGAGTTTTCAGGGGACAGAGGGGCCTCGCCCATTGCAGGATAGTGTCCTAGGTTTCAGGGCCCACCGTAAACAGCAGGATTGTGCAAGAGGCTTCCCTGTTCTCTTGGGCCCTCCTAAAATTCACATGGTAAGCTCTTTTCAATAAGTCTGGGTCTGGTCTCAGGTCTTCTGGCATCACAGATTGTAGCCACTGCTGCAGGAACCCCAACAAGGTTTTGCCCTCTGTGCCTTCTTGTAGACCCACCAGCTGAAGGTTCATGGCCCTGTTGGCATTTTTGAGGGTTTCAGTGTGTGCTCTCAAGTGATTTGCCTCAGAGGTCATTCACACAATGGCAGCCTTTGTCCTCTGTGACCTCTCTACTACCCTGGAAGCCTTTTTTATCGCTCCATCAGTTTTAATTTCCTGAGCACTCAGTTGGTCCAAAACTTTCTCGATTTTGTGGCCCATGTCCTGCATGGCTTTCAAAATTGTGTCTCAGGGTGGGGGATCACCTGCCACACTTGTATCAGCACTGCTGACTGGATCCACTGGTCCTTGTTGGGCCTGCTGCTGTTGTGGAGACCAGGAAGAATGCTAAGAACATCCACAAGGGAGACCCACAGAAGGGTGGCAAGGGACACCACAGGGGAAGGAAACAGCTTCTGATAGGAGACTCAGTTGTTAGAGGGATAGACCTGGGGAAGGGAGAGGAGAGGGAAGTAAGGTGCCTGCCTGGTGCCATGGCTCGGAGGGACAAGAAGCGAATCCTCAGGATTGCAGAAGCAGCATCACAGGAGAGGGAACTAGATGTAATTGTCCACCTTAGGACAAATGACCTAGCTAGGCATGGGATCAGTGCAGTGCAGGATGAAATTGTGGAGTTGGGGAGGGGCCTTAGACAGGTAGCAAGCACAGTTACCTTCTCAGAGGTGCTGCCAGTCCATGGCAGGGGGAGGCTAGGGTACTAGACACCATGCAGTTTAATGAATGGTTGCAAAACTGGTGCAGAGCACAGGGTTTTTGCTTCACTGGGGACTGGGGGTACACCTGGAGAGATGAAGGTCTATACTGGCATGATGGCCTGCATCTGTCCACGAAGGGAACCAAGATCCTAAGTGACAGGTTTAAATGCTTCCTTGGCAAGCTTTTTAACTAGCCATGGGGGGAGGTGCTAATAAGTGGCAGGAAATTTCAAGCCTCCCCCCACAAAACATGCCAGGTAGTAAGGTAAACACTGAGGTACAGTGCTCAACAGAGGGCAGGACGGGGTAAATGGAAAAACAGACAAGGGCAAAAGAGCAGGCATGGGGGGAAAAAGGATAAAGCCAACATTAAATGGAGGGCAATGAGTACCAATGCTCGTAGTCTGGGAAACAAGCTTCCTGAGCTAGTAGCCTTGATGGAAGATGAACAGTTGGGTATTGTGGCAGTCACAGAAACATGGTACACGGAGAACCATGACTGGGATGTCAACATACCGGGGTACACAGTCTACAGAAGGGACAGGGAGGGGAAAAAAGGAGGTGGAGTAGCTCTATACATAAGGGAAGGGATCAAAGCTACAGAACTAAAAAGTAAAGGGGAGGACAAGAGGCTCTCTGGGTCACCTTGGAAACAGGGAATGGCATCACAATCCGCACAGGTGTTGTATACAGACCCCCGTCTCAAGGGGAGGAAATGGACAAGAAAATAATAGAGGACATTCTCAAAATGGCTGAAAAGGGGAGATACTGTTGATGGGGGACCTGAATATGCCAAATGTTAACTGGATGACATGTACTGCAGCCACATCCAAGAGCAGGGTCATTCTCGATGCCCTGCAGGGGGCAGGCCTTAGACAGCTAGTGTTGGAACCCACTCAGGAGGGAGCAGTACTCTCAAATGGAGAGAGGATCACAAATGTAAAAGTCACTAGACATCTGGGAACAAGTGACCACTGCACAGTGTGCTTCACAATAAGCACAACCGTGGAGATGAGCCATACAAAAACAAGCATACTGGACTTTAGAAGGGCTGACTTTGGCAAAATGGGTGAATAACTGTGGAATACACTAGCAAATGGCCAAAAAGGAGGGGTGGAAGAACAATGGAGAAAAATCAAAACTGCCATCATAGAGGCAACAAGCCTTTGTGTGAAACAGATAAAGAAAACAAAGCGGAGTGAAAAACCACTATGGTTCTCAAAAGAGGTGGCAGGGAAGCTTAAGGAGAAAAAGGCTACATTCAGAAAGTATAGGGAATCACAGAAGGAGCACGACAGGGAACTGTATCAATTAAAGCAGAAAGAAGTGGGGAAGGCAGTCAGAATAGCAAAAGCCCAAACCAAGGAAAAAATAGCTAGTTCAGTTAAGAAGGGGGATAAAACCTTTTATAGGTACATTAGGGAGCATAGAAAGGTTAAGGGAGGAATAG
The DNA here is from genome assembly GCA_016271365.2 of Neoceratodus forsteri. Taxonomy (NCBI): domain Eukaryota; kingdom Metazoa; phylum Chordata; order Ceratodontiformes; family Ceratodontidae; genus Neoceratodus; species Neoceratodus forsteri. The sequence goes on along the minus strand of JADMNL010000022.1, from coordinate 535,303,391 downwards.
TGAAGATTAATAAGGGAGAGGGGAGGTGGGCAGAGGGAGACGGTGAAAAGGCAGAGATACTGAATGAATACTTTTGCTCAGTATTCACAAAAGAAGATAAGGAGGAGTTACCTAAACCAGACAGTAGAAGCACTCTGGGTGGGGGTTGACACCAGTCCATTTGCAGAAGAAAGAGTACTGAAAACTCCTAAAACTCAAGGTGGACAAAGCAATGGGGCCTGACGGGATTCATCCCAGAATCCTAAAAGAACTAAGGGAGGACCTAGTGACACCACTGACCACACTTTTTAACAAATTATGGGAGGATGGGGTGGTACCTGAGGACTGGAGGAGGGCAGATGTGATTCCCCTTCACAAAAGTGGGAGCAAGGCAGAAGCAGGAAACTACAGACCTGTAAGTTTGACCTCAGTGGTAGGGAAAATGATGGAATCACTTTTGAAAGAAAGAATTGTTGAGTACCTAGAGGCCAGCGGACCCAAAGCAGCATTGATTTCCAGCAGGAAGGTCGTGTCAGATGAATGTAATATATTTCTTTGACTGGTGACCAAAGTAATAGACCAGGGAGGGGCTGTGGATATGGCCTACCCAGACTTTAGCAAGGCATTTGACACAGTCCCGCACAAAAGATTAATAATCAAGTTAGCCAGCCTGGGAGTGGGTCCCAGGGTGGTAGCTTGGGTAGCAAACTGGCTACAAAACAGGACACAGAAGGCAATAGTGAATGGAACACATTCCGAAGAAAAGGGGGTCACTAGTGGAGCACCTCAGGGCTCAGTACTGGGTTCAGTCCTCTTTAACATCTTTATAGGTGACATTGCAGAGGGTCTAGAGGGAAAGGTATGCCTCTTTGCAGATGACACAAAGATCTGTAACAGAGTTGATACACAAGGGGGGTAGAAAGGATGAGAAGGGACTTGGCAAGGATGGAGGAATGGTCAGACATATGGCAGCTTAGATTCAGTGCAAAGAAGTGCAAAGTAATGCACCTGGGAAACAAAAACCCAGGAGAAGAGTTCACAATAGCAGGGGAGGTACTAACAACAACAAAAATGGAAAGGGACCTGGGGGTAGTCATATCAGATGATCTAATGGTTGGTAAGCAATGTGAGAAGTTAGTAAGGAGAGCCAGGGCGATACTGGGATGCTTAGGAAGGGGCATCACAAGTAGAAAAAGGGAAGTGGTTATCCTTCTGTACAGACAGTTGGTGAGACCCCATCTGGAGTACTGTGTGCAGTTTTGGAGACCTCATCTACACAAGGACATAGACAGGATGGAAGCAGTCTAGAGGAGGGCAGTCTAGAGGAGGGCAACTAAAATGGTGCAGGGTCTGCATCAGAAACCATATAAAGAGAGACTGAGAGAGCTTAATATGTATACCTTCGATGAAAGAAGGGATGGGGGGACATGATAGAAACATTCAAGTACCTGAAGGGAATCAACAAAGTCCAGGAGGGTAGCATCTTTCAGAAAAAGAGATGTGTAAGAACAAGGGGGCACAATTTAAAGATAGAGGGAGGATGGCTTAGGGGTAATGTCAGGAATTTTTTTTTTCATGGAGAGAGTGGTGGATGCATGGAAACCGCCTTTCTGGGGAGGTTGTTGGGTCTAAAACAGTGGGGGAATTCAAACATGCATGGGACAGACATAAGGCAATTGTAGTGGGGGGTGGCAGGAAGTAGGCTGTTGGTTAACTAGAATCTGCAGCTTATCCAGTAGGTAGGGAAATGGGCAGACTGGGTGGGCCAAGTGGTCCTTATCTGCCGTCAAAGTCTATGTTTCTGTGTTGTGTATTCTTTGGTCCCAGTCCTCCGGTTGTAATCTTGGGACGTCCCATTGCTTTAGGTATTACTACAGTGCCTTCAGAAAGTATTCACCCCCTTGGATTTTGTCACATTTTGTTGTTACTACCAGAGTTTTTAATGCATTGAAATGAATTTTCCCCCTTGATTCACACAGCATACTCAACAATTTAAAGGGGCAAAAATATTTTTATTGTGTAACAAAAATTTATGAAACATTAAAAACTGAAATATCTTATTTACTTAAGTATTCACCCCCCTGAGTCAATACTTTGTAGAAGCGCCTTTGGCAGCAATTACAGCTTTGAGTCTTCTTGGGTATGTCTGTATCAGCTTTGCAAATCTGGATTTGGGGATTTTCACCCATTCTTCCTTGCAGATTTGCTCAAGCTCTGTCAAGTTGGACGGGGAGCGTCGGTGAACCGCAATCTTTAAGTCTTTCCACAGATTCTCAATGGGATTCAAGTCTGGGCTTTGACTGGGCCACTTAAGGACATTCACCTTCTTGTTCTGTAGCCACTCCAGTGTTTTTTTTTTTTTCTTTTTCCCTTCCCCTTTCTCTTTATTATTGTGAGACGTGACATAAAAAAATTATTTTCACGTAGACTTCACTAGCTTTGGCTGCTTGTCTACACGTGACAGTATAATGCCCTGTTTATAACATCATAATTATCTCCACAGCAACAGACTGGGATGTCATAAACAGAATTGTGACTGCAGAAGTAGACAGACAAAGCAAATGGGGCAGAGATCCTGTTTCCATGCAAACGTCCTTAGTAATAAACAAACAGGGGCAAACATTACAAAAAAGGGTGAAATATAAGCAAAACTGTGCCTAGATATTATGTTTTTCAGAGTTGCCCCAACAACACAATGGGCTTTTTAAAGTCCTGTTACACTGCAAGCAAACATTCAGCATTGACAAATACTTATTTTTTTTTTGTTAACCTTTCTAAATTTTGGTTTGCTCAGAATGCATTTGCTTTTTGGCTGTGTGTATTTCATACTGCACCATGTTATGGTCACTATTGCTCAAGTGTTGTCTTATTATACAATATTTGATATGCTCACCGTGTTACTGTCAACATTGTCCAGTATTTCTGTGTGTATGTGTTGGGCTTGTGACTTATTATTTTATTTCATTGTCATTTATAAGCATAACAAAAGGGGATTTAGTTGTTGAGGTTATTGTAAGGTTAACCCACTTTGTCAAATATAGGTTAAAGTCCCCCATGCAAATAAAGTGTTTGTGGCCTAGGGCTTGTTCAATTTGTTGGACCGGTTTAACATGTCTGGTATCGTAACTGGAGGGCTGTAACAGAGGCCAAAAAGATTTTCCCCCTTCCTAGTTATAGCTAACCAGATTGTTTAGGTTAATTATTTTTTTTTTTTGTTAATATAATATTTATTGTTCTTTTCATCCAATACATGGGGAAGGGGAGGCAGTCACACATTTAATCTTAAGTACATTCTGTTTGTAGGGTTAATGCACATCAGACTTTTAACACATGGTACACAGTATATAATACATATATCTGTACATGTTTATGTATATATATATTTATGTAACCCCTAGATGGCGCTATCCCAGGGGCTACTACCCCTGCCTGATTTGCCACTAACAGGTTGAGGGGCCTGGATCCAATGGCGGGTGCCTCCACCCAGAGGTCAGGGTTTGCAATAGTTAAACTAACTTGGTCACAGCCCTCTGGGACACTGCAGCCCCTTTCTTCCACTAGTGGCCCACACAATATATCAGAATTACCTTCACAGTATACACTTACCCCCAGGTCTGGTTCGGCACTGGGACCTCCTGTGAAATGAGATACAGTGCAACAATCACAGTACAGTACTTTAACATAGACAAATACCTCAGGCAGTATAACTTTGCTGAAACAAGCAGCTCTGATTTATTTAGGGGATATAACAAGGACAGGGAAATCAGGTTAATTAGCTTATCACTCTAATAATCTACCTATGGCTCTGTGCACAGGCCTATCCTATCAGTTACTGTCCTGGTACCCAAGCCCTAGTGGCTAGTCCAAACCGTGGCAGCTGGTAGGGCCCTTTCACACAGAGAAAAGGAGAATTAAACAGTCAGCAGTACAGTAATTCCATTTGGATTTAATGTGGCAATTCAACAAGGACAACCCTGAATTAGTACTCACGACCTCCAAATAAGATAGGGTCCTTCAATGTCAGCAGGGCTCACTTGAGGTACACAAACCTCTTCACACATCCATATAAAGAAGTACTATACCAGGCAGGCTGCATCTGTATCCGATCGCAATTACTGCACAATACCGGAGAACACACAGCAGATTCAGTTCCTGACAGACCGAGTGCAATTTTCAGCAATTCTTCCAGTCTTCTACAGGGTGAGCCTGGTTTCTACTCTTCAGAGATCCTTTGATTCTTTTCAGGGCCAGTTCAGTCCTAACAAGCTGTTACACAAGCTGCAGACCGGAACTCTGGGCCTTACACCGTTTTTGACTAAACTGCACACTGAAAAAGCACAGGGCTCCTTCCTTCTTCACTGCCAAAGCTCAACTGAAGCTCCAACCGACAAAACTGGGCACTTCCTTTGAGTTCCTCCCAGTTCTTGACTGGATTGGCTGTCACTCACAATAGACTGCTGCTGTTGGTCCAAAAGGCACTGAAGTCTAAACTACATCTCCCAGAGTCACTGCCCATACAATCCTCTTGTGGCTGGCTCAGATTATGAGTCCAAGTTCTGATTCGTCAAGGCACCATTTTAGAGCTAGCTTACCCCACACTGATTGGTCCAGTTCAGCAGTTCAAAACTAGAATGGGGAACTAGCAGACACAGTTCTGACTGCAAAGAAAGCAGGTTAGACAAACTGTAATTTCATTATTACTCTAAATAATTTCTGGCAAACAGTTACATCTTTCAGATAGGTTCCTTTGCACTCCTAGTGACTGCAAAATGAAGTAAATTGGCAGCAGTTCAGTGGTACTCAAACAGAGAAGCACACAGTCCCCCATACAAACTAATTATGTCTGCAAGCAGACAGCTCTTAAAGAGACAGTGCCAGAGGTTCTAAAAACACTCACTGATAAATGGCTTAAACGCCAAACACCATTCAGGCTTGGAGCATTCAAGCAAGCTCCTGGAAGTCTTTTGGGAACCCCCATTTGCAGGGGGGTTACATTTAGAGTCCAGTTAGTCATTTTTTCCACTTTCCCTTGGGTTTTCCTAACTAAACACCAGATGGTTACTTCAGGATTCAGCATCTCCTCATCTCATTCCCAATACAGTCAACCACTTATATTCCCTTCAGACCTTCCAGTCCATATCACAGTTTAGTTTCGTTTAATTAGATGATATTCCCCCTAAGGGACAAAATTTGGGTCCTTTGTCATTATATATAATACCCATTTGGTCCATTTCATCAATCCCTGATCTATGGAGTCATTCAGGGAGAAAGAAATCTTTTCTGATCTGTGTATTTGTGTTACTATTTCCCTCCATTCAATTATTGTTGGGATCTGGGGTGTGTACCAGTGTCTGGTTAAAGCTTTTTTTGCGGCAAGAAGGGTAATTCCCAGTAGATAACGCGTATGAGTATCTCTTAGGTCTCGAGGGAAGGCGTGTAGTATAAATACTTCTGGTGTTAGAGTAGTTGCGCGTCCTATGAATTCCGCCAGCTCTGCCTGGAGGGAGGTCAGGAAGGGCTGTATGGGGGGGCAGGTCCAGAAGACATGGGTGTGATGTGCTTGTGGTTCCCCACACAGGCGCCAGCATTCAGATGTTCCTGTTGCTAAGTAGTGACTTATTGTGGGGGTTCGAAAATATCTCATTAGCAATTGCCATGAGAAAAGCTGCCAACTATGTGAGTACGTAAGTTTAGAGGCTAGTAAACAGCCTCTTTCCCACTGTTGTAGGGTAATCTCCAGTCCCATCTTGCGGCTCCACCTCCCCAGTGTCTCTAGTGTGTTTGCCCCAGGGATTCATTAAGTACCCTATACGTTTTGGAGATAATATGTGAGGTTTCCACAACCGTTATGGAATTCAGTAAGAATGTTATTAAAGGAGGAAGGTTTTCTGCACTTTGCACTTTCAGTGGGTGGGAGTAAAAAAAAGTGTCTTAGTTGCAAGTACCTAAAAAAGTCCTCCCTCCTTAAGTTATATTTCTGCCTTGCTTCTTGGAAGGTAATAAAATCATTCCCACTCAGTAGTTGTGATATATAAGTAAGGTGGAACCGATCCCAACATTTATATGTATGATCCATCTGTGCTGGGGAGAAATGTTCTAACAGGTATAATGGGCATAGATAGGACAAGTGGAGCATTAAAGCTAGCTGCTTGCATATCATTTTCCAGGTTTTAATCTGGTGCAAGATCCATGGGCCTGGACTTAATTGTGGGTTGGCATTATATGTCTGGTGCAAGGCAGTTCTACACCAGTCACTGAATGGGAGTAACCCCTCCTCAATCTCCCTTCAAATAGCCGGGCTAGTGCGTTTAAGGCGCATTATTATAAATGAAAGGTGTGAGGCCCAATTATATAATTTAAGGTTTGGGAGAGCTAAGCCTCCCTTCTGTCTAGGAGGAAAAGGGTAGATGCCTTTTATCCTAGGGCGTTTACTAGCCCAGATGAAGCTCATTATAGCTTTATTCCAAATTCTTATTGTTTTATTTGAAATGTATATGGGGATATTTTTAAATAAATATAATGCTCGTGGAAGAATCACCATTTGAATAACTTCCACCCTCTGGAGTAAATTGAGTGGGAGGACACTCCATCTGGCCAGGTCTGCCTGGAGTTGGGAGTAGAATGGGGTATAGTTGTTTGGTGCTGCTTTCCGTGCATCATGTGATAGGTATATGCCCAAATATTTTAACTTTTCCAGGCCCCAACTAAAGGGATAGGACTGTTTGAACTGAGGGGAGGGGGTGTAATTAAATGATAGTGCCTCAGTTTTAGAGGCGTTTAGTTTATATCCTGAGCACTGCCCATATACCTCTAATATTTGAAAAATTGCTGGTATTGAATGTGTAGGGTCCGATAGGAAGAGCAGAATGTTGTCTGCGTAGAGAGCTATTCGATGTTCTCTGTCCCCTAATCGGACTCCCTTGACATCGGTGGCTTGCCTAATTGCCTGGGCCAGGGGTTCAATGAATATGGCAAAAAGTCCTGGTGAAAGAGGACAACCCTGACGGGTGCCCCTGTGTAGGGGTAAGTAGGCCGAATGATGGCCTGAGATCTTAACGCAGGCCTGTGGCGAGGAGTGCAGGGTCTTTATTAGAGAAATTAAGGGGGCAAGGAACCCCATCGCTGCCATGGTAGCAAACAAGAAAGGCCAGGAGACCCTATCGAAGGCCTTCTCAGCATCTAAGCTGAGAAGGACCGAGGGGGCAGTAGAGGATTGCATTCTCTGAACCATATGCAAGGCCCGCCTAGTATTATCTGTGGTGGATCTCGAGCTGACAAAGCCCGTCTGGTCAAGTCTTATGAGGAAGGGAAGGACCATATCCATTCTTTTCGCTATTATGGACATGAAAATTTTGTAGTCCACATTTAGCACAGATATGGGGCAGTAGGAGGGACATAACTGAGGATCTTTATCTGGTTTAGGAATGACTGAGATTACTGCGTATGACCAGCTTGGGGGGGGGTGATCCAGGCCACGAAGTATCCCCTCATATACCCTCTCCAATAACAGACTGAGCTGGGGATCTGCAGTTTTATAGAATTCCGTACCATAGCCATCAGGGCCTGGGGCCTTCATTGTTTTTAACCGTGAGATAGCCGTTCGCAGTTCCAATTGGGTTATAGGGCGGATCAATTCCGCTTGTTGGTCCTTATTAAGCTTAGGGAGGTCTAAGCGTGGTCAAGAGAGCTAATATTATTATATTCTGATGGGTGGTCAGGGTGTACAGCTTCCTGTAATAGTCACAGAAGGCTTGTATAATATCTTTTACTTTAGTAAGTTGGACATTTGTCACTGGGTCCCTGACACCGGCTATCGTGGCATTCCGTTTCTGCTCACGGAACCTAAAGGCCAGCAGGCGTGAAGCCTAGGGCCTATCTCTCAGTACAGCTGCCTCAGGAATGCAGGGCCATTTCTGTTTGCTGTAGCACAACTCATGCAGCTCTTGTTTAGTTTGCCTAAGCTGTGCTAGTACAGACAGGTCCCCCTGCTGGTGGGCCATTTGGAGAAAACCGAGGGTCTGCTCTAGATGCAGTTGTTTTTCTCTGTGTTGTTTGGTGAGGTGTGTGGTATGCTGTATGAGGTGGCCCCTAAGTACCACTTTTAGCGTGTCCCACCTGTTTGTTGGGGATGTCTCCCCTTCGGGGTTGTTTTCTAGGATGTCTTGTATCTTATCATGTAGGAATTCCTTGAACGACTCACTTTTAAGGTGAGTTGGGTTAAGTCTCCATAGGGTCTTTCGTCTCTCAAGTCCTATATCCCATGATGTAGTTACAGGAGCATGGTCAGAGTGAGCAGTTTCTCCCATGGAAACATCTTGGAGAGTCCTAGACTTTCTTTTGGGTGTGTGATGATCTATCCTAGTATACGTTCCATGGGCTGCAGAGTAAAATGAGTATTTCCTATCTCTGGGGTGGAGGGTGCGCCATACATCAAGCCATCCAACTTCTTGTATAAATCATTTAAAAAACTTATGTGGGGCTGGTTGTTTACCCCCAGCAGCTCTTGTGGAGTCTAGGTGGGGGCTCGGAGTGATATTAAAATCTCCAGCAAATATCAGGGTCCCCTTAGTTAATTCCACTACCCTTCGCAGCAGATATCTAATAGTCTGCGTTGTTGACCCAAGGGGGAAGTAGGCGTTGGCCAGGGTGACCTCGTTGTCCTGTATTAAACCCTGGACAATCACAAGTCGGCCCTCCGCATCTGCCCACTCCATCGTGGCTCTGAAGGGAGTTTGACTCGTTACCAGTATGGCGACCCCTCTCTTCCTACCTCCAGCGTAAGAAGATGAGAAAATCTGAGCAACCCCCCTTCCCATCAACTTTTTATGTTCTTTTGCATTCATGTGTGTCTCTTGAACATAAATAATCCCTGCTTTGCTTCTTTTAAACAATGTTAGCATTCTCGAACGTTTGACTGGACTGCCAAGACCATTAACATTTAATGACAGTATCTGTAAAGGTGTTCCAGCCATCTAGATCTCCTCGTTATAAAAGAGTTGTGACTGAACCCTCCTACCAAACAGAAAGCTTATAGTTTTATTATGTTCTATGTCTATATTCAGAGTTAGTGACTGCCTGTGGGGGGATGAGGGGGATAAACCACCCTTTAACTTCAAACTCCAAAAAGTCTTATTTAAAAAAACAACTTGAAATAACAACTGGGGACAGTAGCATGCCAACTGGGCTTGCCCTGTTGAACTATTAACCACTTCCATGGGAACTGAGAGCTATTCGTGCCCAAATTCCCTTTGTGCCAAGTATGGCTTGGTCCTATGTATCTTAGGACCAGACGTATAACGTCAAGGGGAAGGGGATGAAGGAGGGGGGAATAATAGTCATGCCAGGTCGTCCCCGGGGGAGTTAAGTTCTGCTTAAGATTATTGAAAAGAATTTCCCAAGTAGGTGCAACATGTTCCAGTATACTACCTGGGGCCATTTTCATCTCTCATCCTGGGGGGGGGGACCCAGCCTAAGGCCATGCTCGAAGTGTGGGCTCAGTTCGTCCCCTCAAAGAATGTGGCCTGCGGGTGGTTCCTCCCATTCTTAGACAAGAGGGCTTTCAAGAAACAGTGAGGAGATGTCTCCTCGCTCGGTCATAAGGCCACAGCCCCACGTTTAGATTCCCCCTTGCAATTCCTCAAGGTGACCAGTCTATTCAGAGTCCATACTAGGATTGGCTTTATAGCCCAATTGTATAATGTTCAGATGTTTCTAATTTACGATATTCTAGGGTATTGCCTCCAATCTGGCCCTTAAGGTTGTCGGGTGGCGGGCCCGTCTCCCCTCTCCTGTCCTCTTCACCAGCCCACGCCCCTTCCTCACCCCTGTCCCCTTTCTTTCCACTTTTCGTGTGGGTATCTCCGTGAGGGATGCTACGCGGCTTTGACTCCCCAGGTGCAGTAATTAAGGAGGCCTCAGCACAGAGACTTCCCTTGGTGGAGCTGCTGGATATGATCACACCACGTGGAGATACTCAGGGAGAGGGGCGGTGAGGCGAGTGATAACCAGCAGGGGAACTATCGGACGAGAAGAGAGGAGAGAACTAGGCCCATCTACCTGTTGGGCAACAAAGTAATGCTGCCAGTCCTCTTCATGTGGGTTCCAGTCCGGATTCTTTATTTGTGGATTCAGTAGTAGCTTGTCTTCTCAGGCTTGCAGCGATCTGCTGTAGTGCAGCTTCTCCCTCCTTGCGGCGCTGGTCCCGAGGAGCGCTTCGGTTCCATACCTTTTGTGCCAACTTTGCTGCCAGCGTTGAATTAGGGATATTCTGGGGTGTAAAGACAGCAATCCCTAATTTAGTTAATTCTCGAGCTGCTTCTTCCGCTGAGTCGAAGCTTTGGGGGGCCTCGGTCAGGTGCACTACCAGCTTTGCAGGGTATGGTGTGCGAAACTTTATCCCCAGTTCTTTCAACTTCCTCAGAATTGGGCCATAGGCTCTGCGATTTATTGCTATTGTTGTCGGGTAGTCGTTATCCACATAGACCCTATGGTCTTTGTAGCTTAGGTGGCCAGTTCTGCCATGATCTATATAGTATCATCTCCTTTTCCTGATATCTCAAGAAGTGCACTAAGATTGCGCGAGGGCGGTTAGGCATTTGAGGCCCCAGTGTTTGATAAGCACGATCTATCTCCAGGGTACAGGTCTCTGGTAGGGTAAGCTGAGACTTGAAGTACTGCTGTATGAATAATATTGGATCCGTCCCTTCTGCTCCCTCGGGGAATCCAGTGATTCTGAGGTTATTTCTCCTACTACGTGCCTCAGCGTCGTCAGCTCGTTCTTTTAAGCTTTTCACCTCCTGTTGTAGCTGTACAATTGCCCTTTCGGTTTGGTCTATCCTTGAATCAGTAGATGTAGCCTGCTCTTCCAGGCCTTCAAGTCTTTTTTTCAATTTTGTTCACATCCGTGCGCAGTGCCGCAAATGTTTTTAGTTTCTTTGCGAAAGTCCCTTAGTTCTCTGAGCACCATATCCATTTGCCTAGCAATATTGTTGTTAAGGCTGGGGACTTCAGGTCCGAGGAGATCACCGCGGCCTGACCTTTGGGAGCTGTCACTGTCGGAGTGTAATCCTTCTAGATCGGAGAGGTCTGGCGCTAATTTTTGGTTTTCTGGTTTTCGTTTTGGCATCTTTCCGTAGTTTGTAGTATTTTACTCAGTATTTTCTGGTTTATTAGCTGGGAAATTGAGTTTTTTTGTCCCGGGGAGGACGGAGCTACGTGCCTAGGCTGCAGCTAGTGGCATGACATCACCGGAAGTCCCGCCACTCCAGTGTCGCTTTGGCTGTATGCTTGGGGTCGTTGTCCTGTTGGAACGTAAATCTTCGCCCCAGTCCAAGGTCTGTTGCAGACTGATGCAGGTTTTCCTCAAGGATGTGCCTATATTTGGCTCCATTCATTGTTCCCTCTATCCTGACAAGTGCCCCAGTCCCTGCCGCTGAAAAGTATCCCCATAACATGATGCTGCCACCACCATGCTTCATGGTAGGGATGGTGTTACATGGGTGATGAGCTGTGTTCGGTTTGCGCCAGGCACAGCGCTTTGCATTCAGGCCAAAGAGTTCAATTTTTGTTTCATCAGACCAGAGAATCTTTTGCCACATGGTCTCAAAGTCTGCCATGTGCCTTCTTGCAAACTCCAGGCATGCCATTATGTGGTCTTTTCTCAGGAGTGGCTTCCGTCTAGCCACTCTCCCATAGAGGCTACATCTGTGAAATGCTGCAGAGATTGTTGTCCTCCGGACAGGTTCTCCCATCTCAGCCATGGAACTCTGTAGTTCTGTCAGGGTGGTCATTGGGTTCTTGGTCACTTCCCTGACCTAGGTCCTTCTTGCCCAGTTGCACAGTTTGGGAGGACGGCCTGCTCTAGGAAGAGTCTGGGTGGTTCCGTAATCTTTCCATTTCCTAATGATGGACTTGACTGTGCTCCTGGGAACTTTCAACACCCTAGAAATGTTTTTATACCCCTCCCCAGATCTGTGCCTCCTCACAATTCTATCACGGAGTTCTACGGACAGCTCCTTGGTCTTCATGGTAGAGTTTCTGCTCTGACATACACTGTCAACAGTGGGACCTTGTATAAACAGGTGTATTTCCTCTGAAATCATGTCAACCATTTGAACTGACCACAGGTGGACTCCATTCAAGTTTTAGAGTGATCTCACAAGGAAATTGGATGCACCTGAGCTCAATTTGGAGTGTCATAGCAATGGGGGTGAATACTTTTCAAATCAAGACATTTCGGGTTTTTATTTTAAATTGCATGTACAAAAATTCCAGAAGTTTCATTCCACTTTGACATTATAGAGTAATTTGTGTAGATACGTAACAAACAAATCCCATATAAATGTATTTTAATTTGAGTTTGCAACATCACAAAATGTGACAAAATCCAAGGAGGGTGAATACTTTATGAAGGCACTGTAATTACTCAGTAGGACGAGAGGCATCAAACTATGTCAACAGAAATAAGGTAGGTTGCTGTTAAATACTAAATTTGATAATTTAACTGGAATCCGAACTAGAGCAGATTTAAAACATGACTAGTCAGGAGGAGCTTGGCCCCTGTAGTGCCCCCCACCACATGAGATTTGATAAAAGACTTTATTCTGTCAGAGCTCAAGCACACTGAGAGCTGCTGTCCTAAATTGGTAAAACTGTTTAGAAGCCCCAAAAAAGAAAAAATGATGTACAAATGTACATGAAATCTAACAAACTACCCATGATTTTAGTCACTTTTGTATCAGTTTTGGATAGGAGGTTAATTGTAAAAACAGCTTGTATAAAAGATGCATATACCTGTAAATGAAGCAGAGTTTGTTTACCCTAATGCGCCCCCCCAAAACCCAGCATTGTCGCAGGAAATTCATGCAATTTCATAATAAAATACTCAAATGGGGGGGGGGGCTGTTCTGTCACCTATCCCCCTGCAAAGCAGTGGTCATCACTGATGGGCAGTGAAAAATATTCTTTGACACTGATCAACTAGCAGACTTAGTACATCGTTGCTATGTATCCAGAGCAGCTAGAAATGCAGAAGAATCTTAAGATAATGTAAGTGATCCCGACATATAGACTACAAATTTAGAAATTATTGACCAAGTTACTGTGCTGGAACCATCAATTGTCAAAGATGAAACCTCAGAGAATGGACATCTGCTTGCTGACCCGATGAAGCCTGTTACTTCGACTAATACACCCAAAAAAAGAGAGACAGCTCCTTACTGCATCTGCTGTTCTACCTGCCCCAGATTCTACCAATATTGCATCAGTTGCTGAATCCTTAGGAATCCAAGATCATTTACCTGAGTACAACAATGTATTCCTGTATATTTACTTAGCAAAATCTGCCTCCGTTCTCTACAATGAACTATTAATATTCATTTATTATTCTTTGAGAAAGGAAGGGAAATAAGAAATTTTTTTTTTTTTTTTATTTACATTTATGTAACATTCAATAAATAGGTGTAGCTCAAACATCAGGAATCCTTCACTAATGCTTGATAAATGCATCATTCCCTTGGAATGAGCTGTCTCAAAACCTAGCATTTTATGCTAATTAGAGAACTTTAGAATGAAATTCAAAACTCTGCTGAGTGATCATGCTCGTCTATAGTGTATTTCTTTTCTTTTTTTTTAATATGTATAATACATATTTTTGTGTCTCCTGGTGCTGGCGGAGCTCAGTGGCGATATACAACCATCCGTGCTCTCCCCCACCCCAGTAGTTGGGGATCATGCTATGTGGCCATGGGGTGTTTTACTTTTTTTTTTTGGTTGCTTTGTCCCCTGAGGACACCAGCACGAAGGATATAAGACCAGGCTGTAGATGTGTTGGCGCATGTCTCAGCCAAGCACCTAACATCCTGTCTTCCCAACACCATGAGTCCCATGCCACTACCAAGGCATCCACAGGCAGCGGGAACGAGGCAGTGTGACAGCCCTTCCCCCTCGGAGGAGGAGAGCATCCTATGGGACTCTCAGACCTCTGAACCCGGGTCACTGATGCCACGAGTGATTGTGTTACTGCTGCGCCAGTGGGCCGTCATGTTTGTGGTCTATTTCTTTGTTTATTTCATACTGACAGTTTTTGTTTTAGTTAGTTTTCAATAACTCTGCAGTAGGGGCAGTGCTGAGCAGCCGAACAGGAAAGAAGCGTTCACTTCGAGCTCCTGAGAGAAACTTATAAAACCTATTTTGGGCAGCTTTACGCCACTTTAAACCAGCAACAAACATAGTTCATCGATTAGACTACACGATGGGGAAGTCTAGAGGAGCAGCTGTGGCTCTGGAGGACTTTTTTGCTCTGAGAGGGCAGAAGAATGCAGTGCGGCTTAAACAGCAGCAGGGAGCCTCAACCTCAAATGTACCATCAAAGGGTGAAATAACATTGGCCACAGTGTACACGACCCTTGGACAGTTAGTTAAAGCTGTTCAGGACCTGGATTGCAAGTTTGACATTCTGCACACTCGTGTTTCAGCCCTAGAAACTAGAATGGACATTGCTGTTCAGTCAGCTTCGAGGGCAGAGACATCGGCGAGGAACGCCGCAGATGGCACATCTAAACTTCTTAAGGAGAACTCTCTATTCAGGCAGCAACTCGAGACTGTGAAAAACCAGTCTCGAGAAAGGAACATCCAAGTAGTGGGCATACTGGAATCAGCGGAGGGAGTAGACAGTCTGGAATTTGCACGTTCCCTGCTACTAACACTCCTTTCTATGGCAGAAGATGACCCTCTCTTCTTGATTGAAAGTTTGTAGAATTACAGCATAGCAGGCAGTTGCAACACTGAACACCCCCCTGACATTCCTGATTGTATGCACTGGAGTGGGTGACTATGACTGAACCCTAGCAGCAGCCAAAAGACAGCGTAAGCTACAGTATGGGAGCAACACTGTTTATCTACCTGGACTTACCTTACAGTACCCGCCAGTGGTGAAAGTCATTTGATGGTGTGAGAAGTCGTATGCGGCAGCTTAAAATCCAGCATCAGCTGTTGCTCCCTGCCAAACTTTGGCTTGCCCGGAATGGACAAACGTATTTGTTTAATGATCCATAAGACTCTGACAAGCTGTGTCCAGCACTGAAGGAGAGATCTCATCTGATGGGGACCGACCTGCACATTTGCTTGTACATTCTCATTCCGATATGAAGTGAACATGCCCAAACTTTATTTTGTCAGTTTTGACTTACTGTGGGTGATATTTGGCTGAAACTTGGGAGTATTAACAGCCTAATGTTGAGCTGCGCTTATGGTAACAGGTACCTAACATTCTGCAGTATGGTGGCTTTTCCCACCATCACCACAGACTGTTGTCTACCCTTCTCCTTCATGGAGGTTATGGTACTGGTCTACCACAAGGCATACACAGAAACGTAGAAATTGTCGGCAGATGAGGACCGCCAGGCCCATCCAGTCTGCCCGTAGGCCCTCTACATTATATATGACCGTATGTGATCAATAGCTTTTCATCACTCCCTCCCCTCTCAAGGTTCCCTTGCACTGTAACTGTCTCAGGCATGCTTAAACCCCTCCACTGTGTTTGCCCACACTATCTCCTGTGGCAGACTATTTCAAGCGTCAGACTACCCTTTCTGTGTAAAAAATGATCTTACTTCGAGAGGGCTCTTGCAGTAGGTAATTACATATAGGACTGACGCCGGCAGGCGGCAGGACCCCACAGAAAAATTTCTAGCTAGCAGTTCCTGGCGAGGGACTGCCCCCCCACATCAGGTGACCGGCGTCAGGAGATGTCGGTATAAAGGGGTGCAGTCCCTGACGCCCCTTTTCCAGTTCTTTTCCCCGCTGTTAGCTTTGTGTATCATGAAATGTTCGTAAGCTTCGTCAGCCCTATCTTCATCATTTTACAGAAAATTATTGCTTTTCAACTAACGCCAGTACAATCGTCAGTGTATGTCGTCCCCTACACCCTCCGAGCACAAGAATAAGGGCGATTCAGGCGACGCCCAACTACCACACAAGGATGGCCACTCCCTGTGTCTGTTCTGCCTAGGCCCCGATCACCCGGTCAGGAAGTGCCAGCACTGCCTCAGTTTCAACGCGGCTACCCGGAAAAGGTGGCAGCAATCCCTGGAAGCCCATATTCTAAAGAAGAAAATGAGTTCAATGGAGAAGGAGCTCAAAAAACTGAGGCAGGCGTCCACTTCCCCCGAAGGTCATCGGAAGAAGAAGGAGAGGCACCAGGACAAGAGCTCCTCCACCGCGTCTCCCTCGGGAGTCGCTGGGATGCAGGTAATGTCCCCTCCAGGGGACCGCTCCTCGACGGCTGCTCTGAGGTTTCCGAGGGGCGCCAGCCCGCCTGCCTGGCTCGCCTTGCGGGCGCCCAGGCAGTTGGAGGTGTCTGACCCTGGTTCGGCCGCTGGCTTGCGGCCTACCACTGTGGGCGACTCTGGTAAGCCGGGCGTCGGCTCCTCCGTCCGCCCGGAGAGGGCCGGTAAGACGTCCGACCCTTCGGGGCGGCGCACGGCCTCCACTCCACCGGACCAGGCTGATTCCTTTACTCGACCTGCCTCCGGTGATGGCTCTCATAAGTCGGATGCTAGCTCCTCCGGCGCCCGTCAGGAGCTCGCCCTTAAGCCATGCCTTGGCTCGTCCGACGTCCGGCTGGCAAAGGAACCGACGACGGACCCTCCCACGTCCGTCGTACCCGGTTTCCTGCAGTCTTCACTGCTGTCTGGGGAACCAGAGTATCCCCAACTCTACCCCGGGGATTTTTCTCCTCCATCCCCAGGCGAAGCTGGGGATCTTCCTCCTCCGTTGGTCCTTCCACCACCCGGTGCGCTGGTCCTGACGTCAGCTCCCTGGACGCCGCCCTCTGACATTGGTACTCTCTGACGCCAGGGCCTCCACATTGGCCTGACGCCCACCGACTCCGGGAGACATCCCGGCCTCTGTTGGCCCTCGGGCCTCCACTATGGACCCGCCCGTGAGGCCACGGCCAGGCCGTCTGCTCCAGTAGCCCCCTCGGCTCCCGGGTACCCTCCATCCTATCCGACGCCGCCGTACCCGGGACTGCAGCATCCAGTGCCACAGCACCCGACGCCGCAGTACCCGATGCCGGGCTACCTGCAGCCGGGTTTTGGATATGCTCCATACGGTTACAACCAGTATCCTTATCCCCCGCCTCCTCCTCCACCGCCTTCGCGGCCGGCGGTGAACCTGCAGGAGACTCTGGCCTCCTGGTGGGCTGAGGCCAAGGCTCAGCTCACGAAAGAGGTAGAGAGCCGCCTTTCGGCGATGGTGCCGTCCTAGGTTCCCGTACATCCGAGGCGGCACACTCCCTCACCACCTCCGGATTCCAGGGTTCTTCCGTCTGGATCCAGAGAAGGGCAGGACACAATTCCCCCGGGGACTTCCCAAGGGGTTCGTTCCTCCCCCGGGTCGGAAAAGGGAGTCCTTTTCCTCTTCATCCTCCTCTTCACCCTCGGACTCCTCGGATTCTTCTGACGGTTGCTCCGAGAGAGACGACGAGCCATGCTCTCCGTCGAAGCCCAGGCCAAGGACTCCTCCGAAGTCTCCTCCAGAGAATCCTTCTTTTACAGAGTTGCTTAGGAAAATCCAGGAGGTTCATCAGTGTCACTCCCTGGAACCAGATTCTCAGCGTCTGAAACTCACTGAACATCTGTATCTGCCCGTGACAGCTCCTACCTTGGTGCCACCCTGGATAGAGCCTCACGCCGAACTCGTTACCACAATATGGAAACAGCTGTCGGCTCTAGCCCCACTTCCTAGGAAGTCAAACAGGCTATATCAGGCTCCAGAAGGTGTTGATTTTCTGGATTCTCATCCTCATGCCGACTCGGTCGTGATTAGCGCCGCCCACAGCCGGTCGGCAAACCCCAAACATCTTAGCTCATCATCACCTGATAAGGAATCGCATCTTCTGGACCAGTATGGGAGAAAGAATTATGCTTCCTCCATGCTGGAGATCAGGGCCCCGAACTATGTCGGCCATATTGGGGACTACCAGAAGGCCATTCTGACTCAGGCGGAAGCCAAACTGGACTCCTTGCCTGACTCCCAAGACAAGCAGGAGTTGGCTGATCTTGTCCGCTCTGCTCGTTCGGCCAGTCGCCACATGCTTCGGGTGACATACGATGCAGTGGACACTGCTGGACGGAGCTCAACTTTCGCCGTAGGCCTACAGCGTCATGCTTGGCTCCGTGTGTCAGGATTGGTCCCAGAGGTGCAATCTGCTATCCAGGAAGCACCCTTCCGGGGGTCGGTGCTTTTTGGGGGTGATGTCAAGGACATCATCACTGATTTGCAAGAGAAGGGGACGACACTGAAGTCAGTTGATTCCATGTACCGTCCCCATCAGCAGCAGCGCTGTCCCTTTCGCAGACGGAATCGGCCAAAGGCAAAACCACAGGGAAGGCAGGCCACAAAACGCCGGGCCCCCACAGCTGCTAAGCCCCTCCCCGCCCAAAAAAGCAGTGGGTGCTTCAGCTGCAGCGCTGCCCCACACCACCTGACTCCTTTCCTCTCCCACTGCCTCCGGACTCCCCGGAGGAACCAGTAGGAGGGAGGTTTTCCCTCCAACTTCCGGGATGGGAGAGGATAACCACAGATTCTTGGGTGCTCCAGCTCATAGCAGAGGGGCACTCGATAGAGTTTCTTCAGAAACCACCCCGCCACCCCCCTCTGAAGTCGTCGTATTCACGGGAACATCTTCTTTTGGTCCAGGAGGAAATTTTGGCTCTCCTGCTGAAACAAACTATAGAGCCCGTTCCCCTTCATCTGCGAAGGACAGGTTACTATTCCCATTTCTTCCTGGTCCCAAAGAAGACTGGAGATCTCGGACCAATTTTGGATCTCAGTTCCCTGAATCTTTTCGTAGAATAAAAAAGGTTCAGGATGCTCTCTCTGCAGAGCCTTCTGCCCTTTCTCCGGCCGGGTCAATGGCTTTGTGCTCTGGATATGCAGGATGCTTATCTGCACATTCCCATTCGCCCATCTCATCGCAGATACCTTCATTTTGTGTTCCAGGGGGACCACTACCAGTTCAAGGCACTCCCGTTTGGTCTGTCCTCAGCCCCCCCGAGTGTTTACCAAATGCCTGGCAGTGGTGGCGGCCCACCTGCGCACCAGGGGAGTGCAGGTTTTCCCGTACCTGGATGATTGGCTCCTGGCGGCCTCATCCAGGGAGGAACTCCTGCGTTGCCTCTCCCTTACCCAGCAGGTTTTTGCCTGCCTGGGTATTACCATTAACCATTCCAAGTCTCATCTGGTCCCATCCCAGAGACTACAATTCATTGAGGCGATTCTCGATACGACCACAGGCAAGGCCTTCCTGCCTCCGGACAGGGCGTCCACCCTCCAGACCCAAATAAGTCTGCTGTCCGACTGCAGGACGGTCTCTGTGAGGTCGGTCCTTCACCTTCTCGGGCTCATGGCAGCTGCTATCCCGATGGTTCCTCGTGCTCGCCTCCACATGAGAATTTCTCAGTGGACTCTACGCTCTAGTGGACTATCTAGATCACCCAGTTCTGGTCTCCTCGACGATGCTTCGAGACTTGCAGTTGTGGATGGTTCGAGAGAACCTGTTTTGGGGAGTTCCTTTCTTTTGTCCTCCCCCCCTCCCAGACTCTAACCACAGACGCCTCAGGCGAAGGTTGGGGAGCCCATCTTGGCCTTCATCGGACCCAGGGCTCCTGGTCCAAGCTAGAACAAGCTCTCCACATCAGTGTGCTCGAGCTTCGAGCAGTGTTGTACGCTCTCCAAGCCCTTCACCAATACATCCTTCCCATCCAGACGGACAACATGTGCGTGCTGTGGTACATCAACAAACAGGGAGGGACTCGGTCCTACCCTCTTTGCAGGGAGGCAATGAGGGTTTGGGATTGGGCAACACAACACGACCTTCACCTCACGGCAGTTCACGTTCCGGGAGTCGACAACACCCTGGCAGACAAGCTAAGTCACTCTTCTGCTCTGACTCACGAGTGGGACCTGGACCAAGGGGTTCTAGACAATATCTTTCGACTTTGGGGAACACCAGAGGTCGACCTGTTCGCATCCCCTCTAAATGCAAAACTTCCATCTTCTGCTCGCTCGTTCCAGAGCTAGGCGCTTTTTGGAGCGACGCTCTGTCTCTAGACTGGAAGGACAGATTCGTCTATGCCTTTCCCCCAATTCCGCTTATCCCACGAGTCTTGCAGAAACTAGCTTCAGAAGGAGCATGAATGATTCTGATCGCTCCTTTCTGGCCCAGGCAAGTTTGGTTCTCTCGTCTACAACAGTACTCAGAGGATCCTCCTCCTCCTCTTCCTCTTCCTCTCCCTCGAGGTTTACTAACCCAGGATCAGGGGACCCTGGTCCATCCAGGCCTCAGATCCCTTCAACTGCATGCATGGCTCCTGCAGACTTAGCCCAATCTCGTTTTGGAGTGTCTCCCAAAGTGGCGGAGATTTTGGTGGAGGCCAGAAAACCCTCCACCAGATCCACCTATGCCATGAAGTGGAAAAGATTCACTATCTGGGCTGCTTCCAAGAACGTGGAACCCTTCTTCTGTTCAGTGGGGCTTCTGCTGGAGTATCTACGTCATCTGTTTGACCTGGGTCTCAGTCATTCTTCTCTGAAGGTACACATGGCGGCCATCTCGGCCTATCATGTTTCCTTCGCAGTCAAAGCTTTCACTCAATTGGAGGTCTCTAAGACCTTTCTCCGAGGGGTCCTCCATCTGAGGCCCCTCATCCGTACTCCTACTCCCCCTTGGGACTTGAACTTTGTTCTCAAGAAACTTACTCTCCCTCCCTTCGAACCTGCAGCTTCTGCAGATTTGAAGTTCCTTTCGTGGAAGACTCTCTTCCTGGTGGCCATTACTTCAGCTCGGAGAATTTCCGAGCTACAGGCCCTGATGTGCAAAATCCCATACTTGATTTTTGATTTTTCACAAGGAACGAGTTGCTCTTCGCACGAATCCTAAGTTTCTCCCTAAAGTAGTAGCCGAGTCTACTCTGATACTCTGAATCAGTCCATAGAGTTGCCTGCCTTTTTTACGCAGTACTTTAATCAAGGGGAGTATTTACTCCATACTATGGATGTCCACCGGATTCTGAGATACTACACCAACAGGACAAAGGATCTCAGAAAGACTGACCAATTGTTCGTCTCTTTTGCTCATAAAAGGGAAGGCAATGCTGTTTCCAAGCAATGCCTGTCTAAGTGGTTGGCTCATTACATCACTTTCTGTTGTGACAAATATAACAAGACCCTACCGGGTCAAGTAAGAGGCCACTCCACCAGAGCAGTAGCTGCCTCAGCAGCTTGTTTAAAAAAAATGAGTCTGCGGCAGACATCTGTGCTGCTACCACCTGGACTTCTGTCTATACCTTTACTAAACACTACAGTTTGGATGTTGCCTCTCGCCGTAGAGCAGGCTTCAGGCTGGCTTTTCTGCAAGGCCTCTTGTCCTGAGGCTTGCACAGCTAGAATTACCTTTTGGAGTAGTTTTCCTCCTCCCTGTGCCTCTCTTTGTTCCAGACTGCTTGGGATTCAGTCCTATATGTAATTACCTACTGCAAGAGCCCTCTCGAAGTAAGATAGTACAGTTACGTAAGAACTTACCGTAACAGTAGATCTTCGAGAGAGGCTCTTGCAGTGAACAGCTCCTCCTCCATCCCCCTAGGTTTTTTCAGCTCCTTTTCCAGTGAGGAAATATCTGCTCCTCTCTCGTCCGGCCTTTTCTGGCCCGTGGCGGAAAGAACTGGAAGGCGGGCATCAGGGACCACCCCTTTATACTGACGTCTGCTGACGCTGGTCACCCGACATGGGGGCGGTCACTCGCCAGGGACTGCTAGCTAGAAATTTTTCCGTGGGGTCCTGCTGCCTGCCGGCGTCAGTCCTATATGTAATTACCTACTGCAAAAGCCTCTTTCGAAGATCTACTGTTACGGTAAGTTCTTACGTAACTGTACTTTCCTCACATTACCTCTTACTGTACCCCTCCCTCCAATTTCATATCGTGTCCCTTTTTTCTAGTACTTTTTCTACTTTGGAAAAGGTCCCCCACCTGCACCTTGTTTATGCCCTTGAGGTACTTGAAAGTTTGCCATGTCCCCCTCGCCCTCTCCTCCAGTAAGTCCCTTAGTCTCTGCTCATATGTTTTGTGGTGCAAGCCCTGCACCATCTTTGTCGCCCATCTCTGGATAGTCTCCACCTTGTTGATGTCCTCGTGCAGGTGTGGCATCCAGAACTGCACACAGTTCTCCAGGTGAGGCATTACCAATGTTTTATACAATGGCATCAGCACCTCCCACCTCCTGCTAGTGATACCCCTGTCTATGCATCCCAGCATGCCACTGGCTCTTCCTGACGCCTTTGCGCACTGCTTTGATGCCTTAAGGTCATCAGATATGATAGCCCCTAGGTCCCTTTCCTCCTTGATGACAGTCAGCTTCTCCCCCAGTCTGTAGCTCTCACCAGGGTTCCCTCTACCCAGGTGCATTATTTTGCACTTCTTTGCATTGAACCTCAATTGCCATATTTCCAACCATCTTTCAAGCTTCTCCAGGTCCCTTTTTATTTTCTGCACCCCTTATGGAGTATCCACCCTGTTGCAGATCTTGGTGACGTCTGCAAACAAGCAGACCTTCCTTTCCAGCCCCTCTGCAACGTCACTAATGAAGACATTGAACAGGATTGGTCCCAGTACTGATCCCTTCAGGCTACCCCACTGGTCACCGCCCTCTCCCCAGATTGTACCCCATTTACAACCACCCTCTGTTTCCTGTCTGTTAACCAGTTCCTAACGCAGTTCACCTCCTTGTCTCCCATGCCCAGACTACCCATCTTGTTAACCAGCCTTCTATGTGGGATGGTGTTGAAGGCTTTGCTGAAATCTTGGTAGGCGACATCTACTGCCCTCCCTGATTTACTTCCCTGGTCACCCAATCAAAAAAATCTATTAGATTCGTTTGATATGACCTTCCTGCTGTGAATCCGTGTTGCCTTAGAGCCTTGGCACCTCTGGATTTCAGATGTGTCACTATCCTTTCTTTCAGCAGTGTCCCCATGATCTTTCCCACCACTGAGGTAAAGCTGACTGGCCTGTAGAGTTCCCCCTCCTCCCTGCTGCCACTTTTGTGCAGTGGGACCACATTTGCCCTCCTCCAGTCCTCTGTAACCACCCCTGTGTTGAGTTACTCCATGAGCAGGGCTGCCAGAGGCGCTGCCAGTTCCCTTCGTAGCTCCCTTAATTTCCTCGTGTGGATGCCATCTGGCCCCATGACCTTATCCACCTTCAGCTTTGAGTTCTTCCAGAACTCTCTCCACTGTGAATGGAATAGTGTCCATTTCTCTCCCCTCATTGCCGCTGCTACCCATCTGTGGTCCTTGCCCCCCCGTGACTACTGAGCAGAAGTATTCGTTCAGTATTTCTGTCTTGTCCAGATCCACCTCCTTACACTCTTCCCTCCTCCCCTTTGAGCCTCACAATCCCTCTCCTTTTTCTTCTTTCACTGATGTACCTATAAAATGCCTTGTCCCCTTTTTTCACAGACCGTGCTAAACCCTCCTCTGTCTGCACCTTAGCTCTCCTAACAACCTTCCCTGCTTCCTTTAGACATTCAAGGTACACCTCCCCTTCCTCCTCCATTTGGGTCCCCTTATATTTCCTGAAACTCAGTCATTTATCCCTGACTTTGTCCCCCACCTCCTTAGAGAACCATAGTGGTTTCCTTCTTCTTTTCCCTTTGGCCACTATCCTAACGCATTGTTATGTTATCCCCAGTATAGCTACTTTCAGCTTCTCCCATTGTTCCTCTATTACCTCTCCCTTCCCCAAGACTGTATACATCTACCTATTTCAGTGAAATCTGAACTCCTAAAATCTAATACTTTTGTCCTTGTGTGGCATACTTGAGTCCATGTTGCCATGCTGAACTACGCTATACGATGGACACTGGACCCCAGCTGCCCTTCAACCTGTATTTCTTTGACTGTGTTCCCATTAGTCCATACTAGGTCCAGAATCAACTTGTTACTGGTTGGTTCATACACCAGCTGCCTGAGTCCAGACCCCTGCAGGGATTCTAGGATGACTGTGCTTTTGACTGAAGCAGCCACCTGGGTGGTCCATTCCCACATCCGGCACATTGAAATCCCCCAGTAGCAGGATTTCACCTTTAGTTGCCATGTTGTGCATCTCCTCCACTAGTTTTCTGTCAACTTCCCCACTTTGTGTCGGAGGTCTGTATATCATCCCTGTGTGTAGTGCTGCTCCATTCCCAGGCTCCAGGGTGACCCACATTGCCTCAGCCTCCCCCTGTCTTCCCTGAACTTCTGTAGCCTTTATACCATCTCTGATGTACAGGACCACCCCCCACACCCTTTTTACCTTCCCTGTCCTGCCTGAACAGTGTAAAACCTGGTACATTGACTTCCCAGCCATGATTAGCAGAGTACAACATATCTGTTATTGCTGCTATGTCAAAGTCTGTATCCGCCAATAAGGCTTCCAAGTCTGGAACCTTATTTCCTAGGCTACTGGCATTTGTTAACATGGCTTTCCATGTTTTACAGTCTGCCCTCCTTCTCCTGTTCTCCCTCTCCAGCGTCTTCCCCCCACCCATTTCCTTTCCAATGTATTCCCCATGTATCACTTGTTATACAGTCCTTGCCTACTTGCCCCTCCCTGCCTGCTTCAGCTGTATCTGTTGGCAACTTATGTTCCTGCATGTTCCCATTGGGGGGGTGTTCCTAAGCCTCCTGCCCCTTCTGGCTCTCCCCTCTTGGCCAGTTTAAATACTTGCAACTGTAGCATTTCAACTTCTCACTAAGGGCCAAGGTACCCTTCTCGGACAGATGTAGGCCATCCTCCTTATGTAAGCTCGCATCTGTCCAGGTTGGGCTTCAATTCCCTATGAAGTCAAAACCCTTCTTTCCATACCAGTCCTTCAACCAGGAGTTGAAGATACAGATGTGGAGTGCCTTATCGTCCCCTGTGCCTTGGACAAGTAGCTCCTCCGAGAATGAGATGGAGTGTGCTTTCTGTTTCAGGTTTCCCCCCAGCTCCCTGAAATCTTCCTGGACTCCGGCTAACTCCACCCTTCTCCCTGCCAGGTCATTGATCCCCACATGGACAATGACATCCAGCTGCTTCCTCCTAGCTGTTGCCCTAGGGATCCTATGGATCTGCTCCCCATCCTTCCATGCAGCGCTTCCCGGGATGCACTTGACCTCCTCTCTCCCCCCTCTTGTGTGTCCCTAACTCCAGTCCCCCGACAATAGAGTCCTCCACTAGAAGATGCTTTCCCTTCCTCCGGGGTCACCTGCTGCCCTTCCCTGTGGCTCCATCCTGGAAGACCTGCCCATCCTCCCTTATCCCAGCCTCGGATTCCTGAGTGGGGCTTTCCTGTTCCTCCAAGACAATGTGGGAGTTACTAAACAGGACCGGTTAGGGGATGTGCTTTTGACCCACTCTCCCTTCCTGAACCCACCGTGGTCCAATTACTCTTCCTGCTGGGCATCCGTTGAGGTCCATGCTGTGGACCCGGTGGTCTGTGGGTGTGGATGGATGCCGCTTGTAGCCTGGCCAACTCTGCTCGGAGACAGGCAGCCTCCTCCCTCAGCCCAGAGAGCTGTCTGCAGATAGGGCAATATCACAGCCTACAGAACGTCTCCCTGAAGACTGCTGCTGTGCAACCACTGCACTGCATCACTCTCATCATGTCTGTTTCTCTCCTCAATCTACTGCCTGCTTAAGACACCTGTTTATCTCCCAAAGGTTTTTTTTTCTGTCTTTGCTACTTCCTGTATGGGTGCAGTATGTTGCAAGGCCCTATGGGACCTACCCTATAATTGTAGGTTGAACCCTGGGGTAGGTGGAATGTGGGGTGGGATTACACTGCAGGTTGTGTCCAAAGAAAATCAGCCAAGGAGTCCTCTGGCAGTGGCTCCTCACTCCACTCACCGCGGTCCAGACACAGCCGATTACAAACACAGTCACAAACTTGCCAGCTAGAATCCCTCAGTCCTGCCCAAAGCAAATGGAGAAGCACACTGAAATGGCAGTTAAGAAAAGACTTAAAATTCAAACTACACTAATCCCTGTAATATGGTACCTGCATTTAGGGTTCAGACACAGCCAGTCACAAACTTACCAGCTAGAATCCCTCAATCCTGCCCAAACTAAATGGAGAAGCACATTGAAATGGCAGTTAAGAAAAGACTTCAAATTTAAACAGTAGCACATCAGTTCGGCGACGGAAAAATAGCGATGGCAATTTCGGCAACTACAGCACGGCGACTCCAGTTATGGCGCCTGTATATAGTGAGCACCGTTATGGCGATAAATGATACCGTCCTCCCGGTGCTTTCGACCTCTGGGTTGGTTATTTTAGTAAGGGGGTACAGGGGCAAAGCCCCTCGCAAAGAGGGGCATGGGGGGGCAAAGCTCCTCCACATTACAGACATTTGAAATATTGTCACTGTAACGCTGCTCAACCATATATATGGGCACCGTAATTGTAGTCGCCATACTGTCGACGCTGAAATTGCCGTTATTGTTTCATTGCTGAATTGACATGGAACCATTTAAACTACACTAATACCTGTAATATGATGCCTGTACTTAAAGTTCAGACACAGCCAATGACGAACACAGTTACAAATGCACCAGCTAGAATCTCTCAGTCCTACCCAAACTAAATAGATAAGCACACTGAAATAGCAGTTAAGAAAAAGACTTCAAATTCAAACTACACTAATCCCTGTAATATGATGCCTGCACTTAAGGTTCAGACACAGCCAATTACAAACACACAGTCAGACTTGCCAGCTAGAATCCCTCAGTCCTGCCCAAACTAAATGGAGAAGCACACTCACACACTGCTGACCTATCGTACCTGCCCGGAAGGCTTCTGCTCCCATACCAAGCTTACACCGGAGCATTCGCTGTAACCGTTTACCAATACAGTGTACACTTTAGTTCACTCTGTTATGCTAGTTGAAGTTCTTTTTGCTAGTTAATCCTGGTGTGTGTGTGTGTTTATTCGAGTCCTATTTAGGGCTGTTTACCCTGGTATTGGCTATAGTTGCCTTTACAGTTTATCTGAGCCTTAATCTTTAGTTTAGAATCTCGCTGGGGGTTTCTGGAGGATTTATTTGTATAATACCATAATCTTTTAGAATTACTGGGGATTCTATAGGCCATGGGCCAACATGGTAATACTGAATGTCTCTCTCTAAACCACAAATCTGTTGGACTTGAATTCCTGCAGCTTTTCCTGGGCTGTATGCAGTTGGACTGAATGTTCATCTTGTTAAAAAGGAAAAATTGGTTATTTACTCCTATGTCATATCTACTGGGATGGTGTCCTGTTTGTAATCCTTTGTAAATGCGTGGTTTTACTTGATAATTGTAACTTTGCTATCCATCTGTGTGGATTTTTTGTAAGATTGCTTACAAAATCTAACAAACAAAAAAAACAAACAATTCTGCATTAATGTTATTCTGTTTAAAATCGCTTGTTTCTAAGGTACCCTGTCTGTTTCAGGAAACTGAATAAAGGCCTTGAGGCGTGGTTCCCGCTTTAGTGGAGCCACATTTATTTAACATAAAAAGTACATAAAAAATATACATGTGTCAGTTTCTTTTAATAGTGATTGGCCATATTTTGTAACTGCTTTGTGATCCCTTAATTTGAAAGTCCTGGTTCCTGCTATGGGGAACTGAGATAATATTTTTTCCTTTTGGCTAATTACAATTGTTTTAAACTAGGTTTTGAATCGCCGTTCCTATTTCTTTGGGGAACTGAACAGCTAACCTCTTTTGGGGGAACTGTTTTTTTCTCTTTTGGGTCATCAATGATTGGCATGTCTGAGAGACCTAAGAAAAGAACAGGGCCCACAGGTTTAAAAAAAATTGTACTAAGTGCTTTAAACTCCTGACTGAGGCAGACCGCTATGAGTTGTGCTTTAAGTGCCTGGGTCCCCCATCTCGATTTTACAAGTTGTGAGCTCTGCATCAAGTTCTGCCTCAAAACAGTCAAAAAGAGGGCTAAGAAACTTGGAAGAAATTATGGCTTCTCAGTCTGCCTCTTCCTGACAACCAGGCTCTGGTTAGAGTCTGGTCCCTCAGAGTAAGCAGAAGAACAAGTCTGCTAAGGCTAACACAGAGGTCAGCATGTCTGACAGGGAGATATCTGAGTTCACCAAGTCAAAAAGGGCTGCTGAGCAGGCATCAGAACTGGTGTCTGCTAAGAAAGGCAGAAAGGGAAACATGACATTGCCCATCCTGCTGAAGAAACTAAGGAAACACCAGTTGACAAGATTAGAATGCTCTCTATGGAGGACATGACTAAAGCATGGCAGCTTTACCAGGCTATGGGAGCCTTCATGACCATGCTGTCCCCCTCCCCAGGCTCTGGTACCTGTACCAATGCCTGTGGTTAAGAAGGTTCATCTCTATTATGAGGAAGGGGAAGGTGAACCTATAGAACCTGAAGATTCCTTTCTTCAGGAGTTAAATTCCCCTCCCAAGTCCTCAGAGGATTACACCTCACATTACTCTTTTGTGAGGCAGATTGCAAATACCCTCATCTCTCTCCACAAGAGACAGCAGAAAATGAGGATATGGCGGAGTTTCTGGATATGCTGGGCCTAGCACCTACAAAGACTTTGTTTCTGCCCCTTCATACGTCCTTCAAAGGGAAGGTCCCCTTAGCCTTTTATTCTGTTTACCTGTGTAGTTTATAGACATGAGCAGTGATTGCCTCTACTGCACCCTCCTGATTTCATCAGGATTTAAATGTAAATGAAGGTACAGTTTACCCCAGTTAATTTGGACGCAGATATGTTTTTTCATATATATCGGACTGTTTACACATTCCTAAACCAAATGCATAGAGAACTGTGCTAAAATATATGGATAAAGTGACTGATGACCACCATGTAATTCACACACCTGTTTCGTTAAGAACTGCTGGAAATGTGTCAGTCTCTGCCGATTAGCGGGTACTTAAGGCAGGTGCTCCAGCACTATTCATCGTGTCACTCCCAAGCGACTGCAAATCATCTGTTGATTGCAGTGGATCTGCTGCACATAACTTGTTCTTCTTTCCTGCCTGTCTCCAAGGTTCATTTCTGTTTCTTTGTTTCTTTTGTGTTTGCTAGTATGCAAGGATGTCGAAGAGGAATACGCTAAAACTTGCCAAAAAGATAAAATTTTTGCAAAAGATAGATGACATGCCGAAGACATCAGTGAGAGAGATCTTGCGCTCCACTTTGACATGCCACGTTCCATTCTATCAGATCTTTTAAATACTAAGGACAAACTCCTTGAATGCTGGCACAGTAACGAAAACCCTGACCGCAAATGCAAGTGAGATGGCAAAGACGGGGAAGTGGAGGGAGGCACTTCTCCATTGGTTCGCCAGTACTCACAGTTGGGATGCACGGACCAGTTGGTCAATTTTGATGGAGAAAGCAGCAAAACTCACTGCTACCATGGGCAAAATGGATTTCCAGCCCTCTAAGGGTTGGCTGCAACAGTGGAAGGTGCACCACAATATAGGCTAGAAAAGAGTGCATGAAGAGAAACCGAACGCAGACTTTGGCGAGGCTGAGTCCTGGGTGACCAATGTCTTGCCTGGTCTGCTATTGCAGTTTTCCCCTGCCAGTATGTTTAACGGCGATAAAACAGTGTTTTTTATGGTGCATCAAAAGTGGGATAGTGACCTTTAAATCTGAGACACTGCAGGGGCACAAAAAGGCAAAGGAACACTTGTCCATACTTTGCTGCTGCAACATGTTTGGTACGGAGAAGTCTGACCGGCTAGTGGTATGGAAATCCACACAGCTGCACTGTTTCTGCGGCATCAGTCCCTTGCCTGACCTATAACGAGCCAACAGAAGCACTTGGATAACAGGCAAAATTTTTACAGAATGGATCCATTCATGGGATCGAAAATTCCGTGGCCACAAGATTGCCTACCTGCTGGACAATTTTACAGGTCACCCGCAGGTCCCGGGGCTCTGTAACATCAGCCTATTTTTTTTTTTTGGCCCCTAACATGACTTGCATAGTCCAGCCACTGGATATGGGGATAATTTATGCAGTCAAGAGACATTACGTATGGCTCATGAGGCAAAGGGTCATTGATCTGTTGGACAGCAATGAGGAACTCATGGCTAACGTATGCATTAAGCAGAGTAATGTGCTGGATGTGGTCCAAGTATGAAGATGGCGTGGGATGAGATCTCCGAACAAACCATTGTCAGCTTCTTTAAAAAAGCCCACTTTTACATCTCAGAAAACCCAGAGGGAGCGGTTGCTAATCCGGAGCCAGAGCATGACGAAAACAGGGTGGATCTTCCCGCAGGACTAACCAAAGAGGAATTCGATCAGCTGGGCCACCTGGGAGATCACCCAAAAAATCAAGAATTAGTAGAAGAAGATGACATAGCTGATGTTATGTCAGCTGTGTCACAGCCAAACCAGGAAGAATTGGGAGATGAGAATGAGGTCACGGATCACATTACCACAGCTGTGACTCCTGCCAAAGTTAGAACAGTGCTCCTTACCCTAAGGAAAGCCATGGAGCAACGAGGTGATAAACTCCATGACTGGTCAGCACTCTGTGCAACAGAACAGATGTGGGCACGATATGGAAAGAAAAATGAGGCAGACTACAGTGCTAGATTATCTTAATGAACAATAAAAAAAAATGCTGTTGTGAATAAAAGTTACGTTTTAAATGTGTCCCTGAAGTGTTCCTCTATGTCACAGAAGCACAGCGAACCAAAGCACACCCCTCCTGAAATAAACAGCTGAAGGAAACAAAAGCACAGAGCACTCCCCTCCTACTGTGAGCACAGAAATCAGAAGCCCACATGAAACCACATGAATCCAATTGCACAGAATCCAAAGAGGGAGGCAGTATAGCGCAGTGGTTTAAGGCTTTAAGCTGCAAATCTGGAGACCTGTGTTTGAATCCCACAGCCCCCGCTTGCATACTGTGTGACCCATAGCAAATCACTTAACTTCCCTGTGCTTCCAGGTTGCACCTGTAAACAAACTTTCAGCTTAGTGCGTCTCACCTGGTTAAACAATTGGGGGCTTCACCGAAGTGCACTAAATGACACCAGGAAAGCGCAATAGCAGTCTTGGGTTGAACACATCTGTCTTTGGTCGCGAAACACTTGGTTAAGGGCACTTGGAATACATCGGACGTTCGCATGTAACGGCGGATTGGCAGGACACGAACATGTCCGAATTAAGCGGGTTGCACTGTTCTTAAGTCTAGTGTGAAAACATGCTTGACTCCATTGCAAAGATCATGGTCCAATTAATGTAAGCCATCCTGGAATGTTATGATATTTTTGTGCTTAATGCCTGTGCTAGTTATACTGTATTAGTCAGTGCTGTTGCTGTCCTCTGCAGTCTCTGTTTTCTTGTCTCATGCTGGCGATGAAATTTTTCAAGGTATAGTAAGTGCCAGGCTGCTTTCTGTAATTTACAGTGTATCTGACTTAGAAAAAAATGCTTTCAGAGAATGCAGGGACACCACAAGACATGTAACAGAACTGAAGGAGAGTACAAGTTCTACTGGCTTGTGCAGGTACACATCTGCTCCCATGATACCTTGCATGAGTGGGATCATGATCGAAGAAATGGAGACAAACAGGTTTTCACACCAGGGCAAAATGAAGTGAAACAACCTCATGTATATTAAATTAGGATGAAATTAGGGGATGCAGGAGAGGGAATCATTGTTCTTGCCTACAAAACTACACAGGTATACAGAAAATAGGTTGAGGGGGACATTCCCTTTAAGAAGGCCACTTGCAAGATTCTTGCAACCCCCACTTCTACAACTGGCATTGATAAGCAGATTGAAAAGAAATATCATCTGGATAGGCAGGGTGCTGAGTACTTGTACACGCACCCTCAACATGAGGGGGTGGTATAAACTGCTGCCTGTGGCAAGACTGAGGTACCCCTTTCCTCACAGCCCCCCGAAAGGGATTCCAGGAAGCTGGACAGTATGGTCCAAAAGTCTGTACTTTAGCTTCTTTGCTGCTGAGACAGGCAGCTTATATGGCCTACACAGCTCAGTACCCGAAGGCACTCCTGTGCGCGCATATCAGAAATCATGCATGGAACACCAAATTCTGCTTCTCGGTAATCCGAGGTGTATACCAGTTTAAGGGCCATTAGTTCAAATGCCGACACCATTTTGTGAGTGGTGCTGGCAATTTTGTGCCATTTTATGAAGTACAGTTTATGCTTTATTACCTGGTGGGCAGCACTCAAGAACTTAGCATCTCAAACAGCACATGCTCCTCCCACTTAGATGGCAGCCATTCCAACGAGTGCGTTCATGCCTTGTGGTGGGAGCTGAATTCATCTTCAGTTTCTTGCAGGCAAAACTCAGTGTGTTCCCGAATGAGTTTTGAGTAAAAAAAAAAGGGGTGTGAAACACATGGTAATTCAGTGTCACATCATGACAGCAAGGTGTTTGCGTGGGGTCAGGAGAACCGCCTCATCATCTGACCATAGCAGATTTAAAAGTCTGATGTGCCAGTAGTGTAACAAGCATTTGTCAATGCTGAATGTTTGCTTGCTGGCATTGGCACTGGTAGTGTAGAAGTTACAGAGCTGCATAATAGGAATGGCAGTGAAGTATTGAACTGAAGCCAACCCCACCACCACCCTGCAGAGAGTGACAGGCATTGGGGTGTGCCTTTGGGTCGTCAGGCATAACGGCCACGCCATTTCACCCCACCCTGCAGACACTGACAAGTGTCATGGTGTTCCTTGGGGTCTTTGGCCCTTATGTGCACCCCATTCCATTAGGAAATATGGTGAGATGGGTGCGATATAGGAGAATGGGGTGAACTTTGGGGCCGAAGAGTCCAAGGCATACCTCGATGCCTCTCACTGGCTGCAGGGTGTGGAATGGTATGAGCATTACAGGCAAGAATCCCAAGTCACACCCTGATGCCTGTCATTCTCTACAGGGTTGGGCGTTATGGTTGGAAACCCTAATACCTCAGGCATTTGTTGGTATTTTCACTCCAAATTTTCAACATGTTTTTTGTGACCCCGCCTCATGAACAGTGGCAATACCAGTTTGTTAGCCAAAGCTGCTTATGCACAGCGACTCACGGCATTTAGCACCACAGGTACAAAAACATTCGAACAAGATGTAAAAATGACAGCTATACTGTTTATGGGGAGGTGTAAAAATGGCAATGTTGCAAATCTGCAGTAAAATATTAAAAATGAAGTCACGGCGTGCATAGAAACTGTGCACAGCACACCGTGTATAATTAGGTTGGGGATTTTTACAGCAGATTGTCAACTCAGGCATTTTGGTGCCTCCGATCATGAACAGTGTCACTGTGATTTTCTTTATCTGTCCCGAACAATGATTTCCCACAGCAACCATGCATCTCTGCGCTGAAAGTGTGAAAACATACTTCGGCCATGTTGTGAAAAATGACAGCTGTACTGTTCATAAGGAAGTATGGAAAAATGCCACTGGTGAAAATCTGGACTGAAAATATTAAAGTCATGAACTTACGAGGGTGCGTGGAAACTGTGCAATGCTCACTCGTAACACAGTCATTTTATGGACTTTTGTCACCACATTTTCAACATAGCCATTTTAAGACCTCTGCTCATGAACAGTGTCACTGTGATTTTCTTAATTTGTCCTGTACGTTGATTTTGCACACCGACTGCGCCATTGTGCACTACGTGGGCGGAAACACGTTTTGGGTGAGATGTGAAAAATGACAGCTATACTACTCATAAGAAGGTGTGGTAAAATGGCAATGTTGAAAATCTGGAGTGAAAATATTGAAAATCCACGAACTTATGAGCGTGTGTAGGAACTGCGAAACGCACGCTCGTAAAACAGTCATTTTTGGAAGTTTTCCACCAAATTTTCAAAATAGGCTTCCTGAGAGCCCACCTTATGAACACTGGCAGTGTCGTTTCGCTAATCAGTCACGAAAGGTGATTTTGCGCGGTGACTACAAAATCACCCTTCGGGCCAGAATAACACCATGACAGTGACAGCATTCATAACAAGGGGTCCCAAAAACCCCATGTTGAAAATTTGGTGCAAAAATTCCAAAAAACGCCTGAGATATGCAACAAAGTTGAAAAAGCCCTATCTATCCCATTACACAGCTTACCGGCATTTCCTCAGTTCGCGGTCGGCTTTGAGAATGCAGACGTGTTCCTGGTCCACGAAGATCGTGCTGGACTCCTGAGGTAAGTATGGGGTGGGGGTGTGGGAGGCAGGTGTGCAGTGGGTGGGTGTGGGTTTTGGGGGCAGGAGACTGCGTGGGACTGTTTTTCTTTACAGGTTGTTTTATTTTTCTTAAATGACGGCTGGACATTTGCTATGCTGGGGTGAGCTCCCAGCGTGGCACAAGGATGGCTGGTTGGGGGCGTGGAGCCGACGGAGGATTGGGCACCCCGTCAGGCCATAGCATCTATTGCCACGCTGGGGTGGGCTCCCAGCGTGGCACCCTGTACTCTGGGGGGAGGACAGTGGAGCTGACAGGGTTGAGGCACCCCGTCGGCAATACCATGAGTTGCCACGCTGGAGTGGGCATCCAGCGTGGCATGTGGAAAACTTTGGGGGCAGCACAGCCAGCGGGATTGGGCACCCGTCAGCTATACTCACGTGTGTGCGTGGGGGACAGCACGCGGTATGCGTGCCTGTGTTTGTGTGTGTGGGGGCTGCGCGGGCAGGCGATATCTGATCGCTGCTCACTGAAGCATAGCTCCCCTTTCAACTATACCACTGCATTTGGAGCTGTCATAGACAGCTCCAGCATGCATTGGAGGACTGGGGCCACGCCTGCCAACACACTGACTGAATTGGAAGAGGGGGTGACACACCTCCGAAAACTCGGATGATGGCACTATGTTTCTTGCACATGCGTGCAAGCAAACATAAAAAGGTGCAGACGAGGGCTGTAATGATTGTGGATATTTTTCTGAGCAGGGCATGTGAATTACTTCATCTGGTCTTGTTTCTTTTGTGAAATAAAAAGCAACACATCTAATGCTATATCCTTGATGGTGGTTTTGCAGCTGTCACGTTCATAAGGGTGAGGGTTGTGGTTTTTCTGTTTTCTTTGGTGGGGTCCAACTGCAGACTGCTTGCTGCTTATGAGATATGAATTGGCGTAATTTGTTTGCTAGTATAACACAGTGTAGTCATGCTGCCAACTGCTACATGGAATGAGTGTTGTAGAATCCCTGGTGTTTGTCTCGCTTATAAAGTGTTCACCACAAATGTCCTAGTATACGTGAAAACATAAATTGTGATTGGACATTTCAAAAAGCAACATATTCTAATAAATTCAGAAATATTTCAATGCGACTCTGAATATACAACTAGTATCCCCTCAACTTACATTTACTAATCAAAAGAAAAACGAAAGACATTTTACTGTATGCCTGCTCCACTGTATTACATTTACTTTGGTTCAATCTGGTTTATTTTAGTTATGTTTTTGCAAAGACCTTCCTTTAACAAAACTCCTTTCTCCTTTTATTGTGCTTCTCCAGTCCATTTATAGTATTTCACTGTTTCTCAGCAGTCGGCACAGTTTTCCAAATTCTGCACTCCTGTTTGCTTTTACTCCTTTTACGACTTTGTCCGCATTCTGTTTTCCAGTTCTTCGAACCCCATTACGGATCAGTATACCACCATTCTCCACTGCTATGCTGCTGTGCTCCACTGCTCTGCAGCCCTATAGAACTGTTGTTCCACTATGCTTTGGCTACCTTTACTCTAATTCAGTCTGCTACTACTGGTCCTTTGCACCCGTCTCCAAACCTGTGTGGAGATATAATAACAACACACCTCTGGGGGCTAATATTTAATTCTAAAACAAAAAAAAAAAAACTTTTAGAAATCAGTTTTCAGGCAACACTGGCAAATAGTTTTAGAAACCTTGCATTATCTTTCTTGGGCTCCCCATTACTCCACGGCATCAACTCCTCAGCAACTGCCATCTGTCATCTTTCCTTCACATTCATTCAGTGTTAGAGTCCAGCCTCCACCATAGCTTATCATTTAGCTTGACTGCAACATGTACTAGTAACTTGAAAAGTCATTATGTTTGTGGTGTTCTAGGCTGAGAAATACGTAAAGATAACCCAAACATGATTCATTATACACAAAGAAATATTGCTAAATCCAGAAATTTTTAATTCTCTACTCAGTAGCTTTTTAAATAGACATCTGACCTTAGTACAGTTATTGTTTAACAAATAGAATAATAAATTGTTAGCAATGGACACAAAGGTCTGCCCCATTGAGAGGAACCCATTACATAAACAAGTGGAGCGACAATCACGTACTTTGTGATGTCACAAGTTTCCCAAAGATGGTATCTCAGACTACTTTTGTGCACTATTGGACAATTTGGTATTTTTTTTTATAATGTAGGGCTGGCAGTGCTGGGGAAGTTTTAAAATGTAATATATTGTTTTACAAATACTAGTTACTCTTAAGAATTGCAATATATTAGTTACTTATTACTCTTTTAGGAAAGTAATGATTGCATATTACTTTTTATGTGACTTGTTTGTAAGCAACAAGCCATGATAGGCTCTGGATTACAATTCCTGGACTGCATGAAAAGGTGTGTTGCCAGGCATGAGGCACTAATGCTGAGTGCCTTTAACCACCTGGAAGTGCAGTTCGGGAATAGTAACTCACACCCTGTAGATGCTTATTGCACTTATAAAATGTGATTATTGTAAGAAACAGCAGCAACAAAAAATAAATAAAACAGTAAGAAATGTTTATCTTTTGATGAAATGTTTAGGAAGGCATTGATTCTCTACTCAGTTGCTTTTTTAATAGACATCTGACCTTATTATAGATATAGTTTAACAAACAGAATAATAAATTGCCAGCAGTGGACACAAAGCTGTGTCCCATTGAGAGGAACTGGTTACATTCAATCCAATTCAACTTTATTTATATAGCACACTTCTCAAATTGTGACTCAGTGTGCTTAACATAGTATTTAAAACAAATTAAAATACAATAAATATAACGGAAAACATTAAAATCATTATTAGCAGCAATATGTATTAACTTAATCCAGGAAGACTCATCTGAACAAGTAAGTTTTAAGCTCCCATTTAAACTGATCTGCATTCCAGCTTTCTCTAATGTTTCAAGGAAGACAATTCCAGAGGGTCAGTACTGAATATGCAAAAGTACGTGCCCCAGATACTTGTAACTGAATCCTAGGAATTCCCAGCAGTCCCTCATCAGAGGAACGGAGGGGTCGAGATGGGAAGTAGTGATGAAGGAGGTTTTACAGGTAGCTGTGCCCCTGTCCACGTAGGGCTGTATAGGTCGGCAAACCAACCTTAAAGTTGATCCGCCACCTAACCAGTAGCCAGTGCAGATAGCGGAGCACAGGTGCAATGTACCTAGAAAAGCCAGTCAGCAGCCTGGGAGCCGCATTCTGCACTAGCTACAGGTGGCAAAGATCTACCCCGATAGCACTAGTTATGCGGCATTGTAGTAATCAAAGCGTGAGGTCATGAAAGCATGAACCAATGCTGCCATATAACCGGGGGGGGATCAGATGTTTAATCCTGGTGATGTTCCTCAGATGGTAAAATGAGATTTGAACCACAACCGACACCTGGCATTTAAACATCAGACCGTGGTCCAGGACAACACCAAAATTCTTCACTCGATCCGAGGTGAGAAACTGGGAGTCTCTGAGCCGAAGCCTGGAGACCCGACCAGTTTTCCCCCTCACCCCCTGGTGACCAAGTTCCAGAACCAGTATCTCAGTCTTGTCTGGATTCAAGTTCAACCAGTTGCCCCTCATCCAGCCCTGGATCTCAACAAGGCAGATGTTAAACACCGAAACCGACTCCTGCTGTTTGGGCACAAAAGACAGGTATAGCTGAGTATCATCTGCATAGCAGTGATAACTGAGCCCATACCATCTTATGTCCCCTAGAGGTAGCATGTACACCACAAACAACATGGGGGACAGGATCGAGCCCTGCAGTACCCCACATGGCAGGGGCAGAGATGCTGAGGAAAAAAATCCCTGACATTACCCTCTGCAACCTGCCTGTGAGGAATGATTTAAACCACCTGAGGACCGTACCCACCAGTCCACAATAAACCCACAGGCACTCGATCAGAACCCCATTGTCCGTGGTGTCAAATGCTGTCAAGAGATCAAGGAGAATGAAGATGGTACGACTCCCCCAATCCCTCGCCGCCAGGAGATCATTCATGAACCTTGGTGGGGGGGGGGGTGGTGAACACATCTCTGTGACAAACTGCTTTTTGCTGATCTCTTTTCTGTTGCTAGTGGTGCGACCTTGCTGTCAATGAACTGCATTTATAAAGGACTTGTTTGTTGTAAGTACTGGAAGTCATACTTTTCTATACAAGTACACAGAATGCTTCCAGTTTACAGTTTCTTTCCTCTCCAAAATAACAGTTGTAAGTGAAGAATAGCTTTTAGTTATGTAGCTTAAAAACATTTGCTGTGCTAGGCTGTCCGATGCTCCAGATCAGTTGGCGTGGGACTTCAAACATTGGTAACAAAAAAAATATATATACCAAGGACAATTTTAGTTGTATTTTGCCTTTTATTACTGAAAGAGTGATGTACATCATGGTTCTGCCATTTTAATAGCAGTATACAAAAAAAGGAGGTTGTATACCAGTTTTCAAGATGGAATACCAAATCTTGGGAAATGGTATTCCATGTGGAACACCACTTTTTAAAATGAATTTCTAGCCCTGCACTCTGGAGCTCAGTGATTACTGTGAGTCAGAAAGCTCTAGTGACTTAGCCCAGGACCTGGCCGACACAGCAAAGGCTGCCATGGATGCCACCAAATACCAGTTTCATATGGTGGTGGATGCCAGTGACACTGCTTCCAGGGTCATGGCACATGCAGTACCCTTTAGGAGATTTGCATGGCTCAGGACTACAAATTTCTCATAGGATACTTGGACTAAGGCCATGAATGTCCCCGGTGCAGGAACTTCCTTATTTGGGGACAAAACAGAGGCTTATATGAGAAAGGTGGATGAGTATGACACCACTTAGAAAAGTAATACTGGGAAGGAGAAGGACTCCACTTCCCATAGGCGTTATGGAAGGGGAGGTAGGGGCTGGGGTTATTTTTCCTGAGCTTACGTGACATATGATCAGGGCCCCTAGTGCTCTGCGACAGAATTTTCTGATTTCTGCGGCAGGGCTCCTAGGCTTCTGAGGCAGCATTTTCTGATTTCTGCAGCATGACTTGTTCATTTCTGTGGCAGAATGCAGTCCTACTATTGGCTAAAATATGATGTGATGTTATAGAGGAGGAGCTTCAGGATAAACAAGATGGATACAGGAGCCTGGCACTATGGAAAAACTGTATATTTAAATGAACAAAGAGGAAGCAGGGGAACTACAGACCAGTCAGCCTCACCTCGGTAGTGGGAAAGATCATGGAAGCACTACTGAAGGAGAGATTGGTGGAACATCTGGTTGTCAATGGACTACAAGACCCAAGGCAGCATGGTTTCACCAGGGGGAGGTCATGTCAGACCAACCTCATTGAATTTTTTTGACTGGGTGACTAGGGAGGTGGATCAGGGGAGGGCAGTGGACATGGCCTATCTGGACTTCAGCAAGGCCTTTGACACTGTGCCACATAGAAGACTATTACATAAACTGGGGAATATGGGTGTGGGCAGGACAGTAGTGTGGTGGGTAGGTAACTGGCTGGGTGGCAGGACCCAGAGGGTAGTGGTAAATGGCTGTCACTCCACAGAGGGAAGAGTGACCAGTGGGGTACCACAGGGATCAGTGCTGGGACCGGTCCTATTCAACATCTTCATCAGTGACATTGCACAGGATCTAGAAGGCAGAATTTCACTGTTCGCTGATGACACAAAGCTCTATAATCAGAGTAGACACGCCAGAGGTGTAGACAGAATGAGAAGGGACCTGCAGAAACTTGAAGAATGGTCAAGGGTTTGGCAGTTGAAATTCAATGCAAAGAAGTGCAAGATAATGCATATGGGGCACAAAACCCTGGCACAATACATCAGTTGGGGGTGAGGATATAGCATGCACCAAGCAAAGAAAGGGATCTTGGGTTGTCATCTCTGATGACCTCAAGGTAAGGGAAACAGTGTGACAAGGTATCAGGGTAAAACAAATAGGATGCTGGGATGTATAGGCAGGGGCATCACCAGCAGGAAAGGAGGTCATAATTCCGCTATACAAGACACTAGTGAGGCCCCACCTGGAGTACAGTGTACAGTTCTGGAGACCATACCTACGTAGGGACATAGACAGGGTAGAGAAGGTTCAGAGGAGGGCAACAAAGATGGTGCATGGATTGCATCACAAGTCCTATGAAGACAGGTTGAAGGAACTGAACATGTACTCCCTGGAGGAGAGGAGGGAGAGAGGGTATGATAGAGAGACATACAAGTATCTTACAGGGAGAAACAGGGTGCAGGAAAACACTATTTTTAAGCGAAAAGGTGTTCCAGGACTAGAGGGCATGGGATGAAGTTGGAGGAGGATGATTCAGAGGAAACATGAGAAAGAATTTCTTCACAGAACAGGTGGTGGACAAGTGGAACACCCTGCCAGAGGAAGTGGTGGGGGCTGAAACAATCACGGGATTTAAGAATGCATGGGATAGACATAAAGGAATTCTAGATGTCAGGGGTAAGAGGAAACGGATTTCTAGGAAAACAAACTGAACTTACAAGCTCAAATGGGCAGACTGGGTGGGCCATAGGCCCTTATCTGCCGACACTGTCTATGTATCTATGAAAATTCACCAAAAACAATGAATTCTGCGGCATGATGCAAATTCTGTGGAAAATTCTACAATCGCAGAATTCCAGGGGCCTTGCATATGATTATCCTCCCCAGAGGGGTTTCTTCAGATGCAAAGGCAAAAAGGGCACCAAGCATGCTGAAACCACTCCAGCTCTAAAGTTGCAGGCTAAGCAGAACCCCTGACATGTCTGTCAAGATCACCCAGCCTTTGCCAGTGGGGGGAAGGTTGGCTCACTATTTCAGGCGTGGAAAAACAATACCACAGACAAGTGGGTCCTGGAGATAGTAGTAGAAGTAAACTTTTATTCACAGTCTCTGTCACATGATATGAACATGGTCAGACCCCAAATGAGCCAAGGCTCATTTTCAGTGGGTATCATATGCAGTAGTCTGGGTTATCAAGGATATTATGGTACAATATCAGGGTTACAGTGATTTCAATGAGATTAGTATCAGCAATTTTCAGCACATTACCAAACAATACATGACAATATAATACAATGCAGGTATCTGCAGTACAATAGTTTCCATTGTATATAGTGAAACAGTATATGACAGTACAG
Source organism: Neoceratodus forsteri (assembly GCA_016271365.2). Lineage (NCBI taxonomy): Eukaryota > Metazoa > Chordata > Ceratodontiformes > Ceratodontidae > Neoceratodus > Neoceratodus forsteri. The sequence continues at coordinate 535,262,004 of JADMNL010000022.1, read as the reverse complement.
TACATCAGGCATTAGCAATATAATAGGTAAACTAGTGTAGGCCCCCCCGCACCTCCTCCTTCTGTCTAGGGGCTTCCAGATGTTACCTTAAGGAGGGAGTACAGTGGCACACAAGAAACTCGCACAGAAACATTTCCAGGCCCAGCCACTAGATATACAGAAAATGAAGTGGGCCTACCTTGAGCTGTCATCTGAAGTGAAATGCACCTTACAGAGGCACCCCCAACTTCAGTTCAGGTCCACAGCAATACCAGCTTCTTCTCACGAGCTGTGGAGCTCGCCCATCCCCAGGGACCAAGAGGCAAAGATGGAAAGTAGGCACACTAGGAAAAAATAACTCTAGAAAAAGGGAAAATTAGTGGGCTATTCTAATTCATTAGCGCTATATACAAACGAGATCCAGTCCAGTATGGCCCTTAATAAAATCACTTTATTTCTCCTGGGCCCAAGTGATTTAGAGGGACACAGGGTTCATCGCTTAGACACCTGCTCCAGGGCGCATTAACTGTGTGACAAAGACTGGCAATTCAAAAGGAAGGAGACAGATTTTCTAGACAGTACACTCAAGGCTCTTTGTTCAAAAGTTTCAAAACTCTGACGATGTGCCTGGGACATGGACTTCACATCCACAGGCGCGAATGGCTCCAGAAACCTCTGCCACTGATAGTTTTTCTCCCTTTACTCCTTGGTCAGGTCTACCCTTCATACGGGGAAGCAAGCAGCCTCCCTCAACCCAGTCCTCATGACCAATCGACACCCTAACGGGGACCCCAGAACACGTTCCTCCCCTGACTAGACTTTCGGAACTTTGGTCCTGAAATCCCTTTAGACCATACCGCTTTGTGCAATCCCAGAATGGCTCACCTGGAAAAAAGAGAACCACAACCTAATGGGCCTAAAGACCTGCTCACAAATGGAGGCCCCAGAAACCAGACATGGGCATGGCAGACCAGCAGTGTACCCAGGCCGCAGCCCCATTCCAGGCTACCACTACTTTGAGCTGTCCTGCCTCACAGGAGAGCCCAGGCTCTGCCACAACCCAGGAACCCCAGAATAGCTCAAGAAAACCTGATGTTTACCTATAGAACTCCGGCTCCACTCTGGGTTGATCACTACAGGCCTATATGCATTCCATTTTACCAACTCTGGAGCTTGATTTAAGCATCAGGCCAGGAGAAGTCATCCAGAGCCTGTCCAAATCGACCTGCGTCCCGCCCAAACCATATGAATAGAGCCCCAGGACCTGCCCCTCCAAGCAGGCCCTTTAAATGGGTGGACGCCCTCCTGAGCCCCCTTAACAGCCTGAATTACCCTGCCATGCTGGGTAAGGGAGAGAGCAGTGCCACTGCCCCATCCCTCTGTGGGAGCCCCACCACTACTCCCACAGCCCTGGCATCCCAGAAATCCTACAAAACACGGGAATAAACAAGGTTGGAATCCTCCTTAAGGCCATACATCTCCCTTCTCCTCTGCACTGTCACCACCCTGCCCCTTGGGGAACCCATACTCTCACGATGCCACCAGTCTATCTAGCTCTCTCCCTCGGAGCACCTCTAAACATTACCAGTGCTGCATCACTGTACCCACAGATCCTATATACTCACTTTGGAGGGGGGGACCCTCTTTTCAGGCCCCGTCCGGACTGCCGAGCTCCTTCCTTGCTAGCCTCTCCTGCCACTTTCTTCCCAGCTTCCTTAACTTCCTGTCTGTGCTCTGTTTATACCCTAAAAAAAACTACTGTCCACTGCCACCACATGGCGGTCAGCTGAAATTGCTCTCCAAACACCAAAACAAATCCTGACTTTTGGGGGCAGTTGGCAATGGAAAGGGTCCCTAAAGGGAATCTAAGTCCCTCTCAAAAGAGAGGTGGCTTACACTAAGATTAGTGAGTCAGGGGCCTCTCCCTGCAGTTCGAGATTCCCAAAACTGCAGGCGCACAGGGCCTTCCCACCTCATGCCTCAGCAGAAAAACTCCTTTAAGAGTTGAAGGGGAAAAATCTGCTGCAAGGAAATGCAGTGGAAAGAGTTCCCCCTTCCCAGTGTGGAAGGGGTGTGTACTCCAGATACTTCCTGACCACAAAAAAAATGGAGAGTAGCGACCCATTTTAGTCCTGATATTTCTGAACAAACACTTGGAAAAGGAGAAGTTTAAAATGGTAGCACTGGCCACCGTGATCCCATCACTGTACAGTAACAGGGACATTAGCAAGGGTCACTGGATTTGAAGGATGCATCATTTCACTTTCCAGTAAGTCCCTCTCACTGAAAATACCTCCAATTCAGGGTAGGGGACTACCACTGCCAGTTCACAGACCTTCCCTTTGGCCTTTCTTGGCATCTAGAGTGTTCACAAAGTGCCTGGCAGTAGTTGCAGTGCACTTGAGGAAGCAAGGTGTGGTGGGTTTTCCTTATCTGGACAACTGCTAGTCTCAGGAACATCATACCAGGAGGCCAAGGCCTCCCTTTTGCTCACCCAGTGCACCCAAGAGAATCTAGGCTTCCTGGTAAATGTTTCAAAGTCCCAGACAGAACCCATTTAAGTGCTGGACTTCATAGGAGCAGAGCTGGACACCTGTCAGGGAAAGGCATTCCTCTCTCAGGAGAGGGTGGCAAACCTGACAGGCCTTGGAAGGTCTTTAAGGGTAGGACAGCCCAGACCAACAAAAATCTTCCTTCAGCTGCTAAAGCACATCGCCACCTCCATAGCAGTGGTACCAGTTGCCAGGTTCCAAATGAGGGATATTTATTTATTGAAATGTTTCGCCAGGAAGGGCACACCGAACAAGTAGTTGCTCATCTTACGGTGCGACCTGGGGGAGAGGTAGAATACATCCAGTGAGCAGCAGTAAGATTTTTATATAGAGTCAGGTCATTGTTACATAGTTTAGGAATACAGAAGTAAAAAACATATTCTGTATCAAAAGTGCAAATCATCCAACAGAGCAGCCAAATGAGGAGACTGTTATGGGAGAGATCAGGGCTAAGTGCGAGAGTACACAATACTATATCCGGTACTACCTAGGGTCTCAGTGGTTCCAAAGGCGGGACCCTCTGTCAGGGTTGGTACGAGTTACAAGGTGCCTCTTAAGGGTGCTGGAGTGGAGAAAGGAAGAAGAGAACCTCAAAGAGGGAGTCCCCTTCTTCCAGCAATCACCCATGGTGGAGCTCACTACAGATGCCTCCCTCCTGGACTGGGGCACCCATCTGGAGAATTTCACTGTAAGTGGGGTGTGGACCCCACTAGATTCTCAGGAGCACATAAACCTTCTGGATCTCAGGGCTGTATATCTGAAATGCAGGCCTTTTCCTCTCAAATCAGGGGTCAGTTGGTCTAGATCAGGACGGACACCACAACCACCACCACCACCACCATGTACTATATAAACAAACAGGGAGGAACAGAATCTTCCAAACTGTGCACAGAAACAATGAAGACCTGGAGTCTGGCACACACACACATACACAGGAGATGCAGCTCTCCGCAGTACACCTGCCAGGGAAGGACAATGTCTTTGCAGATTCCCTGAGCAGGATCAGTCAAGGAAACCATAAGTGGACTCTGAACAGGCAAGTGTTCTAGGCAGTGTTCAGAAGGTGGGGCACACCAGCGATAGATGCAGTATGTTCACCTCCTGGCAAAACTACCAGCTCCCCCTCTTTTGTTGCAGGCCTCCCTCTGTGGGGGCAGTCCCAGAGGATGCCCTTCTCCACTGCTGGTCAGGGAGATTCCTTTATGTGTTTCCCCCCATTCCCACTCATACTGAGGGTACTGCTAAAACTCAAAAGGGAATCTGCAATAATGAACCTAATTGCTCCAGACTGGGACAGGCAGACTTGGTAATTTCTGCTCCAGTTCCTCTCCATCAAACCTCCAATCACCCTCCCTCTGAAGTACAATCTACAGACCTTGCTGTGGGGCAGGATAACTTTTCCAGACCCAAGCACCCTGTGCCTCAGAGCTTGGTGCTTGAAGAGCTAGAATGCTCTGAGCAAAACCTCTCGAAAGAGGTTTTAAATGTGCTCATGGTTTCCAGAAAGCCAGCAACCAGGAAAACCTAGGCTTTGAAAAGGAAAATATTTTTCATGGTGATGCTCCTCCAGACAGCTTAACCTTTTCAGGCTAGCTGTCTAACATTTTGGATTATCTGGTCCACCTGCAGTCCTTGGGCCTTTGGCCCTCAACCCTGAAGGTGCATCTGGCAGCAGTTTCAGCATATGTCTCAGCTGGCAATGATAGGTCCCTAGCATCCCAGGCTATTTTAAAAGATTCTTTAAGGGCATGATCCACGTGAACCCTCCTTTTAGGGATCCAGTCCCTTCTGGGTCTTGGAACCTGTGTATTGCCAAGCTGATGGAGGCTCCTTTCGAGCCTATGGCAACTGCTGCACTTCAGTATGTCACCTGGAAAACTGTTTCACTGGTAGCCCTCACCTGTGCCAGGAGAGTGAGTGAGCTCCAAGCCCTGTGTTCAGATCCTAACTACATCATTTTCCACAGGGATAAGGAAGTCTTGAGGACCTGTAGGAAATTCCTTCCTAAAGTGGTTTCTGAATTTCACCTCAACCAATCTATCACACTCCCTATGTTCTTTACTGAAAACTCCACACCAGAAAAGCAGAGGCGCCACAGCCTGGATGTTAAGAGAGCTTTGAGTTATCACTTGGGAGTGCACAAAGGAAGTCAGGTTCACCACTACATAGCTGTTTGTCACATGTGGGGATGTAGGCCATGGGAAACCAGCATCCAAGAGAACCATTGCTTGCTGGACAGTGGCCTGTATCCAATTGTGTTATGGTAAAGCAGGCAAGCTTCTACATGAGGGCCTAAGGGCCCATTCTGTGAGGGGGCACCTCTGCCTCTGTGGCAGCATCCAGAGGTGTCTTTAGTCATGAAGTTTGCAAAGCAGCTTCCTGGAGAACAGTACACGGTTTTACAAAGCACTACTGCCTCGATATTCATTCCAAAAGGGATGCCAGCTTTGGCACTGCTGTCTTACAGAACCTTTTCCCTAAATAGGTTTTGTACCCAGCCTCCCAGTGTACTGCTATGGAGTCTGCACTTATCAAGCATTAGTGAGGGATTCCTTGGGGTTGAAGAAAAAAAAAACCACAAATCTTAGTAATGTTTCTTCTAGAGTGATCTCTCACTGTACTTAGCAGTTCCATTCCTAGGTCCCCTTCCAGAACCTGTAAAAGGTTCTCACAGGAGACAGTCTTCTTTATTGTTGAGTATTACTTGTTACACTGCTTCACAACTGACACTGTGTTCAATGTATTTTTTTCCTGCTATAGCGTAAAACCACATGTTTTCGGTTTAGTCTTAACTTTTTGGTAGTCATTTAACTAGATTCAGTGGTAACTGCTCTCCCACAGCTTGAGAAATAAATCTGCCACTAGAGGGCTGGGGAGAGCATGACCACTCAGCATAGATTTGAATCTCATTCTAAGGTTCTCTAATTAGCATAAAATTCTAGGCTCCAGGGCAGCTTATTCCAGGGGAATGATGTACTTGTCAAGCACTAGTGAGGGATCCCTTTGGTAGATACATTACTACGGTGAGTAATGTTTTCTATCAATATTTATTGTTAAATCCCTTGTTTCTTCAGTTTATTAAAACAAATATTTTTTCATGTTAAAGCTGAAATTGGAGGATACTACTGGATAATGGACTTTTTCCATTTATGCCTTGATAAGAGAGGTCTTAGACTTGTACTCCCTCACTGTAAGTTGGACTTATTTGGAGTCCACACACACAATATTGCTGTCTATTTTTTTTTCATTTTTTATAGTTGTTGGCAAGATGAGCTAAAAGCCCATTTTCACAAGCGACAAGTTGGCATATAAAACAAATTTTTAAACAGGACATACTTAATAAAACAAATTACAAAGATGTAAGCACATACAAAATATTAATACATGGATGTATGTATAACAGTCTGTTGCTGTTGCAAACAAGTACAGTCAGTAAATGAATCATGCCACTGGGCAAGCTTTTTCTTAAATAACCTAACTGTTCTACAGTTGGTGACTTCACTGGGGATCCTATTAAAAAATGTAGAGGCCCTATATATGACAGATCTTTGCCCTGTGGTTTTCCTGAAAAAAGGTACCCTAATAAGACCTCAAGTATGTGATCTTGTCCCCTGGGTATTATGCAATTTAATAAAAAAAGACTGTATAGAGGTAGGGAGAAAACCCTTAATACCACTGAAGACAAATGTAACCATCTTGAGGTTGATCCTGTTTACTAAAGAAGGACAGGTAGCTTCCTTCCAGTAGTTTACAGTGGTGGCTTCTCAGAGGAAGACCAGTCATAAATCACAGTATACTATGGTAGGTTACTTGTAACTGATGTGTCACTTTTTCACTTGAACCAGAGTAAACCAGAAGACCATAATCAAATGCACTAAGCAAAAAGCTGTGCGCCAGTAATCTGCAGGATTCAGGGATAAAATAAGCTCTGGCTCTGAATAACATTCCCAGCCTTTAACAGATTCTTTTGACTAATTTACTAACATGTCATTCAAAAGAGAGTTGTAAATCAAGTGTCACCCCTAGGCAATTAAAACAGTCTTCAAGTTCTATCTTGTCCCCTTTACAGTAGGTCAACAACTGAAACATTAATGCCCCTAGATGTCCTTGGGCCTGAAAACACCATGACTTTTGTCTTCCCTGAATTTAAAACCAGTTCACTGGAAAGCAACCACCTTTGAAATGAGTCAAAATCCTGTTGAACAAGAGTTAAAACTTGATCTGGGTTAGCTCCAGATGTAAAGATAACCGCATTGTCTGCATACAAAATCATATTGGAGTTCAAACAGGATGCTGGGTCTGCATTTATAAAAAGGGGAAAACAAAAGTGGGCCTAATATAGAGCCCTGCAGTACTCCACAGTTAATTAAATGAGTCTGAACATTTCTGGGCAATTGTTGCCTAGCCTCCCTGTTAGATAGGTACCCATCTAGTCAGGATATAACTGCCCCCGAAAAAGAAACATCTTAATGATTAATGATTCCAACAACAGGGAATGACTGACCAAATCAAAGGCCTTAGTGAGGTCTACAAACACCCCTGTGACGGAGATCTAAATCTTGAATTTAACTGTGTGTGATATTCTATATAATATTAATCAGTTACTCTATTCTAGTAGAGATTATTCAAGTTTATATCACTAGATGTTCTAGATGTAATATTATACTGCTAGTGACATATGAATGTATTCATTTTTAAATAGTGCTTGAAATTTCTGTACTTCTGCTATCGCATGTTTTATTTAAAAAAAGCAAAAATAAAATGTTATAAAAAGTACGGGAACTGATAACGATCTGAGTGGCAGCGCAGCAGGGCACAAGTGAAGGGTCCTACCCTCTTTATGGTATGAGGCGGAGCTCACACCTACATCATAGCACGTGTCATGGGCCTGGGGAGACAAAGGAAAAAAACCTGACTACTGAAGGTCTGGTTCCCTGCAGGTCCTGTGTCAGAGGCCCAAATGAGCCAGGTATGTCCCAAGGAAGCCAGGTGATGGGACTGGTGGGACTGGTTGGGTGGGTGCCGATTGGTGGATGAGGAGGCAAAACTACTGATAAAAAGAAATAAAAAGATTATAAAATTTTGCCAAACAACCATTTTTGAAAACAGAAACTCATTGGCTCTGTATTAGCACAAAGCTAGCAGCTTATAGTTTACTTGGAGTCATACTTGGAGCTGTACTGTAAGACAACAGAAGGCATGAGCCCGTAATAGTTGTCCCCACTTCTTAATGGAGGCAACCAAAGTTGCCAGCTGAAATATAATGATCTAACCTTGCTTTAAAGATATCAAAACAGGGCACCACAACTATTGCCTCTGGCAACCTGTCCCACATTCTACTAACTCTAGGCTTAAAACTGTCTCTCCATATATCAGTTCTACACTGCACATCAACTAGTTGCTGAGTATTTCCTCTTAAAAAAAGAATTTGATTCCATACGTCTACGGTCTAACTCGTTTCTTAATGCATCCTACTTAAGAATCTTATATACAGTGCCTTCAGAAAGTATTCACCCCCCCCCCCTTGGATTTTGTCACATTTTGTTGTGTTACTACCAGAATTTTTAATGTATTGAAATGATTTTTCCCGATTGATTCACACAGCATATTCAACAATTTAAAGGGGCAAAAATATTTGTATTGTGTAACAAAAATGTATGAAACATTAAAAACTGAAATATCTTGTTTACTTGAGTATTCTCCCCCCTGAGTCAATACTTTGTAGAAGCACCTTTGGCAGCAATTACAGCTTTGAGTCTTCTTGGGTATGTCTGTATCAGCTTTGCACATCTGGATTTGAGGATTTTGTCCATTCTTCTTGCAGATTTGCTCAAGCTCTGTCAAGTTGGATAGGGCGTCGGTGGTACATAATCTTTAAATCTTTCCACAGATTCTCAATGGGATTCAAGTCTGGGCCACTCAAGGACATTCACCTTCTTGTTCTGAAACCACTCCAGTGTTGCTTTGGCTGTATGCTTGGGGTCGTTGTCCTGCTGGAACGTAAATCTTCGCCCCAGTCCAAGGTCTATTGCAGACTGATGCAGGTTCTCCTCAAGGATGTGCCTGTATTTGGCTCCATTCATTGTTCCCTCTATCCTGACAAGTGCCCCAGTCCCTGCCGCTGAAAAGCATCCCATAACATGATGCTGCCACCACCATGCTTCATGGTAGGGATGGTGTTACATGGGTGATGAGCTGTGTTCGGTTTGCGCCAGGCATAGCGCTTTTGCATTCAGGCCAAAGAGTTAAATTTTTGTTTCATCAGACCAGAGAATCTTTTGCCACATGGTCTCAGAGACTGCCACGTGCCTTCTTGCAAACTCCAGGCATGCTTTTATGTGGCCTTTTCTCAGGAGTGGCTTACATCTAGCCACTCTCCCATAGAGGCTACATCTGTGAAGTGCTGCAGAGATTGTTGTCCTCTGGACAGGTTCTCCCGTCTCAGCCATGGAACTCTGTAGTTCTGTCAGGGTGGTCATTGGGTTCTTGGTCACTTCCCTGACCATGGTCCTTCTTGCCTGGTTGCTCAGTTTGGGAGGACAACCTGCTCTAGGAAGAGTCTGAGTGGTTCCATAATCTTTCCATTTCCTCCTGATGGACTTGACTGTGCTCCTGGGAACTTTCAACACCCTAGAAATGTTTTTTATACTCCTCCCCAGATCTATGCCTCCTCACAATTCTATCACGGAGTTCTACGGACAGCTCCTTGGTCTTCATGGTAGAGTTTCTGCTCTGACATGCACTGTCAACAGTGGGACCTTATATAGACAGGTGTATTTCTCTGAAATCATGTCAACCATTTGAACTGACCACAGGTGGACTCCATTCAAGTTTTAGAGTGATCTCACAAGGAAATTGGATGCACCTGAGCTCAATTTGGAGTGATATAGCAAAGGGGGTGAATACTTATCAACTCAAGACATTTCAGGTTTTTATTTTAAATTACATGTACAAAAAATTCCAGAAGTTTCATTCCACTTTGACATTATAGAGTAATTTGTGTAGATACGTGACAAAAAAATTCCGTATAAATGTATTTTAATTTGAGATTGCAACATCACAACATGTGACAAAATCCAAGGGGGTGAATACTTTCTGAAGGCACTGTAGCAGTAACAAATCCCCTCTTGCCTGACGAACCTCTAGTCACCATAAGCCCAGTTTATTCAACCTAGATTCATAAGGTACATGCTGGAGCCCTACTATTAATTTAGTAAGCGACCTCTGTGGTTTTTCAACTGCCTTTATATCTTTTTTCCAAAAAGGACTCCAACTAGATGGACAATAATCTAAGTGTGGCCTTACGTATGTTTTGAATACAGGTAATGGAATACATTCATTTTGGGAGGAAAGAGTTCTACAAATACAGTTTATAAGATGCATTGCCTTGTTAGATAAACATCTACTATGTGCCCCACTTCTCAGATCACTCTCAATATGCACTCCCAAATCCTTCTCACAGATTGAATCCCTTCATTTTAGCCCCTGTATGTAATAATCCTGATGAATGTTATTTCGGACCATGTGCATCACTGTACAGTTGTGCAAACTAAACTTCATTTTATTACATACTGCCCACTTGTTAATGGTTATTATATCTTGTCCTCAAAAAATATCCACCACTTCCCCAATTTTTACATCATCTGCAAATTTGGCTAACTTTTTCCTCACTCCTGATTCTCAGATCACTGATGAAAATGTTGAACAGGGGTCCCAGCACAGATCCCTGCGGCACACCACCCGTCACCTCTATCTGCCCAGATACATGTCCATGCACATTCACTGATTGTGTCCTTTCCATCAACCATCGCTTAATCTATGCAGTTATGGTGGAATCAATACCCAGCCTCACTAGTTTAGAAATCAGAATCCCATGAGACACAGAGTCAAAGGCTCCACTGAAGTCCAGCCTTACCACATCCACCACAGCCCCCCTGATCTGCACGGCTACCTACATAGTTGTAAAAACTAGTTAGTTGAGTGTCACATGATCTATGCTTTGTGAAACCATGTTGCTGCTTATCAACTAAGTTCTTCTCTACCAGGTAACTCTTGATCTCATCTGCAATAACCACTTCAATCAATTTACCAACAACTGATGTCAGGCTTACAGGTTGATAATTTGCCGCTGCCTCCTCCCCGTTACCCTTCTTAAAAATTGGCACCACCATGACTGTCCTCCAGTCCTTTGGCACATAACCCTCCATCAATGATCTAGTTCCAGTGATTGCAATAATTGGTGCAAGTTTCCTACCTAGCTCCTTAATAAATCTCGGGTGGAGGCCATCTGGGCCTGCTGACTTATCAACTTTTAAGTGTCTGGATTTTACTGCACACTGTCTCAGCTGTAATGTACCCCATTGGCACAGAACTCCCTGCCTCAGTCATAGTACCTTCGATACGGGGATCATCCTTATGGAAGACCTTACTAAAGGAGATGTTAAATACTTTAGCTATAACATCTGGTTTGGAGACTATTACACCATCAGTGTTAAGTGGCCCAATATTTCTGTTAGTTCCCCTTTTGTTGTTAACATAGGAAAAGAAACCCTTAAAATCAGTGTTTGAGTAACTAGTCTGAACTCCACTTGTTTCTTTGTTTTTCTAATGTTACTCTTAAGTAACTATAAAGTCTTCCTATACTTGTTCTTGTTCTCACTAGACTGTGTTCTTTTCACTTTTTTATAATAATTGTTTTTTATTGATCAGTTTAGTGTTCCTTTTATTTAGCCATGAGGGTTTTTTTTTAACCCTGTTGTTATACATTGTTCTTATAGGGATATATTTAGCCCCTGATTTATGATTCTCACAAACATGTCCCAGAATACTTTGGTGGGTAAACCTTCTAACAAAGCATCCCAGTTAATTTCTACTAGTCCCTTCCTTATTGCTGAATAATTAGCCTCATTATACATTCTATGAATAGTTCTTCCCCTTATAATTCTCCTGGCCCTGTTAATTTGGAAGGTAATAGTATTGTGGTCACTTGTGCCTAGAGGAGGGGTGATCCTGATATTTAAAACATTATCTGGTATGTCTGTTAGTATAACATCCAATGCATTTTCTCCTCTAGTGGGCTCCTGAATACACTGATCCACCACAGCTGGTAAGAGATCGTTCTGCACCCTGGTTGCTAAAGAATTATTGTTAACTGAAACTCCCCAGTCTATGCCTGGAATGCTTTAAATCTCCCATCAGTAAGAAATCTGATTCTTCAGCCACAGTAGTAACATATTCAATGAAGGATTCTTTATCACTGCCTGGGGTGTCAGGTGGTCTATAAAAGGTTGCTAACTTAATTATCTTGCCCATTATTCCCACCAAATCCACCCAGATAACCTCAATTTCTAGGGATGTGGATATGTTGTTCATCCACACTTCTTGGCATGTCCCTTTCCCCTTTAATTCTTGCCGGAAGAGCTTCAAGCTGGCTCCTCCCACCCACCTGGGTGGTATAACCCTCAACTCCACCCCATGTTGCCAAATCTTCCTTTCCGCTGGAAGATTCAGGTTGCCGCCTCTCCGCTGCCGAGTTTTGTAGGCCCTGGCTTCAAATTCTTTGGATCCTCTGAAGATTCGGCTCATTCGAGCTAGCAATTGCAATTTATGCTATTTGATCAGTGAAGATAAATCTTTCCCCCAATTTTGCTGGTGCTCGTGTAGCCAGAAAATGTTGCGCACTGATCCTCATACTGCGTGCATGTGTCACAAACCCACTCAGCAGGTCAGCCCTCTACTCCCAAAGTGCCAACCTCTGAGCATCGAATTGTGAACAGTTAACAGAACAAGGTAACCCTCTTGTCTGTTTTGTGGGTTCGAGTCACCTTAGTCCCAAGTTCTGGAGGGATTCAAACTGATAACTTCTTGTTAGCATACCCAATTGTCAGGCTCAGATAATTCTGTCTTCCGGGAGCCAGATATCTTTGCCAACAGGCACCTAACCAGGTATTACAAAATGAACCCTTAGAACTCTATGCAAGACCTAGAGAACTCTTATCTGTTTCCCAGTTTGGTACCACAATAAGCTCATGCACAGTGTCGAATAAACATCTAAGCTTCACTTATATAAAAAGTTTCAAGGCACAACAGGCAGTTTCTGTTTTTAAAATATATATCTTTACTTTAAAATAGGTAAAACAGAAAAACAGTAAAATACAGAACAAAATATCCCCACACATACAGTCTTAAAAACAAAACAGGTTTAAAAGTGCAAATTCCTACAATCCATACACTCAGACTTGTCTTAGTTAATTGTATTCTTACTTTCTTAATCTTTCAGTGCTTTGATGTTCCTCTCTCTCTGTCAGAAAATGAATGTCTCTGTGTAAGGTCTGCTCAGTATATTTAAAAGCAGTCTTGAGCTGGCCTTCTCTCTGAGGTCACCTAACTCCGCCTTGGTGTATTAAAGTTTATATTTTATAACACAGGATGTCCTACTAAGATATTTAAAAAAATAATAGGTGACATAAATGAATCTCCTGTCTTCATGTGACTTGCCAAAACCGGTCTGTGATCTGCTTCACACAGACATCAAAGGTTCTTTGATGTAATTCCTGGCTTCCTGGGACGACGGTCCAAACAAATGCATATTGTACTTCCCCCATTTAGTCTGGGACCTGCTTCACACAGACATCAAAGTCTCTTTGATGTAACCACTGGCTATCTTGGGCAACACCCCAACACATGCATATTCTCCTTCCTTCATGACACCTAATGCAAATCAAAGGATTTCCCTGAGGACATCATGAATGGATATTTTATTTCCTGGGCTTCAAAGAAAACTTAACAAAGTAATTGCATTTCAGATATCTGCAGTTTAAGCTACCTCTTGTCCTTTGAATTTATCCCTGTGGGGTTTTGATGTGTCAATTTCAACAAGACAGCACTTTCTCCTGACAGACACTCTCTTACATATTTTATATTGCAGAAAAAATATCATATTGAAATCAGAACCAGTTGTCCACATGCCACACGTATACTGCTTGGGTGTCGGCCATGACACCCAGGCTTGCAAGATGTGCCTCGCGTTTCATCCGGACATCCTGGATGATAGTCTTGCACACCTCAAGTTGAACAGGCCAGAGAAACGTAATCCTCCGGTGAAATCCAAAGAATCCCGGTGGGCGGTCTCTGCGGCTGCGGGGTCTGCTAAGCAGTTAGAACAAATGCAGGCCTTCGAGAAAGAAGTGGCGTGGATCACGGAGTTCTCCTCTTGGACAAGTTTTGTTCCTTTCAACCTGGGCTCAACATTCTCGGATTCCTTTCAGGAGTTGTGCCAGTCTCTCCCCACTAAGGATGAGGTATCTTCGGGCTCGCATACCCCCCAGTCCTGTAAAAAGGACAAGGAACCGAGAGATTCTTCACCTCGGTGGAGACATTCTTAGAATCGTGAGTGATCTCAGTCCCAGGAAACTGCAGTCTCAACTTCGGTCGAAATTGCTTCCTCGGCTGCTGGCTTCTCTGCTTTGCTGTCTGGTCAGTCGGCCGAAGCCTCGATTGGCAATGCGGTTGAGATCACTCTGGAGACTGTCGATTCATTGTCGCCTGACGAGGCCGATAACTGTTTGACTAGGACCCCGGTCCTGCCTATTCCTGATGAGGAGACCCAGCCAGCTGGGAATCCCATCGAGAAACTGGTCCCTGATCTGGGGAAATCACCGGTTCCCCTGGTGTCTCCTGAGCTACCGTCTCAGCCTGTCCGATCTAGGTCGAGATCTCAGAACCCCTTGACAGACAGGCTGAGAAAAGCGCATAAACGCACTAAAAAGAGGTGACGCCACCATTCATCTTCGTCTTCCTCGGATGAGGAGAGGCTTCGGCGGAAACACCGTCGTTGCTACGAGGATTTAATGTGGCAGTAGCTGATTCTGTCCAGGCAGAAGCCTGCTATGGTTTCTACCCTGGCCATTACTTGGTTTTCACCTCCTAGGTCGAATCTGACTCCACTAGAACTGGTGAAATCTGTTCCCCCACCTGCGGAGCCGGCTGAACCTGCCCCAGTTTGGTTAAAATCGGTGTCTCCTCTGATTGCAGTGGAGCCGCCACCTAAACAGCCTTGGGGAGGGTCTCCTACGAAGGATGCCCGGACGGTTCTGGATCTTCCATGTAGGTTATCGGGTCACCCTTATGCCTGACCGCCCCAGGCGTGTAGAGGTGGACCTTGGTGGCCGACTGATTTATCCAGATTCTTTGGATTCGGACTACACTTTCATCTGCTGGATGATGAGTCCGTTGGTAGTCTGTCGACGGAGAGGAGGGCCCTTCGTCATTTTTGGGGATTCTCCGCCTTATCTCCGAATCTACGGAGTACCCTCTTACAGATATTCTTAAAAGAGGGGATACCCCAACAGAAGCCTTCCCAGTGGTTGAGGCCATTGTTGGCCTGGCTTTGGAGCTACGACAGCACCCTGCCTCTTGCCCAGTGCCATCTGCCCGGATGGCCCGCAAGTGTGCGGTGTCCATTAGGTCCCTCTTGAGGTTCGCAGAACATCCCTCGGTGGAGGGGTTAGTGACCACTTCTGTGTTCAGACACACAGGCAGCTCTGCTGACACTGATAGACCTCTGAACAAGGAGTCCAAAAAACTAGACCACACTGCCAGGAAGGTCTATGCAGCCTCCTGTCTAAGCTTCCGTCAGGCAAGCTTGGCCGTCGTCATGGCACACTTCTCTCATGCCCTGCTGTGCTTCTTAGATGAAGTTCTCCCACACCTCTCCATGGACCTGCAGACTACGGTCAAACAGGTCCGGAACCAGGGCCGAGCTGTTGCCAAGCAGCAACTTCAGATGGCCTTGGATCTTGAGGACTCTTGCCCCCGTTCGGTGACAGCTCACCCATTTACATTTTCTGATGTATGTCGAGCTTTCCACCTTTATAGGCGGATACCAGCATAAACTCACTGATGTTCCTTTCCTGGGTACCGATCTCTTCGGCCCAGGTGTGGATGGTCACATTCAGTGAATCGAGCAGTCCAGTGCCACCTTGGACTCGGCTACTTCTGCCCAAAAAGACACCCCGGCTCTAAAAAGCAGCAGAAGAAGAAGCCTTTTTGGCACCCTGCTCCTTCGGCCAAGCAGCCCTCCTTTCAGGGTGGGCAGTAACAGCAGGCACAGACTTGGCACCCTCAGCCCAAGCCCAAGCCTCCACCGGCCCGCAGACAAGGAGGTTGGGGTTCAGTTGGTTACCAATCTGGACCCTCTTCCTCCAAGCCTGCCCAGTGATGGGATAGGGGCTGCCACCCCTATCACCATCATGCCAGCTCTGGGTCCTCCTGTTGGGGGTCGGCTCCGTCACTTCCTTTCCGCCTGGTCCACTGTTACCACGGACAGGTGGGTCTTAGAAGTGGTCGGCTAGGGTCTGCCACTAGAATTTGAGCAGTACCCTCCCAGCTGAGCCCGTGCTGTACTGGAGGAGAGAGTATCAGTCCACACTCAGTCGGCCCTGAGAGACTACATAGCCCAACTCCTCCTCCTCAGGGAGGCGGTGGTTCGAGTGGCGGATCCTCCAGTCAACCCAGGGTTCATTTCCAGGTACTTCCTTGTCCCGAAGCAGATGGGGGGCTGGCGCCCCATTCTAGATCTGCATGACCTGAATCAGTATCTCAGGCCATGCACCTTCAGGATGGTAACTCTGTCCCAGATCATACCATCCCTGGAGCAAAACATGTGGTTCTGCTCACTGGATCTACAGGATGCATTCTTTCACATCCCAATCTGTCCGTCCCAGCCGCGGTTCCACCGCTTCAGAACAGAGCAGTGTTCCCATTCACGGTTCCTGAATCACATAAAAATTACAATATTCACGTACATCTATGTGTGAAGGGGGTGCACTGCACGCAAAGGACTGCTTTCCTACATAGTGAATACACGTATAGGCTGCTAGTAGGGCCACACCACGCGCTTTTTTTCTCCCTGGTTACAGTACCTCCTGTAGCACCGATTGGTCCCTTCAGCAATTTTCCCTATCTCCTCTAGCACTGATTAGTTTGTTCAGCAATTTCCCTCTCCCATTACCTTGCAAGTCGAGCAGGCACATTTTCACTCAACAGTTAGGTGATGGATGAGCAGCTGGAGCCAACATCGCGGCAGGATTAGCATGCGCGGAGCCAGGAGGCGACCTGAATGCTGTCGGCACCTTTTTTCTCCGGAGATCGACGAGGGGAGCCCCAATGAAGGATGGATCCTCTTAAACATACAGGTATGGGTCTGTCACACTCCCTCTCTCTCACTGCTGAATACTTGTCTTGCATTTACCATTAAAGACTGAACGCGACTGCTGTAAGGCCCAAAGTGTGTCCCCTGCCTGACCAACTACTACTATACTCAACTGTTTAGGTGTTAGAAATCAAGACCAAACTGCCAATTGCTTTACCCACTATATGCGGGTTGCAGCCAGGACTGTAATTGTTGGGCACGGGACTGTGGCAGTATAGTTTGTGGCACAAGCTGCTGGAAACGGGGAGGGTAACTGGAGTTGCTGGGGGGGCACAAATGTGCATATTGTGGTGCGAGTGAGCCCAGGCCCAGTAAGTGGCTTGACTCAATTGTCTGGGTCTTTTTTGTTTGCTCTTTAATCCATGAGTGACCAAGTTGTGGTCGGGAGTACTCTAGTCTCGAAATCGGAACCAAGTTGCGGGGACACAGATAAGGGGTTAAGAAATGAGCGGCAACTGTGGAAGTGGTGGGGTGGGCAAGATTGTTCATTGTGGCTGTTTGGTTTGTGTGGCACAACAAAGTAGCGGGACCCTAACTGGAGTTGCTGCCGGAGGAGTAGCGAATGCACATGCTGTGTAGATCATCTATAGTATGTGTGCATGCAGTGTATGCCAGGGTGACTGAAATACAGTAGCGGGCCAGGCATATAGCGGGCATATGCATCTGAAGCCCTGTCACTAGTGCAGCTGTGCAACTACTGGAGTTGTACTTGCTACTTCAACAATGAGCATGTGCTTCTGCTTCCCTAGTACTTCAAATGGCTTGCACAGTTAACTTACACCAACTTTTTTTTTTTTTTTACTCTATGCTACCAGTCACTTAGTCTATCTAGTTTATCTACTACCTGCTCCAATACGGATTTACTAAACTAGCTGGTTGTTATGAATGTCTTAATGTTTGCTGGTTATTTTTCTCTTGTCTTGCTGCCTTTTTTTTTTAAACTGGACTAGTACTCTGGACAGCAGGCATATTGTCTTAAAACTATACCTCCTGACATTTTTTAAAAGGGTACGATGTACCCTCAAATCTCATTTTGTACCCCTCAAAAATTCTGACAAGGGTGCGCTGCACCCTCTGTTACATGACTGTGGTGGGAACACTGGAACAGAGGGAACCCTATACGAGTTCCGAGCGATGCCATTTGGCCTTTCATCGGCCCCGTGGGTCTTCACCAAATGCATTGCAGTGGTGGCAGCCCATCTCAGGCATCAGAGTGTACCCATACCTCGACGATTGGCTCTTAGCAGGTTCCACCTAGCAAGAGGCAGTGAGGTCCAGGGACCTGGCCCTCCAGACCTGCTCTTAACTTGGCCTCCTGATCAACGAGGCCAAGTCAGAGCTTGTCCATCTCAGGTGATATGCTTCATCAGGGCAGAGCTCGACTCTTGCCGAACCAGAGCACAACTCTCGGACAGGGCAGAAGTTCCCTCCTTCTTTGCCCAGTCATTTCTGGTTGGGCACTTGTGCCCTGCCTGGGACTTTCTGCACCTTCTGGGTTACATGGCAGCCTGCACTACCGTGGTCCATTGGGCACAGTGGCATATGCGCCCCCTTCAGTGGGAGCTGGCCGCCCAGTGGACTCAGCGCCTAGGTCATTTTGACTAGCTGATCACTGTGTCCTAGAAGAAATCCAAGAAGATGTGGGACACTCTCCAGTGGTGGACTGTCCTAGACCATCTGCAGGAAGGTATCGTGTTTGTCCACCCCGAGCCAACTGTCGTCCTCATGACTGACGCTTCTCTCATGGGCTAGGGAGCCCACATGGGGAACAACAGGACCCAAGGGTTCTGGATCCCCAAGGAATCCTGATACCATATCAACCTGCTGGAGCTCAGAGTGGTCAGACTGGCATTGTCAGTATTTGCTCAGCAGCTCCGGGGTCAAGTGGTTCAAGTCCAGACAGTCAATACCATGACCACGTACTACCTCAATAAGCAGGACGGCATGCACTCCCGGCTGCTGTGCAGGGAAGCGCTCCACATCTGGACACTCATGAGCCAACTGGAGGCTGATCTCCTAGCCATCCATGTGGCAGGAGCCTCGAATCAACTGGCAGATGCCCTCAGCTGTGTAGGGGAGACATCCCACGAGTGGTCTCTCCATACAGAGGTAGCTCACAGCCTGTTCTCCCACTCGGGCAAAGCAATGATGGACCCGTTTACCTTCAGGAAAAACAACAAGTTGAGGTTGTTTCATGCTCACCACCCTCAGCGGGGATCGTTGCAAGAGGATGCCTTCTTGAGGCCGTGGACCCCAGGCCTCTTCTGTGCCATCCCTCCCCCTCCCTTTCCCTTGATTCACAAGGTACTCTTCAAGGTGAGGAGGGACAAGGTGCAGGTGATCCTGGTAGCCCCAGATTGGCCCCGCCAGTTCTGATATCCAGATCTCCTCAGCCTCAGCAACAGGCTTCCGAGGCATCTTCCAGCATGCCTGGACCTGATATCTGTCAATCAGAGGAAGGTATTCCATCCAGACCTTCAGTCCCTGCACCTGATGGCCTGGTACCTGAGCGGCTAGAGTTCCGGGCTTTGGGTCTCTCTGAGGATGTACTCACAGTAGTGGAAGCATCTAAGATGGGTCGACCAGAAAGTTCTATGCCTTCAGATGGAAAATATTTTCCTTTTGGTGTCAGGGCAAGGACCTGGACCCTCTGTCCTGTCCTGTGGCTAGCATTTTAGACTACCTTTGGTCTCTGTCCAAAGGGGGTCTTTGACCTTTAAGGAGCACCTGGCAACCATCTCTGCTTGCCAGGTGAGGGCCGATCAGCAGACGGTGGCACAGGAGAAGGTGGTCTGGCACTTTTTCAAGGGCCTCGATCACATATCCCTTGTAGTGCGTGAACCTCCACCTCTGTGGGATTTACTGCTGGTCTTGGCTAAACTCATGGGCAAGCCATTCGAACCAGTGCACAAGTGTGAGCTATCACACTTGTCGTGGAAGACTGCCTTCCTGGTGGCTATCATGTCAGCCGGAAGGACTGGGGAGCTCCAAGTGCTTTCGGTGGAGTCTACTTATCTTGTCTTCCACAGGGACAAAGTTGTCCTGTGCCTCCACCCAAAATTCCTCCCGAAGGTGGTGTCAAGGTTTCACCTTAACCAGGTATTGACTTTGCCCGTGTTCTACCTGAACTACACCTCGGATGCCGAGTACAGGCTCTATACCTTGGACCTGAGGTGATCTCTCTTCCATTACAAGGAGATAATGGCAGTAATTCAGGGAGAGGTTCACCAGCTGTTTGTCACCTACGATGAAGCCACTGCAGCAAAGCGGACGATTGGCAGATGGATTACATCTTGCATTGATCTCTGCTGTAGGTTGGTGGGTAGGGTGCCTCCCGTGGGCTAAGGGCTTATTCCACCTGCCATATTGCTGCATTGGTGGCTGCTTCCAGGGACATCTCTAGCCAGGAAATCGCCAGGCTGCTACCTGGAAGACCGCAGACACCTTCATCACCCACTACCACATCGACCTTGAGTCTCGCTGGGATGCTGGTTTTGGGGCCTCAGTTCTTCAGTCTCTGTTCCCTAAGTAGGGGGTGTGCTCCTTGCCTCCCTCCTCCCAGAGAACTGCTAGGAGTTTGCCAAGAAGTGTGGATGAACAACGTATCCACGTCCCTACAAAAATAGGTTATTCACCTGTAACAGTAGTCCTATGAGTGGTATATGTTGTTCATCCACGCTGACCCACCCGGCCTCCCCTGCTGCAACGCGCAAACCTGGCTTCCAGCGGGCTAAGATCTAGCGTCATGGGGCGGAGCCGTAGGTTATACCACCCTGTGGGGTGGAGGAGCCAGCTTGAAAACCTTCTGGCAACAATTAAAGGGAAAAGAGACATACCAAGAAGTGTGGATGAGCAACATATACCACTCCTAGAACTACTGTTACAGGTGAGTAACCTGTTTATTACCAAAGTTACTAGTGCTGTGCAGAGGCACTCAGAATCATCCTTAATGTATAAGGCAACACCTCCCCGTCTAACTATCCTGTCATTACTAATTAAACTATAACCAGGTAACTGAATGTTCAAATTTGTGTCCTGATTCCACCAAGTTTCTACTACCCCTAGGATATCAAAGTTACCTTCACTTCTTTAATCTCCAATTCAGCCAATGTATCCTTATTTAAACTTCTGGCATTGCAGAACATAACATTAGCCATTTTAGTTTTCCTGGTGGTCTTAATCTCAGTATGTATGCTGTTGACTAATTTCGTATTATTTTAGCTTGTACTGTACTTATGTGATGTATGTGAGTGTGAAAATGCAGGATAAATAATTCATCTGGCCAAGTTCCGCTTTCTAAATGAGAATAAACAGTTATTTTTCTAAGTGTAGGTAATGGCTCATACTCTACATGTTGCAACACTCCCTTACCTATCGGATCACTGTCAGATTCCAACACTGTGTGACCCAGTTGGAAAGCTCTATATTCCTCCCACTCAGTAGCCAGTGCAAACAGCAGCACAACACTAAAAATATTAATAAAATAGTTCCACGAATTTTGTTTAAAATCATTAAAAGTACATATTCTTCAGTTAATTGAATAATACCTAAAAACAAAGTACAGTACATTACATAAATCCAATATGCAGCAAAGGTACGGTGTTTGGATACATTTATTATTTTATCCATATTTGTTGTGAACACCTCGTAGATTGTTCACGCATTGCTATGCTTCACTCTGCCACTGGTAAGGTCATCCGAGATAACCACAAGTTGTATGGATAAAAAAAAAATTCCAACAATGATTTGTTGCATTTTTCCTAGTTAACTGTTTTATTACATTATTTTCTTTATCTCTGCGTGTTTTGTTAATTTTAGTAACATTTTTATTCTCAGGTAACTCACCAAGCTGACAGACAAGCTGCAGTACCACTAATCCTGCACTGGCTGTGTAAGCCAGTTGGTGCCACAGTGGCCAAAGTTTTGTGAGGGGGATCTTTTATTGGGAGGAGGGGATATGATGGGGTGAATATTGAAAGCCCTGACAACCACATTATACAGATTCTCCCGCTTTAGTGACTGCCTTACATTTTTGAAGGACTCCAAAAAAGTTAAACCTATGTGGCCATTACCCATTATACCCACCTCTGCAACTCTGTTTTTAATTGCTTGGGGTGTACCATAACAGGTTACTTCATAACATCTTGATGTTACATTGGACATTTATTTTTTCTTGCTCAGTAATATACCTGAGATGTTCTTTCAACAGAGCACAGTTAGGGAGACAAATTATGCACAAAACTTGATGACACACTGTAGGTTGGTTGTGGCTCCAAGGATTTTTATTATTTTTCATGAGCAATTAATGTAATCTGAATGATATCAGAGTTATTAGGATCATAAATACTCTGCATCTGTTCTTAATCTGTTTACTAACATCTGTTTGTGGGTTTTTTTGCCTGTTGCATTAATGCTTCTTCTCTTGCACCTTTTGGCACCTCACTCCTTCAGGCTACGTCAGCTGTCCCCAGCTGCCCACCAGACTTCCCCTTTGTTGCAGACCTACACTCCTTTGGATCCCCAATGTCCTCCGAAGGTCTAGCTTGCCGGGTGGGTGGCTTCCCTCCCAGGTAGCAGATTGGTAAAAAGGAGAAAGTGCCTTTGGGTCATTTGAGGAATGCTGGCTGAAGGAGCAGCATCAGGGGACTAGGGCAGCTGTCATCCACCGTGCAAAGTTGGGCACATGTGAGAAACCTTATAGACCTGGCAAAATCCTTTGTCATATGCCAACCCAGACTGGCAAGATTTCAAATAAGGGACATTCTGTTCCACTTGTGAGCCCACTGGTCTCAAAAGCATCAGCTCTTATTCAAGCTAGTGCCAGTCACAAGGACCCTATTACAAGCCTTGGAATGGTGGAAAGATGAGGAAGACCTCAGAGAAGGACGGTACCTTTTCAAGCACAGGCTCCTACAGTCATTCTGACAACAGATACTTCCATGGGTGGCTGGGGCGCTCACATAGGAGACCTCACTGTGAATGGGGCATGGTCTCAATGGGACGCCGGGGAGCACATAAATGTACTGGAGCTAAGAGCAGTGTTTCTAGTTCTTCAGTCATTTGCACAAGTCAAGGGCCTATCCGTACCAGTCAGAACAGCAACACCACCACCATGTACTACATCAACAAGCAGGGAGGCACAAGGTCCTCAAAGCTGTGCACAGAAGCTGTGAAATTTTGGAGTCACCCATTGGGCTCATCTGCACATGTTAAGCATAATAACCTTCCTGACCTTCAAGATCCTGCGGCCCAAAGCCTGGTTCTTCAGGAGCCAGAATATCCTGATTACCATTTCTAGGAACAGATTCTACATTTCCTAAAATTGTCATGAAAACCAGCTACTCCGAAAACTTCATTATGGTGTGCCTCTAAACGTCTCAGCCCCCTTCAGGCTGATCTGCCTACACTCTTGGACTACCTTTTGCACCTGTAAACCGTAGGTCTCAGACCTGCTACCCTAAGGGTTCACTTGGCGGCTATTTCTGCCTATTAATCAGCAGATAAGCAGAACACAATGGCATCTCACCACATTTTCAAGCAGTTCTTTAAGGGTCTCCTACACCTGTATCCTCCAGGAAGGAAGCCTGTCCCTTCATGGGATCTGAACATCTGTATAGCCAAGCTCATGGAACCTCCTTTTGAGCCAGTGATCACCATGAATTTGAAGTATGTCACTTGGAAGACAGTCTTCCTAGTAGCCATCACTTCAGCCAGAAGGGTGTGTGACTTACAGGCCTTCTGCATGGACCCAAATTACATCATCTTCCACCGGGACAAGGTATTCCTTAGTACTAACAGAAAATTCCTTCCCAAAATGGTGTCAGAGTTCCACCTGAACCAGTCCATCACCCTTCCTTTGTTGTTCTAGCATCTTAACATCTTTTGGAAAAGAGGATGCGCTAGAACTAGGGGACATGACTTAAAGTTGGAAGTAATGTGAGGAAGTACTTCTTTACAGAAAAGTTGGTGGATGCATGGAATAGCCTCCCCACAGGGGTGGTGGGAGCAAAAATGGTGGAGGAATTCAAAAATGTGTGGGACAGATGCATGGAAATACTAGAAACAGGGAAGGGTGGGAAAGCTGCAGATCAGCTAAATTCTACAGCATAAGTAAAGGTAGGAAAAATGGGCTGACTAAATGAGGCAGGCGATCCTTATCTGCCGACAACTTTTATGTGTATGTATGAATATTTACAGAGCACTCCAGTACTGGCAATCAAAAGCTACACAGTCTGGATTTCAAGAGGTCTCTGGAATACTATCTGGAATGTACCAAGGACCATAGGTGTTCCCACACTCAGCTGTTCCTCACCTTTGGTGAAGTGAGGAAGAGCAGTCCAGCCTCAAAGAGGACTGCTGCCCACTAGAATGTTGCATGTATTCAGTTTTGTTACTCTAAAGCTTGCAAACAGCCACCTCGGGGTCTTCAGGCTCACTCCATGCGTGGTACTGCTGCCTCTGTGGTAGCAGTCAGGGATGTTCCCTTGCTAGAGAGCTGTAAAGTGGCTACATGCGTAACCACCCAGTCCTTTAGAGTTACTAGAATCCCATTCGTACTAATATTAGGCAGGTAGAAAAGGCAGCTGGTAGGGAGCTCATTAGGGGCTTTGTACATGATGACATCATTGTTTACTCAGCTAACCTGAGAGAGGGATGATTGTGTAATTTAGAACTCTCACAGCAGCATAACCATTTTTGAGTCAGCTGCTCAGGGGAAGTTTAGAAAGTTCAGTTAGCCTGAGTTAGAGAATCAGAGTGGCAGGAAGTCTGCCAGTGGGGCTCTGGAAAGGGAGCGCTGGTCTTTTCTCATCCTAGATTTGGTAATATCCTCGGTTTGCCTGTGAATTGGTGGAAACCATTTGCCATCAGGACTCTTAGTTTCACTCTAGGGGGAGTGAGAGGGACTGCGATGTCTATTGGATCTAAGTGGCAATTCCCCTGAAGGTCCTGAAGTTTTCAGCTGCCTTGGAGAAGGACTGTAATGGAATCTGACAAGCTACCAGAGAGAGGAGAAGGTGCCTTTCTGTTGTTCCTTTCCAGGACAAGGGAAAGGAACAGGGAGGAAGGAGCAACTAGTCTGTGAGTACAGAATTGGAGACATGTTCTCATTGGCAGGCTGTCTGGGGGGGTGTGTGTGCCCAAGATAAGGCTAGATCACACTGACCAGAACCCCTTTTCACTTCAGGGTGCTAATTTAAAGTAAAGTTTGGAGTCTTTAGCAAATCAATGGGGACGTGAGGCTTCTTTTGGTGTAACCCTGAAGGAAGGGCAGAGACTGTATTTGGGGCAAAGGGTGGGAGGAACGCCATATGGAGTTTCAGTGCAGGGCTAATTGGTTTGTTGATGGGCACCAATGTCCCCTGGGGAAAGGCCAATGTCCAGGATGAAATTTAAGTGTGTGGCTCAGGTCACAAGTTTATACTTTGGAAATGTGTTTTGGAAATGGCTCAAGTATGTGGTTCAGGCCACGGGCATCCACTTTGGAAATGTGTTTTGAAAGTAGCTTAAGTATCTGGTTCAGGTCATGTGCACTTTGAAAAAATGGATAGAGATGTTTCTGTGGAAAACTGTACTGCCTAGCAAATGTGTTTCTAGAAAAAGAGTATACCTGTTTTGCAATGGCCAACTATTGGGGGATCCACTTGCGCTTTAGTAACATGTGTGAATAAAGCCATACTGCACAATCCCAGTTACTGCTTTGGACATTCAGCTTATTTGTTTCTGTGTGACGTTATTGGGGCCCCTCAGCAGTTGGGTCTAGCATACGCCTAGCATCCTCTCCCTGGACCTGGTTGTAAATGCAAAGGTTCATTTTTTAGCATTGTTCCCCACCCACCCCACCCCACAGTCCTTTCGATAATGAGCCTGGTATAGACTCTAAAGCTAGGGGTGTACTATTTTAGTAATTCTGCCAAGAGCAAATTGCATGCCATGCATAGGGCATTGGTTCTTTTTGGGGGGTGCCAACTGAGAAAAGTGGCAGGGGTGTTACACATGGAAAACAGTCCACACCTTTACAAAGCACTGCTATCTGGATGTACATTCCAGAAGAGATGCCAGGTTTGACACTGCTCTTCTGCAGAACTTTTTCCTTAAGTAGATTCTGTACCCAGCCTCCAAAGGTATTGCTTTGTAGTCTGCACATGTAAAGCATAATGAGAGATTCCTGGGGTTTGAAGAAAAAATTACTTACCATAGTAATACTGTTTCTTCCAAGGGATCCCTTATTATGCTTAAATCTCCCACACTGCCTCCCCTTCCAGAACCAGGAAAAAGTTTCCATAATAATCACTTGGTATTCCTATTTTATATAATTGCTTGAGCATTCCTGTTGTTCATTCACATGTAACCCCCCTACAAATGGAGGTTCCCAAAAAGTCTTCCTTGAGCTTGCCTAAATGCTCACTGCCAGGCTGGTGTCCTGTGTTTTAGCAGTTTAAATGTGATTACCAGATCCTGTATAGCCTCTGTGTACTGTCTCTTTAAGAGCTGCCTAATTGCAGTTTAAGTAATCTGAGAGGGAGCTCTGTTGAAAGATGTAACTATTTACTGAAAATCATTTAGAGTGATAATGATAATACAGTTTGTCTAACCTGCTTTCTTTGTGGCAAGGACTGTTTTGTTTGTCTCCACTATCTTGGTCCTGGACTGCAAATTGGACCAAACAGTACTGGTGGGACTTAAATTGTAACCGGACTACAGGAGCTGTCTGAATTCAAAATCTGTAGGAACTTTAGTTTGGAGCTTTTTTTTGCGCCTTTTTTGAAGGGGGAGCTCATGCTTTGACTGACAGCCAAATCAGCCAACCAATTCTTTTGTATCTTGGGGAAGTCCCGGGCTGCTTGCAGTTTTCAGTTGTAACTAAGCTGGAAGCTGAGCAAGAAGGAGCTGAAGTGTTTCTGAGCAGCAATCCTGAGTGGATTCGCATGGGAGAACTCTGAAAAGGCTAAGTTTTTGGCCTGCATGCCGGTGTGCTGCTCCTGAGAGGGAGAGAAGAGAATTATTTTGGACTAATCCAAGTTTGTGTGACTACTGTAAGCTACTGAAGTGGGCCAGGCTCAACTTGAAGAAGACCGAATATTTTTGCTGAATGCGATCGGCCTGTCAGGAGTTCCAACTACCCCTAAGCTTCCGATGTGTGCAGAGACTTTGCGATTGTGCCTGGGAGCGCTTTGCCTGGTACAGTAGAATTCCCGTACATGTAAATGTGCCATGAGCTGCTAGTGGGTTGTGAGTTAGTTCCCCACTGTGTGAACTATGTTCTGCTTGCTGGAGGCTGTATCCAGCCCAAAACGGACTGCTTCTGAACTTGTCTCCATGTGGTCTGGGCTTTGCCAGACTGGCCCAGCCAGACTACCCACTGTACAGAAAAGCCATCAATGAGAGACCTGCCTGGGGATCAGCCCCCTGCTCCACGCTTGAACAGGAACGACGCCTCTGTGACTTGTATGGGCCCTGCTTCTCCTGGCATTCCAGATCAACCACCTGCAGTTTCGATTTTCGTCCAGCCTGTGTCCAGTCTTTGGTATCGTGAGTAAATACCAGGGTAGCTCCCTACAACAACAGTTTAATCTGAGTGTCTTGTTTCGTTTCTGAACTGAGCCCTCTGGCTGCAGATTACAAATATTGTGTACTGTGCATGTTGTTTTCTCCATCACAGGGCCCCAACGAGCTGCAACCCCAGGCAACTATCCTGGCTAGCCCATCTCTTCTCTACCTGGGTACCCAGAGGTGGACTATGTGGGGGGACTCAAAGCGCATGCATAACTGCTTGATTGATGTAACCTTTAAGCTAATTAACCTGATTTTGTTCAAGTCCCCTGAATAAATCATATCTAACTTTTTCTGCATGTAATCTGACTGTGGGTCCAGTTTGTGCTCAAAGTACTGTACTGTTGCTATTTGCTGTGCTTAACCTTGTTTAACATTGTTTGGGGGGAGAGGTACCACTAGACTACCAGGGAATATACATGCAAATATTTGGAGCAATCGGTGGTACGGGATGGGGAGGGGGGACCACCAAGGATCTTAAATAGGTGGTATTACCGAGGATCGGGTTACGGGAGGGGGGGGCTACCACTAGACTACCACTTGACTACCAGGGACTAGTGTGGGTGCTTGTGTACAGTGTTGGGGTGGGGGGGTTGCCACCTACTGTTGGTGGCTGCTGTGTTGTGCCCTGCACTACAGTGTCCTGCTTGTGGGTGGCTAGAGGTTGAGCCATTTTTTACGGGCTCAACTTTGAGCCCAGGTATGTGGCACATCTCTGGGATGTGCTTGCAGATGTGCCACACATCTCGGGCTGAATATCTGGATGTGTTGCATATGCATGGGCACGCCCCCTGGAGATGTACCCCATACATGATCTTTGTGCCCAGGTGCATTGGGAATTGCGCTACACAATTCTGCCTTTTGAATATTGCCCCAGAGTGCATTTCTGGAGTTGCGCTTGTGCAACTCAGTTGCACCAGGCGCAGCTCCTTTGAATATCTCAGCCTGTGTGTCTGCTTTGTTTTGAATGATATGATAAAGGTACTGTTTTGAAGTGCTGCAGTAGAGAAGATTGATATCTAATGGTGTTTATACATTAACAATCACTGCAAGCGACTGGTATATTTATGCATTTTAGACATTACTGTGTAATTTTGTCTACCAACTATGATAAAATAAATGAAAAAAAAACAAAACATTTTGGTAGATAACTGGTGATTTTGTCCATCCTAGGCATGCTGACTTTCCTAAAAAAAAAGGCTGTCTGGAGTCTACTGCTATATAAATAAAAATGTTTTTTAAAGTTTATACATGGATAAGGTCACTTGACCTTTTGCAGGTGTGCTGACCACCTCCAGTTGTACTGGAACTTGTGCTCATTGAGTTTACATACACTCCAGGTATGTTATAAGTTGGGTGAGCCCCCACACGTGTGCATTTTATGCCTATTTTGAAGTTGACACAGCACTGAAGAGGCACAGGAGATCCCATAACACCAGTGTAATTTTCTCTGACCACAAAGTCCCAGGAGTTAACCAGGCCGCCATATTCTGGACCAACTGCAGGTAGCATATCAAGCTCCAGAGAACCCTAAGCAAAGAGCATTGCAGTAATCCAGCCAGGATATAACAGATATATGTAGGATCATAGTCCAGTCCCCTGGTGCTAGATGTGGCTTAATCTGGGTGGTGATCTGTAAGTGAAAAAACCCTGTATGGACTTCTGTTGACCTTTGATGTTCAAGTGTCAGCTTGCAGTCCAGTATAAAGTGGAGTATTTAAATCAAAGCTAATGGAAAGGGATATACTTTGTACCAAGCTGCTTTTAGAGTATGGTTAAAATAGTTTATCAAATAGAAAATAACGACTGTTTAATGATAGTGTTTTACTGTCTTTTATGTACTCTGAAACTCTGGAATTTGTTTAAATTATTTGTATGTATTTAAATTTGTAATGACCTATTGGTCGAACAAATAAACCTTTCTACTCTGAGTGAACTGACACATAAAGATGGTAAAGTAGCAATATCGTCCTTCCTTGCCGACCCATGGGAACCTGACTTAATCAGCAACACCTCCCTCTTACCTGGGTTGAGGCTACGTCAGCTGGAGGCCATCCAGTCATTGATTTCATGCAGACAACTGTTCAGCACAGATGCTGCATCAGTCCCTTTTGGTGCACAGAACATGTACAGCTGGGTATCGTATGCATACAGAACAAAATTATCATATTAAATTCTCACTGAAAATAGAAAATGTATTTATTTTATTTATTTAGTCTTTGTTGACCAGGTAGGGTGCACGAGGCAATTATTTGCCTATTTTTAGGCATGACTCGGAAGGGTACAGCATCAGGATAATACAGGGTTTACAAAACAGCATGAATTACAAGGTTTACAAGGACAAAGAAAGTTGTTACATTAGGTTGTAAAAACAGTAGTTCAGGTTTTGTTAGAGTGTATAGTGGTGCATTCAGCTGACCACACATTAAAAGTCAAGTAAAAAGTTACAAAATGTCATGAAGAGTAGTTCAGTCGAGTTTGTCACTGTCATAAACATGGCAACAAGGAGTTCCATGTATTACAGTTTACAATAACAGGTTATATTTTAGTGGTGTAAGATACAGATTATGTTACTTGACGTAGACATGATGCTAGACTCTTAGACCTGTGCTAAGGTGCAGATAAGTGCATGTAAGTGTAGAAGGAAGCAATTTGGGGTGTATAGTAGGGTTAGTAATTGTGGGCAAATACAATTGGGGCATTGCAGCAGATGGGCTCGAAGGTGACTGCAGAAGATACCAACACTTTGCTCCTGATGCACAGATGGGGGTAACTTGTCCCACAGCTTTGGGGCTGTGGAGGAGAATGACATTTCTCCATATTTGGTTCATGACCTGGGGACCTTTAGAAGGTCAGAGCCAGATGAGCTAAGGATGTAGCTGCTAGCACATGGTTCTAGGTGTGAGGTGGTAAGTGAACAAGACAGTTTACTAAGTAATACACTTTGGACTGTTTTTTCCTAGTGTAAGATCAGTGAGGGCTGAGGATGAAAGTTAGACTTGTTTGCTATACAGGAGACAGTGATGTGTAAGGTGATTACATCCAAGTGTGAAGCAGCATACGGTATGTTATTGTATCCTACTCTCCACTTACGTATGCGGGTGTAGGAGGTGTTGGCAAAGATCGGTAGGCCATATGTGAGTTTTGGTAGTAGTACAGAATTGGCCAAAGTATTCCTGGCAGTAAGGGAGAGACTGTTGCAGGCAGGATAGGCCATTCCCAGAGTTTGCAGCCTTACGTATGGAGGAGATGTGTTGAGTGAAGTCCAGGGTGATGCCTAAGTATTTGAAGGTTGTGACAGTTTTGAGAGGAGAGCCATTTATCAGACACTGAAAAAGTGGTGGTAATCTGCATAACTGAGAAGGCATACAAAAGAGCATAGCCTGGGTTTTGGTGATATTCAATAGAAGTTTGTTGGTGTTGAGCCAGGATTGTACTTCATGTAGATCTGATGTCATAGCATTACTGATGTAGCTTATGTCAGGGGCATGACTGATAAATATTAAATCATCTGCATAGAGGAGGTGGATACTTTGCTTGAAGCATTGGTATATTGAGTTTATGTGCAAGGAGATTAGCAGTGGTCCAAGGACTGAGCCTTGGGGGACGCCTAGAGTGGTAGGAAGAAAGTCAGAGTAAGAGGAGCTGATCTTTCCTTCCTGTTTGTGAGATAACTGGTGAGCCAAGGTAGAGTATGTTCAGATGCCCATAGAGAGCTTAATTTGTTGAGTAGTATCTGATGGTTTACCATGTCAAAAGCCTTTGCCAGGTCTATGAATACTGCACCAGCATGTTGTCCTCTGTTGAGGGAGGTGTAGATGGTGTTGGTTAAGGAGAGTAGTGCAGTGGTAGTGTTGTGGCCTTTACGAAAGCCATGCCGAGCAGGGCAGGGGAGTCTGTTATAGTTGTCCAGGTATGTTGTAAGTTGGCTGTAAATTTTTTTTCTAATATTTTGCTTAGCACTGGTAGAATAGTGATAGGTCTGTAATTCGCTATAGTTTTATTTCCTTTTTTGAAGACTGGGGCTGTGTTTGCTTGTTTCCAAGCTGTGGGGACAGTGGAAGTGGTTGGAGACTTGGAATCAATGTTTCGACTATAGGTCTTCTTCAGGAATTATCTAAGAGAAAAAAAAATTTTTTTTTTTTTGCAAATTGCTGTTTATACTCGCGCCCCAATGGCACTCCTCCTTCAGGAGTCACCCATAGCCTTCTAGCCCTGCCCTCTTGTCTGGAGCAGTCAATCCCTCATGTAGCCGTGGCCTCGCCCCCGGCACAGACAAGGTGGGGCTCATTGCACCCCTGAGT
The DNA here is from genome assembly GCA_016271365.2 of Neoceratodus forsteri. NCBI lineage: Eukaryota > Metazoa > Chordata > Ceratodontiformes > Ceratodontidae > Neoceratodus > Neoceratodus forsteri. The sequence continues at coordinate 535,230,406 of JADMNL010000022.1, read as the reverse complement.
TTCGTCAGGACACCTTACTCCGGGACAGATAGGGGCATTGGGGATCCGGGCCTGGCACTCCATCAGCTGGGAGTGCCACAAGCCATTTTCCCATTTTCTGTGCCACGTGATGAGCACCCTGATGTCAAGGCACAGAGCACCGACATCAGTCATGCAGCTCCCACTGCGAGTGGCTAGGCTTGCTGCACTTCGGGCCTTCGCCCGGGGTCAATAAGCACTGAGCCCTGATCCCCGGAAAAAGCAAAGGAGTCCCTGGGATGCTCAAGCCTCCTCCCCCAGCCAGCCCTCCAGCTCCCTAGGCTCATTCCTGAACCCAGGTCGCTGGCATCACAAGGGGTAGCGCTACCGCTGCGCCGGTGGGCCGTCCTTAATGTTTACTCTTTTAGATAATTCCTGAAGAAGACCTATGGTCAAAATATTGATTCTGTTTTCAGCATGCATTTAATATTTTGTCAGACCGCATGCTGACACAGCACCTTTTATTTTTCCTTCCCCCATAGATAGATAGATATATATATATATATATATATATATAGAGCAAGGAAGCTCCACACAATACCACCTAATGATCTCACTCAGTGGCAACATGTTCATGGCGAACAGCATTGGGGATAGGATTGAGTCCTGTGATGCTTCACAGGATGACTACCTTGGAGACGGAATTACCCAAGGCTACCTGTTGTGCCCTGCCTTTAAGCTAGGACTCAAACCATCATATCACCGTACCTGTGATTCCTGCATAATAGTGCTTCAGGCCGTCCAGCAAAACACCATGGTCCACTGTGTCAAGTGCCAACAAGAGCTCAAGGAGAACTAAAATTGAACACTGTTCTTTGTCTCTCTTCATGAAAAGATCACTAAACACCTTGACAAGAGCTGTCTCTGTGCTGTGTAGAGGTCTGAATCTTGACTGGAGGGGTCTATTGATGTCACTTTTCTCCAGATGCAGCTCCAGCTGCACTGCCACCACCTTCTCGATTACCTTCCTCAAAAAAAAGGAAGGTTCAGTTTAGGTCTGTAATTCACAAGAACATCAGGGTCCAAAGATGATTTTCTTTAGGAGGTGCCTTGCTACTGCTGTTTTCAAAGCAACAGGAAAGACACCCTCCTTCAAGGAACACCTAACAGTCTCTGCGGTTACCAGCCCTAGGGTCTCTCAGCAGCTCATGAGCAACCAGGTAGGTCCTGGGTTCAGCAAACAGTAGGTGTGTGGTGCAGCCCCATCATCACCTGGAACACCTCATCCACCAACACTGGTGGAAGGTCTCCTTTATTCACCCACAGCTGGGAATTACAGGTCCATAACAGACCACTTGTAGACATCCATGCCCTGGTGAAAGATGCCTTGTTCAGGATGAATAAATTAAACTCTTTGCACTGTTATGTTGAAAAAGCTTCTGGATTGGACAGGGTGGATTTTATCTGTCCATGGTGCTGAAAATCTGTTCTTCTCAGCAGCAATCACCTATGACAGGAATTCTGTCTTTTTAACGGTGGTTGCCTGCTGACAATCATGAGTCTTCAGTGCCAATCTATTCTTCATTGAACCAGATCTTCTGTACGAATACTCCTCTTTGTTTTCAACTGACTCAGCTCATCACAGTACAATGACGAGCTGTGGTGGAAGGTCAGCTGACAAACACTGTAGGATGTCAGGGAGTCCAGGGCAGCTGTAAGAGCCATATTATAGATATTCATGGCTTTATCAGCTCCCTTAACAAAAGCTGTCATCCTGTAAACTCCTGATTACATTTTGGATATTAGTGAACCATCGCCATAGGATGAGAATTTAAATGGGGGGGCACTGAGGATCAGCAAAAAGTGATTTTTATTTATTTAGGAAATCGGAATTACCCTTTGAGTCATAGACTTGTTTCCAAAGGCTTCACATCAGAATAAAACATTGACATTCATACAGTACATACATAGAATAAATGTGGGTGAGCAATCATAGAGTATAATTCAATGAGCATGGGTTAATGCCTCTACATTTGGTAGCTAAAACAGGGCAGAGCTATCAACATATTTACCTAATGAGTGGTTAAAACCCATACAATTGGTAGCTAAAGCAGTGCATGATATGAGTTGGTAGTAAGCCGCCTCAGGGAGACCTTGTCTTATACATAATACAATGCATTCATAGTCCAGTGCAACTATGTGGTAACCGAGGAAGGTGAGGAGCCTTTAGGCTAGAAATAGTGAGGGTTAAGATGAGCTGACCAAATGACTGAATTAACCCTGGCATTGCAAACGTCAAGATCCAATAAGAAGATATGGTCCACGATGTGGACTTGATGCTGGATCCCAGAGGCAACCGCCTGTCCGAGACCCAATGAAGTCATCGGCTGGAGCCCCTTATTCTTGACTGTTCCCCTATAGATAACAATATCCTCATAAGGACTAGCCTAAGCTTTATACTGTTACAGTTTTTGAATGGGAGATAATGATGGTTCCCTACTCTGCGGAAGTCTGGAAATAGAGCACTGAACAAATGTGCATATATTACATTGATGTGTAGCTTAATGACATTTTTATTATTTTGCCATAGTCTGGACTCTGAAGATCCAAATAGCAAGGTGAACATAAAGCTTCCCAGGTAAGGCTTACTGTACTTAAGTCCTTCAGATGTGTTGCATACTGCATGTTTGTGTACACTGTTTCTTTCTTTCATTTATTTTATTGCTTGGTTTATTCATTTTTAACTTAGTTTATTGATAATCTTTGACACCAGAACAGTACATAAATAATTCTGCAAGTTAAAAAAAACAATGACGAAGTATAAAGCCCATGATAAAACCTTGAATGAACGAGGACGGTATTCTGAAATGTTAGTAAGCGGTCTTGGTTCTTGCAGTCAGGAGTACTGTACAGTAATGAAACTGTCCCACGTAGGAGAGACTGACGTGTGGATCATTTTTATGTTCACCCTGCGTGAATGCACGCAGCAAACATCTTGTTATGATAGTGACTTAGAGGGATGTGACGCTGTCGGTCCAGTGCAGAGCACTCAGCCAGGCTGATTGTGACACAGTTTTGGCTTGCTGGGTGGAAACTTTGTGTATTTCAAAAAAAAGAACCAACCCAATCATAGGGCGACTATTTCCTTTGATCTGCATGACACTGCCCAGAAAACAGCTGATCAGTGTCCTGATTAGCCTGCCTCACATCACTCACTTTGTTTGCTTCATTAAGTACACGCTGTAAAAAAGGAAATCATCGATGTCAGCTGCTACCCACCATTATTGTCTTCCCCCAACCTAACTCCATATTAGTCTTCCAGTACGAAGGTGCCCAGTCCCTTTGCTGGCTTCTACCCTCCCACCCTGCCCAATATAACTGTACAGACAGCATTCTTTAAACAGACCAAAACATTATTGTGACACTGCCACTCATAAGGCAGTTGCTGTAGAAAACAAGGATGGATTACAACAGTTGGGCGCCATTTACAAGCTGGGGTGGAAATGTAGGAAGCGAGAGTGGGAGAGAGAGATAGGTGGAGAGGGGGCTCAGAGTGCTAAAAGGACTGCAGGATGTGAAGTGTGCCTGCCAGCTCCAGGTGAGTGTGGCTGGCTTCTCTTGTGGGGGGAATACTGGTTTGCAGTAAAGTCCAACCGGTTACCCCCCCATTGTTTAGCAACATGGAGCTGCTGCCCAGGTATGCCAACTCAATTCCCCGAGGGCATTGCTATCTTCCTTACTATTTGCGGGAAGGCATGATGGTGATGTGGGGCATGATTCCAAGATATGGCAGCCAGGGGAAATACAGTCCCCCCTCCCCCCCCGGAAGGTGTTGTATGTTGTGGTTGTATTGCAGGACTGGGAGCCGCAGTTCACCAAATGGAGCAGCAGCGCAGTTCAAAATTAAACTCCCACCATGGGCATCCCTTTGCTGCTTAGGTGTTCAAGTTTTAAGCGTGAAGCAGCTGTGGCTCAGTAAACACACGTTATCATACTATTTGCCACAATATACACTTTCTTATTACAGCTTTTCATTTCCTGGGCAGCTTATTGTTTTAATGAGTGCAAAATACCACTTTTAAAGACTTTCTCGTAACAGCTCTTATATTGAGTGACCCCTCCTACCCTGGTAACTTCCAGCCCATTTCTCTCCTCTCCTCCCCTTCCTGGCTAAGCTCCAGGAGACCATCATCCACTCTAGACTTAACTTTCTTCAGTCCTCTGATTTCCTGTCCCCCTTGCAGTCTGGATTTAGGAAGTACCATTCCACTGTGTCCTCCCTTTCGTGGGTTACTGATGTTGTCCTCAGTGGGATAGACTGGGCCACATCACCTCAGCAATATTCATCGACTTGGCCAAAGTCTTTGACTCAGTGTCCCACCCCCTCCTCCTTAACAGACTGTGCTCCGCTGCCTCTCAGCCAGCGGTGTTGATTGATCAATCAAACCTCTTGGCCCAACAGTCTGTGCAGGTGAAAGCGTCCTGCCCCCCCAAACACATCCTAGCGGAGTCCACAAGAACTCCATCCTGGGTTCTATCCTTTTTCATATTCCTCAGTAGCCTCCCCTCTGTGTGTGTCTCTTTGCAGATTCATATGTATATGGACGACACAGTTATCTACACTTCCAGCCCTACGACTTCTGCTGTGACTGGGCCGCTCCAGCAGGATTTTCACAGTGTACTGTGTTGGTTCCATTGAAAACCATCTCAAGATCTGTAGCCAATGACATACTTGAATGCATAGCCTCGGTAATTAGGTAGGAGACAAGTAAATAATTAGAAAATAGCCCATACATCACATTAATTTGTGATGAGAGCACAGACATCACTGTCACCAAAAAACTAGTACTGTATGCAAGAGTGCTTGATCCTGAAAGTTTTGTTCCATCTACTCATTTTCTAGAGAACTTACAGATCTCTGATGCCACTGGAGCAGGGATAGCTAAAGAATTAAAGCAATGCCTAGCAGGGAAAAAATTAGCATGAAAAAAGTAATGGGATTGGGAAGTGATGGAGCAAAAGTCATGACAGGGACTGATGAGGGAGTCACTGGGCACATGCTACGTGAAAACCCAATGCTAGTAAATATACATTGTGTTGCTTATAGGGTTGAGCAATGTAGTTCATAAGCAGCAGACTCTGTCCCCTACCTAAAAGAATACCAAGAGGTGCTAACTGGTGTTTTCTACCATTTTAAAAGATCAGCCAAAAAAGTTGACAGACTAAAACAAATACAAGAAATGCTGGAGGAACCAACTCTAAAAGTGAAGGAGGCCCATGATGTGAGGTGGATAGCAGTTTACAAAGCAGTTGAGACCGTTCATCACACCCTAGACTCCCTTCTCACTTTTTTCTGCAATGAGACGGATGCTAGAGCAAAAGGTTATGCCTTAGAAATGTCCAAATATGACTTTATAGTGACAACCTATATGCTAATGGATGTACTTGCTGTAATTACCCAGCTTAGTGTAGTATTTCAGAAAAGAGATCTGGACATCTTAATGGTCCGTGTCAGTTTGGAGAATTGTTTCTCTGATTTAGAAAAAATAAAATCTGGAACAAAGGACAAAATGTATCTACATGAAGTGGAGAAGGATATCCAGGAAGATGAGGTGGGAAGGCTGGTGTTCAAGGGGCATCACGTACTAAGGGGAGGCAAAAACCTTTCAGTCAAGGACCATTTCATTGACCAGTTGGTTCCAAATTTAAAAGACAGATTCCCTGGGTATGACAGAAACAAGTTGTCTGCTTTTGGAGTACTGGGTCTTAGGCCTGTCAGTAGCCTTTCTAAAGACGAACTTTAAACTTGGGGAAACGAACAAATTCACGTGCTGCTTGATCATTACGGTCAAGAGCAGAGAGACAAACAGTTTGAGACAGTGGCACCAAAGCAGAATGGAAGCTGCTGAAGCCACTTCTTGTGAGAGAGGGATACCCGAGGGACAACATGTAAACTCTTTAGGGGTTCATAATCAAATATGATAAGTCAGACTTCCCAAATCTTTTGACACTGGCTGGCATTAACTGCCACTGTTCATACAGCAGACTGAGAGAGGGGCTTCAGTGCCTAAAACATTGTAAAAAGTAGCATGAGAAACAGACTGTCTGCTACTAGAGTCAATGATCTGCTGACTGTTGCGGTTGAGGGACCTTGCCAGGCTGAATTTGATTTTCTTTCTGCAATCAATATTTGGAGGGAAAAAAAAAACAAAGGAGGTTATTTCAGCATGTGGACTGCTCTGACTGACTTAAAGTTCAGCACATAACCGAACTGTGACTGTAGTGTGTGTACTGACAACTTATTACTTTATAGTACCATGACCTCAAAGATCTCAAAAACAATTTCAAATATTTTAATTTATCCCTGTTGATATTGTACCTCATTAAACTAATAATTTGGTAGGTGATATCTTAATATAGCCATGACCTTGGATCTGTGACTGCTATCAGGACTCTAACTAGGGCTGTTTATTAATGCCTCTGTGTATTCTTCCAAAATGATTAAAATCTCTCTCTCTCTTTCGCTCTCTCTCACAAGAGTGCAAGAGCGGTGCTTTTTTGCTGGCAAAAATTCACAGTTTACCACATTGCGAACAGACACTACTACTGGATGGACACGAGACTTCTGACTGCTGCCTCAGGCCTCATCTTGATTGATGCCCGGCAGTGACAGAGATGTCAGTGCCTTCTTGTAAACTGCTATCCACCTCTGACATCATACAAATGCCATTTATTTTCTGAGTCACAACTCACACCTCCCCTGTTGATCTGCACTTGCTGTAATAGTTCATCAGCTTATGATACTGTGACACTATGCTAGTAACAGACATTTTTTAATACATTTCTGATGCCACGTTAGTTAAAATTCTGTATACAAATTTTTAAAGAAATGTCATGTATGACCCACATTTTTCCTGAAATGACCCACCTTTTCAGTGGCCAGTGGGTCATTTGACCTACCAAATTTGGTTCCTAGAATGAACGCTGAACCAGGGTTTTCTGTTCATCCTCCCTCACAGAAAAGAAGCTGTAGGAGGCAGAGGTTTTAAATCTGCTGCTGTTAAGGGCAGTGGAACCTGTCCCATTTCAGCAGAGAGGAAGGGAATTCTACTCCAGGTATTTCCTCACCACAAAGAAAAACAGGAAGTGGCGGCCTATCTTGGACCTCAGGGCCCTGAACAAGCATCTGAAAAAGCCAAAGTTCAAAATGATAACTCTGGCATTGATACTGCCAGCACTCCAGAAAGGAGACTGGTTGGCATCACTGGACCTAAAAGACGCCTGTTTCCACATCCCCATAAGGGATTCCTACAGAAAATACTTCCAAGTTCACACTCCCATCAGGCTATTACCAGTTTTCAGCCCTGCCCTTTGGCCTCGCTTCTGCCCCAAGGGTATTCACAGAGTTCCTGTCAGCGGTCGTGGCACACATTCGAAGACAGGGTGTCACAGTATTCCCATATTTGGATGACTGGCTGATGGCAGGGAAATCACCAGACCAGGTCAGAGAACATCTGCAGAGCACCCAAAGGCTCTTGGAGTCCCTGGGGTTCCTGATAAACCACAAAAAAATCAGTCCTTCTACCACCTGCACAGGTCCTGCAGTTCATAGGGGCAGAGATCATTACCCTGCAGGGCAGGGCCTACCTACCTCTGGACAGGGTAAGAAGTCCCCAGCTGATTGCAATCTCATTCAGCCTGCACAAGTGCAAAACTGTAAGGCAGTTTCTAAAGCTATTGGGTCTTATGGTTGCAGCCATAGGCACAGTACTAGGCTCCAGGTTTCAAATGAGGGACATCCATTTCCACCTAAGAACACACTGGTGCCAGAGAAGAGACCCTCTCTCAAAGCCTTTTCCAGTAACAAAGACCTTGATCTTATCTGTGTCAATCTTCACCATTCATCAGAGATGGGTACTGGCTGGAGATCAGGACCCCGTGGGAGCCTTTTTTTTTTTTTTTTAAAAGGATAGGCGGAGTCGCCGCAGCATCAGCGCCGCCCTCAAGTCCGACGTACTACATGGCGCTCAAGGATTAGCCGTTAGGCTGTGTCGACTCCACCTGCCTACCAGTTCTTCGTCCCCCGCCATTGAGGTTGCCTCGTGGGAAGCCATCTGAAGAAATTTGACAGTTTTTAGGCCTTAGCCTTTCGCGTTTGTGTGTTTGACAGTCCGTCGGTCTCCTGCTAGTTCTGGGTTCTATCTCCACTCGACGTCGCCGGTAAGATCTTTCCATTTATTTTAAAGCATAAGCGACGTCAGTCTATTTTGAGTGTTTTTTCCGTAGGTCATCGCCACGATCGGAGGGCAAAGAAACCTTCTAGGGCGGCGGCCCCTATGCGTCGGTGCCCGTGCGGCCACAATACTCAGTTACCAGACCAGCATGAGCCGGTGTCTAGGTGTCTTGGCCGCCTCACGACATGGATTCGTCTGACGCCTGCTTCTCCATGGACCGCCCGTGTCCTACAGCAGCCCAGCGTTTAAAGTAAAGGCGAGCTCCGCCCGACTTCCGGGGTAGAGTTACTTTTCGTCCAGGCCAAACCGCTCTCTAAGCCTTTCCTCCGGGTCCCCTCCTGGTTCTATACGGACTGAGGAGGAGGAGCCTCGGCTTCTTGTAGCCTAGACTTGGCCGAGGCTCCTCCCGCAAGCGCGGGAGGCCCATCCGCTTCCTCCGGGAGGCGGGCGGGGCCGCGCGCAACGTCGCCCGCTGAGGTGAAGACTCCCCGGTGTCGCTCCAGCGGTCCGGAAGGCCGGCGTCAGACGCCGTCTGTCGGCGCCGTCGGGGCCGCCGCACCGTTCGGCGTTGCCGTGGGCCTGTCAGCGTCTACTTCGTCTCGGTGCTGTGGGCTTTGCGCCGGCGCTGCTCACAGTGCCGTGACCCTGGATTCTACGTCGCCTTCGCCATGTCTCGCGGCACGAGGTTGAGCTGCCGCGCTGTGGGAGCCCTTGAGTAGTCTCCGGTGCAGCCCTTCGGCGCCGTTGGTACTCTCGGTGCTGCTCGCGGCACTGCAGGAGCCTAGCGTTGCCGTGTTCGGCGCCGAGTCCACCGGAGCTGTCGGTACGCCGGTCCTCGTTGCCGTTGGCGGGCACGAGGGGCTCTGGTGGTGTCGTCGGTGCGAGGCTGTTGCTGGGGCTGCCGTCGGCACCGTCTCTTTCCTGGTACCTCCCCCGGTGCCAGTGGACTTGACGGCGCCGCGGCTGGCCTTGGCTCAGGACCTTTGGCCCGAGCTGCCCTGCTGCCTACTGTCAGCCCCGCTTGCGAGGCTGTGGAGGGCATGGGTGCCGCCTCGGCCACTGCTTTGACTACTGGGCTTCTTGGTAAGGTCGCCTTCCCTCGCCCTCCTACCGTTTGGCTTAGGGCCTCAGACTCTACCTCTTCGGAGTCGGGCTCGGAGTCAGGCGGGCAGTCACCTGCCGGGTTGTCTGCAGAGGAAAGGCGAGCAGCGGTCTCTGACGGTCACAGCCAGCCCCTTCTGAGGAGCGTCAGGTTCTCCCCGAGGTTGGGGTCAGTGGTACTATGGTACTATGATGCGTGCCACCATTGCCATGCAACCTGGCCTTGGAGGGTTCCTTGACCCCTCGGCAGTGGTACCCCTTCCCGTAGTGTGTCTTGATCGCCCAACTTTGGGGTCCAGCGGGAAGTCTATAGGAGGGGAGGGTGCTGCTCCCTGGGTCTCCCTTCGGGGGCAGCCCAGAGCTGCCAGCTACCTAGGCTGGCCCTCTCGAGGACCAGGACCCTCTCGGACTCTGAGGGGTCGAGGGGTGTGGGGTCGGCGTGTCGGCCTTTCTCTGGGGTCCACCCCGGCCCTGGACGAAGCCGAAGTGCGGACTTCTGCCCTTCCCCTTCCGGTTCCTTGAGGGGGTCCCATTCTTTGGAGGCAGGTGACCGTCCTTCTGGATCCATACGGCCCTGGTCGCCTCACTGGGGGGATTCTTCTTGGCGCAGCCTAGGCAGTACCAACGTGGTTGTACAGCTGTCGGCTGCGGAGTCTTCTGGGACACCCTCCTCGGGTGTCCATGGTCCGCTCCCTAGCCCTGGCAGAGGTCAGCCGACTTCTTCTCTCGGCTCTGTCCCTGTCCCTCTGCCGCATTCTCCAGCGCTCCCAGGCATTCTTGGTCCTAGCGGCCCTCTCACGTGGGAGCAGTTCAGAGCGGTGGCTGCTCGGTTCCCTGCCTACGTTAGGGCCATGGACAGCCAGGTTTTTCAACCTCCCCCCGAGCAGCCACCCTCAGAATGCATGGTGACCTCCAGCTCCTCATCCCCCTCTTCTGGGGGAGAGGAACCATCTGTCCATATCTCTCCTGCTGCTCATCTCTCCAAGTATCAGCGCTTCCTCGTGAGGATGATGGAGGACCTTCACCTTTCTCCCCTGTCGATCAGCAATCCTGAGCATGCGGCGCACGTCTTTCTAGGCGATTTTGGTGCGGCCACCCTTGTGGTGCCACCCTGGCCTGCTCCCTTTCGGGAGGCGTCCATGCGTTTCTGGCAGAGGCCCTTCTCCGGAGTTCCTGCCCCTAGGGACCTCAGCCAGAGGTATTGCGCTCCCGGAGTCTCCAGGTTCTATGCCTCATCCGCAGTCCGGATTGACGCACCTGGACACCCCTGACAGGCTTAGCCCTCCACGTGACCGCCCCCAGATCAGTTCTCTTTGGATTTTTGATTTCTGGGGAGGGACTTTCTACTCGGCAGGTTGCTTCTCTCCATCTCTGCTCATCAGGCCACTATGCAGCCTACAACAGGTTCTTGTGGTCAGCGCTAGGTCAGATCCTAGCTGCTTTGCCTGATTCGGAGCAAACCAGGCAAGCCATCGCACTCTCTGCACGTGGCCTGGAGCTAGCAAGGCACCAAGCAAGGGCATCTTACGACGCCAATGAGGTAGCTACCAGGGTCGTAGGGACAGCGATCTGCACCAGGAGATCAGCATGGCTTCGCCTTTCTGGGTTGTCACCCATGGCCCGGTGTAGGGTGATTTGCTCCGCTCACCAGGGAACCTATCTCTTTTCCCGTAGGGCAAGACGACGTTTGTCGGGGCAACTTCCTTCCCCCTCCAGGGGGACCCCATCTCGCTCTCCCCCCTCTCGGGCCTCTTCAGGCCCAGAAGGTTCGCCCCCTTAGTGTGTCACCCACTGAGGGCTAAGGGACTCTGTCCCTTAGGGTGCAATGAATCAACCCCCTTCGGGGGGCTTGGTATTCACCCATCTGTGATGAATGGTGAAAACTGACACAGATAAGATATAAAAATTACGTACCTACCGTAATTATGATCTTTCTGTATATCTTCACCATTCATCACAATCCCGCCCACCATCCCCCTGGGGCTTCAGTCTCTGGATCCTCCTCCCTCTGTGCCTACCCCTCTTTTGGCGGGGTAAGTTGGGACACACAGGGGTAGTTTCTTCCTAATGGATGCGGTTTGGTGGCACTCCTTCTCTACTACATATCTTCACTCCTACAGGGGTGAGAGCTGGTGGTTGCCCTCCTTCTGTTATCCATCTAACTATAAAAAAAAAAAAAACTTTCCTTTTTTTCACCAAATATTTTTACAGAGAGAGTACTGAGTCCCTGTACCCTGTCCTTCTCCAGAATAGCCGACTCTGCTTTTGGGGTATTGCCAGTTATTCTGTGCCTTGAATTCTGGCAAATGAGCTTTGTTACTCCTTGCAGTTCCTATACAGTCTGGTGACGGACAAGGGTCCTGGATCCTTGTTTCCTCTCACTGTCTCCTAAATTCTCTCCCCCCCCCTTCCTTTTCCAGAGATTGGGGACCCTACCCAATCCCCTTAGTCTTACTTCCTGTATGCTGTCCTCTCAGTCGTTATTTCTCCTTTTAGTTCAGTTTTTCTCTTCCTTTTTCTGTCCCTTAGACTCTCTTGTCCCACCCTCCATCCTTTCCTCTTATCTCTCCGGCGACTCAGAACTGGTAGGCAGGTGGAGTCGACGCAGCCTAACGGCTAATCCTCGAGCGCCACGTAGTAGGTCGGACTCGAGGGCGGCGCCGATGCTGCGTCGACTCCGCCTATCCTTTAAAAAAAAAAAAGGCTCCCACGGGGTCCTGATCTCCGGCCAGTACCCATCTGTGATGAATAGTGAAGATACACAGAAAGATCATAATTACGGTAGGTACGTCATTTTTATTTACAAGCACTTCAGTGGTGGAAAGAGGAATCCAACCTAAGGGAAGGAGTTCCTTTCCAGCGAGAGTCCCCATCAGTTGTTCTCACAACAGACGCATCTTTCCTGAGGTGGGGCACCCATTTAGGGGACCACACAACCCAGGGCACTTAGTAAAGTGCAGAGTCAGTCCAGCATATAAACTTGCTGGAACTCAGAGCAGTGTTTCTGATACTAAAAGCTTTCACAGCATTGGTACAAGGAAAGGTGATACAAGTTAGAAGAAACAATACCACCACCATGTGCTACATAAACAAGCAGGGAGGCACCAGGTCAGGCCCTCTCTGCACAGAAGCCATGAAGATTTGGACCCCGGCTTACTCCTTGGGAGTTTCCGTATGTGCAATTCATCTATCAGGAAAGGACAATACCCTGGCAGATGCTCTGAGTTGAATCAACCAGGCCCATCATGGATGGCCTCTGAACAGGCAAGTGGTGCAAGTGATCGTCAGGAGGTGGGGCACTCCAGAGATAGACTTGTTCGCATCCCACCAGAACCAACACCTGCCTCAATACTGCTGCAGGCCAACAGATCAGGGTACACTCCATCTGTATGCCCTGGCTCTGGACTGGTCAGGGAAGTACCTGTATGCCCTTCCTCCCTTTCTCCTGGTATTCAGGGTATTGCTCAAGCTCAGATCCCTTTCAGCATCACTAATCTTGATAGCTCTGGACTGGCCCAGGCAGCCATAGTACTCTCTTTTGCTATCCCATGTCTGTAGCCAAGCCAATACATCTCCCTCTGAGGCACAACCTGTTAACCTCCAACCAGGGGACCCTTCAGTACCCGAATCTCAGGTCTCTCAGTCTCGAAGCTTGGCTCTTGAAGACCTAGAATATGCAGGCTTACACCTCTCTAAAGCTGTTTTGGACATCCTGAGAGGATACAGGAAGTCTTCCACTAAGAAAACCTATGCCTCAAAATGGAAAAGGTTTTCTGTCTGGTGCTCAGCCAGGGAGTTGGTGCCAGTACAGGCTGGTGTTCCAGCTATTCTTGATTACCTCTTACTTAGATTCCATGGGACTGCAGCCCAGCACCCTGAAGGTTCACCTGGTCGCAGTATCTGCTTACATTTCCTTTTTTTTTTTTTCCCCCTTTTTTTACAACTTTATCTATCTCTCCACCTCCCGAACTCTCTTTCTCTCTCTCTCTCTCTCTCTCTGGAGAGGTCTCTCAGAGCCGGCCTTTATCCCACCCGCCTGAAGCTCCTCTCTCGCTCCTTCCTGACCCTGCTCTCCATCCACTCCCTCGGCCACCCAGCCACCCAGATCTGAGTCCTGGGTGGGACCACTAGATAACTCCTTGTAGCGCTCTATCTGTAATCTAGACAGGCGACTGCGGGCAGAGGAGAGCAGAGGAACGAGAGACGGAGCCCGACATTGGGCGTGGTTGGCTGGCACCCCTGGACCCTCCTTTGCCTATCAGAAGGCGGAGGGTATCTACTTGTGTGTTACACCCTGTCCCCCTCCCTCCCTGCAGAGTCAAAGCATGCAGTGACACCAGAGACATCCGTCATGGCTCTGTGTTCCTGCTACTGAGCCCAAAGCGTTGCAGTGCCTCTGGTCTCCATCGGGGCTGCTGCGGTGCCGGGCTTATCCCTGGATCCCCCCCGAGAGAGGAAAGCAGTCCTCCAGATGCTCAATCCTCTCTCTCCCTTGCCGGCCCCTGGAGGCTCGGGCTTGTACCAGAACCCGGGTCGCCGGCATGGAGCGAGGTGTAGCATCCAGCGTCTCAACCCTCTGCGTCACTGTGCCGGCTATCAGCTTACATTTCTGCTGGGGGAAATGTGACAATGGCTTCAGAACCTATTTTTAGAAGGTTCTTCATGGGTTTGGTCCATCTACATTCTTCTCATAGGGAACCGGTGCCAGCATGGGACCTCAGTGTGTGCATAGCTAAGCTCATGGGACCTCCTTTTGAGCCCATGTCCCCAGCTCACCTAAAATATGTTGCATAGAAAGCAGTTTTCCTAGTGGCAATGACCTCTGCATGAAGAATCGGTGAGCTTCAGGCTCTCTGCATTGAACTGGACTACATTTCATTTGATAGGGATGAAGCAGTCCTGAGGACAAACAGGACATTTCTCCCCAAGGTGGTTTCTGATTTCCACCTTATCCAGTCCATTACACTACCTGTCTTTTTCACTGAGCATTCCAGCTCTGGCGAAAGAAGACTTCACAGTCTAGATGTCAAAAGAGCTCTTTGCTACTACATGACAGCCTCTAAGAACCATAGGCAGAACAGGAAGCAGCTGTTCCTGACTTGTGGGAAAGGGTAACCCAGCATTGAAAGGTCCATTTCTCGATGAACAGTTCAGTGTATCCAATTTTCTTACACTAAAGCTGGTAGGGAACCCCCAACAGGATTGAGGACCCACTCCTCAAGAGGGACAGCTGCTACCTTAGCAGCTGCCAGAGATGTTCCACTGGTTGACATATGTAAAGCAGCTACCTGGAAAACAGTACACACTTTTACGAAGCACTACAACCTGGATATTCAGTCCAGAGGTGATGCTAAGTTTGGCACAGCAATCTTGCAAAGTCTGTTTCCAAAATAAAGATCTTACTTCGAGAGGGCTCTTGCAGTAGGTATTCACATATAGGACTGACCCGCCAGGTGTCAGGACCCCATGGAAAAATTTCTAGCTAGCAGTCTGTGGCAGGGGACCGCCCCTGTGTCAGGTGATCAGCGTCATAAAATGTCAGTATAAAGGGGCAGTCCTCCATGCCCGCCTTCCAGTTCTTTCCCACCATCGGCTTGTGAAACTTCTTCGTGGTAGAATCAGTGCTCACCAGTCTTGCGCCGGTCCATTAGTTTTCGAACTTTTCAACCTAATTTCTCTATTTCTTCTATTTAGTTTCGATTCGCTGTGTATGTCGTCCCTGACACCCTCTGAATGGCATAAAAGTAAGTGTGACTTGAGTGGTTCCAAACTACCACACAAGGACAGCAATTCCTTGTGGTTCTGTCTGGGCCCAGACCACCCTGTGGAGAAATGCCAGCACTGCCAGAAATTTAACTCCGCTACCCGCAAAAGAAGACAGCAATCCCTGGAAGCCCATATCCTCAAGAAAAAAATGGCCTCTATGGAAAAAGAGTTAAAGAAAGTAAGGGAGGCGTCCTCTTCCCCCGAAGGTCATAAGTAGAAATGTGACGAGGAGAAGCACCGGGAGTGGGAAACTGCTTCCACGGCAGCTGCGACTCTGGCCAGAGTTGCAGCACTTAAAGTAACGTCCCCTCTGGGGGATCGCTCCATGACAGCCGTCTTGGTGGTAACAAAGAATGCGTCTCCCCTCCCATCTGGCTCGCGCTCAGGCCCGGGCCCTTCAGGAGCCTCCGGGCAAAGGAGGCCTCCGTCACTGGGAAGGCTGCTTATACCATGTGGCCTTGGTCCAGGCGGGTCCAGTAAGTCAGATGTCGGTCCCACCGACGCCTACCCAGACAAGGCTGCTAAGCAGCTGCCCCCTTTGGGGGGGCGCCTAGCCAAATCTACGCCTGACAAGATCACATCTCCTGAGCTGCCTTCCTCAGGCAGGGAATCCGATAAGTTGGACATCGGCTCCTCCGACGCCCGCCCGGATTCAGCCGATAAGTCTGACGCCGCTCACACCAGTGTCCGCCCAGTCAAGAAGCCAGTGCCAGATCCTAAAGATCAGTCTGACACCCCAGGCTTTCTGCAACGTGCTCCACTGCCTTCTGAGGTACCCGCATCTCCTCAGCGGACCCCTGAGGATTTTAATCCTCCTTCCCCGGTCATCACCAAGGATTCTGGGATGCTGCCGTCAGGAAACCCTCCTTCTGGACCGGACACCCTGACACCAGACCCTCAGACACCCATCCCGACTCCGGCATATCTGACGCCGTCTGGCATCCCCTTGCCTTCAGGTCCTTCAGACCCTGTCAAAGGTATATCCATGCCAAGCCCGATGCCCACGGGGCCAGCATTACCACCACCTTGCCCACCAGCTGGGCCTCTGCCAGGTCCCTCTGCCCCATCAGAGCCCCTGGCACCCAGGTATCCAACACTGCAGTAATCTGTGCCACAGTACCAGATTCCACAGTATCTGGCGCCCCAGTACGCGACGACGCAATATCCGGCACCATAGTACCCGACGCCAGGCTACCCGCTGTCGGGTTACGGATACTCCTTCTATGGATATCCCCAATATCCATATTCCCCCCCCCTCCTCCACCTCTGCTGCCCACTCCTCAGCCGCCAGCGGATCAGAAGGAGACTCTGACCTCCTGATGGGCTGAGGCCAAGGTTCAGCTCACTGGAGAGGTAGAGAGCCGTCTGCCGATGCTGGACCCTGCACAGGATCCCCTGTGTCAGAGATAGGAGACTCCCTCCTCCCTTCCCAACACCAGAGGAGAGCCCTCTGGCGCCCGAGAAGGGGAGGATATACGCCCCGGGGATCTCCCAAAAGGGGCCATCCGTCCCCTTCGAAGGGAGGAGTCTTCATCTTCATCATCTGATACGTCTCAGTCGGACTCGGACACAGGACACTCTGATCCTGAAGACTAGCCACGTACTCCAGATCGCCCCAGGCCCATGACCCCCTCCGGAGGACCCCTCCTTTCTGGAGTTACTGAGGAAAATCCAGGAAGTCCATCAGTGGCAATCACTGGAGCCAGACTGGCAGCATAAGAAACTCACTGCTCATCTGGATCTGCCTGATACAGCTCCTACGCTGATTCCACCCTGGATAGAGCCTCACACAGATCTTGTTTCCACCATTTGGAAACAACCTTCTGTGTTAGCCCCCCTTCCGAGGAAGGCTGACAGGCTATGTCAGCCTCCTGAGGGTGTAGATTTTCTTAACCTACACCCCAAGGTGGAGTCTGTTGTCATTAGCACTGCTCACGGCCGCACCGCAAATCCTAAACACCTCAGCTCGTCTCCGCCTGATAAGGAATCCCCGGCTTCTGGACCAATACAGAAAGAAGATCTATTCCTCTTCTACCCTGGGTATTAGGGCACTGAATTATGTGGCACATACGGGGATTACCAGAAGGCCATCCTTAGTCAGGTGGAATCCAAATTGGACTCCCTTCCTGAGTCTCAGACTAAGCAGGAAGTGGTGGATCTTGTCCATTCTGCTCATTTGACCAGTCGGCACATGCTTCATGCCACCTACGATGCAGTGGACACTGCTGGAAGGAGCTCGGCTTTTGCTGTAGGCTTATGATGTCATGCCTGGCTCCTTGTGCCAGGTTTGGTCCCTGAAGTGCAATCTACTATTCAGGATGCCCCCTTTTAGGGGTTTGGTGCTGTTCGGGGGTGATGTCAAGGGCATCATTACCGAACTGCAAGAGAAGGGCACTGCTTCTAAGTCTGTTAACTCTATGTACAGGCCCCCTCAAGGGCAGCGGTGTTCTTTTTGTAGGCAAAACTGACAAAAGCAACAGGGCAAACCGGCCAGCAAACGTTCGGCCCCCCCTCATCAAAAAAGCCACAGGAGCCTTGGCTGCTGCGCTGCCCAACATCTCCTGACTTCCTCCCTCCCTCTCCCGTTGCTTCTGGAGGACCCAGAGGAACAGGTAGGAGGGAGATTCTCCTTCCATCTGCCGGGTTGGGAGAGGATAACGTTAGATGCTCGGGTGTTCCAGTTGATTTCAGCAGGACACTCAATAATGTTTCTTCAGAAACCACTATGAAGACTACCCCCCCCCCCCAAGTCGTCTTACTGCCTGCAGCATCTTCCTCAGGTCCTAGAAGGAATCACCTCCCTTCTTTTGAAGGCGGCGATAGAACCATTTCCCACCCATCTTTGGGGATAGGTTACTATTCCCATTTCTTCCTAGTTTCAAAGAAGACTGGAGATGTGAGGCCTATTCTAGATCTCGGCTCCCTAAACATGTTTGTGGAGTACAAGCGATTCAGGATGCTCTCCTTGCAGAGCCTTCTACCACTTCTTCGGCAGGGACAGTGGGTATGCACTCTGGACATGCATGATGCCTACCTGCATGTCCCCATTTGCCCTCCCCACCACAAATTCCTGTGTTTTTGCTTTCAGGGGGAACACTACCATTTAAGACCCTCCCATTTGGTCTTTCCTTTGCTCCCTGAGTTTTTATCAAATGCCTGTCTGTGGTAGCAGCCCATTGCATACCTAGGGAGTTCAGGTTTTCCTGTACCTGGACGATTGGCTCCTGGTGGCCCCATCCAGGGAGGAACTCCAGCACTCCCTTTCCCTTACCCTGCAGGTTTTCATCAGCCTGGGTATTACCATCAACCTGGCAAAGACCCATTTGGTCCCTTGCCAACGCCTCCAATTTATAGGGGTGATCCTGGACATGACCATCCGCAAAGACTTTCTGACTCTGGATAGGGTAGGCACCCTTCAGACTCAAGCCTGTCTTCTGACCAGTCTCAGGAGGGTCGGAGCAAGGTCAGTCCTCCTCGAGCTAATGGCGGCTGCCATTCCAACTGTCCCACTCACTCTGCTCCATATGAGGATCTCTCAATGGATGCTTTCATCACAGTAGGACCAAAACATGGACAGTCTAGACCAAGAGGTGCTAGTTTCCGATCCCATGATCAGGGACTTACAGTAGTGGATGGTACAAGGGAACCTATGCTATACCTAAGGCTGGGGAGCCCATCTCGGGTCTCACATGTCTCCGTGCAGCTGGTCCAAGTTTGAACAAAACCTGCATATAAATGTGCTCTAACTGAGAGCAGTCCTTTATGCCCTTCAGGCTGTACACTCAATTATCCTTCCTGGTTATCTCCTTATTCAATCAGACAACGTGTGTAGTCTGGTGTCTCTGTAAGCAGGGAGAAACATGTTCCTACCCTCCGTGCCAAGACATGATGAGACTCTGGCTTTGGGCAACCCAGCATCACCTTCACTTGACTGCGATCCATGTTCCAGGAGTGGAAAACACGCTGGCAGACCAACTCAGCTGGTTCTCTGCCAGGTCCCACGAATGGGAATTGGATCAAGAAGTCATAAATGACATCTTTCAGTGATGGGGAACACCTCAGATAGACTTCTTCGCGTCTCCCCAAAATGGAGAACTTCCTGCCTTCTGCTCGCTCGCTCCAGGGCGAGGCATTTTTTGGTGTGACGCTGTGTCTCTCACTTGGAGGGACAGATTTGTTTATGCCTTCCCTCCGATTCTCTTAATTCCGAGGGTCCTGAACAAACTCAGTTCGGAGGGAGCTCGAACGATTCTCATTGCTCCTTTCTGGCCCAGGCAAGTTTGGTTCTCTCTTCTGCAACAATTTTCAGAGGAACCTCCACTTCCTCTGTCGCAACAGTTGTTGACCCAGGATCAGGGGACTCTTGTTCATCCAGGTCTCAGATCCCTTCATCTACATGCATGGCTCCTGCAGATGTAGTAAAAGCACGCTTTGGAGTTTCTCCGCTCCTAGCGGACATCTTGGTAGAGGCCAGAAAACCTTCCACCAGGTCCACCTATGGCATGAAGTGGAAATGATTTTCTACCTGGGCTAACTCGAAAGATTTCAAACCTTTCTGATGCCCAGTCAATAAAGACCTGGACAACATGTGTCAGCTCTTCAATCTGGGTCTCGGCCATTCCTCGTTGAAAGTCCACATGGCAGCGATTTCAGCCCACCTTATTCCCTTTGGAGACAGGACTTTTGTGCAGTTGGAAGTCTCTAAGACTTTCCTCAGAGGGGTTCTCCATTTGAGACCCCCATCCGCATTCCTGCCCCTCCTTGGGACTTGAATTTTATTCTGGAGAAGCTTACCGTGCGTCCCTTTGAGCTGGCAGCCACAGCAGATTTAAAGTTCCTTTCTTGGAAGACACTCTTCCTGTTGGCCAGTACGTCTGCTCGACGCATTTCCGAGCTTCAGGCCTTGATGTGCAAAATCCCATAATTGATTTTCCACAAGGAACGTGTGGCTTTACGCACCAACCCTAAGTTTCTCCCAAAGGTGGTGGCTGAATCTACGCTGAATCAATCCATTGAGTTACCCGCTTTCTTTATGCAACACTCCAATCAAGGGGAGTACCTCTTGCATACTTTGGATGTTCACAGAATAATGAGACACTACACCACTCGGATTGAGGATCTCAGGAAAATTGATCAGCGTTTTGTCTCTTTTGCTTACAAAAGAAAAGGCATTGCTGTTTCCAGGCAATGCCTACCAAAATGGTTGGCTCATTGTATTACTTTCTGTTACGACAAGTACAACAAGACCCTGCCGGGTCAGGTCAGAGGTCACTCCACCAGAGGAGTAGCCACCTCTACAGCTTGTTTTAAATGTAAACATTACAGGGGTCACTCAAATTGTGAAAGCCCATAAAAAGTTCCTTCAAATTAGGTATTGGGCTTACCTGTAGGTGTCAGGAGTCCCGAGTTATGAGTACCTAAATCATCTGTAAATCAGAACAGGGCATCAGCCATTTCATTGAATCATAAGACCAACAGTGATATCACTGAGGGGCAAGCTGTAATTAACAACATGCAGCTTGCCCCTCAGTGACATCACTTCCTGATTTAAACTGGCTGCTGCCTTGTTTTCATTTACAGATTAATTAGATAGTCCTATCTTAGGACTCCTGACACCTACAAGGCAGTCCAGTACCTAGTTTGAAATTTTGTTTCATGGGCTTTCACAATTTGAGTAACCTCTGCAATGTTTACTGTCCCTTTAAGGTTGTGTATGTGGCAGACATCTGTGCAGGTGCAACTTGGAGTTCTATCCATGCCTTTACAAAACACTACAGCTTGGATATCACCTCTCGCCATAGAACATGCTTCGGGTTGGCTGTACTTCAAGGTCTTCTGCCATAAGACCCATTCAGCCGGAGGTTCCATGCTATGGATAATTATCCTCCTCCCAAGTGCTTTTCCTTGTTCCAGACTGCTTGGGACTCTGTCCAGTATGTGAAGACCTACTGCAAGAGCCCTCTCGAAGTAAGATAGTACAGTTACATAAGAACTTAGCGTAACAGTAGATCTTAGGGAGATGAAGGCCTTCCCGCCCTCCAGCCCCCTAAGTTTTTTTGGATCCATTTCCATTGGGGGGAAAATATCCTCTTCTCTCTCTCATCTTGCCTCTTTTGGCCCTTGGGAAAGAACTGGAAGGCGGGCGTGGGGGACTGCGCCTTATACTGACATCGTATGACGCCGGTCACTTGACGTGGGGCGGTCCCCTGCCAGGGACTGCTAGCCAGAAATATTTCCATAGGGTCCTGACGCCTGGTGGGTCAGTCCTATATGTGAATACCTACTGTAAGAACCTCTCTCGAAGATCTACTGTTACGGTAAGTTCTTACGTAACTGTACTTTCTGTGCCCACCTCCAAGGGTGCTGCTTTGTAGTCTGCAGAAATTAATGAATACCTGAGTATTACTGGGGTAGAAGAAAGAATTACTTACCAGTGTGTCTGCAAACAGATGTACAGTGGCTTTGGTGAGATTAATATCGATGTTATTGATGTAGATGGCAAATAGGATTGGGCCTAGGATGGATCCTTGGGGAACTCCTCTTTGCAGAGGCTTAAGTGGAGATAGGTCTCCTTCAGATTTTACTTGCTGGGTCCTTCCCGTGAGGTAGCTATTAAACCATCTAAGGGAAGATGCATCTAAGCCTATGGAATACAAGGAAGAGAGGAGTAGATCATGGTCGACCGTGTCGAAAGCCTTACTCAGGTCTAGGAATACAGCACATACACAGTTTTTTTTTATCCAGCTCACTTTGCCAATCATTTGTTACTTTGGCCAGGGCTGAGATAGTGCTATGTTTGCTTCTAAATCCTGATTGTGCAGGGTTTAGCAGATTAGCCTCTTCAAGATATCCTCTCAATTGAGTACTCACTATTTTTTCAAGCAGCTTGGATAACACCGGTAGGATAGAAATTGGTCTGTAGTTATTAAGGTCCGTGGGGTCCCCTGCTTTCAGTAGGGGGATGACTTGAGCTGTTTTCCAGATTGAGGGAATAGAGCCTGTTTTTAATGAGAGATTAAATAGGTGTGTTATTGGAACTGCTAGTGCTTGCATGGCAATTTTTAAAAAATAAGGATCAAGGGAGTCTGCACCTGCACTTTTTTTGATGTCCAGTTGAGAAATTAGGTCTTCAACTTGTTTCAAGGTGGCTGGTTTGAAGGAGAAGGTAGATTCAGTCATCCGAACATCAGGACTCTTAATGCCTAGCTGAGAGTGTAGGTGGCTAGCCGGAGAGATGTTACTAAAAAGCTGAGCATAAAATTTCAGACATAGCAGTTACTGTTGCAAGTTTCATCTCATGGTGTAGGAAGCATTTTAGAAGGATGAGCACATCAGTGCACATGTGATCTGTCATCACCAACGTCTGGGCACAACAGAAAGAAAATGTGAAAACAATTCATCGTGAAGTTCCATGTGTCTGTCTGCTCCCCACCCCCCAATTAAATTAGCACACACAGGCAGTAACCAAAACTCATAACAATCCTGGACCAAAGAGAAGAGCTGCCAAATGCAGCTGTCTGCAGGGACGAGCTAGTAGACACCTATGCTGTCAAGCGGCCGAGTATATATGGCTGCAGCAGTTATGGCGCTGAAACAAGGGTGACAGTGACAGGGTGATTTTGATCTTAGATTGCCCCTCACTCATGTTGCCTTCTGTGCCCACACAGTTGCTGCCCCCTCTGGGGCATGCCTGCCCAGGAGGATGTTGTGTTTAGTTTTGGGGGTTGTCTGGGCTTTGGGTGCGGGGAGAGAAGTCCCCCGAAAAAGCCGGCTATTTCCTAGGAGGGCACTTTAGCGCTGTAACTCCAGTGAGACTAAAGGCCTGACAGTCTAACGCCAGGTGGCATTTTGCCTGCGCCATAATCAGCATTGGCAAAGTGTATGTCGCTGCGGCATGGGTGAACCTAGTAGAAGTAGAGTGAGGCACTGGATAATAAGGAGATGTAGTGGGGAAGACAGCAGCAATTTTGGCAGGACATCCATGATCCTGGGTCTCTGGACTCATAGCAGTTGCTCAGTCATGCCTGCTGCTTGTCCCTCTCAATCCATGCTGCAACACCTGTTCCAGCACCAGCTCAGTGTTACAAAACCTCACTACTGCAGTGTTTCACTCACCTTATGCCTGTTCTTACTCTCTACCCCTGTGGCCCCTCTCAACTGACCTCACAAGTCGGGCCATGTGCATACCATTCCATTCTGTGCTCATGTACATTGTAGCCCATGCAGGTTCCTGAGAGGTTCACCGCCACGTTCTCAGGAGGTTCACCACTTACTAATGTGGCTCTCGTGAACACTTCTCCTAACAGCCAATGGAAACTTCATAAAGTGTATTAAAGAGAAAGCAAAAAAAAACAGCAAAAAGCCAACAACATACCACTCATTCGTGACTGTCATAGAAATCCATCATTTTCTGATCTGCAGTACATTGCTATGGCACAGCTGAAAATCACTTCCTAACTTTGATTGCAGTAGGAACTAGAGTGCTATACACACCCAGTGTTCATTTCAGGCCGCAGGGTCGCGCCAATGGCGCGACCGGCGGCAAAACTGGCCACTATTTAAACTGCTCTGTGAGCCTTTTAGAGCGGCTCTGTGCTAAGCAAGGACTCGCCAGTGCACCGCGCCACGACAGTCAGAGTCTGTGACTGATATCTTATCCCGGAGGCATTTTAGGGAGGTACCGATAGCAAGCCCTTAAAGCAATACAGACGAGGATGGGCGCTGCTGAATGAAGAATGCCCTTGGGGCTGGGGGCATGTTGCAGTCTTCAGCAGCTGTAGATTGGAGGAGTTCGTCCTCCATGAGCTTGAGCACACTGACTGTGCCAGGCAAGAAACGCACTTTGAGGGCGTGTCTCTCAGCGGCTCTCTCTCACAATAACTGGTGCCCATAGGTCCGTTGGAGAAGACACATCACCAGCCCAAGATGGGCAGATTGGGGCAGGTGTTAGTGCCTTCATCAACCCGCGAGTGGTTGAAATTGTTTGATGGGCAGGCTTGATCTGTACCATGTGATGTGCACAGAGACGCATCA
The DNA here is from genome assembly GCA_016271365.2 of Neoceratodus forsteri. Lineage (NCBI taxonomy): Eukaryota > Metazoa > Chordata > Ceratodontiformes > Ceratodontidae > Neoceratodus > Neoceratodus forsteri. Next base: position 535,206,314 of record JADMNL010000022.1, on the reverse strand, counting down.
CATGGTACAGATTGAGCTACCAAGACCGCGAGGTTTACAGTTGCTTGCGCAGATGGTTGGAGACGCGTGGAGTAAGCAGGCAGCACATTCCCATCGAGCGACAGTTCTCACTTCAAACTTGATCTTTAGTTAACATAGGCTATTACAGCTTCTCATATTAACAGTCGATAACTTTATTTGGCAAAAGATTTTGGCTTTGGGCAGCAGCAAGTACTTTTAGTAGGAGCCAGGGCTGATTGGGGGTCTCTGCCTTAATGATCTCCAGGCAGACCAAGCTCCTAAAAATCAGTGGTTGGGTGGAGGCAGTGTGTGTGTTCAGTGTGGGGGTAAAACTTGAGAATTGAGTCTAAGAACTCTGTGGACAGTGATGACTGCAGCTTAATCTTAAGGAGAACAGGGGAGGTTATTTGAATATGAGACAACAGGGATAAGTCAAGTGACTAAAAGAACTAAATATCAGCAAGGAAATCACTGAATAAAATAGATCAGTTGGTGGCTGTGCAGTGTGTGAAGTAACTTGGTCGGGGTTCTTGTCACAGAAAGCCACAGCAGTCTCAGACTGTTGATAAAACTGAAGGAAAAAAAACAGAAAAAACCAAAAAATAGATAAATTATAACACTTGAGCAGAGGAGAGCGGGACTGTGTGAGGAGGGGGCTGTCACAGTAATTTTTCACTTAAAAAGGTGGCAGTTAAGTCACAGTGAACAGAAAACAAGAAAAAGAAATAAAGCAGAGGAAAGCAGTGTGTTTTTGTTAACTTTAATAGTTTATAAAGGAGAAAGTTAGTGAGCTTGAAGTAAAGAAGCAAGGGCAGGGCTCTGTCTTTGCTTCTACATTTGGAGTGGAGAGTTGCATTATTACAAGGAATGGTTAAAAAAAATATACATATCTGCAATTACATTGCTATAGAAAAGAAAGGAAAAATAAGTTTAATTTTAGGAAAAAGCAGGGTGGGTGGGACAGAAAAATAAAGGAGCTGCAAGCAGACAGTGACTGCTAGAGTTCTGAATTCCCTCTGACTGTACTACCTTGTTTGCATATGGTGTAAAATAAAATAAAAGAGTCGGACACAGACATCTGTCAAATTGTTTTTTATTAAAACATTTTGTCAGTGACACAGACACGTCAACCATATTATTTGGGCATTCTTTCTTACTTTCTCAGTCACCCTCCTCGTAAGAATATAAAAAACAAGGCCTGTTGGGATTTTGTAAAATAAAGCAGTCATGGCAAAAAAACAAGTGAACATTAAAACATTTTTCATGTCTTCTGCACCTAAGAGACTATGTACTGCTGCATCAGGATCAGGGTCTTCTAAAAATTCAAATGGGAGCAATGTGGTGCCAGTTCTGTCCTCTGAGAAGCAGACTGTGTTGTCAGTCACTGTGGCGGACACACAGTTGGAACCTGATGACAGTACTAGCCAACTTGATTTAGGCCGAGAGTCTGCTGCTTGTGAACTACTCAGTAGCCAGTCCCATGTGGCCAGTATTAAGACGTAATTTTCAGGGCGCTGGCTCACAATGTACAGGTGGTTGAGATATAATTCAGAAAAAATGTGATGACTTGTGCTGTGTGCATCAGTAGAAAGAAAAAATACTCTGACTTCTGGCACTGACAATTTCGGGACAAGCACCCTGACTAGGCATGCTGACTCGGCAGATCACAGAGATGCTATGGCAGCTGAAAATATGCAGGGGCTTTGCAGCATACATTCAGAAAAGCTATATCTGAAAAGAACAAGCTATTCTAGTTGCCATGAAGAGTGTTTATTGGATGGCCAAAGAAAACTTGCCAGTTCATAAATATACAAGTTTAATGGAATTTTGTCTAGTTTAGACTGTCCTTTTGTTGACAAACTGTCTGTGGCCAAGAATGCCTCATATTCATCAGAATCTACAGCTAATGACATCCTCGAATGCATAGCCTTTGTAATTAGGCAGAAACAAGTAGAAAATTAGAAAATAGCCCATACATCACATTAATTTGTGATGAGAGCACAGACATCACTGTCGCCAAAAACTAGTATTGTATGCAAGAGTGCTTGATCCTGAAAGTTTTGTACCATCTACTCATTTTCTAGAGAACTTACAGATCTCTGATGCCACTGGAGCAGGGATAGCTAAAGAATTAAAGCAATTCCTAGCCAGGAAAAAAATCAGCATGAAAAAAGTAATGGGATTGGGAAGTAGCAGAGCAAAAGTCATGACAGGGACTGATAGAGGAGTCACTGGGCACATGCTGCGTGAAAACCCAATGCTAGTAAATATACATTGTGTTGCTCATAGGGTTGCTATGTAGTTCACAAGCAGCAGACTCTGTCCCCTACCTAAAAGAATACCAAGAGGTGCTAACTGGTGTTTTCTACCATTTTAAAAGATCAGCCAAAAGAGTTGACAAACTAAAACAAATACAAGAAATGCTGGAGGAACCAACTCTAAAAGTGAAGGAGGTCCATGATGTGAGGTGGATAGCAGTTTACAAAGCGGTTGGAGACCGTTCATCACCTCCTAGACTCCTTCTCACTTTTTCTGCAGTGAGGCAGAATGCTAGAGCAAAAGGTTATGCCTTAAAAATGTCCAGATATGACTTTATAATGTCAACCTATATGCTAATGGATGTACTTGCTGTAATTACCCAGCTTAGTGTAGTGTTTCAGAAAAGAGATCTGGACATCTCGATGGTCCATGTCAATCTGGAGAAGTGCTTCTCTGATTTAGAAAAATAAAATCTGGAACAAAGGAAAAATGAATCTACATGAAGTGGAGAAGGATATCCAGGAAGATGAGGAGGAAGGCTGGTGTTCAAGGGGCATCACATACTAAGGGAGGCAAAAACTTTTCAATCAAGGACCATTTCATTGACCATTTGGTTGCAAATTTAAAAGACAGATTCCTAGTATGACAGAAACAAGTTGGCTGCTTTTGGAGTACTGGGTCTTAGGCCTGTCAGCAGCCTTTCTAAGGCGGCCTTGAAACCTGGGAAATGAACAAATCTCGTGCTGCTTGATCATTACGGTCAAAAGCAGAAACACAAACAGTTTGAGACAGTGGCACCACCACTTGTGGATGCAGACCACACCAAAGCAGAATGGGAACTGCTGAAGTCACTTGTTGTGAGAGAGGGATACCGAGGGACAACATGCAAACTCTTTGGGGTTCATAAACAAATATCATAAGTCAGACTTCCCAAATCTTTTGACACTGGCTGCATTGGCATTAACTACCCCAGTCCATACAGCAGACTGTGAGAGGGCTTCAGTGCCCAGAACATTGTAAAACTAGCATGAGAAATAGACTGTCTGCTACTAGAGTCAGTGATCTGCTGACTGTTGCGGTTGAGGGACCTTGCCAGGCTGAATTTGATTTTCTTTCTGCAATCAATATTTGGAGGGAAAAAAAACAGAGGCGGTTATTCCAACATGGGGACTGCACTGACTGACTTATAAGTACACATAACCGAACTGTGACTGATATTTTAATTTATCCCTCTTGATATCATGCTGCGGCTGGCTTATATTAAATTAATAGGGATATTATAGTTAGCTGAGGGAGGCTGTATGTTAGATCTGTTACTGTAAACTGCCATCAGGACTCTACTAGGGCTGTTAATGCCTGTGTATTCTTCCAAAATGATCAAATATCTCTTATCTCTTATCTCTCTCTCTCTCATAAGAGTGCAAGGGTCTCGTCTGGTGCTCTTTTATTTTTTTTGCTGGCAAAAATTCACAGTTTACCACATTGTGAACACTCCAGACACAACTACTGGATGGACACACACGACTGTGGCTGTTGCCTGAGGCCTATGATCGTCGATGCTCGGCAGTGACAGAGATATCAGTGCCTTCTCTTGTAAACTGCTATCCACCTCTGACATCATAAATGCAATTTATTTTCTGAGTCACAAGTTACCTCCCAGTTGATCTGCACTTGCTAGTTAATCAGCTTTGCTTATGATACTGATGCCGCGTTAGCTAAAATTCTTTCTGTATACAATTTTTTTAAAGAAATGTCATGTATGACCCCACATTTTCCTAAAATGACCCACCTTTTCAGTGGCCAGTGGGTCATTGACCCACCAAATTTGGTTCCTAGAATGAACGCTGCACACCAAGTCTAGAAATAGTGCTAGAAATCCCAGGCCTGAGTTAGAATATTGTTTTACATATCTCCTATAGTGCTGTCAAGTAGAACATCTAATAGCGAAAGGAACAAGCGATTATAGTGGGCTACACTGAATAGAACTTTAAAGTGTGGGCTAGTTCTTAAGATCCAGCTGACTTTTTTATAGTTTGGGAATCCTAGTATTTATTCATAAAGTTGTTTCCAGGGCACTGCATACGTCTCAACCTTTTGTGACTGAAATGAGGGACATGGACATTTTTGGACACTCACAATGAGGGACACAGACCCTCAGAATGAGGGACACATCCTCAAACATGGAGATACAAGCTCAAAACACTGTGAAAACCATAGTGTTTACTTGTACAAAGTTTATTTTGGATTCAGTATTTTAGAATATTAAGTGTTTCTGCTTTAAAGTCTGAATTTGCAGCACATTCTCTGTGTGGGCAGCACCTTTTCCATGAGGGATGGAGCAATTTTAAGGGGCAAAATGAGAGAAGTCCCTCACAATGAGGGACACTTGAAAGGTATGGGGCACTGAGTTTATTTTAGATGCACTTCTTGAACTACTGATTCTGCAGTGCCCTTTATGAGAGAAGTAAAACAAGGGTGAAATAAAGTTGCACCATGAAAGTCCCTCATGCATGGAGGGGTAAAGTGAAGCAGAAGTACATCATGAATGTCAACGCCTCATAGTCCTGTGTCTGTGGAATGCTGCTTGTATTTGTTCTTTACCTTTTGTTTTTCTTTTTTTCAAGAATGACCTACACACAACCCGAGACCTTGAAGCCACCGTAAGTATAGTGTGAAGTTCCGTATGAACCAGAATTACACTATCTAAATGATCTCAGAGCAAGCATTACTTTGTGGTATACTTCTTAAACAGATTTTTGTCTCTCAAAGACACAAAGCTCGTAGGCAAACGACACTATTGCGCATGTATTAATAACATGAAATGCATTTATTTTGTAAGTAGTTTTAGAAATCTCATCGCTGAACTACCGAGTTTCACACCAAGTTCACAGGTAAAATGTATGAGATTTCTGCAAGAACATTATCAGCTTGCCAAAGTTCACTGCAAAGTTGGCAGTTGCCAGATCACACCAGTACTCAAACACACACTTCTGGACTCCTGCTACTGTAGATAAAATTATTTGTTCTTAGCTTTGCACAGATTCATTAACTTGAATAGCGTATATAGGCATTTGTTTTAAAATCATCACCACAGAAACCATCTATATATGGGATACAATATTCTATTTCCTTGAATACCCTGTGAGACAGCAGTGAGCCGATCTGCAGCATAGGATATAGAATGACACATTAAATAATACATTCTCGTGATTCTTTAGTCTATCAATTAACTGATTACATTGCACATGGTACCCAAGACAGGGGTACCCCTTTTAACTCATCCTCTTTGCCGTCCACATAGAACCCCTAACGGTGGCCCTGAGGGAGACAAATGAGATAAAAGATGCAAGACTAGCAGGCCAGGAGAATAAATGATCTCTTAATATGGATGATACCTTTTGAAATCTTGAGACGTCAGTGTGTACTTTACTGAGATTATTGAGAGAATAGGGCAACTTTCTGGGTTTAAGGTTAATCATCAGGACACCTCAGTGGTAATATTACTCCAGTGTTGAAAGCCTTACTGCCATTCAAGTGAGTGAAATTAAAAGTCAGATATCTAGGGGTTTAGGTACCAGCAGACATTAAGACCCTGTGCCGTTATCCCTCTCCCGAAAAATTGAAACCATCAAGATGACTGGATTACCTCAAATTCTGTTTTATTACCAAGAACTTCCCATCCCAATACCACGTGTAGATTGTAAAGAGTTCCATAATGTTTCAAGTAAATTTTTATGGAATGAGCAAAAACCCAGAATTAAGTGGGAGATATTGGTATGTACCAAGTCGGAAGGGGGCCTGAACCTACCCTATTTTATGAGGGCAGCAGTCGGTTCTAGATGCAAAATGTTGCGCAGTTCCACCAGTTCTAGCTGACTGAAAATAGAATAAACCAGTGCGATAGAGGTCCCCTGATTTTCTCCTGCAGGCAGAGCTCACACTGGCTAGACTTTGGGGGTAAGCAATATATGGACTAGACATTCCTTTAACTCCAACAGGTGAGGGTAAAACAATACAAATTTAGTGATAAGGTGGAAACCCATCAGTATGCATCCAGAATTTTATCCTTCAACTGTAGACAGTGACTTCAGAGGTATCCAGTGATGATAGCAACTAAAAATGAGCAACTGTCAAAATAGCAACTCATTTACAGTGCTATCCTGTTGGGCTACCCTGTAAGGGTAGCGACCCTATACAACCTTGACTGTAGGAGAGCACGACCGGAGGCAGAGGGATAGGGAAGAGGGTTTGTGTGGGGTAGTGTGCCTGCTACAGCCGAGCTAGCCGTGTGATGTGGTGGTGAGGAAGGCTAGGTCTGGCGCAGCAGGTACTGGGTTTGGGGCTGGGGACCGGGGGAAGAACATTTTGCTGCTGCTGTTGCCCCCTCCCCAACATGCACCCCCTAGAGTTGGTAATCCTTAATCAGGAGGGTGCTGGGGTGAAGTCCCCCCCCCCCCCACATAAACACTTGGTTTACTTTGATGTCTGTTCACCGGTATGTGTATATCGCCAATTTGCTTTTTGGCGATATACACTCACCATAACAGCGATCGCTATTTTGTGATCGCTGTTATGATATGGAACCGGCTTCAGAAGGTGGTCAAGAACAGGTTCAGTAGTAGTAGTAGAGTTTATTTACACACAAACATATGAAGAAGCCAGCAGAAGAAGGCCATTTGGTCTATCAAGTCTGCTCATATTGCAGGGTCCACAGCTTGAGCTACTGTCCCTGCCCTCCCTCCCTACTCCTCCCAGCCTCCCTACCCATGATCCTTACCTTTCCCCATGCCTGTTCCAGCCTCTCTTAAAGTTGACCACTGTCTTCAATGAGATTACCTCTTCTGGCAGCGCATTCCAAATGTCCACCACCCTCTCTGTGAAGAAGTGCTTCCTGACCTCCCTCCTAAACCTCCCACCCTCCAGCTTAAGACTGTGCTGCCTTGTGTTATGGTTGCCACTCAGCTTAAAGAGTCTATTCTTATCAACCTTATTTATTCCTTTCAAGTACTTGAAGGTCCCAATCATGTCCCCTCTCTCTCTCTCCTGTATTCCAGGGAGTACATGTTCAATGCCCTCAACCTCTCCTCATATGCCTTACCCAGCTGACCCACTATCATCTTTGCAGCCCTCCTCTGGACCTCTCCAGCAGGTTAATGTCCTTTTTGAGGTGTGGGCACCAGTGCTTAACTCCATACTGTAGATGTGGCCTTACCAGTGACCTGTACAAGGGCAGTATATCCTCCTCTCTCCTACTACTGATCCCCCTAGATATGCATCCCAGCATTCTGTTTGCCTTTGCTGCTGCTTTCTTGCACTGCGTGGAGTGCTTCAGGTCACTAGTGATTATCACTCCCAGGTTCTCCTCCTCCTCCTCTGATGCAGATACTCAGACTCCACCAGGTAGTACTCTGTCCTGGGATTCTTGGCTCCAGTATGCAAAACTTCGCATTTCTTGGCATTGAAGCCAAGCTGCCAGATCTGGACCACCTCCCCAGCTTTTTCAGATCTTCCTGTTGGTCCTGTATCCCTTCAGCTGTGTCCACTCTCCCGCAGAGCTTGGTGTCATCCTCGAATAGGTGCATTTTGCCCTTCATGCCATCCCCAATTTCTACATGGCACCCTTCCTCTGAGACCCAGGGCACTGTTACAATAAAATACAACTTGGAACACAAAATACACATAACAAAGAAACAGTAATCATTATGCAAAATAAAAATATAATACAAAATAGATAAAATTATAACAAAATCTCTCTAAAACAATCCTATAAATAGTATACATTTTAAAAGTAATTTAATAAGACTACAAATAGATGTGCTGAAGACAGTAAATGTCTTGCCTAAAAGCCTGCTGAAAAAGATTTGTTTTTAGCCCTTTTATTTTTATTTTTTTATTTTTAACCAGGAGGTGGACTTGGCACAGTCCTTTTTCAGCCACGCCTGACATACTGTACAACATTTAAAACGTAAACATCAACAATAATTGTCATAAATAAGACAATACATTACTTACAATCACAGTTGTTAGCAGCGCATAGCTAATCAGATAAAAATTGTTTAAAACAGGTTACATTTTTAGCTATGTTAACCAACCCTATAAATTTGTCCAAGAAAGTAGGTCCAAACCAGAAAAATGTCCACTGAGGGGCCTTCCTCAGGGTCCTGAGCAATGAGTTCCAAAGCATCGGGTACGCTATTTCAAAGGCCTGGTCACCCAAAGATTTTAACCGTGCCCTTGGGACCATCAGAAGGCTCTCCTCTGAGGATCAGAGTGGGCAAACTGGAGTGTACAGATGCAGGAGCTCCCTCAGGTAGGCTGTGCCCAGTCCATGCAGGGCTGTAGAGGTTTACAAACCTATTTTAAATGGATATGCCACTTCACTGGCAACCAGTGCAGGTCACGTAGTGCCAGAGATATATGGCAAGATCTTGACAAGCCCTTGAGTAACCAGGCAGCTGCGTTCTGCAGCAGCTGCAGGCATCGTAGTTTACCCCCATTAAACCTGAGGTAGCGAGCATTGCAGTAGTCTAGCCTCGAGATCACAAATGCATGGATTAATGTGGAAAGGTCTTGGGAGAGAATAAGGGATCTGATCTGGTGGATGTTTCTAAGATGAAAAAAGCCATTCCGGACTACAGCCGACACTTGGGCCTCCATTGTCAGGCCTTTGTCTAGAATGACTCCCAGATTCTTCACCCTACTGTAGGCGAGGCTGGCGTATCAGAGCTACCAGGTCGAATCCCAGTCACTCCTACGCCAGCCGCTGATCCCCACTCCCCCTTTTGGCCTGGCTTAACCACCAATACTTCAGTCTTCTGGGGGTTTCATCTCAGCCAGCTAGAAGCCATCCAGTTTTGGATCTCAAGCCATGCAAATAGAGCGGGTTATCGTCTACACAACCGTGAAACCTGAGCCTGAACCGTCTTAATGACCATGCCTGGGATAGCATGTACATTGCAAGCAGCATTGGCAACAGGACTAAGCCCTGAGGTATGCCACAGGACAGAAACGTCTGGCTCAAGGAATAATTCCTCAGCACTGCCCTCTGAGTTCTATCCCATAAACAATACTCAAACCAGCGGATCATGGTCCCTGAACTGGTCCAGACATACACCATGGTCCACAGTGTCAGATGCTGAAGAGAGATCGAGCAGGATGAGAATTGAACACTCTCCTGTATCCTTCGCCCAGAGAAGGTCATTTAGCATCCTAGCCAGGGCTGTCTCCATGCTGTGCCTGGCTCTGAAACCCGACTGGAACGGCTCATAGATGTTAGAGGCCTCCAGGTGTTCCTCGAGCTGTAGTGCAACTGTTTTCTCAATAACCTTCCCTAAAAAGGCAAGGTTAGAGACTGGACAGTAGTTTGCCAAAGCATCCAGGTCCAAAGATGTTTTTTTCAGCAGGGTCCTTACCAGAGCACACTTACGTGCCACTGAAATCAGACAGTCCTTCAGAAAATGCCAATTTGGCGAATACTGGGCCCAGTTGGCTAACACAACTCATTAAAAGTCATGTTGGGCCCAGGTCCAGATTACAGCAAGTCGGCGGCAATGTCAAGACAATCTGGCAAACCTCTTCCACCATTACTGGCCGAAATTCTCCCCAAGATCACCTACTGCTTTCCTAGCCCAGATGCAGACCATTGCTGGGACATAAGGCCCCACTGGAGTAATACCGGCCTTAATGGAAGACACCCTATCTGAGAAGAACCGAGCGAACTCCTCACATTTCGTGGGTCTAATCTCTCTTATAGGCTCCAGACAGGCCAGGTGGAGCAGCCTGTACACAGTCTGAAAGAGCTGAGCCAGTCTTTTCTTCCCAGCAGCAATCTCTGTCTTGACAGGAAGTCTACCTTCTGAGAGATTGCCTTATGATATTCCTTATAATGTGAAGTCCAAACTAGTTTGTCCTCCACAACCTTAAACTTCCTCCAGTGATGCTCCAGCCTCCATGCCCTGGATTTTAAGTGCAATCGGCTCACCGTCAAACCACGCAAGCCGAAGCACGATACCAGGGGGGCGTACATTGACTGGCACTGGAAGGTCTAGGGCCCCAGTTATAACCCTATTATAGGCCAGCACTGCGGCCTTCACTTCCTCAGCACATTCCTGCTAGACCCTGGGTATCTATACCCTGGGGGAAATCTCTACCAAAGTGGGAACCCTCATTGTCGAACCAGGCATTGAAGTCGCCCAGTGTGAGCCATCTAGGTGACTCCAACACCAGATCCAAGATGAGGGACAAGATTTCCTACAGAAACTCCCCCTCGTGACCTGGAGGCCGGTACACAAGGAGGATTCTGCAACCTGTGTCTGGATCACAACACACAGCCACACACTCTAATAACTCATTATCCCCCACTGGGTGTGCTGTCAGGTTCAGTTCAAGTTATGAAATGGATTCGGCACCCCCCCCCCCAATTCCTCCTTGGGCAGTGCACCACCAAGAAGCCGGAGGGGCTGATGCCTCCAAAACTGGACCCACATCATCCCCCAGCCAAGTCTCAGTAATACACACCAGATTAACAGAGGAAAGAAGACCCACCATAATTACGGTTGTATTCCTCATTGACCTGGCATTGCACAGCACTGCCCAAAGTAGACGGAATGAGCTAGCCGGCCCATTGCCTATCTGCCCCCTTAGTCCAGCAGGAACCCTGTGGACAGGAACCAGACAGGGGGAAACCCCTTTCCTAACCCCAGGTCATCTCCCCCCCCCCAGATCTTTCGTCCACTTCTTTGGTCAATTCCCTCCACCCTGCACCAGTGGTATACTTCTACCAGAAGTGGGGGAGGGGTTGCGTTGAAGAGGCAGAGCTCTTTAAGTTGTGTGAGGAAGTACTGTAAGGGGCTAATCCAGCACATCTAATAATCCTGCCCTAATACCACCCAATATCTTCCCACCCCCAATGTCCTTCCCCACAACCCCAACCCCCAAAACTTCCTATAAATACCTCAACTCATGTTCTTAAGGGGGAAATAACAACATGGGGCATCCACAGATCTAGTCAGCCACTGAAGTCCAGTGTGTGGGACCCAGCAAGCCAGAGCTAAGATTAAAACAACCAAACAATATCCCAGAACAGTTCAACACCAGACACATTAGATGACAAATCCAGGCAGAACAGATCCAAATAAATCTGGGAAACAGGTCAGCCAGTCACAGTTGTTAATTAGTTATTATGATGCCAGAAACTTGTAGTCACTGAGCCAGGTAAAAGTTCTTAGTTCGTATGTTAGTTATTATTTCTTTGAAAGCTTGCAATGAACCCAGGTTCTCTCACCACCTAGGGAAAGTAGTCCAACTCCCAAGAAGGCTGCCTACTCGCATTCAAATATAATCCCCAAGTCCCAGGAAGATCTCATAGGTGCTGGCTGTGGCCATGGTCTGCTGTGTCACCAATTGAGAATCTGTACATCATCAATACAGTATTGGCTGAAAGAACGTAGGAGTCCGACCTTGATTTATCCTGCATTACACAATTCTATACAGCAGGCGCCTCAAAAACATTTACAGACCTAATATGAAAATTCCAGCTTCCCTGCACGGGCCATTTTTTATTCCTGCAGGTGAGGACCTTTTTTCCCACCCCTGGAATTGAGGAATTAGTCTTGATGGAGCAGCCAAGATCGCTTTAATTTGATGAGGACATGGGCCTGCAGGAAGAGGGTTGTGTTTCAGCATTGTGTAAAGCCCTGGGCTGGCCCGCTGGCACAGCAGTTAGCACTACCACTTACGATGCTGATGACTGGGGATTGGGAGTGACCTTGGGTGTCAGGGTGCTGGCCAGGGGGAGGAGAATCGGGCATCGTAGGGACTGCTCTCCTCCTCAGAGAAGGGGGGTGACTAACGGTTGGTGCAGTAGCAACTCTGCCGGCGGGTGAGGGTCGGCATAGGGACTGTCACATTGGGGGCATGGCATGGACAGCGGACCGACGCACGCATGGGAGCATGTGCAGTGCCGGCATTGCACTTCCACGCCAGGGGAGAAAAAGCACCAGGGGAAAAAAAACATTCCTCTGGTGCTATGATGTCTGGCCTCACACTGGGTTCACCAGAGCTGCTCCTCTGACCTGGACTCAGTCTTCCCCGATGTGCGGGCTACACGTCGTGATGTAGCCTAGAAGAATGGGTAGGAGTTGAGCAACGGAGCTGTGACCAGTGCGGATGTTGCTGAGGCTAGTTAGAAAGATTGGGGAACCATAGATGCAACCCCCCAGCTTAGGAGGTAGAAACAATGTAAGAAAAAAGCATTGTGTAAAGCCCTGGTACATAGAATGGCTGGGGTGGACCTAAACCCAGGAGATTTGGGAGAGGAAAGTTGGGGAAATAGGAGGACCCTGTTGGTGGGAGAATATATATATATATATATATATATATATATATATATATTTATTTATTTGTTTAACCAGGTGAGACACACTAAGCTGAAAGCTTTTTTACAGGTGCAGCCTGGGAGCACAGAAAAGTTAAGTGACTTGCTCAGGGTCACACAGTATACAAGTGGAAGCTGTGGGATTCAAACCCAGGTCTGGTCTGCTGGATGTCACCCGATTTGCAGCTTAGAGCCTTAAACCACTGTGCTATACTGCCTGATATGGGTCAATATACGCAACATAGCAGCCTTGCATACTGTTGATGGAGTGAATTCCAGTGGAAGCGGACTTTTTAAGAGTTATGATTTTTGCTAAATCCAAACATTTCAGAACCAAAAACTCAGATAGGTGCTGTCAGGAATATGGAGATAAACCCCGTGGCACATTTTCTGGCAGTGCCAAGTGGTAGCTGCCTTCTGGAATCAAATAGGAGGATGTATAAAAGATACTCTAGCGTTGGAGGAGCAATTACAGTTTGAATCTTCCAAGAATCAGTCTTCTCCATAGATTCCCATTAATGGGTCTAAACCGGAGGTGCTAGGACTTTGCGGGAGCCAGAACCTTCTGATGGGGGCTGATGATGTGAGTAGGCCTCGCACACATGGCACCACACAAGCCCACTGGTATACAGCGGCACAAGCCCCCAACCACCTCATTTCCTTTTTTCTCTGCGTTCAAGTGCACAGCAGCAGTAGTGCTGCTCTCCTCGTCAGGGCTAGAACTTCACGTCTGTGTGACGAAAATATTCTGTTTGTACGGTTTTAGATTAAATTTCACTCGAGTTTTTTATTTTTGTCAGTTTATTAGTTTAATATTTCAGTTTCATTTTCTTTCAGTCTTACCTTTTGCAAATGGTATACGACCATGGAAAAAGATATGAGAAACATAGAATCTGTCGGCAGATAAGGACCATACCGACCACCTAGTCTGCCCATTTTCCTACTTGGTTTGGCAATCCCTGCTCTTATCTGGACTGCCTTTCACCCGCTCTGCTGTACAGCAGGGTACCTTTATGCTTATCCCATGCACTTTTGAATCCCTCTACTGTTTTTGCTTCCACCACCTCCACTGGTAGGCTGTTCCACAGACCCGCCACCTTTTCTGTGAAAAAATACTTCTAGGGACATAGATATGTTGTTCAATCCACACTTCATGGCAGGTTCCTTGCCACTTTAAATCTTGCCAGAAGGTCTTCAAGCTGGCTCCTCGCACCCACCCGGGTGGTAAAACTCTCGGCTCTGCCCCATGACGCCAGATCTTCCTTACCGTTTGGAAGCTCAGGTTCCCTCCTTAGCGTTCTTTGTTTTAGGCCTGGATCCAAACTAGTCGGTTAAACCGAAACTTATTCTTAAATTTTCTAGACTTCGGTCTGTTTCTTCCTTCGGGGCTGCGATGGATAAGTCGACTCCCGGTTTTCGGCGGTGCCCATGCAGGCAGAAGATGTCTCAGATCGATCTGCACTCCACGTGTGTCTGTTGCCTTGGACTCGATCACGATCCGCAGGCCTGCAAATTGTGCAAGTCCTTCTCGCTCAGCGTCCTCGAAGACCGTGCTGCCAGACTCCAACTTGGGCGCCCCGAGAGACGTGTTCCTCCGGTGAAGTCAAAGGAGACCTGTTGGGCGGTGTCCGCGTCGACGGGCTCGGCTGAGCAACTTGAGCAGATGATCGCCCTCGAGGAGGAGGCGGCCCAGGCCGCATCTTCATCTTCCTCGGTTGCAGCATTTATCCTGCTCTCCTTGGGCTCCTCCTACATGGCTTCTTTTAAGGAGCTTTGTCAATCCCTCTCTACAAAAGGTGAGGGTCCATCGGGACATTCCTCTCGGTCCAAGAAGGAGGACTCGAAGGGTAAGCCCCACTGTCGGCGTTGGTGGGAGTGGGAGGGTCCCCTTCCCGGAGTTGACACTCGACCTGGTCGAGGAGTTGCGGCTAAAGGCCACTGGCTTCATGGTGTCCCGGCAGGTCAGCCGGCGAGACACCCTGTTGGCGATGGTTGAATTTTCTCGACCGTCAGATGGGCTGTCGACTGGAGAAGTCGACAACCCTTCTTCACCGGTTCCCCTGGTGGAAACCGAGGAGTTGCCTGCGCCTCCTGTGCCAGAGTCCCCGGTTAAGATTCCTGAGCTGAGGGAGGAACGGGTTTCCCCCACTCCCTCCCAGACCCACTCTTGGACCTCTTCTCGGTCCAGCCGATCCCACCGACACCAGTGGTCTCGGCACCGAGGAAAGCGGTGGCACCGCTCGTCCTCATCATCTTCCTTCTCAGAGGAAAGGCTTCGGCACAAATTGCGTCGACGCTACGAGGACTTGATGTGGCAGCAGCTCCTTCTGACCGGGAACAAGCCGACCCCGTCGCCTTCCCTGGCCATTAAGTTGCTGTCACTTGAGCAGTCGAAACAACCCCTTGTGGTCATCGAGGAGCCGAAGCTGGCGCCAGTTGTTCGGCCGAAACCAGCTGCGCCACCCATCATGGTGGAACCCCCGCCTCCACATCCAAAAACTAGGGCTCCGACCAAGGATTCTCGGTCAGGTCATGGGTTGCCCCATCGGTTGTCGGTCACCCTTACTCCCGATCACCCTCTGCAGGTGGAGGGTGGCTCAGGCCCTCGGCATCTGTTTGCAGACTCCTCAGAGTCTGACGATGACTCTTCCCTGTTCTCCAGGCCTCTCGACCTGGAGTCCTCTGGGGGACAGTTGGTGGATGAGAGCCCATCCTCATTCATGGGATTACTTTGGCTCATCTTAGAATCTACTGGGATGAAGCTCGAACCCGTGTCAAAGCAGGCCAAGTATCCCCTCACGGAGATACTGGACCGAGGGAATTCTCCTACGGAGGCCTTTCCTGTGGCCAAAGCCATTGTTGGCCTGGCCCTGGAGTTATGGCAGCGGCCGGCTTCTTGTCCAGCTCCCTTGGCCAGGATGGCCAGGAAGTATGCCATTCCCACCGGCTCACTCTCCAGATTCTCGGAGCACCCCTCTGCTGAGGGGTTGGTGACCAATAGTGTTTCCGGCACTCTGGAAATGCTTGGGATGTGGACAAGCCACCGGATAAAGAGTCCAAGAAACTGGACTACCCTGGGCATAAAGTTTACGCTGTGTTCTCCTTAGGCCTTCGTCAGGCCAGTTCGGCTGTACTGATGGCACCCTTTCCCCATGCCCTTTTTGGCTCCCTGGATGAGGTGATTCCTCATCTCCCGGCTGACCTCCAGACTACGGTCAAGCAGGTGCGGGATCAGGGAAGGGCGGTGGCAAAGCGACAGCTCCAAACTGCTCTCGACATTGGAGACTCTTGTGCCTGGTCAGTAGTGGTCGCAGTGGCCATGCTCCGCAGAGCTTGGCTGCGGATCTCCATCTTCACGGCGAATACCCAGCACAAGCTGACAGACGTTCCCTTCCTTGGTACCAACTTGTTCGGGCTGGGGGTGGAAGGCCATCTCCAGAGAATTGAGAAGTCCAATGCCACCTTGGACTCGGTCATGTCTCCCCAGAAGGCCAAAGGCCGCCAGCAGCAGCGTAAGCCCTTTCGGCCTTCTGCCCCTGCGGCACGTCCAGCCCAGCAACACCAGCATCAGGGCGAGCAGGTGCACACTTGGCACCCCAAAGCCAAGCCTGCAGCTTCCTCCAGCAGGAAGCTGGGAGGAAAAGGTCCAGGAGGTCCCTCGGCCGGTCCTTCCTCCAAGCCTGCCCAGTGATGGGTTGAGGGGTGTTGCCCCCAGCCTTGTCACTCCCCCCCTGGGTTCCCCCCATGGGAGGATGGCTCTGCCACTCACTTTCCGCCAGGTCCGCTATCACCGCGGACCGCTGGGTGTTGGAAGTGGTAGGGAAAGGTCTGCCTCTGGAATTCGAGCAGGCCCACCCTATCGGGCCGTCACCCCACGGGGGGCTATGGGGTCCGCAGCCTCTCTGTCGGCTCATCGAGCCGACATTGCTCTGCTCCTCCAGAAGGAGGTGATCAGGGAGATAGCGGATCCTCCACCAGACCCAGGGTTTGTGTCCATGTATTTCCTGGTCCCAAAACGGACGGGGGGCTTGCGCTCCATTCTAGACCTACACAACCTAAACAAGTTCCTACGGTCTCGAACCTTCAGGATGGTCACTCTGGCACAGATCTTTCCATCCATGGAACGAGGCATGTGGTTCTGTTCTCTGGACCTCCAGGACGCGTTCTTTCACGTCCCAATCTGTCCGTCCCACCAGCGATTCCTTCGCTTCAGAGCGGAGGGGTCCCTTTACGAGTTCCGGGCCATGCCTTTCAGCCTTTCTTCAGCTCCCAGGGTCTTCACCAAATGCATGGCAATGGTGACAGCATTCCTGCGGCACCGAAGGGTCTGGGTGTACCCTTACCTGGATAACTGGCTGATTGCAGCCCCCTCCAGGCTGGAGGTGGAGCGGTCCAGGGATCTGGCCCTCCAGATCTGCTCTCAGATTGGCCTCCTCATCAACGAGGCCAATTCGGAACTCATGCCAATGCAGGTGATTCAATTCATCGGGGCAGAGCTCGACTCTCTTAGAGCCAGAGCATGGCTCCCGACGGACAGGGCCGAGGTTCACTCCTCCTTTGCCCAATCATTTCTGGTTGGGCAATTGCGCCCTGCCTGGAACTTCCTGTGCCTCCTGGGCCTCATGGCGGCCTGCACCAGCGTGGTCCAGTGGGCCCCGCTGGCACATGTGTCCCCTTCAATTGGGGCTGGCCCGCCAATGGTCACAGCGCTCCGGTCCTCTGGACCAGCCAGTGGCGGTGACCCAGGAGATGTGGAACGCTCTCCAGTGGTGGATCGTTCCAGGTCATCTGCACGAGGGCATCCCATTTGTCCGCCCCGAGCCGACAGTCATTCTAATGACCGATGCCTCTCTGATGGGTTGGGGTGCCCATCTGGGGGAGCACAGAGTGCATGGCCTCTGGTCCCCTCAGGAGTCTCTATGCCACATCAGCCTGCTGGAGCTTTGAGCGGTCCGACTAGCCCTCACCGCCTTCGCTCCGTTTGTACAGGGTCAAGTGGTCCAGGTCCAGATGGACAATACCACGACCATGTACTACCTAAAACCGCCAGGGCGGGACGCACTCCTTGCCCCTTTGCAAGGAAGTTCTCCGCACTTGGTCTCTTGTGAGCAGACTGGAGGCAGATCGCCTAGCCATCCATGTGGCGGGAGCCTCCAACACTCTGGCCGATGCCCTAAGCTGGATAGGTGCTGCATCTCACGAGCGGTCTCTCCTGCCGGAGATATTACATGATCTATTCTTCCACTGGGGCACTCCTCAGGTGGACTTGTTTGCCTCCAGGGAGAATGCGAAGCTGAGGCTGTTTCATGCCCGCCCCCCAAGCAGGACTTGCTGCAGGGGGTTGCCTTCTCGAGGCCGTGGACCCTGGGCCTCTTCTACACCTTTCCCTGGATCCACAAGGTGCTTCTCAAGGTGAGGAGGGACAAGGTGCAGGTGATTCTGGTAGCCCCGGACTGGCCCCACCAGTTCTGATATCCAGATCTCCTCAGCCTCAGCTCCAGGCTCCCGAGGCAGCTTCCAGCCCGCCCGGACTTAATCTCAGTCAACCAGGGGAAGGTACTCCACCCGGACCTTCAATCCCTGCACCTGACGGCCTGGTTCCTGAGCAGCTAGAGTTCCAGGCCTTGGGTCTTTCCGACGAGGTCCTCAACGTTGTTGAGGCATCCCGTAAGGAGTCGACCAGAAAATGCTATGCCTTCAAATGGAAGAGATTCTCCATTTGGTGTCAGGATAAGAGTTTGGACCCTTCCTCCTGCTCCTTGGCCAGCATTCTGGACTACCTATGGTCCCTTTCTCAGCAAGGGCTTCGGTCGACGACCCTTAAGGTGCACCTGGCAGCCATCTCTGCTTACGGGGCCTAGGCCGGAAAGCAGTCGGTGGCGCAGGAGAAGGTGGTCGGGCGCTTTTTCAAAGGCCTTGATCACATATCCCCTCCAGTGTGAGAACCTCCACCTCCGTGGGATCCTACTGCTGGTATTGGCTAAGCTTATAAGGGTGTCATTCGAACCGATGCACAGGTGTGACATCTCTCACCTGTCGTGAAGACCGCCTTCCTGGTGGCTATCACATCAGCCAGAAGGATGGGAGAGCTCCAGGCGCTCTTCATCGAGTCTCCTTATGTGGTCTTCCACAGGGACAAGGTTGTCCTGCACCCCACCCGAAATTCCTTCCAAAGGTGGTGTCGGAGTTTCACCTTAACCAGGTGTTGACTCTGCTGGTGTTTTACCCCAGTCACACCTCGGAGGCCGAATATAGGCTCCATACTCTGGACCCTAGAAGAGTGCTCTCTTATTATAAGGAGCAGATGACTGAAGTTCGGGGAGAGGTTCGCCAGCTGTTTGTCACCTACGCTGAAGCCGCACCTGGCAGACCTGCAGCCAAGCGGACGTTAGGCAGGTGGGTCGCCTCCTGCATAGATCTCTGCTATAGGTTGGTGGGCATGGAGCCTCCCCGAAGGATAAGAGCTCATTCTACCCGCCATACCGCTGCTTCCAGGGACGTCCCTATCCAGGAAATCTGCAGGGCTGCTACCTGGAAGTTGGCACACACCTTCATTACCCACTACCACATCGATCTTCAGTCACGCCGGGATGCTGGTTTTGGGACCTCTGTTCTCCAATCCTTGTTTCCTAGATAGGGGGTGTGCGCCTTGCCCCCCTCCTCCCGGAGAACTGCTAGGAGTCTGCCATGAAGTGTTGATTGAACAACATATCCATGTCCCTAGAAATATAAGTTACTCACCTGTAACAGGAGTTCTAGGAATAGTATATGTTGTTCATCCACACAACCCACCCGACCTCCCAGGCTTCGACGCACAACCTGGCTTCCAGCGGATTAGATCTGGCTTCATGGGGCGGAGCCGAGAGTTTTACCACCCGGGTGGGTGGGAGGAGCCAGCTTGAAGACCTTCCGGCAAGATTTAAAGCAGCAAGGAACCTGCCATGAAGTGTGGATGAACAACATATACCATTCCTAGAACTCCAGTTACAGGTGAGTAACCTGTATTTTCATCGTTGGTTACCTACTACCCCCAAGTCCACATACTGTATACTGTTCAAAGCATTCATAATTCATAACTTTCAGTGTGCAAAACACAAATGAAAAATTATGATATACATTACATGTTCAGAACGTGTACAGTATATGAACCATTTTAGTAGACTCTTTTTTTACAGATTGTTTCTGAAAGTCTTTTTTTAAAGCAAAACAGGAACATAATTTGTACAGACTTCTTATTCTAAGTGGGAATGGGTATAAAATAGGACATAAAATCATAGCAGGCCAAATAAAGATGGTTTTATATTTCCCTTTTGTCAAAAATAAATAAATACTTTTTACTGCCCAGCAGATTTGATTAAATAAATCAAGTGCTGTGAGATGCGATTCCCAAAGAATTACTATCCCCTCCAGAATTGGTCATTGAGAACTCTTGTTACTATTCTGGGGAACTTTCGTTTGAAATTGGAAAGATTATTAATTTTTGTGAGGGGCAGCATATTTTTTTTTTTATTACTTATTCAGGAATAGTGTTTCCATTACCTTACTCACACCTTTAATGTTAAAATTAACGCTCTATTTTTAATAGCAGTCAGTCACGTATACAGTTTTTTGCCGATCGTTCACAGCTGCAACCATTAAATACGCAAAGGTACTAAATTCTGAGCAGCCTAGGGGCCAATAATACGGATCTGATGTATTAAATATAGGATAAAGTAGGGGTGCGGTGTGTTTTACTCGAATTTAACACACACGCTCGTTGTTGGATGGCACATAAACCCCGAGGGCGAAGCCCGAGGAGTTTATGCTAGCCATCCAACAACGAGGGTGTGTGTTAAATTAGAGTAAAACACACTGCACCCTATATTTTATTTTATATAATTGAATGGGTTGCATTTTTTCCATTGAGAGGTATGAAAATGAATGAAACAGTCTTACCTTGTCTCGTGGATTTTGTTCATTTGGTAAAATGTGGAGTTTGTAACGATTGAATAACAGTAAAGTAGCCTTAAGAAGTTTTTAAAACTGGTACAGCGGGAATTTAACTAACTTTACCGGCAAAGAGAATAAAAAAAAACATCCGTTTCAGTCTTCCGGTTGCTTTTTTTAGGTCACTACAGGCGTTGCTAGGTGTTGCTTAGCAGTGGAGTCTTGTAACCTGCAAAGGGTGGGGAAAAGGTGATAGAAAAGTTGGGAGAAAGCTTCGTTTTCTTTTTGTTTGTTTGTTTTTTGAGGTAGTACAGGAAAAGAGAAAATATCTTGTCTCACAGCGGCTCAGGAGGTGAGTGTTTATTGCTAACTGAATTCATGAGGGACACTGTTTGTAACAGTCTTGAGCTGCATTCGTCTCAAGCATTTTCCCATTGAAAAAAGGCGCGTGAATGCCGTAACGCCTACTCAGGTGTTACGGTATTTAATGCACGCTTTTTTCCATGGGAAAAAACGGAAACCCATTAATTATGATCTTTTTGCACCACAAGAGAATACAGGATCCATCTGTAGGAAGTATTTCTTATGCCTGTCTGGGTCATTTGCTGGGTTTGACAGTTGCAAAACAAATGCAGTTCAGTGCAGAACAGGGTTATACTGTGTTGCTAAGGCAGCTACAGTAAATCTTTTCATCAGTCATCATGGCCACTATAAGAAATCATTCCATAAGTGAAACCTTTGCGTAATAGTCACCCTCTCCTGGAAAGTGTAACTAATACTTTTGATTTCATGAAGAATGAAGATTCTCTGTGACAACAGATGCAATAATTTCTCTTGTAGCCATCAGTTATAGTATGCTGCTCCAAAAATGCAGTTTTACTAAATTACCTAGCTAATTTAAGTAGATCATAACATAAAGTATGGTGCTGGTAGGAAGTGGCTGTTTTTATTACTTTAAACTCCAAAACAGTCTAGTAGCTGCCCCCCAATCAGTTAAAACTTTCTGTAATGATCTAATTAAAATCACTAAATTATTTAGTAAAACCGATTTTTGAGTCAATGTCTTTGACATTTTAATTATTTGCTTTTGTTTTTCATTTAACTTTCTGACTACCTCACAGTTCCTCTAGTGTCTGTTCCCTCTTCCTTCCACTGCAGCTTTGTTTGCTTCCTCTCAATGAATGTCTTTCCATGCTTTTCTAACTTTGCAAAAACAGAGTGTAGATGCTCTGTGACAGCAGGTGCAAGGATTTCTCTTGCAGCTGTCAGTTATGCTGCTCCAAAAATCAGTTTTACTAAATTACTTTGCAATTTTAAGTAGATCATGGCACAAAGTATAACTGATTGGATGTCAGCAACTAGACTGCTTCGTTGAAATCGTTATTTGTATAGCAGTATTTTACTTCTGAATACAGGTTCTGTGATAGGAAAAAAATGTGCCGAGGTTCTCTCCGATCATGCTGACATGAAGTGCCTGTTTTTATTAATTACTTAATCACATTTTCTGTAATGATACTTAATATCATTAAGTAATTTAGAAAAAAACATGATTTTTAGAGAACCATAACTTTGACAGCTACAACAGAAATCCTCACATCTGCTGTCATGCAGAATCTGCAGTCTTTATTTTTAAGAACAATTTGCATGTGATAAAAGGGCTGATTGTGCTTTCTTTTGATCAGGCTCTTATTTACTTATTTTTTTTTTTACTTTATGTTTATTGTTTTTCTTCAGCAAAACATACAGTTAATAATCCTGATGTAATACATTAGAATTTTGGTCTGCCATTTTGAGGGCGCCACCCTTCTTAATACAAACATTAATAAGTCTGTCTCACAACTATAAGATACGTCATGGGGGTACATTAAAGAATTGTAAAGACCTAAAGTTAAATAAACAATTACCATGATATAAGCTATGTATCTTGAGCCCATGAGCGGCATGCTTTAAAATTAAAAATTCAAAGACATTAAGAGTACATAAATTCTGTCTCTAGAATGACTAACAACGCAGTATGCAGTAGCCAAAATTATTGTACCATACTAGTACTTCACGATGCAGATTATAAACGAAGCTCCAACAAAAATACTTGTCCCCGAGTTAATAACTTTGAAATCCTGTTACCTAATCAAACATACAGTTACTATTTGAGTCCTAAAAATAAGACCCAGAAAGGCAAAAAGAAACTCCCTCCCTTCCCCACAAAAGCTTTTATTACCTCAGTCCAGTCTCATTTAAGAGTCTAAGTTTTTCTTAGTGCACAAATCTGGCAATAAGGGAGGTTAACTGTTCATTCCCAGGAACTTTAATTTAACAGACCTGAAGTTTTCTTAAAACAAAAATGTCCTTTAAGTGTCCAAGTCATCTTCATCCTCTGTACACGACCTGGAGGACTCCCGTCTTCTTCCACACGGTTTGCGAACTTTTGGGCCTACTTCAAAGCGTCAGCTGGATCTGAAAAGATAAATACCTTGCTCTTGTGTGTCAGCCTCAATCTTGCAGGAAAAAGCATGTTATGCGGAATATTTGCAGCTCGCAGCATCGCCCTAGTCCCATCGAATTTCTTTTTTTTTTTTTGCCGAGTTGCAAAACTTAAATTAGGGTATAGAGACACTCTTTCTCCGTTGTGCAGAAGGGATCGTTTTTGCCTGGCCAAAGATAAGATAAAATCTCGAGTGCCCATACTGTCCAGGACCGCTACTATCGTCCTTGGAGAGTCTGTATTGTTGAGCCTGCTCCAGAAAGACACTCGGTATGCTTTCTGAATTCCCCATGTCATTTCTTGTAAGGGCTGTCCCAGTTGTTGCTCTAGCCAATCTTTTAAAAATAGGCTCAGATGATCTCCCTCACTGCGTTCCTGAATACCAGTTATCCTGAGATTTGTAGCCCGGGCCTGGTTCTCTAGATTTTCAAGACGGGCCCGCAAATGAGAATTCTCTTTTAGTAGGTTCACAGCCATCCCCATCGCAACTTCCGACTGCTTTTTTGCTTCACTCGCCTCCGTCTTCATTATTCCCGAATCTGTCTCGAGGAGAGTTACCCTATTTGTAAGGGCATCAAAGCGCTTTGAAAGTCCTGCCATTGACGCTAGCATTTGATTCATCTTTTGGCCCAGCGTCTGCAGCGTCTCCTCCTCACTCTCCATACTAGATTCTAAAGGTGATCGGCCATGCATCGATCGTGCTGCTGATGCGCCTACATTTGATATACTCCTGGTGCTCTCCCCACTTGCCTTATCTTTCTTGGGGTTCCCCATTTCAGGTCTATAAAGGCTCCGATGTTCTTTTCTGTGTGAATGATTAGGTTAAACTTGTTTTAAATCCTTAGAAGCTTAACTTTATTTTCCAATTTTGAAGAGCTTCCAAATCCTGCGGCCATACTACTCGGGCTCCACAGCACCCCCCTCCCCTTTTGATCAGGCTTGGTGTTTTCAGTGACCCTACCTCGTTACCCGCTTTGATTACTATTTGAATGTCTTACTGTTTGGATGTCATCTGGTAACAGTCAGTTTAGGGTACGTACGAGAGTTAAGAACGAAGGTATCAGACAATCCATCTCCACATGAGTTTGCTTGCTAACATGAGTCAGAAGTTTGGGGCATCTTGAGAGTAGAAAAAAAGCAAGGTCAGCTCCCAGGGTGGGGGCTGACCAAATGAGCAGACACGAAAGACCGTTAGGCCTATTCTGCTGGCATTTTAGTATGTTAGTATAACCAGAGATTGGAGCCTTCACCTTATTAAAGGCAAATTCAGTGTGCTTGCCACATAAAACACCAACTTTGCGTCTTCACAGTGTCATGTTCAGCAGTTTGTTTACCGCACTTGAGAGTTTTCTGACACTAGAAGCTACAGTCAAAATCATGTTTTGCAAACTTTAAATCATGCTCAGTTTATTAACATATTGACAGTTAATTTCATGCCACTAGGCGACTTTTGGCCCAATGGACTCTCTTGCCAGTTTAAAGATTAGTGGAAACACATCAGAAAAAATAACCACAGGAGCCGGAATGAATTTCAAAAATTGTGTTTAATAACGGTTAAGGTGTATTGAATCAAATGAATACATCAAAATCATTAAATTTTCCCTTTAAAGATCGACTCTGGATACGAAAAAGACGTTCAGTACAGCCTAAAATTACATTACAGTAAGAACACACCTAATAACCTACCGACCGAAAATAAGCTTTCTGGCGCCATCTGCAGATTAATTGGGGAGGGGGGAAATCGATTATGCTACAGACCAGCTGTATTGCTGGGATGGCTCATGGTTGCCACCTCTTGGATAAGTCAGAAAGTGCATTTAAAAAACGTCCTTACTCGGACTTTCCTCACTGCGATAATAAGCTACCGCATCTCTTCCTCACCGCATGAGCTGGGAAACTTCTCAGTAACTACCACTGTATGTATATATATATATGTGTGTGTGTGTGTGTGTGTGTATGTATATATATATATATATATATATATATGAGTGTGTGTCTATATATATATATAGACACACACACATACCTATATATATATTTTTTTTCATGGCAAAACTCTGCTTAATGCATCAGTTAGGGTTGTTCCACAGCAACAAAAGTGAGGAAATTCGATGTTAGGGTTCCCACCCCCTACACCCCACCCTACCCTGCCCCCACCAACAGGTATCTGGGTGTGTGTGAAGATCATCGGTCCTAACTCTTACCCCATCCAATGTGCAACCAAGCTGAGATGGTGCAGTATAGGAGAATGGGGTGAGAGTTGGGACCGATGACCCCAACGCACACCCCAGTGCCTGTTGATGGGGGCCAGGTGGGTGTGGGAACCCTAGCATCGAATTTCCTCACTTTCATCGCTGTGGAACAACCCTAACTGATGCATTAAACTGAGTTTTTTGCCATGAATTTCCCTTCTTTTTGAGAATGTGCACTATAAATAGTGAAGTAATGGCAACGCAAGTGCAAACGTTAATGTACATGGTGACGCAAACATAAACGATAATGCAAACAGTAATACAAACACAAGCGCAAATGTTAATGAAAACAGAAACACAAACGCAAGTGCGTACGGAAACGCAAACTGTAACACACATGGGCACAGTAACGTAATTGGAAACGCAGACAGTTACAGTAACAGCAACGATGACGCCAAAGGAAGCACAAACAGAAACGCAAATGGAAGCGTGTATGCAAACACAAATGGAAATACACATGGTGACGCAAAAGGAAATGCAAACAAAAACAGTAATGGAAA
Source organism: Neoceratodus forsteri (assembly GCA_016271365.2). NCBI lineage: Eukaryota > Metazoa > Chordata > Ceratodontiformes > Ceratodontidae > Neoceratodus > Neoceratodus forsteri. The sequence goes on along the minus strand of JADMNL010000022.1, from coordinate 535,180,520 downwards.
TGCAAATGTTAAGTTACGCAAATGCAAGCGCAAACGAAAATGCAAAGGGTAACGCACACAGTGGCATAGACGGGAATGGTAATGCAAACGGAAATGCAAATGTGTATGGAAACACAAATGGTAATGCACACGGTCATGGTACCGCAATAGGAAACGCAAATGCTAACGGTAACAGAAATGATGATGCCAAAGGAAATTCAAACAGAAGCGCAAACGCAAATGGTAATGCACACAGTGATGCAAAACGAAATGCAAACAAAACCAGTAATGGAAACATAAATGTTAACAGTAACACAAGCGCAAATGAAAACGCAAAGGGTAACGTACATGGTGGCATAGACGGGAATGGTAACGGAAATGCAAGCACGTACGGAAACACGCACGGTCATGGTGCCGCAGTAGGAAATGCAAATGCTAACGGTAACAGCATCGATGATGCCAAAGGAAATGCAAATGCAAACGGAAGCGCTTACGCAAATGCACACGGTAACGCAAAACAAAACACAAACAAAAACAGTAATGGGAACGCAAACGTAAACGCAAAGGGTAACTCACACGGTGGTGTACACAGGAACAGTAGCGCAAACGGAAACACAAATACTAAAGTGCACAGTCACGGCACCGCAATAGGAAATGCAGATGCTAATGGTAACAGCAATGATGACGGCAAAGGAAACGCAAATGCAAATGGAAGCACGTAGGCAAACGCAAATGGTAATGCACATGGTGATGCAAAACGAAATGCAGACAGAAACAGTAATGAAAACGCAAATGGTAACAACGCAAGCGCAAACAAAAAGGCAAAAGGTAACGCACACGTGGTGTAGATGGGAAAGCTAACACAAACGGTTACGGAAACGCAAGTGGGAATGCTAACTGTAACAGTAACGAAAACGCACACCCTTTTTTTTTTTTTCACCAACAGCTGCATAGAGAAACACAGTGAATACAAAGAATGTATACATAAATAATGGGGCTCAGAGCAGAAAATGAGCACTTGGAATACTAAATTGCTTATATCTCAGGAACCATACGACGTAGAAATTTTTTTTTAATTTCATATAAATTCTAACTTTCCTGGCTAGTTTTGTGCTTAGCCTCCTAGTGGAGGGCTAAGCATGTTTATGACGAAAAGTCCGTATCTCAAAGCGTTTCCGAGAAAGGCACGGCGGATGCCGCAGTGTTAGTCTGTGGGGAAAAAGCATCAGTTTTGGAGTACCGTAACTTTTCATCCATGCAATATTTTGTCACTAAACCACCATAAGGCACATCTGTGGGATGTTGGCTTTCTTCCCTCCACATTTCAGCCCAAAAGACCAAACCGTTGTTTTACAGCAGGGTGGCAAATAATTCCTGTAATTTTGGGCATAGTATCACAAATCACGACACTTTCGCAAATGAAATCATGAAAGTGTCATGAGAGCGGCACTACCTTGCGACACTACTTTTTACAAAAATTTCAAAAACATATTTCTGGGGTGTTTAACCCCCCAAAAAAGACATGGCTAGCATCCTCAGGGTCCAACTAGGTGAACACAAAAAGAATCGTGTCCCTAGAGGGTCCCAGATTTAAATGCAAACATTTCTGTGACCAGTAACAAAAAATGGCTGACTCATGACACTACAGGGGTCATTTGCGACACTAAAAACTGCATTTGTAACACTGTTGAACTTTTTGTTAACTTTTCCCATTGACTATAATGGGAAACTTGTTTTTTGAATAACGTTTGAACCGTTTAATATTTTTTCACGAAATCTTCGAAAGGCACATCAGGGACCCTGGCCGCATGTTTCCCGAAGTTTTCAGACCGGTCGCACAAACCGTGCAACCTGTAGCCACGAGCAAAGAATGTGCAAAAAAGCGTAAATGTGCTATGGAATGTCGCTTTTTAACTCTGCAACTGTATATCTGACCGTTACGAAACTTGGCAGATCCAGAGATCTATGGTACCGCTCTGTGCCTGCCAAATTTCAGGCAAATCCATTGTACGGTGGCAAAGTTATTAAGATGCAAAATTTCACACTTAACCTTAAATGGAGTACTCATAGATACATAGATACATAGACAGTGTCGGCAGATAAGGGCCTATGGCCCACCCAGTCTGCCCATTTGAGCTTGTAAGTTCAGTTTGTTTTCCTAGAAGTCTGTTGCACCTTACCCCTGACCTCCAGAATTCCTTTATGTCTATCCCATGCATTCTTAAATCCCGTGATTGTTTCAGCCCCCACCACTTCCTCTGGCAGGGTGTTCCACTTGTCCACCACCCATTCTGTGAAGAAATTCTTTCTCATGTTTCCTCTGAATCGTCCTCCCTCAACTTCATCTCATGCCTCTAGTCCTGGAACATCTTTTTCGCTTAAAATAGTGTTTTCCTGCACCCTGTTCCTCCTGTAAGATACTTGTATGTCTCTATCATATCCTCTCTCCTCCTCTCCTCCATGGAGTACATGTTCAGTTCCTTCAACCTGTCTTCATAGGACTTGTGATGCAATCCATGCACCATCTTTGTTGCCCTCCTCTGAACCTTCTCTACCCTGTCTATGTCCTACGTAGGTATGGTCTCCAGAACTGTACACTGTACTCCAGGTGGGTCTCACTAGTGTCTTGTATAGCGGAATTATGACCTCCTCTTCCGGCTGGTAATGCCCTGCCTATACATCCCAGCATTCTATTTGCTTTACCTGCTGCCTTGTCACACTGTTTCCCTACCTTGAGGTCATCAGAGATGACAACCCCAAGATCCCTTTCCTGCTTGGTGCATGCTATATCCTCACCCCCAACTGATATATGTGCCAGGGTTGTGCCCCATATGCATTATCTTGCACTTCTTTGCATTGAATTTCAACTGCCAAACCCTGACCATTCTTCAAGTTTCTGCAGGTCGCTTTCATTCTGTCTACACCCTCTGGTGTGTCTACTCTGTTACAGAGCTTTGTGTCATCAGCGAACAGTGAAATTCTGCCTTCTAGGTCCTGCGCCATGTCACTGATGAAGATGTTGAATAGGAACGGTCCCAGCACTGATCCCTGTGGTACCCCACTGGTCACTCTTCCCTCTGTGGAGTGACAGCCATTTACCACCACCCTCTGTGTCCTGCCACCCAGCCAGTTGCCTACCCACCACACTACTGTCCTGCCCACACCCATATTCCCCAGTTTGTGTAATAGTCTTCTATGTGCACAGTGTCAAAGGCCTTGCTGAAGTCCAGATAGGCCATGTCCACTGCCCTCCCTGATCCACCTCCCTAGTCACCCAGTCAAAAAATTCAATGAGGTTGGTCTGACATGACCTCCCCCTGATGAAACCATGCTGCCTTGGGTCCTGTAGTCCATTGACAACCAGATGTTCCACCAATCTCTCCTTCAGTAGTGCTTCCATGATCTTCCCCACTACCGAGGTGAGGCTGACTGGTCTGTAGTTCCCTGCTTCCTCTTTGTTCCCACTTTTGTATAAGGGGACTATCTGCTGTCCTCCAGTCTTTGGGTACCTCCCTGTTTCCAGTGATCGGCTAAACAGGATAGCCAGAGGTTCAGTCACCTCTTAGTTCTTTGGGACCTAAGGTGCACCCCATCTGGCCCCATTGCTTTATCAACTCTTATTACTCAGTTCCTTCAGGACCTTTTCCGTAAATGGACTTGTGTCCATTTCTGCACCATTCTCACCCCTTGTACTCCCTTCAGACCCATTACCCTCCTCTTCCTCAGTAAAGACTGAGCAGAAATACCTGTTCAGTATGTCAGCTTTACTGTTGTCATCCTCCACTCGGCCCCCATCCTCACCCTTCAGTCTCACTATCCCTCCCTTTGTCTTTTTTTTTCACTTATGTACCTGTAAAATGTTTTGTCCCATCTACCCACTGATTTTGCAATGTGTTCTTCTGTCTGAGCTTTGGCTTCCCTTATTGACCTCCCTGCCTCCCTTTGCTTCTCCTGGTACTTCTCCCTATCCCTTCTGCCTGTGTCTTTTTGTATTGCCTGAATGCAATCTTTTTGGCTTTCACTTTCTTTGCTACCTCTTTGGAAAACCATAATGGTCTCTTCTTCCTTTTCCTCTTGCTAACCTGCTTAATACATAATTCTGTTGTTCTTGTAATCCCCATTTTAAATACTGCCCACTGTTCCTCAATCCCTGATTCCTGTCCCATTCCCCATAATGCCTCTTTCAAGTATCTCCCCATTTTCCCAAAGTCTGCCTCCCTAAAATCCAGGATACGTGTTTTTGTGTGGTTTGGTTCTGCTCCTTCTGAGATTTCAAACCACAATGACTGATGGTCACTGTTTCCCAGGTGCTCCCCCACTGTTACCCCATCACACTGTCCCTGTTTGTGAGCACAAGGTCCAGTATTGCCTTCTGCCGAGTTGGTTCCATGACCAGTTGCTTGAGGAAGGCACCCTGAATGGAGTCCAGGATAAATCTGCTCTAGTTGATGCTGCTGCTGGGATGCTCCAGTCCACGCCTGGAATATTGAAGTCTCCAACCAGTACTACCTCACTCTCTTGTCTGCCATCCTTGGATGGCTAGCATCGCTCTCTATCTGTTTCTTCCTCCTGGGCTGGTGGTCTATAGACCACACCCTGCAGGATGGCTGTCCCCATTTTCCTTCCAGCTTAACCCACAGTATCTCTCCCCATTTTGTTCCTCCTGGATCTCTGTGGCCCTTATGTCATTTTTCACATAGAGGCCACCCTCCTCCCTTCCTGCCTGCTCTGTCTCTTCTGAATATGTTGTAACCAGGTATGGCCATCTCCCAGTCATGGTTATCATTACACCAGGTTTCAGTGATGGCCACAATGTCCAGGTCTGACTGCACCATGACAGCCTCCAGATCTTCCATCTTGTTGCTAAGGCTCCTGGCATTTGCACACATGGCCTTCCATGATTTGACCTCCCTAGACTGTCTCACTGTTCTACTCCAGCCCTTCCTTGTTGTCATTTATCCCTGGTTCTCCTTGCTGTCTGCCCGCTCTGCTGAATTTTGCCCCTTTCTCCTTATCCACCTCTTGGACACTAATCTCCATCTTTGCACACTGCTTTGCAGAGATAGCCAGTCCTCTGGTTCACTGGTTCCACTGCTAGCTGGGGGTGAGCAGCAGGTACCTCCTTGCTGGCCTCGTTACCCTTTGCTAAGTTTAAATGCTTGTCATCGTAGCATTTAAACTTATCATTGAGTGTTGGATTCCTCCAGGATGGATGCAGGCCGCCAGGCTTGAACAAACCTCCATCCCTCCAGGTGGGTCCCCAGTCACCAATGAATCCAAACTTTCTCACAGCACCAGTACTTCAACCATGAGTTAAAGTTCCTGGTGCATGCACTCCTATGCTCTCCTTGCTCTCTCAGGTAGTACTTTGAGAAAGTGACAGAATTAGCTACTTGCTTGAGACCCTCCCCAGTTTCCTAAACTCTTCCTGAACTTCCTTTGGCTCCCCATTTGCCAGGTCATTAGTACCTAGGTGGGTAATGACATCCAGCCCACCCTCCGTCTTGCCTTCCCAGTGATCCCCAGGATCTTCCTTCCATCCCTCCATGCCGTGGCACCTGGTAGGCACCTCACCTCCCTGTCCTCCCCCTCCTGTGTTCCTAGCTGGATCCCTCTTATGATGAAGTCCCTCACCAGTATTTGCTTCCTCCTCCTCTAGGGTCCACTGCTTTCCCCGCTGAGGTCACCTCCTTGGCTAACCTCCACATCCTTTCCTTCCACTTCTCTGGGTACCTGTATTTGGTTGTCCTCGTTTGCCAGTGTGGCATATGAGTTCTTGAGTGGAATAGGATCTGGGATGTGCCTCTGCCTGACTGCTCTAACGCTCCCTGAGCCCACTGTCATCCAAGTGCTCCTTGTTCTCGGCATCCTTTGAGGCAGTTGCATTGGACTGGGTGGTCCTTGGATAGTGATGAAGGTACTCCTGACCCAGTTTACTTCCGCTCTGAGTCTGGCTACCTCATCCCGAAACCCTAACTATAGTGGCACCACTATAATATATAAAGTGTGTGTGTGTATATATGTATATGTATATTCATGGCAAAAAAATCCGTTTAATGCATCAGTTAGAGTTGTTCCACAGCAACAAAAGCGAGGAAATTCGGTGTTAGGTTGTTACTCCCACGCCTACCCCGCCCCACCAACAGGCATCGGGTGTGCGTTGAGGTAGTCAGTCTTCCTCACCCCATTCCATGTGTAAATAAGCTGAGGTGGTGCAGTGTAGGAGAATGGGGTGAGAGTTAGGACCAACGACCCCAACGCACACCCCGATGCCTGTTGGTGGAGACGGGTTGGGTGTGGGGTGCAACGGGTGGCAACCCTAACACTGAATTTCCTCGCTTTTGTCACTGTGGAGCAACCCTAACTGATGCATTAAGCAGAGTTTTTTCCCATGAATTTCCCTTCTTTTGAGAATATATAGAATTATAAATAGTGAATGTGATTTTTTTTTTGTCACATAGTAACGCTAATGGTAACGCAAAAGCAAGCGCAAATGGTAACGCACACGGTGGCGCAAACATAAATGATAACGTAAACAGTAAGAGAAATGCAAGCGCAAACGTTAATGAAAGCAGACTTGGTAGTGCTAACGGCAACAGAAACGTAAACGTTAATGAAAACAGTAACGCTAACGCCGATGGAAACGCAAACGGTAACAAAACTGCAAATGGTAACACAAAAATCAAACAGAAATGCAAATGGTAAAGGCAGCGGCAATGCAGAAGGAAACAGTAATGCAATCGACAGCAGAAACGCTACCAAAAACGCAAACGGTAGGGCCAACAGAAACACAAACGGTGACGAACACGCAAACAGTAATAGTAACACAAGTGGAAATACAAACGGTTATGGTAACAGCAACGCCGCCGCCAAAACAAACAGTAAAGCAAATGGAAACGCAAGCGCATACACAAATGCAAATGGTAATGCGCACGGTCACGGTACTGCAGTTGGAAATGCAAATACTTATGGTAACACCAAGGATGATGCCAAAGGAGACACAAATGCAAACGGAAACACAAATGGAAGCACGTATGCAAACACAAATGGTAATGCACACGGTGACGCAAAACAAAACTGAAAGAAAAACAGTAAAGGAAACGCAAATGGTAACAGTAACGCAAACGCAAACGAAAACACAAAGGGTAACGCACACGATGGTGTAGACAGGAACGCGGTAACTTTCTTGGAACTGTTACCTGTCTATGGCATGTATGAGGCTAGGGCACTCTGCACCATGGGATTCAATGACTGGTTGAAAAGCTGATGCAGAGCTCAGGGATTTGGCTTCATTGGGGACTGGGTCTCCACCTGGAGGGCTGCAGGCCTATACAGGCGCGATGGCCTGCATCTATCCTGGAGGGGAACCAGGATCCTAGGTGGTAGGTTTAAATGCTTCAGTGGCAAGCATTTAAACTAGCCAAGGTGGGAGGCACTGAAGAGGAGAAGGGAAATGCTAGCCCCCCCTCCCCAGAAAATCAGGGTAATCAGTGAGGTAAACACCAAAATAGAGCAGTCGATAGGGAGAAGGGCAGGGGTAAATGGAGAAAAAGATAAAGGCAGTAAGGACAGGGATGGGGCAAAAAGAAATAAAGCCATAAAAAAATGGAGGGTAATGAGTACCAATGCCCTTAGTCTAGGTAAAAAGCTCCCTGAAATGGTGGCCTTGATGGAAGAGGGATGCCTGGATATTGTGGCAGTCACAGAAACATGGTACACAGAGAACCGTGACTGGGATGTCAACATACCAGGGCACACAATCTACAAGAGGGACAGGGAGGGAAGAAGAGGAGGAGGAGGAGTAGCTCTCTATGTAAGGGAAGGGATAAAAGCAACAGAACTAAGGGATAAACAGGGAGGAGAGGAGGCACTGTGGGTCACCCTGGAGACTGGAAATGGCTCCACAATCCGCACAGGGGTTGCATACAGACCCCTGTCTCAGGGGGAGGAAATGGACAAGGAAATGATAGAAGGCATCCTTGGGATGGCAGAGAAAGGGGAGATATTGCTGATGGGGGACCTGAGTATGCCAGATGTTGACTGCAGCACCTTTGCTGCAGCCACATCCAAGAGCAGGGCCATTCTCGATGCCCTACAGGGGGCATGCCTCAGCTAGTTTTGGAACCCACTCGGGAGAAAGCAGTCTTAGACCTGGTACTCTCAAATGGGGATGGAGAGGGGATCTCTGATCTTAAAGTGGGTAGCCATCTGGGAACAAGCCACCACCAAACAGTGTGGTTCACGGTAAACTTAGCTGTAGAGTCAAGCCACACAAAAGTGAAGGTACTGGACTTCAGGAGGGCTAATTTTGTCAAAATGGGAGAGTGCCTCAGAAAAGCACTAGCAAACAGGCAAGAAGGTGGGGTGGAGCAACAATGGGGAAACATCAGAACCGCCATCACAGAGGCAACAAGTCTTTGTGTGAAGCAAATAAATCATAACGAAAGAAAAAAACACTATGGTTCTCAAAAGAAGTGGCGGGTAAGGTAAGGGAAAAAAAGATAGCATTCAGGAAGTATAAGGAAACACAGAAGGAGCAGGACAGAAAACTGTACCAGTTAAAGCAGAAGGAAGCGGGTAAGGCAGTCAGAATAGCAAAGGCTCTAACCGAGGAAAAGATAGCCAACTCTGTTAAGAAGGGGGATAAAATCTTTTATAGGTACATTAGGGAGCAAAGAAAGACTAAGGCAGGGATACTGAGGCTGAACAAAGAGGAAGGTGGTTGGGCAGAGAGCAACAGTGAAAAAGTAGGGATACTGAACGAATACTTCTGCTCAGTAGTCACAGTGGAAAAGCAGGGGGAAATACCTAATCCGGTCAATAGAAGCACTCTGGATAGGGGGGTTGATATTAGTTCTTTCACAGAAGAAAGAGTTCTGAAAGAACTCTTAAAACTGAAGGTGGATAAAGCAATGGGGCTTGATGGGATTCACTCCAGGATTTTAAAAGAACTAAGGGAAGAACTAGTAACACCACTGACTACCCTTTTTAATAAATCATGGGAGGATGGGGTGGTACCTGAGATCTGGAGGAGGGATGTGATTCCTCTTCACAAAAGTGGGAGCAAGACAGAGGCAGGAAACTACAGGCCTGTCAGTTTGACCTCAGTGGTAGGGAAAATGCTGGAATCACTTCTGAAGGAAAGACTTGTTGAGTACCTAGAGGCCAGTGGGGCACAGGACCCAAGGCAGCATGGATTCACAGCGGGAAGTTCGTGTCAGACAAATCTAATTGATTACTTTGACTGGGTGACCAAAGCAGTAGACCAGGGAGGGGCTGTGGACATGGCCTACCTAGACTTTAGCAAGGCATTTGACATAGTCCCGCACAAAAGATTAACAAACAAATTAGCCAGCCTGGGAGTGGGTCCTAGGGTGTAGCCTAGGTAAAACACTGGTTGGACAACAGGACACAGCGAGTAATAGTAAATGGAGTCCACAGTGAAGAAAGGAAGGTTACTAGTGGGGTACCGCAGGGTTCAGTACTGGAGTTGGTCCTTTTTAATGTCTTTATAAGTGACATTGCAGAGGGACTGGAAGGGAAAGTATGTCTCTTTGCAGATGACACAAAGATCTGCAACAGGGTTGATACACAAGGTGGGGTGGAAAGGATGAAAAGGGACTTGGCAAGGTTGGAGGAATGGTCAAATGTATGGCAGCTTAGATTCAATGCAAAAAGTGCAAAGTAATGCACCTGAGAAACAAAAACCCAGGGGAAGAGTACACAATGGGGGGTGAGATACTGACAACAACAAAAATGGAAAGGGACCTGGGGGTAGTCATAGCAGACGACCTAAAGGTGAGCCAGCAATGTGAGAAGGCAGTAAGGAGGGCTGGGGGGGATACTGGGATGCATAGGGAGAGGCATCACCAGTAGAAAACAGGAACTTGTTGGCCCACTGTACAGACAGTTGGTAAGACCACATCTGGAGTACTGTGTACAGTTCTGGAGACCCTATCTCCACAAAGACATAGGGTGGAGGCTGTCCAGAGAAGGGCAACCACAAGAAGGCATATGAAGAAAGACTAAAGGAACTAATGATGTATAGCCTCGAGGAAAGGAGGGAGAGGGGGGACATGATAGAAACTTTCAAACCACCTCAAGGGAATCAAGAAAGTCCAAGAGGGTGGCGTATTTCAGAAAAAGAGATGTGCAAAAACAAAGGATCACAATTTGAAGATAGCGGGGGGACGGCTCAGAGATAATGTGAGGTAGTATTTCTTCACAGAGAGGTTTGTGGATACATGGAACAGCCTTCCTGAGGAGGTCATAGAGTCAAAAACAGTGGGGGAATTCAAGAACGCATGGGACAGACATAAGGCAATTCTAGTGGGGGGTAGCAGGAAGTAGGCTGTTGGCTAACTAGGATCTGCAGCTTATCCGTTAGGTAGGAAAATGGGCAGACTAGGTGGGCCAAGCCGTCCTTATCTGCCGTCAAATTCTATGTTTCTATGTTTCTACTAATGGTTACGGAAATGCAAGTGGAAATGCTAACTGTAACAGTAACGAAAACACACACCCTTTTTTCCCCAAAAGCTGCATTGAGTAACGCAGTGAATACAAAGAATGCATCCTTAATAGTGGGCCTCGGAGCAGAAAATGAAGACTTGGAATACTAAATTGCTTATATCTCAGGAACTATACGACATAGAAAAAAAATTTAAATGTTATGTAATTCATGACTTTCCTGGTTAATTTTGCACTTGGCCCCATGCAGAGGCTAGAAATATTTCAACAAAAGTCTGTATCTCGGCGTTTCGAGATATGGGCCCTAAAAGGCGCGGCGGACGCCATAATGTTAGCCTATGGGAAAAAGCATCAATTTTGGAGTGCTACAACTTTGCAGCCCTCTCTAATATTTTGTCACCAAACTACCAAAAGGCACATCTCTGGGTTCTTGGCTTTTGTCCCTTCAAATTTCAGCCCAAAAGACCAAACCATTCTTTTGCAGCAGGGTGGCAAAGATTTCCTACTATTTTGGGCATAGTGTTGCAAAGTAGTGTTGCAAATCATGACACTTTTGCAAAAAAAATCACTACAGTTTACAAAAATTTGAAAAACACATTTCTGGGGTGTTTAACCCCCCAAAAAAGACATGGCTAGCATCCTCAGGGCTCGACTAGGTGAACACAATAATAGTGTCCCTAGAGGGTCCCAAATTTAAATGCCAAGTATTTCTGTGACCAGTAACTGAAAAAAATGGCTGACTCACGACACTGCAGGGGTAATTTGCAACACTAAAAACTGCATTTGAGACACTGTCGAATAGTTTAACTTTTCCCATTGACTATAATGGGAAACTTATTTTTTGAATAACTTTTGAACCGTTTAATATTTTTTCACGAACTGTTCGGAAGGCACATCGGAGAGCTCTGCTGCATGTTCCCTGAAGGTTTCGGACCAGTCACGCAAACTGTGCAACTTGTAGGTGTGAGCAAAGAATGCATAAAATAGTGTAAATACGACTTTCTATTGTGCTTTGTAGCTCTACAACCGTATATTCGACCATTGCGAAACTAGGCAGGGTACAGAGATCTATGGTATCGCTCCGTGCCTGCCAAATTTCAGGCATATCCATTAAACGGTGGCAAAGTTATTAAGTTGCAAAATTTCACACTTTAACCTTAAATGGGGTACTCAACCCTAACTATAGTGGCACTACCGTGCCACTATATATATATATATATATATATATATATATATGGATCACTCTCAGACTCCAGGTTGAAAGCCGAACAGCTGCTTGCTGACCAGCTTCAAACAAATGAAAGGACCGAAGCCTCCTCTGATAGGAGTGGCTTTGGTCCTTTCAACTACACAAAAGTTTCCACCCAGCAAGCAGCGAGTGGCGTCACGACCACAGTGCACGTTCATTGGTGTGGACTGCCGAAACCCTTCCAGCTTGAACTGCAGTGGGCTTAGCAGTGTCACACCTCCGAAAATGCCATTTATTGTAACAAAATATTTCTTATGCATGTGCAAGAAAATGTAAAAAAAGGAGTCCTGGAAATTGACATGTAAGTGACTTCTTCACATAATCTGAAGAACTGGTTCCATAGTGTGGAGATATTTGGACGTTCCCAGAAAATGTGAACCATGTTAGCATGTTCCTTTCTGCATCTCCAACAGTTACTTCCTGGTAGAAGGCCCATCCTTTTTAGCTTACTAGGTGTATAATAACAATTATGCAGTATCTTAAAGTGTTAACTTTCTTTCTTTCTACTGCTCTTGTCTGCATTTTTTCCATGCTTTACTCCACTGCTTATCAGATAACTTTTGTGATAAATCTTTCTCCCAGCCTTCTTTTGTGACTTGTGACACAGAGTATGCTGGCTATGGTCAATTTATGTTGAACTATTGTCTGTTACTGTCTTGGTCCTTGTACGACAAGATGCACAAAGTAGATGATTTGATACCTTTTATTGGACCAACAGAGATTTACAGAATATCCTTAAGCTTTCAAACTCACAGAGTTCTTCTTCAGAAAGAAATGGCAGCTTCCTTAAAGTGGTTCACTTTCAAAAGCCCAGCGCAATATTAGAAGAAAAAACGTTTTACTTGTGAGTGTGACAGATTAGGGGAGTAATTAGCTAAGAAATACAACCAAACAGAGATAAGCAAGCATCCCTGAAATTATAGGGGTGTACTGTAGGTCAGATGTCACAGAATGGAATGTTATATAGTTGAAGAAGGTCTATACATTATCTGATGTTAAATGTTTTACTGAAGCTAAGTTGAGGAGAGTGTGTGTGTGTGTGTGTGTGTGTGTGTGTGTGTGTGTGTGCGTGCGCGTGCGTGCTCATTTGCTTGTATGACACTAATGTCCATGAAATCACCACCCACCAGTTAAAAATCAAACCTATAAATACACAGTTATATAGATTAGATAGAACCATTTTATAAATAAGCATATTAAAAATATAAAAAACAAATATCTGTCCATATGTTGTACCTGAAACCAGAAAGAAGCAGGAGCACTTTAAATGGTATAGTGGGACATGAAACCAATGTCCACATGCATGCCATCATCTACTATATTCAGAAGAAAGAGAAGTTTGACCTCGAACGCCTCATCTCTGTTGTGTATTTTCAAAATGTCCTTTGAGAACTAGGACAGAGAGGTCAGAGATGGTGTGATCAGACTGAGAAAAATGTTGTCCAACTGGTTTTTCAGTGTTCTTCATATTAATATTGATGTCTATGCGAGTTCATTCGGGTTCAAAGAGGTTGTCCGGTCTCCCCCACATAACCAGTTTGTGGATTCCTTGCATCGAATATAGTAAAGATCATTCCCAGGTGCACATGTATAATTCCCCTATATAGTATATGGTAGAATGTTGTTATGGATAGAAATCCATAACTAGAATGGAATTGTTATGCTGCAGTAGCTATGTCATCACAGCTGTTATGCTGCACTACCTATGTCACTACTGCAGCATAACTGCTTGGAATGCTGCCACATAGTTGCTTTCCTCAATCCAGTTAAGCTGAAAGTTGCTGTTTTTTTGTTGTTTTTTTTTTAAACTTGAACTTGCAGAAACATCTGTAGTACACTGTGTCACTTAAAAAAAGAAAATGTTAAAATTTCTATTTTCTGTTGTCTTCTCCAGCTGGTTTTGTTTAATTTTCTATGCTGTGTCTGCCCATACACTATGAAAGATTATGTATGAGCAGTCATACACAAACAATGAAATTCTTGTGTCTTGAGGTTTCTTTGGTAACAGAGTACCTCTCGAGCTGCGCTCTCGAGGTCATCTGTTACCAAGGAAACCTCTCAACACAAGAATATCCTTGTTCTGTATGACTGCTAATACATAATCCTCTATATCTTGAATTGTTTGTTTTAGGGAGGTTGATAAAGTTTGAAGTGGAAATGTGCTCACATGTCCTAAATTTAGAATGATTGCAGGGTCTCGTGCCACCTAGTGTTCTGTTGTTTTGATCAGGTATAAATTTGCTCCTGACAATTAGGTTGGATAAATTAGGTCAGTAAAAAGACTCTCTGCACTCAAGGTTCAGTGTTTTCCAAAAGCAGAGAGCTAAATTTATTAGCAAGCTGCTTAACGATAAACCACTTGTCCCATGCCATTTAAGAGTGCTGCCAGAGCAAATACTTGCGGAACCGCTGGTATTTGTCAGTTTTCGTGTTGGACTTTTCCGTGGATAGTGAGGATTTACTGCCTTCTGTCTTCATTACCTGAGCACCAACGAAAGGGAAGAAGTCAACAAGCAATTTAGGGACCACACCACAATATGAGTAAGTTTAGCGCTGCTCCAGTCCTCCATTTTGTGAGTAACGATGATCTGGAAAATAGCTCAGGAGAAGAAGGACCTGACTGCTTGGCTGACCCGGACGACATCAGTAGACGCCGGGAGAGACTTCAGAACAGTGTTTTTTGTAACATAGAGGAAGCGGATGAAGAGACTGCTTTACAAGATTTATTCTTCGAGTAAGGGGCAAGTGGTTTATTGCTAAGCATCTCGCTAATAAATTTAGCACTTTGCTTTTGGAAAACACTGAACCTTTAATGCAGAGCGTCTTTTTACTTCTCTAAATTTTGAGTTGGCTGCTCCTGCTCGTGCACCTTCATTCCCGTGCGCACCTTATGCCTTCATTTCATTGGATAAATTAGGTTGTTGTTTGAAAGACAGTAGAGGTAGTTCTTGGAAGATGCATTTCAAGGTGTCATCCTCACTGAATATTGGTTGAAGGTCCTTAATAATTTTTCATAGGGGCTCCAGATTAAGGTTGTATGTGGTAACCAATGATGTGCGGTTGGTGGTGGTCTTTTCTTTATATTGTAGTAGTTGTCTTGGTATAACCTTAGCACATTCCTCTGCTTAGTCAGTTTCTCTAGAGAAATGCCCCAGCCCAATAAATGTGTGTTTCAGTGTGGCCAGGTTTTTATCTCTGTACTCCTCACTCGGAACAGATATGGTGGTATCGAAGTGCTTAACTGTACGTTACATACTTTTTTGTCTGCTTAGGGTGATTGTTGTTTTTATGTAAGTATCATTGTCTGTCAGTTTCCTGTAAATACAGGTCTGCAAGGTTCCATCTTTGATGGTAACTGTGATGTCCAGGAAATTAACACTGGTGTCAGAGTATTCTAGGGTAAGTTTAAGGGATGGGTGGAGGTTGTTAAATTCCTGATGGAATTCGTTGAGTGTGCAGGTGCCTTCTGTCTAAATTATAAATAGTCAGTATAATGGAACTAAGCAAGTAGTTTGTGCCTACATTGTTTTAAGAAGTCCTACTCCAAGTTTGCCATGAAAAGGTTGACATACTGTGGAGCCATCCTGGTGCCCATTGCTGTTCCCATTGTTTGAACATAATGTTTACCATTAAATACTACAGCCAGGGCTGCTGCCACTGGCGTTTGCCTTAGAAGGCACTCCTGGCTGGAGCAGTAATGGGTTTGGTCTCCCTTAGGGAGGACCAGGCCTAGTACTCATTAATAAATACCTGTATCTCAATTCCCAGGTTAAGAAGTCACTATAAGCCGGCCCTCTGGTGCAGTGGTAACATTATTACCTGCAACGTTGATGGCTCAGCTTGGGTAACGAGTCCGGAGAATCAGAAGGCCAGCCAGGGGGAGATAGGATGAGTGTCCTACAGACATCTTTTCCTCTTCAGGTGGGTGGGTTGTGGATTCCCAGTGCACAAGTGACACTCCATGGAGACTGGGTGTACACCATCTGGGACCACATACTGAGGGGCAGAGGTGACGGCAGACATCTGTAGAACATGTGTGAGAGTGCGCATGTCCCGCGCTGACGTCATTACACATCGGTGCCTCCAGGGGAAACAGGAAGCAAAATCCCTTGGGTTGGTCACATGATGATGACCCTGTGCCTCCACCCAAATGATGCACCAGGTATAAGCCTCTGCTAGGGCCACAGGTGGATCTCGGTTTCTCCCTTCAGGGAGCTCCACCACAAGGAGCCTTCCAGATTGGCTAACCTGGGGGGGATGCTGGGTGGAAGGTCCGTGCTGAATGAGGGGATATATCCCTGCCTGTCTCAGAGAGGCAAAAAGAAAATCCAAAACAAACATGCGAAAAATTCACCCTAAGACTGTCCTGAATCACTAGTTTATTAGATAGTTACTTAAACAAAGTTATATTACAGGGCATGCCAAACTCTTGATCTGCACAAAGAAATTGGGGCATGCGCCCCATTCTTGATTTCAGAAAACTGAACAAGTACATGGTGGCACTTCTTACACTGGCCAGCAGGGCTATCTTATGCCCTTAGGTTAAGTGCTTAGGTTAGTCATTGGGTTTATGCTGCTCACCTCCTCAGTAAAAACAAAAAAAAAAAAAAAAAGGTACTGAGGCAGTTGGGGGCTGGTGCTACTGTATACCAGTGGGTGTGCGGTTCCATGCTCATGAGGTCTGTTTGCATCACCAGCCTCAGCCAGAAAAGTTCTGGCTGCTGAGACATACTAGCACCTTGGGCTTAGACCCATTAGTGGTAATCTATGGAGAAGGTATTCAGGAAGACAAGTTATGTTAAGTAACTCTCATCTCTAACAGTTGGGATACAGTTCACTATCCACACTCTGGCAGTTCTGCTGGAGACAGCTGAGTCACGGAAACTCTTCTACCTAAGCTCGTCCCACCACCCGGGTGGTATTTCCTCTGACTCTGCCCCATGACATCAGATCTTTCCACTGGAAGAGGCAGGTCTCCTTTGCAGCTTTGCAGCATTGAAAGATTTCAAATGTTTAGTGCTTTATTTTGGCGAATCTTGACTTTTTCAGTCCACATTGAACACTAAAGTTGCTTCTGTGTCTTCTGGCTGTGCTTTGCTTCATGATCGTAGAGAAAAGGCAAGAAACCATGGTTTAATTTCTGCACTCTGTGTAGGCAAAAAATCTACTGTAATCCACATGACACTGCAGGATGCAGTAAATGCCAAGGCATGCTGCCATCGTCCATTGAAGACCAGAAGGCTAGACTGGACCAAGGAAGGCCAAAAGACCTCAAAACTGCCTTGGCAGTGTTGGGTCAGCAGCTCAGCTTGCAGTCATGGAAGAAGAGGTAGCAATAACTGGCATTGGACGGTCATTCTCTAAAGATTTGAGAGAAATGTGCATAGCCCTCCAGACTTTCGGGGAGAGCCTGTCTCACCCCAGCAATAAATACAAAAAGCAGCACTGTTCACAGGTTGTGGTACTGGGAAAGATCACTCTCTTCCTGCTCCTTTGTCTCCCTTTGATTGCTAAGCCTTGGTTGAGCTTTCTTTGTTCGAGGGGACGGTTAAGGGCTCCATGCTAAGCCAGTTGGGCTTGTCTGCTTCGACTCTGGTCTGGCAGGTGGTCGAGATTTTTCTAAAGCCTGTCAACTGGTTGTAGGAGACCAACAAGGAGACGATCTCCCAGACCCTGCAACTGAGTTACCTTGAGAGCTGCCTCCTCCAGTGCTCATGCCTCTGAAACCAATTGTTGCCACCATGCTGAAGCAGGTATCTTTACCAACCTGCTGGAGGACCCCATTGACCCTCAGGTCAACAACAGTCACGGCTGAGGCACCATTAATGTTCTTGATCTTACTCGACTGGGAGGTGGCACTGTCGACGTTCCTCAACCTCTTCATCCTCAGGTGAGGAGAGGCATCAGTGCAAGATTGTCAACACTACAAGGAGCTCATTTGGCACCAGTGGGCCAAGGCTGGGAGGAGTAGGGCTTTCTGCCCCCTGGATCTTCAGTCCTTTGGCCTTCACTGGTCATTCCCATGCTGGTCCATGCCTTTCACAGACACGGGACTGCTTCTCCCCCAGTTCGAGTGGAGCCACATCCACTTCAGCTACTGTCTGGGGCCTTGACCATGAACTCTTGCTCCGTGGCTAGCTCTCAGTGGAGATCACCCAGGATGAGGATACCAGGGTGGTCCATGATGGCAAACTGTCAAGCTCTGTCTCTGAAGAATCCTGCAACTCAGAAGAAGAGTCACTGATGGTCTCAACCAGGACTCACACCTTCGATCGAGAATCGGTAGAAGAGCTGACTGTAGCCCACAGACCAGTGTCTTTTAGAGCCCTAGTCCAGCTGAACATATGAACTGTGGTAGAAGGATCCCCCCCCGAACCTAGTTTAAGCACCTTGGGACATCTGTTTTCCCTCCTATATTCTTCTTTCCTTCTGTATAGTCTGCTGCAGCAGCAATCTCATTGTCCTTTAAATTCACATTTTCTAATTTGGTAGGTTGGCCACCTACCAAAGTACTCTCTCACTGTTCTTCCCCTCTTTTTATTCCTTTTCTGTCCTTAAGGTGTGCTGCCTGGCACGCTGTGCAAAAGAAAAAAGTAAAATGTACAGACCTGAGTTCAGGAGCTCTGTAGTGGAAAGGTAATAGGGGTATTGCATTTGCCTTTATTAGAGTACCCCTCTCTGTTCAAATAAAATATGCAGCCATTCCAACATACCCCCAACTGAAAGCATGTAGCTTGGTTTATGCTTTCATAAGCAGAGTACCCGCAGAAACATGCACGTTGTGCGCTACATACCATGTGGCTTTCTGTAGTAAATGAAAACCGCACCAAGGTGAAAAAAAAATGTAGCTTAGCAACCAACTGGCCAGGAGAGAAATATGAATGCCGCTTTGCTCCCTTTTTAAGGATTTCTCTTGTAACCAAGAGGTTATTCATTTAAATAAGGTAAATAGGAGTCAGGGAGCGGTATAGAAATTAAAGAACTGCTCCTGACACGCACGTTTCCCTTCCTAACTGCACGCTGCCCAACTCTAGTGCAGCAGAGATATAAACGGGCATTTCAGTACTAGCTTTGCTAGCATTGTTGTACGCCTCTTTTACACACTGGGTGCCCCATATGTAGAAGTATGTGCTTTAGAAGAAACATGAATGTTTTTGAATAAAAAATGTTTTCTGTGAATAAAATGAACAAATGACACAAGGAGTTCACCACAGCGATTGCTGCAGAACAAAAACAGTGAAGGGCATTTCTTTATGGGCATCAGGTTGCAAACTAATGTTTTAGCATATAGTGGGACTGCTTCCACTCTTACCTGTTGCAGACAGTCAGCCACATCCTACTCCTTTAGGAGTTAGCAACCCCATAGTGAGGCTTATTTATCTAAAACCTGACTGCCAGTCACTGTAGAATGAGAGAGGCTTAGCCTCATTTTCTCCCAATTATGTATGCAAGCAAGAAAATACTGCCAAAATAACCTTTGTAGGGACAATTTACATAGCAGAAAATGTTCAGCAGTTTATTTGTAAAGCAATACTGTGTCATCTTGATCCCCTAAATGTGTATTAGAGGAGGAATCGATGTGTATTAGAATAGGGGTGGATCAGGTGACCTCTCCTGATGATATAAAAGCCCTCCTTTGTCATGATGCAGCAGATCAGCCTTGGAAGCTATACCAGGAGGATGTGTACCTAGCTAAAGCAGTTCACAGACGTAAGTGGATCCTAGCAACAGGGTAATCCACTCTGTGGTCAGTACTACTGGGGGTGGTACTAAAGCTCTGGATGAGCACAATTTTTTTTTATGTTTATTATTTTTACTATTACGAGTTAAAAATAATATTCACACGCCTGTGTGTTTCAAAGCCTTCATCGTTGTCTGTGTTGTCCATTCCCACTTTCTGTCACAAATTGGTGTTGACAGTGGAATTCACTGGTGGTCCAGGCTAGCAAGGGGGAAACCTGTCAGAGATACCAGTCCAGGTATCAGGGTAACCAGCAGGTATGGTGGTTTGCGACAAGGAGAAGAAGAAGGCTGGGATGATGACCAGAGCCCAGACCGAGAAGACTGGTGAGCCACTGCATCCAGGATTGGACCTCGGAGCCCAGAGGAAGACACCACTAGAGCAGAACATCACAGATGAGAACCCAGAGCTGAAGGAAGAGCCTAGAGAGGAACACCTGTGTGTTTCATAGCCTTCATTGTTGTCTGTGTTATCCATTCCCACATTCTATCACATGAACATATGAAGAGGCCAGTAGAATGAGGCCATTTGATCTGTCTAGTCCACTCATATTGCAGGGTCCACAGGTTAAGCCACTGGTTCTCCCCCCATCCCCACCCCAATCATCCCATCCTTTCCATTTGGCCCTCCCATGACCCTTACTGTCCCCTTCCCCTGGAGGCAGTATAGTGCAGTGGTCTAAGGCTCTGAGCTGCAAATCTGGTGACATCCAGCAGACCAGACCTGGGTTTGAATCCCACAGCTTCCACTTGCATACTGTGTGACCCTGAGCAAGTCACTCAACTTCCTTGTGCTCCCAGGTCGCACCTGGAAACAAGCTCTGGCTTAGTGTGCCTTTCCTGGTTAAACAATTTCCCCTTCCCTTCCCTTCCCTTACGTCTATCCCAGCTTCTTTTGAAGTTGCCTACCATCTTCAACGTGACCACCTCTTCCGACAGTGCATTCCAACTGCCACCACTACCACTAACCTCCTTACTAAACCACCTCCCACCCCAGCTTAAGACTGTGCCACTTCATGTTTCAGTTGCTACTTAGCTTAAAGAAACCCTCCTTATCCACCCTATTTATCCCATTCAGGTACTTGAAGGTCTCAGTCATGTCCTCTCTCTCTCTCTCTCTCCTGTCCTCAGGGAATACACGTTCAGGACTCCCAACCTCTCCTCGTATGCTTTACCCTGCTGACCCGCAGTCATCTTCATTGTCCTCTTCTGGATCATCTCCAGCTTTTTGAGGTGTGGGCACCAGTACTGTACTTCATACTGTAGATGTGGCCTCACCAGTGACCTGTACACGGGCAATATAACCTCCTCCTGCCTACTGTTGTTCCCTCTGGCTATGCATCCCAACATCTTAGTTGCCCTTGCTGCTGCTTTTCTGTACTGCATGGAGAGCTTCAAGTTGCTAGTGATCATCACTCCCAGATCCTTCTCCTCTGTTGCAGATACCTGGATCCCTCCCAGGTAGTACTCCATCCTGGGATTCTTGGCTCCAGTGTGCATAACTTTGCATTTCTTTGCATTAAAGCCAAAGCTACCAAATCCTGGACCACCTCTTAAGTTTTTGCAGATCCTCCTTTAGGTTCTGTATCCTTTCAGCCATGTCCACCCTCCCACAGATATTGGTGTCATCCGCAAAAAAAGCACATTTTGCCATGCCATCCCCAATATCATTAATGAAGACACTGATCAACACCAGTCATAGCACCGAGCCCTGTAGCACCCCACTGGTGATCACCGTGGTGCTAGATAATTCATCCCCCCACCACCATCCTCTGGGTCCTGTTCCCCAGCTAGTTTTCCACCATCTGGTCTTCTCCCTAACCCCAAGATCTGGCAACTTTCTGATCAGCCTCTTGTGGGGTACAGAGTCAAAGGCCTTGCTAAAATCCAGATACAGGATGTTCGCCACTTGGCACCAGTCTGCTGTTTTAGTGACACAGTCAAAGAAGTCAATCAGATTCATTTGACACGACCTCCCCCCACTGACCCTGTGTTGCCTCGCATCCTGAAGAACATGCTTCTCTAGATATATCAACCTTTCCTTAAGTACTGTATGGTCTCCCTGAACTTGTACACAACTAAAGTCAGATTGACTGGTCTGTAATTCCATGGGTCATCTTTAGGGCCACTGTTATGGAAGGGCACTACATGTGCCGTTCTTCAGTCCTGTGGTACCACGCCTGACTGTAGTGAACTGTTGAATAGGCCTGCCAGTGGCTCCGCAAGCTCCTCTGCCAGTTTCCTTAACACCCATGTGTGTACTCCATTCAGGTCTGGTTATTTGTCAACTTTAATTACTAGCAGCCCTTTTTCTCATTCTGTCCCCCCTCTACGAACACATCTGTGCTCCCCTTCCCCTGTTCCTCTTCTCCCCCTTGTTGGTATCATTCCATCTTTCTCCCTGGTGAAGATTGAACAAAAGTATTCATTCAGTACCTCTACTTTTCCCTCATTCTCCTCCACCCACCTGTCTCCTACTTGAAGTCTTACAATCCCGTCCTTCTTGTCTCTTTTCTCACTTATATAGAGAAAAAAGGCCTTCTCCTTCTCCTTAATTCTCTCCACTAACTGCAGTTCCTTCTGATCCTTAACCTGCTGGACTGCCTTACTTGCTCACTAGCCATCTTTAGATAATTCTTCCTGTCCTCCTCTCTCTTGGTTTTCCTGAATTTCCTATAAGCTAACCTCTTGTCCCTTACTTCCTAGGTAACCTCAGTACTAAACCAGCTGGGTGCTTTGGTCCTTGAGGTCTCCCCCCCGAGCCTATTGCACTCTTCTGTTTCAGCCATTATTCCCTCCTTAATGGTGGACCATCTTTGGTCCACCCCCATATCTGCCCTGTTGCCCACCAGGTGTTTCCTTAATGATTCGCCCATCTTACTGAACTCCGCAGGATTTTGGCCCTAGTTGGGGACATTATCCCTGCCCAAACGGAACCACACTGCAGTGGTCACAAGATTTTAGCATGACCTTTGTATCTTGTATGTGCTCCCCACTCTTGAGCACAAGATCAAGGATTGCCCCACCCCGGGTGGCTTTTGTGACTCCATGAGTCAGGAAGTCATTATGCAGTGCTTTCAGGATCACGCGTCTCCTACCACTTGTTGTGGTCTGTATGCTCCAGTCTATCCTGGGCAAGTCCCCCACTATTACTACTGCTGCCTTCCCTGCAACATTCAATGTTTGCAAGTTCAAGTCCCTGTCCCCTTTCCTCTTCCTGGTTGGGTGTTCTATAAACCACCCCCAACCTCACCTTCCTCCCGTACTGGACAGTAATTGAACCCACATTGCTTTTGCCCTCCTCTTATAACTACATGTTATACCCGCCCTAATGTAAACCACCACCCCTTCTCCCTACCTCCATATCCCTCCTGTACAGTTTATACCCAAGGAGTGAAAGGTCTAGTCCTCCTGATGATGGACTCCATGACATTTCCCTTGGAACAAGTCCAGAAACAGGCTAAATAATACCCATTCACTTATATACTGGATAGGGATGTTTCCCCAAGAGTTGCCTTTTCCCTGGATGAGGCCGTCTTGTGACCAGCTCTGCAGCTTTGGTAGCATCCAGCATCTTATCCGGCAGCCTCCACTCGTGTGGTCTGCAAGTACAGGGTCTCCTCAGACCCCCCTTTCTGTGTTCTCCATCCACCCTTCTGCAGAGGGTCTGGTTACAGATTCTGCCTTCCATAAATCTGGAGGCCAAGGGGACATGGAAAGACCTCCACACAAGGAGTCCCAGAAACTTGACTATTCAGTTAAAAAGGTGTACACTGGGTCACTGGGTCTCCCGTCAGGCCAGGTATTCCATCATGATGATAAATTGCGGCCGTTCCCTTTTTGGGGCGTTAAGAGAACTCCTCCATTACTTCCATCTTGCATAGAAACATAGACTTTGATGGCAGATAAGGACCTCTTGGCCCACCTAGTCTGCCCATTTCCCTACCTATTGGGTAAGCTGCAGATCCTAGTCAACCAGCAGCCTATGTATTTCTTACCCCCCACTATAGTTGCCTTATGTCAGTCCCATGCATTCTTGAATTCCCCCACTGTTTTTGACCCCATGACTTCCTCAAGAAAACTGTTCCATGCATCCACCACCCTCTCTGTGAAAAAAATACTTCCTCACGTTGCCCCTGAGCCATCCCCCCTCTATCTTCTAATTGTGCCCCCTTGTTCTTACACATCTCTTTTTCTAAAATATGTTACCCTCTTGGATGTTGTTGATTCGCTTGAGGTACTTGAAGTTTTTTTTTTATCATGTCCCCCCTCTCCTTCATTTCCTCAAAGGTATACATATTAAGCTCTTTTAGTCTCCGTACAACTTCTGGTGCAGATACTGCAACATTTTGGTTGCCCTCCTCTGTACTGCCTCCATCCTGTCTATGTCCATGCGGAGATGGGGACTCCAGAACTGCATGCAGTACTCCAGATAGGGTCTCACCAACCCTATCTTATAAACAGTTTCCACTAAAAATCATCAGAGACCAGACTCAGTCACTGGCTAAGCACCAGCTTAAGATCGCAATGGACATGGATGACTCCTGTGCCCATGCCATGGCTACAGCTGTCACCATGGGTCACAAGGCCTGGCAGAAGATGTACACCTTGATGGTGGCACTCAGCATAAGCTAGCCAATGCCCCCTTCTTGGGCACTGACCTTTTCAGCCCTGGGGTGGAAGGACATCTGACACTGACTGGGAAATCCATTGCAACCCTTGATTCTGTGGCTTTTTCCCAGAAGGACAAGAAGGCCCTAACAGTCAAAAATGAAATTGTTTGAGTTCTGGGGGCATATGTGTGTTTCACCTATGCACACACTCGCAGTTCCATTGGAATTATGTTATTGATGGGAACTTCTATAAGCTAAGCTTCTCCCACCACTTGGGCAACATTTATTTATTTACGTTTTTGGTAACCAGGTAAGTGCATTGATCCAGGGGACCATTTTCAGTCACGACCTGGGCCACACGGTGGCGTAACATACATACAGGCAGTAGACATGATATACACCTTGAAATTATATAGTACAAGCAACAATATGCAAATAGACAATGTATACTTAAGGTATACAAACATGGTGAGTGAAATACCGTAGGGATACTGGCAGCAGTACATGGATGTATAGTTATGAAATATTACACAGGTTGAAAAAGATCACTTGGAAAAATAAATGACCTAATCTATATCTAGTCAAGGTAACACGCATGACCTGAGAGGCGAGGGTAGGCCTACCTGAGGAGCTCGAGGTAAAAATAGAGCTTGGCTACCAGCCAGTGCACTGAGTTAGATGGTGATGGAGCATAGGCTGAGAGAGCAGGATATTTAGTAAAGTATGCTACCAAGTCCTGGTGCATCCATGAGCCATGGTTTTAAACCTGGTACAGTAGAGTGGGAGGAGGTCTCCCAGACATGATTTGCGAAGCAGTATGAGACATGTGTGTGGGTTTGTGCTTTATGTATGTGATGGGGAGAGGAGGGTGGACAGAAGGCACCAGACAGTGGTAGGATTGTGGTGGTTTTCGTTCTCCTGCGCTGTCCCGTGAGCATGTACAAGTGGAGCCTTTCAAAAGCCAGGCCTTTAGGTTAGATTTAAAAGATGCATGGGATGTGGTTATATGAATGGACGCAGGAAGATGATTCCAGAGGGAGGGGGCAGAGACAAAGAAGGCATTGCTACCCATTGCTGTAGAGATGCGGGGAATTTCAAAGGATTCAATCAACCAATCAAAATCTGTATTTATTCAGGCAATCACCATTGAGCAAGCTCATTTACAAGATGGACCTGATACATAGGTATACAAATAGTAACAATACAATCCAGACATAATTAGCAATGCAGATAGTATACAGAACGCAGTGGTACAGTACAAGGAATAAGTAAGGCCTTAGGGGGTGGACGTATGCATGATGGGTTGACTAAGGGACCGTCACAGTACTGGAAGTAAGGGCCTTTCCGTGAATTTAAGGGAGACATGTACTAATGGATTGCAAGGAGGATGCTCTAAGAGGTTCTAATGGATGTTCTATTCATGAGTAGGGGGGCATAAGGGGACAGCTGGTTATTCCTGAGGGCATTATCGACTAGGCAGCCTGTGGTATAGTCAAAGTGTGCCTGGAGAGGGAGCCATCCAAGGGACTGGTAGAGTGTACAGTGATGAGTTAAGGAGGGGGCTTTGAGAACAAAGTGACATATGGCATTGTAGCTCATGTTGAGGCGAGAGAGTTGTTTTGTGGATGTGTGTGAGTAGATGGAGCAGTAGTCGAGGAGAGGGAGGAGATTTCCCTGTGCAATAGCCAGACACGCTTCAGGTGATAGCAGGTGGCTTGCACAGTACGTTGCTTCTAGCTTCTGGTTTATCCTATTTATGATCAGGTTGAGTGAGCATTAAAGGAGAGCGAGGGGTCTAGGGTAACGCCGAGATATCTGAAAGAGTTGACCTGTTCAAGTAGAGATCCTGCAGGTGTATATATGGTGAGGGGACGAGTTTCACTTAGCTGACTTGTTTAAGAAAGGCCTTGAGCCGAAGAGCATGGCCTTCGTCTTTTTCCCATTTACAAGGAATTTTCTGGATGAGAGCCAGTGAACGGCCGCTGCATAACTGTCCGTGAGAGTGGAGGAGATTGCTTCTAGGGACTTGTTGCTGTGGTATAGGACTAGGTCATCCACATAGAGGAGTGTGTTGCATTTTAGGCTGCCTTCCGGTGATTCACTTTCAAAATCGCACTTGCAATATTGTGCGTGTTATTACAGCGTGTACTTTTTAGCGCTCCTTCATATTAGCGTAGTGCCATAACAGCTTGTATTTTATAGCGTAATAATGAAATAGATAGTATGCCATAGTGCTATGTCAGCTTACCGATCTATGTTCCCGCTAGTGGTTCCTGTTAGTTTCCCAATCTATATTCCTGTTAGCTTCTGTAATGTTTGCTGGTGGAACTACTACTGTCTACTCTGTCCGAGTCTGAGATTGCTGCCAGTGGCCAGGCCAGTCCAGCCCAGTCAGTCACCCAATGGTACCAGCCCAATCCTGACCCAAATTAAACTTGTTGCCAGCAGCACTGTTGTAGACACTCCAGCAGTGAGGATCTTCAAACCCATGAGTTTTCCTTATCCCGAGACTCCGAACCAGAACCCCACTTGTAACTGACAGTGAACTGCAGTCTCAAGTTGTAATAACCCACCCTGTGACGATCTTCTCCCGTTGGACTTAGTGCGATCGGTGTGCCTGTGGTCTCGGAGTTTGAGTTTGTCTTCTTTTACAGTGGAGGTTAAGTAGCTGTTAAGTTGGAATGTCAGCCAGCAAGCAAGCAAGCAAGGGGTCGGTACATCATGCTGGCCAGTAATGTTTTTTCCTCCAGTATGTTCCCCAGGAGGGTGGATGTGCAGTGCTGCTCACACATGCCCACACAAGTCACAAACATGACATGCTGCAGCATAGTGTTGCTCAGTCAAATGTCTAATGGCACTTACTGATTTAGCGCTATTACAAGCGGCATATTGAGCACGCGCATTAATATAATAGCGCTATTATGTATACGCGGTTCTTTCTTACGCTATTTCGTCCGCACTATTATGACCGGATCCCCCTTCCAGTAAGGCATTGATAAACAAGGAAAAAAGAAGGGGGCCAGGATAGGTCCCTGAGGAATCCCCGTGCTGGTGGGAAGGGAGGCTGAGGCAACTTTTCCTATAAGCACGGACTGGGACCTGTTTGAGAGGTAACTATGAAACCAAGCTGCAGGCCCAGGGGCACAACGAAGATGTTGAAGCGTAGAGAGAAGTTGTTGATGATCCACAAGGTCAAACGCCTTTGATAAATCAACAAATACTGCACCCGTGGTATTACGTATGTCCATATTTCTGAGGACATGGTTTGAGAAGACTGGCAGGGCAGCGGAGGTGCTGTGGTGTTTACAGAACCCGTGTTGGAAGGGACAGAGGAGGCTATATTTATTGAGATGTTCAGTTATTTGGGAGTGGACTACTTTCTCGAGTAGTTTGCTGAGATGTGGTAGCAGGGAGATGGGCTGATAGTTTTCTGGGCAACTGGGGTCTCCCGCCTTGAAAATGGGAACCACACTTGCATGTTTCTAGGTGTCAGGCACTGTTGATGTAGACAGGGCGAGGTTAAAAATGTGTTAGTGGTTTGACAGGGGCTGGGGAGATTATCCTCAGGAAAGCAGAGTATAGCCTGTCACTTCCAGGGCTGCCACTAGGAGGGATGGTTGTCAGAAGTTTTTTTAATGGTCTTAGGAGCAGTGTCCCTGAAATAGAAAGGAGGTGTGGAGGCTTCAGTGTTTGTGGCAGTGGAGGTGCTACCGTTACTGTTTCGATTGTAAGGAGGGTGAGGAGGGAGCTTGCTAAGGTAAGGGGTCAGGTCTATAAACATAGTGTTGAGGAGGTCAGCAATGTGAGCAGGGTCATTGATGGTGCCAGCTGGGGATATGAGTTGTGTTATCTGCTTACTGGTCTTTGGGTTTAGGATGGACCCAATAGAGGCCCAGAAACTACGAGGATTCCCCAGAGTATTTTTTTGTAGTTCCGTGAAATATTTCCTTTTTAGTGACTTTGCAAGCTGCTTGCAGGCATTTCGCAGTTGCCTGTAGGCATTCCATAGTTGGAGGGATGGAGACTCTTTGAAAGCTCTCCACTTGGAGTCCCTGACCTTCATTTGCAGTAACAGTTCTTTTGTTATCCAGCGCATACAGCCTCCCCTTACCTTTCTGGTTTTCATAGGAAAATACTGGTCCTGTAGTTTCTGAAGGGTGCCGGTGAAGTGTTGGACAGCAGAGGAGACATTTTCAAGCTGTAAAGGGAGGACCAGTTTAAGAACATAGCTTCTCTAGTTACAGATTCGAGATTCTGACTGCTAAAATTTCTAAAGGACAGTAATTTTGCTGGTGGGCGAACTGACTTGTGGTTCACAACGGTGTAGATGGGGGAGTGGTCACTAATTGCATCCGACATGGTGCCTGTTTGGAGGAGTAGGTCAGACCAGTTAATTAGAATCCAGTCAAGGACAGAGTGGTTAGGTGTGTGTAGGTTGAATCTTGTTGGGGTCGGGATTACTTGCTCTAGGTTTTGTGGCTTTAGTAGGGCTGCATAGTCTGGTATTGATTTTGCAGTCCAATTGAGATTAAAATCCCCCAGGAGGAAGGCATCTCTAGATGGGGTGGTGCATGCTAGACCAGATAGTAGGCTTGAAAGTCCCTGGGTAGTAGCTGGGGGTGGGTTATAGCAACAGCCAACATAGATTTTTTTTTGAGGCACTAATGGTTAGCTCAGTAGTAATCCACTCGTTAATTGATATGCAGTGGAGCAGGAAACAGTGGCAGCTGACATTTGGTTCTGGACATACAGTGCAGCGCCTCGTCCTTTCTTCCTGCCCGGTCTGTCTTGCCAGAGTAATGAATAGCCTTGAAGTTGGTACAAGGCATTGTCATAATGTGGTTTTAACCAGGTATCTGAGAGACCGAGCACATGGGACTTATATAGGATCACCCAGGCCTCTATTTCTGTGAACTTGGAAGGAAGGCTACATACATTGAGGTGAGCAAGCTTGATACCATGGCGTCCAGCCAATGTGGCATTAGTGTGGTCAATGTGAGCATTCATAGGTCCTGGGTTGGTTTCAATGTCCCCTGCTAACAGGGCTAGTAGTAGGAGAGACAGAGGGGGGCAGGTCACAAGATGCCAGTGTAGTTTCTTGGATATGGCAGAGTGAAACAGATAACCTAGTTGTCTTTGTTCTTTGATAAGGATGACAGGTATAGTGACGCTAGTGGTGCTTCCATTTTTAGGGCCAAGTAGGACAGGCTGAGAGTAGGGGTGCAGTGATGGAGGAATTTTTGTTCAGTAACAAAAATTGATGCAGTTAAGTCTGTTGCTAGCAGTAGCCCAAACAATGCAGATGTTGCCAGCAGGAGAAAACTAGCGTTAATCTGGGGCACTGATGAGCAAGGACCCTGACTCTGCCCTGTGATGTCAGATCTTTCCGCTGGAAGAAAAGGTCACCACCTTCACACTCCACTTAGGATTTTTCTGCACCACAGACAAGCCTTTCCTTCAAAGGTTTCAAAATTAATTGCTTGTAGTTTTGCAGTTCGTTCGACTCAGTCTGTGGACCAATGATGGAACACAAGAAACCAGTATTAAAATTCTGTGTTCAGTGCCGCCAGAAGATGTCAGTCACCAGTCTGCACAATACATGCATGTACTGCCTGGGCATGCAGCACAATGTGGCTAGGTGCAGCCTGTGTTTATTTATGCTTCCTGAGTCCCTTGAGGACAGAAAGTTCCAGCTGTCACTGGTTCAGCCTTTGGAACGGGGTCAGAAGGATTGCCCTAAGGGGGCAGGAAAGGCCTTGGCTGGGTTGGGTCTGCTGCACCGCTTGTGCCCTTGAGTCAGAAGCAGTGACTGCAGCTATGGGCACCTCCTCAGTGTCTGCACTGTTCCCACCTGGGGCCAGCATTGGAGAGTCTTTCACAGACCAGTTCTGTGATATGTCTCATTCCCTCCAGACCTTGGGGGAGAGTCTCGCTCTGTGTGGTTCAAAATCTAAGCTCTGCCGGTGCTGGTAATGGGACGGGGAAAGATTGTGGTCCTCCCAGTCCCCCTAGTCGCCTGACTGCTCGATTGCTGTAACACGCCCCTCAGCTGAGAGGCAGGTTCAAGCACTTTGGCTCTGCCATTGAGCCAGTCAACCTCTGCTCCAGTCAAGCAGGCCATCGAACTATTTCATGATCCAGTCAAATGGTTGACGGACAGAGCTGGGGAGTCAGCCTCGCAGACCTCAGTGCGCCCAGTCCTCACTCAGGAGGATGGGGACCAATCAGTGATCCCGATCGATCTTCAAGGAACCAACCTCCACCCGGGGTAGGGTCTTAGCACATGTTGCTGAACGTCAGTAGGCGCCTCATCTTGGCCAACCATAGGAAGACACCTCTCGCCATCACCCAGGCAGTCGATAGTTGCAGTCGAGGTGTTAACGCTCTCGATCCAGCTCAACCAGGAGGCGCTGCTGTTGACACTCCTTGTCCTCATCATCAGGTGAAAATAGGCACCGGTGTAAAATGTACCAGTGCTACAAGGAGTTCCTTTAGCAACAGTGGACCATTGCAGGGCAACGCTCTACCCCCAAGACCTCCGGTCCCCTGGCCACTGCCTGTGGTTGCTGCGCCAGTCCCTGTTCCACAGTTGATCTCCACACCTGATTCTCCATCATTAGGGTGGAGTCACCACCCTGACAGCACCAGTCAGCACTCCGATCAAGGAGGCCGGCCGTTTGGCCACCAGTGTTGCTGGCTAGTTGTTGGTCAGTATTTCCCTGGGGGAGGATTCCCAGGAGATTCATGGCAGTCAGTGGCTGAGGGCCATCTTTAGATAACTCTGATCAGGAATCCATGGGTTCCTCGTGGACTGAGCTCTTTAACCACAGATCAGTCCAGGAGCCTTCTATTGACCGTGAGCCTGTGTCCTTCGGTGGGCTGCTCCATCTCATCTCTGAGTACATGTGGATCCCGTTAGAGCCAGTTCAGAACAGGGCTAAGTGCCCTCTCATGGAAATTTTGGACTGGGATGAATCCCTGGAGGTTGCCTTCCTGGTGGCTGAGGCCATCTCGGGACCAGCCCTGTGGCTTTAGCAACATCCAGCATCCTGCCCAGCACCCTCGGCCTGCATGGGCTCCCTTTTGGGGTTCTAGGACCACCCTGAGGCTGAAGGGTTGCTCATGGAGTTGATATTCCATAAATCCAGTCACCAGGGGAAGTGGACAAGCCTCCAGACAAGAAGTCCCGTAAGATTGACCATGCTGCAAAAAAATGTATGCTGTGGCCACTCTGGGTCTCCATCAGACTGTCTGTGCTTTCTTGATGGTGAATTATGATCATTCCCTGATGCAAATTTTTGATACAGTCCTCTCCCACCTCCACCCAGAGCAGCAGATGGCGGTGGATCGCATTAGAAACCATGGTCAATCACTGACTAAACACTAGCTCCAGACAGTCTTGGACATGGGTGATTTCTTGCGCCCGTACAGTGGCAGCGACTGTCTTCGTGCGTCACAGGGCTTGGCTGCATTTGTCCACCTTCATGGCAGACACCCAACAGAAGTTGGCCGATGTCCCTTTCCTGGGTAGTGACCTGTTTGGCCCTGAGGTGGAGAAGCATCTCACTTGAATTAAGAAGTCTAGCACAGCCCTTGACTGTGTGACTTTGTCCCAGAAGGACATGAAAAAAAGCCTAAGAAACAGTCTTTTCATGTACAGTCCTTTCAATCACAGTCTTCCTGGCAGCAGCCCCAGCAGGAGCAGTTTCAGGCCTGGAGTCTCAAGCAGAAGTCAGGAGCCCAGGGTCTATAAAAAAGGGGGCAGGGGTAGTGGTGCCTTCTGGCTGCAGCTGCCGCTTCCTCAGCAACAGCTGCCCAGTGACTGTTTGGGGGTTATCATCCCACTACCTGTCCTGTCCTTGACTGCTGCCTTGGTCAAAGGCTAGCTAGGTCATTTGTTGCCACCTTGATCTGCTATCACGATGCACAAGTTGGTGTTGGATGTCATGGGTAGAGGATTGTCTCTGCATTTCGAGGCTTTCCCGCCCTACCGCCTCCACACATCTCGAGAGTCTTGGGTGTCTCAGGACATACTGTCTGCCCTCAGGGGAGGACATTGCTCAGCTCCTTGCGAAACGGCCAATAGCCCATGTCCTGGATGCCCTGGCCAGTCCCAATTACATGTCCAGGTATTTCCTGGTCCCGAAACAAATGGGGTGGGGGCTGGTTGGTGACCCATACTGGATCTACACGATCTCAACCAGTACGTGCAGAAGCGCAAGATCTTCTTTGAGGATCTTTCTTTCATTAGGCCACACCTATGGAACTGTAGCCATCGGGCACCAGGACCACATGGAACCTTTTTTGCTTGCAGTGTACTAGGGGCTGCCTATGACATCAGATGTCAGCGTCCTGCACTATATAAACCTAGGTGGCCCCACGCCTTTCTCAGTTCTTTTCCCACCGTTAGCCTTACTCGCCAGACTCCACAGAGATACCATAGCTAGAGTCGATCGTCTAATCTTTGATTTTTCTTTAACTTTTTTATTTTTTCTCCCTAGTAATTATCATTTTACTTTAAAATGATTCCTGTAGTCATGTATGTCAAGGATGACCAACTCCGCTTAACCCTTTTGTTAATGTGAATGTGGTGGAAAAAATCTACAACTACAACCATGATGCTTGCATCTGCTATCTTGGTGAGGCCCACAACGTTAAGGCCTGCAAGATCTGCCTGAGCTTCTGCCAAGATACCTGGTAACACCATCAGAAAGCCTTGCAGTTTTTCCTCCTAGAGCAGAAGGTAGCCAGAATGGAAAGTGAGTTCCAGGGAAGAAACTCCTCTGCGTTGCCAACCCTGTACTTACGCTCCCACTCCTCCAAAGCCCAAGATAGGTCTTTGGGGAAACACAAACACTGGGAGAGAGAACAGAGTAAGGATAAATTCCCCGTATGCTCTCAGTCCTCTTTGCTTGGCTAACCGCTGTAGCGTCACCCTCTGCCTCAGTGGCAATGCTTCCTGCCACTCAAACTCTCACTCCCAAAGGGTCAACTTTGGCAGTGAGTTCCACCAGACCTCCTATGGCCGGTGAAGGCCCATCAATGCTGGGGCTGCTGACACCCCAGTCGGTATTGCAAGGCACTCTGTCAACGTCTGGATTCCAACCTCCCCCATCGACATTGCAAACCCTGCTACTCAGACCTCTTCCTCAAGGTCATCTGGCAGTTGCACCCAGTGGACCACTAATGGCCGGTGCTGGCCCATCAATGTCCAGACTCTAGCTGCTCCTGATGATGTTGCAGGCCACTCCATCAGTATTGGGGTTCCAGCCTCCCTTGTTAATGTTCCAAGGCACTCCTGCAATGCAGGCCACCGTTGACGTACAGATGGTGCTCTCCTCTTTTGTAGAGATACTACAGCACCATGCGCCTCCTCCAGGCAGTACACCAATGGGGCCTACCAGACCAGCCCCCGTGTCGCCGCCTACCACGTCAGTGCATCCTGCTTACCCCAGGGTGTTGACGCCCTCGTTTCCTTCCTTGCACCCTTTATAGCCCGTCGACGAGGTTCAGGAATACCAACCTAACCTCATCCCGCAATAGGAAGAAGAGAGGGGGGAGGAAGATACAGATGGGAATCCTTCTGACAGGTCTCACTCCACCATTTTCTGTAGGAGTGAGGACTTGACTTTGTATACCCTGAGGTCTCCCCCTGAAAAGCCCTCCTTCATCTCTATGATGAAGCAGCTACAGACTGCAATGGGGTTTGATACTGAGGAGCAAGACATTACCAGGACAGACCTGGTAGAGTTCTTAGAGCTACCATATTCTCCCCCTCTCATTATTCCTCCTGTATTGGCTACATTAGAGGATGCAAGCTTGATCCCAGCCATGACCAGAAAGGTAGACGAGCTGTACCTGGCTCCATCAGGAAAGCCTTTTTTTGCAGACTTGCCTCAGGATATTTCAGTGGTGATAAATGCAGCCCATGATAGGTCTGAGAGGCCTGAACATCTCAGTTCTCTCCCTCCAGATAAAAAGATGAGAAAACTGGACCTCATAGGGAAGAGAACCTTTGCCTCTGGCACACTGGACCTCAGAATTGCCAGCTATCAGGCCCATATGGTCAAATACCAGAAAACACTCTGGAAAAAGGCTAAAGCAGCAGCCCAGTCCCTTCCAGAGGGCCCCAGAAGCAGGAGATGCTCAAGGTCCTCCAGACTGGGGCTGACATGGGTAAACGCTTTTAAGGTCTTCCACCAGGGCTGCTGTGGCTGGCATCTGCCTGAAAGGCATGCTTGGTTGAGGGTGTCAGGATTTGCTGCTGATGTCCAGCAATCCATTCTGAATGCCCCTTTTAGGGGTTACAGGGTCTTTGTTGCAGATGTGTAAAACAACCTCTCTGACCTGCAAACCTCAGAACAGACTCTAAGGTCATTCCAGTCCCTTTACCACATATAACCCAAAAGTAGACAGAAGGTGCCCTTTCGCAGGGCCACCAACAGACCTAGGTCAGGGGCCAGACAGCAGAGAAAAAGCAGAGGTACTCTGCCTGCCCCCCCCCGCAGGTGCCATCTCTAAAGTCCCCAGAGGTGCATAGCTGCAGCCGCCAGTCCTGCTTCAGCATGGCTCCTTACTGAACCCACCCCTCTGGCCCTCAGTCTGGAGGAGGTAGTAGGGGGTTGCCTCTCTCTCTTTACCTGGACCAGTGGAAAGATCAGAACAGATGCTTGGGTCTTGCAACTAATAGTGTAAGGTACTGTTATATTATGCACTGTGTTTCAATGCTTGATGGCCAATGTGAGTGTATGATAGGTTCATGAGAGATTGAAAGTAAGGTTCATAAAAAGTGCAAGCCTTGTTGTCAGGAGCTAGTTGAAACTGACATTATTCTGACCTGACATTATTCTGATCTGATTTTGAGTATGTGATGGAAAGAATGTACTAAACTTGCAAGTCTTATCTGTTCAATAAGCTATTCAGTAGCTATTTGTCTGTTCAATAGGCTATTCATTAGCTATCTGCATACCTTCCAATAGGCCATTCATCAGTTGTTAGCTCTATTCATTCACTCTCATTTGAATATTTGCATACCTTCTCTGGAAGCAGCTATCAAGCAGTGTGTAAAATGTATATAAACTGGCTGAATTAGCCAGAGTTGAGCTGCAAATTCTGACATCCTAAGAACCTGCCTCAGCTTCCAACAGAATTGGTAATATTTTCTCTATTATCTTGAAAACTATTGCCAGCTGTATTTTCATTATAGTGCCTGTAATGCTAATGCCTATGTGCTGAAATAAACCTCCTCCAGGTGAGGAAACAACATCCCATTGTGTGGTGCTGCATTTATACTTATCTCAGTACTGGGATCCCAGGGTCATAAGTCCAAATCCTGCAAGAATCTTACAGTAGAACAGGGATATGCTGTAGAACTCCTGGAGTTGCCTCCAGATCACACACCAATACTACTAGAGGAAGTTTGTACAGTTCTGCACAAGAGGGCCATAGAACCAATTCCCTGGGGAAAAAAGGAAGAGGGGGTTCTATTCTCATTTCTTCTCAGTCCTCAGATCCACAGGAGGCTTAAGACCTGTTCTGGATTTGAGGGAACTGAACTTCTGTATTCAGTCACTGCAAGGCCTGCTGCCCCTCCTGCAACAAAGTCTGGTCAGAGCTGATACGGCTGTTGAGAACTTTTAGGATCGGCAAAAGCGTTGAAAAGAAAATGCAGTGCTTTCGCTGCACCGGAGTTAGACATAACTGATACTGCAGCGATTACAGAACTGCGCATGTATGATACTCACACATGCACAGTTTGCCCCTGAATGAGCCATGTGTAACATGGCAGCAATGACATGGCTACATATGTGCGATACTACATATGCGCAGCTTAAGTCAGCGCTGCCATGTTGCCCACGGTGGCCATCAGTATTCTGTAGGAGATACTGCTATCTACAGCAAAACATCGAAAAATTGCCCTGGAGTTAGAGGGGAAAATGCCAAATCAGTCTGGGAGCACCAGCACAGTCAGGGACTCAGCCACCAGCCAGACCTTTATGCAGGCTATTTTCAGCCACCTTCTCACCCCTACAACTGTCCCCTCCCAACATGTGTGTGGCACCACCTTTCCAACTCCAACTCCAACCCTACCCTATTCGGAAAACCTGACTGTTCCATGTCAATATGGCAGGGGAATAATGGCGAGTTCGATTAGGACAATGGCAATACCGTGAGAGTGAAAATGGCAACAGTAAAGTTCAGCAACCACAATGAGTGACAGTTCCTTTTATGCAGGAGGCTTTGCCCCCGCACCCCCTTACTTTAATAACCAACTCCGAGGTCGTAGCACCTCCAGGAGGGGGTACAGCAAGCATCGCCCTTATTACGGTCGCCAAACTTTACCATCACTGTTTTCACTTTTGCCATATTTCTGTCACCCTAATTGAACTCACCTTTATTCCCTTGCCATATGGACATGCTACCAACCTGACAGTACTCTTTAACTATCATGCAGTATGTAAACTTAAAGCAGCTGTAACTCCCTGTGTTTAAAACGTGCAGTACTAGCAAGCTGGAGGACTACAGCAGTGCCAACCTTCTCTGAATGGATACAAAAAAAAAAATCATCCTTGAAGTTATAGCCAACAGTGAAAGATTAAGCTACTTGGCTTTAGACAAACTGAATTTATACAGTATCATATGCCCCCCACACTTCAGAACGACAAAGAAATAACACCCCAAAACTCTGTTTAATATGGTATACCAGACAGATTTATGAACACATGAACAAGTATAAATGAACTGAGTTGTTCTTTAATTATATTAGGCCCAGATTATGATTAGAAGTTAATAAATACTCATGACTAATGTACGTTTATTTTAAGAATCTTTACCGCCAAGAAATTATATTCATATTCTAGGTTTGATTTTATGCTGCTTGTAAAACTTTTTAAAAATTTCAACAAAATTTATAAAGTAAAAAACACTATGTGTGAGCCATACCCTGCATTTGTAATGTCCCTCACCCCATTCTAAAACTAGATACTGCAATTAAATGTGAGACTTTACTGTAATTTAAAATTTCTATAAAGGGATTAGAGTTATAACTTTACATTTTTACTGTGTTTTGTTTAGTTTTAACTGCTGATCTGATTAAACCTGCTCCAGTGGAGGGCTGACAAGTCTGACACTTTCAGTACTGAAAGAGAATCCAATTTACAGAGGTGAAGACAAAACTAAGTTAATAAAATGCCATTTCTAAAACCTAAGACTTTTTACATCCATGCCTGTAAACTGAAGGTTACGTGACCCCCCCGCCCAAATACTTCCACTCCATTTACTCTGGAAGGACTTTTTTGTAATCTTATTTTGGTAGTCAGTGCCATGCAAAAAATTGTTACATTAAGCACTGAGTAAAGCCCAAATTCACCTGAAAAGCCATAATATAATAATAATAATAAATTTGTTTAGCGCGTTTCATATTTCAAAGCGCTGTACAGTCAGAATAAAATCAGCATACAGTAAAATACAGTAAAGTCAAGACAGTACAGAATACGCTTTCCCCAACAAGAAAGTCTTAAGAGCCTGCCTAAAACACCCCACCGTTCCACACTCCCTGAGCTGACGAGGCAGAGAATTCCAGAGGGTAGGTGCCACAAATCCAAAAGCACGAGCTCCAGATGATTTTAAACTTACCCTCGGAATCTCTAGCAACCCCTCGTCAGCCGAGCGAAGCTGTCGCAGAGGGGAGTAGGGCACCAGGAGCTCTTTCAAGTAATCGGGGCCCTGTCTGTATAGGGCTTTTTAAGTCAATACACCTACCTTAAAGGTGATCTGCCACTGAATAGGCAGCCAGTGCAGATCGCGCAGCACAGGGGTAATATGAGTTCTTCTTGATACTTCAGTCAACAAACATGCTGCCGTGTTCTGCACTAGCTGCAAACAGCAGATATCAACCCCAGGGAGCCCTAAGTAAAGGGAGTTACAGTAATCAAGGCGTGATAAAGGCGTGGACCAAAACAGGAAGGTTGCTGGGCGAAACAAAGTGCCTAATCCTAGCAGTGTTCCTAAGATGATAAAAGGCCAGCTTGACGACTGCCGACACTTGATGATGAAGTGTCAGACCCTCATCAAGCACCACTTCTAGGTTACGCACACGTTCAGAGGTGAGAATCTGGGCCCTTCCCAAGATTAAACCGAAGGGGAATCCAGTCCCCAACCCCTCTGTCCTGTGACCTGGTTCCACAACCAGAACCTCGGTCTTTCCTGGGTTCAACTTTAAGCCGCTGGTACTCATCCAGTCTTGGATATCTGCGAGACAGCTGTTCAGTACTGAGATAGCACTAAATTGGTCGGGGGCCAAAGACAGGCAGAGCTGGGTATCATCAGCATAGCAATGAAACCTCAGCCCATACCGTCTTACAGTGTCTCCAAGAGGCAGCATATATACTGCGAATAACATGGGGGACATCACCGAACCCGGAGGTACCCCGCAAGGCAGAGAGAAAGCCCCAGAAGAAAAAATACCTGAGACAACTCTCTGCGATCTACCGGCGAGGAAAGATGTAAACCATCTGAGAACTGTACCAGACAACCCACAGATGAACCTCAGACGTTCGAGCAGAACCCCATGACCCACAGCATCAAAAGCTGATGGTAAATCGAGGAGAACCAAGATGGAACAATGTCTCTACTCTCTCGCCATCAGGAGATCACTGAGCACCCGAACCAGAGCAGTCTCAGTACTATGTCTCTTACAAAATCATGATTGGAGAGGTTCATATAGATTATGGATGGTTAAATGGTTATCCAATTGAGCCGCCACAACTTTCTCAATAACCTTCCCCACAAAAGGGAGGTTAGAGATAGGTCTGTAGTTTGCTAGGTTATCTGGGTCTAAAGAAGCTTTCTTCAGGAGGGGTCTCACCACCACCATTTTCAGGGAGCTGGGAAACTCGCCCAAATCCAGAGAGCACAGGACAATCCGAGCTAAGACTGGGTCAATGATGTCAGTACAACCCAAAATTAGGGAAATGGGGACTGGGTCTAAACTACAGCAAGTGGAACGCATCGCCTGGACAATC
Organism: Neoceratodus forsteri; assembly: GCA_016271365.2. Classification (NCBI taxonomy): domain Eukaryota; kingdom Metazoa; phylum Chordata; order Ceratodontiformes; family Ceratodontidae; genus Neoceratodus; species Neoceratodus forsteri. The sequence goes on along the minus strand of JADMNL010000022.1, from coordinate 535,141,449 downwards.
CTCATAATATCCACGAACTCCGGCAGCTCAAAGGTACTCCAGGAAACTCCAAGCTTTGTGACATAGCACTGATCACCAGCAACACCCATAGAGTGGAGTTGGAGGCATTCATGCTTGATGTCTGCCACCTTATTCGCAAAGAAGCGAGCACTCACATCACAATCCTTTTGTGAAAAAAACCCGATGGAAATGCTGACAGACTGGGTTGCACAGTCTGTCAACAGTCCTGAAGAGTTGGGCCAGTCGGTTCCATGCGACAGCTATTTCCCTGGACAGGAATTCTGCCTTCTTACGGGAAATTTCTGTTTGATAGAGTTTATAATGCTGTAACAAAATAAGGTGGTCAGCATCTAAGGCTGTCCTCCACCAACGGTGCTCCAACCTACGCCCCTGTTTCCGCAACTCCCTTAGAGACCCATCAAACCAAGGGGCCCCAGGGCGACGCGGAAGGGTGAAAACATGGACAGGAGCAATTAAATCGAGAGCTGTAGAAACGGTCTTGTTATAGGCCGCAACTAGCTGCTCAGGATCCATGCTAGTTTTGTCAAATAGCGAGAAGTCAGTTACCGCCTTCAAGACATCAGGGACCACTTCCCGTAAGGGGCGGTAACTGACCATCTCCACAGGGGCTGACCTATCCAGGGGGGCCGAAAAAGTGAACCCAACAGAGTAGTGGTCGGACCAACCAACTGGTTCCACCGCCAAGTCGGAGGCCATGATCCCCAGGAGGAAGACTAGATCAAGAGAGTGACCACCCTTGTGAGTAGCTGAGGAAACGACCTGTGTGAAGCCCAGGGATAACATCGACTGGAGGAAGTGTTGACCAAAAAGAGAAGATTCGTCGTCGACCCATGCATTGAAGTCGCCCAGAACCATCAATCTGGGCGACTCCAATGACATGTCGGCAACGAAATCTATAACTTCATGCAGGAACAGCTTCTCATCACCTGGTGGACAGTAGATGAGAGCTATCCTGCACCCCACACCAGCCACCACAGTGCACTCGAATGACCATGTAGGTAGCAGAAAACCAGTGGGCTTCTGGGGGGTTCCGCAGAGGCATGTTTTTTTTTTTTTAATAATTAAGAACCAGTTTATGATAGGTGAACCAAGACTCAATTTCAGTAAAATTTCAGTGAAAAGCCGGGGACCAATTCTGTGTAACACCAGAGTTCAGATCTTTTAAGATTACAGCTGTGAGCTTCAAGCCCAGCTACAGCATTTTAATGGAGTGCGGTCTAAACTGCATAGTCTCTGGTAGAACTCTGCATTCCTATACCCAGCAAAACTCTGTGTGGACCGGGTCGACAAACCACCAAAATTTTTCAACTGCCCCAAGGAAGAACACTGGGTTACCGAAGGGGAGAGCCAGAGAGGTAGAGCTCGAGCCCAGGCTGAGGAAGCTTGAAGCTAGCTGGTAAGAGAATTTTTCCAGCTCTTAAATGTGCGTTGGCCTTTACCCTGATGAGCCATTACTTGGATGATCTGACTCCCTCCTTTCAACTCATTGGGGCAGCGCCTAAAGGACAGGACCCTGTCTCCTTTATTGATATATTAGAACTGCAGCACAGCAATGGTCAGCCTGCAGCGAGTGCGTGGGGAGCTGAACCGATGAGAGCACATGTTTATACCCTTCCCCTGACCATGTCTGGCGGGCATGGGTACCAACGGGAGGAGGATGTGGCCTGCCTTCGAGTTAAGACTGCTCCTTTGTTAAAAGGAGGCCAAGACCGTACATTGGATTATATCCTCGACTTCTGGGCTTAGTATGCTGGGCCCTGGAGACATCTGCAGTTAACTCATTGCCTCCTAGAAACGTCTGTAGGAGTCAGCAAATCTAACTGCAGTGTGTCCCAGAACGCCTACAGAAGTCACCTACAGAGTTCATGTGTGATTAGAATTGACTGCATAGTACCATTAGAAAGGTAATGTTGTGCTGAACAACCTTGCCACTGACACTTTGTGTGTATCATGTTCACTTTAGGAGTTATTCATATTTGTTTATGACATTTTGTCAATCTAGAACCACCTAAGCACATTCTGGGTATCTTAGCTAGTATAAAATAAAAACCAAATTGAGTACAGTTCATTGCATAGAACCGTTGGAAAGGCAATTTTGTGTGGAACAACTTTGCCGCTGATATGTTGTGTGTGTCATGTATACTTTAGGAGTTGTATGCATTTGTTTATGGTATGGTGTGTATGGTTCAGATTGGTCCCTCAAATTTACCAATACACCTTGACTCAAATGGAGAAAAATTATGTTTAATACTACAGAAATAGCTGTTTGTTTTACAAATTATTAAAATTACATCTAATGTCTGGATGCTTAATTTGGTGTTGATATGTTACATATTTTCCAACAAAAAAAGGTTTATGGTGCATTTTTTAGTGGAAAAAATATTTTGTTTTGCTGTTTCAACCAGCACAGAAATAAAACTAAATTACCTGCTATTCCTTGCATACCACTGTTGGAAAGGTAATTTTATGCTGAATAATTTTACCACTCATACTTTGTGTCTAGCACTTATGTTTTTTGTGCTATTAGCATTTGTTTGCGGCATGCCAATTATGGCTTGATTTTACTTAGAAGGGCCCAGAATTAACTATTAACAATATACAGGAGACAAGTGCTGCAACTTCAGACGGACCAAAAGTGAGATCTTGCCGGTGGGCTCGCAGGCCAGATCTGCGTTAATTGGAAGCTTGGGGGGCCTGCAGCTAGTAAATTGAATTAAGTATCTGGGTACTGTCATCTCGACCCAAACCAGGGAGCTGTACACACTAAATTTTAAGCCTGTCTTGCAAGGCATAGCTGCAGACTGCTACAGGTGTGTGGCATTGCCATTGTCCCTGCTAGGTAAGGTTGGAGTGGTTAAAATGTCTATTCTTCCTAAATGTCTCTACTTATACCAGTCACTCCCAATACATCTACCCAAATCACATTTTAAATGCCTTAATGCAATTATTAACAGATTCCTGTGGCTTGGAGGTCCAGCCAGAATTAAAAGAGAAGCAATGCAGATGCCTCCCAAAATGGGGCGACTGGGATTGCCCAACTTTCTGGGGTACTTTCAAGCTGCCCAGCTCACATTCATACTGCTGGGGGGACCTCTATCTCTCACCCGTGGCTGGGGCTAGAGGAGGACTCCCTTATGTGCTCCCTCAAGGAGGAGTGCCTAGCAACTGTGTTGTGGGACCACTTACCCAACTCCCTTCAAACCCATTCATGGCCAACACTGCTAAGATTTGGCAGGATGTACACAGAGACCTGGGCCATCAAGTGGGAGAGTCCCCATTCTTGGACCTGACTGCAGTGATGAAAAGGTGGGGACTTGTAACGGTTCCACTGTTGCAGAGGTTGCTGGACAGGAGGCACGTGGGCCTGATCTCAGTGAAGCAGCTGTACTGTGTCAGGGTTCCTAAGCAGTTTGGGATTATCTGTAGTGAAGAGGGGATACAAGCTGGTGACTTTTTCGTGTATCTAACCATCAGGCAGAGATGTGGGATGGAGCTAAATGTTGCCAGTAACTGGTCGCACCCCCTCACCATATGAAGAGGAAATATTTAGCCCACAGCCTGGGCAAAAAAACTCACTGTTTTCTACCAGATCTCACAGATTGGGGAGGGGAGTACTGCAGAGGCAGTTAGGGATAGATGGTGTAGAGATCTTCTTATCCATATTGACCCCAACACCTGGAAATGGCAAGTCAGCACCTTTTGCACTGCTCCCGCAGTAACAGGTTACTCCAGTTGCAAGTGAACTTCCTATATAGGACATATATAGCCCCTAAAAAACTTCATGCAAGGGACCTGCTGAGGACAGCTGCATGCCCCAAGTGTAGCTGTGAGGAAGGAGACTTCCTGCATCTCGCTTTAACCTGCCTGGGGTGGCCCCCTTTTGGCACAAAATGCACCATTTAATGAGTGGAGTCCTTGGCTATCGCCCCTTCAAAATCACCTCTTGAATTTCTGCTTGGTGTGGACCCACAACCTCCCAAGGCTAACCAAAGCAGTAATTTGTGGTCTCTGGCTTTGATTACGGCCAGAAAGATCATTGCACAGGCCTGGATGTCTCTCTCTTCATCCACTAACTCACAATGGCTGCTGAACCTGAGCTCATGCATGTCTTTAGAGAGGGTGCAGTTGGGAGCTATGGGGAAGAACTGAGAATTTCTGGAGACTTGGGGCCCCTTGATAGAAGCCATAGAGAGAGGGGTATTCCCATCATTCTAGGCTAGATTGAGTCATAGACCTGACTCGGTCCAACCCTGTTATAATCCAATCCTAACAATGTGCCCACAGACCTGCCTGTTTGTAAGAATTAACTTAGCCTTTCTATATAGTTTTATGAATGATCAATTGCTCTAACAAATGTAACTTGCTTGTACTTTGCAAATGTATGGAAATTGTGTCTTTACCTGCATAAACTGTAATCCACCTTCACTTAATAAAAAATATTTATAGACAGATCCTGCTAAGAGCCCTTGATCAAGTGCATCATGGATGAAGGAGGTATATTCCAGTAGGCAGTTGTTGTGCCATGGGCCTTCCTGAAACTGTGCTGTTGGGGACATAATAGGCTGTGTGTGTGTTAAGGAACTCAGATAGTTAGTCAGCAACGATCTTCTCCAGTGCTTTTGACAAGGGAGGCAGTATGGAGACCAGCCTACAGTTACTCAGTAAGGTTCTATCTCCACTTCTAAAAATTGGGGTTACCATGGCTTGTTTCGATTGGGACGGAAATTGGCCCAGACAGAAGGACATGTTCAGAATCTTGGTGAGAGGGGTTACAACAGATTCCAGGGAGAGTTTGAGCAGATTGAGATCTAGAGCATCTGTGCTGTCTTGACTTTCCTAGGGCCTTGGAAAGGTATTTCCTGGCTGAATTCTGAGGAAAAGATTTAAAACAAAAGAGAGGCACCCCTGCAGAAGATGGAGGAAGGCTGCAGAGGGGTAGAAGGTGTGAAGTAATCCGGTGGGAGTACGTTGTCAAGGTCAGTGAAGGCGGTGTTTAATGCACTAGCTATAAGCTCCGCATCCTGTGTGGTAGTACCATGAACTTGCAGGTGGGGAAGGGGGGAATTTACCATTAAGTCTGTTAATGGTCTCCCAGAATTTGAGTCCATGTCCCCATGAGGTGGTGAGACTAGTCTGATATTAGGCAGCTTGCATTAAGGACCAGAACCCACACCCCACTATTGAGTTGCGGTGTCCAGGCAATGTAAATGCAAAAACATCAGCATGTAAAAATGTTTGCGTTATAACCTCAATGCAGCATTTACAATAATTCCCGAGACAGGGAATCAGATAACTTCAACTGTTAAAATGAGTATGGGGTTCACTTAGTGGAGGGGGTCAAAATCACTGTAGGCTCCAAAAGTAGAAGTGTCTCCAGTTGGGGGGCGGGAGAACAGATCGCAAGTCCTGCAGTAGATTCTAAAAGTCAGTCCCCAGTTTCGGGAGGTTATTATAAAAAACGTTAAGATTAAAGTGCCATTGTATTCCAAACAAGCACTCCTGGGCTTCCATGCCTGTAAGAGTGGGCACTTTTTGGTTTTTTGAACTCCCTACCAAAACACAGTCTGGTGTACCCCAGTTACTCAAATAGAGCAGTCTGTCACACACACTGCAGTCACAGGAGCAATTTACTACACTTGGTTAGTTACACTGCTTGTTACAACTTTGGCATTGTCCCCCGACGGGCCCTCCTGGCTGGTTGCCCCACTCTATGACTGTTACCCTGGCTGGTGCCGTACATGCTGGCCAGGGTCCCGCTGGTACTTGCTGAGGGTCACAGACTCACAGTGATATTAGTTCATGCTAGTGAAATATTTTGCACACTGTTGAGATCTACTCGCAAACCACATTACTATGGGTTTGCTCTTCAGACTTCGTTAAACCTACAATAACTGGGATCTAAACTGTCCTTTTTCCCTGCATCTGGAGCAAATCCAATGCTCTGTACCTTGACAGTAGTCTTGAAATTATCTCACTGCAAGAGACCCACTCCTGACAAACTGGAACTTCTGTGTAGCATTTTAAATAGTTGTACTTCAGGAGACCTGCTCCTGATGAAGTGGGACTTCTGTGTAGCTTTTTATATAATTGTATTTCAGGAGGAGACCCTCTGCTGATGAACTGGGATTTCTGTGCTGCATTTTAAATAACTGTGTTTCAGGAGACCAGCTCCTAATGAACTGGGAGTTCTGCAGTTTTCCACCAGGGAGCCAGCACAGCCAGTGGAATTTCTAGCTGGTGGCCACTTAACAGCTGGGAAGGAGCTAAATTTTGAATTCCAAAAGAGAATGGCTCCATAAATATCGGAGGGCTCTCTCTGTGTGTGTGTGTGTGTGTGTGTGTGTGTGTGTGTGTGTGTGTGTGTGTGTGTGTGTGTGTGTGTGAGAGAGAGACGCCACAAAGCTTCAAGATCAGCGGGGGTCACAGGGCAGCTGCAGCCGAATCTGAACAGCCCTACCTCTGTACCGGGTTGCAATTTTATACAAAAATCTGACTTTCTCTTCGGGACCGATTGGCTTACCTTACCTACCTCTGGGAGAAATGATCCGGCAGCATCTAAACTGTCCTTTTTCCCCTGCATCGGGAGCAAATCCAGTGCTCTGTGCTGCCCTTGCCTGCTCTGGCTTTCCCACATGTACTCTGTGCCAGGGCAGTACTAGTCTTCAAATTACCTCTACCTTTGCCTTTTTGGAACTCCCTACCAAAACACAGTCCAGCGCAGTTACTACAATAGGGCAATCCGTCATCACACACACTGTAGTTACAGGAGTAAGTTATCACACTTGGTTAGTTACATTGCTTGAGTTTACATGGTTGGCACTGTCCCCCTCCTGGCTGGCTGCCCCACTCGAGCTGCTGCTACCCCAGCTGGCGCTGCCCATGCTGGCCAGGACCCTGCTGGTACTTGCTGAAGGTCACAGACTGACAGTGATATTAGTTTGTTAGTGAAATATTTTACAAACGTTTGTGTTCTCACCAGTTCACATTGCTGTCTGTTTGCTCTTTAGACTTCGTTAAACCTACATTAACTAGCATCTAAACTGTCCTTTTTCCCTGTATCCGGAGCAAATCCAGTGCTCTGTGCCAGGACAGTAGTCTTGAAATTAACTCTACCACAGGAGACCCGCGCCTGACAAACTGGGAATTCTGTGCAGCATTTTAAATAATTGTATTTCAGGAGACCCGCTCATGACGAACTGGGACTTCTGCGACTAGCAGACAATGATTATTGTCAGCTATGAGCCCAGTTGGGATCTCCTTGTGGTGAATGACATTCTGCCATTCCCAAGATGGCAGCACTGGGGGAACTGCGCACGAGCGCATGTGCAGTTCCTGCCCTAGAATGCAAAAGTAACAGCCGAGATAGTATGGCTGTTTCAGCTGTTACTCCATAGCGGTTGATCTTGGTGGAGTGCTCCAAGCTCTGTTGAACTTTCGGAATGATACTTCCAAAAGTTCAACGAAAGCTTGCCATGATTGGCCGTTTTAAGAGTCCAAGCAAAACGACTATAGGCTGTGCCCACAACCGAAAAATGGAGACTGGATATGCTCCCTGGAAATGCAGGATGCTTACCTGCATATTTGCATATCAAGATTTGTCCACCCAGGCTGCCCCGTCAGTACAGCGGTAGAGTTACCACTCATGATGCTGGCGACCCGCATTCGGTAATGAGCAAGGAACGCCAGGGGCTGGCAAGAGGGAGGAGGATTGTGCATCCAGGAGGATGCTGTGTCCGCTGATCCACTGCTGCCTGGGGGGTCCACATGTGGTTATGCAACTTGGCGCAGCTAGCAGGAAGGATGGATACCAGCAGGTGCCACACACCATTCATGGTTCCACATGTACACAAGCACACCCCTCACTTTTGGCGCTCGTGTGGGAGGGACTAAAAAGAAAGCCGGAAAAAGAGTCAGACCCCAGCAAAGATGATCACTTACTCCCTGCAGGCCCCACACTGGTGACGTGGCACTCCTTCAGCTGGTGACCTGGTCTGGCAGGTGCAGGACTTAGCTCTGCCATCCCCCTAGCCAGTAGCCCCAGGTAGGGAAAGGACATGTGGAGGCTGGAGTTGGAAAGAAAGCCCATGGGATGTCAGGTGACGGGCTGGAGGAGCCGGTGAGATGGAGGGCCTGGGACTGAAAGGGGGAAAGATTTCTCCACCCCACAAGATATACCCCAGATTCCTGTTTCAGAGGGAACACTACCAGTTTGGGGTATTTCTCTTTGGTTTGTCTTCTGCGTCATGGGTATTTACATAGAAACATAGAAGTTGATAACAGATAAGGACCGCAAGGCCCATCCAGTCTGCCGATTTCTTTTTCTTTTTGCCACATGCTTGGTTGTGGCAGCAGCTCTCAGGAGAGTGGGACTGAATGTCTTCCCCTACTTAGATGGCTGGTTACTCAAAGTTCAGTCCAAGGAGCAACTGTCTCAAACCCTAGCACATACCACACAGCTGTTCAGTGCCCTGGGGATTCCGGTCAGTCTGTCCAAGTCAGTTTGACCCATTGCCAGCATCTGCAGTACATAGGGGCAGTACTGGACACTGCTTAGGGCTTCACCTTACCCCAGGGCAGGGCTGGCTGCCTGATGGTTTAGGCCCAGCTGCTGTACAACAGCAAGTGTGTCACAGCCGAGACATACCTGAGATTGTTTGGCCTGATGGCCGCAGCTATTGTCACGGTACTCCTGGCCAGGCTGCACATTAGGATCCCTCGATGGACCCTAAGAGTCCAGAGGGATCAGCGCATCGACAATCTGGAATAGCAGGTTCTAGTAACCTTTTCTGTCTGAAAGGTGCTCCAGTGGTGGCTGGAAACCAGTATCCAGTGAACCAGGAGTATTTATTGTTCTTGTCAGATACAGGACTACAATACTCTTCTATCAAAGTGCACTTGGCTGCTATTTCAGTCTTCCATGTGCCTATTGATGGCTATATGGAGGCACAGCTAGACATAGCCCATATGTTCCTGAGAGGTATCTTGCACTTGAAGCCTCCCATTCACAGTCCAGTTCTGGGGCCTACATTTTTTGTTGGAGAAACTCACTTTGGATCCTTCGAGCCAGCCGCGACTTGCGAGCTATGCTTCCTTTCTTGGAAAGTGTTATTTTTACATTCTTACTACTAACGGCATTTTAGAGGTGTGTCACTCCTGAGCCAATTACAGCTAAAACTGCAGTGGGTTTGGCAGTGTACACCAATTACCAGGTACTCTGGTCATGGCAGTAGTACTGCTTGCTGATGTGGCATGTTGTGTAGTTGAAAGAAATGAACCGCTCCAATGAGAGTGCGCTTCATTTCTTTCTGTAGCTGTAACTCTGGGCATGCACATTAGAGTTGACACTAATGCGCATGGCCAGAGTTACAGCTACAGCTTTTACATACTTGGCTCCTGCTGCCCACCGACTCTCTCTCTCTCTCTCTGTCTCTCTCTCTCTCTCTCCCCCTTCCCTGTCCTCACTCCTCTGACCCCCGCTTCAGCATTAGCTGTGGTGCGGATTTACTTATTGGCAGCTCCTGCCGCATTCCACACACTCTCTTCTCAGTCCTTGCTTCTTAGAAATCCCCCCCGGACTTCTACAATAGCCATGGTGTGGCAAGTGAACATTCTATGTTGACAGATGCTTGTTAGTTGCTGTTACTTCTGCTTGAAGGATTTCCAAACTTCAGGCTGTGTTATGTGTGAACCTCTTTTTTTGATTTTTCATAAAGACAGGGTGTCTTTACGGACCAACCCTAAGTTTCTTCCTAAGGTAGTGCTGGAGTTTACTTTGAATCAAACTATACACCTACTAGTTTATTTTCCTGAGCATGTCAGTCCAGGGGAAGCATTGCTTCATACATTAGATGTACATGGAATACTCAGATATTATGTTCATCATACGAAGGACTGCAGGAATTCCTCACAGCTTTTGTTTCCTTCAGCCCAGGGAAAGAGGGCACTCAGTTTCTAAACAATGCCTGTCCAAATGGTTGGCCAACTTTCTAACCCCGGGAAATCTTACTGTATTCTGACATATGCAGTATTGTACCACCATAGTACTGCCCCGGAGCTGAAAAGGTTAATAGAACCTATGCAGATGAGAGAATGCTAGGCTTGAGCTTGGTTTTCAAACCACTGTTCCTGGTAAACAATCCATCAACTGTCAGATTCTTCACTCCGCTTGACTAGGCAGACACCTCGGAGAATCCTCTGCATCTTTACTAAACTCACATTTATTTTTCTCGGTTTGACAACCGCTTTTAGTTTAAAATTTTTGAACCGCTGTCTCTGGATCACAAAGGTAAACAAGTATAGATAGAAAGAGTTAGGTAAGTCCTCGGTTTCTGTCTCGTTCTCCGTCAGGTACCGATGATATTTATTTCTTATTTTTTCTTTGTAAGTATATTTTCTGACTTAAATTTCTCTTTGTGGGATGTTACTGGGCTAAACCCCGGTTCATTCTCTGGTCCTTAAACCGACCACACGAAAAAAAAAAGATTTTACTTTGGGATAGTTGGCCATGTCTCAGACATCTAAGAAAAGATCTGGCCCGACTGGTTTCCAGCACTGCACCGAGTGCGGTGAAACGTTTGCAAAAGCTGATCCCCATTTGATGTGTGTTCTCTGTCTCGGGTTTGAACACTTAGAGACAGATTGTGAAATATGGAAACATTTTCCTCAGTTCACGCTGGACAGGCGATTGAACCAACTGAAGGAGAAAATGTCTGAAACAGCTACTGACCTGGTTACAGGCAAATCCTCTGAATCAAAAAATGCTGCTGAACCGGATGGAACACCCTCTGACCAGGGTACCGGTTCATAGCCTAAGAAATGCACCGCTGATCAGGCCGCTGAACCTGCAACTACGGGCAAGAAAAAGGAAAAACGCACAGAACCGCAACCGGTGAAACCATTGGTTCCTGCCACGGAGGAGATGGCTAACGCTATCAGGATTATTCAATCCCTCCAGTCTTCCCCAGTTCAGGTTCCACGGCCCTCGGTTAAATTTCCTGTAGTTGTGCCCCCAGGTTCTTTTCCTGTTACCAGTCCCCTCAATCCCAGTTCTGAATACATAGAAGAGGAGAGGGATGTGGATTATGGAGAGGAGGAAGAAGGGGACTACGGAGAACTGGAGGTTTCTCCTGACCTTCATCATTTTGATTCCCCCGATAAGGTATCTGAGGATTTTACCTCCCTGTTTGCCTTTATGCAACAAGTGGCACAGACTTTAGACCTTCCTACTCAAGAGACAACAGATAAGAAGGAAGAGGCTGATTTTGTCGAAATGATGGATGTGGCTCCAGCAAAGAAGCTGCTTTTTCCCACCCACAAAACCCTAAAGAAACAGGTTTTTTTAAGGTTCTACAGACACCCACTTCAGTTCCTCCTGTTGATAAGAAACTGGATAGGAAGTACTGGGTAGCCAAGTCTGGTGCTGAATTTTGTTTGTACACCCCAGCCATGAGGGTGTTGTACAGCCTGCAGCCTGTGATGAGGCTGGCATATCTCTGGCATCCCATCCCCCTGATAAAGACTCCAGAAAAATGGAGTCTCTAGCCAGAAAATCTTATCTGGGTTCTTCTCTAGCCATTCGACAAGCCACTTATATGGCATATGTGGCCAGATTTTAAAAAGTCTTTGGAGTACAATTTCAGAGATTGCGAAATCCTGCCCTGAACCTATGGCAGCTAATTTGGCAGAGGCTGTAAAAAGGGGTGTTGAGGCATCCAAGTTTCAGTTTAGAATGGCTGTGGATGCCAGTGACACTGCAGCCAGTCTTATGGCTAATTCTTTTTCTCTCAGGAGATTTGCTTGGTTGAGAACCACCAATTTATCCCAGGACACTTAGCCAAAATCCGTGGACTTTCCCTGTGACCCCTCATCCCTCTTTGGCCAGCAGACTGAAGCCTATATGAAAAAGATGGATGAATACAACGTGGCTTACAAGAGTGCAGCAGCCAAAGAAAAGGCAGCCACCCCTCAGAAACAGCAGCCCAGGGCTGGTAGAGCACGACTTTACTATAGGCTTTTCTTCCAGATATAGGCCCTTCCGACCTACCAACCTCAGAGGGACTGTTTCAGGGGCAGGGGTAGAAGGGGTACTGGCAGAGCAGGTCCAAGCCCTGTGCCTACCCCAAAGGTGAAGCAGAACCCCTGAAGTTTCTGTAGGGGGCAGGCTCGCCCACTACCTCCAGGCCTGGCAGTCTATTAACTACAGACAAGTGGGTCCTGGAAGTAGTGGGCCGAGGCCTGTCCCTCAGCTTCAAGGCCTTGCCCAAGCTCAGGACAGGGGTCTTTAATCCTCTGTTCTCGACAGAATCACAGCTGCTGGAGGAGGAGGAGGTACAGAAGTTGTTACTGGACAGAGCAATAGAACCAGTTCTACCCCTATACTGGGGGAAAGGGTTCTACTCAAGGTATTTCCTAACAGTAAAAAAAGACAGGGGAGTGGCGACCCATCCTGGATCTGACAACTAGATAGATATCTGACAAAACCAAAATTCAGGATGGGCACTCTGGCCACCATTCTGCCTTCCGCCCGACAAGGGGATTGGCTAATTTCACTAGATTTAAAGGACGACTACTTTCATATCCCCATCAGGCCATCACACAGAAAATGTCTCAGATTCAGGCTCAAATCAGGCCATTATCAGTTCAGAGCAATGCCCTTCAGCCTCTCTTCGGCTCCAAGGGTATTTACCAAGTGCATGGCTGTGGTAGTGGCACATCTAAGGAAGCAGGCTGTCACAGTCTTTCCCTACCTGGACGACTGGCTGCTTGTGGGTCAGTATCCTCAGCAAGTGCTGGATGCCCTGGCTCAGGCTCAAAGCCTTCTTTAATCGCTAGGCTTCTTCTAAATCCCAAAAAGTCCTGGTCCCAGTTCAGCTTCTAGATTTCATAGGTGCGGAGCTGGACACACTAAAAGGAAAAGCCTTCCTTCCCCCAGCAAGGGTGGATACTCTTGTTCAGCTGGCCAGCTCCTTCCAGTTATCCTGCCCCAGGCCAGCAAGGCATTTTCTCCAACTGTTAGGACACATGGCTGCATGCACCTCAGATCTTATTGGTCACAAAGAAAGTACCAGTTGCCTGCCCTGGTACCAGTCACCAGGTTTTAACTTCTGGCTCTGCAGTGGTGGCAGGACAGGGAAAACCTATGACAAGGCTTAACTTTCTTGCAACAGCTCCCCTCAAAGGTCCTGACCATGGATGCTTCTCTCCTAGGGTGGAGAGCACACACAGGGGACCACACAGCTCGTGGCACTTGGACCAAAAAAGAGACCCTCCTGCATATAAACTTGCTGGAGCTCTGAGTAGTACGCTTGGGGATTCAGTCCTTTTCTTCAGAGTTTGCAAACAAGGTGGTACAAGTCAGAACAGACAATACCACCACAGTGTACTACATAAACAAGCAAGGGGGCACTCTGTCTTCCCCACTGTGCACAGAGGCCTTGTTAATATGGAAGCTGGCCTACTCCCTAAATCTGTCCCTAATAGCTGTGTACCTACCAGGGAAGGACAATACCCTAGTGGATGCACTGAGCAGAATCAATCAAAAATCATCACGAATGGACTTTGAACAGACAGGTGCTTCTAACAGTGTTCAGATGGTGAGGTACCCCAGAGGTGCACCTCTTTGCTCACCCAGACAATCACCGGCTGCCACAGTACTGTTGCAGGCCTCCCACAATGGGCACAGTACCAATGGATGCACTACTGTTGGATTGGACAGGGACATTTCTGTATGCATTTCCTCCTTTCCCTCTACTGCTCAGAGTTTTGAACAAACTCTGGTCTCAGTCAGCCATCATGATCCCCGTAGCTCCAGCTCGGGCCAGGCAACCATGGTATTCCCTTCTTCTACTTCTGTCCATCAACAAGCCAATAGCACTGCCCTACAGGCACAATCTCCTCACTGCCTTACAGGGCCGAATTCTGTATCCCAATCTGCAGTCTCTCAAACTCAAGACCTGGTTCTTAAGGACTTAAAATTTGCCAGTCTAGAGTTTTCAGAGAGGGTACTCCAGGTTCTTGAGAGCTCCAGAAAACCCTCCACACAGTTAACTTATTCCTCTAAGTGGAAGAGATTTTCTTGCTGGTGCCAGCAACAGGATGTGATTAGCACCCAGGCAGGTGTACCTCTGGTGCTGGATTACTTGGTACACCTCCATTAATTTGGTCTTAAGTTCTCTTCATTAAAAGTTCATCTAGCAGCAGTTTCAGCCTACCTTTTTTTTTATTTTTATTTTAGCTTTTGTTGACCGGGTAAGTACACTAGACAAGTATTATGCCTATTTTCAGGAACGACCCGGGAGAGTACAACATAGGGATACAGACATTTTTACAGTAGAATGTAAGTACATCATGACAACATGTAGGAATAGTAACATAGTCCAGGGGAATGGAAGGTCATAATAAAACTTATAACTTTAAGGTTAATGTACCCCCGGGGTGAGTAGGTCACCTACAAGTTCTAACAAAACCATATACACATTATACACAATTTAGAAAGGCAGTGTCCAGGGAACCTTGGCATAGGCAGTATGCCCTAAGTCGGGTACCCTGGTAAATTGGTAGAGTCATGGAAAACAGCAGGAGTTACGGGTAGCATCTGAGGGAGGCAAACTTTGGACCGGAAAGACAACCGAGAAATTCTCTAGGGAGGCTTAGGGCAGTCACATGCTGAGGCTTGTTTCAGGAAACCCCAGAGGGAATTACGAAAGCACAGGTGGGAAGAGGTCAAACGAGTATGCACAGGAAGGGAGTTCCAGAGTCTGGGCGCATATGCGGCGAAGTCCCGTCACCCATGAGGGTACGGGTGGAGGGACCATGAGCATCCCTGGGGCCTGGGACCTAAGGTGGTAGAAGTAGTGTCAATTTATGCAGAAGCAGGGCCAGCTCTGGGGGATGCTGGTTCTGATCACTTTGTTCTGAGACAGCCCACCCCAAGTCCAGGTACCTAGCTGGGGAGAGCCAGTGAGTTTATCGTATAACTTGCAGCGATGGGTGAGGCGAGGGGACAGCAGGGCAAAGCGACGAATGTTGTTGTATGTCGTGTGCCACGGTGAGATAGTCTGGGGAGAAGCGGCGAATAGGTGCAGACCATAATGTGAGAGGAAGAAGAACACCTCTGCAGGGCTAGTCTAGCCACTGGTGTGGGTTGAACTTGGCCCTGTAGGCCAGGCCCAGCTTGCAGTTTACTGCCCTGCAGATGTTTTGGATGTGACTACCCATGTCAAGTTGGGGGTCAAGGGTGACCCCTAGGTATTTGTCAGAGTTCACTACGGGGAAGGGAGATCCGTCAGTACAGGAAATCTTTAACAATGCCGACGAGGCTTTGAGTTTGGCTGTTGAGCCAAAGAGCATGGCCTGTGTTTTTTTCAGGTTCAGGACCAGTTTGTTTTCAGTGATCCAGGTTTGGACTTTGTTAAAGTCTTCGGACATGTTCTTGTTGAGAGTAGCGACATCTCGGGCGTGTGCCAGGATCACCAGGTCGTCAGCATAGAGGGTGGCACTGCAGGTGGTGGTCACCACAGGTAGCTGGTTGATAAAGAGGGAAAAGAGGAGAGGGCCCAGTACCGAACCCTGAGGGACACCGGAGGTCACTGGAAGGGACTCTGAGAGGACTTTATTGAAACTGGTCCGCTGCGTTCTACCATGCAGGTAGCCCATAAGCCATTTCATGGCAAGTGGAGAGAGACTGAGTGACCACAGCTGTGAGCCAAGCAAAGTGTGGTCAACAAGATCAAAGGCTTTGGACAGGTCAATAAATATGGCTCCGGAGAGTTTGCCCTGATCCATGGCTGATCTGATGCTGGATGTGACCGAGATCAGGGCAGTAGTGGTGCTGTGACCCTTGTGAAAAGCGTGCTGGGCCGGGGATAGCAACTCTTGTGACTGGATGTGCTCCGAAATCTGTTCGGCCACTACCTTTTCAAGGAGCTTACTAAGGGATGAGAGGATGGCAATCGGGCGATGATTATCCGGTAATTTAGGATTGCCCTGCTTCAGTACTGGGACAATCCTGGCCTCTTTCCAGATATCGGGGAAGGTACCGCTTCCAAGGGATAGGTTAAAGATGTGGGCTACTGGATAGGCAAGGTGAACAGCGCCAAGCTTGAGGAGCTTTGATTCCAGGTTATCTGGGCCAGGACTGGAGTACTGGGAGAGGCCAGCCAAGTGCCTCTGGGTGTCCAGTACAGACACTTCCCTGAGGTTAAACATTGACCGCGGGGGGTGACCCTCCCTCCGAGCCGAGGGGGGAAGGGGGGGCGAACTGTTATGGGTCGAGAAGAGTGAAGTGAAGGCAGAGAGATCTGTGAAGTGTGAATTTAGGGAGTTGGCAATGGTGTGGGGGTTCGTGCAGGAGACTCCATTGATAAACATGTCTGATACCCCTGGTTGGGAGGATCCGTTGACGAGTTTTTATATTCCTCCAGAAACTCCTGGGGATGCTGGCGTGCTAAGCAGGGCGGACTTGCAGAAGTCACTTTTCGCAGCCCTAATGGCCTTTTTACAAGTGTTTCTAAGGCGTCTGTATTTTTGGAAAGTGGTGGGATCACTGGAACTTTTGAAGTGGGCCCAACACTTGTCTCTCTCCCGCATTTGGGCTAGGAGATTCCCATGCAACCAGTGAGTAGCAGACCCCCTCACCCTTCGGGTGACCTTGGGGGTGTGCTTATCTTGCAGGGTCCCGAAGATAGTGATGAATGAGGAGGTTGCCACTGAGGGGTCAGTGGCCCCTAACACCTCGGACCAGTCAGTAAGCCGTAGGTCCTCCAGGAACTCCCCAGGGTCAAACCTGGAGTAGTTCCTGACATGCAGGATTTTGTGAGGAATTTTGGGGGAGGAAATTTTCCATACACAGTAGACCGGTGAGTGGTCTGAGATAGAGTCCGGCAGTGTACCTGCTGAGGAGATTCTATCCGGATGGTTGGACATGATCCAGTCCAGTAGGGTACTGGAGGATCCATTCGCTGACCGCCTGGTTGGATCCTGGATGAGTTGAGTCAGAGTAAAGTTAGCAAGTAGGGACTCATAGTGCTTCACACTACCTCCAGCCCAGTTGAGGTTGACGTCCCCAAGGATTAAGAGTTCATTGTCCCCAACGTTGGGACCAACTGAGTCCAGGAGGTGGGTCAATCCGGGGAGCCCACCCTTAGGTGGGTTATAGGTGCACACCAGGTGCAGTTTCTTTGTGTCCCCAAGTAGGAGTAGCACATGGAGTACCTCGCACTGGGACACGTGGGATTGATGGTGGGCAACTTGGGAGACTTTGAGATGGCACTTGTGGTAGATCAGTATGCCTCCCCCCCTCTTGCTCCCCGCTCTGTCCAGGCGAGTGAACTCGTACCCAGGGAGGATACAGGCTGAGTTAGGGATCGAGGGTTTGAGCCAGGTCTCAGTCAGTCCGAGGATATCGGGTTTGTAGAGCGCCATCCACGCGACCAGTACATCTCGGTTGTGTAGCAGGCTCCGGATGTTGAGATGTGCTACTTTTAGACCCTTGCCCACGCCCATACAGAGGGGATGTTCTGGGGTTGTATGGACTCGTTAGTTTCTATATCTCCCGCCAGTAGTAGTGTTAAGAGGAGGAGCTATTGGAGATACCTACTTCATGGTGGATTGGCCGGGTTGAGGAATTGTAAGCACGGATACGCTTTAGTCTTGGCAGAGAACATTGACCTCGGAGGTCTAGGCAGCATGTGGGACAGCATTGAGACTTGGAGGTCACAAGGGAGTTTGAGAGGGAGAGATCTGTTAACTCACAGGAGGAAGACCTCTCCCAGTATCCCCCCAGTGATATTGGGGGGGAAGTGGCCGTATGGTGCAAGGAGTGCCCTAGAACAGGACCAGCTGGGACCAGCATCCTGTAAGAGGCAGGCAACACACCCTTGTTCAATGTCAGGGTGGTGTCCCCGCCCGCCTTGAGCTGGGGGCGGGTGAGCCTGGACCACATCCGGACTGAAGACATTGGACCAACAGGAGAGTTTGTACTGGGTCCTTTTGGTGCCAAGTTCGAAGTTCAAACAGTCGACGGAGGGGCTCTGAGGGGAGAGAAGGGGACTTGAAACTTGGTAGGAAAATAGGAGCCTGGCACAGTTAGTGCAGGCAAGGTAGATGGCAATATGGCCGGGACTGGGGGCTAGGGGTCGGAGAGAGACCAGTGTAAGCTTCAGGAGGGACGGCACTTTCCCTAGGCACTGCGAGAGATTGTAGGGGGAGCTGTATAATTCACTTAGGCGATCAGGGCAGGCTCCTATTGGACCCCGTGGATGGGGATGAGCTTAGGACCTGGGACAATTAAACAACAGGCTAGGCACAAAAATAAGCAGAGCGCAGGCAGTAGGGAACAACTTTGACAAATGTCCATATATCAGCACAGCCTAAGGAGTTAAACGAGAAAGAGCTTCACAGTGGTAGTTGCAATCAATGCCCCAAGAATGCGAGGTTGGACCCCTTCAGGCTGATAGGGTGAGTTTCACGGTAGGTGGGGCAAAACTGGCATATAACTTCGCATACACCCTGGGGTGGGGGAGGGTTCAAAACGAAAACTCTCGTTGAGGATTCAGCTGCCGAGGAGGCCCGCCGGAGCTGCAAAGCCCACGGCACCTCTCAAACTCGGCTGTCGCAGCAGGATTTGGTGCGCAAGGGGGAGGGGACCTTCCAGGAGCAGGTCACCCACACCTCCCATCCAGCGCGAACGTCAGGCAAGTCCAGGATAGGTGGGGCAAGCTCGCCCTTTGTAGTGGACAGTGGAGAGCGTCACTACTGGCTGGGGCCAATGGAGGGGAGCGATTTTTTTCGGTGCCAGAATTCAAAAAGAGCAACAGGCTGTGAATCCTTGGAGTGCAGGTATCAGCGGTGGGGTCACCGGATTCTCTCCGACGAGCGAGACGTACCACAGGCGTGGTTTTCAAGTGGATTCCCGGCAAGAGTTCGAGCGAGGTAGGAGGTGCAGATTTTCCGATTGGCGGTCTCTCTCCTGCACCGGGGCAGGGGTCAGGAAAACTCTCGTTGAGGATTCAGCTGCCGAGGAGGCCTGCCGGAGCTGCAGAGCCCACGGCACCTCTCAAACTCGGCTGTCGCAGCAGGATTTGGTGCGCGAGGGGGGAGGGACCTTCCAGGAGCAGGTCACCCACGCCTCCCCTCCAGCGCGAACGTCAGGCAAGTCCTTGGTTGGCAGAAAGCCCTCTTTTGGTTTCTGAGCAGGTGTTCAAGAAATTCTTTAAGGAGCTTCTGCACCTGGATCCTCCTCACAGAGAGCCCACCCCAGGGTAGGATCTGAACATCTGTATTGGTCAGCTGATGCAACCACCCTTTGAGCCCATGTCATCAGCAGAGCTCAAGTATGTTACTTGGAAAACTGTCTTCTTAATAGCCAGCACTTCAGCCAGAAGGATCAGTGAATTACAGACCCTGTGTACAGATCCAGACTACATTTCCTTCCATAGGGATAAGGTAGTCCTGAGAACAAACAGGAGATTCCTTCCTAAGGCAGTGTCTGATTTTCACCTTAATCAGTCTATTACTCCCCCTGTCTTTTTTACTGATCGTTCATGCACAGGTGAATGCAGATTGCATAGTTTGGATGTAAAAATAGCTATCAGCTACTACTTAGAGCGCACAAAGGGCCATAGGGAAAACAGAACCCAGCTGCTTCTCACTTATGGAGAGGTAGGAATGGGCAAACCAGCTTCAAAAAGGACCATTGCCCACTGGATTGTGGCTCGTATCCAGTTTTGCTATAGCGAAGCTGGTAAACAGCCTCCTGTGGGCTTTCAAGACCATTCCACAAGGGGCACTGCTATTTCCATAGCAGCCTCAAGGGACATACCCTTGTTTGACATTTGCAAAGCAGCTACCTGGAAAACTGTTCACACATTTGTCAAACATTATAGCCTGGATTTACAGACCAGGAGTGATGCTAAATTTGGCACAGCAGTACTGCAGAGCTTGTTTCCTAAACCGGTTCTGTGCCCACCTCCAAAGGCACTGCTTGGGTAGCCTATATATGTCAGAATACAGTATGATTTCCTGGGGTTAGAAGAAGACATTGCTTACCATAGTAATCCTGTTTCTTCCAAGGGAATCTTACTGTATTCTGAGCTCCCACCCTTCCTCCCCTTCTAGAACCTGTGGGCACTGCATTACAGCTTTGTGAACTCCTGGGCTACTTTTTACTTAGACTATCTATGACTTGAGTCTTGGGGATAATGCCTGTTATTAGAGAACGATTAGGGGGTTGGGAGTCTAGGATTACTTTCATTATTATTATTATTACTATTTCAGATTAGCATTAGTTAGTTAGCTTCCTAGGCAAGCTTCGTTAGAATCTGCCGGTTGATGGATTGTTTACCAGGGACAGTGGTTTTGAAAACCCAGCTCGAGCCTAATATTCTCTCATTTGCATTGGTTCTATTAACCTTTTCAGCTCCGGGGCAGTATTATGGCGATATAGTACTGCATATTCCAGAATACAATAAGATTCCCTTGGAAGAAACAGGATTACTATGGTAAGTAATGTCTTTGTATTACATTTTGTTACAGGAAATACGGTAAGGAACTTTCTGGGGTTGTGCGTGGTCATTCAGCCAGAGGCATGGCCACGTCTGTTGCATGTTTCACGAATGTGTCAGCTGCAGAAATTTGTGCTGTTCCAACTTGGAGTACTGTCCGCACTTTCACAGAACACTGCAGTCTGGACACTGCCTCTAGAAGAAGGGCAGGCTCTGGCCTGGCTTTGCTTCAAGGTCTTCTTTCTTAGGCCTATAGCCTCCAGTCACGCAGACTGTCTCTCTGTCAGTACTGCTTGGGACTTGTTTCATAGGTGTGGCCTGATGAAAGAGATAGTAGTTACACAAGAACTTATCATGACAGCAGATCTTCGAGAGAATCTCTTTCTTCAGGCCATGCCGTCCCACCCTCTGTCTCCCTCAGACTCAGAGCTTCTTGACTTCTGTTTCTTTTTCTAGGATGGTATACCTTCTGCTTTTTACCTTATCTGGTAGCAGGACTTCATCTCTCCCTCAGTTCTCCAGGAGGTCGTCTTCAGAGTATGCTGTCCATCAGGAAACTGAGGAGGGAGCAGGGCCCCCACGTTTATGTAGTGCAGGACATTGACATCTGATGTCATCGTGGGCAGCCTCTAGTAGACTGCTAGCAGAAACGTTTCCATGCGGTCCTGGTGCCTGACAGCTATAGTTGCATAGGTATGGCCTCATGAAAGAGATTCTCTTGAAGCTGTACTATTACGGTAAGTTCTTATATAACTGTACTTTCTGGATGGTTACTCAGAGCCAGATTATACCATCCCTGGGGCAGAACTTGTGGTTTTGCTCCCTTGACATCCAAGATGTGTTCTTCCTCATTCCCATTCGCAGGACCCACTGTGGTACCTATGTTACCAAGTGAAAGGGGTCCTGTGCTAGTTCCAGGTTACGTGCTGCAACTTCTCCTCTGCATCACAGGTCTTCTCAAAATATATGGCAGTGGTGGCGGCCCACCTGCAGCACCTTGGGTCACAGTGTACCCCTACCTGAACAACTGGCTGGTAGCTGGTCCATCCAAAGAGGCCGTAGAAAGATCTACAGACCTGGCTCTCTAAACCTGTTGGACAAATCCGAACTTGTACCGAAGCAGCTGGTCAAGTTTATCAGGGCAGAACTAGACTCTCCACAGACCATGGCGCATCTCCCCACAGACCAGGCATGGGATTTCAGTGTCCTTTGCCCAGTCATTTCAGTTGGGCTGTTGCGTCTTGCAGGGGATTTCCTACGGCTGCTGGGTACATGGCATCCAGCACCACCATGGTCTTCTGAGCTCACTGGTGGATCCACCACATTCAGTGGGAGATGGAGATGTCAGTGGTCGCAGCACTTAAGCCACTTGGACCACAATCATAGTGACCATGACGATGTGTGATGCCATCCAGTGGTGGCTTGTCCCAGAACATGTGGTTGAAGGAATCCCAGAACATGTGGTTTGTCCACCCAGAGCTGAGCATCACGCTGATGACAGATGTGTCTGTGGTAGTTTGGGGAGCACACCTTGGAGACCACATGGCCCATGGGCTCTGTTCACCCAGGGAGTCCCATCACCACATAAACCTGCTCAGGCTCCTTGCAGTGTGCTTGGCTATGACGGAATTTTCTCTGCTAGTCAGGGGTTAGATCGTTCAAGTGCTGACGGACAACACCATGACCATGTTTTACCCAAACAGACATGGCAGAACACACACACACCCTTCTTTTGTGTCATGAGGCAATTTGCACCTGGACCTTTCATGCTCACCCTGGGCACTGATCTCCTGGTAAGTCATCTCGAGGGGAGAACAGTCAGTTGGCAGATGTTCTAAGCCAGGTAAGAGAGATGTAGCACAGGTGGTCTCTAAATCAGGAGGTGGTGAACCACCTGTTTTCCCTGTGGTGCTCACCCTTGGTGGAGCTGTTTGCCTCCTGGAAGATCGCCAAACTGAGTCTGTTTGTGCTTGCCCTCTATAGTCAGGGACAATGATGGGGATGCCTTCACGAGGCCCTGAACCTGAGGCCTTGTGTATGCCTTTCCTCCCTTCCCTCGATCCACAGAGTACTGGTTAAGGTAAGAAAGGACAAGGCATGGATGACCCTGATAGCTCCAGACTGTCCTTGGCAGTTCTGGTACCTGAATCTCCTCAGCCTCAGCAGCAGATCTCTGCAGCAACTGCCTCTCCACCCAGACATGCTGACCAGACTTTGGGGACAATTTTCCACCCCGAGCTTCAGTCCTTGCACCTCACAGCCTGGTTCTTGAGGGGCTAGAATTCCAGGACTTGGGTCTGTCTGAGGATTTCCTCCACATGGTGGAGGCCTCCAGGAAGAAGTCGACTCATATTTGCTATGCCTTTAAATAGAAGACGTTTTTCGTTTGGTGTCGGGACATGGAACTTGATCCCCCTAGCCTGCCCTGTGGCTAGCATTCTTGGACTATCTCTGGTCCCCTTTCCAGCTGAGATTGGGAATGATGAACCTTAAAGTGCACCTGGCAACCATTTCTGTTTACCAGGCACAGGCTAGGAGGGAGATGTGGCCCAGGAGAAGGTGGTCAGGTGTTTTTTCAAGAGCCTTGACCACTACACCCCTTTGGTGCATGAATCACCTCCACCGTGGGACTTACTGCTAGTCCTGGCTGTGCTCATTGACAAGCCCTTCGAGCTAATGCACAGGAGTGAGTTGTCACACCTGTCATGTTAAACAGCTTTCCTGGTGAAAATTACATCTGCCAGAAGGACTAGAGAACTCCAGATGCTCTCAGTGAACTCTGCCTTTCTGGTCTTCCACAGAGACACTGTCATCATTCACTCCAACCTGAAGTTCCACCAGAAGGAGGTATTGGAGTTTCATGTTAACCAGGTGATTAACTTACCAGTATATTTTACCAACCCATCTTCAGAAGTCAACTGTAGGCTTCATACCATGGTCCTGTGGAGAGTGCTCTCCTGTTATGTAGAACATATGGCTGGAGTTCGGGGACAAGCTCTCCAACTGTTTTGTCACCTGTGCTGAAGTCACGCCTGGTAAACTGGCAGCAAAGCAGATGAACGTTAGTTGGATCACATCTTGCTTCGACCTGTGCTATAGGTTGGCTGGTGAGGAGCCTCCTGTAGGGATTAGGGCTTATTCCACCAGACGTACCGCTGCCTTGGTGGCTACTTCCAGAGATGTTCCTGTACAGGAGATCTGTAGGGCTGCTACCTGGAAATCAGCACACACCTTCATTTTCTAATATCTCATTGACCTCAAGTCATGCTGGAATGCATGTTTTGGGACCTCACTTCTCCAGTCTGTTTGCCAACTGGGGTTCATGCCTTGCCCCCTCCTCCTGGAGAGCGGCTACGAGTCTGCCAGAAGCTAGATACGTGAAACATATACATGCCCCTAGAAGAATAGGTTGCTCACCTGTAGCTGTAGATCTTCCATGGAGTGGTCTCTTGCAGTAGGTAATACTTTTGGGTATCCAGCAGAGGTCACTGTGGTGCACGGCAGCTCTTCTAGCAATCTTTTCCAGGAACCACCCACACATGACATCAGCTTTCTGTTTCCTATATAAGTGTAGGTGGTATCCTCAGTTCCTTTTTTTGCCATCTTCAGCTCGCATGCAGCAGCTAAAACAACTTCTGAAAACAGCAGTCATCAACGAGAAAACAACATCAGAGTTTCTACAAACAAAGGGCTCGCTCAACAAGAGCTCCCCCATCTACTGATCTACATTTCTGGACACACACAGAGGAGGAGTACCCCTCCTCACCCTCTTTCTCTTATCGACGGCCCCCATACCATTGATGATGCATCTATATTCTCATTGATGGCCACCAAACCGTCGATGATGCTTCTATAATTTCAATGACGGCCGATAACTGTCAACATCCTCATCGACGATTACCACCGTCGACGATGCATCTGTATTCTCATTGACGGCCATAACCATCAATGTTCTTATCGACTGCACCACAGTCAACAATGCATCTATAGATTTTCATTGACAACCATGCCTGTCAACATCCTCATCGATGGCTGCCACCGTTGACGATGCATCTATAATTTAATTGATGGCCATCACTGTCAGTGTTCTCATTGACGGCTGCCTCCGTCAACAGTGCATCTATATTCTCATTGACGGCCATAACCGTCAATGTTTTCATCAATGGCTACCACCGTTGACGATGCATCTATATTCTCAGACAGCCATATCCATTGGCGATGCATCCATATTCTCATTGACAGATATCCCCGTCAATGATGCATCCTTATTTCTCGTCGACGGCTATCCCCCATCAACGGTGCATGATTATTCTTCCTACTCATTGATGAGACATTTTTTCACTCGCTTGTCAACAATGCTTCCAGCACTACAAAAAGGCAATATATAAATAACCCTTTCTGGGTTCCATTGGAGTCACAGAATAGGAGAAATCCTTCCCAACCTCTGTACTTCATGCCTCATCAACGGCCACCGCTCGAAGTGTCCCTCCGTTGACAGCGCGCCCTCATATTCTTTCTTAGTAAATGGGGCTTCATAAAAAAACAGTGGCTTATGCCATGTTTCTAACCCTCCACCCTCTTAGGTGGACAATCTCAGGGGTCAAGCGGACAGAGGTCGAACCCTGGACTTTAGCACCCAGGGGCAAGATCTGCTCACGCTACACGTCCACTCCCCTCCATTACCCCCCTTTGTGTTTCAGACACTCTCCTCCACCCCCTTCTCAGAAGGAACTGGACGTCCCCACTGCAGTATGGCACGTCTTGCATGTCATACGGCACTCCCAGCCCTCCGATCCAAGCGGGCAGGGTGACCCTCCACGATCTACTCCTCTTACACCTAAACATTTTCATGATGGCCAGGATCCATTCCCACCCTGGTCACTTCCTCCTTATATGGAAGACTATTTTTCGGATGAACAAGAGCTCCCGGTTAATTTCACCTGTGACCTTGAACACGCTTTCCAGGAGCTGATTTTCTTCCTCAGTCTCCCTTTTTTGGAAATCCTTTCTTTGGATGAGGGCCTGCCTAGACTCCGCAACACCCCCTCCTGATGACCCTTCATTCTGTGAAATGATGATACAAATATAGAAAGTCATGGGATTCTCTACCACAGAACATGACAAAGTAAGGATAATGCAGAATACCTTGATCTGCCTGAGGAGCCTATTTTAGAAGTTTACCCACTAATTCAGACTTACCAGAATGCCATGCTGACTGCCTCACATCAACCTTCAGCTATCTCAGCTGTTCCACATAAGGTGGATCATATTTATCCAAGTCCTCTGGTTCATCCCTTCCTTTTAAGCTTTCCCAGAAGTGGATTCTGTACTGCTGCTCATCATCACACGATCTTACCACCTGATAAAGAATCCCAAAGACTTGACTTTCTGGAGAAACTACAGTAATCTTTTTCTCCAGTACCATGAATATCAGAATTCCAAATTTTATGGGTCATATGATTAAATACCACCATACCCTTGGGTCATCTGCCATTGAGATCATCAGTCGCCTCCCTCCTTCACCAGAACAGGGAGCGATTATTGGCTACTATGTCAGCTAGTAATGCTAATTACCGTCACCTACCCAGGTCGGGATTTGATGTCGTCGGTACCTCTTCCCTACTGTCAGCTATTGGCATTTCTTTGCAATGCCACACCTGGCTCCGCCTTTCAGGGCTTGTGCCTGATGTGCAACATAAAATAGCTAAGGCTCCTTTTTAATGGATCCAAGTTATTCGGGCCAGGCACTCAAACTTACTGGATGTTTTACAGGCATCAGGCAGAACTCTACGTATGGTTCATGGCATGTACCATACTCGGCATACAACCTACCAACCCAGTCCTCTTCCTATTTTGAAAGAGGTGAAAATTACAGAGATATCAATGTAGGCAGCTATGGAGCTCGTACTCAACCCACAAGAGGCAACACCTCCGCCACCCGTAGCTCCCGCCCCCAACCTCCCAGGGGGGCTGGGCAGCCATCACCTAGTGACCCACTAGGGTTTTTCTTTTCCTACCCTTCCTTGACCCAGTGTCTGAGGCTGTGGGTGGTAATTTTTGCCCTCCATTTAGAGGCCAGGCACACGATTACTTCAGACAAATGGGTACTCCAGATTACACAGAGGGGTCATACTCTGGAATTTATCTCCATGCTCTCCCCCCCATCCTCCCAGACATATTTGTTATAACCATCAGATCATATACCAATCCTTCAAGAGGACTTGAGGGCTCTACTGGTGACACACACCATTTCTCCAATACCCCCCTCACAACATCAGAAGGGATTCCACTTTCACTTTTTTCAGGTACCCAAATGAACTGGAGACCTCAGTCCAATACTAGACCTCAGAAAACTAAACCTTTCCATCCAGTACAAATGGTTTTGCATGATAGCCTTGACTTCCATCATGCCAATACTGAAACAGGAAGACTGGCTTTATGCCCTAGATATGAAGGGCGCCTACCTGCATCCATCCTGCTCATCACATGTTTCTTCATTTCTACTTGCTTGGTTAACACTATCCATTTCAAGCACTCCAGTTTGGCCTCTCTTTGGCCCCAAGTACGTTTACCAAATACCTAGAGGTAGTTGTAAAAGCTTTAAAAAGGAAAGGGCACTTTATCTTCCCATATCTAGATAACTGGCCAATCAAAGCGGAACAGCATTGCTTTCTCACCTAGAGGTTACCCTGCAAATATTTTCACATTCTAGGCATCACAGTCAATTGGCCAAAGTCCAACCTGACTCCGACTAAGTCTCCAATACATTAGAGCCATCCTAGATACAGTCTCAGTCAGAATTTACTGTCCAGCCATCCGGCAGGCCACATCCTTGTCTCTGGCATCACGCATACAGACTCAAAGAAGTCACAGCTAGTCAACTGCTATGCCTTCTGGGTCACTGGCCACTGCCATCCCTACGGTAGCACTCGCCCATCTTCATATGAGACCTCTTCAGTGAATCCTTCAGAATTAGTGGTCTCAAAGAACAAGAAAAATTTGAAGACAAGTTCAGAGTCACTCCCTCTCTGATGTCTGCTCTGACTCGATGGTCAATAGAAACCAATTTATGATGAGGAATGCCTTTTCAGTCCCTCCCTCCCACGCAGATGTTCACCATGGATGTTTCCCTGGCAGAATGGAGTGCACACCTGTGTCGTTATTGGACACAGGGCGAGTGGACCACTTCTCTCCCTCAGCCTCGCATCACTCTCCTAGAGCTGAGGGCATTCCGCTTAGCCCTTCTGGCATTCCAGCCTCTCATGACTCTAGACTGTTGCTGATCCAATCAGACAACACTGCAGTGGTGTTCTACCTCAGCAAGCAAGGAGGTGCTCCAATATTCAACTTCTTTTCTAAAAATTAAAGAACCCTGTTACATCCCAACCTGAAGGCTCTACACCTTCAAGTTGGGCTCCTGAGGACGCTTTCATAACTAGTCTACAAGTGTCCTCTTCTGTTGCCAGTATTCTCTTGGCCTACCGTAAGCCAGCAACAAGAGCAACATACAATTCCAAATGGAAACGCTTCTCCATATGATCTGCCTCTTGATCTTTGGACCCTTACTCTTGTCCACTGATGAAGGTTCTGGACTACCTGGCCTCACTATCTGAGTCGGGTTTAAGTTACTCTTCCATCAAAGTCCACTTGGCTACCATCTCGGCCTTCCACTAACCTCTGGATGGCAGTTTACTGTACCAACATCATCTAGCTAAGATTTTTTTGAAAGGAATGTTACATGTTGAACCTCCTATTAGAAGACCCACTCCTCCATGGGATCTCAATTTTATGATAGAAAAATTGACCCTTGAGCCTTCTGAGCCAGCAACCACTTGTGAACTTCATTTTCTTTCATGGAAAACCCTATTTCTGGTGGCTGTCACTTCCACTTGACGTATTTCCAAGCTTCATGCCCTCATGTGTAGGGAACCTTACTTGATTTTCCACAAAGACAGGGTGGTCCTTCGTACCAGCCCTTCCTAGAGTAATCTCGGAACATACTTTAAATCAGTCCTTGGAGCTTCCGGTCTACTATCCTGACTAATCCAATCAGGGTGAACATCTTCTGCATACTTTAGATGTCCATCGTATATTACGCTACTACACTAATTGGACAAAATTGATTTAGAAAGATGTCTCAACTGTTCGTCTCTTTTGCCCCAGGTCACAACGGTCTCCCGGTTGCTAAATGTACGCTTTCATCCTGGTTGGCAAATTGTATTACATTTTGTTACAAAAAATGCAACAAACCTTTACCTGGGCCTGTCCAAGCCCACTCCACTAGAACTATGGCCACCACTGCGGCTTGCTTTAAAGGAGCCTCCATTTCAGATATCTGCAATGCAACTACCTGGTCCATGATTCATATGTTCACAAGGCACTACAATCTGGATATTGCCTCACAATGTAGGACGGCCTTTGGCCGTGCAGTCCTACAAAGTCTCCTATCATACCTGTCCCCCCACATTGGCATTACTGCTTGTGATTTATCCCAAAAGTATTACCTACTGCAAGAGACCACTCCATGGAAGATAGTACAGTTACATAAAAACTTACCATAACAGTAGATCTTTGAGGAGTGCCTCTTGCAGTAGGTTTATCCCAACATCTATCCCCCTTCTTCTCTAAGAAAGCAAGTTCTGGTCCAGTGACTAAGGATTGGGACTCCTTTGGTACCTCAGCTTCCCCTTGGTCCTCGCTTTGTGAGCTGAATCTGGCAGGGTAACTGAGAATACCAGGGACCGCCCACACTGATATAGGAAACAGGAAGCTGATGTTATGTGTGGGTGGTCCCTGGAAAAGACTGCTAGAAGAGCTGCCGTGCACCACAGCGACCTCTGCTGGATACCCAAAAGTATTCCTACTGCAAGAGACACTCCTCAAAGATCTACTGTTATGGGGGGAGGGAGGTGAGCACTACTCCCTTCACAAAAGAAAGGGTCCTACAAGAGCTTGCTAAGCTCAGGGTGGATAAGGCAATGGGACCTGATGGCATACATCCCAGGGTACTTAAGGAGCTAAAGGTGGAACTAGCAGAGCCATTAGCAGAACTGTTTAGTGAGTCTCTGAGCACAGGAGAGGTCCCAGAAGACTGGAGAAGGGCTCATGTGATCCCGCTCCACAAGAGTGGTAGCAGGGAGGAGGCAGGGAACTACAGACCAGTCAGTCTTACCTCAGTAGTGGGCAAGATTATGGAGGCACTCCTTAAGGAAAGGATAGTGCAACACCTGGAATCCATAGGGGCACAGGATCCAAGACAGCATTGGTTTACAAAAGGAAGGTCCTGTCAAACTAATCTCATAGATTTCTTTGACTGGGTAACCAGAGTGGTGGACCAAGGGGGAGCAGGTGATGTCGCCTACCTTGACTTCAGCAAAGCTTTTGACACTGTTCCACATAGAAGATTGATAAATAAGCTGGGTAGGCTCGGGGTGGGTCAGAAGTTGGTCAACTGGGTGGCAAACTGGTTGACAGGCAGAAAACAGAGTGGTGGTAAATGGTTTACAGTCAGAAGAGATGCAAGTCACAAGTGGGGTACCTCAGGGATCAGCCCTGGGGCCAGTCCTCTTCAACATCTTCATTAGTGACCTTGCAGATGGACTAGAGGGTAAGGCTTGTCTGTTTGCAGATGACACCAAGATCTGCAACAGAGTAGATGATCCAGATGGGGTGGGCAGAATGAGAAGAGATCTGGATAAACTAGCAAAATGGTCAGAAGAGTGGCAACTGGGATTTAATGCAAAGAAGTGCAAGATCATGCACATAGGGAAGAGAAACCCTGAAGCCACCTATAGGCTGGGAGGGGAGTTGCTAGCAGTCACAAAGGAAGAAAGAGACTTGGGCATCATCATCACTGATGACCTGAAATCATCCAAGCAGACCTCTAAAGCAGTAGGTAAGGCTAGGGGGTGTTAGGGTGTATTAGTAGGGGTATCACAAGTCGTAAGAGGAGGTAATAATCCTCTTTACAAGACACTGGTTAGGCTCCATCTGGAGTACTGCGTGCAGTATTGGAGGCCACACCTTCACAAGGACATTAACCAAATTGAGGCAGTCCAGAGAAGGGCAACCAAAATGGTGCAGGGACTGCATCAGAAGACATATGAGGACAGATTAACAGAGGTCAATATGTATACCCTTTAGCAAAGGAGGGAGAGAGGTGATATGATCAAGGCATTCAAACACCTTAAAGGCATTAACAAGGTAAAGGAGTCTAACATGTTTAAATATAAAAGAAATAGCAGGACAAGAGGACACAGCATGAGATTAGAGGGGGGCCGATTAAGGGGGAATGTGAGGAAATTATTTTTCACAGAAAGGGTGGTGGATGCATGGAATGGCCTACCTCAAGAAGTGGTGGCTATGAATACAGTGCAGGGCTTCAAACAGGCATGGGATAGGCATAAGGGAGCAATACAAATGAGTATGAATAGATAGGCCACTGACAGAGCAAAGGCCGATGGCACATTTATAAGGTAGAAAAAGAAATGGGCAGACTGGATGGGCCATGCGGTCCTTATCTGCCGTCAACTTCTATGTTTCTATGGTAAGTTTTTACGTAACTGTACTTTCTAGGAGTGGTACGTTATTCACATCCACATAACCCACCTGGCCTCCCCTGGCAAGTAGCACCTGATTCTGCTTCCAGCATGCAAGATCTGACGTCACAGGGTGGAGGGAGGGGTTATACCACTAGTGTGGTGGGAGGAGCGTAGCTTAAAGACTTTCTGGTCAATAACATTCCAGTGGAACTGCAAGAGTGTGGATGTGAACCGTATACCACTCCTATAAATATGGTTGTAGGTGAATAACCTGTCCTTTTGGTCCTGTCAGCCAAAACCTCATCGGCAGCCCCAGCTGGGGCACTTTCAGCTCTGGTGGTTGCAACTAAAGTTTGGCAGCCAGGAGCACAATGGGGGAGGCAATTGTGGTGGTACCTCCGTAGCCCTTGCAGCCAGAGTCCCCTCCAAGGCTGCGCAGTGACGTTCTGCATGCTGTCATGCCCCTCACATACTGTCCTTGTCCTAGCTCCTGCTCTGAGGTCAGTTTTGGCACTTTTTGCCATAATGTTCTGCCATTACCTTGGACAGATGGGTTCTGGAAATGGTGGGGAGTTGCCTCTGGATTTCAAGGCTCTCCTGCCGTACCAACTTTGAGCTCCCCAGAAGACAGGGTGTCAAAGGATATGTTGTCCACGCTAAGAGCCAACACAGCTCAGCTGC
Organism: Neoceratodus forsteri; assembly: GCA_016271365.2. NCBI lineage: Eukaryota > Metazoa > Chordata > Ceratodontiformes > Ceratodontidae > Neoceratodus > Neoceratodus forsteri. Next base: position 535,109,705 of record JADMNL010000022.1, on the reverse strand, counting down.
TAGTGCACAGTGTGATAGCCAGTGTTCCAGATGCCCTGGCCACTCAGGGATATGTGCTCAGTTACTTCCTGGTTCCAAAATGGATGTGTGGCCGGCATCCTATACTTAACTTGCACGATCTGAACCAGTTCATGTGGAAGCACAAGTTCTCACCCCAGGAATTCTCCAATACTCCTGACTCTGGCAGTCATCCTTTGAAGTAGAATTGCCCGGAGATGGAACATTATGCTAATGATGGAACCATCATTGGCTTGTGCCAGTTTTCAAATGCTGCCCCATCAACTGCCTGTGTTCTAAAACACCACAGATTTCATTCTCTGTTTGTCAAGATCAGACACCCTGGAGACTTTTCTCAGTCGTTCCTGAGTGCTTGCTAAAAAATATATAAGTATTTTGTTAGATTTTTCATTTTCTGCCTTTATTTTCTGTTTGTCATTAAACGCTAGTTAGTTTAGAGATCTTTGTTATTTTCTTGGTTTCTCTCGGTTCGGGATAAACGGCAGGAAACCGAGCTTTAGTTTAGTTGGCATTTCTGAAACAAACTCTGGTAGTTTATTTCATTTTAAAATAGTTTTTGTCAAACAAAAAGTAACCAATAACTTTGTTAAAAGAACCGATAATCCTGGTTCCTTTCTATCAGTTCCCAGTTCCGATCAGAACTTTTGTTGGTTTCTATACCTACCACAACGGCATAAAACCTTTAAAAAAAAAAAAAAAAATTATTTTGCGGTTGGGGTTTTTCTTGCTGGTTTGAGAATGTCAGACAAACCAAAGAAGAAAACCGGCGAACCTGGGTTCAAGAATTGTACAAAGTGTGGGGATGTCTTCACCAAGGCAGACAAACACACATCATGTCTCGTTTGCCTTGGTGAGGAACATTTCTCAGCTGATTGCAACATATGTAGATCTTTCTCAAAAAAGATGGTTGAAAAGCATCAGGAAAGACTACAAAAGAAATTAGAAAAGGGTTCCTCGGGCTCTGACCAGCCAACACCCTCAAAACCTGTGGGTGAAACTGCCGAGCCGAAACAATCCACCCCTGATAAGGGTGTTCCAGCAATCAGTAAAAGAACCAGTTGAATCCCCGGTTCCTTGTAAGAAGCTCAAAAAAACTAAGCACATTGAACTCCTACTGTGCTCACCAGCCTGCCTTCACCTGAGGAAATTGATCAGGCCTTCCGAGTGATTCAAGCTGTACAGTCTGGATATTGCCTGACGACGTAGGACGGCCTTCGGCCAACTGTTGGGCAAGAAATTCCCTCTGCCCAGGCTTCACTCCAGGAACTGATGGAGTTTGAAGATTATGCGGACTGTGAGGAGGACAAAGGGGAACCCATTGAACCAGAGGTTCCCCTGACCAGGAGTTTGGGTTCCAACCCAGATCAACAGAGGACTATTAATCCTACTTCTCATTTGTGAGAAGAATTGTGGATGCCCTGGATATAACCACCAGTGAGGTGATTGAAGATGAGGAGGTGGAATACCTAGAAATGACGGATGCTGACACCAACTAAAAAATTGTAACTCCCCGTCAAGAAATTCCTTATGAAGGATGTCATAAAGATTTTACAAACACCAAATTCCGTCCCACCTCTGGATAAGAGGTTTGACAAGAAATACCAATTGGTCAGGGAGGGAGCTGAATTTTTATTCACCCACCCTGACCACAGGGGTGGTGCAGACTGCAACCTGTGACAAAGCAAAGGTGCCTTTGGCATCCCACCCCCGGACAAGAACTCCAGGAAGCTTGATAGTATGGCAAAGAAGGGCTATCTGTCAGCTTCCTTAGCAATCAGGCAAGCACATTATCAGGCCTGCGCTGCCCAGTATCAAAAGTCCCTGTGGCAGTCTGGTCTGGCCTGGTCATGTCTAATAAGGCCCAGTCTGGCCTCTCAGCAGATCTGGCTGAAGCTGCCAGATTTCGTTTAGAAGCTGCAAAATACCAGTTCCAAATGGAAGCAGATACCAGTGACACTGCTGCCAGATGGATGGCTAACACTGTAACCTTGAGGAGATTTGCATGGCTAAGGGCCACAGATCTCACAAGGACACCCAGGTGAAAGCCATGGACTTCCCTGTGTAGAATAACTCCCTTTTTGGGGAGCAAACTGAGGCCTGTATGAAAAAGGTGGACGGATATATCATTGAGGCACGGGTCTGGAAGCAAAGGAAAACCAGGAGCAGTTGTAAAATTTGCAACAAGAGTGTCATTATTAATAACAATAAAATAAAATTGTTCAGAATGACTATTTACAATGGCAGTAGAAACACAGAAAACAGAGTCCTTCTGAATTTTTCTTCTCAATTTCCCATCAGTCTCTCTGTCTCTGGCTGGCTCTCTCTTTTGCAAAACATTGTAGCTCCTTTTTATAAGTCTGTGCAGGAGCTCGTTAAGAAAATAGCATGCTTTCTCACACAGTGTTCTTGTAAGTTTCCATTGTTCTTGTCAGTTTCAGCAGGTGCAGCAAAAAGAACATTATGACCCAGAACTGACCTGTTTTCATGTTCTGCAAAAGGCTTAAAATTGCGTTTCAGGTTAACCCCTTGAGTTCCAAATAGCTTTGCAGTCATTTGAACAGTATAACTATATACAGTTTTAGCTTTGCAATCATTTCAACGGTATAAGTATATACAGATTTAAACAAAGGGATCCCAGTATCAATTACATTTCCATAAAATGATTCACATATATTTTTATACCAGCAGAAATGCAAGGGGAAAGAAAATACAGAACAATAAATGAAGGTAGAGAGATAGCGAGAGGCAGAGAACTGCAAGACCATCTGAGTGATCAAGTCCTAGGTGTCTCAGGAAAATCTGGTTGTGCAACAAGACAGAGAAGAAACAGAAAAGGAGAGAATAGAACATACGCTTGCATTTAAATGCTTTCTGCATAACAACTGGGACAGGGCCTTATTCAACCCTGTCACAAAATATAAGGCCACCTATAAAAGTAACTTGGCCATAGAAAAGCCCTCACCTTCCACTAGGCCATACAGAAGGGGAGGAAGGGGCAGAGCTTCATACATCAGGCCTTTCTACCAGGCTCAAGATGTTCCGCAATACCAGTAGGACCCCCAGCAGACTGAGTACTTTAGGGGCAGGGGCAGAAGGAGATCCAGGTGTGGTTCCCAGGCTGGTCAAATCCACCCTCAGTCAACACAGACTTCCTAACCTACTTGACCAGGCCACCTCTCCACTACCAGTAGGGGGCAGACTGGCTCACTTTTTCCAGGCTTGGCAGGACATTACCACAGACAAGTGGGTCCTGGAGATAGTGAGTCAGGGTTTGTCCCTAAGTTTCAAATCCTTTCTTCCTCTAAGAACAAGAGTTTTCAAACCAGCTTCAAATGCAGAAAGGAAGCTGTTGGAAAAGGAGGTACAAGACTTGCTGTCATCAAAGGCAGTGGGATCTGTTCCTCCACAGCAAAAGGGAAAGGGTTTTTGCTCGAGATACTTTCTTACAACAAAGAAAAATGGGGAGTGGTGGCCTGTTCTAGACCTAAGATTATTGAACAAGCACCTGACAAAGTCAAAGTTCAAAATGGTAACTTTGGCACTGATATTGCCAACCCTCTCAAAAGGGGCATGGTTGGCATCCCTGGACCTAAAAGATGCCTAGTTCCACATCCCCATAAGGGAGTCTCACAGAAAATAACTCAGATTCGGACTCCCATCAGGTCATTACCAATTCTCAGCAGTATCTTTTGGCCTCACCTCAGCCCCAAGAGTGTTCACAGAGTGCCTGGCAGTGGTGGTGGCATACCTCAGAAGATTGGGTGTCTCAGTGTTTCCATATCTAGATGACTGACTGGTGGTAGAAAACTCTCCAGAGCAGGTAAAGGCTCATTTGCAGCTAACCCAGGAACTCTTGGAATCCTTAGGGTTCCTGATAAACCTCAAGAAATCTATCCCTCAACCAACACAGGTGTTGCAGTTCATAGGAGCAGAATTGAACACCTTGGAGGGCAGAGCTTATCTGCCCCAGGACAGGGTAAACAACATCCTGTAGATTGCTGGTTCGTTCATTCTCAACAAACCAAAAACTTCAAGGCAGCTTCTTCAACTACTGGGACATATGGCTGACACCACAGGCACAGTACTGGGGTCCAGGTTCCAGATGAGAGACATTCAGTTTCACCTCAGAGCACACTGGTGCCAAAGGAAAGACCCCTTCTCAAAACTGATTCCAGTAACAAAAACATTACTGCAAGCCCTTCGTGGTGGAAAAAGGGAGACAACCTAAGGGCAAGGGTTCCTTTCTAGCAGGAGTCTCCATCAGTGATGCTCACAACAGATGCAGCACTACTGGGGTGGGGTGCCCACCTGGGGAATTGCACCACTCACAGTACTTGGTCAAGTGCAGAGTCACTCCAGCACATAAATCTGCTGGAGCGAAGAGCAGTGTTCCTGACTTTGCAGGTTTTCACCCCATTGGTGCAGGGCAGGATGGCACAGGTCAGAACAGACAATACCACCACAGTGTACTACATAAAGAAGCAGGGAGGGACAAGGACTAACCCCCTTTGCACAGAGGTTATGAAAATATGGAGCTTGGCTTATTCACTTGGGAGTTTTTCTACAAGCCATTCATCTGCCAGGGAAGGACAACACCCTAGCAGATGCCCTGAGCTGAATCAACCAGACCCATCACGAATGGGCCATCAATAGACAGGTAGCGGAAGTAGTTTTCAAAAGGTGGGATGCCCCAGAGATAGATCTCTTTGTGTCCCACGAGAACCACCACCTGCCACAGTACTGTTGCAGACCACCAGCCAGGGGTACAATACCTCTGGATGCTCTAACTTTGGATTGGTCAGGGAGGCAGCTATACACCTTCCCTCCTTTCCCTCTAATCCTCCGAGTTCTGATCAAACTCAGATCCCAGCCAGCATCAATGATCTTGATAGCACCAGATTGGGATAGGCAGCCATGGTACTCTCTACTGCTCTCCATGTCTGTAGCCAAGCCAATACACCTCCCTCGGAGGTACAACCTGTTAACCTCCAACTGGGAAGGATCCTGTACCCGAACCTCAGATCCCTCAGGCTCAACTCATGACTCTTGAGGACTAAAGAGTATGCAGACTTGCATCTCTCAGAAAGTGTCTTGGATGTCTTAAGGGGTTACAGGAAGCCATCTACTAAGAAAACCCATGCTTCAAAATGGAAAAGGTTTTCTGTCTGGTGCTCTACCAATGGGGCGGTGCCAGCACAGGCAGGAGTTCCCGACTTGCTGGACTACCTTATCCATTTACATTCCTTGGGCCTGCAGCCCACTACACTGAAAGTTCATCTGGCTTCAGTATCTGCTTACATTTCAGCTGCAAAGGGTAACTCTATGGCATCCAACCCTATTTTTAAGAGGTTCTTCAAAGGTTTGGCCCATCTGCACCCCCCTCATAGGGAACGGTGCCAGCTTGGGACCTAGATGTGTGCAAAGCCAAGCTCATGGGTCCACCATTTGAACCCATGGCCTCCACTCACTTGAAGTATGTTACCTGGAAAATAGTGTTCCTGGTAGCCATTACCCAAGCCAGAAGGATTAGTGAACTTCAGGCGTTGTGCATCGAGAATGACTACATCTCATTCCATAGGGATAAGGTAGTCCTACAAACGGGATATTTCTTCTTAAGTGGTTTCCGATTTCCATTTGAACTAATCCATTACCCTACCAGTCTTTTTCACTGAACACTCTAGTTCAAGTGATGTAGGCTCCATAGCCTTGATGTCAAAAGAGCTCTCAGCTACTATATGACATTCACTAAGGACCATAGACAGGACAGACAGCAGCTGCTCCTTACTTGTGGGGATGTGGGAAAAGGAAACCCAGCATCTAAAAGGTCCATTTCTTGCTGGATAGTTAAGCGTACCCAGTTTTGCTACGTGAAAGATGGAAAGAAGCCCCCAGCAGGGCTGAGGGCTCATTCCACAAGGGACATAGCTGCTACTATAGCAGCTGCCAGGGATATCCTACTAGTGGAAGTCTGTAAAGCAGCTACCTGGAGAACAGTACACACCTTTACAAAACATTACAGCCTGGACACCCAGTCCAGAAGTGTTGCCAGGTTTGACACAGCTGTCCTGCAGAGTCTGTTTCCAAAGTAGGTTCTGTGCCCACCTCCAAAGGTTCTGCTTCTTAGTCTGCAAGAGTTAGGAATATTGGAGAATTCCTGGGGTGAGAAGAAAAAATTACTTACCATAGTAATCTTGTTTCTTCCTAGGTGTTCTCCAATATTCATAACTTACCCACCCTGCCTCCCCTCCTAGAACCAGTGACCTCTTCACTCCAAGCTGAGTAACTACGTGTGTGTGCCACACACTGACATAGTCTGTTTTTGAGCCCCTTTGGGCATTGTTTTTTTTTTTTCCCCCTTCTTAAGGCTATTCGGACATTCAGGGGATTGTTTGGATTGGGTTGTTGTTATTATTTTTCATGCATAGATATAGCTCTTCCACTGAGTGGTCTCTTGCAGTAGGTAATACTTTTGGGTATCCAGCAGAGATTGCTGTGGTGCATGGCAGCTCTTCTAGCAGTTTTTCACCAGGGACCACCCACACATGACATCAGCTTCCTGTTTCCTATATGTGTGGGCGGTCCCTGGTAGCCTCAGTTCATTTTCCCGCCATCTTCAGCTCGAACAGCAGCTAGTGCAACTTCTGTGTAGCAGTCATGGATGAGAAACTTGGACCAAGTCGAATGTCTTCTGATTCTTCAACTAAACGAGCTTTATTTCTATCCCTGTCATTGCGGAAGGGAGATATACCGCTTTGACAATCACATACTTTGTGTAAGGTGTCTGGGACCCACACATGACACCAATTCCTCTACTTTGTGTCAAGAATTTAATCAAGTAACTCGTCGATGATGGTTGCTTGAAATCCAAAGACTTCTGATAGAGCAGAAAATGTATCTCTTAGAGAACCCAGGGGCTCGTATCAAAGGCTCCCCCTCTGTGGGTTCTCATTCCAGGCAGGAGAAGGAGAAGCCTTCACACTCCTTGCCTAAAAACCCATCGACGGCCACCTTTTCTGGTGTCCGCCCATCGACGGGGCATTTGTCAAGTGCTTCCTCATCAACGGGGGCTCATACCTTCTCGTCAGCGATGCTTTCCAGCATTTTACATGCAGCAAAGTATGTTGCTGCTCCATCAATGGGGGGCTTCTCTCCCGTATCTGATAGTTTCAGTGGAATTCACTGTTTTTCCCCTGCGGGCTCATCGACAAGACCCCGCATTCCTCAGGGGAGGCCTGCAGCTTGTGCTTTATTGACTGCCCTTCACTTACTCAGGTGTCTTCTTACAGGGGTCAGGCAGACAGAGATCGGGACCCTGATTTTTATTACCCAGGGGCAAGACCTGCTTAGGCTACACATCCCATTCCTTCTGTCACCCCTTTGGTTTGCCAACATGCCTCCCTTCTCATCCCCCTCCTTCCCAATAACGGGACCTCACTAATGTAGTCTGACATGCCTTGCATTTCTTGTGGCATTCTCAGTCCTCTGAAGGGCTGGGTGATCTTACCTGATCCCCACCCCCTCCTCTGCCTAAAAGATTACACAGTGACCAGGATCCCCTACCACCCTGGTCTTCTCCTCCATTTTTAGAGGACTATTTGTCAGATGACCAAGATTTGCAACCTGATTTCACTGGTGATCTCAAGGATGAAGAATTTCCAGATTTGGATTTCCATAGTCTGGAATCCACCCCCTGGAAATCTCTTCACTGGATGAGGATCTGCCTTTACCTGCAGCAGCCTCTCCCTAATGACCCTTCCTTTAGTGAAATGATGGTTCAGACTCAGAAAGTCATGGGATTCTCCACTACGGAACATGACAAACAACATAAGAATATGGCAGAATACCTTGAGTTACCAGAAGAGCGTATCTTAGTGGTCCCCCCACTAATACCTACTTACCAGAATGCCATGCTGTCTGCTTGGCATCAGCCTTCAACTAACACAGCTGTTCACCGCAAAGAAGATCATTTACATCAGGCTCTTACGGACCACCTCTTCCTGTCTAGTATTCGAGAGGCAGATTCTGTGGTCATTACTACCGCTCATGACCATACCAAAAAAGCTAAGCACATGAGCTCTTTACCTCCTGATAAGGAATCCTGAAGAATTGACTATCTTGGGGAAAAGGTCTTCTCCTCAGGTGCTATGAATATCAGAATTTTGAACTGCATGGGTCATATGATTAAATACCAGCATACCCTGGGGTCCTCTGCCATTGACCTTATCAGTAAACTCCCTCCCTCCCTCACAGGAAAGGGATAAATTATTGGCTACAGTGACAACTAGTAATTCAATTTCCTGTTACCTTCTCAGGTCGGGATATGATACCGCTGATACCTCAGCCCGACTGTCAGTCACTGGTATCACTCTGCATCACCATGCTTGGCTTCGTGTTTCAGGCTTTGCACCTAACATACAACATAAAGTAGCTAATGCCCACTTTAACAGGTCCAAGCTGTTCTAGCCAGGTACTCAAACTTTACTGGATGACTTACAGGCATCAGGTAGAACCCTTTGTACGGTCCATGGCGTGTATCGTACTCCAGCTACAACCTACCATGCTCAGTACACCTCTTATTCCAAAAGAGGTGGCCAATACAGAGGCGGCTTCAGAGGTCATACCCAACCCACCAGAAGCAATGCCTCTGCCACCCAGGGTGCCCGCTCCCGCCCTTCAGGTGGGGCTCAGCCATCTGCCACCTGTTGACCCAGTAGGACTTCCCCCCACCTTCTCGACCAGGCCTTGGAGACCGTGGGGGGTAATTTTGCCCTCCAACTGGAGGCATTGCAAACAATCACTTCCGATGATTGAGTACTACAAATTATACAGAAGGATCATACATTGGAGTTTCTCTCCACGCCACACCCTTGCCCTACACACAAAATTCATTATCCTCCAGAGCATGTACCTATTCTGCAGGAGGAATTGACGGCCCTTTTGTCCACACAGGCCATTGTTCAAGTGCCCCTTCCGGAACATCAAACGGGATTTTACTCCCATTTCTTCCTGGTACCCAAATGTACAGGAGACCTCAGACCAATATTGGATCTCAGACAATGGAATCTTAATATTCCATACAAACGTTTCCACATGGTCACTCTACTGACCATCATGCTGTTTCTGAAACGGGGCAATTGGCTTTGCGCCCTAGATGTGAAAGATGCCTACCTTCATATTTCCATCCACGGTACCCACCACAAATTTTTATGCTTCCACTTAACTGGGTCAAAATTACCAGTTTCAAACACTCGCTTTTGGCCTCTCATCGGCCCCCAAAGTGCTCACCAAGTGCCTTGTGGTGGTGGCAGCAACCTTAAGAAGAGAAGGGCTCTTAATCTTTCCATATCTAGACTGGCTAATAAAAGTAGACTCCAGAGTAACTCTGCTTGCCTCCCTAGATGCTACCTTGAAACTGTTCGCAAATGTGGGAACCACAGTAAACTGGCCAAAGTCCAGTCCAAACCCGACACAGTCACTCCAATACATTGGAGCTAAACTTGAAATCTGGAATTAAGGTAACAAGGCATAAAATAAGTGGATTTTGCATAGCAATTTGCCACCCCAAACAATGTGATTTCTAATTAAATGCAGCCTTGATTAGCAGAAATTGCTAATCAACTGATTTGTTACATTGTAGTAAAAAAATTCAGAATTGTAGTACTTTTTTTTTCCCAGCAAATATGATGAAGAGTATGGAATTGCTGCAGTTTATTTTCATGGTGTCATAGTAATGTGTCAGCAGAAAAGGACAATTCTGGCCCATCCAGTCTGCCCATTTCCCCCCCTCCCCTGCTTGTCACTGGTGTACAAGGAGCCTTTACTCTGTCGTCTAACCAACCCCATATGTCTATCACACACTTTCTTGAATCCCTCCACTGTTTCAACACCTACCACCTCCTCAGGTAATCTGTTCCAGGGTTCAGCCACCCTCTCAGTGAAATAACATCCCCTTACATTACCTTTAAATCTTCCCCCTTCCAATCTTAAAGTATGACCTCTTGTTTTAACTCCATTCATTTTAAATAGACTTCCTTCCCTCACTTTCTTTACCCCTTCATGTACTGGAATGTCTCTGTCATATTTCCTGTCTCTCTTCTAAACTCCAGCGGATACAGATTTAATTCTCTCAATCTTGTCTCATATAGTTTCTCTTGCATACCCTGCACCATCTTTGTTGCCCTTCTCTGAACGTTTTCTATTACATCTATGTCCTTTCTTAAATGAGGCTTCCAGAACTGTACCCTGTACTCCAGGTGTAGTCTTATATAATGGCGTCAACACCTCCCTCTTCCTTCTAGTTATGCCCCATCCTATGCACGCCATCATTCTATTAGCTTGCCAACTGCCTTACTATATTGGTAACTTACCCTAAGGTTGTTTGATATAATAATCCCCAGATCCCTTTCCTGTTCTGTTTGCTTTATCTGCTGTCCCCCCAGTGAGTACTTGACCAGTCAATTTGTATGCCCTATATGCATCACAACACACTTCTTGGTGCTGAACCTCAGCTGCCATGTTTCTGACAATTTCTGTAGTATACTCGAATCCCTCCTCGTGGCCTCAACCCCTCCTTCAATATCGAACTTATTCCATAACTTTACATCATCTGCAAACAGCCATATTTTCCCTCCAATACCCTCCGATACATCTCTAATATATATGTTAAAAAGGATTGGTCCTAATACAGACTCTTGAGGAACCCTGCTCGTAACCTTCCTTACCCCAGAATGTACACCATGTACCACCACCCTCTGACTTCTATCCTTCAGCCAGTTTTCCACCTGTCTAGTTATTTTCTGTTCCACCCCCAGGCTCTCTGCCTTAATTACCAGCCTGTGGTGAGGGACAGAGTCAAAAGCCTTACTGAAATCCAGGTAAGCATCATCAACTGCCCCTCCTTGATCAACCACCTCCGTTACCCCATCAAAAAATTCCAGCAGATTTGTTTGGCAAGATCTCCCACTTGTGAATCCATGTTGCTTTTCATCCAATAGTTTGTTGTCCGTTAAGTATTTTATCTCTCTTTCCTTTATTAGCACCTCCATCACCTTGCCCACCACTGATTTGAAGCCGACAGGTCTGTAATTCCCTGCCGCCTCCTTACAGCCTCCCTTGTGCAATGGTACATATGCCATCCTCCAGTCACTTGGAACAGACCCTGTATCTAGGAACAAGTTAAATAACTTTGTTAAATGTGTTGCCAACTCATCCCTCAACTCCCTAAGAACCCTTGGATGGAAACCATCCAGCCCCATTGCTTTGTCTACCTTTAATTTTCCAAATTCTTCCTCAACTCTTTCCTCACTTAATGGGCTTTGATCCACCCCACATTCATCTCCTCCCTTCTTTACCTCAGGTCCCTTTCCATCTCCTTCCACTGTTAATGCAGAGCAAAAATAACTATTTAAAACCTCGGCTTTCTCAAAGTCCCCTCAGCCTTATTCCCCCCCAAACTCACAATCCCCTGTCTTGTCCTCCCTTTTCCCACATATCTAAAATAAGTTTATTTCGTCATTTGACATACGAACATGTCTGAATGTGCAAGCAAACAGACCACCCAGTCTGTCTAAGTCTGCTCAAGTGTGCAGCACCCCTAGTTTGCAGCTGCCCAACCCCCTGTTTGTCATCCCACTTCCACCTCACTCTCCCTGTTCCTGTCCCATGCCCTTTTGAAACTGTTCACATATTTACATACCACCACCCATTCTGGTTGGGAGTTCTATTTGCTACCACCTCTCTGTGAAATAGTGTCTCCTCATTTCCTTCCTTAATCTCCCCCATTCTTAGCGCATGCCCCCTGGTGACCCCCCCTTAACTTAAAGACCCCATCTTTATTGATTTCCCTCAGATACTTGAATGTCTCTATCATGTTCCCCTGTCCCTTCTATCCTCCAGGGTGTACATATTCGGGTCTCTCAGCCCACTGTCATAGTCTGTCCCTTCCATTCCACATATCATCTTTGTTGCCCTCTTCTGCACCCCATCCAGCAGCCTGATATCATTCTTTAGGTATGGCGTCCAAAACTGCACACAATACTCTTAAGTGCAGCCTTACCAGTGACCTGTAGAGAGGCAAGATCACATCTCTTTGCCTGGACGAAAAAACCCTCGCTGTGCACTCCAGCATTTTGTTCACTTTTGCAGCAGCTCTCCTGCACTGGGCAGTGTTGTCCATGGTCCCTGTTATCATTACCCCTTGTCCTTCTCCTCAGTGATCCCCAGCTTAACCCCTCCCAGCCAGCATTCTCTCCTTGGGTTCTTCACCCCAAAGTGCATAACTTTACACTTCTTTGCACTGAACCCCAGCTGCCACCTCTCTGACCACTCCTCTAGTTTGCTTAGGTCCCCCTGGAGCTGCTTCCATCCCTTTTCTCCATTCACCACTGCTCCGATTTTGGTGTCATCAGTGAACAGACCAATCTTGTTCACCACCCCATGTGCAATGTCTGATATGAAGAGCCCAAACAATACTGGCCCCAACATAGAGCCCTGTGGCACCCCACTCATTACCGGCCTTGGAGTTGAGAGCTCCCCTCTAACCACCACCCGTTGCAGCCTCCCACTCAGCCAGCTTGTAATCCAGTTCATCATTTTTGCCCCTACCCCTACAACAGTTAGCTTCCCCCCAAGCTGCCCATGAGGCACAGAATCAAAGGCCTTGCTGAAGTCTAAGTAAAGAACATCCACCGCATGACCCTTATCCAGCTCACCTGTCACCCAGTCAAAATGTTGTATCAGGTTGGTTTGACAAGACTTCCCTGAAACAAATCCATGCTGCCTCACATCCTGGAGGCCATTGTCCTCCAGGTACGACACCAGTCTTTCCTTTAGTATTGTCTCCATGAGTTTGCACACTATGGAGGTGAGATTTACCAGGCGATAGTTACCCGGTTCATCCCTTGGTCCGCTCTTGTGTAATGGTACTGCATGTGCCATCCTCCAGTCCAGTGGCACACATCCCGACTCCAGTGAGGTGCTGTACAGATCTGCCAACAGCTCCGCAACACCTCCGCCATCTCCCTCAGCATCCAGGGGTGGATACCATCCGGCCCTGGTACCTTGTCTACCTTCAGTGCCCTCAGTCCCTCTAGGATTCTACTTGCCTCAATTCTTCCATCTGTCACCTCCTCTCCCCTGTCCCCACCCTCCCAGCCCATGGTGATAGCAGTCCCCCTTTTCTTCCATGAACACTGGGCAAAGTATTAATTCAGTGCTTCTGCCTGCTCCTCCCTTTTCTGTCCTCTCCCACCCTTTTTGTCCACTCCCACCCTTTTTATCCTCACTATTGTCTCCTTGCATTCTTTTTCCCCTGATGTATCTGAAAAATCCCCCCATTAATTCCCTGTGCTAATCTCAGCTCCTTCTGGGCCTTGGCTTCTCTCACTTTTCTGGTCACCTCCCTGGACCGTCTTGCATACTCCTACCTGTCCACTTCCTTCCCTGTCCTTCTATACCTCTGGTGCACCTCTCGTTTTGCTCTCACCACCTCCACTACCTCACTGTTCAACCAGCATGGTTTTCTTGCTCTGCTTCTCTTACCCTGTACCTTGGTTCAGGCTTCTGTTGCCTCTGTAATCCCCCTTTTAATAATATCCCATTTCTGCTCTGCATCCATCTCCTGCCTTATGCCCTCTTGTTTCCCTTTCAGTACTTTCTGCATCCTCCCAAAGTCTGCCCCCTGAAGTTTACTACTTGAGTAACTGATTTTCTAGGGACATGGATATGTTGTTCATCCACACTGTCTGGCAGGTTCCTTGCCACTTTAAATCTTGCCGGAAGGTCTTCAAGCTAGCTCCTCCCACCCACCCGGGTGGTAAAACTCTCGGCTCTGCCCCATGACGCCAGATGTTCCTTACCACTTGGAAGCTCAGGTTCCCTCCTTAGCGCTCTGCGTTTTCGACTGGTTCCTGATTCTTCGGTTCGTCGGAATTTAGTTTTGAAGTTTTTCTAAACTTCGGTCTTCCTTTCCCTCGCAGCTGCGATGGACAATTCGTTTTCTGGCTCTTGGAGGCGCCCTGGCGGGCGGAATATCTCCGGGACTGATCCGCACTCCACGTGTGTATACGGCCTCGACTTGGACCACGACCCGTGGATCTGTGAGTTGTGCTGCGCTTTTTCGACCAACGTCCTGGAGGATCGTGCTGCCCGATTGGGGCTCGGGCATTCCGAGGATTTTTCCCCGCCAGTAAAACCCAAAGAGGCTCGTTGGGCAGCATCCGCGGCGGCTGACTCGGCTGAGCAGCTCGAGCACTCTATCACCCTTGAGGAGGAGGTGGCCCAGGCCGCATCTCCCTCCTCCTCGGTCGCGGCGTTTATCGCTCTCTCTGAGTTCTCTCATCGGCCCGTTCAAGGAGCTTAGCAGTCCCTTTCCACTAAGGGAGAGGGGCCATCGGGACATGCCTCTCAGCCCAAGACGAGGGAGTCGAAGGGTAAGTCCCATCGTTGGCGTTTGTGGGAGCGGGAGAGCTCTCCTTCCCCGGACAGCTGACCGTCGACTTCAGTCGAGGTTGCGGCTCAGGCCGTTGGCTTCATGGTGTCCCTGTCAGGCCAGCCTGCCGAGACTCCCATTGACGCAGTCGAGTTATCTCTCGACCCATCAACCGGGTGGTCGACTGGAAGAGCCGTCAACCCTTCTCCGCCGGTTCCCCCGGTGGAGACTGAGGTTCTGCCTGCGCCTTGAGGCCAGCAGTCCTCTGTCAAAGTGTCCGAGCCGAGGGAAGAGCGGGTGTCCCCCGGCCCTTCCCAGACCCGCCCTCGGTTTCACTGAGAGGCTCGGTCTCAGTCTTCATCTCGGTCAAGTCGCTCCCACCGACTTCGGCGGTCTCGGTCTGGGCACCGAGTTAAGTGGCAACACCATTCCTCCTCGTCATCCTCCTCGGGTGAGGAGAGGTTTCGACGCAGATTGCGTCGACGTTACGAGGAGCTTATGCGGCAGCAGTTGCTGTTGTCCAGGAATCAATCGACTCCGATTCATTCCCCCGCCATCAAGTGGCTGCCGCCTGAACAGCCGAAGCAACCGCTCGCCCCAGTCGAGATGCCCATTTCTGGGCCAGTTATTTGACCAAATCTAGCTGCCCCACCGATTGTGGTGGAACCTCGGCCGGATCACGGCCTGCCCACAGGTTGTCGGTCACCCTCACTCCTGGCCGCTTTCGGCAGGTGAAGGGTGGCTCAGACCTGAGGCAGCTCTTTGCAGACCCTTTGGAGTCCGATGACGACTCCTCTGTGTTCCACAGGCGGGGGGGGGCCTGGAGTCCCCCTGGGGCCAGTCTGTGGACAATAGCCCATCGTTCTTCCTGGGTCTGCTTAGACTCATCTCGGAATTTACTGGGATGCAGCTTGAGCCCATGTCTAGACAGGCCTATTATCCCCTGACGGAGATCCTAGACCGAGGGGATTCGCCCACGGAGGCCTTCCCTGTGGCTGAGGCCATTGTCAGCCCAGCCTTGGAGCTTTGGCAGTGGCCTGCTTCCTGTCCTGTGCCCTCGGCCAGGATGGCCAGGAAGTATGCGGTCACTATCGGCTCTTTGCCCGGTTTCTCGGAGCACCCCTCTGCTGAGGGGTTAGTTACCGATAACGTCTTCCAGCGTTCTGGGTACGCTCAGGACGTGGATAGGCCTCCCGAGTAGGAGTCCAAAAGGCTGGACTATGTCGGGCGCAAGGTTTACGCTGCGTCCTGCCTCGGCCTCCGGCAGGCCAGCTCAGCCACGCTAATTGCACACTTCTCCCATGCCCTCATGGGCTCCCTGGATGAGATGATCCCTCATCTCCCTACCGACCTGCGGACTACGGCCTGTCAGGTGCGGGACCAGGGAAGGGCGGTGGCTAAACAGCAGCTTCAGACTGCTCTGGACATAGGTGATTCCTGTGCCAGGTCAGTAGCGGCCGCGGTGGCCATGCACCACAGGGCGTGGCTGAGGATATCCACCTTCTCGGCGGATACCCAGCACAAGTTGGCGGACATCCCCTTCTTGGGGACTGACCTCTTCGGCCCTGGAATGGAGGGACACTTCCAGTGGATCGAAAAGTCCAACACCACTCTGGACTCGGTCTCCTCCGCCCAGAGGGACAAGGGCCTTCGGCAACATCAGCGTAAGTCCCTTCGGCCCCTGCGGCACGAACGGCCCATCAGCACCAGCATGAGGGCCAACAGGCTTACTTGGCATCCCAAACCCAAGCTAGCGGCTTCCTCTAATAGGAAACAAGGAGGTGAGGGCGGAGTGCTCCCTCGGCTGGTCCCTCCTCCAAGCCTACTCAGTGAGCGGGTTGGGGGAGCCGCCCCGCACCATACCCTTCTCTGGGTCCCCGTGGAGAGGCGGCTCCCTCTTCCCTTCCGCCTGGTCTGCTTTCACAAGGACCGTTGGATGTGGGAGATGATAGGTGGAGCCTGTCTCCTGTTTCCGAACAGACCCTTCCCTTCGAGCCGTCCCACCCCCGAGGGACCACACGCAGTCAGCCTTGCTGTCAACTCGCCGAGCCGATATTGGCCTGTGCCTCGGGATAGAGGTGATCAGGAAGATGGCGGATCCTCCTCCAGACCCGGGGTTCGTGTCCAGGTATTTCCTGGTCCCCAGACGGACGGGGGGCTGGCGCCCCATTCTCGACCTGCACGACCTGAACAGGTTCCTAAGGTCTTGGACCTTCAGGATGGTCACTCTGGCCAGATAATACCATCCTTGGAATGAGGCTTGTGGTTCTGTTCCCTGGACCTCCAGGATGCCTTCTTTACGTTCCAATCCGTCCGTCTCATCAGAGATTCCTCCGCTTCAGAGCGGAAGGATCCCTTTACGAGTTCCGGGCCATGCCCTTCGGCCTCTTTAGAGCTCCCAGGGTCTTCACCAATGCATGGCAGTGGTGACAGCATTCCTGCGGCGCAGAAGGGTCCGGGTGTACCCCTACCTGGACAGTTGGCTGATAGTAGTCCTTCCAGAGCGGAGGTGGAGCGGTCCAGAGTTCTGGCCCTCTAGGCTGCTCTCAGATTGGCCTCCTCTTCAGTGAGGCCAAGTTGGAACTCGTGCCGAAGCAGGTGATACTATTCATCAGGGCAGAGCTCGACTCTTTCAAGCCAGAGCTCGGCTCCCAGCAGACAGGGACGAGGTTCTTCCTCCTTTGCCCAGTCATTTCTGGTTGGGAAATCGCGCCCTGCCCGGGACTTCCTGCGCCTCCTGGGCTTATTAGGGCCTACTCCAGCATGGTCCGTTGGGCCCACTGGTACATGCGTCCCCTTCAGTGGGGACTGGCTGGCCAGTGGTCACAATGCTGCGATCCATTGGACGAGCCCGTGACAGCAACCCAGGAGATGTGGAACGCTCTCCAGTGGTGGACCGTTCCCGCACATCTGCAGGAGGGCATCCCGTTCGTCCGCCCTGAGTCGACGGTCTCTCTGTCGACCGATGCATCTCTGATGAGTTGGGGTACCCATCAGGGGGAGCACAGAGCGCATGGCCTCTGGTCCCCTCAGGAGTCCTGATGCCATATCAGCCTGCTGGAGCTCTGAGCGGTCTGCCTAGCTCTTACCGCCTTCACTCCGTTTCTGCGGGGTCAAGTGGTTCAGATCCTGACGGACAATACCACGACCATGTGCTACCTAAACCGCCAGGACCGGACGCGCTCCTTGCCGTTATGTAAGGAGGCTCTCCGCATATGATCTCGTGCGCAGCCTGGAGGCGGATTCCTAGCCATTTAGCTGGCAAGAGTCTCCAACACCCTGGTTGATGCCCTAGGCCGGATGGGGCTGCGTCTCATGAGGGGTTCTCTCCTGCCGGAGGTAGCACAAAATCTGTTCTCCCACTGGGTCATGCCTCGGGCGGACCCTTTTTCCCTCCAGGGAGAGTGTGAAGCCGAGACTGTTTCATGCCTGCCCCCCCCCCCCAGCAGGGCTCGCTGCAGGGGGATGCCTTTTCGATGCCGTGGACCCCGGACCTCTTCTACGCCTTCCCCCCATTCCCTTGATCCACAAGGTGCTTCTCAAGGTGAGGGGGGACAAGGCGCAGGTGATTCTGGTAGCCCCAGACTGGTTCCACCAGCACTGGTATCCAGCTCTCCTCAGTCTCAGCTCCAGGCTCCCGAGGCGGCTTCCAACCCGCCCGGACCTGATCTCTGTTATCAGGGGAAGGTATTCCATCCGGACCTTCAATCCCTGCACCTGACGGCCTGGTTCCTGAGCGGCTAGATTCCAGGCTTTGGGTCTTCCGGCGAGGTTCTCAACATTGTTGAGTCTTCCCGTCAGGAGTCGACCAGATTATGCTATGCCGTCAAATGGAAGAGTTCCTCCATTTGGTGTTAGGGAAAGGGTCTGGACCCTTTCTCCTGTTCCTCGGCAAGCATTCCGGACTACCTGTGGTCCTTTCTTAGCTAGGGCTTCGGTCGATGACCCTTAAGGTGCACCTGGCAGCCATCTCTGCCCTCCGGGCGCGGGCCGGAAAGCAGTCGGTGGCACAGGAGAAGGTGGCCAGGCGCTTTCTAAGGCCTTGGATCACATTTCCCCTCTGGTGCGAGAATCTCCACCTCCGTGGGATCTACTGCTGGTATTGGCCAAGCTCACGGGCAAGCCATTCGAACCAATACACAGGTGTGATATCTCCCACCTGTTTTGGATGACCACCTTCTTGGTGGCTATCATGCCAACCAGAAGGACGGGAGAGCTCCAGGCGCTCCTTCGAGTCTCCCTATCTGGTCTTCCATAGGGACAAGGTTGTCCTGCGCCCCACCCGAAGTTCCTTCCGAAGGTGGTGTCGGAGCTTCACCTTAACCATGTGTTGACTCTGTGGGTGTTCTACCCCAATCACACCTTGGAGGCCGAATATAGGCTCCATATTGGACCCTAGTTGAGCGCTCGCTTTCTTAAGGAGCGTACGGCTGAAGTTAAGGGAGAGGTTCGCCAGCTGTTTGTCACCTACGCTGAAGCCGCACCTGGCAGACCTGCAGCCAAGCGGACAATGAGTGGGTGGGTCACCTCCTGCATAGATCTCTGCTGTAGGTTGGCGGGCATGGAGCCTCCCAGAGGGATAAGAGCTCATTTTACCCGTCATACCGCTGCATTGGTGGCTTCTTCCAGGGATGTCCTTATCCAGGATATCTGCAGGGCTGCTACCTGGAAGTCGGCACATACCTTAATTACCCACTACCGCATCGTCCTTGGGTCACGCCGGGATGCTGGTTTTGGGGCCTTGGTTCCCCAGTCTCTATTCCCTAAGTAAGGGGTGTGCGCCTTGCCTCCCTCCTCCCGGAGAACTGCTAGGAGTCTGCCAGACAGTGTGGATGAACAACATATCCATGTCCCTAGAAATACAGGTTACTCACCTGTAACAGGAGTTCTAGGAATGATATATGTTGTTCATCCACATGACCCACCCGACCTCCCTGGCTTCGACGCACAACCTGGCTTCCAGCGGGCTAGATCTGGCGTCATGGGGTGGAGCCGAGAGTTTTACCACCCGGGTGGGTGGGAGGAGCCAGCTTGAAGACCTTCCGGCAAGATTTAAAGCGGCAAGGAACCTGCCAGACAGTGTGGATGAACAACATATACCATTCCTAGAACTTCTGTTACAGGTGAGTAACCTGTATCTCTGCCTCCCGCACATGTGATATTAAACCATACCGTTTGGTGAGTCGCTGCATCGCTGGTGGGTCCTCCTCTCTGCTTCCCCATTCCCGACAGTCTAGATCTAAAGTGTTCTTTAGCCTAGTACAGTAGGTACACTAACCAACTGTGTCAGGAGACCCTCCTGGATTGTGTCCAGGAGCTCTTGCTCCCTAGCACTGGAGGTGACTGGAATGCTCCAGTCAACCCCCGGCAAGTTGAAGTCCCCCGCGATGACCAACTTCCCTTTTCTACATACCTTTCTGATTTGTCCTGCTAATTCCCAGTCAAGCTTCTCAGACTAGGACGGTGGCCTGTATACCACCCCAAACCTCAGTTTCCTACCCCATGAGTCTAGGAGCTGCAGCCAGATTGCCTCTGTTCTCCTTTCTTCCCCCTCGTCCCTTGTGCATTTGATCCCGTCCCTCACATAGACTGCCACCCCATTGCCCCTCCCTTCCTTACAGTCCTTCTTGTATACTTTGTATCCTGGGATTGCCAGATCCCAGTCCCGGTGCCCAGTTGCCCACGTTTCAGTGACGGCTGCAATATCCACCCTCCACACTGCTAAGAGTGCCTGTAGCTCAGCAGATTTGTTGCCTACGCTTCTTGCATTCAGCAGGACCACCCACCATTTCATTCCTTCTACTCCCTCCTTTTTTGGCCACCCCGAGTCCTTCCCTGCTAGCTTTGGGGGTAGGCTCCACTCTATCAGATCCCTGCCTACCTGTTGTCAACTTGCCACCCCCCCATCTAGTTTAAATCCACCTTTGTCACAATATACCTCCCCCGTCTTTGCTTTAATACCTTCTTCCCCTCCCCACTCAGGTGCAGCCTATCCCTTGCAAACAGATTGTTATTATCCCAGGTACTGCCCCAGCCACCCACAACCCCATATCCCTTAGTTTTACACCATTCTACCAACCATGTGTTCAACTCCCTAATCCTCTCCTTTCTCACTGTGCTTGAGCAGGGTACTGGGAGCACTTCGGAGAATGCCACAGACACCCCAGTCTCCTCACACATGTTTAGCAATTCTCTCTTCTGTTTCTGCTCTCCTAATCAATTTCCCTGCCTGTCTCAGTTTGTCCTTATAAATTACACTATCACACTCCGAGTTTTTTTTATATTCTCTGAAAGCTATCCTTCTAGCTCTTATTGTCCTTACAACCTCCCTATTAAACCAAAGAGGCCACATTCTTTTCTTTTTTCCTACCTTCCTTATACATAGTTCAGTTACTTTTAATAATGGCTCCTTAATACATTTCCACAATTCCTCTACATCCTCTGTCCAGTCACTGCATTTTATTTCCTCCCTGAAAATCTCCCTCATTCTATTAAAGTTCACCCTCCTGATGTCCAGAACCTTTGTACTGGTCTTATTAGCCATCTTCCCTATATGTATCTTGAAACTTACTGTGTTGTGATCACTTGTACCCAGACAGTCTCCCACAATAATCTCTTCAACACTATCCCCGTTTGTGAGTACCACATCCAGAATATTTTCCCCCCTTGTGGGCCCCTTAACCAGCTGATGTAGAAACAATCCCTGCAGTGCTTCAGGTATCTCCCTGCTCCTGGCTGATGTTGCCTTTGGGATTCCCCATTCTACGTCTGGCACATTAAGGCCCCCAGTAGTACAAACTCCCCTTTGTTTGACACCCTTTGAATCACTTGCATCATTTCCTTGTCTGAATCCTCCCTCTGATTTGGAGGCCTATATATCATTCCTATTCTTACTATGGCTCCAGGTTTTTTTTATAATGTGACACACAGGAATTCTGTCTCACTGTATTCATCCTGTCCTTCAATTGCTTTAATGGTCTCCTTGACATACAGTGCCACCCCTCCCCCCTTTCTACCCGCCCCGTTTGCTTATTTATTTATTTAATGGTATTGGAATTGCAAATCTTTGAGTCAAGAACTCATTTACAAAGGCTCCTCTTCATGGTACAAAGATGGTCCCTTCTGAACAGCCTGAACGCTAACTTCCCAGGAGTGATGTTCCGATCACCAGGTCTCTGTTATAGCCACAATATCAAGGCATTCATCTACCATCATTGTCTCTAGGTCCACCATTTTATTTCCCAGACTTCTGGCATTCACACGCAGCCCTCTCCACCCTGAAAATCCTACTTTCTTACTGTAGCCTATTAACTGACCTACAGTATTACAAGGGGGATTACTAGCTAAGCTATTCCTTGCTGCTCCCCTACTAATCAGTTTAAATTTAATTCTTCCCTTACAAAGTCATATAATTTTTCACTCTGGACCTTTCACTCAGGATTTGCAGTTCGCAAACTCCCCCCAACAGTTGCACTCTGCTGGACTGTATCCTATGGATAACAAGCACCATTTTGAGAAATTGTTCCTCAAAACTGGCTGGTTGCTAATCTAATTTATTTTTAAAACCTTATTTTTATCCTCCTTGCATGCACCGTCATTCCACTCATTCAGAACCCTTCAAGCTGCCTTCACAACATCCCTTGGCGCCCCCAGGAGTCTGCTCCCAGAGTGTCCATCTGCTCAGAGATCCCCAGGTACCCCAGTATACCCCCTGGGTAGGGCGAGGGAAGGACTCCCCTAACCTTCCCCTGAACACTGGTGGAGCAGGCGGGACACAGTGGAGTCTGCCCTGGTGAGCGCTAATGACGTGGTCCAGCATCAAAGTAGTCATCACGTAGCAGTAACTGGCTCCATTTTCCTCTTTTCTGGTGAGCCTATACACCACAGTCACCGGCACGCAAGGAGAGCCAATTGGGAGGCATGCGTCGAGATGCAACTCCTCCCCGGACTCTCGGCAGACGCTAAACCTCCAGTTGTGTGTCCTGACTTGCGTCGCCAATCCCGGGTTCACCCAGGAGATGACAATGAAGCAGCAGGACAGATCTGCAACCCTCCCCAAAGAGGGAGAGCCGCCATTGGGTGCTCAATCTTTTTCTCCCCTGCCGACCCCCCATCCCCGGCGGCCTGAGTCCATCGCTGAACCCGGGTTGCCAGTGTGGAGCAAGGTGTGGCGTCCAGCGCCTCAACCCTCAGCGCCACTGGGCCAGTCCCAATCAAACATTTTTTGATAAGCAAATACTGCTAATCAAGTTTCAAAAACTAATTTATGTTGTGTAGTAAGTAACTTTTCATCTTCTTTGAGGATATGTCATCAGGCCACACCTTTGGAACTATACCCACATCAGCGCGAGGACCACACAGAAACTTCTGCAAGCCAGAGGCCACCCACAGTGATGTCATGTGCCAGCATCTACATAAATGTGGGCAGCCCCATCTGTCTTCAGTACATTGCCTGCTGTCAGTAATACTCATCAGACTTGCCACGGAAATGTCAACGACTAGCTGTCATTTATTATTTTTCAGCCTGTACATAATCACTAATATTGTGATTGTTAGCACTTCTATATGCCACCAAAAGAACCAGTGAAATTATTTTGATATAGTGAGGAGAAAAGATTTACAAGGACAACACACACAAGGTGTGATCTTACTTCGAGAGGGTTCCTGGAGTAGGTCATTACATATAGGACTGCACCCTCTGGTGTCAGGACCACATGGCAAACTTTTCCAGCAGTGTCTGGTGGGGGACAGCCCACCCAACGTCATGTGACTGATGTCAGCGTGACCCTATATAGTGGCGGTCCCCACACCCACCTTCCAGTTCTTTCCCGCCGTCGACCAGTGTTAGTGCCTCGTGGTATCCCAGCTTTGTCGATCGCCACTTTTTTGTTTTTAATTGATAATTTCAGTCCGAAATTGGCTTTGTCTTCTCCGTCACCGCCTTTTAAGGCAAAGAAGAAGTGCACGAAGTGTGGGGCGCAAATTCCACACAAAGAAGGCCATCGTCTCTGCCTCTCTTGTCTAGGCCCAGATTACGACATCGCTGCCCATCCCGACTGCCAGTCTTTCAACCAGGCCACTCGCAAACGACGACAGCAGGCTCTGGAGGCCCATCTCCTTAAATCTAGGATTCTGCGGAAAAGGAGATGCAAACGATCCGGGACTCTGCTTCTTCCTCTTCAGACAAACAAAAGAAGAAAAAAGATAGAGGCACAGAGAGGAGGAGTGCCGTGAGGACCGGGACCAATCCTCATCAAGCAAGCCTTCGACCAACAAGGCCCTTTCCTCACTGCCCACCCTCATGGTGACTCTGGCAGCTTCCGGGACAACCTCCAGTGCCGCTGTCTTCCAACCTACAGTGGTTGCCATAGAAAAGTTGCACGGTATTGCGGTATGCTGCTCAGTACCACTTGCTGCTGATCATTACACCACTCAGTACTGCTTGTTGCGTTGTGTTACAGAGAGAGCAGCTCGGCACTGCGGTGTGGTGAGCCTGATTTTATCAGTACTTTAAATGCAATCCATGGCTTAGCTACCAGATGGCTACCGGAGCCATCACAGAATTTTTTTGCGCCAGAATGTTTAAATAGATTCTCCCCAGATAATTAACTTTATTTAACCTGCAGGTGGTGTCTGGGTGCACATACAGTAGGTCGAGGATCAGTTATGGTGGACAATAATTTTGGTTTCGGAGTCCGGCATTTCTTAGCAGTCCCTATTATTTTAATCTTTAATCATTGTTTTACACTTTTTTTTGTCAGAAGAACAAGTAAGTCATTTTTTCTCAACAGCTCCATTCTCTCCAAGCGGGGACAAACTGTGAGGAAAAATGTATTCTTAATTATTTTCTTCTTTCAGTTGCCCCAAGTTACAGAGAGAGGACAGCTAAAAAAAGCAAAGCAGGAAAGACTGCTGACAAATTAATGCACACTCTGCAAGCAAAAAGCATGATATTGCCAGTGGGCCGACAGGAAAAACAATTTAGAAGTTATTTTGGAAATCTTCTCCATTGTGCTGACAGGGAGTGAAGACTGGGGGCTGTCAGATTCAAATGGCATGTTTGTGACAGGAAGGGACTGGAACAAAGTAACTGTGTGACCCTGTGCCTTTATTTTAATTTGCAGTTGTTCCTACCCCAGTTTTTTAATTATATTTAAAGAGGACAGAAAACAAAAATATCCAAATGTTGGGGAAGTGTACTGTTCTCCTGACCAATAAAACATGCCTGTTTGTTTCAGTAATTGTGGTTTTAGTTTTGTTTTTCATAGGATCCCTGTTTAATTTGTAAATATGGCTATTGATGGCGCTGCCCGTCTGATCCTTCTGGCTGTTGCATCTTAAGTGTCAGTGTGATAGCTACACAATGACGTTTCCATTCATGTATTCCACAACATTACTCTGTCTAGCGCATTGTATGACTCGATCTTGTCAGGCTAGTAGAAACTGTCCTCAACCCAGAAGTAAGGTATTAATTTATTTCTGTCTCAATTCGTTAATTTTCTTTTTTAGGTTCTACAAATTGGATGCTTCCTTGTTACCGTACTGACAAACAGTACAACATTTAAGTACATCTATGTGCTGGTCTGTGAAACATATTTGCCTAGTAGTCTATCCACCAACCTCCCCCTTCCCCAACTTTCTGATATGCTGTGTTAGCCCAGAATTGAAAGCCTGGCATGATGGTACACGTATCTTCTCCCAATTGACAGGCAGAAATGTGTATTGTTACTGTCCTTGATCTGTCCTCGATCTGCCTCATTAGATCTTCATTATATACTTGAATATTTAAAATAATTCATGCAAATCATGTGCATGTATAATACACTGTCTACACCAGTGTGAGGGGAGGAGTGACATCTCCTGACTGTAGTAAATCTGCATGAGTAGCCTGTTGATTTTTTTACCTTCCTCCATCTCTTTTGTACGCTGTGAAACATGTAAAAAAAAAAAAAAAAAAGTAGATAAGAAATTACGAAGATCCCTGTGCTACTGACTATGAGAGACCTGTGTGTTCTTATTGCATTTTTTACATCATCGCTCACAGCAGATCACTATCATTAAAACGCTGTCAGCACATTATCTCACAGTCAATTTCATCTGACCAGTACCCTCTCTGCTGACATGATTTTATTCCTGGTGCACTGTGCGTATGTAATCCTTCAAGACAGCTGATTTTTTTACCCTCTTGTAGATCATACCACAAGAATGGAATTGTGCTACCTTTTGTTAATTTCGGCACATTATACTTGCTGCTCCCTAGCCATTACCTACCCCACAGCACTTGGCGCCAACGCTCCCTTCTGATTTGTTATTTTGAATTTCAAGAGAGTGAACCTGGCACCATCCAAACTAGCGCTGTTACTTGTGGCCTCTATGCCACTGATACCACTTTACCCTGCCTCACCCCCACACATAAACAAATTAAGAAAAAAGGATTTGCCTTTGTGTTTCAGTGTCTGTTACTTTGCTTATACACCATGTCATTTGTCCACTATTTTAATATAGCATCATGCAGGATACAATGATGTTAATTCGATTGGCCTGACTGTCTTTGTTATGTGTTAACAGGGGGGTTGGGGTGTGGGGAAGGAATATGATTTGGGGATTGCAGCTGTTGGTTTATGTGTGTTCATGTTTTGTCTGTTCACTGGAGAGATTTACTCGCTTTTGTAATAATCGAAAGTAGTTACTTAAACAGCACTACCCTAGTCATGTTGAGCTGGTACTAAAGGTAGCTGATTGTTTCAGGAGGTGGAGAAAGGTGTTGCTCCAAAAAACAGTCTCAGTGACTGACTTATTGTGGGCTTGTCACTTTCAGGGGGATGGCTGCACATGAAATGTCAAAGGGGAAGGGAGGAGCTTTGCCAAAAGCAGGACACATGTTGATTTCACCAGTTACTATTATTGTTTCTAGCTCAGTGGTTCGGACTTGAGATGCCATTCTTCTCAATGAACTGCTGTACTTGGCTGCCCCTACTTAATGCATAAGAGAAGGGGCATGTGGTTGTGTTAACTGGAGAGAGAATAGCAAGTGGATCTGAGTTGCTACAAAATCATGATCTCCTTTCTTAAAAGGACTGCAGCAGGTGTCATTGGTATAAACTGTTCTTAATGGGGCTGCTTGATTGTACAAATTGGGAGAGAACAGGTGCCCAAAATAAAATAGCTGTAAACAAGGAGACAAAATCATCACAATAGCTTGTCCAACTGCTGAGGGTTCTCACCCCCTTCTCCCCAAACACACATACACAAGAGGGCTACTGTGCATGATATAAGTATCACTTCGATTGAGACAGGTCCGGATATTTCAGCACTCCAGAGCTCAATTCCTGTGGGGTCTTTATGGGGTGGACTGGAGAGATAATACACAGCCTTATGCCAATGAACATCCCCTTCCCATACAATGATTTCTCCTGCTTAGGGCCTCTCGCTCTCTGCGGTTGGTTTCAAACCCAGTCCCCCTTGTTTCACTGTCACCCAGCCTCTCGTCATCAGGGATAGCGTTAAACCCTGTGCAGTTACTCTGACATAGTCTATCAGTGGATTTGGAGGTTTCCAGGGGTGTGCTACCTAGGGCAACCGATTAGAAATAGCTTAGTATTCAATTACAACTGCTCAGTTTTTTTCACCTATTTGTCTAACTGTCATGTAATCGCTCTTTAATACCTAATGATCAGGCCTCTGTAACCACTAAATATGTGTATTGTCTTATTGTCCACCCTGACGTGGAACCTTTGTAAAAGAGCTCACGCTCAAAGGTCTTTCTGAAATACTAATTAAACAATAATTAAATAATAGGGCCTGGTATATAGCGAAGCTATAGAGAACATGTAAATTTGACACTAGGGTGACTGTGGTATTGTTATAGCCAGTGAAGGGAGCGATAATGATTGTGGCTGTATCATTGCTGTTGACATGGCCACTCCTCTGGAAAAATTTATAAAAGTTGGATACAAATGTATCGGACAAAGATAAGTGGAGATTCGGATTTAAGTTGATGGTGTAGGGAGTTGTTGGCACGGGGGGCATGAAGGGTCATGCTACATGGGCATGTGAATCATATGGAAGTCCTTTGAAGCGAATATGATTCTCTCACTTTTGGTATCCATGACTAGTTGAAGTTTGGTGCATGACCTATGAGTCAGTTGTGCAGTACAACAGTGACCGATCGACAGTGTGACAAACTGCTTGAACAGCCTGTGA
The DNA here is from genome assembly GCA_016271365.2 of Neoceratodus forsteri. Taxonomy (NCBI): domain Eukaryota; kingdom Metazoa; phylum Chordata; order Ceratodontiformes; family Ceratodontidae; genus Neoceratodus; species Neoceratodus forsteri. Next base: position 535,082,056 of record JADMNL010000022.1, on the reverse strand, counting down.
TGGCCGATTACAAGGAATTGTGATATAGAGATCAGTCTTGTGTTGACCTGCTGGAATGTGTGAGATGGGGGGGGGGGGGCACTGGGGAAGAACTGTTACAATAAATGAATTAAAACTCCATAATCCCCCACACTGATCAACGTCTGCAGGTATCCCACCAGAAGGACTAATGAGCATGATCCCCACCCGTAGTGAATTTGGCCCAAAAATTAAGGGTCATGGGATGGGGTGCAGGGACTGTGACTGATCAGTATTGATGTAGTAGTGCTGCTATTGGTGATTAGCAGGGAATTGGGCAGACCGCATTTGCAAAGAGAAATGAACCATGAAGTAAAAATACACAAGATAGGCAACACAGCAGTGGGTGCTATTACAGGGTTCCTGGTTTTGCGAAGTCAGAAAAAAAAATGTTATTTGATATCAAGTGTGTGTGGGGAGGCAGACAGCTGTCCAAAACAAAAGCTAACATCGCTTTAAGATTTTTTTTATTCAAGGCAACACATAATGTTGAGATAATACCAATGGGATGGAAAAAATGAGGTTTCACAGAATTTATTTGTATAGTCAAACATGCTGAAACACAAACTCGCTTAACCGCTTCCAGGTCTGTACAAATGAAGCTGCGTAAATGAGTACATATCAGCACAGTGTGGACAGAGAACAACAGGGTCAAAATTATCAATACATTTTAAATGCCACTTACATTGTCACCATCAAAAGATCACAGTTCAGCTGTGTGCAAGAAACCAATTTTTTTATTTTTTTTACCGCCATTCAAGTTTACAATGCAACCGCACAGAACGCATGAATGCAGATGTAATCTTTTGGTTCCACATCTATCCACTCCACCCTCGAGCTTTCTCAGAATGTTGGGTCTCGTAACAGCTATAGCAGTCACAGGTATGAATAATACTGAAATTTCTTGAATACATATCACAGTTTATAAGTGAAAAAGTGTTTGACTGCTAATCATGATATAAACCATTGCAATGGAATACCAGAATTGAATTCCTTTCCCCTTTAAATAGTAGTCCTTCAGGGAGACGATAATAAGCCTTTTCTCAGCTGTTCCTAAAAGCTAAAAATGAATTTGAAATAAGTTCAAGGGATCATTGTCCATATTTTTGAGTGCAGTTCTCAAAGGGGCGTAGGGTAGAAGTGCCCCACTCTGTTTGGAATGCCAGATTTTGTGTGTGTTTTGCCCTTGTGCTGCCCAGCCACTTGTTGTTGTGGCGTTTTGGTGGTCTGACACCAGCTGAACCAGAATAGGAGAGGTGTTCGGAGGATGCCTTAATAATGCTATATTAAAATCGCAGACAAGTGACATGGATTATAAGCAAAGTAACAGACTCTGAAATGTGAAGACAAACCCCTTTCTCTTAATTTGGTTATGGTGTTCCACGCTTTACCTGTTCTCCGATCACCAGCAGTGTGTGTTAATATTACTGATGTCATTGTGCAAATAATCCTGTGATTAGAATGGCTGAATAAGTTGTATTCAGTTAGACAACTGGTGACAATACTGCTGCATTTTTGGTAGAGGGAAAAATTGAGACAAACAAGGTTTAGTAATAAATAAATAGAAAAGAATGTTAAGAGCTGGTATTTAGTAACTGCCTCTGAACATTTAAATAAAAATACAACGCAAACCCTTGTAGTATGGTATAAGTACTGTAATAAAAATATTACACTGCAGCAACATGTGTCACACAAATTCACAATTGGATGTTAAAAGTTTGGTCCATGAGATGCAGACATCTGTGAAATCGATATGTCCATCCACAATAAAAGTAACACTGGTGGTGATGAGGTTAGACCTGTGGAGCCGGCCTATTCATAATATGTGCAGGATGCATTACTGACTGCTTCATCGGCCAACTTGAAATTAAATAAATGACAAGAGAGAGAGAGCATCCTGCACTTTTCCCATCTGTTAAAAAAGGATAAAATAACAGCTGTTACCACAGCTTTCATGTCTGTGGATAAAACATAGCACGTTAAAAAAAATCGGATATGATGCCAATTGTGTCCAGTACTATCAGCAACATAAAAAAGGAAACTACTGTACCTATCAAACTTGATTCTTACAGTACCTTCACTTCTGACTACATCGCTGCAAGACAGCACCATGAAATTTTAGTTTGAAGAGCTTTAAAATGTGATAGAAAGCATGTCTAACTGCACCCAGGAAACTGGTTGAGGAAGGAGAGTACAGTGAAGCTCCAGCTAGAATTAGTTGTAAGGTGTAACGAGCAAAATCAGTGGGGATTTCAAGTAACAGAATAAATAAATGCATATCGACATACGCATAACATTAAAAACAGGTATTGTAGTAGCAGACCAGCAGATACAGTACATTTGTGATGAAGTGTGTCTGAGTGAGGCTGCTGCTATATCTGAGGGCTGAACTGTAAAAATAACTTAAAAATTGTTCACAGAAATAAACAAAATAGGAAACAATCACATTAAACATAGTGCTTGCTACTCCTGGGTTGGGTAAGCAATAAAATATTTCTCTAACATTTCGGATGGCAGTAAAAACATTGTAGATACAATGGCATGATAGTTAATAATTTCATAGGAGACATAGCTGTAGCAGATCAGTCTCAAAAATGGGTATGATAGATATGCCAACGTGAATGGAGTGTGTGTGTGTGTGTGTGTGTGTGTGTGTGTGTGGGGGATGAGTATCAGAGGTGCAGTAAATGGAATACAGAAAACTAATCCATAAGCAAAGTGTTTATTGTAAAGGCTTTGTGATCAGAGAACGTCATTCTCATTTGTTGTGCATTTGTGTGTAATTTATAATCCTGTATTTGTCTTGTAGTCCGGACTATGCCGGCACATGCCTGAAAGTATGTACTAGACGGTATGTGTAGTGCCAGAACTGGTTAACAAAAACTAAAATGACCAAATAAGTATTTCTAAGGTTCTCAAGCTTAAATGGGACAGGAGTTTTTCGGTGTCCATGATTCGTGTCTGACCTTACATTTGTGCGAGTGCAAAAACAATAAACAAGTCTGGGTGTAAGGAAGTTTGCCAAGTTTAATGTATTGCCATTATCTGTAAGGCAGCCTCACAAACTGTCAAACCCTGCAGCGTACTTCTGCCGAATACCTCTCCAAACACGCACAGATCTGCTCATCTTATTTATTTCTTTTTTCTGCTGTCTTGTATCCAGAATTGTGAATTGCTCTGCTAGCTATGTTTATCTGTGTTACTCAGGGAAGAATTATCAAGAAATGATTCATTCCCGTCATATTTTTTTACATGGATCATGCGTGGCCATACAGTTCAGCCAGTGTAAAAACAAATTAAGGTGCAATGAAGTTGGCCAGAAGTTTAACCTATTGCTGTTTTGTTTTTGTTTTTAAACATCCAAGGCACAAAACCTCACAACCCTGTCATTGCACCTCACATAGTGGGACTGTGTCCCATAGACATAACTCTGAAGTTTTTTTTTTTTTTTTTTAATAACGTTATGTGGTGTGCTTTTTTTTCTGTTTCCATTTTGTTGAACAGATGCCCATGCTTTGTTTACATATCTTCTCTGAGTTTTTTTATGCTAGTCCTTGTACTTCAGCTGAGTGTGAAGCAAATCAGCAGTAACAGTAAAGCAGCATCCATCCAACATCAGGAAATACTGATGGATTTAAATCTGGTTGTGCATAAATACTTAAATAACTACTTAAATGCTCTACCCTGCATGAGCAATCGTTGCCCAAAGGAGGCAGTATAGCACAGTGGTTTAAGACTCTGAGCTGCAAACCGAGACACCTGGGTTTGAATCCCACAGCCCCTACTTGCATACTGTGTGACCTTGAGCAAGTCACATAACTTCCTTGTGCTCCCAAGTCGCATCTGTAAACAAGCTTTCAGCTTAGTGTGTCTCTCCTGGTAAAATAAATAAATAAATGTCGCGCCTGCAGAACACACACATAAATTGTCCACCCCTGTATTGCAGCTCTCCAACTGAGAAAAAGGATTGGGGGGGTGGGGAGTAGAAGTGAAGGACATGTGAGTTTGTCTAGCTGTGCATTAACCATGGGAGCATTCACTTCAGCTGGAAAAGGGCATTATGAAGAATACTTCACAGAAAGGGTGGTGAGTGTGTAACAGTGTTTGACAGGTTGTGGAGGAAATAAAATAATGGGGTGTAGTGGTTGATTCTCACTTTAATCCTCAGCATAAATGGCTTAAAATGGAAGGGCGAACTTGATTAACCAGAAAAGGCACAGTAAGCCAAAGTTTCCTTCCATGAAACACTGCAGTTACAAAAAAATGCTGATAATGAGGGGGGATGGATTGTTTAGCCAGGAAAGATGGGCTAAGCTGGAGCTTCTTTACAGTGGCCACCTGGGAGCACACTTAAGTGACTTGCTTAGGGTCACACAGTATGCACATGGGGGCTGAAAGGATTCAAACCTAGGTCTCCAGGTTTGCTGCTCAGTGTCCTTAAACAGTACTGCTGACATACGAATGAACAGCAGTCTTTTTGCCTTTTCAGGCTGTTTTCCTGTGACTAAGGTTCAGGTCCAGCACAGGGCATATGCAAATTTCATGTAATTTTTTCTAGAAACACATGCTAAGGACCATCCAAAGGCACGTGCACATTTCAGGCCATTTCCTAAGGACACCAGGCTTAGGCAGCAGCTTGGGCATTTTTTGTTTCTATTTATTTTTGCAGATAAAGAATTATAAAACGACACACAGCTTGAGTCATTAGAGATAGTAGGGGCACTAAAATATTGTATTTTTGATTACATTCAGCTACATCACTGACTGTATCCAGACAGTAAACATGAGGTTACAACTAGTAAAGCTCCAGTGTAGCTAGCAGGACCCTGGTGATGCAATGTTGCAAATGTTGTCTTTGAACTTAGAAACCGTGAAACATTTGTAGCTAGAGTAAAGAAAATGTTGCATGGTGAAGACTTTGATTCAGTGTAACACTATACAACAGCAACAGCTTCTAAGTGGGTTGTACTTATTCTGGCAAACAGTGACAGACTGAAAATATATTATGTGCTCACTAACAATAGGAATAGCAGCTTTCAAATGAAGTTTAGAAGGCTGCTATCATTCGGTAACTTTTACTGTGGCAGTGGGAAAGTACCCTTTTTCTGTGTTGCTTGCACTCATCGGCAAGAAACGCACTGTGTCAGCAGTTAGGGAGCATGCCACAATGCATCATGAAATTCGGCCACGTCACCACGCAGTCAGTTGTTTGGGTGCATTACATTCTATTAAAACAGCTGATTGCATGGTATCCCCATGGCGACAGCTTCTCTGTCGGCCTCTCACAGTCCCCAGGAAGCCAATGGAAATCCACTGCCTGCCATTCAGTGTGCCTTCCTGGTAAAACATTTCAATAAATTAAGAAAAAAAAAGCAGATGGGGTGCTCAGTCCCCCTGTTGGCATGACCCCCTTCCCAGTTCATTTGCCGACGGGAAGCCCAATCCCCATAGGCATAATGCACCCTCCCATGGTACACCCACCCTCTCATCACACTGTATGGCCGACGGGGGTGCCCAATCCCCCGTCTGCTCCACTGTCTCCCCTTCCCCTCAAACAAACTTCCATCTGCCACGCTGGGAACCCACCTCAGCATGGTAAAAGTCTCCTTGGTCAACAAGAGTGCCCAATCCTCGTTGGCTCCACTGTGCCCCAAACTGCCTGGTGCCATGCTGGGGAACCCATCCCAGTGTGGCAAAAGTACCCCTCGTCATAAAAAAAAAAAAAAAAAAACTATAAGGAAAAAGCCCTCCTGATTCTCTTGCCTCCCAGCCCACACCCACCCTCTAGTGCACCCACCTCCTCACACCCCCACCTCACCCATACTTACCTCTGGAGTACAGCGCAATGATTTTCGGGGACCAGGAACATGCCTGCACTCTTCAAAGCCGACTCACTTAACTGAAGAAATGTCGTAAGCTGTATAATGGCATAAATGTGTTTTTTTTTTTTTTTTCAACTTTGGTGCATATCTCGGCCATTTTGGGGAATTTTTTCACCAAATTTTCAACATGGGGTTCTTGGGACTCCACCTCATGAACGCAGTCACTGTCATTTTGTTATTCGGTCCTGAAAGGTGATTTTGCAGTCACTGCGGATAACCATCTTTTGGGGCCGATTAAACGACAGTGTCACAGTTCATGAGGTAGGCCCCCAAACACCGTATGTTGAAAATTTGGTGAAAAAAATTCCCCAAAATGACTGTTTTACGAGTGTGCGATGCGCAGTTCCTACGCACGCTTGCAACTTGAAGCATTTTTAATATTTTCACTCCAGATTTTCAGCATTGCCATTTTACCACACCTCCTTATGAACAAGTACAACTGTCATTTTTCACATCTCACCTGAAATGTGTGTTCGCACATGTAGTGCACAGCGGTGTGGTTGGTGTGCGAAATCAATGTTCGGGACAGATTAAGAAAATCAGTGTGACACTGTTCATAAGGAGAAGGTTTAAACTGGCTATATTGAAAATTTGGTGACAAAAGTCCATAAAATGACTGTTACGAGCGTGCATTGTGCAATTTCCCCGCACCCTCGTAAGTTCACAAATTCGTAATCTTTTCAGTCCAGATTTTCAACGTTGCTATTTTTCCACACCTCCTTATGAACAGTACAGCTGTCATTTTTCACACTCTGGCCAAAATGTGTTTTCACACTTCCGATGCAGAATAGCACGGTTGCTGTGGGAAATCAGTGTTCGGGATAGATTAAGAAAATCACAGTGACACTGTTCATGAGCGGAGGTCCCAAAATGCCTATGTTGAATATCTTCTGTTAAAAATTCCAAAACTAATTACATTACGGGTGTGGGTTGCGCAGTTTCTACGCACACTCGTGACTTCACCAATTTCTTTATATTTTCACTCCAGATTTTCAACATTGCTATTTTTCACACCTCCTCATGAACAGTACAGCTGTCATTTTTCACATCCTGTTTGAAATATGTTTTTGCACCTGTGACGCCAAATGGCACAGTCGCTGTGCAAAATCACCTTTCGGCTAACGAACTGATAGTATCACTGTTCACGCGGTGGGATCACAGAAAGCCCATGTTGAAAACTTGGAGTAAAAATTCCAAGAAACGCCTTACCCTGTAGAAACTGACAGACATCAGAGGTGTGACTTGGGACTGTGGACAGTAATGCTCATGCCATTCCACCCCCACCCTGCAGCCAGTGGCAGGCATTGAGGTACGCCTTGGACCCTTTGGCCCCAGAGTTCACCCCATTCTTCTATACTGCACCCATTTCAGTATATTTCGTTATGGAATGAGGTGAGTGTAAAGCCCAAACACTTCAAAGCACACCTCAACAATTGTAAGTGTCTGCAGGCATCGGGCGAGGTGAAATGTCATGACCGTTATGGACGATGACCCAAAGGCACACCCCAGTGCCTGTCCATCTCTGCAGGGTGGGGGTGGAGTTGGCGTCAGTTCAATACTTCACTGCCATTCCTATACTGCATGTGTCTGACTCCTGCACTTTCATTGCTAATGACAGCAAGCAACTCTTGGCATTGACAAATGCTTCTGTATTATCCGATTTTAAACTGAGTCACCACAGTAGATGCTTATAGCCTCCCCCACCCCAACTCCATTCGAGAAGGAGATTACGATTAGTCACTATGGCAATAGACAGCCTTGTAATTTGCATGATGTTCCTGCACAGGGGCAATGTGCTAATGAATTTAGCTTGAGGTCTTTCTCAAACCAGAAACTGCTGCAGTCCTGTGCTACTGATGCTCATGTTGTAATTGTATGGAAGGCAGTGCCCTGGTAATCTAGTGGTCCCACCCATATAAAATAAAATACCCAGAGAATAAAATGTCTGATTGGGAATTTATGCATTGCAGAGCAAAAGCTTTTGCTATCCATATTTCTGTTTGATTTTCAACTGCACTTGCAGTACCCGATTCAACTCCTATTTTATTGCAATTATTAAGGATAGAAAAACTGCTAAGTACAGAAAGTATAGAAAAATGCAATCAGGTGTTACTATTATAAGCAGTCTTGTTTTAATTCATACTTGTGGGAGTCCAAACAATTAAAGATGTTTATATGAGTGCTGCAGACACTATGTTTGTCAGACTTAAATAAAAGAAAGAAATACAAAAGTAATTAAAACATTGGCATAGGGGACTCATTTAGGCATGATATTGATTTTTTTACAAAATATAAAAATCAAGTTTGTTACACCTGACATTAATTTGTGTATTCAGGTCAGGTGATTACTGGTGGTGGGGGGAAGGGGTTGTCTCTGCACTTGTACTGTGTGTATTTCAGATTGTATCAACTATTGATTTTTGGTGGATCTGTCTATAGGAGCCCAGCCATGATCTGTATATTGTTTGGAACAGAATAGAATACGTGGCAATTGAAGGAGCTGGGAAATGGTTTTCTGACTCTGATTTTGTTTGTAATATTGACGGATGCTCCCAGTGTCTATGTTAGTGTCTTTTTCTCTCATTTTAAATGCATCATTCCTGAGTTTGTCAGTAGTCGTTTTGCATCTCCGAGGTTTTACATGAAATAGGAGCTCCATTTTTTTTTCTGCCAGCTGTGTCCTGGTGTTCTTAGGGCATCCAGTAACTATCCAGATTCAGTATTCCACCAGGACATGGTTAGCCTGGGAGGTACTGTATTTCTTCATCAATCCGGATGCACCAGACCTTTCTTAGTGTGAATGGGAGGTAGCAGAGGAAAGCACAAAAAAAAAATGTGTGGGAACAATAAATGGAATACTGTAGGCTCTCAGGGAACAGCTGTATCAAGAGAGTATCAGCTTACGGTAGTCCCAGCAAACTTTTTCAGCCCAGATAACAATAACTTGCAGGACAAACTGAGTTCAGACATGTGGCGACCATGGTCTAACACATACAGTAGGTGTTGCTTGTAAGGAAGTAAAAACTCTGGTCATTCTTAGTTCTGAACTCCTACTCACTAGATAGATTGAAGTGGGAGTTTGACAGAGACCTGTGACGGACTGCAGGTGTTGTAAAAAAATATATATTTTGTTTGAAAATCACTGAGGTTGTAATAAATGTATGTTTCATGCGTGTTAACTGATTACAACTTAAAGGATACAGAAACAATGTTAGGGGCTCTTTAAATATTTATTGAGCCTCCAAAATGAACCCAAACACAGTTTGGACAAATTAACCAATTAAAAAAACGTTGGCAAAGTTTAAAACTCTCAATTGTCTTGTCTGTATATATGCAGGACAGTGGAGTGAACAAGTGTTTAACTGGCTTGATGTTGTTCTGTGCCACAGCCTTGACTGCTGTAAATAAAGACTAAAGCAACACTCTGTAACTTGTATACAGATTGCAACAGGGGGCACAACTCAGTACCGCTACGCTATTTAGACCAGGCAGCTACTGTATGAAAGGAGATTTTGAATGAACTGCAAACACACTCCTAGGAGTTGAACATGCTGATGGTACTGGATACATTTGGCATCATATCTGAATTATTTATTTATTTATTTTTTTGCTTCATTTCTTTATTCTCCTTCCTGTCCCCGGTGTCCCCCTCCTTCCGACTGCACATATCCCCGTAGCCCCCTTTTCAGGATCTGCTCCTAGAGTGCCATTACCTCTCCTTCTCCTGCACAGCGGGGTCTGTCCTAGGTGGGCTCTCTGGATGGGGCAGTCTTCATCTAGGGACACCGAGGACTACCATTTTCCGCTTTTCTCCCCACTTCCCCCAACCCCTGGGGCGCTTGGCACACAAGGACGTGACGTCCTAGAGGGGCGCACGAGCTGACGACGCCTCCCCTGCGCCTAACGACGTCCCTCCCCTCATTCGCGGAACGGAGCCTCAACCCCCCTGAGCGACGGTGCTCCCACCGGCATTCTCAGGGTTGAGAATCTCCCCCTGAGGGAGGAGAGCATCCGTTGGGACGCTCAATCCTCCCTCCCCCCGGCCGACCCCCGACGACCCGAGTCCATTCCCGAACCCGGGTCGCCGGTGTGGTACGAGGTGTGGTGTCTAGCGCCTCAACCCTCAGCACCACCGGGCCGGCTCATATCTGAATTATTTTAATGCGCTGGGTTTTATCCCCAGATGTGTAACCTGCAGTAACAGCTGTTAATTTGTGTGTTTACCCGATTGGACACTCTCTCGTATTTCATTTTTTTATTTTCTGTTGGTAGACAAAGCAGACAATAATGCAGCATGCACATATTATTATATACTGTATAGGCTGGCTCCACCATCCTACCTAGGCTGGTTCCACAGTCCTATATAGGCAGATGGTTGCCTGCAAAGGTATGCAAAAATCACAGTTATTTCCCTGACCCCTCATACCTTCATTCTGCCTTCCATACAAAAATACAAGATGTTCTTTTTTTACCACCTAGTTTTGTTTTTTCTTTCATTCTTTACCAGTTAGTTATACAGTATATAGTTCTATATTGGTTTTGCAACTATTGGACACCCACAACTACTATGATTTCATAACCCCCATTGCCCCCTCCCCTGAATAACCTGCTAGCCCACTCTGCCACACATCCCCTCGTTAACCATCTATTTATCGCAACATTTCCCTTTTGTTTGAAATAGGGTAAATATTTTTTTAAAGAGCTAGTGCCTATTTAGTACTGTCGGTTTTGTTAATAAAATATTGTAACATTAACTGATTGTGCGTAGTGTACTCATTTCACTAATAAACTTTGTATGAATTGTTGTCTTTTTCATATAGTTTCTCTGAAGGATGGCTAGTTTTTTACCTTGAAAATCAGTTTTGGCCGTGAATAGGGGTAATTTGAATATTATGTATTCTAGGAGCATGGATATGTTGTTCATCCACACTCTTTGGCGTGTCCCTTTCCCCTTTCAATCTTGCCAGAAGTCTTCAAGCTGGCTCCTCCCACCCACTCAGGTGGTATATACCTCGGCTCCGCCCCATGACGCCAGATCTTCCTTTCTGCTGGAAGATTCAGGTTCCCTCGTGCTACTTCTACAAGTACCGTAGGCCTTGGAGTCTAATTGACGGTTTTCGCCGCATTTGCTTTCTTTAAAACTCGTAAGAGTTTACGAATCCGATCCAAGCGCATCGGACATGGAGGACAAGTCGTCCCCCGGTTTTCACCGGTGTCCTTGCGGACAAAAAATGTCTTGCACCAATCCCCATCTCTCGTGCGTTTATTGCTTGGGTGCCGTGCATGATACCACTGCTTGCATCATCTGTCTGGCCTTCCATCCCAACGTCCTGGACGATCGTAAGGTGCGCCTACAGCTAGGGAGACCGGAGCTTCGCAATTCACCGGTGAAATCGAAGGAGGCCAGGTGGGCGGTATCATTGAACCAGGGGAAGGTATTCCATCTGGACCTTCAGTCCCTGCACCTCACAGCCTGGTACCTGAGCGGCTAGAGTTGCAGGCTCTGGGTCTTTCCAAGGATGTCTACACCGTGGTGGAGGCATCTTCTAAGGAATCGACCAGGAAATGTTCTGCCTTCAAATGGAAAAGGTTTTCCATTTGGTGTCAGGGTAAGAGTCTGGACCCCTTATCTTGCTCTGTGGCTAACATTTTAGACAACCTTTGGTCTCTCTCCAAAGGGGGTCTTCAGTCATCGACCCTTAGGGTGCACCTGGCAGCCATCTCTGCTTACCGGGCGCAGGCCGGTCAGTTGACATTGGCACATGAGACAGTGGTCGAGTGATTTTTTTTTTTTCAAAGGCCTGGATCATATATCCCCTCCGGTGTGTGAACCTCCACCTTCGTGGGATCTTCTGCTGGTTTTGGCAAAGCTCATGAGCAAGCCATTCGAACCCATGCACAAGTGTGAGCTCTCACACTTGTCGTGGAAGACTGCCTTCCTGGTGGCTATCACGTCAGCCAGAAGGACAGGGGAGCTCCAGGCGCTCTCAGTGGACTCCCCTTATCTGGTCTTTCACAGGGACAAAGTTGTCCTGCGCCCCCGCCCGAAATTCCTTCTAAAGGTGGTGTCAGAGTTTCACCTTAACCAGGTGTTGACTCCGCCAGTATATTACCCTAACTACACCTCGGACGCCGAGTACAGGCTCCATACCCTGGACCTTAGACGTGCTCTCTCCTACTACAAGGAGAGGATGGCGGAAATTTGGGGAGAGGTTCGCCAGCTGTTTGTCACCTACGCTAAAGCTGCTTCTGGCAGACCTGCAGCCAAACGGCTATTGCAAGATGGATTACATCATGCATAGGTCTGTGCTATGAGTTGGCGGGCAAGGAGCCTCCCAGGGGGATAAGAGCTCATTCTACCCACCATACTGCTGCATCGGTGGCTGCTTCCAGGGACATCCCTATCCAGGAAATCTGTCGGGCTGCTACCTGGAAGTCAGCAAACACCTTCATTACCACATCGACCTTGAGTCACGTCGGGATGCTGGTTTTGGGGCCTCGGTTCTCCAATCTCTGTCTCCTAAGTAGGGGGTGTGCACCTTGCCTCCCTCCTCCCGGAGAACTGCTAGGAGTCTGCCAAAGAGTGTGGATGAACAACATATCCACGCTCCTAGAACAAGTTACTCACCTGTAACAGTAGTTCTAGGAGTGGTATATGTTGTTCATCCACACGCACCCACCCGACCTCCTTGGCTTTAGGCGCATCACCTTGCTTCCAGCGGGCTAAGATCTGGCGTCATGGGGCGGAGCTAAGGTATATGCCACCCGGGTGGGTGGGAGGAGTCAGCTTGAAGACTTCCGGCAAGATTTAAAGGGGAAAGGGACATGCCAAAGAGTGTGGATGAACAACATATACCACTCCTAGAACTACTGTTACAGGTGAGTAACCTGTTCTTATGTACTCCCCTTGATTTGCCAAGATACATGGCGGGAAATACAAACTAATGTAAACCTACACAGAAATATGCAGTCCTTATGTGGGGAATATCGTTTAGTGTTCTTTTTCTGTGTAATTTTTTTGTTGTTGTTTACAGAAACCGCAGTTTGCATTGTAGCTCAGTATTCATAGGTTGTGAAAGTAAATAAAACATGTAAACAAAATTAGAGAACAAATTAGTCTACTCTTCTGATGTACGCCCGAAGCAAATTATGAGCATCTTGTCACCAAAAAGTAATTTGTTTCCCATTGTCAGCTCAGTCAAATAAACCTTTTCCCCCTTTACTTTGGTATCTCCAGTTGTTTCTCAATTAGATTTTCTCTCACTGTTTACTGATTTATCTTTGTGAATGCTGTGAGTTACTTGGTTACTTGGTATTAGAGACAAAAGAAGGCCTAGGGCCATCAGGATTGTCCCCCATATTGTGGGATATTGTTTCCCAAGACAATTTTAATCCAAAAACCAGTTATCCAATTGATTTTTAAAGATAGTTATATTTGAGCATTCCACTAAATATTGTGGTAGTTTATTCCACAATTTAGATGCCCTGATAGAAAAAAAAATGTTGTCTTTTATTTGTTCTTGCCTTTCCAATATGTAATTGTTTATTATGTAGTCTTGGTACTATCTTCCTTTTTGCATAAGAGATGCCGCATGAGTCCATTAGGGCTGGGGACTGCATAATCCTGAATAATTGAAGAAGATCACCTCCTAGTCTCTCTACATTGCTAACAGGTACTGCCTACTGTTTAAATTCAAGGACTGTTTTGACAGGGAAATCAGTGTAGAGGCGTTTTTTAACCCCCCTTTTAGAGGGCTTGGAAAACTGGGCAGGCATTGCTCCTCAGTGCTCAAAAGGCAGCCCTTTGCAGCTACTTTTGGTGTTGGCTAACTCACCTTTATAAAGGCGAACTATATACATTGCCTGGCCCCTCTGTTTTGCTTTGTTGTCTCCTTTGATCACCATAGCAACTGGTGACATCAGTGCGATAGGGCTGTAAAACTGTGGGCTCCAGAGAGCTTTTTAGCTCATCTCCTATTCTTTCTGCATTGCTAACAGGTACTGCCTACTGTTTAAATTCAAGAACTGTTTTGACAGGGAAATCAGCGTAGATGCATTTTTTAAACCCCCTTTTAGAGGGCTTGGAAAACTGGGCAGGTATTGCTCCTCAGTGCTCAAAAGGCAGCCCTTTGCAGCTGCTTTTGGTGTTGGCTAACTCGCCTTTATAAAGGCGAGCTATATACATTGCCTGGCCCCACTATTCTGCTTTGTTGTCTCCTTTGATCACCATAGCAACTGGTGACATCAGCGCAATAGCGCTACATAACTGTCGGCTCCAGCGAGCGGAGTCGAGCATGGAACGGAGGTGACGCGGGCAGAGGCCAGCGGCGTCTGTCGGCGTCCGTAGGCGGTGGAAGGTGACTTTGTGTTTTCCAGACAATCAATACTATTCCTATACTCTATTGTAGCTTGTTTTAAGCTTTACTATATTTTGTTCAACAGACAGCTTGAGAAGTCAAATACCTTCATAAACTATAATATACCATCTTGGAGTTAAACTTACTATGTAAAAATATAGAAGATATTATCCAAATAAACAGAGTGCTTTGGTTGCAGATGTCAATCCTGTAATATGTACTTAATATCTGAGATAAACAACTTCACCTTGCCCTTTACCTGTGTTAAATGTAAAGTTAACCATGATTTAACTGCCGAATTGGAATTAACAGTAGGTTAAGCTTTTTAGAGACCAGCCAACAGGAACTGTCTAGTAGATTTAAAAATCAAATTAGTGATATTTCCCAACCCACCAAAGTACATGCGGTAGGCAAAAAGCCCAAACGTCAGGGAAAAAAACTTAGACCATTATCAAAATGCCAGAAGGCAAATGAAATTATCACCACTTGTCAAGAACCTATTGAAATACCCCCTGCACAAAAAGAAAAGAAAAAAGTTAGTGTTAAGAGAACAAGGGAAGAAGATCCATCTGATAATGCAGATGAAGATTGGTACACTTTACAAATTCAAAAAAATCCAAAAAAGGGCAGAACAGCAGACCAATTTACGGTTTCTACTTTCAATTCCTTTGATCCCTGAACATATATCTCGGATACAGACCATGATCCAGAAACAATAAGTGTCCCATTTCTGAAAATTTTGAAAATATAGAAAACCCAATATTTACTATAACAAATATGAATCTTTCAAATGCAGAGTTTAATTCTTCACCTCTTTTTCCAGCAATCTACAAAATGTTACTGACACCAGAGAGCAAAAAACATGACCAAGTTGATGTAATCCTTGATTTCACTAGAAAATTGTGACAACTTGGACCTAAATCAAGATGATGTTTGCAAGAAAAGACAGGTTATAGTGCTAGGAGACTCTATCATCAAACATATTGATAGAATCATTTGCAACCCTGACAACACAAATAGAACTCTTTCAAGCTTCAGGGGTACTGGCATTACTGACATCACAGAGATGTCCAGCAACATCTTAAAAAACTCAGGTTTTAAACCTTTGGTAATAGTTCACATAGGAGCCAACAATGTTCTAAAGGATTCTTCTCAAAAACTAAAAGAAGATTATGTTGCATTAACAAAAAAATTATTGGATTTAGGATGTGAGGTAGTCCTATCTGAAATCTTGCCTATTCCAAGAGCAAATCTTTCCCAACAATGTAAAATGAGAGAAATAAATAATTGGTTGAGATGTTGGTGTCTTAAACAAGATATACAATGTATAACTCACTGGGAGGACTTTTATGGTAAATCAAACCTCTATTGTTGGGACGGACTCCACCTCAGCAGGAGGGGTAGTAGGCTATTGGGCCAAAGCATAGTGCATTCTATCAATAGTTGTTTAAACTTCCAGCAAGAGGGTAGTTGTATGTTCTAGATACAACTCTTGAACCTCAATTTTTCAACTGTTCTTTAAACCCTGCATCCATAATCAACCGTAAATTCCCCCAAACGAACACTACTGGTGTCATTTCTAAACCAAATATAAATATTATATTAACTAATGCCAGAAGTCTACGCAACAAAAAAGAACTTACTTACATATTTCAAGCACAAAAATTATCAATTTGTGGAGTTACTGAAACTTGGTATAAGGATGAAGACTGGAACACTGACATAAAGGGATATAATAAGTTTTACAAAAACCAAAATGAAAATAAAAAGGGAGGAGGTGTTGTATTATACATTGATGAACACTTGAAAGCAAACACAATTAAAACTAAAACAAGTAATAATGAGAGCTTATGGGTCAACATTTTTCTCCCCCATAGTCCACTAGTAATTGGGCTAATATATAGATCTCCTAGTTTAACTAATGATGAAAATCAAAGTTTAATAGAAGAAATATCTGAGGTACACCTTGATACTCCCTATATACTGATGGGTGATTTCCATCTTCCAACTGTCCCCTGGGACAATTATACATCAGCTTCAAATACTGAAAAGATGTTTATGGATACTTTCTTGAATCTAACCTAGAACAAATAGTTAATAAACCTACCCGTGGTAACAATATCCTAGACATTGTACTCACCAATGTTAATGAGAAAATTGATAACATCAAAATACTTCCTCCTCTGGGTGATAGTGATCATTGCATGGTCAATTATGAATACATAGCAGACTTTCCAAGCACAAGTGGCATTACTAAAATCAAAAACTTTAATAAAGCAAGCTATAAAAAAATAAATGATTTTGTATCTAAATGGAATTGGGAGATGGAACTAAATAACCTAAATTTATTACAAATTTGGGATTTAATTAATAACAAAATCAATATTTGTCTGTCAAATTGGGTTCCTTATAGAATGAAGTACTGAACAATAAACGTGTCCCTCTTTGGTGGTCCTCAAAATTAAGAAACAATTACAAAAAAAGAAAACTATATAGAAAATATAAAAAGTTAATTCCAACAGTCTCCTGAAAATGCAAAATTGCAGCCAAAAATTAAAACACATGATTAAATCATCTAAATCTAAAATTGAATTCAACTTAGTTACTAAAGTTAAAGACAACAAAAAACAATTTTATAATTATATTGGTTCCATGAAAGAAAGAAATCATACAATTGGACCCTTTAACGTCAATGATATACCTATTTTAGGTGAAACAACTACTGCTACAATTCTAAATGAGACATTTCTAAAAGTTTTCGAAACTAAGGAAGCTGCAAATACACCTCTTCTAGTAAATAATTCTAGTTTTCCTGTGTTTACAAAAATGGAGGTTGCAAAACAAATTAAATCTTTAAAATCAAACAGCTCTCCTGATCCTGATGGTATTCCACCCAGATTTTTACAGAAAATTAGTCATTCGATTTCTGGTCCTCTAGCCGTGTTATTTAATTCATCAATCAGAGAAGGTAAAGTTGTTCAGGCTTAGAGGGAGGCTATAGTTACACCCATATATAAGGGTGGATCCAGACATGACCCTAACAATTATCGGCCCATAAGCCTGACTTCCATCATAGGCAAAATTGTGGAAAGATTGCTTAAAGCCCATATTATAGATCATTTAGAAAGAAATAAAATAGTAGATATCTTTCAACACGGTTTTGTGACTGAAAGATCAGTTTTGACCAACCTACTACATTTTTCTGAACCAGTAAATGCTGCCTTGGACTTGGGTATTCTGGTAGATGTAATATTTTTGGATTTTTCCAAAGCTTTTGATAAAGTATCACATAAAGTCTTACTACAAGAATTGGTCAAAATTAAGTTGCAACCTAATATTATAAACTGGATACAGTCATGGTTGGAAAACAGAACTCAACAGGTATCAGTCAAGGGTCACCTGTCTGCGACGGGTGTGGTGACTAGTGGTGTTCCCCAGGGCTCCATCCTGGGTCCGATACTGTTTAATATTATGGTCTCTACACTGCCTACTACTGATAAGATATGGGTCGCAAAATATGCTGATGACTGTAAAATGGGTAGTTTGGTAAGCACCTTTCATGATAAATGCTCCATACAAAATCATTTAAACAACCTATCAAACTGGGCAAAGGCTTATGGTATGTTTTTTAATGTTGACAAATGTAAAGTCTTGCATTTGGGCAAAAATAACATCCCCTTCAATTATTCCTTAAACAATGTTTATCTAAAAAGTGTTTTGGAAGAAAGGATTTGGGTGTCATAATCTCAGATAATTTAACTTTCGAAAAAAATAATATAATTCAAGTTAAAAAATGTAATAAAATAATTGGCTCTATTTTAAGAAATATCAAAAGTAGAGACTCCAAGGTTATTATGCCACTCTACACCAGTCTGGTACGTCCCCACTTGGAATACTGCTCTCAATTTTGTGCACTAACTTCTATAAGGGGTTTAAAACTCGCTGAGGGTGTTCAGCGTAAATTCACTAAAAAAGTATCATCTTTACATAGTAATAGTTACGAAGATAGATTAAAAAAACTTAACCTATTTTCTGTAAAATACAGACAAATAAGGGGTGACTTAATATTGGTATATCAAACCTTAAAAAATGATTATTTAAGAACCACAATTGATTCTACTACTGCCTCCAACGTCAAATCAACTAGGAGTCATGGTTATAAACTCATTGGAGAAAATGTATCCACTAGAAGGAGTCTATTTTTCACACAGAGAGTTGTGGGTTTGTGGAATAACTTACCTGTAAGTGTCGTTAATAGTGATAATTTAAATACCTTTAAGCAAAGATTGGATAAACATATGGGAAACAAAAAATTTGATTTCCTCCCATAGGACATATGGGTGGCGAGCATACAATGGGCATCCTTACATATGTTTTCATTGCTCGTACACTTCTATGAATCTATGAACCTATCACCTCTTTCCCTTCTTTGTTCAAGTGAATATAGGCCCATTTTTTTTAATCTCGTTTCATAAGTTAAGCGAGATAAGTAAGGAACCATTTTTGTTGCTCTGTGTTGTATTTGTTCTATCCTTTTAATGTCAGTAGTTAAATAAGGGCTCCAATATGGTGACCCATAATCCATATATGGCCGAATATGGGATCTATATAAAGTGATTATACACTGCTCAGTTTTAGAAATAAAAGTATGATTTATTCGTCTAAGCAAGGAATTTGCGATATTAGCTGCTTTGTTGCAATGATCTTTAGATGACAATTTGCAATTTACCAAAATTCCCAAATCTTTTTCACTAGTAACTGATTTAATGTTTATATTATTAAGCATATATGTCTGTCTAGGATTATTTCCCATATGTAATACCGAACATTTATTTTCATTAAAGTACATTTTGTTTGTTATTGCCCACTGCTCAGTGGTGGTTAAATCTTGCTTGAGTATTTCTTGGTTTATTTGGTTATCCACCCTTCCTCCTAGTTTTGTATCATCAGCAAATTTGGTAACAATGTTTGTTGATTTTATATTCATATCGCTGATGAATAAATTAAACAAAGTGGGTCCCAGGATAGAGCCCTGAGGGACACCACTAGTCACTCTTCCACTCTCAGACAGCACACCACCTACCCTGACTCTCTGTGTCCTGCCAGTCAGCCAGCAATGGACCCAACTAACAATTACTGGAGAGAAACCCAAGTAAGTGAGTTTGTTCACCAGAATTGCATGGGATACCTTATCAAATGCCTTGCTGAAGTCCAATAAAATAACATCAATAGGAATATTATTATCTATATGCTTGCTTACATATTCGTAGAAAGTGAGTAAATTAGTAGTACAAGAGTAACCCTGTTTAAATCCATGCTGAGTTGTATCTATAATATCTAAGGAGGCCATTTCATGTTCAATGATAGTTTTGATAACTTTCTCCATCACCTTGCAAGGAATTGAAGTAAGACTTATAGGTCTATAATTTTCAATTTTGGAACGCGTCCCTTGTTTAAAGATAGGGGTAACAATAGCTGAGAGCCAATCTGTTGGGATTTTTGTTTCTTGTAGAGATTTGTTAAATATTATAGTAAGTGGTAAGGTAATGGTATCAAGTGTACGTAACAAAAATTTGGCATTAATGTTGTCAGGACCAGGACTGGTAGTTTTATTTATTGCTTTAAGTACAGTCATTACATTATGTGGGGAAATATTGTCATGTGGGCAAGTAGTAAAGTTGGAAGATTGAGTACAATTATCAGGTTGGGAAAAAACAGAACAAAAATAATAATTTAATACTGCTGCTGTTTCAAATTCGGAAACAATTGTTGAATCTTTAATAACTATTGGGCCTACTGATTTATTGTTCCCTTTTTTTGGTTAAGGTAAGAATACAATGATTTATGAGAATCCTTTGTGTGAACTATTCTAAATTCGAGATTACGTTTTGCTGTAATTATAGAATTTTTTAAATCCTTAATTGATTTTCTGTATTTGTGTAATGCTTCCTCTCTAACATTGATAGCACAGTTTTTTAGGATTTTAAAAAGTGATTGTTTAAGTTTAATTTGTTTTTTAATGGTGTTATTAAACCACAAGGGTATCTTTCCCCTTTTGTTGTATTTATTTTTTATTGGAACATACTGATGTTCGAGATCATAAATTTTTGTTTTAAAGTATGTCCATGCTTCTTCAGTATTTAGCAATGAAAGCTTACTTGCCCAATCGATGTTAAGCTTTTCATTAATTTTAGAAAAATTTGCCTTTTCATATTGGTTGATCATAAGTTTATTGTTTTGAGTGTATGAATCATAAGTAATGGAGAACTGTACAGCCATGTGATCACTACTGCCTAGAGGGTCTATAACAGTACAATTAGTTATTTTATTTTCGTCGTTAGTGATGAGTAAGTCTAAGATGTTATTCCCTCGAGTTGGTTCCCTAACTAATTGAACCAGATCCAGATCTATAATTGTTGATAGAAAAAGTTTGTCATGTTGACAACTACTAGTCAAGGTTTCCCAGTCACTTGATGGTAGGTTGAAATCCCCTAAAATGAGGACTGTACCATTTGTAGCCAGAGAGGATATTTCTTTTGTTAGGGATAAAGTATAATCTATATCAGAAGTTGGAGGTCTATAGCAAGTACCTACTACCATCTTTGGTTGACCATGTAGTTGAAGGGTAACACATATACTTTCATTTTGGGCATTAGAAGCTATCTGAAATGATGGAATATCATTCTTTATGTAGAGACATACCCTACCCCCTTCCTGTTACCTAATCTATTTTTAGTATAGAGTTTAAATCTTGGTATTTCTGCTGACCATAATCTATCTGAATTCCCCATGTTTCAGATACAGATATTACACTGAGATTATGGAGTTGAATTTTAACTTCTAATTCAGCCAGTTTGGGGGTATTTAACGAACGAGCATTAAGAGACAGAATATTGAGTTGTTGTTTCTTATAAGCAGAGCTAGATGTATTAAGAGATTTAGGTTTAAATCCAGTCTCCCCCATTGGTGTTAGTTTAAATGGTTTTGGATAAAGGCACTGATTTTACATCCAAGCAATGTACTCCCTCTTCTGCTGAGATGCAAACCATCCCAGCAAAAGAGGGATGGGTAGCCATTAAATTCTTCCCAATGTGTTAAGCAAGGAAGATCCTGTCTAAGACACCATTTTCATAACCGCTCATTGAGTTTTACGGTCTTGAGACTCCCAGCTCTACGTAAATGTGATGTATTGAGGGAACAGAAGATGTTTGTTCTGCTAACAAGCATTGTTTTGCATTCACCGTTGATGTTAAATAAGGACAACATTTTTCTACTTGCCTTTTTAGTAACAGTAACTGTCATCACTGGTATACGAATTCTCTGGCAAAGCATACTGAGATCACTGCGGTGCTGTATGTAAACTGTGAAGCATCTTTTCTTATGTGTTTCATCTTTTTTTTTATTCATGTAACAAACTTTTGGAGGGTGCTGTACACCAGCAGCTTAGTCTGTTTTGCCCTTTTGTGTGCTTTTGCAGTAATACACTTCATGTGTGCGGGTGGCAGTCTTGATAAATTTCTGTCAGTCTGCAGTTTTAATTTTTATTGGAGCTAGTTGCAGTGGAGTGAGAGGAGCTGATAAACATCTGTGCAGTAGGCATGGCAAAGTGAAACATCTTAAAAAGTGTTATACAATTCAGATAGAAAGAAATAATTGTAGCCTATTATTAAAATTTGTATAATTTATTAATTTTAATAACACAACATTCTCGCACATTCTCACAAGGTGGACAAGCAGAAATGTTATGCACAGGACAAAAATTAAGATAGTGGAAGCTGCATACAAGGACATCTAGTATTAGGATGTGTAAGTCACAACTAGAATAAAAAGAAAACTATCCTGCAATTAGTCTGCTTGAAACACTAAACATGCAGTATCGTTTTGCAGTGGTAACTGCAGTTAACGCATAAAGAGATGCCATTGAAACAGCTAGTACATTAAACATGATTTAGAAAAATCTTCAAGCTGTGACACTGTCAATAGTCACAAAATGGATGTTACTATGCTATCGATATGAGGGTATTAGCACCTTGGCCGTTTTTACCACTTTGGTTTTTTTTATACAAGGAATTACAGTATGTTACAGTGCCTGGAGCCATTTGCTCCCTAGGGTATCGGAATTGTCAGTGTGGTGGAATGTCGGTGGGCAAATTTCTAATGGTGAAACTGGTATAAGTGGCAAACAAAATGCGTATACTTTGAAACTAACATGTTCTTAGCTGTTTTTTTCTAATTGTCTCTAGTTGGTCAGTTTCCTGGAGTAAGTCCAGAAACCTACAATATCTGAACTGTTACTTGAGTTATTCCAGACCAGGCAAAGTCCTGTAATAAGGATGCTAGCCTGCAGTTCTGCTTCGTGTTCGTACAGTATGTGTTAGAGAGGTCTCTGCATAATGTAAATATGCTGGACTGTATTGCTTGTTGAACTACCTTCTAATATTCTGTGTGACGTGGAACCTTTGTAAATGAGTCTCTTGACTCAAAGGTATATCCGAATATGCAATAAATAAAATAAATAAATAATGCAAGCGCAAGGATGCGAGACAGCCACAACCACATTCAGTACCTTAAGAAGAACAGCAGCAGACAGCAGTCAGCGTTGCATTACAGAAGTCAAAGTTTGCAAGTGGTAAACTGGAAACAGGAATAGGAACCTAGAAATGTGAAACTTATCTAAGAAGCTATACTGCTGAACTGAAGGTTGACTCTGTGTTTTAGAATGATTACCAGAAATAGAATGATCTCGCAGACTAGCACAATAGTTTTTTTTGTGTTCAAGTCTGTGTGAATATTGTGAATCTTTTGTTAAAAATGCCAGAAATCAGTGTCACCCACATTTTCAGCAGTACAGCTCTTTAGATAGTTTAACATTTTCATTATCAGTTTCCACTTTCAGTTCATGACTTTTATACTTTGACTGCTGAGTGCTTTTGTCGCATTCCTCACTTTACTGAAAGCGGTTGTGGTTGTTTGGCACCCGTCCATCCCCGCCGCCACACTTGGGTCTGCAGTGCTTTATCTAACGCACAGAACTGACAAGCATGAAGAAGCGCTGCCTACTGTGCAGGCAGGTAGAACTAGTTTCAGAGGAAAAAGGGGTGGCGTTGGATGGAAACAGCATATGGCAATATGTCTAGCTTTAAACATAGCTAGAAAATGCCAGCTGAAAATCAGAAACTTACATGTGGTATGAGCACCTAAACATGCAAGTTTAGGAATGAATGAAACGATGAATAAATAAACAAACAGGGGCTCTTTAACAACGAATGCTGATTAATAAAAGAAAAAATGCAGGGTACACGTAAAAAATACATAAATAACATCTGGCAATGTAATTATATATTTTTTCTTTTCTAATGTATAAGACACAACTTGTCATACTGTTATTAGTTAATATAACCTTTTTTTTTTTACCAATGTAATTCCTTTGCCTTGTCACAGCCAGTTTAGGCTTTCACAACTTGACTTTCATTCAGAGCAAACAAAACACTGAAAGACAGGAGAGGCATTGACAGCGCTACCAGTTCCACTATTAACCTATTTTATTTGCAAACGGGGATGGGGCTTGCTGCTGAGGGTCCACTACTGTAATCTTGCTAAACAGAAAGGCTTAAACAGGGGAGATCGTGACTTGAAGTTTGGACTGTAGGGACACCTACTGGAAAACTTTTATTAATTCAGCTGCAAACAGTGCCACCTGGTGCATTTTAGACACTACGAACAGGATTTCAATTCATTCACATAATTAAAAACTCCAGCACAGCTTACCAAATTACTGAGCAGTACCAAGGTATTTCTCGGTACTTCTCGGCATGCCTCTCAGTATACGGCAGCTGCCGTGGTGGATCAAGGCACCATGCAACTTTCCTGTGGCGACCACTGTATCACCACCAGTAAGTCGCCCGCTGGCTCCTCCGGTGAACGCCCATCAGTATGTATTAGCCAGGACTTTGCTATGCCTTTTGGGGCTTATGGCAGGAGCCATTGTCACTGTGCCACTGGCCTGCTTGCATATCTGGATCCCACAATGGACCTTAAGAGTCCAGTGGGACCAGCGGAACGACAGCCTAGACAAACAGGTGCTAGTCATGTCTCCCATGAGAAAGGCACTGATGTGGAGGATGGACCGCAACAACTTACTAAAGGGCATTCCATTCCTGATTGCAGCCCCAATGCAAATTCTCACCTCAGATGCCCTAGGATCTGGGTGGGGAGCACACCTGAGACCTCATCAGACACAAGGTACTTCGACCCAGGTGGAAACAAGATCACTTATAAATATCCTGATGAGAGCTGTGTTGTACAGTCTTCAGGCATTTCAGGAGCCTCTGACTTCCAGTCCGCTGTTAATACAGATGTACGTCAGTGTGATGCATTACTTCAACAGGGGAGTACTCATTCCTATCCACTGTGCAGGGAAGTAATGAGAGCATGGTATTGGGCTGTGGAACACAGCATAGAGCCATCAGTCATACATCTTCCAGGTATCCAGAACATCTTAGCAGACAAGTTAAGCAGATCACAGTCCAGAGTGCACGAATGGGAACTGCTGACCTCAGTAGTAGAAGATCTTTTCGCAAGGTGGAGTCACCTACAGTTGGACCTTTTTGCATCCCCACACAATGCAAAATGGTCACGTTTTTGCTTGCTCGCTCCAGGGCCTGGAGTTTTCTGTTAAGATGCATTATCCTTCTCTTGGAAAGGGAGGTTTCTGTATGCCTTCCTTCTCTTTCCTCTAATACAGAGTGCCACTCAAACTGAAGGTGTAGGGGGCAACCCTCATCCTCATTTAGGAGGCAGTATAGCGCAGCAGGTTAAGGCTTTGAGCTGCAGATCTAGAGACCTGGGTTTGTATCCCACAGCCACCTAGGTGCATACTGTGTGATCCTGAGCAAGTCACTTAACTTCTTTGTGCTCCCAGGTCGCATCTGGAAACCAGCTTCATCTTAGTGTGCTACTCCTGGTTAAACAATATTCCCTTCCCTTCATTGCTTCACTATGGCCTCAGCAAATGTGGTATCTACTGCTGCAGCAGTTGGCAATGGAACCCCCAGTACCTCTACCGCTGTACAAGGTCCTGTTGTCACAGGACAAGGGGCCTCTGGTCCTTCCAGATCAGAGTCCCTACATCTGTATGCATGGTTTCCTAAAGACAGCCATGGCACGATTTGCAGTATCACCTAAGCTGGCTGCCAGAAAACTCTCCACCATGCATACCTGTTCTTTGAAGTAGAAGCGTTTATGTTGTGGGCCACTTCCAAGGAACTGGATCCATTTAGTACCTATCTGGTCAATGCAGTGCTGGAATACTTACTATCTCTGTCAGGCTCTGGTCTTCTGTATTCTTCACTCAATGTGCATTTGGCCGCTACTTCAGCTTGCCTCTGTAAATGGATATACAATTACCCAATTAGAGGTATTCAGTACTTTTACACATGAAAATTAGAAATCCCATCCTAGCTTGGGGCCTGAATTTTGTTTTGGAGAAGTTTACTGTGGCTCCTTTTGAACCAGCTATGGGCTGTGGCTTATGCTTCCTTTCGTGGAAAGCATTATTTTTAGTTGCAATCACTTTTGCTTGAAGGGTTTCAGAGCTACAGTCTCTACTGTGTGAGCCTCCCTATTTGATTTTCCATAAAGTCTTTACATACCAGTCCTAAGTTCTTACCAAAGATGGTGTCTGAATTTACTTAGAATCAAATCATTCTCCTCCCAGTATATTACCCGGAGTATGCCAATCCAGGGGAAGCATTACTCCAGATTTTGGATGCACTAAGAATTCTGAAATATTATGTGAACCGTACCAAGGACTGCAGAAAGTCCTTTCAGCTTTTTGTTTCATTCACTGCTGGGAAAGAGTACGCCCCTGTGTCTAAACAGTGCCTGTCACAATGGCTGGCACATTGTGCAATGTTCTGTTATAGGAAGATATGGTAAGGAACTTCCTGGAGTGGTTCGTGATTATTCCACAAGAGGCATGGCCACTTCTGTTACTTGTTTTTGAAATGTTTATGCTGCTGAGATTTATGCAGCTGCCACGTGGAGCACTCTCCACACCTTCACTAAACATTACAGTCTGGACTTTGTGTCTCACAGATGAACGGGATTTGTCATGGCTGTATTACAGGGCCTGCTCTCATGAACATAGATGTACCGTCTGCCCAGACTGTCAGTTTTTGGTACTGCATAGGTCTCATTCCAAAGATGTGACCTGATGAAAGAGAGATCCTCCATGAAGAATGAACAGTTACGTACTTTCTGTAACAGTGAAGTTTTGAGAGAATCTCTTTCATTAGGCCATGCCATCCTCCCTTCCCCCTTTTATGGGTATGGCAATGGATTTCCTCTATTGATTCTTTCCATAGCTGTCTTTTCCAGCTTCCATTGTTGCCTAGTGTGCTGAGTGTGGGCATGATTTGCTGCTTCCCTACAGAGAGGTCCTCTGTATGATCTCTGGCAGGAGCTAAGGAGAGATGTGGTTGTCCACGTTTATGTAGATGCTGGTGAATCATGTCATTGTGGGAGGCCCCTGGCTTGCTAAAGTTTCTGTGCGGTCCTGTCACTGACGCGGGTATAGTTCCAAAGGTGTGGCCTGATAGAAGAGAATCTCTCAAAGGCCTACTGTTAGGGTAACATAGAAATCGTCAGCAGATAAGGTCCACTAGGCCCATCCAGTCTGCCTGTAGGCCCTATACATTTTATGTGGCCACTGACCCTATGTGATCAAAGGGTAAGTACGTATTTAACTTACCTTATATATGCAGCAATTTTGTAAGATGTTCTCCTGGGTTTCCATTGTAAATGAGCATCTGCTCAGTGGATATTTTCCAGATAAAATTGAAAAATTAACTGAAATTGGTTATTTGCAACCTAATTACAGATCAGTCCCATGACTGAATCCCTCTGCATAAAACTGCAACTTGCACAGCTGAGTTTTAGCTGTTTAAATAACACCTTAGTCAGAACTAGTCTGTGGCTCTCTCCTTTAATTAAAGCCTTTTGCATGGTGCTGACCTAGCACAGCTGGGTTTTGACCCCATCTGCAGCATTCTTCCCAGTCCTGTCACCTGCTGTCTCTGGGACTTACTCATCTGCCTTATACAGTGCCACAAAGTTTGGCCCCTGTGGCAGAGCTCCCCAAAGTTCACCAAGCCTCTGAGAGACTTTAGCCTGGATGTGGTAGGCAGGGAAGCCCAGTGAGAGGTGTAGGGCCTGTGAAGGATGCCGCACCATAATGCCTCAGCCAACAGCCTTTTCCGTGTTCTGTTGCCCTTCTGCTGGGGACTTTATGGTGTGGACTGCAGTGATGTGAGCACGTATTCATGTTCGCTTCACAGGAAGTGCCTACCTTCCCTTCGGGGTCCTGCTTGTAGCATCACCTGTGGTCACCCACATGGCAGTCACTCAGTGGAGCACATGTCCCTCCCTCCCTTAAGGAGTACAACATCTTCTGCTCATTCCTCTGCCCTCGTCTAGCCCCTGACAACTCAGGATCGCTCCCAATCCTGGGTCACAGGTGTGTCATGAGCAGTAGTGCTAGCACTGATTCTTAGAAATAAAATTATTTTCTTGATTGTATCCATATAGCCATGTTTCTGTATATTTCATTCAACCGTGTTGTCAAAATGCCTTGTTATAAGCAAAATAAGCCTCTCCAGGCTATGGTTTAAAGGAAGAACTGTATGGTTCGAAGCGCTGGGGTACTTATTGCCATAGTTTTGCCCCATTGTTCTTAATAAAGCACTGTCTGTTAAACATATTGGAATCCAGAACTGATTTTTACAGAACGGTTTGTTATTTTCCATTTTGGTTTAAAGGATTTTGATGCACTTCCCAGGGTTGCAAACCACTTTACCTTTGGCCTCATGTTCTTACACTCCTGAGGTATGTATCAAAAGATTTTAAACCACAGCCTGTTATGGCTTATTCCTTACTTATTCCATGCTACAGAGTAAGGTTACGTTATTAAATTAAAGTTTAAATAGCTACTGAAATTAAAAGCTGAAACATATGATGTTTACAGGTATTGGGCCCTATACATTAATGATTGCCAACCCTACGCACCATGATATGTGCTTGTAGGGCCAGGATACACTCAGCCCAATGCATGAACAGCCCATTCCGACAAGGTTCTGACCGCAACTATGCCCGTGCAGCTGCACATCCAGTCGGGGGAAGGGATGAGCGTACTAGCGTTTGACCAGCTGAGTGCAACATGCATGATGCTGTATATGCCACATCAGGCTGATGTCAGAGGGTTGTTCATTACACCAGCCCACAGGACTTGCACTCCCCCACCACCACCGACACGTGGTGTCTAGAAGTCCCAACACTGCTCCATAGTCAAAGCCCCAGCTTTCCTGTGTGCTACAGAGGATTGGGGAGCACATGATAGCAGCAGGGCACAGATTGTAGAAACCAAGTAAATTCCAAATATATAAGGGGGGACATGGCAATTCCTATGCACACTGCAATATCCAATGATCCCCTGCTCCCACAGAGCAGAGAATCTACTGTGAGACTGTCCTGGGCTTCCAGTTGGAAACTCACATTTCAGCCCTGGTCAGACCCTCCCCACCACGGCCGGACCTTCTCCTTGCATGGAACTACATAGAAACATAGAATTTGATGGCAGATAAGGACTGCATGGCCCACCTAGTCTGCCCATTTCCCTACCTGACCGATAAGCTGCAGATCCTAGTTAACCATCAGCCTACTTCCTCCTACCCCCCACTATAACTGCCTTATGTCTGTCCCATGCATTCTTGAATTCCTCCACTATTTTTGACTCTACAACCTCCTCAGGAAGGCTGTTCCATGCATCTACAACCCTCTCTGTGAAGAAATACTTCCTCACATTACCTCTGAGCCATTCCCCCTCCATCTTCAAATTGTGCCCCCTTGTTCTTGCACATCTCTTTTTCTGAAAGATGCTACCCTCTTGGACTTCATTGATTCCCTTGAGGTATCTGAAAGTTTTTATCATGCCCCCCTCCCCTTCCTTTCCTCGAGGCTGTACATCTTAATCTACTTTAGTCTTTCTTCATACGTCTTCTGGTACAGACCATGCACTATTTTGGTTGCCCTCCTCTGGACAGCCTCCACCCTGTCTGTGTCTTTGTGGAGATGGGGTCTCGAGAACTGTACACAGTACTCCAGATGTGGTCTTACCAACTGTCTGTACAGAGGGCCAACAGCTTCCTGTTTTCTACTGGTGATGCCTCTCCCTATGCATCCCAGTATCCCCCAGACCTCCTTACTGCCTTCTCACATTGCTGGCCCACCTTTAGGTCATCTGATATGATTACCCCCTGGTCCCTTTCCATTTTTGTTGTTGTCGGTATCTCACCCCCATTGTGTACTCTCTCCCTGGGTTTTTGTTTCCCAGGTGCATTACTTTGCACTTCTTTGCATTGAATCTAAGCTGCCATACATTTGACCATTCCGCCAACCTTGCCAAGTCCCTTTTCATCCTTTCCACCCCACCTTACATATTAACCCTGTTGCAGATCTTTGTGTCATCTGCAAAGAGATATACTTTCCCTTCTAGTCCCTCTGTAATGTCACTTATAAAGACATTAAAAAGGACTGGCCCCAGTACTGAACCCTGCGGTACCCCACTAGTAACCCCCCTTTCTTCACTGTGGACTCTATTTACTATTACTCTCTGTGTCCTTTTGTCCAGCCAGTGTTTTACCCAGGCTACCTCCCTGGGACCCACTCCCAGGATGGCTAATTTGTTTATTAATCTTTTGTGAGGGACTGTGTCAAATGCCTTGCTAATGTCTAGGTAGGCCATGTCCACAGCCCCTCCCTGGTCTACTACTTTGGTCACCCAGTCAAAGAAATCAATTAGATTTGTCTGACATGACCTTCCTGCTGTGAATCCATGCTGCCTTGAGTCTTGTGCCCCACTGGCCTCTAGGTACTCAACAGTTCTTTCCTTCAGCAGTGATTTCATCATTTGCCCTACCACTGAGGTCAAATTGACAAGTCTGTAGTTTCCTGCCTCTGTCTTGCTGACACTTTTGTCAAGGGGAATCACATCCGCCCTCCTCCAATCCTCCGGTACCACACCATCCTCCCATGATTTATTAAAAAGGATAGTCAGTGGTGTTACTAGTTCTTCCCTTAGTTCTTTTAGAATTCTGGGGCGAATCCCATCAGGCCCCATTGCTTTATCCACCTTCAGTTTTAAGAGTTCTTCCAGAACCCTTTCTTCTGTGAAAGGACTAATATCAACCCCACTATCCAGAATGCTTCTGTTGACTGCATTAGGTATCTCCCCCTGCTTTTCCATTGTGAATACCGAACAGAAGTATTCGTTCAGTATCCCTGCCTTTTCACTGTTGCTCTCTGCCCAACCACCTTCCTCTTTATTCAGCCTCAGTATCCCTACCTTAGTCTTTCTTTGCTCCCTAATATACCTATAAAAGGTTTTATCCCTCTTCTTAACAGAGTTGGGTATCTTTTCCTCGGTTTGGGCCTTTGCTATTCTGACTGCCTTCCCCACTTCCTTCTGCTTTAACTGGTACAGTTCTCTGTCCTGCTCCTTCTGTGTTTCCTTATACTTTCTGAATGCTATCTCTTTCTCCCTTACCTTCCCCGCTACTTCTTTAGAGAACCATAGAGGTTTCTTTTTTCATTTTGATTTGTTTATTTGCTTCACACGAAGGCTTGTTGCCTCTGCGATGGCGGTTTAATGTTTCACCATTGTTGCTCCACCCCACCTTCTTGCCTGTTTGCTGGTGCTTTTCTGAGGCACTCTCCCATTTTGACAAAATCAGCCCTCCTGAAGTCCGGTACCTTCACTTTTGTGTGGCTTGACTCTACAGCTAAGTTTATCGTGAACCACACTGTTTAGTGGACGCTTGTTCCCAGATGGCCATCCACTTCAAGATCAGAGATCCTCTTTCCATCCCCATTTGAGAGTACCAGGTCTAAGATTGCTCCCTTCCGAGTTGGTTCCAAAACTAGCTGTCTGAGGCATGCCCCGTAGGGCATCGAGAATGGCCCTGCTCTTGGATGTGGCTGCAGCAAAGGTGCTCCAATAAACATCTGGCATATTCAGGTCCCCCATCAGCAATACTTCCCCTTTCTCAGCCATCCCAAGGATGCCTTCTATCATTTCCTTGTCTGTTTCTTCCCCCTGAGACAGGGGTCTGTATACAACCCCCATGCGGATTGTGGAGCCATTTCCAGTCTCCAGGGTAACCCACAGTGCCTTCTCTCCTCCCTTTTTACCCTTCAGTTCTGTTGACTTTGCTCCCTTCCCTTACATAAAGAGCTACTCTTCCTCCTCTTCTTCCCTCCCTGTCCCTCCTGTAGATTGTGTACCCTGGTGTGTTGACATCCCAGTCATGGTTCTCTGTGTACCATGTTTCTGTGACTGCCACGATATCCAGGCATCCCTCTTCCATCAAGGCCACCATTTTGGGGAGCTTTTTACCTAGACTACGGGCATTGGTACTCATTACCCTCCATTTTTTTATGGCTTTATTTCTTTGTCCCATCCTGTCCTTACTGCCTCTGTCTTTTTCTCCATTTACCCCGCTCTTCTCCCTGTTGACTGCTCTATCTTTGTGAGTCGCATAACAGACTAGACTGAGATAGTGAATCCCAATCTGATATTTCAGGCAGGGGCCAGGGATATGACCACTCAGTACACGTCTTTACTGAGTTCCTTCATTACAGGATCTAATGTTTAACTTGCGTTTTTGAGTTGTTGACAGCAAAATCCTCAGATCATTCCCCATATTTGCCCTACATTCCCCAGAGGGGGAGAATACACTGTCTTCTGCTTTATCCCCAAGTAATTCTACAATTTATGTTTGTGACTTACAGAGTATAAGCACTACAATGTCATAAACAGAGGTAATATGAGGTCAGTGGGGGACAATCAAAATGCTTTAACTAACACTTCTTGGATAGGCTGCCAGAATGTGAAAATTTAAAAAAAAATCTAGTGAAAGGTAATAGCTGAAACATGTTTATAAAAGTACATGCTGAAGTATTTTTTATTTATTTAACAAATCTGAAAGACCTTTAAACCAATGGCTCTTTTACAGAGGTTCCACGTCAAGTCACAAGAATAACAAATTACAATGGTTTCAGCAAGCAGTACAACATGAGGAATGAAAGTCAGTGTTAGTGGCTCAGTAGGTAGCACACTCGCCTGTGAGGCCAGGAGATCAGAGGGCTGTGGGTTCAGTTCCCACATCTGGCACTTGGGTTAATATCCCAGTACTGACACTGTAGTGCAGCATGAGAGGGGTGCTGCACATCTGAGGTGCCGTCTTTCGGATGAGATGTTAAATCAAGGTCCCATCTGCCTGGATTGGTGGTAGTTTAGGTGGATACTAAAGATCCCATGGCACTTAACGAAAAAAGAGTAGGGGAATTTCTCCGGTGTCCTGGTCAAATTTCCCTCATTCACTAAAAATACCATTACTAGCTTAATCTGGTTCAAGGTTAGTTAGCATTCATCTGTATCCCCCTTCCCTGGGTCGTGCCTGAAAGTGGGCAGGATTTGTCTAGTGCACTTACCCAGTCAACAAAAACTAAATACATACATAATTACATAAAACAAAATAATAATATGGCAAGATAAGTATTGTGTCAAGTGCAACCAGTGGCCTTGTCTGAAGAGGTTGGAAGGAGAGAAGGATAGGCGAATTTTGGGGGTAGAATGAGCAAAATAAGAGCAAGGAGGGAGCTGCCACAATGTAGCTTATGTAAGAAAAGACCCACGGGGTAGAGAACAAGGGGAGGGAGAGGGAGAGGGAGTGGAGGGGTAGAGGAAGGGGGGATGAGGTAGGATGATAAGAGGACAGGGATGAGGATGGGAAAGGGATGAAGGAAGGAAGTGCTATATGTGGAATAGCGCAGCTACAGGGTAGGGATAGCAGGGGTGAATGGTAAAAGAGGCAGGTCCCAGTGCATTTATCTGTCCGCAAAGATTAGGTATAGCAGTCACAAGATGCTCTGGAAACTAGGAATTGACACAGCTTCAGCTTAAATGGTCCCAAAGTTGCAGTCGTCGCAGTCTCAGGAGGAAGGGAATTAAATAAATTAGCTGCTCTAACTGCAATGGATCGCTGTTGGAGTGAGGTTCAGTAGCGAGGGACAATAAAAGTTTGGTTCACAGAACTTTTTGTATTACGAGTGCCTCAGAAAGGACTGAAAAGCTGAAGGGAACCTGTTGGTAGGAGACCAAGAGCTGCCTTCTTAGCCAGAAGGCAGGCTTGATATTCAGTGCGAGTCTGGAGTTGAAGCTAGTTTGCTTGTCCATAAAGGTCACAAGTGTGAGTACGATATGCCGCAACAGTTAGTAGATGGCATGCCTTATTCAGAGCCATGGTGAGCCGCCATAGGGTTGTGTCCATAGTGTTACCATAAATGACCAGATCATAGTCAGTAGACACAATTGAACTTTGGATAGCCAGTCTGAGGGCTTCAGTAGTAAGGCAGTGTTTGTGTCTGTCTAGAAGGCCTAGGCGAATGTTAACTACCTTGGCAATATTCTCAACTTGGTGGGAGTAGGAGAGCATACTATCCAGAGTAACTCATAGGTATTTAAAAGATTGAGTCAGATCAAGGACTATACCTGCACTGTTTTTAATCACCAATTGTTTGGCTTTATGCTTGCTGTTGGTACCATGTAAGAGCATGACCTTTGTTTTTTTGCAGTTAAGCACCAACTTATGAGAAGTGAACCAGGACTCGACTTCAGTAAAACTTTTCTGAAGTTGGGCCTGAAGAAGGGTAGGGTCAGCAGTCTTTCAGAAAATTACCGCATCATCCACGTAGAGGAATATTGCTTCGGAACAGGATGCCGGAAGATTGAGTAAGGTGCTAAATAGAAGGGGTCCCAGTATCGATCCTTGAGGAACCCCAGAGCAGTCTGGCAGTTTAGCAGAAAGGGTAGACACTATTCTCACCTGTTGTGTGCGGTTTGCTAGATGGCTGCTGAACCACTTTAGGGCATCTGAAGATATACCAAGCCCAGCAAGTTGATGTGTCAGCAAATGGTGATTGACTGTGTCAAATGCTTTAGACAGGTCAATAAAGGTTATGCCAACAAGTTGACTCTGATTAAGAGTATGGTGAAAGAAACCTGTGCATTCCAGTAGGGCTGTAGGTGTTGGAAACATTGTAGGTTGTATTTTTCCAGGTTCTCCACAAACTGGTCAGCAACAATTCTTTCTACTGCTTTGGACGATGGAAAAATAATAGATATTGGCCTATAATTTCCAGGTAGTAATCTGTCCCTGCTCTTAAAAATTGGTGTAACCAGAGTGGATTTCCAGATCTGGGAGAATTGTGACAGTATGAAGGAGCGATTGAGAAGCTTGGTGAGGAGGGATAGGACTTCATCTAGGGTTAGGGTAAGAAGTTTCAGGTCGAGGGAATCACTGCTTGTCCTAGTTTCTCCGAGAACTTTAAGTAGGTATGTCTTGGCCTCGCTTTACGAGATAGCTTTGAAGTAAAAACATGGGTGGGGCAAGGCCTCTTCTGATTTGGTGGACATGGGAGCCGAGCTGGGTGGTTCAAAGAAATTTGGGGGCAGAATTTGGCTAAGGTCTGTGAAGGATGAATTAAATGTGTTGGCAGTTAATACGGGGTCATGGGTGATAGACCCATCAACATTTAACATAGTTGCAGCCTGCTTGGATACTTTCCCAGTGATTTCCGGAAGGTTTTCCCAGAATTTTGTCCTGTCTGCCCGGGTCTTCGCAAGGATGTCCTTATAGTACCGCACTTTGTGCTCAAGCATAGCCTTAGTAAATGAGTTCTTGGCCATCTTATAGGCCTGTATGTCTGGTTGAGTGCCAGAGATCCTGGCCACATGCCAGAGGTGGTCACAAGCTTTCATTTGAGCCAGAAGTTTAAAGGAGATCCAGGGATTATCAAGTCCCCTGATCCTACGTGTCCTAAAAGGGGCTTGGATGTCACAGGCCGCATTGAAGTGTTCAATGAAGTATTCAAGGGTGGTTTCAATGTAATACCAGTCTTGCTGCTGGAGGAGAGACTTTAATGGCTGCAGGTGGCCACGGGAGAGCACTCTGCTTGTGATTGTTCTGGCATGGGGCTTGATAAATTTGTTAGTCCAATAACACTGGGTGAGAGAGTGATCGCTGATAGTGTCAGCCAGTACTTCAGAAGGGAGATATGCTTTGGAAGATTTGTTAGGACCCAGTCCAGGCGTGTACTAGTCCCAGTCTTATATATATATATAGTGGCTAGAAGCATACCTCTCAACCTTTCAGCACTAAAATTCCTAGCACTGGACTTAAATTCAGAGCAAATGAGTGCCGGCCCACCAGCGCACTGGTAGGACTTCCACTTGCGACGTTGATGCCTCAATTTTGGGATCGGTCCCGAGGTGTCGGCGGGCCAGTCATGGAGAGGAGGATTGAGTGGCCAAAGGACTGCTCTCTTCCAGGGGGAGGGTGGGTGAGCGTCAAGCACTAGATTGACCTCTGGCAGAGGCTAGGGGAGCAGCTGCCCGGAGCCTGGTAGTGGGGAGGTGTGCTGTACATTGGTGTCTTGCATCATTGCATGCCATACCTCCCATGGGGATTAAGCAACAGCAAAAAAACTGCTGGCCCCATCTGTGACGTTCCATACTGCCGGTCCTGCCCCACCTGCCCATGTCTCTCCATATGACGACCTAGTTCGGTATTCTGTCAGGACTGGTCTGAGCCAGTGTGGTACACTGTTTTACGTGGCTCTACCAGGAACCTGATTGTGTGGTCCATTACGCAGGTGCTGGCTCAGTGGCCCCACCTTGGGACTGCAAGCTCGGAAGGATTGTCACAGGAAGTAAGTCGGAGGGGAGGGGGCAGGGTCTGGGGCACAACAGCAAAAAAAAAAAATTTAGAGGAAATGGCCAGAATGTGTAGTTCGTTCTTATTTTTTTCACAAAAACTGTCTACGGATTGTGGGCCTCATGCATTTGTTGTTAAGAAATGTTCCTCCTTTGTACTGCACAGAATGCCATACTGCGTAACTATGAATCGTACTGTATTTTCTGCTGAAAAATGTTACTAAACATATATTTACTAAACAAAATGTTTCTTTCAAGTTAGTTCAATGATTTAATAGTCTGTGTTTCCAGAAATAGCTCTAATATTAAGACCATCAGTAAATATTTGCAGAGCAAGGGTAAATTTAAGTGTAAGTAACATAGCACTATTATTGAATTCATAGCAGTTGAGAGGTATAGCTAGAAGTACTATATTAGGTGAAGCAGGGACACCGTTAAGTACCCAAGCACAGCATTCTGTAAAAGGATAATTGGCTCACAGTGCCAGAGCTGCCGACTAAAGGTCATGCTGTAATCTACAATAAATAAACAGTATCGCTTTAGCGGTGGCTGTGTCCCATTTATTATCCCTGCTAGGTGATTAGTCCTGAGAACAGGGATATGTTGAAAGCTTCCAAACACATCACACTATAACCGACTTACTGCTAATCTCAAGAACCACTTACTGAGCTGCAACAAGCAGCCTCATAATGTAAGCAACACAACACAATAGGGCATTGGTTGCTTGGGCTAATATAGGCCAGGTGCATAGTGAGATTTGAGGCCCTTACGCCGAGTGCCTTAAGCACTTCCCTGAAGGATGAGTTCTTTGCAATTGACAAACGTGATGTCCCTCTGGTCAGTCACTCTATAAGTTCTATTTTATGGCACTGCACCTTCTTTCAGATGCACGCTGTGGTTTTCATTCCATGCCAGTTGAGCAAACCGAAACTAAGATTACTCTGCTGCTCTCGCCACCAGATGCTTTCACGAGAGAGAGAGAGAGAGAGAGAAAACTCATACCATAAACGCCTTTTAATCTCTCCCTTGCCCCATGAGCCTCTCACTTCACTGTTTGCCATGATACTTGTCATTATGAGCCCTTATAACTTTTGTTCCTAGTCACTGTAATTATGCATGAATTCTGGCCTGAGATAGACTGTTGTAAATTTTTTTTTTACTTTAATTTTAATGAAAGAGTGATAGGTTGCAATACTACAGGTTTTTACGACTTGGTATTAACCATTCAAGGTGCATACAGGATTATCAATTGAATAATACAAAGGGGACTATGTTACAGGGCTATAATACCATCGAGAGGCTCTGGTGACATGTGAACCTTGAGAGAGAAGCCGTAGAGGATCCAACATGCCTCCAGAACCTTGAGAATTTATTTATTTTTGTAGTATTTGGGTCTAGGTAGTTTTCAATTTTCCCTCTCCAGTCAGGAGCTTACCTTTATGCTCCTGCCTGGAGCTACAGCCACCAGCACTCCCCCAAGCAGGTTCTTCTGCAGTCTCCGCTCTTCCTGCCTTCTCCTGGACTGATGCCAAGGCAGGGGAGTACATCAGCAGGGTTTTTTTTGGTTTGTTTTGGCGCCGTTAGCTGCTCGCACTGATGTGCTTCCCCCCCCCCGACACCTCACAGTGGGGCGGGGAGCACTAAGGTGTGTTGTGCCACTTTATGTTGCTATTGCAAAAACCACAAGCTGGCTTTTACTGTAGGCAATGCTTACTGTACAAGCCAGCTTGTGGTTGTATGCAGGAAAGGTGCATTCTCCAAACTCAGTAGGTAGAGCTTGAAATTATGATATTATGAGATCTCATAATACTGTCACTACTGGAAATGATGTAATCATGAGATCTCGTAATACTATTATTACTGATCTACAGTGGTAATACGGAATATTTTTTGAATAGGTTTTAATGGTATTATCCATGTATTACAATAAAATATGTGGCCGGCACAGAGATAGCACTCTCTTGCTTCCCCCAACAACCCAGGTTCAGAAGCAAACTCGGAACATTGGAGAGTGGGTCAGGGGAGGAGAATCAAGCATCCAGAGGACTGCTCTCCTCTTCAGTGTGGAGGGGCTTGTAGAGCTCTTGTGATTCCCTGCCTCCTAGTGGAAGCTAGTGGGACAGCCAAAACTGCCTAGAAGGCATGGAGGGCATGGCAGATGCCGACATGCAGCGTGGGGGGAACAGAAACAAAAAAGACAGCAGTCCATTGTTACATTGTGCTGCTTTCCAGTGCCTGTTTGGAAAATGGACTCCCTCATCCCATACGTTTAAATCTGTTTGATTTGATTTTCAATTTGTAAAACGTGAATATTCTCTATTATAAAAAAAAAAAACTCCAACTTATGAAGAACACGCTGCCTCAGACACCTCATGGGTACTGTGGCGCCATGTGTACAACACTGTAACTTCGCTGTTGTGCTACATGACATCACACTACCCGCTCAATATCTAAACCAGCTTGTTCTTCACAGTTGGGAATGTTCAGTATGTCACTGAGTCACTCTTTGCGTGAACTGTAGCATGAGATTAGCTGTTATATTTTTCCTGAGACTCACTTATTCTTTTGTCATGAAACTTTCCACAGACCTTCAGAATTTGATGGTATCGCATTGCCAGGTTGACCAGATTATGCCTCAGTTCTGACTTGTGATTGGCTGTTATAATTTGGACTATATTGAAGAGTCACTGATCCAGTTGTCAACTTACTTGACATAAGCATTTTGTACCACAGGTTCTTGAGGGTTACAGAATATCAGTCCTGCGTACCTAACTATGCACGAGTTATGGCTTGTAGTTAGTTGGATGATGCATTTTTTTTTCTTATTTACTTTTCTGATTGGCACCAATTTTGGTTTTGACATTAAATCTCAAAACAAATACTTTTCTCTGTGGACCAACAGAGCTACTAACATCCGTTATCTGAAATACATGAAGTTGTCATCACAATTGCCAGCTTATAAAAATGCATGCCCTTCAAAGTTTCATCCTCCCTTCCAAAGGGAGTAAGAAAATTACTAACATACTTGTTCTGTTTTACCATTTTAATATAGGGTGGAACGTTTCCTTAAATTAACTTTTAAAGCAAAGCTTGACTAACTGTTGGATGTTTTCCATTTTAGGAGAACTGATGTCCTGTTTATGACTCCATGGTTTGCACCAATAGTTTGGGAAGACACCTTCAACATTGCTGTACTGGATGAGTACTTCAGACAACGAAATGTAACCATAGGATTGTGTGCCTTTGCTGTTAAAAAGTATGTTGAGTAATACGCAATAGGAAAAGATACACGTTGCACCTCACCAGCAGGGAAATATGAATATAAGGAGCACATCTGGAGAGAACTAAATGAGTCACGTTGTGTAACTATGACAATTTGATACAACTCAAAATAATGATAAAAAGTATAAACTGAATGCCGGGCCTGTGGTGTGGAGGGCTGAAATGCTGGACATCTTACCTCCAGCTATGCCAGTGACATGGGTTCAGAAATGGATCTGGTTCACTCAAGGGTCAGCTGGGAGGGAGGATTGAGCATCCCAAGGACTGCTCTCTTCCGGGTCCGCTGATGCAGCACACAGGTGTAACAATACACGCATGCGTGACCACATTGCACGCTAACTCCCCGGGAAGAAAACCAGGAGGAAAATGCCCTGACTCACTCAGCATACCCCCGCAGTCACTATATGACTTTACTTGACAGGCCATGTGCCGAAAATGTGTCTGTGTGCATTATTAGTTTATTATCATTATTACTGTTGCAACCAAACACAAACAGTGCAGCTTGAAGTTCACATACAATTTTAAAAGTGATCTTTTACAGAAAAAGTATGAAAGAAAAAACTATACATAGTATTTATACTATACAAAAATAAAACAAATTTTTCACTATATATATATATATATATATATATGTGTGTGTGTGTATGTATATATATATATATATATATCTATATATATAGATATATATATATATATACACACACACAGCACATAATTTCATAAAATTTACATTTCAAAAGGGAAGTTAACTACACAGTGTCTAGGTAAATGGTGATTAAACTGTACGTCCACAAGATGAGTTGGTGACGGGGGCAGAGGGACTGACACTGAGACCAGGTGTGGAAAGAGAAAAACAGGAATACTTAAAAAAAAGAAAAGTGTAAACTAAAAAAAAGAGGCTATACTGATGCTTTTGGAGCTTCCAAGACTCAATCTTTTCCATAGAGTCCCACTTATGGGTCTGAGCCAGAAGGTGCTAGGACTGGGGGAGCAGAACATTTGGAGGCTGGCAGTACGATTAAGCCCCACTTGCATGTCTCCTGTGTGTGCCCGCTGATATACAGTGGCACCCACCCCCAGTTGCCACAGTTCCTTTTTCCCACCGTCAAAGCACAGTGTTTTCCTCGCTCCCCTTGTGGGGGCCAGAACTTCTACAGTTTGTGTTTAAATAGTATTCTATCTAGTTCATCTCTTTTATACCTAGTATTATTGCAAGAGATTATTTTAGTGTCATTTTTTTTTTTTTTTTTTTTATTTTAAAGAGAAGTTGCCTCACAGATCTACCGTTTGACAACAATGAACGACACGGCAGGCAGGAAGCCTGAACAGGCACGTTGCTGGACGAGTGTGCCAACTGTAGGCAGTCTTGTGCCTGGGAGGAAGGACAATCCTCCAGGAGTCACAAAAAGATATGATCCCTACCCACTCACACTTGGCATTGGGCTCCAGGGACATTTTGACCTGGACCTCTTCTCACAGAAAACATCAGGAGAAGAATAGGCAACAGTCAAGGTCAAGCTCACAGTAACAGTAATCTGGTACTTTTTTTGTTTCTTTTTTAATTCTATATCTGCACTGATATCAGTTAGAATCTAATCTGCTAAAGAGACAAAGTGGGCTTCCTGAAAAAATAAAAGGATTTTTTATCAGAAGACAGACCAACTGCCCCCGAGAGGTAGTTACAGTCCCTTTGTCCAGTAACCCCCCGCAGAGGCAGACTTGTCTGAGAATGATGAGAGGTGGCCCGAGTCCACAAATATCCAGTGTTCAGATTTAGGTCAGTTTTCCATTTAGATGGTACCTCCAGTTGACAGTGTTACATCCTTGATGTCAGAGTGACATGTTTGTTGATTCAGCATGGGGGGCTGGCAGCTGAAGGCTTTTGAGGTGTATGCCAGGCCCAAGCAAGTCGGTCAGTGTTGGGACTCTAGACTTATAGCATCTAAAGGTTCGTCAGCCATGGCTCACTGAGATATCCTGAGGTAAGGGACTTTCTACTCTGTTAGATTTAAGAAGCTATATGAAGTTTTTTTTCTGTTTGTTTCTTCTGCTATGTGCAAACTATTTTTTTTCATTTCTGTAGTAACCATGTAATTCCCATAGTTCTGTACATGTGTGATATCTAGTAGATTCATAAATACTGTAGAGCAGTAAATATTATTTTTATATATTTCATGCCTCTATGACTGAACATTTTGGAGGAATAGATAACTGTTGATATTGATATGTCCACAATCTGGCTCTGAAGAGAGAAAAATGCTACAGTAACCAAATTCTGGAAGCAAGGTGTTTCTCAGGAGTTAATGAGAGGGGAAGGCTGTTTGCCGTTAGCCAGAGGAGCCCAGTACTGTGTGGGCAGTGGCTCTGGTGGGATTCGGACCAAGAAAGTCCCCAGGTAAGAGAATCACTTCTGAATCATGGCAGCTACTGAGGTACCTGTACAGGTGTTAAATTTAGCAACCTGTTGCAGACTGCATCCTGGGTATGGACAGGTTGTGACACACACCACTCTGCACAAAGACATTCGATACCTGTAGGCTCAAACTCTTCACAGTCATCCTCATCAATGACACTGGTCTTTCTGAGGCTTTCAGGTCTATTGTTTCTGTCCCCGAGTTTCTCCTTGTCCACTGGGGAGCCTCCAGGTGAGTAGTTTGGTCATTGGGCTGCTCCTATGGAGCAGTGGATTCAGATCTCGTAAGAAAAGCAACGCCCTTGGTGGTGCTGAGCCCACCACCGGTAGCTCCCTTGGTGCCAGAGCCTCTGCTGTTGCAGCCTTTGGTGCCATCTTCCTTGCGGTGTCTGCTCTGGCTGTGGTGCCCTAGCCTTCTGCGTCACAGGTTGCGGTGTCAATAATGCTTAGACTGTTATGGCTAGACTTGGTGCTGTTGTCAGTGCTGTGGTTGGTGTTGCATTCAGTGCCACTGTTGGTGCTGCCTGTAGGACTGGTGCAACACACAGTGTCGCATACAGTGCCAAGGACCCACACCCCCTTCTGTGCTGGCTTCAACACCGATGCCATTTCTGTCTGCAGTGCTAGGCCCTTCAGGACCTTTGTTTGTGCCTCTTGTCTCCTGATACAGCTGATTACAAGTACAATCCAATGATCTTTTCCTGGATGCTAAGTCTGGTGATGAGGATCCACTGCAGCCCGAGGAGGCTAGTCTGGTCTAGTCAAGGCCCCCAGGAGGACCTCTCATTTCAAGCACTCTTCAGAAATTTACACAGTACCTTGCAGTTTGAGACAGTAGGTATTAATCAAGCTAGGCAGCTACAGTTAGAAATGTTTTTTTTAATTATCATTCAATTTTAGAAAAAAAAAGTTCTTTCAATTTCAACTTGGTTTCGAATACAGAAGATGCATTTCAGGAATGCTACAGTAGTACAGTTAACTCATCTTTCATTGTGACCTCATTGGTGAGGTGAGTCTAAACACAATTTATGTAACACTACATTGTCCTAGAACTTTATATAGCAGAACACTGAACACAGTCCAGAAATGCTTCTCGATAAGTCTCTGCCATGTGCCGATCACAGTTTAACACCACAAATTGTGACAGAAATGTCCTGACAAGCTGAATTGTAAAGGAAAACCAAGCAAAACATTTTTGGCATAGTCCCAGATGTGTCTAGTACTCCAATATAAGCAAAATAGTGGGTTTTTTTTTTGTTTTGTTTTTTTTTGGGGGGGGGTGTTTCTTGGGCATATACCAGAAAATTGCCCCATACTCAAAAGCAGTAGCAGAAAAGATCAGAGCCAAAAGGCTGGCCTTCAGGAAATATAAGGGAATGTAGCGGGACGAAGATAGTGAGGCTTACCACACTTCCCTAAGGGAAGCAGGGAAGGCAGTAAAGCAGGCAAAGGCCCAAACTGAGGAAAAACACTAGCAAGAACAGTAAACGAAGGGGACTAGACTTTGTATAGATACATTAGTGAAAATAGAATGTCCAGAGGGGGGGTACTGTTATGATCAAAGGGGTTAAGGGGGAGTGTGTGAAGGAGGACCAAGGCAAAGCATCTATCCTAAATAGATACTTCTGCTCAGTATTTACCGAGGGGAAGGTAGGGCAGGGCCCACAGCTCAGCACCGTGGACACGGGGGAGGGAGGTGAGCACTACTCCCTTCACAAAAGAAAGGGTCCTACAAGAGCTTGCTAAGCTCAGGGTGGACAAGGCAGTAGGACCTGATGGCATACATCCCAGGGTACTAAAGGAGCTAAGGGTGGAACTAGCAGAGTCATTAGCAGAACTGTTAAGTGAGTCTTTGAGCACAGGAGAGGTCCTAGAAGACTGGAGAAGGGCTCATGTGATCCCCCTCCAAGAGAGTGGCAGCTGGGAGGCTTCAAAAAACTACAGACAGTCACTTACCTCAGTAGTGGGCAAGATTATGGAGGCACTCCTTAAGGAAAGGATAGTGCAACACTTGGAATCCATAGGAGCACAGGATCCAAGACAGCATGGGTTTACAACAGGAAGGTTCTGTCAGACTAATCTCATAGATTTGTTTGACTGGGTAACCAGAGTGGTGGACCAAGGAGGTGAAGTTGATGTCTCCTACCTTGACTTCCAAGAAGCTTTTGATACTGTTCCACATAGAAGATTGATTAATAAGCTGGGTACGCTCGGGGTGGGTCAGAGGTTGGTCAGCTTGGTGGCAAACTGGTTGGAGGGCAGAAAACAGAGAGTTGTGGTAGATGGTATACAGTCAGAAGAGATGCAGGTCACAAGTGGGGTACCTCAGGGATCAGTCTTGGGGCCAGTCCTCTTCAATATCTTCATCAGTGACATTGCAGATGGACTGGAGGGTAAGGTTTGTCTGTTTACAGATGACATCAAGGTCTGCAACAGAGTAGATGATCCAGATGGGGTGGGCAGAATGAGAAGAGATCTGGATAAACTGGCGAAATGGTCGGAAGAGTGGCATCTGGGGTTTAACTTTTCCAGGCACTGCTAGTACTGATGTGGGGTCACATCTGGAATCGAGTATGTTGCTCGGTATGTCTTCCTGGTAAAACTCATAAATAAATAAATAAGTGCAAGATCATTCACATAGGGAAGAGAAATCCTGAAGCTACCTATAGGTTGGAAGGGGAGTTGCTGGCAATCACAAGGGAAAAGAGAGAGACTTGGGCATCATCGTCACAGATTACCTGAAATCATCCAAGCAGACCACTAAAGCAGTAGTTAAGGCTAGAAGGATGTTGGGGTGTATTAGTAGGGGTATCACAAGTCGTAAGAGGGAGGTAATAATCCCTCTTTACAAGACACTGGTTAGGCCCTATCTGGAGTACTACGTGCAGTACTGGAGGCTGCACCTGCACAAAGACATTAACAAAACAGAGGCAGTCCAGAAAAGGGCAACCAAAATGGTGCAGGGACTGCATCAGAAAACATATGAGGAC
Organism: Neoceratodus forsteri; assembly: GCA_016271365.2. Taxonomy (NCBI): domain Eukaryota; kingdom Metazoa; phylum Chordata; order Ceratodontiformes; family Ceratodontidae; genus Neoceratodus; species Neoceratodus forsteri. Next base: position 535,037,285 of record JADMNL010000022.1, on the reverse strand, counting down.
AGATTAATGGAGCTCAATATGTATATCCTAGAGCAAGGGAGGAGAGAGGTGATATGATTGAAACATTCAAACATCTTAAGGGTATTAACAAGGTGAAAGACTCTAACATGTTTCAATATAAGAAAAATAGCAGGACAACAGGACACAGCATGTGATTAAAGGGAAGTCGATTAAGGGGTAATGTGAGGAAGTTCTTTTTCACATAAAGGGTGGTGGATGCATGGAACGGCCTACCTCAGGAAGTGGTGGATATGAATACAGTGCAGGGCTTCAGACAGGCATGGGACAGGCATAAGGGAGCAATACAGATGAATATGAATAGATAGGCCATTGACAGAGTAAAGGCCTATGGCACATTTATAAGGTAGAAAAAAAATGGGCAGACTGGATGGGCCTTGTGGTCCTTTACAGCATTCAGCTTATGTGTTTCTATACAACATCACTATGAGAAAGGTAGAATAAAAGCAAATTGTGCTAACTAAAGTGCACATTAATTTTATCATTTGTACAACAGCGTATAAAGCCATTGCAATGTGGTGGGGCAGAAAGACAACTAGATAATGGGACTAACCTTAAACCTAGGTGTGGGGAGCAGTGACCATGTGCACCTATAATGTGAAAACCCCTTTTCAAAGCACATGGTGTTCATAATCTGTCCTCTGCTACTTAATCAGCATCAAGTTGCTCCCGCTTCTGCAGATTGAAAGATACATTTTTGGTATGCCTTCTCCCCACATCAGTACTAGCAGTGCCTGGAAAAGTTAAGTATAAACATTCAAACAGTCCCTCATGTCTATTATAGTTTTTAGAACAGTCCCTCCACAAACATGCATTTAGCAAACAGCTTTAAGTTATTGCAAGTAACATCACATCTTACTTCGAGAGGGTTCCTGCAGTAGATCATTACACATAGGACTTTGCCACCTGGTGTCAGGACCACACAGCAAACATTTCCAGCAATGCTTGGCGGGGGATCGCCCACCTGATGTCACGTGACCATCAGCGTGACCCTATATAGTGGGTGGTCCCCACACCCACCTTCCAGTTCTTTCCCGCCATCGTCCTGTGCATGGTACCTGCGGTAAAACTGCCTAGTCGATCGCCTTTAATATCCGCCTTTTTTTGTCTAAAAATTTATTTTTCTGTATGTCTTCTTTACCCAAGGCCAAGCAGAAGTGTGAGGATTGCAATGCTCAAATTCCACATAAGGATGGTCACTGGGTGCCAGCCCGATGGCACTGAGGGTTGAGGCGCTGGATGCCACACCTCACATCACGCTGGCGACCCGGGTTCGGGAATGGCCCTGGGTGGCCGGGGGTCGGCAGGGGAAGGAAGAGATTTAGCATCCGGAGGACTGCTCTCTTCCCGGGAGGGTTAGGGTGAAGTGTTTTCCCTCAGCGAAGCTCTCTGGCGGAGGCTGGGGTTGCCGAGATAATTAACCGGCAATGCCGGGGTGGAACCAAGGCATGCATTGCCTGGGTAGCCGGGCCCCACAGGGAACGTAGACATAGTACAAACATAGAAACATAGAATTTGACGGCAGATAAGGACCGCTTGGCCCACCCAGTCTGCCCGTTTCCCTACCTAATGGATAAGCTGCAGATTCTAGTTAACCAGCAGCCTAATTCTTCCTACCCCCACCCCCTAGAAATTGCCTTATGACTGTCCAATGCATGCTTGAATTCCACCACTGTTTTTGACTCCACAATCTCCTCCGGAAGGCCGTTCCATGCATCCACAACCCTCTCTGTGAAAAATACTCTTTAAATTACCTCTGAGCCGCCCCCATCTTCAAATTGAGCCCCTTGTTCTTGCACACCTCTTTTTTGAAAGATGCTACCCTCTTGGACTTTGTTGATTCCCTTGAGGTACTTGAAAGTTTCTATCATGTCCCCCCTCTCCCTCCTTTCCTCGAGGCTATACATATTAAGCTCCTTAAGTCTCTTCATATGCCTTCCGGTGCAGACCCTGCACTATTTTAGTTGCCCTCCTCTGGACAGCTTCCATCCTGTCTATGTCTTTGCGGAGATTGGGTCTCCAGAACTGCACACAGTACTCCAGATGGGGTCTCACCAGCTGTCTGTACAGAGGGATAATAACTTCCTGTTTTCTACTGGTGATGCCTCTCCCTATGCATCCCAGTATCCCCCCCAGCCCTCCTTGCTGCCCTCTCACATTGCTTGCCCACCTTTAGGTCATCTGATATGACTACCCCCAGGTCCCTTTCCATTTTTGTTGTTGTTAGTATCTCACCCTCATTTGTGTACTCCTCCCCTGGGTTTTTGTTTCCCAGGTGCATTACCTTGCACTTCTTTGCGTTGAATCTAAGCTGCCATACATTTGACCATTCCTCTAACCTTGCCAAGTCCTTCTCATCCTTTCCACCCCACCTTGTGCATCAACTCTGTTGCAGATCTTTGTGTCATCTGCAAGAGACATGCTTTTCCTTCCAGTCCCTCTGCAATGTCGCTTATAAAGACATTGAAGAGGGCCGGTCCTAATACTGAACCCTGCGGTACACCACTAGTAACCCCCCTTTCTTCAGAGCAGACTCCATTTACTATTACTCTGTGTCCTATTCTCCAGCCAATTATTTACCCAGGCTGTCATCTTGGGACCCACTCCCAGGCTGGCTAACTTGTATATTAATCTTTTGTGTGGGACTGTGTGTCAAATGCCTTGCTAAAGTCTAGGTAGGCCATGTCCACAGCCCCTCCCTGATCTACTACTTTGGTCACCTAATCAAAGAAATCTATCAGATTTGTCTGGCATGACCTTCCCGCTGTGAATCCATGCTGCCTGGGGTCCTGTGCCCCTCTGGCCTCTAGATACTCGACAGTTCTTTCCTTCAGAAGTGATTCCATCATTTTCCCTACCACTGAGGTTAAACTAACAGGTCTGTAGTTTCCTGCTTCTGCCTTGCTCCCACTTTTGTGAAGGGAATCACATCTGCCCTCTTCCAGTCCTCGGGTACCACCCATCCTCCCATGATATGTTAAAGAGGATAGTCAGTGGTGTCACTAGTTCTACCTCTTAGTTCTTTTAGAATTCTGGGATGAATCCCATCAGGCCCCATTGCTTTGTCCACCTTTAGTTTTAAGAGTTCTTTCAGAACCCTTTCTTCTGTAAATGGGCTGGTATCAACTTCTGTATCCAGAGTGTTTCTTCTGTTTGTTTTAGGTACCTCCCCCTCTTCCTTTGTAAATACTGAGCAAAAATATTTGTTTAGTATCTCTGCCTTTTCACAGTCACCCTCTTCCCACCCCCCTTCCCATTTATTAAGCCTCACTATCCCTCCCTTGGTCTTCCTTCTCTCCTTGATATACCTATAAAAGGTTTTGTCCCCCTTCTTAACCGACTTGGCTATCTTTTTCTCGGTTTGTGCCTTTGCTGTTCTGACTGCTTTCCCAGCCTCCTTTTGCTTTAACTGATACAGTTCTCTGTCCTGCTCCTTCTGTGATTCCTTGTACTTCCTGAATGCTTTCTTTTTCTCTTGAACCTTCACTGCCACTTCCTTTGAGAACCATAGTGGTTTCTTACATCATTTTGTTTTGTTCATTTGCTTCACACAAAGGCTTGTTACCTCTGTGATGGCAGTTTTTATTATTCCCCATTGTTCTTCCACCCCTCCTTCCTGCCCATTTGCTAGTGCATTCCTTAGGCACTCACCCATTTGGCAAAGTCAGCCCTCCTAAAGTCCAGTACTTTGCCTTTGTACGGCTTGACTCTATTGTTGTGTTTATTGTGAACCATCTGTTCGGGATGGTCGCTAGTTCCCAGATGGCTACCCACTTCTACATCTGTGTTCCTCTCTTCATCTTCATTTGAGAGAACCAGGTCTAAGATTGCTCCCTCTCGAGTGGGCTCCAATACTAGTTGTCTAAGGCATGCCCCCTGTAGGGCATCTAGAATAACCCCACTCTTCGAAGTGGCTGCTACAACTGCATTCCAGTTAACATCTGGCATATTCAGATCACCCATCAGCAATATCTCCCCTTTTTCTGCCTTTCTAAGTATACTTTCTATCATTTCCTTGTCCATTTCCTCCCCCTAAGAAGGGGGTCTGTATACAACCCCTGTGCGGATTGTGGTGCCATTGTTGGTCTCCAAATTTACCCACAGTGCTTCTTCTCCTTCCTGTTTACCCTTTTGTTCAGTTGCTTTGATTCCTTCCCTTATGTAAAGAGCTACTCCTCCTCCTCTTTTGCCCTCCCTGTCCCTCCTGTAGATAGTGTATCCTGGTATGTTTACGTCCCAGTCATGGTTTTGTGTGTACCATGTTTCTGTGACTGCCACGATATCCAGATGTACCAGATTCTAGAGGTCAGGGGTAAGGGGAAACAGACTTCTAGGAAAACAAACTGAACTTACAGGCTCAAATGGGCAGACTGGGTGGGCCATAGGCCCTTATCTGCCGACACTCTCTATGTATCTATGTTCCTCCTCCATCAAGGCCACTAATTCAGGAAGCTTGTTACTCAGACTACGGGCATTGGTACTCATTGCTCTCTATTTTTTGATGGCTTTACCTTCTGTTGCAGCATCCCCAACTGACCTTTCTACCTTGGTCTTTTTCTCATTTAGTACCCTGTTTTGTAGGGAGAGGCTGGGATTTTCCTGCTGCTTATCAGTGCCTCCCTTGACTAGTTTAAAAGCTTGCCAATGAAGCATTTAAACTGATTGCTCAAAAGACTTGTTCCTTCCTGGACAGATGCAGACCATCCTGCCAGTATAGGCTGGTGTCCCTCCAGGTGGAACCCCGGTCCCCAATGAAGCCAAACCCCTGTGCTCCACACCATTTTTTCAACCAGTCATTAAACTGTATGGTGCAAAGTACCCTCGGCTCACTCATGCCATTGACAGGCAGCACCTCTGAGAAGGATATTGTGTGTGCTACTTGTCTTAGGCCCTTCCCCAATTCTACCAAGTACTTCTGCACTGCTCTAATCTCATGATGAGCGGGTCATTTGTCCCTAGGTGGACAATGACGCCCAGCTCAGACTCCCTGCAGCTGTTCTCGTGATCCTGAGGATGCGCTTCCTGTCCCTTCAAGCCATGGCACCAGGCAGGCACCTTACTTCAGTTTTCCCTTCTCCCCCCAGTTCTATCCCCCTAATAATTGAGTCCTCCACCAGGAGCTGCTTCCTTTCCTTGTGGTGTCCTCTGCCTCCTTCCTGTGGGCCTCCCTTGTGACAGTTGTCCTTAGTCTCCTCTGCGGGTGCATCCATAGGGGAGCTATTCTCTCCCAGAATGGTGTATGGATTGTGGAGTGGAAAAACTGACTGGGTGTGCCTCTGTTCCACCATCCTCACCCTCCCTGAGCCCACTGTGGTCCAACTGCTGTGCTTTCTTCGCAACCTCTGAGGTAGTGGTGGTGGCTCTGGTGCTCCCTGGATGGGGGAGGTTCTCTTCCTACCGTCCAATGTGGCCCGGGGGACGGTTCCCTTACTACTGTCCAGTGTGGAACTGAAGACGGGCAACCTTCTCCCTCAGGGCAGAGAGTTGTCTACAAATTGGGCAGCATCTCACCCTCCAGAAAAGGGAAAAAAAAAACTTGCCTCTGATAGGCGAAAACATCTCCCTCACAGACCACACTCCCAATCACGATCTTGGTCCTCAGGCTGTCCCCCTCCTCTCCGGCCCGGTGTCTCAACACTATGAGAAAGAGTGCCCTGGGTGGGGGCTGTCCTTCCCCGGAGGGTAGACCCGGGGGATGCCCGGAGCCGGAGAGGAGCCTGTGTTTCCCAAGCCACGTGGGGAGGTAGAGACTGTGATCAGGAGGTAGCTGGAGAGAGTTCAGAGGCGCGGAGTATAAACAGAATTCGAAAAAAAAATAAGACGGTCACTGAAGGTGTCTTCTCTGTCTAGGCCCGGACCACGACACCGCGGCTTGCCCAGACTGCCAGCCCTTCAGTCAGGCAACCCACAAGAGAAGGCAGAAGACCCTGGAGGCCTATCTTTTGAAAACTCGGATGGCCACGCTTGAAAAACAGATGGAGCACCTACTAGAATCTGCTTCTTCTCCTCCTGAGGCCAAGAAGAAAAAGAAAGAAAAACACCGGGAGCGGGAGTGCAACGACAAAGACCGTTCGGACCCAAATATGCTTTCCACCAGCAAGGCCTGTCCCCCGCTGCGCCTCATAGTGATAGTCCAGGCTGCATCCGGGGACACTCCAGGCCTGTCCGCCGCACTGCTCCCAATTTCTACTGGTAAGCCACCCGCCTGCTCCTCTGGGGGACACCCAGTATCTGTTGATAAGTCGGCCCTCTGCTCCTCCAGGGCCTATCGGGTTACCGATAAATCGAGCCCCTGCTCCTATGGGACTCGCCCAGTCCCGGCCAATAAGCCGGCAGGGGGTTCTTCTCTCTTCTGCCTGGCCCCTTTGTTCGATAAGTCTACCACCTCTGGCACCTGCCCGGATGTTGCTCATCCGTCAGTGCCCTCGACCAATTCACCCGATGTCCGACTGAGCTCCCAGAAGACCTAGAGTCTTCCCTCTCTCCCCCCCCCCCGGTCGCTCCTGCTTCACTCCCTGTCACCTTGGGTCAGGAAGAGAGTGATAAACAGCTGTATGTGAACCTTACTCCGGCTTCCATTCATCAGTCCTCCGGGGGGGGGGGACCAAGGGTTAGAGATCAGTCTGCTGACGAATGTCCTTTTGTCGGAGGTTCCTCAGGGTCCTTCTACATTGGATCCCCTTTCCTCAGTGCCCCCCTATGGAAGAGGGAGAGGTCCCTCCATCGGGACCCCTTCGGCCCTGACGCTGGACCCATCCCCTGTTCCTCACACGTCTGGGCCCAACCTTACGCCAGAGTCCTCTTGACTGGTCCCGCCTGTCATTGTACCACACCCGGCTCAACCATCGGAACCCCAGTGCCTGCCCCTGACGCCTGATCCTTTACCAACACTGGGCCCAGCAACGCCGGTCCCAACGTTGGTGGTCCCAACAACTTTTTTCCCCCACCTGACGCCCGCCCCGCCTCCCATCTACACTATGGCAGGGTTCACACCGGTACCCCCGACGTCTGGTTTCCTGACGTACTGGAATTTACCAGGCCCTTCTAGGCCTTTTAATGTCCCAAGCTACCCTCACTGATTCCCACCAGACCTTCCCCCGACAGGTCCTTTTCCAGATCTGTATTACTCGGGACATCACTATTCAGGATACCTCTCTTACCAAGGGTACCCTCACCATTATTGTCAGGGCTTAGGTGCCTATGGGTATCAGTTCCTTCCCACCCACGTGTCTCCTACCCCACCTCCTGCTCTGACACCGCCTCAGGACTTCAGAAGTTGATCCAGTCCTGTAGAAGGAGTCCAGGATGGAGTTGGTTTCGGACCTGGAGAGCCATCTCCCTATGCCTTACAGGCCACCTATGACTCAGTCCACACAGTGGCCCACACCTCTGCGACCGCCATCTCTCTTTGGCAGCATGCTTGGCTACGCATCTCTGGGCCTGCTAACGATGTCCAGACTGCGATCCAGGATGCTCCTTTTCGGGGCTTGGTCCTTTTTGGAGGGGACACCCCAGACATCATAACGGGCCTACAGGACAGAGGCCAGTCCCTGAGGTCCATTAGGTGTCTATGTACCGTTCGGGCATCCAAAGGAAATAGCCCTTTTGGAAATTGACCAGGAGGCCGGCGAAGCAGACCCTAGCCCATAATCAGGGCAAGAGAAAGGCCACGGGTGTTTCCTTTTTTCCCCTCTAGCCTCGAAGTTCCAGAGGCGATCAGGGGACCCTCCCCCTGCTGGCTCTGCCACCTCCTGACTCACCCTCCACATGCAGGAATGGAGAGGCATAACGTCCGACGAATGGGTCCTGCAACTTGTCTGACAGGGGCAGACTCTGGAGTTCCTTGAAGTTCCTCCAGAATCTCCACCCAGTCGCTCGTCCTGCGCACCCCACCAGATTCTTCTAGTAAGGGAGGCACTTCAAGCTCTATTGCAAAAAGCGTCAATAGAGCCGGTCCACCTTCATCAAAGGAGACAGGGGTTTTACTCCCACTTCCTTTTGGTTCCCAAAAAGATGGGCGACCTCTGACCCATACTCTACCTCTGCAGACTCAATCTGTTCGTCGAGTACAAAAGATTCAGAATGCTGAACCTTCAGAGCATCCTACCTCTTCTTCAGGACGCCCATTGGTTATGTGTACTGGACATGCAGGGTGCCTACCTGCATATTCCAGTATTTCAGGGCCACTGTTGCTTCCTGCACTTTTGTTTCTAGGGATGAGCACTTCCAGTTTACGGCACTCCCCTTTGGCCTTTCCTCGGCACCCAGGGTTTTTACCAAGTGCCTAGCGATAGTGGCAGCAGCCTTACGCCATCAGGGCACTGCAGTTTTCCTGTACTTGGACGACTGGCTTATTTCAACACCATCCAGGGAGAGACTCTTTTGGAGGCTTTCTCATGCACTCTGGACCTTTTTTCCCATTTGGGGATTACAGTCAGTGTCCCCAAATCCACTTTTACTCCTTCCCAGATGCTTCAGTTCATAGGAGCGGTGTTGGACATGGTCCAGTGCAAGTCGTTTCTCCCTCCTGAGAGGATGGAGACCATTCGAGAGCAGGTGACCTTGGTAGCCTCCCTCCAGTTTCCTTCCAGCCAGGGTGATGCTCCGGCTCTTGGGTTTGATGGCAGCCTCCATCTCCACGGTTCCCCTTGCCAAGTTACACATGAGAATTTCTCAGTGGACCTTGTGAATCCAGTGGGATAAATTCAAGGACAATTTGGATCATCTGAACCTGCTTTCCTCTGTGGTCAAGAAGGATCTGCAGTGGTGGAGGGATCCCTCAAACTTGTCCCAGGACCTTCCCTTCCGGAGGCGTGCTCCCCGGCGCACTCTCACCACAGATGCTTCCAGCCAGGGTTGGGGAGTTCATATAGGGGACCACCAGATTCAGGCTCTTTGGTCCCAGCTTGAGATGTGCTTGCACATCAGTGTCCTGGAGATGAAGGCAGTCCTGTACGCCCTTCATGCTTTTCAGTCCATCCTTCCCAAGGGATCACTGCTTATCCAGACGGACAACAGATCAGTAGTCTGGTATATCAGCAAACAGGGAGGCACTCGGTCGTACCCCCTTTGCAGGGAGGCAATGCAAATGTAGAACTGGGCAGTCCAACACGGCCTGTCACTCACAGCTGTCCACGTTCAGGTGTTCAAAATGTCCTGATGGACAGCCTCAGCAGAATGTACACCCTCTCTCATGAATGGGAATTAAGTCAGGAAGTGGCAGATTTCCTTTTTCAGTGATGAGGCAACCGGAACCCGACCTGTTCGCCTCCCCATCCAATGCAAAACTTACCAGCTTTTGCTCACTCGTTCCAGGGCATGATGCTTTCTGGCACAACGCGTTGTCACTTTGTTGGACAGGGAAATTCTTGTACGCTTTCCCTCCACTTCCCATGCTTCAGAGGGTCCTTCTGAAACTCTAGGCTGAGGGAGCTAGGATGATCCTCATAGCTCCCCTCTGGCTGAGGCAAATCTGGTTTCCGCTCCTGCAGTAGCTCTCAGTGGAACCCCCAGTTCCTCTTCCTCTCAGGCACGACCTGTTAAATCAGGATCAAGGCAGATTAGTGCATCCCAGGCTCAGGATCCTGCATCTTCATGTGTGGCTCCTACAGACATTGTCTCATTTCGGGGTCTTACATAAGGTCACCCAGGTCCTGTTAGAGGCCAGAAAGCCCTCTACCAGATCGACCTATGCTATGAAATGGAAGTGCTTTTCCATTTGGGCTCGCCAAAGGGCTGGGACACCTTTACATGCTCGGCTCCACAGATTATGGAGTATCTGTTGCACCTGCTTTTTTTTTTTTAATTTAGATTTTTTTTCCCCTCTCTCGACCGACTGTCAGACCTCCACCCTAGTCACGGCACCTCCAAGCATCCACCACCTATAGCCCCTCGCTCTCCCAGTCACTCCTGGCATAGCCCCCAGCAGGCGGGGCATGACACCGTGGGCAGATTCGGTGCCGCATATCCGTAAATGGGTGGGAGAGCCCTCGGCCAAGCAGCTAATAGATGCTTGGGGCAGGGCGTCATAGAGACGTCAGTCGAGAGGGATTTTATCCATATAGGCTGGGGCGGAGACGTGTAGTGATGCCTGCGTCTGTCCCGCCCCAGAGATCCCTTAACCGTGCATCGGTGTTCAGGACGATACACCCAGCTTCTGCTAGGTCTTGCCCCTGCACTGACCGCAAGACCCCCCACCCTCCACCCCTTGCAGAAGGAGAGCAGTCCTTGGAACGCTCGATCAGGGTCGGACTGGCCCACCTGGATACCTGGAAATTTCCAGGTGGGCCCCCCTCAGTTGGGTAAGTGGTTACCTTCTGAACTCTGAAAACTTTTGCATTTAACATCTTTTTTCTAATTAAATGGGGTTATTTGGGACACTGCTGATAAATGTAAGATGCAAACACAGAGCTAGTGTATCATATTGAAGTGGAATACTGATATGAGTGTGTCAACCTGGGCCCTCCTCTATTGATTTTCCAGGTGGGCCCTTGTATCCTCTTTCCAGGTGGGCCCTCTGTACCCCAGTCCGACCCTGCGCTCGATCCTTCTCCCCCCAGCCAGTCCTCCGACTACCCGGGCTCGTTCCTGAGCCTGGTTCACCGGTGTCGCAAGCGGAAATCCCACCGTTGCTCCGGCAGGCTGGCCATCTGTTGCACCTGTCTGATTCGGGTCTGTCTTACTTCTCCCTCAATGTTCATCTGTTGGGCATTTTGGCCTATCATAATTTGATAGGGGAGAAACCTGTGGCACAGCTGGGGATCTCAAAAACCTTTCTGAAAGGGATTCTCCATCTGAAACCCCCTATCCATAACCCCATCACACCTTGGGATTAGAATTTTGTTATTGAGAAGCTTACGCTTCCCCCTTTTGAACCAGTGATGAGCTGGAATTTACGCTATCTCTCCTGGAAGGTGCTATTTTTGGTTGCCATTACTTCTGCTTGAAGGATTTCTGAGCTTCAGGCCCTGATGTGTAAGGAGCCTTATTTGATTTTTCAAAAAGACTGGGCAATCTTCCGAAACCAGTCCTGAGTTTCTTCCCAAGGTGGTTTCAAAGTTCACCCTCAATCAGATGGTTGAACTTCCAGTGTATTACCCTAACCATTCTAACAAAGGTGAGACTCTTCTTCATATGCTGGACGTCCTCAGGATCCTGCGTTGTTACATCCACAGGACTAAAAGCTCCAGAAAATCCAACCAGCCTTTGGTCTTTTGCCCCCAAATCTGTGGGTTCTGCTGTGTCTAAGCAGTGCTTCTCCAAGTGGCTCGCTAATTGCATTCGCTTCTGTTATCAGAAGTATGACAAACCTCTGCCGTGGGAGGTCAAAGGTCATTCCACTTGGGGAATGGCTGCATCCACAGCCTTCTTGAAGAATATATCTGCAGCGGAGATTTGTGCGGCAGCTACCTGGAGTTCGGTCCATACCTTCACCAAGCATCACAGTCTTGACATTGCCTCTAGACGTAGGACCAGGTTTGGCCTAGCCATTCTGCAGGGCCTGTTGTCCTAGACCGGTCCAGTACTGTCCTTTCAGTTGCTTCTCCTCTCGTGTCTCTCTTTCTGAGGGACTGCTTGGAATTCAGTCCTATGTGTAATGACCTACTGCAGGAACCCTCCTGAAGTAAGAGTACAGTTACATAAGAATTTACCATAACAGTAGATGTTCGAGAGAGGTTCCTGCAGTAGGTCATATTTTTTCCTCCCTCCCTCCTTACCCCAATTTTCTTTTGGGCTCCAGGAGCTGTTTCCTTTCTCCTGTCTTTCTTCTAGGATCTCCAGCGGGAGAACTGGAAGGCAGTCGTGGGGACTGCCCAATATATAGGGTCACGCCAATGTCTGTCACGTGATGTCGGGTGGGCCGTCCCCTACCGGACATTGCTGGAAAAGTTTGCCGTGCGATCCTGATGCCAGATGGTGCAGGCCAGGTGGTGCAGTCCTATGTGTAATGACCTACTGCAGAAACCTTTCTCGAAGATCTACTATTACAGTAAGTTCTTACGTAACTGTACTTTATCAGTCTTCGCTGTCCAATTCTAGGTTATCTTGACAAGTAGCAAAGTTCAGTTTATTCTGCTCTAGTTTCTTCCCAGCCTCAGAGATGCTCAAGTTTTACCAATGTAGGATAAGAGCAATCTGGTGGGGAATTATAGAGTACAGGACACTCCCAGAACCTTCAACTTGACTGCAGTGCATCAAAACTTTTGGGCCTCAACTTCCAGTGATGTCACCAGTTGTAAGGTAACTTGCGCTCTAGCTCTGGCTTCCCCCTTCTTGAATCCAGCTCCATCTAATGCTCAGCTAAAAGATTGAAACCAAAAAGACATCTGTTACTGGAAGAATGCCCCCCCCACACACCAGAAAAATCCACAAGAACAAGAGAGTTCAAGCACAAATTGGCAAGATCTGACTGTAAACGTTGGAGCCAAGCAACTCTCCTTCATGTGCCTTAGACAGCATGGTGGGCTCAGGCCTCAAGGATGAGGACTTGCAGTCCACTGCTGGAACATTTGCCAAGGCTAGCACAACCACTGTTCTTAAATGCTCGACATTGGTACACAAGTACCTGATAATAAAAAGACATTAAGAACTTGAACACTACAGAAACCAAGTGGAAGAAGCAGTCAACAAGGTGTGGTAAGACTCAGGTTGCAGGGGTCATGCACTACTCTACCTGTGTCAGCAGGAACATGAACTCACCTGCCAGGCCAAAAGTGGAAGCCAGGGCTCAGGGAAACAATCTCAACTTTTACGGGCTCCCTGAGGAAGCCAAGGACCAGACCTGAATGCCTTTCTCATAATGTGGCTGCAGATGGACTTAAAACTGGCAGAGGACTTCTCGATCAAAATCAAGCAAGTGCATGGGGCCTTGGGACTCAAGCCCAAGGAGACAAACCACCCCTGCTCCATTGTATGAAACTTCTTAAGTACCCTGTAAAAGAAATCTTGCTCAAAAAAGCCTGGAAGAAGAAAGATTTACATTTGTATGGCAGGTGCATTTATGTCAATCAAGAATACCTGACTCAGTTAATGCTCAAAAAAAACAAGTACATTCTGTAATTGGACAGTTCAGAGAAAAAAATCCAAGCCCAAATAAGATACCCTGCTATACTGATCCTGTACCTGGTAGCGAGAATGAAGGTTCATGATGATCTTCCACAAGTTCAGAAGATGCTGCTCAAACTAGGTATCTTGCTGTGGAGCTCCTTTTAGAGATGTATGAATGAGACCTCCAGCCCATGGCGTGGGAAGTGGAAGGAGTCTGGCCACAAAAAGATCATACTGGCAAGTAACAAATCTCCAAAGCATTGGGGAAAGACATCAGATGTTGGTTTCAGAACCTAGCAAACACCCAAACACTGGCTGCATTCTGTAAGACGTTCTGCTGTTGGGGAGGCACTACTGTCCCTTTGTTGACTCTTCCTGAGCCAACCCATTCCTAAAACTCTTGAAAGGTGCATATTGCTTTCTTACTGTGATGCAGTAGGTGCTGGGTCCCTGACTGCACAGCATTTTCTAGGATTGTGCCATTTTCCTGGCCTCTGCACATGGAGCACCAGTAAGTCTGTTACCTCTTGCCCCTTTCTGCTACAGTATGGAGATAGACTAGTTGTGCAGACACAGACTACCAGCAATGATGGAAGGCCACTTGGTGCAGCTGGAGGGCATGGTGTATGCAGCTGTGGCAGACCAATGAATAGTAGTGGTTGGTTTGGGGTGTTCGACAGTTGGAGTTCAGCCAGGACACAGTGATGGGCCTACTTTACCCTGAAGATGGTTTGTACAAGGTCGGTCTGCACCTAGCACAAACTCTGTGCATCTCCTTTCAGTTGTCCCTGAACTACTGCACTAAGATTTCAATAAGTGTGTTTTGGGGACTGGGACGACAGTTGCCTGTGGGTTTGAAAGAAGGGATGGGGAAAGGTGTTACATGGAGGTTTGTTTGGCACCGTGGGTGTCTTGAAAGTTGAACAGGAGGTGGAGCACTGATGTATCTGATTTCTGCCAGCTTTCCTGAGATGAGGGCAGAAATTTATTTTGTACTGCGAAGGTGTAATTTGATTGATATTTACTATTTCACCATGGCCTTTCGGAGGGTGATGGGCTCATATAGCCCATTTTCTATTTGTATTCTCATACCAGGAGCTGGTTTGGGGGAAGGGGAGAGCCAGAAGGTTACTCTTCTGACTGTTAGAATCAGTTGGAGGCTGACAGCAGCACTCTAGTAGCTGTCAAGTTTATTATGCCGAAAGGCTAGGTTTCCTGCTTGTAAGGTTGGCCCTCTAGAGAGGGACTGTCACTCTTCACTTTTTTTGGAGTGTTCTGGCAGCATGCTAGTGCATCCTCCTTGGAGTTTTGGGCCTGTTGCCCTGTGTTGGTGTATTTGTATTGTAGTACCACTGTAGACGAGGTGCATGATTGCGGTCAGGAATCTTGCGTTTTCATTTTGGTGTGTCCTTTTTTTATGCCTGCATTACCGAGGCATTATAGGGACATGAATATGTTGCTTATCCACACTGTCTGGCAGGTTCCTTGCCGCTTTAAATCTTGCCGGAAGGTCTGCAAACTGGCTCCTCCCACCCACCTGGGTGGTAAAACTCTCAGCTCCGCCCCATGACGCCAGATCTTCCTTACCGCTTGGAAGCTCAGGTTCCCTCTTTAACCCTCTGCGTATAGACTGGATCCTAACTCTTCGGTTCGCCCGAAAATAGTTTTAAAATTCTCAAGACTTCGGTCATATTCTTCCCTCACAGCTGCGATGGACAAATCGACTCCCAGTTTTCGGCGGTGCCCATGTGGGCAGAAGATGTCCAGAACGGATCCGCACTCCACGTGCGTCTACTGCCTTGGACTTGATCATGACCCGCAGGCCTGCGAGTTATGTAGATCTTTTTCGGCCAACGTCCTTGAAGACCGCGCTGCCCAGTTACAACTTGGGAACTCCAAGAAGCGTTATCCGCCAGTGAAGTCCAAGGAGGCCCATTGGGCAGTGTCCACGGCGGCTAGCTCGGCTAAGCAACTTGTGCAGATGATCGCCCTCGAGGAGGAGGAGGCGGCCCAGGCCGCATCCTCATCTTCCTCGGTCGCGCCATTTATCCCGCTCTCTCTGGGATCCTCCTACACAGCTTCTTTTAAGGAGCTTTGCCAGTCCCTTTCCACGAAGGAGAGGGGCCATCGGGACACTCTTCTCGGTCAGAAAAGAAGTACTCGAAGGGTAAGTCCCACCGTTGACGTTTGTGGGAGTGGGAGAGGTCCCCTTCCCCGGACAGTCGACACTCTACTTCAGTCGAGGTTGCGGCTAAGGCTGCTGGCTTCATGGTGTCCCCATCAGGTCAGCCGGCCAAGACACCCGTCGATGCGGTCGAGATTTTGATCGACCCTTCGGACAGGCTGTCGACTGGTGAAGCCGACAACCCTTCATCACCGGTTCCCCCAGTGGAAACCGAGGACTTGCCAGCGCCTCCTGTGCCGGAGTCCCCGGTCAAGGTTCCCGAGCCGAGGGAGGAGCGGGTGTCCCCCGCTCCCTCCCAGACCCATCCTCGGAAACACCGAGGATCTCGGTCTCGGACCTCGTCTCTGTCCAGCCGACACTGGCAGTCTCAGTCTCTGCACCGAGGTAAGTGGCGGCGCCGCTTGTCCTTGTCTTCCTCCTCGGAAGAGGAGAGGCTTTGGCGCAAATTGCGATGACGCTATGAGGACTTAATGTGGCAGCAGCTCCTTTTGTCCGGGAACAAGCTGACGCCTTCCCCGGCCATTCAGTGGCTGTCACCCGAAAGGCCGAAACAACCCCTTGCGGTAATCGAGGTGCCCAAGCCTGGGCGGGTTTGGCGAAACCAGCTGCCCACCAGTTGTGGTGGAACCTCCGCCTCCACAACCGAAATCGGGACGCCGACAAGGACTCGGTCAGGTCAGGGTCTGCCCCACGGTTGTCGGTCACCCTCACTCCCGGCCGTCCTCAGCAGGTGGAGGGTGGCTCAGGCCCCAGGCAGCTCTTCGCAGACTCTTCGGAGTCTGATGACGACTCCTCCCTGTTTTCCAGGCCCCTTGACCTGGAGTCCTCCGGAGTGGCAGTCGATGGACGAGAGCCCATCATCGTTCATGGGTCTGCATCGGCTCATCTCGGAGTCAACCGGGATGCAGCTCGAGCCTGTATCCAAGCGGGCCAAGTATCCCCCTCACGGAGATACTGGACCGAGGGGATTCTCCCACAAAGGCCTTTCCGGTGGCTGAAGCCATTGTTGGCCCAGCCTTGGAGCTTTGGCAGTGGCCGGCTTCCTGTCCTGCGCCTTCGGCCAGGATGGCCAGGAAGTACGCGGTCCCTACCGGCTCTTTGTTTGGTTTTTCGGAACACCTCTCTGCGGAGGGATTGGTCACCGATAGTGTTTTCCGGTGCTCCGGGAACACTAGGTATGTGGATAAGCCCCCCGACAAGGAGTCCAAAAAGCTGGACTGTGCTGGGTGCAAGGTGTATGCTGCGTCCTTCCTCGGCCACTGTCAGGCCAGCCTCAGCCGTGCTGATGGCGCACTTCTCCCACGCCCTCATGGGCTCCCTGGATGAGGTGATCCCTCATCTCTCGACCGACCTGCAGACTACGGTCAAGCAGGTGCGGGATCAGGGAAGGGCAGTGGTGAAACAGCAGCTCCAAATGGCTCTAGACATTGGAGACTCCTGTGCCCGATCAGTAGTGGCTGCAGTGGCCATGCGCTGCAGAGCCTGGCTGAGGATATCCACCTTCACGGTGGATACCCAGCACAAATTGGCAGACGTCCCCTTCTTGGGGACTGACCTGTTCGGCCCTGGAGTGGAAGGCCACCCCCAGAGGATCGAAAAGTCCAATGCTACCCTGGACTCGGTCACCTCTGCTCAGAAGGACAAGGGCCATCATCAGCAACATAAGTCCTTTCGACCTTCTGCTCCTGCAGCACATCAGGGCCAGCAGGCTTGCGCTTGGCACCCCAAAACCAAGCCTGTGGCTTCCTCCAGCAGGAAGCAGGGAGGAAAAGCCCCAGGAGTTCCCTCGGCTGGTCCTTCTTCCAAGCCTGCCCAGTGACCGGTTGAGGGGTGTCGCCCCCCAGCCTCATCGCTCCCCCCTGGGTTCCCCCCGTGAGGAGACTGCTCGGCCACTTCCTTTCCGCCTGGTCCACCATCACCACAGACCGCTGGGTGTTGGAGGTGGTAGGAAAAGGCCTGCCTCTGGAGTTCGAGCAGGCCCTGCCCTTCTGAGCCGTCGCCCACATGGGGGCTACACAGGTCCAAGCTCTCCTGTTGGCTCTTCAAGCCAACATTGCCCTGCTCTCTAAAGGAGGTGATCAGGAAGGTGGTGGATCCTCCACTAAGCCCGGGTTTGTGTCCAGGTATTTCCTGGTCCCAAAACGGATGGGGGGCTGGTGCCCCATTCTAGACCTGCACGACCTGAACAGGTTCCTAAGGTCTCGAAACTTCAGGATGGTCACTCTGGCTCAGATCATTCCATCCTTGGAATGAGGTGTGTGGTTCTGTTCTCTGGACCCCCAGGACACGTTCTTTCATGTCCCAATCCGTCCATCCCACCAGAGATTCCTCTACTTCAGGGCAGAGGGGTCCCTCAGAGTTTTGGGCCATGCCCTTCGGCCTTTCTCTAGCTCCCAGGGTCTTCACCAAATGCATGGCGGTGGTGACAGTATTTCTGTGGCGCCGAAGGGTCCGGATGTACCCCTACCTGGATGACTGACTGATTGTGGTCTTCTCCAGAATGGAGGTGGAGCGGTCCAGGGATCTGGCCCTCCAGGTTTGCTCTCAAGTGGGCCTCCTTATCAACGAGACCAAGTCGGAACTTGGGCCAAAGCAGGTGATACAATTCACTGGGGCAGAGCTCGACTCTCTGCGAGCCAGAGCACGGCGCCTGGCGGACAGGGCCGAGGTTCTTTCCTCCTTTGCCCAGTCCTTTCAGGGACTTCCTGCGCCTTCTGGGCCTCATGGCGGCCTGCACCAGCGTGGTCCATTGGGCCCGTTGGCACATGCGTCCCCTACAGTGGGGACTGGCCAGCCAGTGGTCACAGTGCTCCGATCCTTTGGATCAACTAGTGACAGTGACCCAGGAGATGTGGAACACTCTCCAGTGGTGGACCCTTCCAGCTCATTTGCAGGAAGGCATCCCGTTTGTCCGGCCCGAGCCGACGGTCTCTCTATCAACTGATGCCTCTCTGATGGGTTGGGGTGCCCATCTGGGGGAGCACAGAGCGCACGGCCTCTGGTCCCCTCAGGAGTCCCGATGCCGCATCAACCTGCTGGAGCTTTGAGCAGTTCATCTAGCCCTCACCGCCTTTGCTCCATTTGTACGGGGTCAAGTGGTCCAGGTCCAGACGGACAATACCACGACCATGCACTACCTAAACCGCCAGGGCGGGACGCGCTTCATGCCTCTGTGCAGGGAAGCTCTCCGCATTTGGTCCCTCGTGCGCAGCCTGGAGGCGGATCTCCTTGCCATCCATGTGGCAGGAGCCTCCAGCATTCTGGCCGATGCTGTAAGCCGGATAGGGGCTGCGTCCCACAAGTGGTGTCTCCTGCCGGAGGTAGTACAAGATCTGTTCTCCCACTGGGGCATGCCTCAGGTGGACCTATTTGTCTCCAGGGAGAATGCGAAGCTGAGGCTGTTTCATGCCCACCCCTCTCAGCAGGGCTCGCTGCAGGGGGATGCCTTCTCGAGGCCGTGGACCCCGGGCCTCTTCTATGCCTTTCCCCCATTTCCCTTGATCCACAAGGTGCTCCTCAAGGCGAGGAGGGACAAGGCGCAGATGACTCTAGTAGCCCCAGACTGGCCCCGCCAGTTCTGATATCCAGATCTCCTCAGTCTCAGCTCCAGACTCCCGAGGCAGCTTCCAACCCACCTGGACCTGATCTCAGTCAATCAGGGGAAGGTATTCCATCCGGACCTTCAATCCGTGCACCTGACGGCCTGGATCCTGAGCCGCTAGAGTTCCAGGTCTTGGGTGTTTCCAACGAGGTCCTCAGCGTTGTTGAGGCGTTCCATAAGGAGTCGACCAGAAAATGCTACGCCTTTAAATGAAAGAGATTCTCCATTTGGTGTCTGGGCAAGGGCCTGGACCCTTCCCCCTGTTCCTTGGCAAGCATTCTGGACTACCTGTGGTCCCTTTCTCAGTAAGGGCTTCGGTCGATGACCCTTAAGGTGCACCTGGCAGCCATCTCTGCTTACCAGGCGCGGACCGGGAAGCAGTCGGTGGCGCAGGAGAAGGTGGTTGGGCACTTTTTCAAAGGCCTTGATCACATATCCCCTCCGGTGCGAGAACCTCCACCTCTGTGGGGTCTACTGCTGGTATTGGCTAAGCTCATGGGCAAGCCATTCGAACCAATGCACAGGTGTGACATCTCTCATCTGTTGTGGAAGACCACCTTCTCGGTGGCTATCACGTCAGCCAGAAGGATGGGAGAGCTCCAGGTGCTTTCCATCGAGTCTCCTTATCTGGTCTTCCACAGGGACAAGGTTGTCCTGTGCCCGCACCCGAAATTCCTTCCGAAGGTGGTGTCGGAGTTTCGCCCTAACCAGGTGTTGACTCTGCCGGTATTCTACCCCAATCACACCTTGGAGGCCGAATGTAGGCTCCATACTTTGGACCCTAGAAGAGCGCTCGCTTATTACAAGGAGCGGACGGCTGAAGTTCGGGGAGAGGTTTGCCAGCTGTTTGTCACCTACGCTGAAGCCACACCTGGCAGACCTGCAGCCAGGCGGACGATAGGCAGGTGGGTCAATTCCTGCATAGATCTCTGTTATAGGTTAGTGGGCATGGAGCCTCCCAAAGGGATAAGATCTCATTCTACCCGCCATACCACTGCATCGGTGGCTGCTTCCAGGGACGTCCCTATCCAGGAAATCTGAAGGGCTGCTACTTGGAAGTCAGCACACACCTTCATTACCCACTACCACATTGACCTTGAGTCATGCCAGGATGCTGGTTTTGGGGCCTTGGTTCTCCAGTCATTATTCCGTAAGTAGGGGGTGTGCACCTTGCCTCCTCCTCCCGGAGAACTGCTGGAGTCTGCAGACATTGTGGATGAACAACATATCCATGTCCTAGAAATACAGATTACTCACCTGTAACAGGAGTTCTAGGAATGGTATATTGTTCATCCATATTCCACCAACCGTGACCCGGCGCTGGCCTGGCTGGCCGGGCTAGATCTGGCGTCATGGGCGGAGCCAAGAGTTTTACCACCTGGATGGGTGGGAGGAGCCAGCTTGAAGACCTTCCGGCAAGATTTAAAGCAGCAAGGAACCTGCCAGACAGTGTGGATGAACAACATATACCATTTCTAGAACTCCTGTTACGGTGAGTAAACTGTATTTTCTGTTCATGGGTTGGAGAGAGATATTTAACTTGAGATGTGGATGAGGGGGGGACTTCCAGTGATGTCAGCGTCCCTGTGGCTGCCTAGCTTCTTTACTGCTGTTGACTGTGACTTAAAATACTTCATTCAAACCTGCCAGCTTGTGAAAATCCACTTACCAGACTGCTGAGGAGGTTCTTCAGAACATGATGAGGAAAGCTAATTGACTGCAGGGCGCACAGATGGCGAAGGATGGACTGCAGACCACTTGACTTAGATGCTTTCCATGACTTCCTTGTAGCCATAGAACCAGATCAACCATTGCTAAAAAAAAAAAAAAAGTTTAATCTGATGTGGATGTAGTCTGTGCCAAAATTAAAAACTTTGCAACGCCATGTCAGCTGATGGCCACAGACCAGCAGGTGGATTTGTGCTCTGAATCCTCACCACCCAAAACAAAATATAGGAATGGCAGGAGGGTTCAGAGGGTACATCCCGCTGCAGAAATCTCTGCATTTACGGCTTGCCCAAGAACGTTTAAAGCCCTGACTTGGAAGCATTTCTCAATCACTTGTTTCATGAGATTCTCCAGCTAGATGCAGCCTTTCCCTTGGACACTGAGTGGGCTCACCATGCTCTGGGCCCTAAACCATCGCACCCAGATGCATGGCCCCACTCTGAGTGCTTTCTCCACTATAAAACAAAGTAAGATCTGTTTATCTGAGCATGGTGGATGAAATACTTTTTACAGTAATACACGAATGTACTTTGACCACAATTATCCCCGTTCACCATGAGGAAGCGCCAACAGTACATCCCCATTTTGCAAGCACTCTGCAGGCAATAACTCTGATTTCAGACCCCCATTCTACTGTTTTGGTTGTCTTTTATCCAAAAGAACAGCGATGGTTTGACACAGCAGAAGAGGCGATCAAAGTGCTGCAGGAGAAGGACATTCTGCTCGACCACAGGCAGCCAGTGACCCCCTCCCAAAGACTACAGCATGAGATGTGGAACATTGCAAAGTTCTGACAGCAAACGCCATTCCAAGGACACAGTTAAGGGCATAGTAACCCAACTCCAGGCACTGTAGAAAGATTCCCCTGCAACAGAGCCACAGGCAACGTGAACTGAAACTATCCCCCTGCCTGCATCCTTGTAACACTACTGATCTTACTTCGAGAGGGTTCCTTCAGTAGGTCATCACATATAGGACTGGCGCCACCTGGCTTAGGGCCGCACGCAGACTTTTCTAGTAATACCTGATGGGGGACCACCCACCCGATGTCATGTGACTGACATCAGTGTGACTGTATATAGTGGGCGGTCCCCACGCCCACCCTCCAGTTCTTTCCCGCTGACACCTCGTGTCAGTCGCATCGCAGACTTCCAGTAGCGATCGTCGAGAAAGTTTCTATCGCGTCAGTATTTTACCTCGCAATTTTCAATCTTTTATTTCCTCTACTTGATGTCTTCTCCAAAGAAAAAGTGCTTGTCTTGTGGCACGCAGATGCTGCACGAGGTCTGTCACCACAAGTGCATTCTCTGTCTAGGCCCAGACCATCCTATCTCCTCCTGCCCAGAGTGCCAGTCATTTAACCAGGCCACCAAAACATGGAGAACAGCAGGCATTGGAGGCCCACCTTCTTAAATCTTGTTTGGCCTCCTTGGAGAAAAAGATGGAGCGCCTCAGGGACTCGTCCAAAAAATCTTCCCCTTCTGAAAAACACAAGGAGAAGACTAGGGAGCAGGCTCGCTCCGCGGACATCGCCTGGCCATCAACAAGCAAGGCTCAGCTGCTGCCCAGAAAGCAGCCATACAGTAAGTCGGACAAGACTCCAGCGGATAAGTCTGCCACTGGCTCCTCTGATGACCGCGCTGCCTCTGCTGATAAGGCGCCCGGCTCCGGTCGATAAGTCGGCCGGGGGCTCCACCCCTGACCGCCCAACCTTACCCGTTAAGCCGGCCGTCACTGATGACCACACGGGCTCAGTTCCCCCCTTCGGGGCCTAACGGCACCTTTCCCGACGTCCAGTGAGACCAGAGGGAGAAAGCTCCTCTCCCTCCTCCTTCCTCACATCCCCCCCCCCCGGACGCATCCGGCGATAGGATCGGAGGCCCCATTGATCCTGTCAATGTTTTGGGATTATCTCTGCATTCCCCTGCTGGGGTCCTGGATCAGGAGGCTCCTTCCTGGCCGTCTGGCCTAACTGTGGAGGCCCCTCCACCAGCTGGTGAGATACCAGCACCTCCTCCGACACCGGTGATCCTGACAGTCCCTCAGCCAGGACCGGCTGACAGGCCTTTACCTCTGGCCCTGACGACGGACCTGGCTCCAACGCCGGAGCTCTCTCATCCAGTCCAGATGCTGGATCACTTTCTAGCGCTGTATCGGGTAGCGCTGGTGCCGACGTCAGTCCCTGTGATGTGGGCTGTCCTGACGCTGGACCTTCCTCTAGTCTATACAACGGCGGGTCCGACGTGGGTTCCCCCGACACTGGATATGATGCCGGGGATTTATTCCAGACCCTGAACTGTCCCCCATTACCCCTTTGGGTATCCTGCGGATCCCTACCTGGGGGTTCCACCCCTGATTGGAGCCATTTTGGCCAGTTCCACCATGGATTTAACCCATATTCCCCTTATATGGGTTTCCAGGGGTAATATCTCCCTCCGGTTGCACCCTTTCCTCGATTCCCCGGTGGTTCCAGATTTCAAGACCATGATTCAGTCTTGGTGGCAGGGAGCCAGATTGGAGTTGGTTACGGATCTGGAAGCTAGACTCCCTCAACCGCAGCTTCCTAGGTCCCTTTCCCCGAGCAGTTCTATTTCTACCGTCCACGTCTCGGGGAAGACTCGACAGGATTTTCCTCTGCGGGATGTTAGTCATCGTCCTGTCGAGGAGGCGAAGGATAGTTCCGATGGAAGGAAGATTCCTCAGAGGAGAAGCATGTGGAGGACCGTGAGGATATGAAAGGAAGGACTTCTCCGAAGTCCCTTCCGGAGGATCCTTCCTTTTCCGACCTCTTGAGGGCCTTAAGGGACCACTTTGACTGGGAGTCAGAGGACCAGGATCCTATGCAACAGAGACTAGCGGAACACCTGGACTTAAGAGTCTCTGCCCTCTATTCCGGTCCTCCCATAGATGTCACTTCATCAAGACCTCACCACCACCACCTGGCAGATGCCTCATTCTATCCCAGCTGTCCCCAAGAGGGTGGACAGGCTCTACCAGGGGGCCAAAGGACGCTCCTTCACTGAAGGCTCATCCCAAAGCAGACTCTGTGGTCATTTTGGCTGCTCATGACCGCTCCACAGCTCCTAAGCACGTGAGCACGACACTTCCTGACAAAGAGTCGAGGCTGATGGACCAGTTCGGGAAGAAGGTCTACTTGTTGGCCACGTGCACTCTTCGTTCCCTTTGCTATGTGGCCCACATGTTGTCCCACCAGAAACAGACTATGGCCAGGCTAGAGGCGAAGATCCAATAAATGGACCCTTCGCCCCTCAAGGAGGATCTTGCCAAGGATCTCCACCTCTCCAAGATTTCCTATAGGCATGCTCTTCGAGCCACTTACGACTCTGTTAACTCAGTGGCCCGTACCTTGGCAACTGTCGTTGCCCTTAGGTGGCATTCCTGGCTTCTTATCTCTGGGCTCGCCAACAAAGCCCAGTCGGCAATTCAGGACGCCCCTTTTAGGGTCTGTGTCCTTTTTGGTGGAGATACCAGGACATCATAATGGATCTACAGGACAAGGGTGTGGTCCTTAGATCTTTTAGGTCCATGTACAGATCGGGCACCCAGCAACAGCTGCAGCCCTTTCAGAAAAGAACCAGGAGGCAGCGGAAGAACGCTCAGGCACGCCACTAAGCTAGGCGTAAGGCCACGGGTACTGCTACACCCCCTGCCCCCAAGAATCAGCAATGTTTAGGGGGACCTCCTCCTGAACATCCTGCCACTTCTTGACTCTCCGGCCCCACTGCATCCTCAGTCTCATGACGGGGAGCAGATGGGGGGGAGGTTCACCCGTCATGCCCAGGAGTGGAGGACGATAACCTCAGACAAATGGGTCCTGCAACTCGTGTCTGTCGGACACACCATCGAGTTTCTGGAGATTCCTCCAGACTCTCCTCCGCAGAAGTCCTCTTACTCCCAGTACCAGGCCCTTTTCATTTGTGAGGAAGTCAATTTGTTCTTGCTCAAAGAAGCAATCAAGTGAGTTCCCTTCGGGCAAAGGGGAAAAGGGTTTTATTCCCAATTCTTCCTGGTTCCAAAAAAGACCGGGGACTTCAGACCCATACTCGACTTGAGTCAACTTAATCAGAATGTCGAGTACAAGAAAGAGCGACATGCTGACGCTCCAGGGTCGTCTTCCTCTACTGATGGAGAATCATTGACACTGCACCCTAGACATGCAGGATGCTTACCTGCACATCCCCATTTTCCCCAGCCACCGCCAAGTCCTGCGTTTCTGTTTCCAAGGAGAGCATTTCCAGTTCTGGGCGCTCCCCTTTGGTCTCTCTTCGGAACCCCAGGTTTTTACCAAGTGCCTGGCGGTGGTGGCAGCGTTCCTGCGCTGCAGGGGTATTGCGGTGTTCCATTATCTGGACGACTAACTGATATCAGCCCCGTCCAGGGACCTTGTGTTGGAAACTTTCTTTCACACTGGACCTATTCAACTGACTCGGGATCATGGTCAACGTTCCCAAGTCATCTCTTGTCCCTGCCCAGAGACTGCAGTTTATTGGGGCAGTTCTGGATACCGTCCAGTGCAGAGCTATCCTCCCTCCAGACAGGATAGAGACCCTGGTCAGTCAGACCCGAAATGTGGCCTCCCTCCAGACTAGGTCCTTCGCCTTTTGGGACTGATGGCGGCTTCCATCACAACCGTTCCCCTAGCAAGGCTACAAATGAGAGCCACTCAGTGGTCATTGCGGGTGCAATGGGATCAGCTCCTAGACAACCTGGACCATCTGGTCCTGGTCTCTTCAGCGGTCCAGAGGGATTTACAGTGGTGGGAGGATTCTCACAACCTTTCCCTGGAACTTCCATTCTGAAATCCTGCACCAGCAGCTACCCTCACCACGGATGCCTCGAATGTGGGGTGGGGAGCTCACCTAGGGGAACATCAAGCTCAAGGCCTTTGGTCAGGCCTGGAGACTTCTCTCCACATCAGTGTTCTGGAGCTCAGGGTGGTCCTATATGCCTTACAGGCATTTCAGACCCTTCTACCCAAGAGAACTTTGCTGATCCAAACGGACAGTATGTTGGTAGTTTGGTACGTCAACAAACAATGAGGAACCCGGTCGTAACCTCTTTGCAGGGAGGCGACCCAGGTGTGGAACTGGGCAGTCCAGCATCATCTAGTCCTGGTGGCCGTGCACATTCCAGGTGTTCTCAATGTCCTGGGAGACAGTCACAGCAAGAACTTAGACCCTCACCCACGAGTGGGAACTGCATTAGGAAGTGGCGGATTCCATCTTCCAGAATTGGGGACATCCAGAAATCGACCTCTTTGCCTTCCAGTTCAACGTAAAGCTTCTCAAGTTTTGCTCGCTCGCTCCAGAGCAAGGTTCTTTCTGGAAGGACGCATTGTCTCTATCATGGACAGGGAAATTCTTATACGCTTTCCCTCCTTTTCCCACTCTGCAGAGGGTTCTCCTCAAACTTCAAGCCGAGAGGGCAAGAATGATCCTCATCACCCCTCTCTGGACGAGACAAATCTGGTTCCTGCTGTTACAACAGCTCTCCAGGGAACCACCAGTTCCACTTCCACTGACTCACAGCCTCCTGACTCAGGATCAAAGCAGGCTAGTTAATCCGGGGCTCAGGAACCTGCATCTTCATGCATGGCTCCTACAGACATAGCGATATCTCGCTTTGGCGTCTCCTCTAGAGTTGCTCAGGTCCTCATTGAGGCCAGAAAACCATCCACTCGTTCCACTTATGCCATGAAGTGGAAATGGTTTTCGATCTGTACAGCTGCTAAGGGTTGGAATCCCTTCTCCTGTTCAGCCCCCCCAAGTCATGGAATACCTCCTTCACTTATCGAACTCCGGTCTGTCCTATTCTTCTTTAAAAGTCCATATCTCGCTTATCTCGGCATATCATGAGCTAGTGGATGGTAAATCCATGGCTCAGTTGGAGGTCTCAAAGACCTTTCTAAAAGTGATCCTTCATCTGAAACCCCCATCCGCAGCCCAACCCCTCCTTGGGATTTGAACTTCGTCTTGGAAAAGCTCACCCTTTTTCCTTTTGAACTGGCTATGAGCTGTGATCTGCGCTTCCTGTCCTGGAAGGCTCTCTTTCTGGTGCTATCGCCTCAGCCCGAAGGATTTCGGAGCTGCACGCTCTAGTCTGCAAGGAGCCTTATTTGATTTTCCATAGGGACTGGGCGGTCCTCAGAACGCATCCGAGGTTTCTTCCCAAGATGGTGTCAGAAGCCACGCTGAACCAGTCAGTGGAGCTTCCAGCTTATTACCCTTCCCCCTCTAACTGAGATGAGGCACTCCTTCACACGATGGATGTCCATCGGATCCTCTGGTGTTATACCTATCAGACTAAAGAGTTTCGCTCTTGCTACCAGTTAGTTTCTTTTGCCCCAAGATCAAGGGGCAAACCAGTTTCTAAGCAGGGCCTCTCCAAATGGTTAGGCAACTGCATTTGGTACTGTTACCAAAAGTACGATAAATCTCTTCTGGGTTCCATAAGAGGTCATTCTACTAGGAGCATGGCTGCCTCTGCGGCCTTCCTACAGAACGTTTCTGTGGCCGACATTTGTGCTGCTGCCACTTGGAGTTCTGTCCACACCTTTATCAAACATTACAGTCTGGACACTGCTTCTAGGCAGAGGGCTGGCTTTGGCCTAGCCATCCTGCAGGGCCTTCTGTCTTAGGCTGGGTCCATTCTGGACTTCAGTTTTCCGTTGGAGTTAGTTTTTTCCTCCTCCCTATTTTCTCTCTGTCTCTCCTTGGAGGGACTGCTTGGGACTCTGTCCTATATGTGATGACCTACTGAAGGAACCCTCTCGAAGTAAGATAGTACAGTTACGTAGGAACTTACCGTAACAGTAGATCTTTGAGAGAGGTTCCTTCAGTAGGTCACATTTTTCCCTCCCTCCTTCCCTTCATTTTATGCTGGGACTCTAGTTCCTGTTCACTCCTGCTGTAAGAGCTCTTCCTGGTTCCGGCAGGAGAACTGGAGAGTGGGCGTGGGGACCGCCTACTATATACAGTCACGCTGACGTCAATCACATGACATTGGGTCGGCAGTCCCCCATCAGGTATTGCTAGAAAAGTCTGCCAGGTGGCGCATGTGATGACCTACTGAAGGAATCTCTCTTGACGATCTACTTTTACGGTAAGTTCCTTCGTAACAGTACTTTATGGTGCAAGATATGGTAGGCCAGAACTTAGTTACATGAATTGGTCTTATTTGTAAGCTGTTGGAGGGTGACTGAGGGTATGAGGCACAGGTAATGGCGATGGGGGAGGGTGACTGGGGGTATGAGGCACAGGTAATTTTGATGGGGGAGTGTGTCTTCAAGGATATCTCCTTCATCAGGCCGCATCTATGAAACTATAGCCGCCAAATGTTAGGACCACACATAAACTTTTTTGCAAACAGTCCACTAGGGCCACCCATGTCAACATCTTATGTCAGCATCCACTATATAAACATGGGCTCCCCCCCACTCCTCAGTTTTCCCCATCATCGACCATACGTATTGGGCTCCATAGAGACGCTGCTGCTACAGTCGACTAACTCTTCGATTTTTCTAAGTTTTATTTTTCTCATCTTAGTAGTTATCACTTTATTTTAAAGTGATTGCTGTTGTCATATATGTCAACAAAAGACACTGCTAAACTCTCCTGTTACTGCGAGTGCGGTGGAAAAATCTACTCAGGTGACCATCACAATGTCTGCATGTGCTGTCTCTGAGAGGCCCATAGTGTTAAGGCCTGCAAAATCTGCCTGAAGTTTAATCATGCTACCTGACAATGCCGTCAACAAACCTTGGACATTTTTCTTCTCGAGCAGCAGGTAACCAGAATGGAGAGAGAGCTCCAGGCGAAGATGCTCCACCATGTTGCTCGCCCATTTCTCAGGCTTGCAGTCTTCCAAGGCCCAAGAGACATCTTCAGGAACATACAAACATTGGCAGAGGGAGCGTAGTAAAGGTACCCCCGGCGTGCCCCTGGTCGCCACTTTACTCGGCGCTGACCGCTGCAGCGCTGTCAGCCGCTTCAATGTCAACACCTTCTGATGCTCAGACTTCATAAACTACAAGGTCGGCTCTGGCAGTGAGTTCTGCTGGACCTACTACAGCCAGCGACATTGGGGCTGCAAACACCCCCTCGATGTGCAGATGGTGCTCTCCTCCTTTGCAGAGATCATACAGCGCCTTACATCTCCTCCTCCTACACCAGGCACGATGTCAACAGGGCCTCTTGGACCAGCCCCAGCATCAACATCTGCGCACTCCAGGGTGTCAACATCCCCGCTTCCTTCCTTGTGGCCTTCAGGGCCCATCAACAAGGGCGATCCCTGTCTGTGAATATCGGCACCACCACCTCCCCTGATGTACCCATCACAATGGATGTTCCACGGGGCTCCATCCTGGGCCCCCTACTGTTCTCCATCTTCATTTATTCTCTCCCATCCGACAGCCTCTCCTGCGAAGCACTACTGTACGCTGATTATCTCATCCTCTTTCACAGTGACAAGTCCCTAACAAATATATCTTCAGTCCTGACCCATAACTACAGTTCTGCCTATAATTGGTTCCTGTCACATAGGCTTCTGGTTAATGCAAAAAAAAAACAGTGCTCCTTGGGTCCAACCCTACCTGGCCAGCATCTCTGAGTCCAACTCCTCCCTCTCTGTACTTAACTCCCAATGGCCCGCATTACAGAATGTTCCCTACTTTAAATAGTTAGTGTAACCCTTGACCCCTCCCTCTCTTACATGGAGCATGTTAACACCTTAGTGCCCTGGGTAAACCAGAAACTCTGAGCTGCTTATCGACTTAAGCATTTCCTGACTTATGAGGCCCACTTAGCTATAGCCCAAGGCAGTCTGCTCCCAATCATTGACTACTGCTCCCCTATATATTCCCAAGTGTCCTCTGCCCTGCACACATGACTAAACTCAGTCTACAACATCAGTCAGTTTGGGCTCCTGGCACTCTACTCAACACATCACTGCAACCTTTAGCAAGCGATAGGATGGCTCCCACTGTCAGGTTGATATGACTATGTTCTTGGCTGTATCATTGACAACACCCTCAGGGGCGGCAGTGCATCGCCATATGCACCCTTCCTGAAGGCCAGAACTTCTCCCAGGTGTGTTTGGTTCCCCCCATGGAGGTCCCTAAAGTTTCTACAGTCATGGGTGGCAGAGCACTGTCTTTCGCTGCCCCTTCACTCTGGAACAGACTCCCTGCATCTCTCCACTTGGCTGATAGCCACAGCACTTTCAAACTCTGTCTCAAATCCTGGTTGTTGACTGAAGTCAAATGCCTGTCCTCTCCAGGGTAATCTCTTTTGACCTGCTATTTTCCCATATTCCATTTCTGCCAGCCCTGCTCTTTCAGTTGTCATGCCTCAACATAGCACTTTGAGTCTGCTCTCCAAACCTTTTATCCAATGTGTAATTGCGAGTACCTTCCAATTTGTGAATTGTTTTGGTATGCATTCCGTACTAGCTCAACATGTTCTATATCCCCACTGTATGTCTGTCACCATTCCGCCAATTCATTGAATTGTGGTTATCTAATTCATTGTAATCTTCCTGTATCTCTGTTTTGCCAAGTTCTTGTCCAAGGTCGTGCCTGAAAACAGTCCTTTGAATCAGTGCACCTACCCAGTAATCAGAGACTTAAATAAATAAGGAATACAACCCTGACCTCCTTTTACCAGAGGAAAAAGAAGTGGAGGAAGATGTGGTGAGCCCGAATGAGAAACCTGGCTCCATCATTTCTACTAGGAGTAAGGAACCCCACACTATATACTCAGAGGTCCCCTCCTGAAGACCCCTCTTTCATCTCTATGATGAAGCAACTCCAAAATGCAATGAGGTTTGATGCTGAGGAGCAAGACATCCCTAGGAGAAATTTAATGGAGTTTCTAGAATGGCCAGATTCCATGCCTGTTATCATTCCTCCTCTACTGGCTGCACTAAAGGATGCCACTTTGGCTGCTTGGCACAGACCAAGTTTGATCTCTGTCATGCCAGAAAGGCAGACACGCTGTACCAGGCCCCCCTCAGGAAAGCCCTTTCTCACCCCAGGGGTCCTTTAGCATCAGTAACAATATGCAGTAAGCTGACTAGGTTGAGCTGCCTCAGAGGTGGAGTTTATGCTAATGAATAAATGAATTAACCAATCAGAAGAGAGCTTGAAGGTGTGCTGAGTGGAGCCTGACCAAAGGGCACCAGAATTTTTTCTCCACCTGACTGAGCAACACTGCCTCTGGGGTGCTCTCTCAGTTTTGGCCACAGACCAAATTTCTGGGAAGTTGTCACTTTTTCTTGTGATAGTGCTGAGCTTGTGAGTAAATAATGCTATTTTACTATTTTTTCTGCAGTTTTAGTGGTTTCAGTCAGTTCCCAGGAACCGCGTATTCCATGGTCCCTTGTGGTTCTTTTCTGTTAGCTTGAGGAAAATTATATTGTGTATTTACTGTTTTCAATGGTATTCTATTTTATTTATTTCTCAATTCCTGTTTTCCAGTGGGAATCTTAGTTTTTCCTCATTTTAAGCTTATTTTTACCTCAGAAAGTCGCGGTTCTTTACCGTGAGGGAACCAACCGCTACCTTTTGAATTCCCTATTTGGGAACCATTCTTGCTGCCACTAGGGTAGTTTGACATGATAGAAAGACCCCCAAAAAAGGACTGGACCTATGGGTTTTAAAAATTGTTTAAAGTGTGAAGAATTGTGGCTAAAGCAGACAGCCACGATTTGTGTTTACAGTGAACTTTGCTCTAAATTTTGTCCTAAAACCCTGAGAAAGAGAGTGGAAATTATGGCTTCTCAGTCTGCTTCCCCCTCTGTCAGAAATACAGAAGAGGGATCCTCTTCTCAAGCTAAAATTAAAGATAAGTCCCCCAGGGACTACTCTGAGAATAAGTCTGAGAAACATACTAACAATAAAAATGGTGACCAACCAAAAAAGAGACCAGAGGAATAGGTCATTGATGAAGTGCCTGCAAAATAAATAAAAAAAAGAAAGCATACCACTGCCCCTCCCACGTAAAGGCAAGGGGGGATGCCAGTGGCACACAAATATAAAGAAAAGCATAAAGAAAGTCAGTCACTTCAAGAAAAGGAGAACGTCTATGACTGAGAAAAGAATTACCCCCTGTTGAACAAATGGCTAAGGCTTGGCGCCGTTACCAAACTATACAGAGTATGGGCAATATTTTGTTTTGCCCCTCCTACTCCTGTGCACCATAGCACTTCTGTTCCATCTTTTGGCCTAGATTATTACTATGACATGGAATATGGGGATTATGACGATGATGAGTCACAGGGTCATCCCCTAGAACCAGCTGTTTCTCCAGACAAGGGGTTTGGTACCTCACCGAATGATCAAGAGGGCCTTTCTTCCCTGATAACCTTTTTACAGCACATGGTGGACACTCTGGATCTCCCTTCCCAGGAGACCAGTGAGGATGAGGAAGAGGATGAAGACTACAAGGAAATGATGGGTCTTCCACCTCCAAAAAAGATAGTCTTGCCTATTTACAAGTCACTAAAGAGAACTACATGAAGCTACTTCTTTGACTGGAGTAGACAAAAAGATTGTCAGAAAGTATCAGCTAGCCAGGAATGATGCTGACTTTCTCTATGTTCACCCTAGCCATGAAGGGGTGGTGTAGGCGGCAGCATGCGATAAGGCTAAAGTCCCACTATCCTCTCAGCCACCTGAGAAAGAGTACAGAAGGTTAGACTTTATGACAAAAATATCTTACACCACAGCTTCTTTACTTTTGAGCCTATCTACTTACTTGGCATATTCTGCCAAGTACCAGAAGACCTTGTGGAATTCTGTTTGGGCCATCTTTTTTTTTGTACACTTTATGTTCCCAAGGATAAGACATCTCTCAGAGGTGCCCACTCGACCTACGCCTCTACTCGCTGCTGAGACCTCCCTTCTCCAGGACCCCCACCAGGACAGGATGGGGGACCTTAATATGCCAGATGTTAACTGGAGCACCTTTGCTGCAGCCACATCCAAAAGCAGGGCCATTCTTGATGCCCTTCAGGGGGCATGCCTCAGACAGCTAGTTTTGGAACCTACTCATGAGGGAGCAATCTTAGACCTCGTACTCTCAAATGGGGACAGTGAGAGGATCTCAGATCTAGAAGTGGATAGCCATTTGGGAACAAGTGACCACCAAACAGTGTGATTCACAATAAACTCAGCTACAGAGTCAAGCCATACAAAAGTGAGGGTTCTGGATTTCAGGAGGGCTGACTTTGGCAAGATGGAAGAGTGCCTTAGAAAAGCACTAGCAAACAGGCTAGAAGGAGGGGTGGAGCAACAATGGGGAAATATCAAAACTGCCATCACAGAGGCAACAAG
Organism: Neoceratodus forsteri; assembly: GCA_016271365.2. NCBI lineage: Eukaryota > Metazoa > Chordata > Ceratodontiformes > Ceratodontidae > Neoceratodus > Neoceratodus forsteri. The sequence continues at coordinate 535,004,354 of JADMNL010000022.1, read as the reverse complement.
CCTTTGTGTGAAGCAAATAAATCAAAACGAAAGAAAAAGCCACTATGGTTCTCAAAAGAAGTGTCAGTGAAGGTTAGGGAAAACAAGATAGCATTTAGGAAGTATAAGGAAACACAGAAGGAGCAGGACAGAGAACTGTACCAGTTAAGGCAGAAGGAAGCAGGGAGGGTATTCAGAATAGCAAAGGGCACAAACTGAGGAAAAGATAGCTAACTCGGTTAAGAAGGGGGATAAAACCTTGTATAGGTATATCAGGGAGCGTAGAAAGACAAAGGGAGGGATAGTGAGGCTAAATAGAAGGGATGGTGGGTGGGCAGAGAATGACTGTGAAAAAGCAGGGATACTGAATGAATACTTCTGTTCAGTATTCACAAAAGAGGAAGTGGGGGAGGTACCTAATCCAATTAACAGAAGCACTCTGGAGAAGGGGGTCAATCCTAGCCCTTTCACAGAAGAAAGGGTTCTGAAAGAACTCCTAAAACTGAAAGTGGACAAAGCAATGGGGCCAGATGGAATTCACCCCAGAATTCTAAAAGAATTAAGCAGAGAACTAGTGACACCACTGACTACCCTTTATAGCAAATCATGGGAGGATGGTGTGGTACCTGAGGACTGGAAGAAGGCTGATGTGATTCTCCTTCACAAAAGTGGGAGCAAGACAGAGGCAGGAAACTATAGACCTGTCAGTTTGACCTCTGTGGTAGGGAAAGTGATGGAATCACTTCTGAAGGAAAGAATTGTTGAGTACCTAGAGGCCAGTGGGGCACAGGACCTAAGGCGGCATGGGTTCACAGTGGGAAGGTCATGTCAGACGAATCTGATCGATTTCTTTGACTGGGTGACCAAAGTAGTAGACCAGGGAGGGGCTGTGGACATGGTCTACCTAGACTTTAGCAAGGCATTTGACACAGTCCCACACAAAAGATTAGTAGTCAAATTAACCAGCCTTGGAGTGGGTCTCAGGGTGGAGTAGCCTGGGTAAAACATTGGCTGAGCAACAGGACACAGAAGGTAATTGTAAATGGAGTCCACTCTGAAGAAAGAGAGGTTATTAGTGGGGTACTGCAGGATTCAGTACTGGGTCCAGTCCTTTTTAATGTCTTTATAAGTGACATTGCAGAGGGACTTGAAGGAAAAGTATGCCTCTGCAGATGACACAAAGATCTGCAACAGGGTTGATACACAAGGAGTCATGGAAAGGATGAAAAGGGACTTGGCAAGGTTGGAGGAATGGTCAGAAATATGGCAGCTTGGATTCAATGCGAAGAAGTGCAAAGTAATGCACCTGGGAAACAAAAACCCTGGGGAAGATTACACAATGGGGGGTGAGGTAGTAACAACAACATAAATGGAAAGGGACCCAGGGGTAATCATATCCGATGACCTTAAGGTTGGCAAGCAATGTGAGAAGGCAGTAGGGAGGGCTGGGGGGATACTGGGATATATAGGGAGAGGCATCACCAGCAGAAAACAGGAAGTTGTTATCCCCCTGTACAGACAGTTGGTGAGACCCCATCCAGAGTACTGCGTCCAGTTCTGGAAACCCCATCTCCACAAGGACATAGACAGGATGGAGGCAGTTCAGAAGAGGGCAACTAAAATGGTGTAGGGTCTGCAAGAGAAGCCATTCGAGGAGAGGCTAAAGGAGCTTAATATGTATACCCTTGAGGAAAGGAGGAGGAGGGGGGGACATGATAGAAACATTTAAGTATCTCAGTGGAATCAACAAAGTCCAAGAGGGTAGCATCTTTCAGAAAAAGAGATGTGCAAGAACAAGGGGACACAATTTGAAGATGGGGGGGGCTGGCTCAGGGGCAATGTGAGGAAGTATTTTTTCACAGAGAGGGCGGTGGACACATGGAACAGCCTTTCTGAGGAGGTTGTGGGGTCTAAAACTGTGGGAAAATTCAAGAATGCATGGGACGGACATAAAGCAATTTTTGTGTGGGGTAGGAAGAAATATGCTGTTGGTTAAATAGGATCTGCAGATTATCCTCTAGGTAGGGGAAATGGGCAGACTAGGTGGGCCAAGCGGTCCTTATCTGCCGTTAAAGTCTATGTTTCTATTCCAGCCCCCCCACCCCGATCACCCACCTACCTGGCAGCCAGTCTGAAATTAGAGGGTCTGTCCTGGAAGAGGCCCTGGAGGACAGGATGGGGGATGTTCTGGTGCTGGGGATGTGGACTTGATCCCTGGAGCCCTCATCGCCTCCCTGTCCCTGTGGTGTATTTTAGGCTTATATGGTTTCCCCTCTGGAGCGCAGACGTGCAGTGACATCCTGGCACAAACATGCCGACAGCTGTCACCGCCCCACCCCACCCCCAAGTCAAGGCACCGCAAGTTCCTTGTGCTGCCCCCAATCTCTATCAGGGGCCGCCAAAGGAGCAGCACGAAACCCTGATCCCTCCCCAGGGAAGGGAGAGCAGTCCTCCAGGCACTTAATCCCTTCCCCTACTGACGTCCCGAGTCCGTTCCCGAACCCAGGTCGCCGATGTGGCGCAAGGTGTGGCATCCAGCTCCTCAACCCACAGCGCCACTGGGCTGGCTTGTTTGGGCCATCTTAAACCAGAACTCAGATAGGATGGTACAGGACATTGCTGAAACTGTGAAAACTGGACTAGAAGCCACTAAGTACCAGTTCCACATGGCTGTGGACAACATTGATGTGGCTACCAGAGTTATGACTGAGGCCATTTCACTAGGGTGCCTGGCATGGTTAAGAAATACAGGTTATTCACCTGTAACAGGAGTTCTAGGAGTGGTATATGTTGTTCATGTACACTTCTTGGCAGGTACCTTGCTGCTTTCTAAGATGGGCCCGAAGGTCTTCAAGCTGGCTCCTCCCACCCACCTGGGTGGTAAAACCCTTGGCTCCACCCCATGATGCCAGATCTAGCCTGCTGGAAACAAGGTTGTGCTCCAAAGCTGGGGAGGTCGGGTGGGTCATGTGGATGAACAGCATATACCACTCCTAGAACTCCTGTTACAGGTGAGTAACCTGTATTTCTAGGGACATGGATATGTTGTTCAATCCACACTTTCTAAAAGTTCTCCAGGAGAAGGGAGGCAAGGCGCACACCCCCTGTACTTACCTGGGGAATAAGGACTGGAGAACTGAGGCCCCAAAACCAGCATCTCGGCGTGACTCAAGGTCAATGTGGTAATGGGAAATGAAGGGTGTTTGCTGACTTCCAGGTAGCAGCCCATCAGATATCCTGGATAGGGACGTCCCTAGAAGCAGCCACCAATGCAGTGGTGTGGCAGGTAGAATGAGCTCTTATCCCTCTGTGAGGCTCCTTGCCCACCAACCTACAGCAGAGATCTATGCAGGAGGTGATCCACCTGCCTATCGTCCGCTTGGCTGCAGGTCTGCCAGGTGCGGCTTCAGCGTCGGTGACAAACAGCGGGCGAACCTTTCCCCGAACTTCAGCCGTCCACCCCTTATAATAAGAGAGCGCTCTTCCAGGGTCCAAAGTATGGAGCCTATATTCTGCCTTAGAGGTGTGATTGAGATAGAACACCGGCAGAGTTAACACCTGGTTCAGATGAAACTGCGACACCACCTTCGGAAGGAATTTCGGGTGGGGGCGAAGGACAACCTTGTCTTTGTGGAAGACTAGATAAGGAGATTCTATGGAAAGCGCCTGGAGCTCCCCTATCCTTCTGGCTGACGTGATAGCCACCAAGAAGGCGGTCTTCCACGACAGGTGGGAGATGTCACACCTGTGCATCGGTCGAATGGCTTACCCATGAGCTTGGCCAGTACCAGCAGTAAATCCCATGGAGGTGGAGTTTCACCCACCGGAGGGGATATGTGATGTAGGCCTTTGGAAAAGCACCAGACCACCTTCTCCTGCACCACCAACTGCTTGCCAGCCCACGCCCGGTAAGCAGATATGGCTGCCAGGTGCACCTTAAAGGTCGTCGACCGAAGCCCTAACTGAGAAAGGGACCATAGGCAGTCGAAAATGCTAGCCAATGGGCAAGACGAAGGGTCCAACCCCTTGCCCTGACACCAAATGGAGAATCGCTTCCATTTAAAGGCATAACATTTTCTGGTCGACTCCTTATGGGACGTCCCAATAACGTTGAGGACCTCGTCCGAAAGACCCAAGGCCTGAAACTCTATCCGCTCAGGAACCAGGCTGTCAGGTGCAGGAATTGAAGGTCCAGATGGAGTACCTTCCCCTTGATGGAGATCAGGCCCGGGCAGGCTGGAAGCCATCTCGGGAGCCTGGAGCTGAGACTGAGGAGATCTGGATACCAGAACTGGCGAAGCCAGTCTGGGGCTACCAGAATCACCTGTGCCTTATCCCTCCTTGCCTTGAGAAGCACCTTGTGGATCAAGGGAAATGAAGGGAAGGTGTAGAAGAGGCCTGGGGTCCATGGCCTTGAGAAAGCATCCCCCTGCAGCGAGCCCTGCTGAGGGGGCGGGCATGGAACAGCCTCAGCTTCGCATTCTCCCTGGAGGCGAACAGGTCCAACTGAGGAGTACCCCAGCGGGAGAACAGATCTAGTACTACCTCCGGCAGGAGAGACCACTTGTGAGATGCATTGCCTATCCGGCTGAGGGCATCGGCCAGACTGTTCAAGGCTCCTGCCACATCAATGGCTAGGAGATCCACCACTAGGCTGAGCACGAGAGACCAAATGCAGAGAGCCTCCTTGCACAGGGGCAAGGAGTGTATCCTGCCCTGACTGTTGAGCTAGTATATGGTCGTGGTGTTGTCTGTCTGGACTTGGACCACTTGACCCCAGACAAGGGGAGCGAAGGCGGCCAGGGCTAACCATACCGCTCAAAGCTCCAGCAGGTTGATGTGGCATCAGGACTCCTGAGGGGACCCAGAGACCGTGGGCTCTGTGCTCCTCCAAATGGGCACTGCAACCCATCAAAGAGGTGTCAGTGATCAGGATGACCGTCGGCTCGGGGTGGACAAATGGGATACTGTCCTGCAGATGAGCTGGGATGAGCCACCATTGCAGGCTGTCCCACACCATCTGGGTCATGGATACTGGCTGGTCCAGAGGATCGAAGCGCTGAGACCACTGGCAGGCCAGTCCCCATTGCAGGGGGCGCATATGCCAGCAGGCCCAATGGACCACGCTGGTGCAGGCTGCCATGAGACCCAAAAGGCACAGGAAGTCCCGGTCAGGGTGCAGTTGCCCAACCCGAAATGAGTGGGCAGAGGAGGAAAGGACCTTGGCCCTGTCCACCGGGAGCCGGGCTTGGGCTTGGAGAGAGTCGAGCTCTGCCCCGATGAATTGAATCACCTATAATGGCACGAGTTCCGATTTCGCCTCTTTGATAAGGAGGCCTAATTGAGAGCAAACCCGGAGGGCCAGATCCCTAGACTGCTCTATCTTCAACCTGGCGGGGGCTGCTATCAACCAATCGTCCAGGTAGGGGTACACCCAGACCCCTCGGCACAGCAGGAATGCTGTCACCACTGCCATGCATTTGGTGAACACGCTGGGAGCTGAAGAAAGGCCGACCGGGCATGGCCTGGAACGCGTAAAGGGATTTCTCTGCTCGAAAGTGGAGGAATCGCTGATGAGACAGATGGATTGGGACGTGAAAGAACACGACCTGAAAGTCCAGAGAGCAAAACCACATGCCCAGTTCCAGGGATGGTATAATCTGAGCCAGAGTGACCATCCTAAAGGTGCGCAGCCTCAAGAACTTGTTCAGGTCATGCAGGTCGAGAATGGGGTGCCAGCCCCCCCCCCCGGTCCATTTCAGGACAAGGAAGTACCTGGACATGAACCCTGGGCAAGGAGCAGGATCTGCCACCTCGCTGACTACCCCCTTTCGGAGGAGCAGAGCTATGTCGGCTCGGCGGGCCGACAGAGAGGCTGCGGAACTGGTAGCCCCCTGCGAGGCAAGGGTTTGAAGTTAGGGTCTGTCTGACCCAGTAGGCACCCCGGCAACCACCTCCAACACCCAGCGGTCCGGGTGGTGATAGCAAACCAGGTGGAAAGGAAGTGGCTGAGCCAGCCCTCCATGGGGGACCCAGGGAGGAGTGACGAGGTTGGGGAGGCACCCCACAACCCGTCACTGGGCAGGCTTGGAGGAAGGACCAGCCAAGGGACCACCCTGACCTTTCTCTCCAGGCTTCCTGACCGAGGAAGCGACTGACTTGGCCTTGAGGTGCCAAGAATGAGCCTGCTGGCCCTGCTGCTGATGTTGCTGAGCTGGTCGTGCCAGAGGAGTGGAGGGACAAAAAGGCTTACACTGCTGGTGGTGGGCTTTGTCCTTTTGGGCAGATGCGACTGAGTCCAAGGTGGCGTTGGACTTTTCGATCCACTGGAGATGACCCTCCACCCCGGGCCCAAAAAGGGGACATCTGCTAGCTTGTGCTGGGTATCCGCCGTGAAGGTCGAGATCCGCAGCCATGCCCTGCAGCATATGGCTACTGCGGCTGCTACTGATCGGGCACAGGAGTCACCGATGTCCAGAGCAGTCTGGAGCTGTTGCTTAGCCACCACCCTTCCCTGATCCCAAACCTGCTTGACCGTAATCTGGAGGTCAGCTGGGAGATGAAGAAGCACCTCATCCAGGGAGCCCAAAAGGGCGTGTGAAAAGTGTGCCATCAGAACAGCCGAGGTAGCCTGATGAAGGCCTAGGGAGGCGGCAGCATAAACCTTCCACCCAGAATAGTCCAGCTTCTTGGACTTCTTGTCCACATCCCTAGTGCTTACAGAACGTCGAAAAACACTATCGGTTACCAACCCCTCGGCCAGGGGGTGCTTCGAAAAACTGGAGAGGGAGCCAGTAGGGACCGCATACTTGCGGGCCATCCTGGCCGAAGGCACAGGACAGGAGGCAGGCTACTGCCAAAGCTCCAGGGCCAGGGCCCACAATGGCCTCTGCCACAGGGAAGGCCTCGGAAGGAGAATCCCCTCTATCCAGGATCTCTGTGAAAGGGTATTTGGCCCGTTTCTGCACGGGCTCGAACTTCATCCAAGTAGACTCTGAGATGAGTTGAAGGATACTGAGGAACGAGGATGGGCACTCGTCCACCGACAGACCCCCCGAAGATTCCAGTTCGACCGGCCAGGAATACAGTGAGGAGTCTTCGGACTCCGAAGAGTCTGCAAACAGCTGTCAACCACCTGAGCCCCTCTTCACACACCGAGGGCAATTGGGAGTTAGAGTGACAGACAACCTGTGGGGCAAGCCCAGAGCCAACAGAGAATCCTTGGTCGGTGCCCCAGTTTTCGGCTGAGAAGGCGGAGGTTCCTCCATGATGGGTGGAGCAGCTGGTCTAGGCCGAGCAGCCGGTGCCGAATCTGGATCCTGAGCCGAGGAACCAGAGGCAGGAGACTGCTTTGGCCACTCTGGTGACAACCACTTAATCGCCGGAACTGATTTATTGCTGGTTAAAAGAAGTTGCTGCCACATGAGATCCTCATTGCGCCAATGCAACTTGCACCGGATCCTCTCCTCAGCCGAGGAGGAGGAAGAGGATGAGTGGCGACGCAGCTTTCCGTGATGACTGAAACAGGACCGCTGATGTCAGCGGGACCTGCCTGAAACGGAAGTGGACCAAGACCTCGACCACTGGGGTAGCCTACAGTGGGTTGAAGAAGGAGTGGGGGAGACCAGCAACCCTTCTGGTTCAGGGTCCTTAACCAGGGACATCGGCTCAGGAGGCCAAGTCATGTACTCGGAGGGCACCAGGGGAACCAGTGACTGAGTGTTGTCGGCCTCTTCGGTTGACAGCCTGTCGATGGGCTCAAGAAGAATCTCGGCCTTGTTGACAGGAGTCTCGGCTGGCGTCAGATTCCAGGTGAGGAATATACAGTACAACCTGCGGGCTCACTAGTCCCAAAGAAGGCATTCTGTATCCAAGCTGGTTCCAGTCACAGAAGCAATTCTTCGAGCTCTGGACTGGTGGAAGGACAAAGCCAGCCTACCAGTAGGCATTCCCTTACAGTTTTCTACACCCACAAAAATCCTACTATAGATGCCTCCTTCCTGGGGTGGGGCGCTCATTTAGGCAATCACTCTGTAAGTGGCACTTGGTCTCCCAAGGAATTCGTAAGACACATCAGCCTGCTAGAGCTCAGAGCCATCTACCTGTCCCTAAAAGCCTTTGCTTCTCGGGTAAAAGGCCAATCATTGCAAATCCGGACAAACAACACCACTGCCATGTTCTGTATAAACAAGCAGGGTGGAACAAGATCCTTGGTGCCTTGCGCAGAGGCAATGAGAATGTGGTCTCTGGCTTATTCTGTCATTGTGAACCTCTCAGCTATGCACCTTCCAGGCAAGGATAACACCCTGACGGATGCCCTGAGTCGCATTAGCCAAGGGCACAATGAATGGACTCTGAACAAACAGGTCCTTGCCACAGTTTTCGGGGCGGGGGCACACCAGAAATGGATCGGTTTGCCTCTCACCAACCATCAACTTTCTCTGTACTGCTGCAGGCCCCCACAATAGGGACTATCCCAGCAGATGCTTTAGCCTGGTCTGGACAGGCAAGTTTCTTTATGCCTTCTCTCCATTTCCTCTGATTCACAGGGTGTTGCTGAAGCTGAGAGCCCAGTCAGCAAAGATGATCCTGGTGGCACCAGAGTGGCCAAGGCAACCTTGGTTCCCTTTCCTGGTAGCCCTGTTGCACAGCAAGCCTATTTGACTTCCCCTCAGTCATTTTCTCCTGACTCTACCACAACGAAGTGTGACCTACCCATATCTGCAGTCCCGTCACCTCAAGGCTTGGCTCTTGAGGAGTTAGAGTATCCAGATGCTCAGTACTCTGAACAGGTCCTTCAAATCCTAAGGGTGCCCAAAAAATCCAGTACCAAGAAATCTTACGCAGCTAAATGGAAAAGATTTTCTCTCTATTGCAAGGGGAAACATATAAATTCTCTCAAAGCCCCAGAGCCCAGCCTTTTGGATTATTTAATCCATTTACAGACTTCAAGTTTAAAGGACTCATCTTTAAAACTTCACCTAGCTGCAGTTTCTGCTTCCCTTTTTACCTTTCCATAGGTAAGGACAAGTCAATTATTTTGTTGCCTGTTTTCAAAAGCCTACTCCATCTTCAGCCCCCAATGAGGGAACCTGTTCCCCCTTGGTGCCTGAATCTGTGTATTGCCAATCTCATGGAAGCACCTTTTGAGCCCATGGCTACTGCACACTCAAAGTACGATACCTAGAAAACAGTTATTCTAGTCGCCATCACCTCTGCAAGAAGAATCTCAGAGCTGCAGGCACTATGTACTAAACCTAACTACTTAATCCCTTACAGGGATAAGGTAGAGCTCAGAACTAATAGGAAATTGCTGCCCAAGGTGGTGTCTGAATTTCACCATAACCAGACCGTTACTTTTCCTGTGTTCTTTACTGAAAAATCCACTCCTGGAGAACAGAGACTCCATAACTTGGATGTGAAAAGAGCCATCTCTTACTGTCTGGAACATACCAAACAGTTTAGAGGTTCCACGACCCAGCTTTTCCCCACCTATGGGAAGGAAGGTAGGTAGAGGAAGGCCAGCCACTAAGAGGACTGTCTCTCACTGAATAGTCTCCTGTATTTGTTTTTGTTATGACAAGGGTGGTAAACAGCCCCCTGGGGGCCTCAAGGCACATTCTACCAGGGGCACTGCTGCCACATTGGCAGCTGCAAGGGATGCTTTGCTTGATGTCTGCAAAGCAGCCACTTGGGAGACTATACACACATTCACAAAATATTATTGCTTGGATGTACAGTCCAGCTCTGATGCTAAATTTGGCAGGGCGGTCCTGCAGATCCTTTTCCCTTAGGTTCTGTACCCACCTCCCAACTACTTTTAACTTTGTAGTCTGCATATTGTTACTGATGCTAAAGGACCCCTGGAGTGAGAAGAAAAAATGGCTCACTGTGTAATCTTGTTTCTTCCAAGGTGTCCTTTAACATCAGTAAGCTCCCACCCTTCCTCCCCAAGAAACCTGACTGAAGAGGACCCTGCTGCCTCATTAATGCCTAATTTGTTTCTCAACTTTTAAATAGCATTTAAAGCAAGGTTTATATGTTTGTCATTGTTCTTTGTTCATGCTGTTGCATGATTTTTAAATCCTGTTGGTTCACACTTAGTATGGACATTTTCCCATTCTAGCTTCAAAACAATTCTGGTGCCCTCTGGGCAGGCTCCACTCAGAACACCCTCAAGCTGTCTTCTGATTGGCTAATTCATTTATTCATTAGCATAAACTGCACCTCCGAGGGAGCTCAGCCTAGTCTGCTTACTGCATATTGATACTGATGCTAAAGGACACCTTGGAAGAAACAAGATTACTACAGTGAATCATTTTTTCTTTTCACAGGCCAACCTGAGGCAGATTCAGTTGTGATAAATGCACCCCATGATAGGTCTAAGATGAAGCATCTCAGCCCCCAAGAAAGACAACTGTTGTGCTGAGTCTCTCTGCCGATAGTAAGTTCAGCGTTCATTCTAGAAACCAAATTTGGTGGGTCAATGACCCACTGGCCACTGAAAAGGTGGGTCATTTTAGGAAAATGTGGGGTCATACATGACATTTCTTTAAAAAAATTGTATACAGAAAGAATTTTAACTAACGCGGCATCAGTATCATAAGCAAAGCTGATTAACTAGCAAGTGCAGATCAACTGGGAGGTGTAACTTGTGACTCAGAAAATAAATTGCATTTTATGATGTCAGGGTGGATAGCAGTTTACAAGAGAAGGCACTGATATTCTGTCACTGCCGAGCATCGGCGATCATAGGCCTCAGGCAACAGCCACAGTCGTGTGTGTCCATCCAGTAGTTGTGTCTGGAGTGTTCACAATGTGGTAAACTGTGAATTTTTGCCAGCAAAAAAAATAAAAAAGCACCAGACGAGACCCTTGCACTCTTATGAGAGAGAGAGAGAGAGATAAGAGATGAGAGATATTTGATCATTTTGGAAGAATACACAGGCATTAACAGCCCTAGTAGAGTCCTGATGGCAGTTTACAGTAACAGATCTAACATACAGCCTCCCTCAGCTAACTATAATATCCTATTAATTTAATATAAGCCAGCCGCAGCATGATATCAAGAGGATAAATTAAAATATCAGTCACAGTCGGTTATGTGTACTTATAAGTCAGTCAGTGCAGTCCCATGTTGGAATAACCGCCTCTGTTTTTTTCCTCCAAATATTGATTGCAGAAAGAAAATCAAATTCAGCCTGGCAAGGTCCCTCAACCGCAACAGTCAGCAGATCACTGACTCTAGTAGTAGACAGTCTATTTCTCATGCTAGTTTTACAATGTTCTGGGCACTGAAGCCCTCTCACAGTCTGCTGTATGGACTGGGGCAGTTAATGCCAATGCAGCCAGTGTCAAAAGATTTGGGAAGTCTGACTTATGATATTTGTTTATGAACCCCAAAGAGTTTGCATGTTGTCCTCGGTATCCTCTCTCACAACAAGTGACTTCAGCAGTTCCCATTCTGCTTTGGTGTGGTCTGCATCCACAAGTGGTGGTGCCACTGTCTCAAACTGTTTGTGTTTCTGCTCTTGACCGTAATGATCAAGCAGCACGAGATTTGTTCATTTCCCCAGGTTTCAAAGTCGTCTTTAGAAGGCTGCTGACAGGCCTAAGACCCAGTACTCCAAAAGCAGCCAAACTTGTTTCTGTCATACCCAGGAATCTGTCTTTTAAATTTGCAACCAAATGGTCAATGAAATGGTCCTTGATTGAAAAGTTTTGCCTCCCTTAGTGTGATGCCCTTGAACACCAGCCTTCCTCCTCATCTTCCTGGATATCCTTCTCCACTTCATGTAGATACATTTTTCCTTTGTTCCAGATTTAATTTTTCTAAATCAGAGAAGCACTTCTCCAGATTGAATGGACCATCGAGATGTCCAGATCTCTTTTCTGAAACACTACACTAAGCTGGGTAATTACAGCAAGTACATCCATTAGCATATAGGTTGACATTATAAAGTCATATTTGGACATTTTAAGGCATAACCTTTTGCTCTAGCATACTCTCACTGCAGAAAAAGTGAGAAGGAGTCTAGGAGGTGATGAACGGTCTCAACCGCTTGTAAACTGCTATCCACCTCACATCATGGACCTCCTTCACTTTTAGAGTTGGTTCCTCCAGCATTTCTTGTATTTGTTTTAGTTTGTCAACTCTTTTGGCTGATCTTTTAAAATGGTAGAAAACACCAGTTAGCACCTCTTGGTATTCTTTTAGGTAGGGGACAGAGTCTGCTGCTTGTGAACTACATAGCGCAACCCTATGAGCAACACAATGTATATTTACTAGCATTGGGTTTTCACGTAGCATGTGCCCAGTGACTCCCTCATCAGTCCCTGTCACGACTTTTGCTCCGTCACTTCCCAATCCCATTACTTTTTTCATGCTAATTTTTTCCTGGCTAGGAATTGCTTTAATTCTTTAGCTATCCCTGCTCCAGTGGCATCAGAGATCTGTAAGTTCTCTAGAAAATGAGTAGATGGTACAAAACTTTCAGGATCAAGCACTCTTGCATACAATACTAGTTTTTGGCGACAGTGATGTCTGTGCTCTCATCACAAATTAATGTGATGTATGGGCTATTTTCTAATTTTCTACTTGTTTCTGCCTAATTACAAAGGCTATGCATTCGAGGATGTCATTGGCTGTAGATTCTGATGAATATGAGGCATTCTTGGCCACAGACAGTTTGTCAACAAAGGACAGTCTAAACTAGACAAAATTCCATTAAACTTGTATATTTATGAACTGGCAAGTTTTCTTTGGCCATCCAATAAACACTCTTCATGGCAACTAGAATAGCTTGTTCTTTTTCAGATATAGCTTTTCTGAATGTATGCTGCAAAGCCCCTGCATATTTTCAGCTGCCATAGCATCTCTGTGATCTGCCGAGTCAGCATGCCTAGTCAGGGTGCTTGTCCTGAAATTGTCAGTGCCAGAAGTCAGGTATTTTTTCTTTCTACTGATGCACACAGCACAAGTCATCACATTTTTTCTGAATTATATCTCAACCACCTGTACATTGTGAGCCAGCGGCCCTGAAAATTACGTTTAATACTGGCCACATGGGACTGGCTACTGAGTAGTTCACAAGCAGCAGACTCTAGTCTAAATCAAGTTGGCTAGTACTGTCACCAGGTTCCAACTGTGTGTCCGCCACAGTGACTGACAACACAGTCTGCTTCTCAGAGGACAGAACTAGCACCACATTGCTCCCTATTTGAATTTTAGAAGACCCTGATCCTGATGCAGCAGTACATAGTCTCTTAGGTGCAGAAGACATGAAAAATGTTTTAATGTTCACTTGTTTTTTGCCATGACTGCTTTATTTTATAAAATCCCAACAGGCCTTGTTTTTATATTCTTACGAGGAGGGTGACTGAGAAAGTAAGTAAGAATGCCCAAATAATATGGTTGGCGTGATCTGTCACTGACAAAATGTTTTAATAAAAACAATTTGACAGATGTCTGTGTCCGACTCTTTTATTTTATTTTACACTATATGCAAACAAGGTAGTACAGTCAGAGGAATTCAGAACTCTAGCAGTCACTGTCTGCTTGCAGCTCCTTTATTTTCTGTCCCACCCACCTGCTTTTCCTAAAATTAAACTTATTTTTCCTTTCTTTTCTATAGCAATGTAATTGCAGATATGTATATTTTTTAACCATTCCTTGTAATAATGCAACTCTCCACTCCAAATGTGTAGAAGCAAAGACAGAGCCCTGCCCTTGCTTCTTTACTTCAAGCTCACTAACTTCTCGCTTCTTATAAACTATTAAAGTTAACAAAAAACACACTGCTTTCCTCTGCTTTATTTCTTTTTCTTGTTTTCTGTTCACTGTGACTTAACTGCCACCTTTTAGTGAAAATTACTGTGACAGCCCCTCCTCCACAGTCCCGCTCTCCTCTGCTCAAGTGTTATAATTTATCTATTTTTTGTTTTACTGTTTTTTTCCTTCAGTTTTATCAACAGTCTGAGACTGCTGTGGCTTTCTGTGACAAGAACCCCGACCAAGTTACTTCACACACTGCACAGCCACCAACTGATCTATTTTATTCAGTGATTTCCTTGCTGATATTTAGTTCTTTTAGTCACTTGACTTATCCCTGTTGTCTCATATTCAAATAACCTCCCCTGTTCTCCTTAAGATTAAGCTGCAGTCATCACTGTCCACAGAGTTCTTAGACTCAATTCTCAAGTTTTTACCCCCCCCCCACACTGAACACACACACTGCCTCCACCCAACCACTGATTTTTAGGAGCTTGGTCTGCCTGGAGATCATTAAGGCAGAGACCCCCCAATCAGCCCTGGCTCCTACTAAAAGTACTTGCTGCTGCCCAAAGCCAAAATCTTTTGCCAAATAAAGTTATCGACTGTTAATACGAGAAGCTGTAATAGCCTATGTTAACTAAAGATCAAGTTTGAAGTGAGAACTGTCGCTCGATGGGAATGTGCTGCCTGCTTACTCCACGCGTCTCCAACCATCTGCGCAAGCAACTGTAAACCGCGCAGTCTTGGTAGCTCAATCTGTACCATGTGATGCGTCTCTGTGCACATCACATGGTACAGATCGAAAGCGCCTGCCCATCAAACAATTTCAACCACTCCGTGGCTGATGAAGGCACTAACACCTGCCCCAATCTGCCCATCTCGGGCTGGTGATGTGTCTTCTCCAACGGACCTATGGGCACCAGTTATTGTGAGAGAGAGCCGCTGAGAGACACGCCCCCCAAAGTGCGTTCTTGCCTGGCACAGTCAGTGTGCCTCTCAAGCTCATGGAGGACGAACTCCTCCAATCTACAGCTGCTGAAGACTGCAACATGCCCCCAGCCCCAAGGGCATTCTTCATTCAGCAGCGCTCCATCCTCGTCTGTATTACTTTAAGGGCTTGCACTCGGTACCTCCCTAAAATGCCTCCAGGATAAAGATATACAGTCACAGACTCTGACTGTCGTGGCGCGCGTGCACTGAGCGCGAGTCCTTAAAGCAACACAGACGCGCCTAAAAGGCTCACAGAGCAGTTTAAATAGTGGCCAGTTTGGCCGCCGGGCGCGCCATTGCCCGACCCCGCGGCCTGAAATGAACACTGTAAGTTCAGAAACTGAAAACCCCCCTCACTAGGGTGCTGCTGCTGGAGGTAGTTAATTACCTCTTATGGCACCCACATAGGTCCCGCTCCAGGAGGGAGCACTGTGTTTGGGCTGGCTTGCTGGCACCTGGTGGGGCAGAGGACTGGGTCCCGCTCCAGGAGGGAGCACTGTGTGTCGGTTGGCTTGCTGGCGTCTTGTGGGGCAGAGGACAGCTGGAGGCCTCTTACGACACCCACGTAGGTCCCGCTCCAGGAGGGAGCACTGTGTGTGGGCTGGCTTGCTGGCATCTGGTGGGGCAGAGGACTGCTGGAGGCCTCTTACGGCACCCACATAGGTCCTGCTGCAGGAGGGAGCACTGTGTGTGGGATGTCTTGCTGGCGTCTGGTGGGGCAGAGGACTGCTGGAGGCCTATAATGGGAGAGGAGACTAAGGGTCTGATTAGTACGCAGCGGGAGACCGGTATCGCTACTCTGCACTGCGCATGCGCGGGCTGTGTCCCGATATCAGCACGACCAGATGCGGATAAGGGAACATGGCGATTTCCACCTCTGACTATGCTAAACAGGCAGGTAAGCAGAATACAAGTCCAAATATCTGTACAATAGCAGTTACAGATCACAGTGGTGCCCCAAGTAAGCAAACATTGCAGTCGCTAGAGACCCCCCCCCGCCCTGTCTCACAGTACTCTTACATAATAACATGGCAAATTCCACATAAACAGTCAAGAAAGACAACTGTTGTGCTGAGTCTCTCTGCCAATACTAAGTTCAGAAACTGAAAACCCCCCTCACAAGGGTGCTGCTGCTGGAGGTAGTTAATTGCCTCTTATGACACCCGCGTAGGTCCAGCTTCAGGAGGGAGCACTGTGTTTGGGCTGGCTTGCTGGCGCCTGGTGGGGCAGAGGACTGCTGGAGGCCTCTTATGGCACCCGCATAGGTCCCGCTCCAGGAGGGAGCACTGTGTGTGGGCTGGCTTGCTGGCATCTGGTGGGGCAGAGGACTGCTGGAGGCCTCTTACAGCACCTGCATAGGTCCCGCTCCAGGAGGGAGCACTGTGTGTGTGGGCTGGCTTGCTGGTAGGATGCTTACCTGCGTATTAAGATTTGTCCACCCCACAGAATGTACCTCGGGTTCAATTTTCAGAGGGAACACTACCAGTTCAGGATATTGCCCTTTGGCTTGTCATCTTTGCCACGGGTAATTGCCAAATGCTTGGCAGTTGTGGCAGCAGCTCTCAGGAGAGAGAGACTGTATGTCTCCACATATCTAGATGACTGGTTGCTCAAAGCTCAATCCGAGGAGCAACTGTCTCACACCCTAGCATTTACCAGACAGCTGTTCAATGCCCTAGGGATCACAGTCAGTCTGTCCAAGTCAGTCTCGACCCCTTGCCAGTGTCTGCAGTACATAGGGACAGTACTAGACATTGCTCAGTGCTTAGCCTTCCTGCCCCAGGACAGGGTGGAGCACCTCATGACGCAGGCCCAGCTACTTTGCAACAGCAGGTATGTCACAGCTTGGACATTCCTGAGACTGCTGGGCCTGATGGCAGCAGCCATTGTCACACTACCCGTGGCCAGGCTACACATGAGTATCCCTCAATGGACATTAAGAGTTCAGTGGGATTAGCACACCGATGATCTATAACAGCAGGATCTTCCCTTGTCAGTCTTCACCATTCATTACTGCTTGGGTTAAGCCGGAGGCGCGCACCCGCTACGGTTTTTTTTTTTTTTTTGAGTCGGCTCCAGCGGTGGCGCCCTCGGGAGCGACGTGCCACTTCAGGCTTCTCTTTGTGTTAGCCAGGGTCTTCCACTTCTGTTCCTCACCAACAGGAGGCTGGGGATCTTGTTCCCTCAGGGTTCTACCCCCCTTTTTTCAAGGGGGAGGGGGCCTGGTACTCACCCAAGCAGTAATGAATGGTGAAGATTGACAAGGGAAGATATGAAAATTATGTACCTACCGTAATTCTTGATCTTCTCTTGTATCTTCACTATTCATTACTGATACCCACCCACCTTCCCTCAGTGGCCTCCTTCTGTGGCGTCTCCCCTCCCATCTCGTTCCTCTCTCCCCTTGGCCTTCATGCGCCAAAAAAAAAAAAATCTGTTTTTCCCCATTCTTGTGAGAACGGATTCTCTCTTTTTTCCTCAAGGTAGAGAGAAACGAGTACGGTTGCAAATTTCTTTAATTCTGAGTGAACTCTTTCTGACTGCCCTATGGTGCGATTCTTTACCTTCTTCAGGTCATGTAGTTTCACAGCCTGGTGGCCATGCCCTGTCTTGGCCTCCTCAAAGTTTGGAATCCCCCTGGCAGGCATTATTTTTCAAAGCTTTTCCAGCTGCTGACTGAACTTGTCAGCTTCAAGCCTCTGTCTGCCTTGTCCTAGCAAGTCTGATTGAGTTCCTCTCTATTTTTCTTACAAACTGCCTTCGAGAAGGCATAGTCTTTCCCATACTCTTCTGTGGTAGCACTTAACAAGGTGCTAAGGAACTTGGTCCTCTTCCTGGATGGCCGCTCTTCTAGAACAGGTTCTGCTCGGACAGTCTAGGAGCCCTCAACTAGGATGAAGGGACTTGGCATGTTGAGAGTTCAGAGAGTCTGCCCTCTCTTGGGTCTGTTCAGGAGGTTCGGTGGAACCTCTTCCTCAGTCCTAGCAACTGGGATTCTTGCTCCCTTATTAGTTTCGAGCCTATAAGCCTCTCAACCAACAATGCTCAATGGGCACTGTTCTCCTTCTCAACATGCCTCTTTCTTTCTTCTCTTTCTTCTTCTGCTTCCTCCTCTCTCTGTTCCTCCCTAGAGCGCCCGGAAAGGAGGCCTCATGGTCCCTTAGGGTAGGAATTCTCTCTCCTCTGTCTATTCTCCATCGGCTTATTCCTTTTCAGTTTATTTCCTTTCCTTTTTCTATCCCTCGGCTCTCTTGCCTCACTTTCTTTTTCTTACACTTTATTTTCGCCTCTCACTAACAGAACTGAGATGGAGGGAGGAGTCTCATGACACCTAACAGCCGCCCCTCGCGCATATTGTGATGCGTCATCCTCGAGAATTGGCGCCATTAGAACCGACTCTAAAGAAAAAAAAACTCCCGTAGCGAGTGCGTGCCTCCGGCTTAACCCAAGCAGTAATGAATGGTGAAGATACAAGAGAAGATCAAGAATTACGGTAGGTACGTAATTTTCATTTCTAGTAACTTGCTCTGTCCAAAAGGTGCTCCAGGGGTGGATGGAACCCAGCAGTTTGCTGAAAGGGGTTCCTTCCTCATCCCCTCCCCTCAGCAGATTTTCACCACAAATGCTTCGGTGATACACTGGGGGAACCAGAGTGGAGATTTCTCTCCACATAAATGCCCTAGAGATGAGAACCATTCTGTATGCTCCCCAAGCCTTCCAGAACCATCTGTCCCCGGGGCAGCTGCTGGTGCAGATGGACAACAGAATTGTAGTGCACCACATAAACAAGCAAGAGGGGACTCTGTCATACCCCCTGTGCAGGGAAGCGATGAGGGTTTGGTACTGGGCTCTAGAACATGGTCTAAAGCTGTCGGCCATCCATATTCCATGCATCCAAAACATCCTGTCAGACAAGCTAAGCAGGTTGCAGTCCAGAATACACGAGTGGGAGCTGCAGACTCCAGTGGTCGAAGACCTGTTAGACAGGTGGGGTCGTCCAGAGTTGGACCTTTTTGCGTCTACACTCAACGCATAACTGCCGCTTTTCTGCTCACTCGTTCCAGGGCCTGGAGTTTTCTGGCAAGACACTTTGGCTCGTTCTTGAAAAGGGAGGATTCTTTGTCTTTCCTCCCTTTCCCCTGATTCAGAGGGTGCTAATCAAGCTCCAAATGGAGGGAGCTACTCTAATTCTTGTGACTCCCTTTTGGCCTCGTCAGATTTGGTTTCCCTTGCTGCAGCAGTTAGCAGTGGAATACCCAGTACCACTGCCCTTGAGCAAGGGCTTGCTGTCACAGGAGCAGGGCACCCTGGTCCATCTGGATCTCAGATCACTCTATCTTCATGCCTGGCTTCTGAAGACATGGCCATCGCGAGGTCTGGAGTGTCCCCAACGTTTGCTGATGACCTGGTGGCTGCCAGGAAGCCCTTCACCAGGGCCACTTGTTCCATGAAATGAAAGCGGTTTGCTTTGTGAGCCATGTCTCATCACCTAGATTCCTTCACTTGCCCAGTGAATCAGGTTCTAGAGTATTTACTGTCCTTGTTCAGATGCAGATGCAGGACTGCAATACTCTTCTGTCAGAGTGCGCTTGGCTGCTTTTTCAGCTTTCCATGTGCCTATTGATGGCAGTATGGTGGCTCAGCTGGAGATGGCCCGTACGTTCTTGAGAGGCATCTTGCACTTGAAGCCGCCCATCCGCAATCCAGTTCCAGCTTGGGACCTGAATTTTGTGCTAGAGAAACTCACTTTGGCTCTTTTTGAGCCAGCCGTGTCACTTATACTTCCTTTCTTGGAAAGCGTTATTTTTAGTTGCTGTTTCTTCTGCTTGAAGGATTTCCAAGCTGCATGCTTTTATGGACCTCAGGTCACTGGATCTTCATGCCTGGCTCCTCAGTTCTCTCATCTGTGGATTATGGCCTTGTCATATACGGGGCAGGCACAGACACAGCGCTTGAAAGGGTCAAAACCATCCTCAACAAGGCCTGCCACCTGGTCCTGGGAGTACACAGAATGACTCACTCTTGTGACCTATACAAGGAAACTGGCTGGCTCCCACTCCACCACAGACTCCAATACCAGGCCTGCCTCCTTGCAGAAAAAGTCTTGGCCACTTTAAAAATGGGCTGCGATCTTTTCTTGCTAGCAAATCTGACTGCCAGTGTTTCTGTTAACCCATGGCCTCTGACAGCCATTCTTGCACCCGTCAAACACTACCCTCTCTCGCTCCCACCCTCCTGTTCCAGAACTGCCCATCCCCCCACCTGCTACTACCTCCCCTTGACAAAACCTCGCCTTGGCTGCTAAAACAGCATTTCTACAGAATGGGAGCGCCCCTTTTGAACTGTAATATGATTGTTAAACACTGTACCGCACTTAATTAGTGCTGCATTAATATGTTTCTCCGCAGGTGTGGTCCTGTTTCTCACATATTGTACCCTGCTTAATGTTGTAACTGCACACTAATACTACTTGTTAGTTGATGTTCTTTCTGTTCTGCAGTGTTTAATCACATGTAAATGTCTTATTTCTTGTTGACTTGGAGCCTTTATAAATGAGCCCCCGGCTCAAAGGTATTAATCTGAATTCGAGTAAAGAAATAAAATGTTTGAGCCTCATTTGATTTTTTTTTTTAAATTTAAATCTTTATTTTATTTAATATAAACATTGTACACATTTATCCATGCATCCACCTTTTGTTAACAGCATCATAAGGTATTCTTATCAGTATATTCCATATTTACATCCAGACAGTTGGATGCTACATTTAAATTTATCTCCATATTTTCCTTGTGGTGACAGACTACACTTACTTGGAAGAATAACCATCTACCTATAGGTATTAACTAAGTAATGTATGAAGGATTTGCTTCTGCTTATTGGGGATAGCACGTTTTTATCTAAAAAGTATAAGAAGTTTAAGTATCAAGACAAAAGGGAAGGGTATAGACAGAGGAAAGAGAGAAAAGTAAGAGGATTAGAGGGAAAGTTTACTTAGCGTTATTTCATATGGTGTCCTGTTTATCAGCATGCTCCAAACTGGCAGGTACCTATGGCATGAAATCTTGATAGTGTTCTAGTTGATAAAGGGCCCGTTTTCGCCATCTTTCATCAAAGACCTTGACGAGGGATCCTATTCTGGCAGACACCCGTTCCATATTATGAACTTCATATACCAGCTGTATCCAACTGGCCTTTGTAGGAGCTTTTTTTTTTTTTTTGTAAACCAGAGCCTGGTGAATCACCTTCTTAGCGATCAGTAGGAGTAGGGAAGTTTGCCTATATAGGTGTTTAGTGACTTCAGCCCCCCGGCGGCGTTGCTTTTAAGATATAGGCCAGCGTGAGAAACTCGGGGGTTTCATATATTTTCTCTCTCTAACCACCTCCTGCCAGAATGTGCGTAGGACTGGACAAGACCAGATCACATCTTCTGTATTAGCATAAATCTGTCCGCCGCCTCTCCAGCATGCGCCTTTGTCAGGACCGGCAAATTTGGCAGTGATTTTGGGAGTTTGAAAGTACCGGATTCTAACATCACAGGCATACTCTTGCCAATATGTGGAGGTAGAGATCTTCTGGGCAGTGAGTGCACTTACCTCCTACTGTTTAATGTCTGACTATGTACACCTTATATATTCCGTGTTTTCAGGGGAGCACCCCATAAGCACTTTATAAAGTTTGCTAATGAGGTGGTCTTGGTTGCCACCTTCAAGACGAGCCTTCATTTGAATAATCATCTCGAGGAAGGGGGGTACTTCTGCTACTGATGGCCACTTCTTACGATTTCAGGAGGTTTTTCAGGGTAAGATCATTTTGAAATTCTGTGGCTGGCAACGTGAAGGTTGCTTGCAGCGCCAGAAAAGATAGGATACCCGATAGGTACACTAGCTGGTACACATGCCGAAGTCCACTAGTCTCCCATCGTCTCAGGGATTCTGTGAGTGTCGGAGGGATAAGTATTGTATCAGAGGTCATGTACCTCAGAAAGAGCCTTTCAGCTCCTGTGGTAGAGTAATTCAGTACATGTATCCATTGCCGGAATGGTTCTGCAGTAAAGTGAGGAAACTGGGTCAGTGGGAGGCATGTTGGTGAGTTACCAAATAAGGTTGAGGTTAAATCTTGCACTTCTAGAAGGTCTAGCTCGAGCTATTTCCAGTGGGCCTGAAAAGACCTCACGTGTCGGCAAAGGAGGGTATGAAGATGGGCTGCTTGGGTGTATAAATTTAGTGCTGGCAGATTTAGCCCTCTCTTCTTCCTAGCAAGTTGCAGTATTGTATATTTTACCCTGGGGTTCTGTCTCTCTCCCCCCCCCCCAAAAAAAAATGGGGAGATCAATTTATCCCATGTCTAGAAGTATGTTTTTGAGGGGCTAATAGGGAGAGTTTGCAGGAAAGAAATTAATGAGGAAGCACATTCTGCTGGACAATCTCAATACGGTTAAGGAGTCCCAGGGGTAACTGTGTCAAGCGTGATATAGTGGCAGTCAACTGCTGGGTGATTGGTTTGTAGTTTACCAATTCGAAATGTAATAGGTTGTATGGAAGTTTGATTCCCAGGTACTGCATTGTTACTTTGTTCCATTGAAAAGGAGAGCGTTTTTTTAATGTGGGGGAGGAGGAGTAGTAATAGTTTAATACTTCTGTTTTAGTGCTATTTAATTTGTAACCTGCTAGTCATCCAAAAAGTCTCTATCTGGTTCCATACTGCTGGCATCAAGATGTCTGGGACTGTTAGAGTTAAAAGTATGCCATCGGTGAAGAGGGTGATCTTGTGGGAAACTTTGCCTACAGTTAAGCCAGTAATATCTGGCATTCTCCTAATCGTCATGGCAAAGGGTTCAAAATAGAGCACGAATAATGGGGATAGAGGGCATCCCTGGCACATCCCCCTTGAAAGAGGGAAAGGGTCTGAAAGGGAACCATCTATTTTAAGGTATGCTTGAGGGGATTGATACATATTTTGGATCTGAGTTATGAACTGGTCTGGAAAGCCAGTATGTAACAGAGTGGCCCACAGAAACAGCCATGAGACGCTGACAGACGCCTTCTCGGCATTAAGGCCGAGAAGGACTAAGGGAATTTTCTGGAGGGTAGCATTTTCGGTTAACAGTAGTACTCAGCGGACTGCATCATGAGGTTGACAGTGCTTAATGAAGCCCACCTGATCCGCATCTATGAGGTGCGGAAAGACAACATCAATTATATGGGGTAATACGGACATAAACAGCTTATAGTCATAATTTAATTTTGATATGGGGCGGTAAGAAGCTGGGTATCTAGGGTCCTTTTGTGGTTTGAGTATTGGCGCAATTTCTGCATAGTTCCAAGAAGGGGGGGAAGGGATTTATCTTTCTGTATAGTCTCAAACTCTCGGACAAGGGAGGGGAGAAGTAGCCCCACGAATGTTTTATAGAATTCTGTGGGGTATCCATCAGGACTTGGCGCTTTTAGGGATTTTGCTTGTTTTATTATCTTTACTATTTCTTCCCCGATATCAGGGCTGAAAGGGTCTGGGCTTGGTGTTCCATTAACTTTGGTAAGGGGATGGAATTTAAGTATGTTTTTATAGTTTGAGGGGAGGGCTGAATGCCCACAGTATAGACGGTTTGGTAGTAGAGTGCCATGGCCTTTCTGTTATCTCTTGGGTGGTGGAGGAGGCAATCATCCCGAGGGTCAAACAGGTGGGCTACCGTGGTTTGTGTTCGGGCCCCATGCAACCTTCTGGCTAAGTTTCTGGCTCTCCTGGGGTCTCCATCCAAGTGGTTCAGTTTTAGATAAAACAATTGTTGCTCAGTTTTTTGGTCCATCAGTTTTTGTATTTTTTGTTTTACAATATTTAATTGGGTCCCCACTGTGATATCTCCCCCAGTAGGGCAGTCTGTAGGTGTTGCAGCTCAGTTTGTAATTTACTCATGAGCTCTCTAGTATGCTTTTTCTTCCGGGCTGCATATTTAATTAGTTCATCTCGAAGGACTGTTTTAAGGGTATCCCAAAGAACAGTGGGAGTGACTTCTGTGGAATCATTTTCTGCCACTATTCTTGGGATCGAGTTCTTAACCAAGTCTATAAATTCAGGGTCTTTCAGGTGCATTAAATTCAAGCGCCAGAACAATTGGCTGCACTGTTTACCTAGATTGAGCTTCATAAACACTGGGGTGTGATCTGACAAAATTGTCACCCCAAAGGTAATATCTTGAATAGATTCAAGTTGTTCTATTGTAGTAAACAAGTAGTCTAAGCGGGATAGACTATGTGTTTTAGGGGAGTAATATGTATAGGCTCTAGCCTTCGGGTAGAAATGTCTCCCTATGTCAGTTATGTCCATAGTAGGGAGTGTTGTATGAAGAAATTTCTGAAGGTGGGGTCACCCTATGTCTCGCTAGTGGAGCAGCGTCCAAGTTGGGCCTAGCGTCACACTGAGGTCTCCCCCTATGATCAGCTGTCCGTTGAATATGGAGAGAAGGTCATCTAAAAAAATTTCCGGGCCACCTTCCCTGTAGTGCCGGGCAGTAGGTAGACTTAGGCCGGGGTGATTTGTGTAGAGAAAAGTTTGCCAGTTGCTATAATATAACACCCCTCTTCATCTTCAGTTTG
Organism: Neoceratodus forsteri; assembly: GCA_016271365.2. Taxonomy (NCBI): domain Eukaryota; kingdom Metazoa; phylum Chordata; order Ceratodontiformes; family Ceratodontidae; genus Neoceratodus; species Neoceratodus forsteri. Next base: position 534,980,020 of record JADMNL010000022.1, on the reverse strand, counting down.
TTCTTGCAGTGCAAATTCTACTACTCGTTGGATCAAAATAGCCGTTCCCTGTCTCCGACTCGAATCGTGAGAGGAGGAAAGTACCAGCTCATATCCCATAAACTTGAGCTTTACATGTTCTAGTTGGGAGAGGTGTGTCTCCTGCAAGTACACCAGATCGGTCTTATGTTGTTTAAGATATTGTACCAGCATGGAGCGTTTTACAGGGTTGTGGATACCATCCTTTTTTGATTTTCCATAAAGACAAGGTGACTTTACGAACCAATCCTAAGTTTCTTCTAAGGTACTATTGGAGTTTACTTTGAATCAAACTATCCACCTACCAGTTTATTTTCTAGAGCATGACAATCCATGGGAAGCATTGCTCCATACCTTAGATGTGCATAGAATACTCAGATATTATGTTCATCGTATGATGGACTGCAGTAAGTCCTCGCAGCTTTTTGTTTCCTTCACCCCTGGGTGAGAGGGCGTACCAGTTTCTGAACGGTGCCTGTCCAGATGATTGGCCAACTGTATCACTTTTTGTTATAGGACGTACTGTAAGGAACTTCCTGCTGTTGTTCATGGCCTTTCAAACAGAGGGATAGCCACTTCTGTTGCATGTTTCAGGAATATATCAGCTGCAGAAATTAGTGCTGCTGCAACTTGGAGTACTGTCCACACTTTTACTAAACACTGTAGTCTGCTCCTAGCCTGGCCTGTTAGCTGGGAACTTCAGATCTTACTTTGAGAGGGCTCTTGCAGTAGGTAATTACATATAGGACTGACGCCGGCAGGCGGCAGGACCCCACAGAAAAATTTCTAGCTAGCAGTCCCTGGCGAGGGACCACCCCTATGTCAGGTGACCGGCGTCATATGACGTTGGTATAAAGGGGCGGTCCCAGACTCCAACCTTCAAGTTCTTTCCCGCCGTTAGCTTGTGCAGCGCCTCGCGGAAAAGTTCGTGCTTTGTCAGCCCTAACCTTTCGTCGGTTTTACCGAAAATTAAAATGATTTTTTTCTTCTTTGATCAGGTCATTGTCGGTGTATGTCGTCCCCTACACCCTCCAAGCACAAAAACCAGTGCGACTCGTGCGGCGCCCAACTGCCACACAAGGACGGTCATTCCCTCAGCCTTTTCTGCCTAGGCACCGACCACCCGGTCGACAAGTGCCAGCATTGCCTCAACTTCAACGTGGCTACCCGCAAACGGCGCCAACAGTCCCTGGAAGCCAATCTCCTCAAGAAAAAGATGTCTTCGATGGAGAAAGAGTTGAAGAAGCTGAGGCAGGCGTCCACTTCTCCGGAAGGACATTGCAAAAAGCGGGACAAGGAGAGGCACCGGGAGAAGGCCTCCTCTTCCGCGACTCCATCCGGAGTCACGGCCCAGGTAACATCCCCTCCGGGGGAACGTCTGATGGCAGCCTCCAAGGGTTTGGAAGAGGCATCGGCCCGCCCATCTAGCTTGTGCTCGGGCCTTGCAGGCGCCTCCGGGCAAAAGGAGACCTCTGCCCCGGTTCAGCTGCAGGCTTGCGGCCTACTGGCGTGGACGACTCCCATAAGTCGGACGGCGGCTCCTCCGACGTCCGCCGGGAGAGGGTCGAGAAGACGCCCGACCCTTCGGGGCGGCGCATGACCACGTCCCCTTCGGACCGGGCCGCTCCTCCACCTCGGCCTGCCTCCAGTGAGGGACCCCATAAGACTGACGCCGGCTCCCCGGCGGCGCGAGGAACTAGCCCCTAAGCGCCGCGCTCGGCTCCCGGCGTGCGGGGAACCCTATGATGGACCCCCCCGCCCGTCATACCCGGTTCCCCAGCCTTCGCTGCCATCTGGGGAGCCCGAGTCACCCCAGCCTGACCCCGGGGATTTCCCCCCCATCCCCGGGTGATGCGGGGGATCTTCCATCTCCATCAGACCCTCCTCCGAAGGAACTGGATCTGACGCGGCCCCCCCTGGACGCCGGTACCGCCGACACTGGCAGGGGATTTTCCCCTTCCGTCAGGCCCTGCACCCTCCGGGCCTCTCACTGTTGATCTGCCTGTGGGGCCACCATCCGGGCCGTCTGCTCCGGCAGCTCCTCCGGCGCCCGGATACCCGCCGTCTTATCTAATGCCATCGTACCCGGGACCGCAGTATCCAGCGCTGCAGTACCCGACGCCGGTCCCTCCGACGCTGCAGTACCCGACGCCACAATACCCGGCGCTGGTTTTCCCGCAGCCGGGTTTCGGATACTCACCTTAAGCTTACAACCCGTATGCTTTTCCCCCTCCTCCTCCACCGCCCCCATGGCCGCCGGTGAATCTGCAGGAGACTCTGGCTTCCTGGTGGGCTGAGGCCAAGGCTCAGCTCACCAAGGAGGTAGAGAGCCGCCTTACGGCGACAGTGCCGCCCCCGGCTCCCATACGTCCAAGGCGGCAAACTCCCTCACCACCTCCAGACTCCAGGGCTCTTCCCTCTGGATCCCGAGAGGAGCAGGACACGCGTCCACGGTTACCCCCCAAGGAACCCGTTCCTGCCCCCAGCCGTGTTAGGGAGTCTTATGCTGCTTCTGATTCTTCTTCTTCCCTCTCGGATTCTTCCGAAGGATGCTCCAAGAGAGACGACGAGCCTCGCTCTCCATCTAAGCCCTGGCCGAGGACCCCTCCAAAGTCTCCTCCGGAGGATCCTTCCTTCACGGAGTTGCTCAGAAAAATCCAGGAAGTTCATCAGTGGTGCTCCTTGGAATCAGATCCTCAGCAACTTTAAACTCGCCGAACATCTGGACCTGCCCCTGACAGCCCCAACTTTAGTGCCACCCTGGATCGAGCCTCACGCCCACCTTGTTTCCACGATTTGGAAACAACTGTCGGCGTTAGCCCCACTTCCTAGGAAGTCTAACAGGCTATACCAGGCTCCAGAGGGTGTAGAAGACTATCTGGACTCCCACCCTTGTGCAGATTCGGTCGTGATTAGCGCCGCTCACGGACGGTCAGTGCACCCCAAACATCTAAGCTTGTCTCCTCCGGATAAGGAATCTCGCCTCCTGGACCAGTATGGAAGAAAGATTTACGCCTCTTCCACACTGGGAATTCGAGCCCTGAATTACGTCGACCATCTGGGGGATTACCCAGAAGGCCATCCTTACCCAGGCGGAATCTAAGCTAGACTCCTTACCTGACTCTCAAGTCAAGCAGGAGTTAGCCGATCTAGTCCGTTCTGCTTGTTCAGCCAGTCTCCACATTCTGCAGACATACGATGCAGTGGACACTGCCGGGCGGAGCTCCGCTTTCGCCGTGAGTCTACGGCGTCATGCCTGGCTCCGCGTGTCAGGTTTGGTCTCGGAGGTGCAATCCGCGATCCAGGAAGCACCTTTCAGGGGGTCGGTGCTTTTCAGTGGTGATGTCAAGGACATCATCACTGACTTGCAGAAGGGGATGGCTCTGAAATGCGTGGATTCCATGTACTGTCCCCATTACCCGCATCACCGTCCTTTTTGCAGACTCAGTCGGCCACAAGCGAAACCACAAGGAAGGCGGGCCACTAAACATCGGGCCCCCGCAGCTGCCAGGCCCCCCCACCCAAAAAAGCAGCGGGTGCCCCAGCTGCAGCGCTGCTCCACACCACCTGACTCCTCCCCTCTCCCACCGCCTCCGGACACACTGGAGGAACCGGTAGAAGGGAGGTTTTCCCTCCACCTTCCAGGTTGGGAGAGGATAACAACAGATTCTTGGGTGCTCCAGCTGATTGCGGACGGGCACTCAATAGAGTTTCTACAGCAACCACTCCGCCACCCACCTCTGAAGTCGTCCTACGCAAGGGATCATCTTCCTTTGGTCCAGGAAGAAATCTCCGCCCTCCTCACGAAGAGGGCCATAGAACCCGTTCCCCTTCATCTTCAAGGGATGAGTTACTATTCACATTTCTTCCTGGTCCCAAAGAAGATAGGAGATCTCAGACCCATTCTCAATCTCAGCTCATTGAACCTTTACGTGGAATAGAAAAGGTTCAGGATGCTCTCTCTGCAGGCCCTTCTGCCCCTCCTTCAGCCAGGTCAATGGCTTTGTGTGCTGGATATACAGGATGCATATCTGCACATCCCCAATTGTCCTTCTCACCGCAAGTATCTTCGGTTTGCGTTTTAGGGGGACCATTACCAATTCCGGGCGCTCCTGTTTGGTCTTTTCTCGGCACCCCGAGTATTTACCAAATGCCTGACTGTGGTAGCGGCCCACCTGCGTACTATGGGAGTACAGGTGTTCCCTTACCTGGACGACTGGCTCCTGGGGGCCTCATCCAGGGAGGAGCTCCTGCATTTTCTCTCCCTCACCCAGCAGGTTTTTACTTGCCTGGGTATTACCATCAGCCATTCCAAGTCTCATCTGTATCCCTCCCAGAGACTACAGTTCATCGGGACTATCCTCGATACAATGGCAAGCAAAGCCTTCCTGCCTCCGGACAGGGCGGCCTCTCTTCAGTCCCAGATTTCCCTGCTTTCAGAACGCAGGAGGGTTCCGGCGAGGTCGGTTCTCCATCTCCTGGGGCTCATGGCGGCCGCTATTCCGACAGTCCCCCGAGCTCGACTCCACATGAGGATCTCTCAGTGGACTCTTCGCTCCCAGTGGGATCAACTTGTAGACGACCTAGATCATCTAGTTCTGATCTCCTCGCCAATGGCACGAGACTTGCAATGGTGGATGGTTCGAGAGAACCTGTTTCGGGCGGTCCCCTTCTGTCATCCTCCCCCCTCCCAGACTCTGACCACAGACGCATCAGGCGAAGGTTGGGGAGCCCATCTGGGTCCTCACAGAACCCAGGGCTTATGGTCCAGATTGGAACTAGCTCTCCACATCACTGTGCTCGAGCTTCAAGCAGTACTATACGCTGTCCAAGCCCTTCACCAATACATTCTTCCCGGTCACCTTGCCATCCAGACGGACAACATGTGCGTGGTGTGGTACATCAACAAGCAGGGAGGGACTCTATCCTACCTTCTATGCAGGGAAGCAATGAGGGTTTGGGACTGGGCAACTCAACACAACCTTCACCTCACTGCGGTTCATGTTCCAGGAGTCGACAATAGCCTGGCAGACAAGCTAAGCCTCTCCTCTGCCCTGCCACATGAGTGGGAATTGGACCAAAAGGTGCTAGACGATATCTTTCAGCTTTGGGGGACTCCACAGGTAGACTTGTTCGCCTCTTCCCAAAACACAAAACTTCCCACCTTTTGCTCGCTCGTTCCAGAGCGAGGCGCTTTCTGGAGCGACGCTCTGTCTCTAGACTGGAAGGGCAGATTCGTCTATGCTTTTCCCCCAATTCCTCTGGTCCCTCATGTATTGCAGAAACTAACCACAGAAGGAGCGAGAATGATTCTGATCACTCCTTTCTGGCCCAGGCAAATCTGGTTCTCTCTTCTACAGCAATACTCAGAGGTTCCTCCTCTTCCTCTTCCTCTATCTCGAGGTTTGTTGACCCAGGATCAGGGGACCCTGGTCCATCCAGGCCTCAAATCCCTTCAACTTCATGCATGGCTCCTGCAGACTTAGCCCAATCCCGTTTTGGCGTCTCTTCTAAAGTGGCAGAGATTTTGGTGGAGGCTAGGAAACCCTCCACTAGGTCCACTTATGCCATGAAGTGGAAGAGCTTCTCTATTTGGGCAGCCTCCAAGAATGTGGAGCCTTTCTCCTGTTCACTGGCTTTTCTGCTGGAATACTTATGTCATCTCTTCGACCTGGGTCTCAGCCATTTCTCCCTGAAGGTTCACATGGCTGCTATTTCAGCCTACCATGTCCCCTTCGCAGACAAAGCTTTCGCTCAACTGGAGGTCTCTAAGACCTTTCTCAGAGGAGTCCTTCATTTAAGGCCCCCTATCCATACTCCTGCTCCCCTTGGGACTTAAATTTTGTTCTTGAGAAACTTACTTTTCCCCCCCATTTGAACCTGCAGCTTCTGCAGATCTGAAGTTTCTTTCGTGGAAGGCGCTCTTCTTGGTGGCCATTACTTCGGCTCGAAGAACTTCCGAGTTTCAGGCCCTTATGTGTAAAATTCCATATTTGATTTTTCACAAAGAACGAGTTGCTCTTGGCACGAATCCTAAGTTTCTTCCTTAAGTGGTAGCCTAGTCTACCTTGAATCAGTCCATAGAGCTACCTGCCTTTTTTACGCAGTACTCTAATCAAGGGGAATACTTACTCCATACCATGGGTGTTCACCGGATTCTGAGATACTACACCAACAGGACGAAGCATCTCAGAAAGACTGACCAGTTGTTCGTCTCTTTTGCTCATAAAAAGGAGGGCAATGCTGTTTCCAAGCAATGCCTGTCGAAGGGGTTGGCTCATTGCATCACTTTCTGTTATGACAAGTACAACAAGACCCTTCCGGGTCAGGTTAGAGGTCACTCCACACGAGGAGTAGCGGCCTCTGTGGCTTGTTTCAAGAATGTGTCTGTGGCAGACATCTGCGCTGCCGCCACCTGGACTTCTGTCCATACCTTTACGAAACACTCAGTTTGGACATTGCCTCTCGCCGTAAAGCAGGCTTCGGGCTAGCTGTTTTGCAAGGCCTCCTGTCTTGAGGCTTGCAAGGCTACTGCTACTTTCTGGAGTAGTTCCTCCTCCTGGTGCCTCTTATGTGTTCCAGACTGCTTGGGATTCAGTCCTGTATGTAATAACCTACTGCAAGAGCCCTCTCGAAGTAAGATAGTACAGTTACGTAAGAACTTACTGTAACAGTAGATCTTCGAGAGAGGCTCTTGCAGTAGGTAATACCTTCCCGCCCTCCATCCGCCTAGGCTTTTTCAACTCTTTTTCCAGGAATGGAAACATTTGCTTCTCTCTCGTCCGGGCCTTCCGGGCTTGTGGAGGAGAAGAACTGGAAGGCGGGCATCCGGGACCGCCCCTTTATACCGACGTTATATGACGCTGGTCACCTGACGTGGGGGTGGTCCCTTGCCAGGGACTGCTAGCTAGAAATTTTTCCGTGGGGTCCTGCCGCCAGCCTGCATCTGTCCTATATGTAACTACCTACTGCAAGAGCCTCTCTCGAAGATCTACTGTTGCGGTAAGTTCTTACGTAACTGTACTTTCCCTCCTGGTTCCCTAGAGGGAGGTCCTCTGAGTATGATCTCCAAAAAACTGAGAGGGGGGGCACCCATGTTTATGTAGTGGATCTCGACTTAAGATGACATGGGTGGCCGCAAGTGGACTGCTTGCTAAAAAGTTTCTGTGTGGTCCTAGTACCTGGCGGCTATAGTACTATAGGTGTGGCCTGATGGAAAGAGATTCTTTCGAAGATCTACTGTTACGGTAAGTACATAACTGTTATATTCCTCTCATTCGGATAGATTAAAACTGGCAGTCCTGTCTGGGACAACCAATCAAGCAGGCTGTGATCTCTGTGGAAGGCTGGGTGCATTTTCAACAGGGAGGTGGGAGATGAGGATTGACCTGGTTTTCATGAAGTGGCCCTTCTTAATAAGGGTGCTATGACTCCAGATCCCCCTCTTCTCTTTTTCCAATAGCTGCCCCGCCCTGAGTGCAGCAGCCTCATAAGGGGTTGGGAGCACTGGGGGGGGGGGGGACACAGAGCAGATCCCTCTGTCTCAACAGTTTGCAGCATACTGGGCTATCTTCCATTTACTTCTGTGAGGGGACTGTTGTAACTCAGGAAATGCACACCCAGGGCACTTCTAAGCATGGGAGAGCAAACTCTTCAGGGTCTGGAGTGTGCGCTGCTTTCCTGCACAGCACATGAACATGCACAGTATATCCCCCAGAATGTGGAGAGTTGCTACCTGCACCCCATCACCAGTACTGTTACCTTGCAGTATCACAACCTGTCTCTTAATGGTATGTTCTAGGATCGTGGATATGTTGTTCTAGCCACACTTTTTGGCATGTCCTTTCCCTTTAAGATTCTTGCCTGAAGGTATAAAAGCTGGTTCCTCCCACCTGCCCAGGTGGTATATGCCTCGGCTTCGCCCCATGGTGCCAGATCTTCCTTTCTGCTGGAAGATTCAGGTTCCCTCCTTATCACTCACATGTTACTGTAGGCCCTGGCGCATAAATCTACGGATTTACCCAAACTTAGACTCGGAGTTTCTCCTAATAGCTTCACAAACTCGACCATGATGGAGGACAAGTCCTCGCCCGGTTTCCAGTGTTGCCCAAGTGGGCAAAAGATGTCTCTGACCGACCCACATGCCTCATGCATTTATTGCCTGGGTCGAGATCATGACACCCTGGTGTGCGAGGAAATGTATGGCCTTTTCATCAAATGTTTTTGGGCAGTCGTCTCATACGCGACTGCAATTGGGCAGACTGGATAAACGGAATCTGCCGGTCAAATCCAAGGAAGGTCATTGGTCGTTCTCTGTGGCTGTGGGGTCCACTGAGCAGCTGGAACAGATGAAGGCCTTCGAAGAGGAGGTGGCTCAGGCCGCTGATCAATCCTCTTACATGTCTGTCTTCGTCCCGTTCAATCTGGGCTCCACATTCTCAGGCTCCTTTTGGGAGATGTCAGTCCCTCCTTACCAAGGGAGAGGGCCCTTCGGGCGTGCACGTCTCTCGGTCCTGTAAGAAGGACTAGGAGCACAAGGAATCTTCTTCTCACCAACGACTTTCTTAGGACTGTGAGAGATCTCTGTCCCAGGAATCTTCTTTCTCGACTTCAGTCGAGGTTGCGGCCTTGGCAGCTGGCTTCACGGTACCCCCGTCCGGCCAGCCGGCTAAGATGTAGACTACCCAGTTGAAATTATTCTCAACCCCGTCAACCCATCATCACTCGATGAGGCAGACACCTCCTTATTCAGGACCCCAGTCCTGCCTGCCATCATGGAGGAGACCCAGCCCACTGAGAATCCCTTCGTGGTCCTGGTCCTTGACCAGGAAGAGCCACAGTTATCCCCTGCTCATTCCAAATTACCCCATTGGTCCCCCGACGGTCCAAGTGGGGGTATCGGACTCCTTCAACCGACAGGCTGAAGAAGGCGCATAAGCGCTCCAAAAAGCTGCGCTGCTGCCACTCTTCCTCGTCATCCTCGGATGAGGAGAGGCTTAGACGAAAACTGTGTTGACGCTACGAGGATTTAATGTGGCTGCAGCTGATTATGTCCAGCCAGAAGTAGGCTCTGGCTTCTACCCCGGCCATTACTTGGCTGTCACCCTCTAGGCCAACATCAGCTCCTCAGGAGCCGGTCCATACTGTTCCTCCACCTGTGGAGCCGGTCAAGACCATTCCGGCTCGGCCAAAACTGGCCTCTCCACCGATTGTGGTGGAGCCGCCACCTAAGCAACCTCCTTCTGGGGCTCCTTCTAAGGAGTCTTGGCCCATTCCAGGCCTCCTGCGTAGGCTATCCGTCACCCTCACTCCTGACTGCCCTAGACAGGTGGAAGGTGACTCTGGTGGCCAGTCAATCTATCTTGACTCCTCAGAGTCTGATAACTGTTACCTGCATTCTCACCCCTTGGACGAGGAATCTGTCGGGAGTCTTTTGACAGAGGAAGGCCCTTTTTCCTTAATGGGCCTCCTCCATCTCATCTCCGAATCCATGGGGATGCCCTTAGAACCCTTTCAGAAGCGGGTCAAATACCCCCTCACTGACATACTCAAACGAGGGGATTCGCCGACGGTGGCCTTCCCAGTGGCTGAGGACATTGTTGGTCCGGCCTTGGAGCTGTGGCAGCACCCTGCCTTCTGCCCTGCACCCTCAGCCCAAATGGCCCACAAGTCTGTGGGATCCATTGGTTCCCTTTTGGGATTCACAGAGCACTCCTCAGCCACGGGATTGGTGACTGAATCTGTGTTCAGGGACTCTGGTAATTCGGGAGACACCGATAGACCCCCAGACAAAGAGTTCAAAAAATTGGACCATTCTGCCCGGAAGGTCTATGCTGCCTCTTCGCTGGGCCTTCATAAGGCAAGCTCGGCCGTCGTCATGGCACATTTTTCTCACACCCTTCTGGGCTCTCTTCTTCCTCATTTCCCTGCAGACCTCCAGACCACGGTCAAGCAGGTCCGCGACCAGGGCCAGGCGGTTGCAAAGCAGCAGCTACAGATGACTCTGGACCTTGGGGACTGTTGCTCCCGCTCAGTGGCGGCCACGGTTGCCATGCACTGCAGGGCTTGGTTGAGGGCCTCCACCTTCATGGGGGACACTCAGCACAAATTGACGATCGTCCCTTTCCTGGGTACTGACCTTTTCGGCCCAGATGTGGACGGTCACCTCCAGTGCATAGAAAAGTCCAATGCCATCTTGCACTCTGTGACCTCTGCTCAGAAGGAATCCCAGGATTCCAAAAAGCAGAAGAGAAAGCCTTTTCGGTCTTCTGCCCCTGTGGCCAAGCAGCCCTATTTCCAGTCGGGGCAGCAACAGCAGCAGGCTCAACCATGGCACCCTCGGCCCAAGTCCAGGCCCCTGGCAACCCGTAAACCCAGAGGACGGGGTTCAGGTGGTCCCCAATCTGGACCCTCTTGCTCCAAGCCTGCCCAGTGATGGGACGGGGGTGACCAACCCCATACCCGTCACACCAGCTCTGGGTCCTCCCGTGGGGGGCTGGCTCTGCCACTTCCTTTCCGCCTGGTCAGCTGTTACAACGGACAGGTGGGTTTTAGAAGCAGTCGGCCAGGGACTACCTCTGGAATTCAAGCAGTACCCACCAAACCAAGCCCCACAGGAGGAAATTGTGTCCATACACACTCAGTCGGCTCCCGAGATGACATCGCCCAACTCCTCTGCAAGGAGGTGATGGCCAGAGTCAAGGACCCCCCCTGTCAACCCAGGGTTCATTTCCAGGTACTTCCTGATCCAGAAATTGAAGGGGGCTGGTGCCCCATTCTGGATCTGCACAACCTGAACCATTTTTTCTCATGTCCCACACATTCAGGATGGTAACTCTTTCGCAGATCATACCATCTCTCGAGCAGAACATGTCGTTTTGCTCTCTGGATCTCCAGGAAGCATTCTTTCACTTCCCGATCTGTCCATCTCACCAAAGGTTTCTTTGCTTTTGAATGGAGGGAGCCCTCTTTAAGTTCCAAGCCATGCCGTTCGGCCTGTCATCTGCCCCCAGGTCTTCACCAAATGCATTGCAATGGTGGCAGCCCATCTTCAGCGTCGAGAGGTCAGAGTGTACCCCAATCCCTACAGCTGGCTCATAGCGGGTTCCTCCAGACAGGAGGTGGGAGAAGTCCAGAGATCTGGCCATCCAGACCTGCATCAAATTTGGTCTCCTGGTCAATGAGACCAAGTTGGAACTCGTACCTTAGCAGGTGATCTGCCTCCTCGGGGCAGAGCTCTACTCTTGCTGAGCCAGGGTCAGGCTCCCGACAGACAGGGCTGAGGTTCTCTCCTCCTTTGCCCAATCATTTCTGGTTGGGCACTCGTGCCCTGCCTGGGACTTCCTGCACCTTCTGGGGTACATGGCGGCCTGCATCGCCATGGTCCGGTGGCCCCGGCGGCATATGCTCCCCCCTTCAGTGGGAGCTGGCCAGCCAGTGGACTCAGCGACATAGTCACTTTGACCAGCTGGTCACTGTGACTCAGAAGATGTTGGTCGCTCTCCAGTGGTGGACCATCTTAGCCCACTTGCAGAAAGGGATCCCGTTTGTCCATCCAGAGCCGACGGTCATTCTCACGATCGATGCCTCTCTCACTGGCTGGGGTGGCCACATGGGGAATTGCAGAGTCCACGGGCTCGGGACCCCAGAGGAATCTACCTTCTGGAGCTCAGAGCAGTCTGGCTGGCACTGTCAGCATTCACTTTGCTACTTTGGGGTCAGGTGGTGCAAGTCCAGACGTACAGTACCACAACTATGTACTACCTCAACAGACAGGGTGGCATGCACTCCTGGCCTCTTTGCAGGGAAGCGCTCCACATCTGGACCCTCGTGAGCTGACTGGAGGCAGATCTCCTAGCCATCCATGTGGGGGGAGCCTCAAATGAACTGGCGGACGCTCTCCGCCATGTGGGCGAGACATGCCACTAGTGGTCTCCCCATCCAGAGGTAGTACACAGCCTTTTCTCCCACTGGGGCAAACCTGAGGTGGATCTGTTTGCCTCCCAGGGAGAACGCAAAGCTGAGACTGTTTCATGCGCAACCGCTGTGGACCCCAGGCCTCTTTTGTGCCTTCCCTCCTCTTCCCTTAGTTCACAAGGTGATCCTCAAGGTCAGGAGGGACAAGGCACAGGTTATCGTGGTAGCCCCAGACTGACCTCGCCAGTTCTAGCATCCAGATCTCCTCAGCTCCAGGCCTCCGAGACGTATTCCAGTAGGCCCGGACCTGATATCAGTCAATCAGGGGAAGATTTTCCATCCGGGTCTTCAATCCCTGCACCTAACAGCCTGGTTCCTGAGCGGCTACAGTTCCAGGCTTTGGGTCTTTGTGAGGATGTACTCACAGTTGTGGAAGCATCCAGGAAGGAGTCAACCAGAAGGTGCTATGCCTTCAAATGGAAAAGATTTTCCATTTGGTGTCAGGGCAAGGGCTTGGACCTTTTGTCCTGTCTGGTGGCTAGCATCCTCGACTACCTTTGGTCTCTGTCCAAAGGGGGCCTTCAGTCTACGACCCTTAAGGTGCACCTGGCAGTCATCTCTGCTTATCAGGCGCAGATTGGTCAGCAGATGGTGGCACAGGAGAAGGTGGTCTGGTGCTTCTTTAAAGGCCTCGACAAAATTTCCCCTCCAGTGCGTGAGCCACCACCATCGTGGGATCTACTGCTGGTACTGGCAAAGCTCATAGGCAAGCCATTCAAACCGATGCACATGTGTGAGATGTGTCACATCTGTCATGGAAGACCGCCTTCTTGGTGGCTGTCGCGTCAGCCAGAAGGACTGGGGAGTTGCATGTGCTCTGTCGAGTCTCCTTACCTGGCCTTCCACAGGGACAAGGTTGTCCTGTGCCACCACCTGAAATTCCTTCCGAAGGTGGTGTCAGAGTTTCACCTTAACCAGGTGTTGACTCTGCCAGTGTACTACCCTAATTACACCTTGGAAGCCGAGTACAGGCTCCATACTTTGGACCTGAGATGAGCGCTCTCTTATTATAAGGAGCAGATGGCTGAAGTTCATGGAGAGGTTCGCTAGCTGTTTGTCACCTACGCTGAAGTAGCACCTGGCAGACCTGCAGCCAAGCAGTGTGTTGGCAGATGGATTACATCATGCATTGATCTCTGCTATAGGTTGGTGGGCAAGGAGCCTCCTGTAGGGGTAAGAGCTCACTCCATCTGCCATACTGCTGCATTGGTGGCTGCTTCCAGGGACATCCCTATCCAGGAAATCTGCAGGGCTGCTACCTGGAGGTCAGAAAACACCTTAATTACTCACTATCACATCGACCTAGAGTCACTCTGGGATGCTGGTTTTGGGGCCCCATTTCTCCAGTCTCTGTTTCCCAAGTAGGGGCGTGCGCCTTGCCTCCCTCCTCCTGGAGAACTGCTAGGAGTTTGCCAACAAGTGTGGATAGAAAAACATATCCATGATACTAGAAAAACGGGTTACTCACCTGTAACAGTAGTTCTAGGAGTGGTATATGTTGTTCATCCACACAGACCCACCCGACCTCCCTGGCTTCCACGCACAGCCCTCTGCTTCCAGCAGGCAAGATCTGGTGTCAAGGGATGGAGCCAAGGCATATACCACCCAGGTGGGTGGGAGGAGCCAGCTTTTAGACCTTCTGGCAAGAATCCTAAAGGGAAAGGACATGCCAACAAGTGTGAATGAACAACATATACCACTCCTAGAACTATTATCACAGGTGAGTAACCTGTTTTTCTTTTCCCTTTGCAATAACTGCACTATTGTCATTCCCTGTACAAGTGGCCTGCTGAACCTTTTTTGTTTTGTTTTGCGTGGTGCCTGTCCTGCTGCCCCCTGTGTAGGGCTGCTACCTGTTTTAGCAGTGATAGCCTTCAGACACTACCTGTTTTTGGCTTGCCACAACCTGACCAGACCTGGGGACAGGGAATGGATCCTAAGCTGAAAAGGATGCTGTTGCATGCTTACAACTGTTCGGAACTTGGATGGACTGTAACTACTGAATTTGTCTTCACTATGGAACTACTTGTACCTCTGAAACCTAACTGTTTTACTATGGGATAGTTCTGTTCACATTATTTCATCTATCTGGTGCTGCCTTCTCCCCAGTGGCCCGCTCAGTATGATTTCTGCTATTTTACACACCCATTGGGGAGGTAGCGCCTGATGCTTTTAGAAGGGTGCAATGATAGGCTGTAGGTCAGCAGTCTTCAGTGTTCTCTTTTGGCAATGGCCTTACCTAATGTCAGTCCTTCCTTCTAGCACACTACACTGATTTTCTTGGAAGCATTACTCACTGGAGACTGAAGTCTTTTGTAACTTTACTATCCCCCATGTCCCATCGGCGATCACAAGGTTCAAACAATTGAGCAATTTGGTCTCTCTGATTTAGAGAACACCAACCTCAGAAGCCCATAGGTTATATAGACCTCTTTACATAGTTTTAAGAGTGCCGCAGCAAAGGAACCCCATTGCACCTGACTGCCACACATATCTGTTGTCAATACTGATCTTGCTTCGAGAGGAAGCTCTTGCAGCAGGTAACACATATGTAGGACTGTCACCACCTGGCTGCAGATCTCGGCGTTTCTTTTTCTCTAGCAGTACCGATGTGGGACCGCCTACCCGACATCGGCACCGCCCCCGTCACGTAGTATAAAGGGCATAGGTGGGCCCCACATGCTCCAGTTCTTTCCCGCCACAGCACTCGCTAGTCAGCTCTCGGCTCGCCTACAGATTCCTCAGCTCTAGAACAGTTCCTTCGTAATTTCTACTTTTTTTTTTTTTCAACAATGTATGTCCTCCATTTTGACCGGGCACCGTAACAAGTGCTCTTGCGGACGGCAGATCCCTGCCAAGGACGGTCACTCTGCCTGCCTCTTCTGCCTGGTCCCAGACCACGACACCGATGCCTATACCCACTGCCAGGCCTTCAATAATCGGAACAGGATCCAAAGACAAAAATCGCTACAGGCCCACTAGCACAGCAGCAACTGGCCCAGATGCAGCAGGACACGTCCTCTGGGAGGGAGTCTCGCTCCCCTACTCCCCTGAAAGGAAAGGAAAAGCACCGTCGCCAGGATTGAGACCGCTCGCCTTCCAAGCCCAGGTCTTCCAGCTCTGCTGGTCGTTCCAGCTCCTCCGGACATGAGGCCCGGCTTACCTCCCCCAAGCCTCCCGCCTCTCTTTCCAAGGCGCCTGCCTTGCAACCTATCAGGATCTGAACATCTGATTCCGGTTCCGCGGCATCATCTAAGCACATGGACGCTGGTGCATCTGCCAAGAAGCCGTTCGGTTCAGGCTCCTCTGGCCACAAGAGGCACTTCGACTCTAGCTCCGTGCCCTCCCCAGGTAAGTAATCCTCCGCTTCGGCTTCAGTCGACCCCCGGGAGGCCAAGCAGCCCTCAGGCCATTCTGTTTCTCGGGCCGCCTCTTTGCCGCCAAAACATAGGCATGACCGGCGTCCGTCCGTTGAGTCGGACCGACACCACCCTGATGAGCACAAGGCTGATCGGCCTTTGAGCCCTCGTCCTCCGACCACCCCCGTCCTCCTCCGGCTAAGGGGTGTCCTTCAGACGTGGCTCCAGTACCGACACAGTCGCTCCTCTGCCTCCACCGGTGCCGGATAAGGCTGCCCCGCAGCTGTTGTCGGTCCCTCCGACGTTGCCTCATGACCGTTCGCTGGTCCCCTTGACGCCAGATCTGCCTGACGTCACTGAGTTTTCACCAGTGTCACCTGTCCTACTGACGCCGGTCCTCCTGCTGACCGACCAACATCACCTCAGAGGCCGGAATATCCAAAGCTGGGGGATGTCCCAGGTCAAGGAGCTTTTCACTCACTGATGGGAGACAGTTAAGCAGGACATGGTAGGCCCTGCTCCTCCTGTCCCTTAGCCTGGTGGGCAGGCTTCGCCTGTCCCTTCCAGAACTGAGGTTAAGTCACCAGCCAGTCCCAGCAAGCGCAAGAGCACTATGTCTCCTTCCTCCTCTCGCTCTCCTTCTCTTAAAAGGCCAGGCACAAGAGGAGACATCGACAGGTTTAGTCTTCCTTTTAGTCTTCCTCCTCCTCTGGTGACTTGGACTCCTGTCCCAATTCGGACCCAGGCTTGCTCCCTGGTGACACTGAGGACCAACCTAAATCTCCTCCTGACGACCCCAGTTTCCTTGAGGTCATGCAGCTCATTCAGAAGAACATGGGCTGGGATACGGAGGCCCTGGACCCCAAACGCTTGCACCTGGCAAAATACCTATGCCAGAAGGATCCCAAGCTGGTGGTCATCCCTCCCTTGGTAGACACTTTGCAGGACGTTACTCTGGCTACCTGGAGGAATGCACATGCGTCCTCTGCAGTGCCCTAGAAGGCCAACTGCTTGTACTGGGCCCCCAAGGACCATTCTTACTTGGCTGAACACCCCATGGCTGATTCCGTGGTCATCTCGGCCACGCATGATCATTCGAAGAGGCCGAAACACCTAAGTACCCAGCCGCCAGACAGAGAGCCTAAGCAGCTGGACTCTCTAGGTTGCAGGGTGTATTCATCTGCCACCTGCAGTATCCATAGTCTAAATTTTTTGACTCGTATGGTCCAATTCCAGAACACCATTTGGGACCAAGGATTGGACATTCTGCAAGGTTTGCCTGACTATCCTCAGAGGACAGAGTTTGCTAAACTTTTACAGACTGGCACGGATGTGGGTATCCACATTCTTCGAGCTGCGTACGACTCTGCAGACACTTCGGCAAGGGTGGTCGCTACTGGAATTTGCCTTCGGTGCCACTACTGCCTCCGGGTCTCAGGGTTCGACCCAGAGGTGCAGACCACACTTCTGGACGCCACTTTCAAGGGCTCTGTGCTCTTCGGTGAAGACACAGAGAAGGTTATTGTTAGACTGAAGGCTCTGGCAAAGTGGTCCGTATGGTGCAGTCTATGTATCACCCAAAACGGGAGCGTTTTTGTCAGCCCTGTTTTCATGGAAGAGGGGGACACCAGCCTCAGCAACCCTGTGCTCGGCCTCGCGCACAGCGGGGTGGCTTTGGTCGACGAGGCAGTCACTGAGGCTCTGCCTCCACCCCATCTAGACAGGCTAGACCTCCAACAGCCACCCTGTCGGGGGAGCAGGTGGGAGGTCGTTTCTCTCATCACCATCTTACATGGAGAGAAGTGACCTCCGACAGATGGGTCCTCGACCTCATGAAGTTTGGGCACTCCATAGAGTTCGAGTCTCTGTCCCCGGACAGACCACCACCCCTTTCTTACTACCCGGGAGAGGAGACCACAGGCCTCCCATTTGGCTGGAAATCCAGTCTCTCTTAGACAAGGACGCTATAGTGTGTGTCCCAGAGGCAGAAGGGAACTCTGGGTTTTACTCCCACATCTTCCTGGTTCCCAAGAAGTTGGGGGAACTGCGGCCAATCTTGGACCTCAGCGACCTCAACCAATGGGTCGCTTACCACAGATTCCGTATGGTGTCTCTTCCGAATCTCCTCCTCTTCCTGATGGTTGGGATTGGTTGGCATCTCTGGACATGCAGGATACCTACCTCCACATTCCTATTTGCCACAGTCATTGGAGATTCCTGAGGTTCATGTTCGAGAGTCGGGTCTGTCAGTTCAAGGTTCTTCCCTTCGGCCTTTCCTCTGTTCCCAGAGTCTTCACCAAGTGTCTTGCCGTCGTTGCAGTGGCCCTGCGCCAAGACCGACACTTTTTGTTCCCTTATCTTGATGATTGGCTCCTCTTGACTCTGTACAGGTCTCGTCTTTGGGAGACCATCCTGGCCACGCTCTCCCTTTGTCGGTGTCTGGGGATCACTGTAAATCCAAACAAATCTCAGCTTTTCCCCTCTCAGCATCTTCAATTTATAGGTGCTCTGTTAGACACCACTTTGGGGATAGCCTTTCTACCTTCAGACAGGGCAGTGCACGTCCAGGTTCTGGCATCCCAAAGCTTTTCAGCCTCCGAGGTTCCAGCCAGGTCCATTCTCAGGCTTCTGGGGCACATGGCGGCTGCCATAGTCTCGGTCCCCTTCATCAGACTGCGCATGCGCACCATTTGGTGGGCTCTTCGAGTCCAATGGGACCAGACCAGGGATAACTTGGACTTGCTGGTCGGGATCTCTGAGCCAGTTCATTGTGAACTCCGCTGGTGGTTGTCTCCCCAGCATCTCTGCCGAGAACTCCCCTTCCAGCTGGAATGTCCTGTCCAGATGCTCGACACAGATTCATCCGAGATGGGATGGGGGCTTACCTGGGGATCCACAGGACTCGAGGGCTGTGATCTCCATTAGAGGAGAACTTGCATATCAATGTGCTCGAGCTCAGAGCAGTACTGTACTCCCTACAGGCTCTGGCTCTTTTTCTAGAGCCCGGTCACCTCCTTATTCAGACGGACAACACTTCGGTGGTGTTTTATATCAACAAATAAGGGGGTACACACTCTTACCCCCTTTGCCGAGAGGCTGTGAGGGTGTGGGACTGGGCAGTGGATTACCATCTCCATCTTTCTGCAGTCCTCATTCCGGGCTCCATGAACGTAGTCACAGATGCCCTCAGCAGGGCAAAACCACTCTGTCACAAGTGGTCCCTGAGGCAGTCCATAGCAGACGAGCTATTCGCAAGATGGGGGACGCTGGATTTGGACCTTTTTACATCTCGCTGCAATGCAAAACTGCCCAGGTTTTGCTTGCTCGATCCTGAGCCTGGAACTTTCTGGCAAGATGCGTTGTCCCTATCTTGGAGCGGGAAGTTTCTTTACGCCTTCCCTCCCTTCCCCCTCTTGCAGCGGGTCCTCCTCAAAGCCCAATCAGAGAGGGTCACCATGATCCTGATAGCCCCTCTGTGGCCCAGGCAGATTTTGTTCCCGCTTCTCCGGCATCTGTCGGTGCAAGCTCTGTGGCCTCTTCCCATTTCGGGTGAGTTACTCTCGCAGCAACAGGGAACCTTGGTTCATCCCAACCTGCACTCCCTTCACCTATATGCTTGGCTCCTGCAGACCTAGCAGAGCTTCGCTTTGGAGTTTCTGATGACGTTACCCAGATTTTGGTGGAGGCTCAGAAGCCCACTACCAGGGCCACTTATGTCATGAAGTGGAAACGCTTTTGCCTATGTACTACAGCCAGGAGGCTTGACCCTCTGGTCTGTTCAGTTAACTCAGTTTTACAAGACCTGCTATCCCTGTCAGAGTCAGGTCTCAGCTACTCCTTCATTAAAGTACACCTGGCCGCTGTTTCTGCCTATCATCACTGTATTCAGGACAGGACAGTGGCTCAATTGGAGGTAGTCAAAACTTTTCTGAAGGGGGGATTTTGCATCTCTGTCTTCCGGTCTGAGACCCTGTTCCTCCTTGGGACTTATTTGTTCTGGAGAGGCTTACGCTTCCTCCCATTGAGCCGGCCATGTCTTGTGAGCTCCTCTGTCTCTCTTGGAAGGCTTTGCTTCTGGTGGTGGTCACCTCAGCTCTGCGCATCTCAGAGCTTCATGCTCTTATGTGTCGAGAGCCCTACCTTATTTTCCATAAGGACAGAGTAGACCTCCAAACGAATCCAAATTTCCCTCCTAAGGTGGTGTCAGAGCTTATGCTTAATCAGTCGGTTCAGCTTCCGGTTTATCTTCTGGAGCATTCCAATAGGGGAGAAGTGCTCTTGCACACCCTTGATGTGCACCATGCACTGCGGTGTTTTTGGTCCAGAACAAAGGGTATCAGGAAATCGGATCAACTGTTTGTATCCTTCGCGGATAGGTCCTTGGGGCACCCGGTTACAAAACAAACACTCTCTCACGTTGGCTGGTAGATTGTATATCCTTCTGTTATCAGCAGACTAACAAGACCCTGCTGGGCTCAGTTAGGGCTCATTCCACTAGAGTGGTGCCTACCTCTTTCGCAGCCCTTAAGAGGGTGTCAACAGCTGACATTGGAGTAGGTATAGCGCAGTGGTCTAAGGCTCTGAGCTGCAAATCTGGTGTCATCCAGCAGACCAGACCTGGGTTTGAATCCCACAGCTTCCACTTGCATACTGTGTGACCCTGAGCAAGTCACTTAACCTCCTTGTGCTCCCAGGTCGCTCCTGTAAAAAAGCTTTCAGCTTAGTGTGCTATACCTGGTTAAACAACTAAATAAAATAAAAATAAATAAATTTGTGCTGCCGTCACCTGGCATTCTCTTCACACCTTCATCAGACATTACAGTCTGGATATTGTTTTCAGACGTCACACAGGTTTTGGCCTGACGGTCCTCCAGGGCCTTATTTCCTGAGAGGTCTTGTCTCCTGAGGGTTTCCCGCCTCTCCTTTCCTTCCCATTCATGGTTGTCTTAAGTTTAAACCTTGAATGTGGTATGTATTTGTTGACTTCCCTTCCCAGGGGTTGTCATAAGTTTATACCTCTGGGAGATGTTTCTGATTTTTCCTTCCCCCACCCTTTCCCAGCGGTTGTCCTCAGTTTATACTGCTTGGGAATCAGTCCTACATATGTGTTCCCTGCTGCAAGAGCTTCCTCTCAAAGTAAGATAATAGTTACGCAAGAACTTACCGTAACAGTAGATCTTCGAGAGAAGCTCTTGCAGCAGGTATGATTTCCCTTCCTCCTTCTCCCGGGATTGAGTCTTTCTGCTCTTGGTCAAGTTCAGCTCCCTTTGCGAGCCTAGCCTTTTTTGTTGTTTTTTCTGTGGAATGTTTTTTCCTCCACACGGTTGTTATTTGGTCTGTCTTTGGCGTGCAAGAACTGGAGCACATGGGGACCGCCTACACCCTTTATACTACATGACATCGAGGGCAGGGCCGACATTGGGTAGTGGTCCCACATCAGTACTGCTAAGAGAAAAATACCGAGATATGCCACCAGATGGCGCCATTCCTACATATGTGTTACCTGCTACAAGAGCTTCTCTCGAAGATCTACTGTTAAGGTAAGTTCTTACGTAATTGTGCTTTCCTGTTCCTGTGTTTGTTTTACTGTTCAGTCTGTTTGGTCAGCTTAGAATGGTTCTTTCTAGTTTTGAAATATTCTGCTTTCTGTTTGTGGGATTTTGATGGTTCAGTGCCTTGGTTACTATTTTATCTGTCCTGCTCCCTTTTCCTTTGCCAGTCCTACACATATTATGCCCCCATCCAGAGAGTCTAGAAGCTACTATTACTTGGCTGTCCTTTGGAGCTGAAGGTGCCCCAAAGACTAAAAGTTTATTCAGTGAATGATAAGGTTCTGACTAATGCCATTAAGAGGTCTTGGGTCCTTTCAGCTATTAAAAAGGACTGCACGGTGATGGCTGCCTGACTTTAAAGCTGTTACCCACCACAATAATCTACTGCAATCCATGCACTAATGACTATCAAACTGTCCCAAAATAGGACTGTCACAGACTACCTGATGGCTACTAGGTAGCGTTTGAAGGAATCTTCAGCCAAACTACACTCAGCGGCTGAAAGTCCTTGGGAGTATGGCAACCATTCTTCCTCTTGAGCACCGCCCATATCCCCCCACCAGAGTGATCTTACGCGGAGAGGAAAACCACATAACATCATCAGAAATGCTGCCAGTAAGTGCAGCCCTGCTTTAACTTGAATCCACGGTTGGTGACGGTTAAAGGGATCTCTTGTATCCTAGAAAAACGCATTACTGTGGCCGAAACCTGCCTTACTGAGTACTGCGCCACCATTGATGTACAGACCAATGCAATACTTAATCGCCATGGCAGAAGTTTAGAGTTTGAACGCAAACCAGATCTCGAAACCTGACATAATTGGAACAACATCCATATCCACTGGGTCCCCAAAAAAAAACAGACTCAGGGAACACAGTCTCTTTCATTAAAGGCCTGCTTTGGGAGGTACTGGGCCTGGATCCCATCTATCAGTTAAACATAATCAGGGCCCACAGATCATTGGCGGCTCCCCCAACTAGTTCTGCTGCTCGCCACCACTCATTTATCCTGACTTATTTGGACTATCGGTTGAAAATGGAAATATTACAGAAAGCCTGGTAAAAAAAAAAAAGTCTTTGGTGCTGTGGTGATGTATGGTTTGTTCTTTGAACATGACTTTGCCCAGCAAATAGTGATGAAATGCCGTAAAGTACTCACAGTTCTGAAGGAGTTTAAAAACAAAGTACTTCGAGCCTGGCTAGAATATCATGCTAAAATCCATATTTCTTCGGACTCAGGCTCCAGACTTTATGAGAACCTTCAGGCAGGGGCCTCCTTCCTATTGAGGCATGGCATTCAGGTAAAAGATGTCTCCGAGCACCCCGGCCTAACAGAAACAGTGAATCGTGCTTGGCAACAAGTGAGATCCTCGGCCTCCAGTAGACTGACTTTTTCACCCACTGCCTGAGCACAACTGAAGGCAGCATCCACCTCATCTAATCAGCCAGATCCTGAGCCCTCTTCTCAGCCCGTAACCTGAACTACTCCAAAAGACTTGGGCCTATTCTCGATCAGAACACTGTATGGTATTGTTTTATAGTCCTACACATTTTTTCCATTACCTCACAGACAGTAATACTTGGCTCTCTTACAAGCCAGCTTCATTGTTCTTGTTGGGACACTTCTTAACGACTTTGGTAATTCATTGCACAGTTTAATAGATTTGAAATTGAAACATAGCACACGTTAGTTTTTTCTGGTGGGGGGGAGCCTCAATAAGGGGTCATGTAACAGGGAGGTTCAATAGTCTGTAATGTAAAGAACTACACGGTTCAGGTTGATGGGGGTACTGGGGAATTTCTCTTCATTTGGGAATCTTTTTGATCAGATTGAAACTTTGAATATGGGAGATTCCCTTCCCACTTGGGTCGATCCCTAGGACATGGTGTCAGCTCATAGAAAGGCTACCCAGTTACTCATTGACTTTTTCTGTGGGTTAGGGGGCACCTGAGTCTAGCTGACTGTGCTAAGATTTTAGATTCCGTATTGACATTTCTCAAGGGTCATTTTGGCTTGTCACATTGTAATTGGTTATGATGGAGATGGGGAGGGGGGTGCGGCCGCTAGTCCCCAATCGGTGTCCTGCAGTTATAGCCCATGTTGCAGATCAGCTACGACGGATAGGCATAGCCTTTATTTGCACTTTATGTTAAATGCACTAGCCCAGCCCTAGATGCTCCGCGAGACAATCGGAGGATGGTCTGGTTGGAGGGAAGTGCTATAGCATCAGCCTGACTACATGTTTGTCTCCAACTTTTCGAAGCTTAGCAATGCTTGGGCCTGTACAGTCAAGCCATGTGACTCTGTGGGGGGGGGGGGCGCTCTGAGCTCCCTCAGCCTACCTCCACTAACAAACTAACTATTAACAATGTTTCTAGGCCTGCGAGTTTTTACTGGGACTCGTGGGGGCTTGCCTCAGACCTTAGCAGACTAAAAATATATGTCATTCCAACATGGGTTAGAGCCAATATGTCAAGACCCACTGGGGACCGCACAAAATAATAGCTTGTCTGGTTCTTATACAACAGCGAAGGGATCTGCTGCCTGGTCCACAACTCTTTGGGCTGTGAGTTCATACCCTGTAACTTTTAATTGATTCTCCTATTACACTTACACCAGTTATTAAAAAAAAAAAAAGCTTTATCCCTATGCCCTTTCCAGGGCTGGGGGAAGATACCTTGTACCTCAGCGTGATTTAAGGCAGCCCCCTTCTACACTGATGCTTTTTTCTTTACTCTGGAGTGGTGGGAGGGCAGGGTGATGCTTTGTAAACCACCTCCCCTCCATCCTACAGGCTCTCCCCTCTTATCTTTGAGGATGTACGGGCCAACCGGCTGCACACTGTGGTGACCTTTTTTCATACTTTTAGCCCAGCTGCACAGGGCTTATTTGGCACAGCCCTTACCACTACCATACACGTCCTTGTTACTGGTACCTCTGGCCACTCTGAAGTCATACTGGGGATGTATCTTCATTTGCTTAATTGGGAATGTGTACATTATGTTGCAGTGTCTCAACTGTTGATTTTTATCTTGCTGCTTGTTGTAGATTTTCCATGTTATGTCAAGGTGAACAAAGTGGTTGGGGTGACATGTGACAAAATTGGGTCTCACCAGGACAGGATTTGATTGTCCAAGGGACCCCCAGAAAAGATTCATAAATCCATTGTAATACTATGCAGCCTCATAACAATGTCCAGGGAGCTAGTAACCCGGTGAAGCGATCCCGGATTTTACAAGATTTAAATAATGGAAAAGTATCCATTGTTTTTATTCAGGAGATGCAGCTGACACATCAGGACCACTTAAAGCTGCGAAGAAGCTAGGTAGGAGAGGTCTGTGCTTCCTCTTACAAAGCCCATCCAAACAAACTGGGTGTGGTTCTCCTTATTTGTAAAGACCTCCCCCTGCAGGTTCATAAGATAAAGACTGATGAGGAAGGGAGGTTTATACTGTTAGACTGCACCTATAGGGACACAGATTGTACACTGTTAAATATCTACATGTCCAACGAACTGCTAGCCAGATTTCATTTTCTGAAAAGTTTGCCTACAGAGTCTCCCAACCTGACCGGCTTTATATTATTGGGGGGGTTGGGGACTTCAGTTCCATAATCTCAGGAACACTTGACCGCAGAAGTCGGGGTACACCCGTAGTTTCCAACTCTGACAAACTCCTTGCCCACCTAGCTCAGGAGCTAGCACTTACAGATGCCTAGTGCTACTTTCATCCCAACAAGAGGTACATGCTACTCAGCCTGTCATAATACCTATTCCAGAATTGATCATTTTCTTATCTTGTCAGGATGGGCTCATGCTTTAACAGCTAGTGATATAAAAAACTTTACTGTTTCTAATCATGCCTCATTAATACTTGGTCCCAGTTCTAAGAAATACCTGGTGGAGATTGAACGTAGGTCTACTTAATGACTCTGGTTATATGGAACATATACAGCAGGTCACGTAAAACTATTTCCGAGATCACCAGACTACTGATAGCCCACTGAGTATGGTATGGGACTGTCTGAAAGCAGTTGCTCAGGTGTTCGGGGTACTATTAAATATGCCTCTAGGCTGAAACAAGAAAGGGCCTGACTTTGTCTAGACCTGTAGAGATAGATTTTTGCTCTAGAGGTGGAATATCAGATCACGCTCTTGGATGTTATAAAACAACAATTTAAAGACAAGAAAACTGCCTTAGAAAAAACATTAACCAATGCCATAGAGAAATCCTTACGTTTTATTAGATAACGATATTATGAACATGGGAACAGAGCAGGCCAGCTCTTAGCATTGCAGTTGCATAAACAGACAGATTAAACATGCTAAGAGCTCAGGGGGTACGTCCCTAGACCCTCACATTGTTTTACAAGAATTTGTGAAATTTTATCAATCTTTATATTTAGGAGGGGTCTCCAGACCCTGCCCCCTCCTTTCGGAATGTAATTCATCCTTAACTCTCCCAAGATGCTCAAAGAGAATTAGATGCACCCATCTTGTCAGCGGAGATTAGCTCCCACATTAAAGGGCTGCATAATATGAAATCCCCTGCCATAAGTGGTACAAACAGTATGCCCCAACTTTGATTCTGGAGCTACAACGGACATTTAACGATCTTTTGAAGGAAGGAGAGTGCGTCCACCCCACTCCCATCGTGACAGGCACAAATTACAGTTTTGCATAAATCTGGTAAAGAGCCTTTAGAATGTGGCTCATGCAAGCCTATATCTTTACTCTGCACTGATCTGACAATCCTCACAGGGACTTCGGCCAATAGACTTCAAAAACATATTTCTTCCCCAATACATCTTGATCAAACTGAATTTATTAGGAGGAGGTACGTGATGGCTGCCTGAGCAGACACAACTTCTACAACTCCTGCTCCTGCACCCAAATAAAACCTAATATCTCTACCAATCTGCAATTTTGGGCAGCAATCCTGGCATGCCCTCTGCTACTGAGAAAAGCTAGAACTTCTTTGGCTAAAAGATTCGGCATTATGGAGGCAGAAATGCGAGACGCCTTACCTCGCCACACCGAAGCGCCGACCAGGGACAAGAATGCGAAGCACTCCAAGGCGCTCCCATTTGGGACTCCAGCCAACTCAACCCCCCAGGCCACCCTCACCGAGAAGTTTTTGGAGGGCCTGTCTCCTTTGAAAATCACTTTGGATGCCCTTGCGAACGATATTCATAACATCAACTCCTCACTGGAAGTCCTAACTCAGCACACTGGAGATAATGAAGTGCGCAATTTTTCTTTTGATGACTGGAGGGCCAGAGCAGAACCTGAAATGGCACAACCGTGACAGAGGATTAAATCTATGGAGGGCAGGATGGAGGATTTAGAGGGGTGTTCTCATTGGAACAACCTGGTTATTCTGGGCTTACCAGAGAGCAAAGAGGGGCCCTCATCTATCTCATTTGTGCAGAAATTTTGCAGCAAAATCGTAGGCCTCTCTCCAAATGGCCCAGTATACATCGTGGAGCGAGCCCACAGATCACTTCGCCCTACTCCCCGGCCCCGCCCCCGGGTGCTCCTCCGGGACCTCTGATTTTTCGTTTATTAAACTTTCCAGACAAACAACATATTCTGGGGAAAACTCAAGACATTAATGAGCTACAATGGGAAGGCCGGAGGATTCGCATAGCCCATGACCTGCCGAAGTCTGTGAGGCAGAAAAGAACAGAACTGCATCCGACGGTAACCAAGCTGATAGCGGCTGGCATAAGGTATTGTATAAAATACCCGGCTACACTTTAAGTTCAACAGCATGATACCTGGCACAACTTTGAATCAGCAGAGCAAGTTACCACTATGCTGAGATCTTTCTACCCTGATTTGTTTTACTGATTGTAGTGGAAGTCTCTGGTTTCTGGTTTGCTGCTTAAAAGTATTAAACAGTGAGTGTGTATTTTCACAGCACACAGTTTTCATTGGATGCTATTCCCTGGACCTGCACTTTGGTTCAGCAAGAAGATGGAACTGTTTTTTTTTTATTTTATTTTGTATGAAGTGAAGTTTCAAGAATTGTCAGCTTATTTATAAAGGTTTATATGGTGGTCCCATAGCCCTGCACTCAGTTCTTTTTTTCATCCCTCTCCTAACCCCACCTACTGGAATTCTGGCAACATAACCTTCTGCTGGGACCCAATGTTGTTATGCAGGCTAACCTGGAAACAAGATTCCGCTACTCAGACCATTGACTAGCTAACTAAGATGTTCTCCTTTCGATTCATATTAAGTTAAATGCTCAAAACTGTGAGACTTTATTTTGGGGGTTTTCAATGTACCTTCAGTTAAGAAGGGTTTGGTAAAAGTCTAAAATGGTGATACTAATGAGGACGTGTACCAAGCTTAGCCTCATGTGAACCCCAGACACCTTCTGTTGGACCTTGTGATTATTATTTGTGAATAAGGAATACATGCAGTTGTTTTTGTTTAGGTGCTAAGGGGACGCACCCACAATATAGTGACAGTTCTAGTGTATTTAATATTGCAAATTCCTTGTGTTAATACGGTTGGTAGAGTAAGAATCACTATGTTTACTTCTCGGGTGGGGGGGGAGTTGCAGCTGTTTGGGGAGGAAGTAAACCACCATGGCCTGAGAGGATTCGGAGGGTCAGTCGTATGGACTGGGTATAGGGAGGTTTTCTTGCTCTCTGGGGGTAAATGTGTTTGGGATTATTTTTGAGGGATTACCAGGTTTCTTGAGTAGTTTGGGTGGGACTATGTTTGGGGTTCTTCATCAGGTACTATTAGGGAATTGGTCTCAATCACTTCAGCGCACAAGGCTATCTTGCACTCTAAGTTATCTAGATCTCCCATGTTTGGTGTGGGGTGGGGGAGGGAGGGATACTGGGTCTGGCCACAAGTACGAAGCACCTGCTAGACAGGGCCTGCTTACTATATTTTTGCTATATGTTATTCTATGAGATCTGTAACGTGGAATGTTAAAAGAGCTCACTCTAGGGGAAAGAAGTACCAGATACTAAAACACCTGCAACTACTCCATTGCCAAATCACTTTTCTCCAGGAGACTCATCTCCTAGCTATGGAGAATATGCTTTTCCACAGACCGATGGTTGGGCAGGTTTTTGCCGCTGAAGACTACTAATCAGGGAGGGGTAGCAATATTGTTCTTTAAGGGCACTAACTTCCAAATAATACTAAGCATTGGGGACCCTAAGGGTAGATACCTACTTTTGCATGGCATAATGTACCATTCTGAGATCCTTATGGGGAGCATATATTGCCCTAATACACCATCACCACAGAATTCTTCTCTGACCTGATTAACCTGTTGTCTCCTTATGATCACCTTCCTATCATCCTGACTGGGGATTGGCATGTAACTCTCACATCTGATATTGATAGGTCAGGCCATCACCCCAAAAGTCTCTCCCCTACCCAACATGCACTACATGAGTTACTGGAAATGTGAGGGCTATGTGATCCATGGAGAGTGCTTCACCCTTCGGATTGACTAAATACTTTCTACTCCCCTGTACATAAATTTTCCTCCCATCTGGATTATTTCCTGATCAGTGCAATTTTTTTGCCTGGTGTAGCAGATGGGGAAATTACCCCTCGAGTCCTCTCGGACCATTTTCCAGTGTGGCTGGAGAGTAATCTTCTCCCGAATTTTAAAAGTGACAAAATCTGGAAACTGATTACCCAGTTATTAAAAGATCCTCAGGTCCTATCTGGCATTTAATCCCTTATTGGCCACTTTTTGGAACATAATGTGGGCTCTATCCTGGACTTGGACAAAATATGGTGTTCCCTAAAATGTGTGCTGCGTGGGGAATTCATTCGAATAGCATCCATTAAGAAAAAGAAATATGAAGCCTATCTGCACACTTTGTTGGAACAGATTAAAACTCTAGAATGTAGTCCAACATTGGACTCATCAGAAGAAGACCAGGTTACTTTAACTGGTCTAAGACACCAGCATGCAGAATGTATGAGAGAGCGAGCAGAATATGCCCTTTTAAAAACCCATTTGACGTATATCGACCAGGGAGACAAAGCTGGGCATTTACTGACATTACGTCTTAAGACAACAAGAAGCCTTTAGCCTGGTTCATGTGATTTCTTCCCAGGTTGATGGAACCTTCAATATATCCCCTAAAGAAATTGCCTAAGAATTCAATCACTTCTATTGTGAATTATACAGCCCCCAAATAATCCTCCCTCATTGGAGGGAACACAGGATTACCTGAGCTCAATCCCACTTCCTGTATTATCTCCTACACAGCAAGCCTTCCTTGCACGTCCCATCTCTACTCAAGAAATGCTTACTGCTATTCAGTCTCTCCCTTCAGATAAAGCCCCAGGGCCAGATAGATTTCCCTCTAATTTTAAAAAGCTCTGGCAAAAGAATTAGTCCCTATTCTCCATCAGCTCTTTTCCTTTCTTTGTAATAGTGGTCTTTCGGATTTCTCCTTGATAGAAGCCCTAATAATAGTGCTGCCCAAACCCAATAAACCCAAAGATAAAGTTACTAACTACCGTCCCATTCCCCTTATGAATTATGACATGAAGCAATTTGCAAAAATTCTCTCTACCAGAATCATGCAAGTCTGGGAGAGGCTGATTGGGCCTGAGCAAGTGGGCTTCATGCAGGGCAGGTCCTCGACGGATCACTTAAGGAAACTGGCCCACATCTTTTCTGCATCCAGGGAAGCTGAGCAACCAATAGCACTGGTCTCCTTGGATACAGAAAAGACATTTGATAGGGTGCAATGTACCTTTCTGTTCTCTGTGCAGGAACAATTTGGTTTCCCTTCAGCTTTTGTACAATGGATACGAGTACTTCATTCCAGACCTCAAACTAAAGTGTACTGTTGTAATGGAGTACTATCGAATGGTTTCTCCCTTTACTCAGGAACTCATCAGAGTTGTCCCCCCCCCCCCCGCCATTCAGTCTCCACTTAGAGCCTTTAATTTATTTGCTCAAAACTTCCCCTGTGATTCAGGTGTCCATATACTGTAGGGTCCCTAGATCTTAGGTTTTCCACATATGCGGATGACATATTGTTACATCTGTCACACCCTGTCACTTCCATACCTGAAGCCCTGTGTATTATCTCTGTGTTTGGTAAATTTTCCAACTACAAACGCAACCTTGATAATACTACTATAATGCCTCTGAACCCCAGGGTGTTCCCCTCTGACTATGTTCAGCTGGGTATGACGTGTACATCCAAACTGACATATCTAGGCATTATTCTAGCCCAGAAACATTCCCTATTTAAAGTACTAAACCTAGACAAGATGTTGGAAGCCATCAAACAAGACCTTCAAAGATGGTGCTCTCTCCCTTTTTCCTTGCAAGCCCGTATCAGTATTATCAAAATTAATGTACTCCCCGATATTTTTTAACCCCTTAATATGCTAAATTTATCCCTCCCAGCTACTTGGTTTAAGAAACTTCACTCTTGTTATTTCCCGCTTTTTATGGAAAGGTAAAACTCCCCGTAGAGCCTATATGAGACTGGGTGCACCAAAACATCTTGGGGGTAGCTTGCCTAACTTTTATAGATATTACCTGGCTAGCCATCTCTCTGAATATGCAAGATGGACTAAACCTCCTGACCTGCAAGGGGCAGCCAAATATGTAGCAGTGTGACTACAGATAGAAAGACATCTAATTGCAGATGCTGGTACTTCCTCTGATAGTCTCTTCTTTAGCTCCGCCAATAACTTACCATCTCAACTTAAAACTACGGTTATATACAACTCACTAAAAAATCCATGCTCAATTATGTAGGTAGGTCCATGCGATATAATAACTTGAAGGACATTTCTCAACCACTTTGTTGTAATGCGAATCCTAAATTGGGAGGAAGTGTATTATCCCACCTGAGATTTCCCATATTATCTGGTTAGCTAGTCTATGACCTCCTGGTGGATGGACAGATTCCCAGTAGCCAGGATCATTTAACCTATCTTAACTTCCCTACCACACAAAATGTTAAAATATACCTACTCCGGCATATGCTAATTAGCTGATTTGGTACAGCAGCATGGAATACTGACCATAGTAATTTTCTCTCTCTAATCCAATCCCACTCCTGGCAACCCCATTCAGTGTCACAATTAGTATCCCATTTATTTCCCCGATTATTTCCCATGGTCACGGGCCATTCTCACTATTAGGTGTCTTCCCATCCTAACTTGACAACACGTTGGGACCATATATGGATGGACGTATATCGATACTTGTCCAATGACAATTATGCCTCACTCAATTCGACAAATTATATAATATTTATTTTACCCCTGTCCACTTGTGAACTCCCCTCTTCTACATGTTCCAGGTGCAATATGGCAGAAGGATCTCTGCTGCATATTATGTGAGAATGCCCCCAAATTGCTCCTACATGGGAAAAGATTAAATCAAGTTTAGACCCCTTACTTGGCCTAGGAGAATGTTTTTCCCCCCTGAAATTTGGTAAATGATGTCTCCGAGGTCTCAGTAAAGGAAAATAAATATTTTGTATCGTTAATATCTATATCTGTGAAGCACATAGTCTTGCGCCACTGGCTCGACCAAGATGAGATTACCTACCCTGAATGGTTTAACAACATTTTGTATAACCTACGGATTGAAAAAATGATAGCAAGTACACAAAATCGTAGGCCAGCTTACAGCAAGAAATGGGGTAAGCTAGAGACCCTTTTCTCTGTGCACTCCTCCCCTTAGAAGAACTACTAAGATGGTTACAGGGGTGTGAGTTCCACATGTATACCACTTTGGGAGCTTAATAATTAATTTATAGTCTATATACCTTTACGCCCTGTATTAATCTAATGCATTCAGATGTCTACTGTACTACTGTTAGTATCTCCTGGGTGGAGGGGGGATAATGTATGTATGTAATGTATGTTGTCTGTTTTTATTTTCTTTTATTCATATGTCTGTGTAACATGTATTGTTTTGGAAACTTAAATAAAATGCACTAAATAAAAAAAAAAAACCTGAATTTATTAAAGGCTGATTTATTCAAAACAATATCAGTTATTGAATATATTTTCTTCCCAGAATAATCAACTCCTAGCTACAGCTTGCCATCTCCGTGGATGCAGAGAAGGCTTTACACAGGGTTATGGCTCTTTCTCAATTTTACTCTGCACTTCTTTCAATTCGGTCCGAATTTTTTACATGTCATCCAGATGCTATGCACAAACCCAGAAGTGACGGTTAAAGTTAATGTCTGTAGATCAGATAGATTTCCTTTGGGAAGAGGTATGCATCAGGGTTGTCCCTATCCCCCTCTCCCCCTTCTATTCACTTTGAGTCTCAAGCCTCTGGCAATTGTGGTCCGACAGTATCCCACAATTAAGGGAATTAAGGTGGGTCAGGAAGAACGTAGTCTCACTCTATATCGATGATAGTATCTTTTTTCTTTCTGACACAGATGTCTATATTCCTCCCTATCCTCTAACAGAATTCGGTACCCTCTCCAGATATAAATTAAATTGTGCCAAATCTGAACTTATTCATCTAAGTGGCTCTTGTACAGCAGACTACAAAAAAGTCTCCCATTCTCTTGAACACCTAACAACCAAATCCAGTCCTTAGGTGTGCAGTTTACACCAAAGCTTTCCCACCTGTTTAAGATCAGTTACCTACTTCTGTATAAATCTCTGCAGGCAGACATAGCTAGATGGAAACTTTCGCCACTTTCCCTACTAGGATGCATAAATACGTTTAAAATAAATCTTTTACCACATTATCTGTTTCTGTTCTAAACATTGCCAGTCCCATTTCCAACAGCACATTGGACCTTACTATTAGATTATATTGCTAAATTCATATGGGGGTGCCACCGCCCAGGGAGGCCTGGCCATGCCAGATCTGAAGGTTTATTATTTGGCCACTCAGACTTTTTCATTAGTCACATGGGTAAATCAAAGAATAGATTCATGTTGGTACTCCATGGAATATGAAAATGGCACTGGATTTCATCTGTTGGCCTTATTATCAATTCCTGTAGCTTTGGCACTGCTTAAAAAAGTCCATAACCCCTGGATCAAACAGTCACTGCATATTCTCTTAAAACTGCGCTGATCCACTTGGACCCCTAATATGATTGGCCCCATCTCTCTAATTAGGCACACAGTACAATTTGCACCCCCCCACATGAAGATTAGGGTTATCGCCTGTGGACACAGAACAGCCTTATCCAATTTATACACTGTATTCAGGGGGCCACTGTAAAAACCTTTGAGGATTTAGTGCAACAATTAAATTTACCATGGATGAAACTGAATGTGATTTGACTCTGTGTATACGCTCAGTATTTGGTGACTTTGTGTATACATAGAGCTGGATTGTCAAAGGGTGACACAGGGCTTGTGTTAAGCCCTGTATCAGACCCTTTTGTTGTCACCAATACACCAACACTTTTGCCGCAAACTGTGCCCTATTTTAGTAGGTCGGGAGCAGTTACGACACTTTACCTAATTTACAGCTGCATGTGCCAAATATTTGGCGTAGGCCCCGTAGAATGGATACCCAGGATTGCTGCAAGCTAGGTCAGAAAAAGTTGGTTTAACCTGCATCAACTGGTGCACGGGATCAAAAATCCTGCTCGCTGGCCAGGAGAATGTTGCCAGACCCGTGCACCGTATGTTTGGCGAACCTGGGGCTTGCGACATTCTCAGCCCTTAGAAAATCCAGCCCACAGACCTTGTACATGTGGTGGAATGTTGACTATATATTTAATGACTTTGTACATCTCTACTACAGGAATTGTTTGTATACTATTTCCTTGAATTTTCCTGTTTCCCCCACCCCACCTCCACCCCAGCTCGCAACTGGAAACAAGCCAGTATGAACTCTGTTTGCTTACCTGGTAAAATATGTTACAAATAAAAAAAAAAATCTAGCTAGCTATATTCTTAATGCATAGTTATATGTTTATTTCTTGTACCTTTTTTTATCTAAGTCGTTCCTGTAAAAGGTCTCTTAGGTCAGGATTGATGTATATTGACTCAACAGATGGGGGATACTTGTGCTATACCTGGCCTGCAGATAAAATGAGTAACATAATTTCTAAGGGCATGGCTACAGTTCACTATTCACATCCTGGCAGTTCCACTGGAACAGTCTGATTTGTCAAATGTCTTCAAGCTAGGCTTCTCCCACCACCGGGGCAGTATATCCTCTGATTCCACCCCATGATGTCAGATATTTTTTCTCTGGAAGGGACAGTCTCCTACTTCACAGCTCTGCAGTGTTTCAAGTTTACTAGAGAGCACTTTGGCAAGAACATACTCCTTCAAACTATGATATTCCTTGTATGTCATTCTTTCACTCATTCCAGTTCTGCTTCATTGAAATTTGATATCAGCATGGAAGAGGGGGAAGCTTTCACATGGTTTTAAATTCTATATGGCCTGTCAACAGAAAATGTTGAAGACTGACCCCCACAAGTCCTGCCTCTACTACTTGGGTGTGCAGCACAATATGGAGAGCTGTGGTCTTGGTCAGGCTATGCTTCCAGCATCACAGGAAGATTGGGCAACCTGACTTCTCCTCGGTCCACCAGCGGATTGGGATCCTAAAGATCAGCTGAAAAATTGCTTGGGCGGCTGCAGGGTCCACTACTCAACTTGCAGCTTTTGAGGAGGAGGTGGTGGCTGCTGTGGTGAGTACCTCAATGGCCTTGGTGTTATTTCCGGTTGGGGCCAGTGTTAGAGGGTCCTTTGCAGAAGGATTAAGTGAGATTTGTTGAACCCTCAGACCTATGGGGAGAGCCCTTCTGACTGGGTCAAGAAACACAAGCGTCACAAGCGCAGGTCGTGGGATCAGGAAAAATCATGATCATCACACTCCCTCGACTTTGTCCGAGCATTCGGTCGACAGCTCCTTGCAGCCCCTGTTGGGCTTGTTGTCCTTGACACTGGTCGAGCTGGCTGTCGAGATTTTTCTTGATCCTGTCAACCAGTTGTTGGAGGAAATCAACAAGGAATTACTCTCCCAGACACCACTACTCTGGGTCCTCACCATGGAGGATGTGGCCTGGTTGGTGTCCCCAACCAAATCCACATGGGTTCAGCCTCCACCAGCAGTTGTGCCTCCGAAGCCGATGTTGTTAAACATGGGTCAGCATGTGGTCTGCCACAACCCTCTGGAGGCTTCTCGATGTCATCCCTAGGGTTGAAGATCCAAGGCTCTCAGTCCATTCAACCCAAAGGCACTGTCATTGATGCTTCTCAGCATCCTCTGGTGAGGAGGGGCACCCCCGGAGAATGCGGAGGTGCTATGAGGAGCACTTCTGGCAGAAGTAGACCATTGCGAAGTGGGGTAGAGCTCTACCCTGCAGACCTTTGGTCACCTGGCAGCTGCCAGTCATGCCCTCACTGGTGCATCCTCAACAGATGTCCCCAGCATCTGCTTCTTAACCATGCAGATAGAACTGCGTACACCGCAGCCCTTGGGGAGCCCTGACTGAGGACTCCTATGTGACAGCCTGATTGCCAGGCTCAATTTCGGTGGGGATCACCCAGTCTGAAGACACTAGGGTGGTCCATGGTGGCAAAGAGTTGAGGACCATTTTGGAGGAGTCCTCACATAACCCAGACGAGTCATCCATGTTATCCTCGAGGACCCACCATGCTAAGGTCTCCTCTACCTTATGTCGGGGTGCATGAATGTGCTCTTGGAGCCAGTTCAGAAGAGGGCTAAGTATCCCTTCCCTAACATCTTGGACAGGGATGAATCCCTGGAGATTGCCTTTCCTGTGGCTGAGGCCATTTTGGGACCAGCCCTGGAGCTTTGGCAACATTCAGCATCCTGCCTGGCACCCTGCATCCATATGGTCCACAAGTATGCTGTCCCTACAAGGTCCATTTTTGTGTTCTTGGACTACCCTTTGGCCGAAGGGTTGTTCTCTGAGGCAACCTTCCAGATATCGGGTGGCCAAGGGAATATGGATAGCCCCCTGACAAAAGTCTAAGAAGCTTGACCACACAACCAAGAAGGTCTATGCCGCTTTTTCTCTTGGTCTCCGGCAGGTGAGTTACGCTGTTCTGAAAGCCAGCTTTGGTCACTCCCAGCTGAAGTACTGGATGAATTCCTTCCTCTCTCCCTGCTGATTATCGGTTGCCAGTGAAGTTGGTCAGGGACCAGGGTCTAGTGCTGGCTAAACATCAGCTCCAGAGGACTTTCAGCATTTACAGGGCTGAACAAGACCCTGACCCATTTGTTATGCAGCAGGAGTTAAACAAAAGGATCTGTTCTATCTTCTTTTCTGTCTCTTGCCTGTCAGGTTGCGCAACCAGGTGTTCTTGTGAGACCTAGGAATTGATCACTCTGATGGTCTTGTTATACTCCACCTCTTGCTATCTCTCTGCCTTCACTTGCTGTTGAAGTCTTTTCTTCCCCCTTTATATCTGTGGTTATGAAATATATGTGAATATTTACATGAAAATGGAATCCCTTGGTTTTGAAAATGTATATAGTTATATTGTTGAAATGACTGCAAAAAGCTATTTTGAAATTTAGGGTGTTAACCTAAGATGCAGTTTGAGCTCCTCCCAGGCTTGTTTGCAAACTATTTTGCAGGGCTATCAGCAGGAGGCCAGCTTGGGACACTGTTGTGTTTGCAAGTCTGCTCTGCAAAGAAACTGACAAAAACTGATACATTTTGTGAGCAACAGGATGTCACCTTAACGAGCTCGGGATGAAGAAGTTAATTACCAGGCAAAGACTTATTATAAAAGGAGCAGCAGTCTTTGCTAGGGAAAGACATATACGTGGAATTAGAGATATCCTCAGATGAAGGACTTTGTTTTCTCTGTTTGTGCTGCCTTTGTATATTGCGGTCCTAAACAATACTTTTTATTTTTGTTCAGTTGTTTTTGATAATAATAAAATGTTACTTGTGAATTTTATAACTGCTCCTAGTTTTCCTATGCTTCCTGACCTATGCCTCAGTGACAGATGGTGTGAGTGAGAAGTGGGATTTACTCTGTGCATACTCTAAGCCAGGAGTGTTGTGCATGGGTACTAGATCTGGCACCAGGGAAGCATAAAATAAAGGCATGGAGTCTGCAGCAGCAAGCCCAGGAGTGATTACCAGAAGAATGGCAGCCAAACTAGCAGAGACAGAAGTCCAAGCTGAGACTGTACAGCAAGCACAAGTGATGGAAAAAGAACAGGCATTGATAGAACCTGAAAGCCTGACTGCCTTTTTCAAATGGTGGGCTATACAACAAAAAGAGAAAGACACAGAGAAGAGAAGAGATGCAGCAACTTGGGAAGCAGAGAAGAGATGCAGCGACAGGAGCAGTGATTGCTGGATGCCTTGCAAGCTATCAAAGCTGGAGGATCTGGCACAGGTCCAACAGAACAACAAGACACCAACAACCTTAAAGACATTAAACTTGCAAAGTTGTGTCCCTCGGATGATACTGAAGCATACCTGACAACTTTTGAAAGGGTTGCCACAGCCTGCCAATGACCAAAACAGCAATGGGCAATGAGGTTGATACCTTACCTGACAGGTAAAGCCCAACTTGTCTACAGCAGTTTGGACACCGCACAGTCAGAAAACTATGACCTGGCGAAATCCTGAAAAGATATGACATCTCAAAGGAGACCTCCAGGCAAAGATTCCAGTCTCTGAAGTAAACTCAGTTGACAATCCTCGAGATGCCTTCACCCAACTCAGAGAACTTCTTAATCTTTCTTCAAGAAACAGCTCTTGCAGCAGGTTACACCATTAGGACTGAAGCCGGCAGGCGCCAGGGCCCCACGAAAATTTTCTAGCTAGCAGTATTCAGCGGAGACCGCCTCAGACATCGGTCCTGCCCCGACGTCAGGCGTAGTACATAAGGAGGCGGTCCCCCATAATCCCCAGTTCTTTTCCCGCTGTCAACTCGCCAGCATTGGCCTCTCGGTCTCCTTTCTAGCGCACGACTACTACAGAACTTTCGAATAACTTTTCTCTGCACAGCTAATGTCCTCTCCAACTCCATCTCTTGAGGGTCACCTTTCGAAGTGTGCCTGCGGCAAACAGATCCCCTTCAAGGATCCCCATTCGTCCTGTGTGCGTTGCCTAGGCCCGGACCACGACTCCAAGGCCTGCACCTTTTGCCAGGGTTTTAATAGCTGCACCAGGATCCGCTGTCAGAAGGCACTTCAGGCATATCTTCTTAAGGAAAAGCTTAAAAGAATGGACCAAGAACCTTCCTCCAGGGGAGAATCTTCATCCATATCCCACAAATACCAGGACAAGCACCGGGAGAAGGTGAGGTTTAAGTCCCCTACTCTGGCCTCGGACTCCCGCAGCTCCGGCTCCAGATCGGACCACTTTCCCTCCAGGGCTCGGTTGCAACCTCCCCGGTTAAGGTCAGGTCTTCAAGCGATTCTTCCTCGCTCCAGCCTCTTAAGACATCGAGGCCCTCGGCTTTATCCACCCATCGCCGGGACACCTACTCTAGGTTGGTCTCCCAACCGCCCAGAGGTCCTGATCCGGCGCCAAGAAAGACCAAGGACCTGACGTCCCTAAAACGGACGTCGGACCCAACGTTGGCTCACCACCCGACGTCGGCCAAACACTCCAAATTGGCTCGGCGCTCACAGGAGCCTACGACACCGGCTAGACACCCGTCTCCGGCCAGGCATTCGCCAGGTCGAGAAGACGTTGGCCAGGGGACCGACGTTGGCTACTCCGGAGTGGAAGACCGCACCCCCGTCGCCGGCAGATGCCGGTCGTAGGGATTCCACAGAGGAGGACACCCCACCGCCCGAAGACCAGGCGGGCGACATCAAGGATGCCGGCCTCCCATGGGAACCTTCCCCGGACCGGGAGATCCCCAGGGACCCGACACCCGTCCCCAGCGACAGACCACTGGCACCAGGCCTGTATTTGGGTATGAACATTGCAGAGGTGAAGGAGCTCTTACCTTTTGGTGGGACACCATCAAGAAGGATGTGGTCCCCGCCTGGCATCCTCCTACTACTCCTACTCCTCCTCCCCCTACCCCCTCACTGTCTATGCCTCCTCCTCCACGTAAGGGGCCAGTAGGATGACCACCATCCCCCAAGGAAAAAACTCCACCTTCTAGGGGCAGATCTACTGACAGGAGAAGGCCTCCCTCCAGATCCCCTTCAGGGTCACCCAGCCCCAAACGACCCAGATGACGTCGGTACACTCTGTCAGGAGGGGATTCAAGATTGGATACTTCGGAATACTCCAGATCTCCTTTTCCACTCAGCATCTCTTCTTCTGACCCACATGACCTCCCCGGGTTTCCACCGGATGATCCCTCTTTCGCCGAGATTATGAGGCACATCCAGGACAACGTGGTGGGATGCTGGGGACTTTGACCCTGAACGACAACACCTTGCCCGCTACCTTCGGCAAAAAGACCCGAAGCCTGTGGTAGTGCCACCCTTGGTGGATACCTTCGCGGACGTCACCAAGGCTTCGTGGAAATGTCCGCACTCCACTCCTGCCGTGCCGAATAAGGCTGACCGCCAGTACAAGGCTCCTAGAGAGGACCAGTACTTGGCGAAGCAACCTCTGGCAGATTCCCTGGTCATCACTGTTTCACATGACCGGTCTCAAAGACCTCAGCATATGAGCACTCGGCCACCGGACCAGGAATCCAAGCAACTGGATGCCCTGGGGAGGTGCATGTACGCGGCTGCTACTTGCGCCATCAGGTCTCTGAACTACCTTACTCATATGGTTCAGTTCCAGAATGCCCTGTGGGAACAGGGCCAGGACCTGGTTGAAAAGCTTCCCGATGACTATCAGAAAGCAGAGCTCCTAAACCTTCTCTGCACCGGGTCAGATGTGGGGACCCAAGTACTTAGAGCCGCATACGATTCTGCGGACTCTTCGGCCAGAGCTGCAGCTTCAGGTGTCTGTCTCCGGAGACACTCCTGGCTCCGTGTCTCCGGCTTTACCCCGGACGTACAGAAAAATATTCTAGACATCCCATATAATGGCGAGGTGCTTTTTGGTGAATCCTCGGAGAAGGTCATCACCAAGCTCCAAGACGCAGGGAAGGCAGTCCGATCAGTACAGGCCATGTACAGATCTAGGGCCTAATTCCTTTCGTAGGAACCAGAGCCATTTTCGTGGTCGGCTACAAAGGCAGCAGCAACGTTCCAGCCAGCAGCAGAGGGGCACTTTCTCGCGCAAGGCCCAGGACAAATCGTCCCAAGACAGAGGCCAACATTACTCAAAGTCCGCCCAGCCCGCGGGGACAGATGCTGCCATAGCATGACTCCTTCCCGGCCCCTGCCCCTCCTCTGGATCAACGGGCAAAGAAAGTCAGGGGTCGCATCGCTCGCCACTTTTCAGGGTGGCAATCGATCACCACCGACAGGTGGGTTCTACAGTTGGTCAAGAAAGGCCATTGCATAGAGTTTCTAGACAACCCACCTACAAGACCTCCCCCTGCTTTCCCGTTATTTGGGTCAGCATGCCCTGCTCATACAGCAGGAGGTGCTCACACTTCTGGAAAAAGAAGCTATAGAGCACGTACCAGGGAACCAGAGAGGACTCTGATATTATTCTCACTTCTTCCTGGTTCCAAAGAAAACAGGGGACCTCCGTCCAATACTGGACCTCAGCGACCTCAACGTTTCGGTTGCGTACAAGCGCTTCCGCATGGTGACCCTCCCGGGTCTGATTCCCATGCTGAAGCAGGGCGCATTTCTAGCGTCCCTGGACATGCAGGCCGCCTATCTGCATATTCCTATCACTCAGGCGCACAGGAGGTTCTGCGCTTCGAGTTTCAGGGCCGCCGTTATCAGTTCCGAGCTCTTTCTTCGGGCTGTCATCGGCACCTCGGGTCTTCATGAAGTGCATGGCAGTTGTAGCCGTGTCTCTGAGGAGAGAGGGCCACTACCTGGACAATTGGCTTTTCATGGCGTCCTCACGGGAGGTCCTGTTGTCTGCCATTCACTGCATTCAGTCTCTGTTCGAGACGTTGGGCATTCTCATCAGTTACGAGAAGTCACGCCTGGTTCCGTCCCAGATGCTGCAGTTCATAAGAGCAGTTCTGGACACTGTCCAAGGGAAAGCTTTCCTCCCCCTGGACAGAGCGGAACACATCAGATCCCACATCAGGGACTTGTCGGCGAAGAAGACCATCCCAGCCAGACTGGTCCTTTGCCTGCTCGGACACATGGCTGCGGCCATTGCAACAGTCCCGCTAGCCCATCTCCACATGCGGGTAACCCAGTGGATGTTACGGGTACAATGGGACCAAAAGCAAGACCATCTGCAGCGTCCAGTCCGAATCATGAGGACCGTAATTCGAGATTGGCAATGGTGGCTACATTCAGGGAACCTCTTGGGAACCTCTTGGCAGGAGTCCCCTTCATAGTGCTGTCCCCGACTGTGACACTCTCCACAGACGCCTCAGGGCTCGGTTGGGGAGCACACCTCGACGGTGTCCGGTCTCAGGGCCTGTGAACAGCCCAGAAGTCTCAACTCCACATAAATATACTGGAAATGAGGGCAGTTCTTTACGCCCTGCAGGCCTTCCAGTCGGAGATTCCACCGGGTACACTTCTGTTACAAACAAACAATTCCGCGGTGATGTATTACATCAACAAACAAGGAGGCACCCACTCCTACCCACTTTGTGGAGAGGCCATGAGAGCATGGGATTGGGTCTTGCAACATGGCGCAAACCTTATTGCAGTTCATGTTCTGGGAGTGGACAGCGTCATCGCAGACAGCCTGAGCCGCTCTCAGGTCAGGGTCCACGAATGGGAACTACTCCAGGAGGTGGCAGACGATCTGTTTTGCAGATGGGTTACTCCAGAGATAGACCTCTTCGCGTCCCCATACAATGCAGAACTGCCCAATTTTTGCTCGCTAGATCCAGAGCCTAGTGTTTTCTAGTGAGACACGTTGTCCCTCTCCGGGGCGGGCAGATTCCTCTATGCCTTTCCTCCTTTTCCGTTGATCCAGAGAGTTGTTCTAAAACTCCACAGGGAGCAAGCAACGCTCATACTGATCGCGCCCTTTTGGCCCAGACAGATCTGGTTCCCTCTCTTGCATCAGCTATCCCGGGAACCTCCAGTGCCTTTGCCAATCAGCTCCCATTTGCTGTCTCAGGAGGCGGGTTCCTTAGTCCATCTGGACCTACATTCCCTGAACCTGCATGCTTGGCTCCCAGAGACATAGCCATGATGCGATACGGGGCAAGAGGTGGCAGACGTTCTTACTGCTGCTAGGAAACCAGCTACCCACATGACCTTCGCCATGAAGTGGTGCAGGTTTTGCTTATGGGTTCAAGTGCGCGGCTACTTGCCTTTGGACTGCCAGAAAAGTTGGTACTGGACTACCTGCTATCCCTTTTCCACTCGGCCTGGCTTACTCCTCGATTAAAGTGCACCTTTTGAGAGCTCACGTTTCTCTCTTGAAAGCGTTGTTTTAGTTGCAGTTACTTCTGGCAGAAGAATTTCTGAAATGCTACGCACTTATGTGCAAAGAGCCTTATTTGGTTTTCCACCAGGACAGGGTATCCTAAGGACTAATCCTAAATTTTTGCCTAAGGTGGTCTCAGCTCTCACCCTTAATCAGGACATCGATCTACCAGTGTATTTTCCGAAATACTCTAATCGAGGAGAAACCCTTCTGCACACTCTTGATGTGCATAGGTGCCTTAGATACTACCTGACCAGAACCAAACATTGAAAGTCGGACCAACTTTTCGTCTCCTTTGCCCATAGGATGAAGGCAGCTTCTGTCTCGAAGCAGTCGCTGTCCAGATGGCTTATCCAGTGCATTACGTTCTGTTACCAGAAGCGTAGCAAACCCTTACCAGGTGTGGTTAAAGGGTCACTCCACCAGAGGGGTGGCTACCTCCTTTGTGGCCTTAAGGAATGTGTCCACCTCAGCTATTTGCACTGCAGCTACTTGGAGCTCTGTACACACTTTTATCAGGCATTACAGCCTGGACATTGCATCGAGGCGAAGAGCAGAGTTCGGTCCATCAGTCCTTCAAGGACTTCTATCCTAGGCTCATGGTATCTCGAGGATTTCTACCTTTTCCCCTCCCGATGGTCTGTGATTGCCAGTATTGCTTTGGAATCAGTCCTAATGGTGTAACCTGCTGCAAGAGCTGTTTCTCGAAGTAAGATAGTACAGTTACGTAAGAACTTACCATAACAGTAGATCTTCGAGAACAGCTCTTGCAGCAGGTACTTTCCCTCCCACCATCCCCCGCTGGAGGTAGGTCATAGTGAAAGCATTCTTCTCCTAGGATAGGGCATGTATTGATGCCTTGTTTTGCCATCTGATGGCGGATCCTCGGTCTCCTCTTCTGATGTCATCCAGCAGCCGGGAGTCTCCGGCGGGAGAACTGAGGTTTATGGGGGACCGCCTCCTTATGTACTACGCCTGACGTCGGGGGCGGTCCCCGATGAATACTGCTAGCTAGAAAATTTCCGTGGGGTCCTGGCACCTGCCGGTTTCAGTCCTAATAGTGTAACCTGCTGCAAGAGCTGTTCTCGAAGATCTACTGTTACTGTAAGTTCTTACTTAACTGTACTTTAAATTACTACAGCCAGAGGGCAAAACAGTCCCACGGATCATCGACACACTTGCAATGGAGCAGTTCGTCAACATCCTTCCTACAGACGTGCAGCTTTGGGTAAAAGAGCACTGACCAGAAAGTGGGGAAAAGGCCATTTCTTTGGCTGAGGACTATCAGATGACCAGACAGATGCCACGGCAGCAAGGTGAAAGCCAAGCACCAGTAAGACCCTCTTTTTCCCAATTTAACTCCAAGTCTGATAAGTACTCTGGTGGGGGTAACAAATCTGCACCCAAAGACTTTACTTGCTATAACTGTAATAAGCCAGGCCATATTGCAAGAAACTGCCATAGTAAGGAGGACAACACTGAAGCAGATTTATCTTTAGAAAACTGGGGCAAGTATTTAACAGATGTCAAGGTGGGAGATAAGACTGTGAAGGGACTTACAGATTCAGGAAGCAGAAAAGCCCTGGTGCATCTTGAAGTTCTCGAAAAAAATTGTGACAAATGACCAAGTACTGGTGTCATCTGCATCCACGGAGACACTCGATACTATCCCACCACCCAAGTGACTCTGAGTATTAATGGGGTGTCGCACCAGTTGAAAGTGGGGGTAGTACATGGGTTACCTGTACTTGTGATTATTGGAAATTACTTTCATGGATTTATTGAGTTAATTACAGAGGAAGTGAAATCTGCACTTTCAGCAGCTGTGATTACAAGAGCACAGACAAAGAAGATCAGATAGTGGGGACTGTTTTCCTTCTGGTGATTTTGATTTGAACTTGTTTGAGCACAGATCCAAGATCCGAAAGTCCAGGAAAGAAAGAAGACGCCTGAT
Source organism: Neoceratodus forsteri (assembly GCA_016271365.2). Taxonomy (NCBI): domain Eukaryota; kingdom Metazoa; phylum Chordata; order Ceratodontiformes; family Ceratodontidae; genus Neoceratodus; species Neoceratodus forsteri. The sequence goes on along the minus strand of JADMNL010000022.1, from coordinate 534,935,747 downwards.
AAACAGTTGCAACAAAAGATTGATGGACATAAGGGTAGGTTAATATATGAAAATGCTGAATCTAAGCCGGCCCAGTGGCACAGAGAGCTGAGGCGCTGGACATCTCACCTTGTGCCACACTGGCGACCCAGGTTTGGGTGCAAGCCTAGTTCGGCATGGGCGGAGCTGCATGGAGCGGCTGTCAAGGCAGCTCTCCTCTCCGGGGAGGTGGGGTGGCATCCCTCGCTCACGGCTACCCCCTGGTGGAGGTTGAGGGGCTGCGTAAACATGGGTGCCGGCGATAGGCCAATGGGGTGGGTGGAGGGGGGCTGTTACCAGGGTTGTAAAGTGCATGTGTGCCTCCACACACTTGCATACTTCTCCTGGGGTCCTCCGGAAAAAATAGGAAAGAAAAGCTGAAAAAAACACCGGCAGCAGGATGGCGACCGACTCTCTGCAGGCACCCCCGGACCGGGCGTAGGGTAAGCCCTGGTAATTCTGGGGGATGGAGCTGGAGGAGTCTGTTAGGTGGGAGCCGCACAGGACAGGAGAAATATAGATGTGATTAAAAAAAAAAAAAAAAAAAAAAAATGCTGAAACTAAACTGATAACTGACTGTGATTTTGTTTCAGAGCAAACTTTTCTCCAAGGTTATTTTGAGCAGCTGGGGGTGAAACCAAAACAGTGTGAATCAATGTTTAAAAAATGTAATGGGTTACTGTACAGAGTTTGGGTTAAACTTCAGACACAGGAACTTTATAGAGTAACTGGTTATATCACAAAAGTATAGATCTAAGTTGTTATACATAGCACATGATAGTCCTATGGCTGGTCTCTCAGGGAAGGATCGCACCCTTGCCAGATTGCTGTACAAATTATACTGGCCTGGAATTCATGAAGATGTTGCTTCCAGTTACTGTGCTGAGTGTCAAAGTAGCCCCAGTGTAGCCGGTCCGATGGCGCTGAGGGTTGATGTGCTGGATGCTACACCTCGAGCCACACTGGAAACCGGGGTCAGAAATGGACTCTGATTGCTCAGGGGCCAGCGGGGATGGGAAGGATTGAGCATCCATAGATCGCTCTCCTTCCTCGGGGGACAGTGTGGTGCACTGTTTGCCTAACACCAGGTGGCAGCCGGGTGCCAACATATACACACCACCAGGAATTGGGAGGGACCGTATGTCTAGGGCGTACAGTCACAGCCAATGACATGGTCAGATATTTCTTGAAACTTCTGTGATATTTCTAGAGAAATCGCCTTCTTTCTGCAGTTCCACAGTAGGGGCAGCAGAAAGAAGCTCTTTAGAAATATTGCAAAATATCTGGAAATATCTGACCATGTCTTTGACTACTATTATAGGTTATCTCTGCAGAAGCGGAGCTCATCTACCCCGCCCATTGCACGTTCGTGGGCCCGGGGAGAATATGGAGTAAACAAACTGGAGCTGGCAGGCTCCGTGATGGCCCGGATGTGTCCCCACCAGCCTCCCCAGCTTCTAGATTGTGCTGCGAGGGAGGGGAGAAAGTCAGCGCTCTACACCCCCAGCCCCACCATGGGCGGGGGGTAATCCATGGGAGAACTATGGGGTAAGTCTGAATGGGGACAGCCAGGCTCAGAGGACGAGCCTTCCCACGGAGGACCAGAACTGCCTGCCAGCTCCGTGGAAGACGGGCAAAGTGTAAATGACAACAAAAAAAGTCCCAGTGACTAAAAAAGACAAGGCGCCCCTGGTGCCCCTACCCTTGATAGATGTGCCTTTTGAGATAATTGCGATGGATGTGGTTGACCCCTTAGACAAAAGTAAAAAGGGTAATCTATTCATTTTGGTAGTATGTGACTATGCTACTCAATACATAGAGGCAGTTCCTATACTTACTGTCACAGCCCCAAAAGTGGCAGCAGAGAGCTTGCCAGAATTTTCAGTAGGGTGGTCATCCCTAATGAGACTATCCTATTACTGATCAGGGTAGTAATTTTGGTGCTGCATTGCTGAAGGAGCTGTACCAATTGCTAGGTATCAGCGCCATAAGAACCTCCCCTTATCACCCTCAAACAGACGGCCTTGTTGAGCATTTTTATCAAACCCTAAAACGCATGTTAAAAAGATTTGTAAAAGGAGAAGGGATAGATTGGGACCAGTACTTGCCTTAACTGCATTTTGCTTACAGAGAAGTGCCACAGGCATCAACAGGTTTTTCACCATTTGAAATGCAGTATGGTGGACGACCTAGAGTGCCACTAGATGTAATAAAAGAAACATGGGAGATAACCCCACTCAGAAAAAATCTATTACATCTTATATGTGTGCCCTGAGAAAGAAGCTGGCAGGTATGTTGAAATTGCCCATAGTAATCAGGAAGAGGACAAAAACAGATAGAAGGCATATTATGAGCATGGAGTAAAAGAAACAGTTTTTGACCCAGATGAAACTCTGTTGCTTCTGTTACCCACTACAGAAAATAAACTGCTAATGAAGTGGCAAGGGCCTTATAAAGCGCTTAAACGTACTGGCACAATTAACTGAAATTGAGACCCCGATAGGAAAACTCCTACCAAGATATACCATGCTAACCACCTGAAGAAATAGGTTGAAAAAACACCAAAGGCTGGTTTGATAGTTTACCAGAAACTGATGAAGATATTGCTATAGCTTATGACAGATTGGAACAAACTGCTGATGCTGTAAAGCTGAATGTTTCCTTAACCTCCAAACAAACTGCAGAAATTCGTAGCTTGGTAAAGACATTTATGAAGTACTTTTACCACAGTATCAGGCCAAGCAAAATGGGTCGAGTAAGTAATAGTGAGAGGGAATGCACGCCCTATCATACAAGACATACAGATGACCAAAATGGTTAAGAGCAGATGTGGTTAAGGAAATACAAAAAAATTGAAGAATTGAGTATCTTAGAAGAGTCGAGAAGTGCTTAGTTATCACCAATGGTGATTATAAATAAAAAAGAAGGTGGTGTAAGAATCTGCCTTGATTTTAGGAAGCGTAATCAAGTGTCAAAATTCAACAGTTATCCTAAGCCCAGGACAGATGATTAGGTGGACAGATTGGGGAGTGCCAAGTACATTAGCGCCCTCGGTCTCACCAAGGGTTACTGGCAAATCCCACCCTGTCTAAAGAATCCAGAGACCAAACTGCATTTGCCACTCTTATTGGATTCTATCAGTTCACCACCATGCTGTTTGGTTTATATGGCGTACCCGCTGCTTTCCAGTGGTACATGGATATCCTTTTATCCCTTCACACTGGTTATTGTGCTGCATACCTGGATGATGTTGGGGTGTACAGTCCAAACTGGAAAAGCCACCTGGAACACCTACGAGCAGTTATCCAATCTATCAAAAAGGCAGGTCTGACAACTAATCCTACCAAATGTGCATTGGGCATGCAGGAAACCAGATATTTGGGCTCTGTTTTGGGAAATGGAGAAGTAAAACCAGAGCTTTTTAAGAAGCTGTAGCTAACAGTCCTATCCCTAAAACAAAGAAACGTGTCAGGCCGATTTTATGGCTGGCTGGTTACTATCGGAGATTTGTTCCCAACTTTGCCCAGCTAGCTGCTCCCCTCACTGAACTCATGAAGAAACGTTTCCCGAATAATGTGAAATGGACCCCAGAGTGTGATGAAGCTTTTCAGGCTATCAAGGCTGCTTTATGTTCAGCCCCCTTTTTTTAAAAAGTCCAGCCTTTGAGAAACAATTTTTGTTACAGACAGGTACATCAGAGGTGGCTATGCAAACAACTGCGGCACACTCGCACCAGGAGAAGGAACACCATAACAAAATTTGTAGATGTTCGAATCCTTTTTATTAATGTGAAATCAGCAGAACAACATCCCAATCACCTTACCATGCCAACCCAGGAAAGTGTTCACTGTAAGATGATTGGTAGGCTGTTTTGCTGATTTCACGTTAATAAAAAGGATTCGAACATCTACAGGTTTTGTTATGGTGTTCCTTCTGATGTGTGTGTGTGTGTGCCGCAGTTGTTTGCATTGCTTCTGATTTACATTGTACTACTGGCACCATGCACTGAGCAGGGCTCAGTTTTTACTTTTTGCATCAGTGGTAGGCCTAGGTGCAGTCTTGAGCCAGCATATAGATGGGGAAGAAACATACTCTTCTGTATATCAGTAAGAAGCTGCATGACAGAGAGAAGAGGTACTGCACCACTGAAAAGGAATGCCTTGCAGTAAAGTGGGCCATGGTATCCCTTAAGTTTTATTTGCTAAGAGCTGACTTTGTACTTATAATAGATCACAATCCTCTCTGTTTGATTAACCAAATGAAGGATAAAAATTAATTCCAGAATAACATAGTGGTATTTGGCACTATAGCCGTTTACATTTAAAGTGATGCACAAATCTGGAAAGAGAATGTCAATGCTGATTTTCTGTCAAGATATGGGTCAGGAATTGAGAATTCCAAGGGTTGAAAACAAAAAAGTGAGAGTTTAAACTTCACTGTTTGCTGTACTGGTTGTTTTTGGAAAAAGAGATAGTGCATATACACTCAACTGTAAAGGTTATAAGCTAATGTAAGAAGAGAATTAATAGAATGTTTTGGAAACCTTTTTTTTTTTTTTTTTTTTTTTAAACAGGTTCCGTCTTAAAGAGGGGGTATGTGACAGGGTTGAATAAGGCCCTGTCCAATTTGTTATGCAGAATTAAATGCAAAGATCTGCTCTATTCTCTCATTTTCTGTCTCTTGTTTGTTTGCGCAGCCAAATGTTCTTGCGAGACCTAGGTAGTGATCACTGTGATGGTCTCGCGATTCTCCGCCTCTCGCTATCTCTGCCTTCACTTGCTGGTCTTATCTGTGTCCATCTTCACCATTCATCACTGAAGGGTTATAGCCAGAGGATCAGGACCCAGTGGGAACATTTTCTTTTTCTGGGGGGGTTAGTAGCTGGGGCCGACATGACGCTGCCCTCAAGGCAGGCGCATAGCGTGGGGCTCAAGGGATGGCCAGTAAATGACACCGACTCCTCCCTCACCTCAGTTTTGCTTCTCCTGCCGTCGAGTGAACAGTGACCTCGTGGGCAAGCAAGATTCAACTGTGACATCGCGGCCTAGTTCTGTTTTCGACTATGCCGAAGCCTTAGTTCCGCTTGCCGTTGCCGTCTCTCAGCACCTATTCTGCTCCAGATCATCAAAACCGGTAAGGCTTTTCCTTTTTATCAGCACCAAGACCCTTTTTCTGTGATTTTAGTTAATTTTTCCATCCGACCACGTCTTGTTCTAGGGACAAGAAAGTCTTCCAAAGCGGGCCGCTCCCCCCAGTGTCTGTGTCCTTGCAGCTGGCAATACTCCGTTACGGACCGACATGATCGTTGTTTGACCTGCCTGAGCCCAGACCATGACATGGACCGATGCAACACCTGCTTCTCCATGGACTGCAGAGTGCTCAAAAGCCGCGCATTTAAAGTTGGCCACACGCTGCCGACTTTCAGAGGGCACGCTTGTACGTGGGACGCCAGACGCAGGTCCCTCAACCCTTCTTCTGGATCCCCTCCCGGTTCTGTATGGACCGTGGAGAAGGGGGCCTCCACCCCTTAAAGCCTTGCCATGATGGTGGCCCCTTCTACGGTGCCGGAGGCACAGTCCGACCCCCCCCCGGGGGCTAGGCTGGGAGCACTGTCTTGGCAGTCACTTCTTCTGAGGTGAAGGCTCCCCCGGTGTTGTGGTCTACACCTGCCAGGCCCTGCCCAGTGGTTTCCTTGGTGCTGCCTCGGATTTTGGGAGTCATTCATGACTCCGGGGGATTGAAGGCGGCTGTGGGGCGGTACTAGACCATCTCGTGGTGCCGCGTAGGCGCCAGAGTAGGAAGACAACAGGGTGGCCCCACTGGAGATACTCTGGATTTTCTTGTCTTGGAGGAGGATGATACAGAGGCAGATCCAGACTGGTTGCACGACTCCTCGGAGTCCTATGGCTGCCTAGCACCACTGTACCTTCCCATTCTGCTCTCCCTTTGGAGCCAGTTGTCTTAACTGGCACCAGCCTCAGCGCCACTTGCGGTGCTGGGAGCCTCTCCAAGGCCAGTGGCAGCACTGGGGAGGACACCGATGTTGGTATAGACTCTGAGCCAGGAGGGATTGATTCCTTAAGCTCCATTGACCAGGTTGGCTCTGTTCCCAGAGCTGCTCAGTTGCCTGGGGCTGGGAAGAGGATTCCCTCACCGGCTGCCCCCCAGGGGCTGGTAGGTGAGGTTGAACCCTTATTGTTGGGCTCGAGGAAGAAGTCCCTCCCGGAGACTGTAGCCCTCTGGAGCTTGGGAAGGAGCCACAGCGCCGAGCCTTCCTTCTCCCCCTCATTGGCCCCGAGTGAGACCTTGTTGCAGGAGGCTCGGGGCCGCCCTTCTAGACTGATGCAGCCCCAGTCGTCTCACAATGGGCGGAATCCCCTTCAGGGCTCATTCCTGACCGTTTCAGCCTGGTTCAGCAGTCAGTTACTGATCTTCCCCAAATCAGTCTTCATTCATTACTGATGGGTACTACTGGAGGTCAGGACCCTGCACAGAAAAAAGAGCACTGCCTCTTTAAAAATTTTTGTGCTGGGTGGAGCTGACGGGATGATGCCGCCCTCGAGGCCAGTGTTCCATGTGGCGCTCGCAGGTTGGCCAATAACCGACGCCAACTCCTTCCAGCCATTAGTTCTGTCTTTTGTGCCAACGAGGAAGGATCCTATGTGGGAATTGATTCAGTAACTGCGTCACTGCCTAGGCCTCAGTCTCTGTGGTGCTGTGAGGACTGGTGTTGCTTGGTGCTGGTAGATTTTTTGTTCATTTTAAAAGTTTAATTCAGCACCGGGTGCCCTTTTTTCCTTTTAGATTGTTTTTAACTGTGGCAATGGTATGCCACGGTCAGGGCGTCAATCCAAATCAAGACAGTCAGGAATTGCTCCCATGCATCGGTGCTCCTGTGGCAACTTCATCACAATCACGGACCCCCACAACTGTTGCTTCTCTTGCCTGAGTCCCCGCCATCTGATGGATGAGTGCAACGCCTGCTTTTCCATGGATCTTCTTGCTTTAGTTGTCCATGTGGCACGATGGGGTAGGGAAACCCCAACTTTTGGTGGGCGTCTACGAACTCGGGACACGAAGGCAAGAACCTTGGACTCCACCCCCTGAGCCCTCCCCTGGGTCTGTACGACCCACCGGGGAAAGGACCCCCTCTGCTCCTCGTCTTCCTGGGGCATAGGGTCCCTGAGAAGGGTTGGTAGGGAGGTCGTCTTTCTCCAGGAAGGTGGCTGGTCACCCCTTGCAGGAGGACTGGATGACCCCCGACGTGGAGTCAGGGCTATATGCGTGCTCTCCTCGGGAGGTCCCCTCGAGATCGCGCACCCCTCTGTCTTCGGATCTCAGCGCCGCCTCCGGTGCTAAGTGGAGGGGGTAGCATGTCCAGGCCTCCTGATGCCTCTTGGCATTACAGGGGGTCCAGGGTTCTGGGTGTGGCCTAGTTGGAGGTGGCCCTAGTCTCTTCCCCCACCTCAGGGGATGGTGATGGAGACGACTCCGATTGTGTCCTCCGCTCCTCTGATTCTGCCTGGGCATCTCCAGGGCTGTTGGAGTCTTCGGTTCCAGTATCTCAGCCGGAGTACGGTGCCATCATCGGCATCGCTGCCAAGGACTCTTCTGGGACCATTACTGGTTCTGAGGGACCCTTGCGGGATCCGGAGAGTGACGGCGCCATGCCCGGTGCTGTGTCCCGGCATGGTGTCGCAGTCGGTGCGGAGTCTGTGGTCGGCGCTGTTTCTTTTGGTGGCACTGATGTCTGTGCCGGCTCTTCCTCTGCCAAGACCAAGCCTGCCTTGAAGACTGATTCTGCCTCGTTGGCCAGCTCCGGACCCATCGTGATCTGGATTCCGGCCGATGAAGATGAACCTCAGGGAGAACCCTCCTGCCTCCTCTGGGGTGTAGGGGGATCTTCTCCTTCTTGAGGGACAAGTCTGGATTCCTCCACTGGGCCTCCTAAGAGGGACAGATCTTCTCAGGAGAAGAGGGCTGGTGGAACTGGCTCTAAGCGATGACCCACACATCCCCAGGCAGTTGGGGGCCATCGCCAGGGGCTGCCCAGTTCAGCCTCTCTCCAGGAGAGAGGTTCTGCAGTTGGTGGGGGCAGGCGCCTCCCAAGAGGTGCTGTGCAGCTCCAGTCTCACCATCAGGGTGGGGTTCCCTCAGGAGCGTCCGCCAGTCCACCCCTTAGGAGTTGGGCACACTGGGGTGGAAGGGTTAGCCAGTTCTCCCCCTAATCATGGCACATCTGCACAACCCCAAAGGTCGGGCAGAGGTCCTTCCTGGTCTGGTCACTCTGCATCCTCTGGGGGGCCCCTTTTCTGGGGTTTCTTAGCCCCGAATACCCCCCATCTTGGGAACAGTTCAGGGCTGTGCCAATGCTGTTCCTGTGTTACTTTAGGGCCATCTCTAAGGTCATTTTCAGACCTCCAGCATCTGTGCCGCCGAGCTCTGAATCAGAGTCCCTGTCCTCTTCGGCTTCCTCCATAGAGGAAGAGGACTCTTCACGTCACTTCTCTGCTGTGGGGAATTATGTATCCTACCAATGATTCGTAACAGAGATGATGAGGGAGCTCCAACTTTCTCACCCAGTCAGACAGAACCGTGATCGTGCAACGCTGTCATTCCTGTTGGAGTACAGCGCTGAGAGGTTGGTCATTCCTCCCTGGCTGAGACCACTGTGTGAGGCATCACACGCTGTCTGGCTTACGTCCCTCTGCCCTTTCTCCTGCCTCTAGGGACAGTATGCATAGATACTGTGCAGCATCAGTGTCTCCAAGTGCCATGCCACAGCCTTCTTCAGGTCTGGGGTTCCTGGATACTCCATCGGGCCATTGATGCCTCAGGTGGGACCGCCTCCCTGACTCGGACCCAGCAGAGTTCGATCAATGGGGGAGGAGGGTTTTTATTCTGCACACCTCCTATTGCAGGTGTTAGCTCAACAGGCACACCAGGTGACCTATGAAAGGCATATCTACTCTCTGCTGGGGCAAGTCCTAACAACACTGCCTGACAGTGAGGGAACCAGGCAAGCCATTCGCCTGATCACCCAGGGCCTTGAACTAGCAAGGCACCTCTTAGGGCAGTTTGTGACACCAATGAGGTGGTTTCCAGGCTGGTAGGATACTCAGTCTGCATTTGGTGGACTGCGTGGCTTCGCCTGTCCAGATTGTCACCCCTGGCCTGGTGTAGGGTGATATCCTCACCTTTCCGGAGGGCCCACTTCTTTTAACACAGGGCACGGCAAGTACTTCAGAGACACCCTCCACCTCCCGGATCTCTGGACCGTTTGCCGGCCCTGTCTAGTCCTCGGGCCTAGCCAGGCCTGGATTGGCCCCCTCCTCCCATGTTTTTTCCCCCCACGGGAGGCTGGGGGACGCTTTTTCCCTCAGGGTTCACCATCTCGGCACTTGGGCCCATCAGTAACTAATGGTGAAGATCGACTTGGGAAAGATATGGAAATTATGTACTTACCGTAATTATGATCTTCCCAAATATCTTCACCATTCATTACGCCCACCCATCCTCCCTATGATCAGACATTGGGCAGCTCATTCCTTTTCACCTCTCTCTGTCCTATCTTTGTGTGGGAGGGAATAGGGGAAAAGAACTTGCTCTTGAGCGAGCCTTGTGTCCAATCTGGATGCTCTATTCCATCACTGGTGAGCTATGAAGTTGCCCCACTGCTTCTGTGGGATACTCCCTGGGATCTAACCTCCTTAGTTTATTCTCTTCAGCACTGAGCAGTCCCTGGGACTTTAATTCCTGCTCGCCTTGGAGCAAGCTTCTTTCCTGGTGTATTATTTCTCACCATATCTGGCGAATCCTAGGAGGACAATGGGCACACAATTCAGGAGAGAAGGTATGGATGGAGACAGAAGGTAAGAATATAAGAATAGACTTCCATCAATATAGGGGATCAGGCAGTATTCACTCATAGTGCAAAAGTCTGCAACTTTAAAGAAAAAAAAGAAAGGGAAAAGGGCTTTCTCAGTAGAGACGCATCCCCAGGCCTCTGGCTCTTCCTCCCCTGTGTCTCTCCACCCCCCCCCTTCCTCCCTCTTGAATCAGCTTGGGCCCTTAATTCCTGGATCAGCTCCATCCCCGCCCCCCCTTTGTTTTTAGTGGAATCTAGTACATGTGGACTTCATCTGAGAAGAGAGTCCAGTGAAGCTGTGGGGAAGGGGAGTGCCGGGGGAGAGCTGAGCCAGTTTTTTTTTTCTTCTCTCTCTCTCTCTCTCTCAGTTGTTTTTATTTTGCCTAGGGCTGCCCAGTGTTTTGTTCATCTCCTACCTGTCCATCTTAGTTATCCTTCTAGTCTAACCGTAGTTCTCTTTTCGGCTTTATTTTATTTCCTACCCTTCCCTATCATTCGGGCACCCAGGCCCCCTACTTACCCAGCTTTTCTTGTTCCTCACCTGGCAGGACAGAACTGAGGGCTGGGAAGAGTCGGCATCGGTTACTGGCCAACCCGCGAGCGCCACATGGAACACCGACCTCGAGGGTGGCACTGTTCCGACATCGACTCCACCCAGCACAAACATTTTTAAAGAGGCAGTGCTCTTTTTTCCATGCAGGGTCCTGACCTCTGGTAGGACCCATCAGTAATGAATGGTGAACATATTTGAGAAGATCATAATTACGGCAAGTACATAATCCCATTTCTGACCAGTGGATCCTTCCGGGGTGCTGGATCTCCTTTGCGGTCTCTTAGCCCCGGCAGAGGGTGTCCTCTTTCACAGAGGTGTTTATCTATTTTACCTCTCCCTCCTTCCCGGGCCACTTAGGTCCTATGTGACCGCTGACCTGGGAGCAGTTCAGGGCCTCAGCTGCTGATTTCCCCTATTATGTAAGGGCCATGGACAAACACGTTTTTCACCTGTCCCCCCAGCAGTAGCTGGACTCACTCTTCAGACTTGTCGACTTCCTCGTCTTCCTCCCCCAAGGAAGAGGATCCCTCTCTCTAGTTATCCTCAGATGTTGACCAGACCTCTTATCAGCGTTTCCTTTTTGGGCTGGTCGACGAGCTCCACATCTCCAGGGTAGCAAGATGCAATCCTGAATGGACGATGTGCACTTTTTTAAGTGAGTTCAGCGCAGATCACCTTGTGGTGCCCTCCTGGCCTTCCCCTTTCCGGGAAGCATCGTACCATACCTGGCAGCATCCTTCGGTTCCTTCTCCAGCCTCGATGGACTGCTGGCACAGGTATTGTACACCCCAAGGATCTCCAGGAACTCTCCCTCACCCCCCTTCGAGTGTGATGCTCCTGGACACTCCTTATGGGCATAGAAGCCCAAGGCACAACTGACTCTACAGAGTTTGACCGATAGAGGAGGAGAGTCTTCTCCTCGGCGCGCATTTTGCTTTCTGTCACAGCGCATCAGGCCCATCATGCTGCCTACAACAGGTACTTATGGTCCTTGCTAGGACAGATCCTAACATCAATGCCTGATACAGAGGCAACCAGGCAAGCCATTACCCTCTCTGCACAGGGCCTGGAGCTTGCGAGGCACCAAGCAAGGGTGTCGTATGATGCCAGTGATGGTGGCGTCCAGGTTAGCGGGACAGCGATCTGCATCAGGTGGACGGCGTGGCTTCGCCTTTCCCAGTTGTCATCCTAGGCCTGACGTAGGGTGATTGCCTCCTCTTTCCGGGGGACATGCCTTTTTTCCCCACAGGATAAGACGGGAGCTTCAGGGGTGCCTTCCATCTCCCAGGCACCCTGACCAGTCACAGGTCTAACTTGGCCCATGAGGGTCTCCTCCTCCTGTGTCTCCCCCGCAGGAGACTGAGGGGTGTTCTCCCTCAGGGAAATGCCAGGTCCCCTGCGAGAGGGGGCTTGGTAATCACCCACCAGTGATGAATGGTGAAAATTGACTCTGATAAGATATGAAAATTATGTACCTATCATAATTCTTGATCTCTCTGTGTATCTTCACCATTCATCACTGCTTCCCACCCACCTTCCCAGCTTGGGCCTCAGGCTCTGGGCTGTGCCTCCCTCCTTCTTGTTTTTCCCCAGTTGAGGCCATTGTGGACTGTGTCTGGCTGGTACCTTGGGACCATCTTCCTCTTGAGGTAGGATTCCTTTTGGTTGGGGGGGCTAGGAGAGACCCTCTTCCTGGGACCCTGATGGTCTTCCCTAGGATGCCCGGGTTCTCCCAGTCCTGGATGTCTCCCCGCACCCTAAGTGTGGGATAGTAAGGCCCTCCTCTGGTTGGTAGGAATCCGAGCACTCTAGGGATTCTCTCTCTCTCTCTTCCTTCAGGTTCCTTTTCCACACCACTGCCTCCAGCAGAGTCTATTTTCGGACAGCACACCTCCCTCTTGCAAGTCCCCCCCCTTCCGGGGGGGTTAGTAGGGGATTCCCCTTCAGGAGTGCTCTTGGACAGAGGGAGCATCTCTGCCACAGGGTGGGTTATAGTCCCACCTTAGTAACACTCTGGAACAGGAGTGGGAGACCTGCAACTCCCTTTTAGGTGTCAGGGTAGGGGACTTAGCCAGGTTCTCGCCTTGACCCTTGCCAAACCTCAGTTGTACTGCTTTCTTAAGTTATGGCACTCCCCTCTTGGGAGTCGCATTCTTGGATTGAGAGAGTGGATCCTTGTGGGATATAGCTAATCTGGGTTCCTCTTTCCTTGGCCTCTTAGCACCCTCCTTCGGGGAGTTGAGGGGGGTTTCCTATCTCCTTCCCTTTTCTTTTCCTTCTTTCTTTCTTATCTTTTTTCTCTCTCTCCTTGCTTGCTTGCCCAGAGGATGGGGCCTCTTGTTCCAGACCCTAGGATAATCCTGTCCTTTCACTCGGCATTATATAGTTTTCTGTTTATATCTTTTCCTTTGGCTGTCTCTTGGGCTCCCTTGCCCCACCCTCTTCTTTTCTGTAATTTCTCACTCTCCGGCATATGCAGAACTGAGGTGAGGGAGGAGTCTGCTTCGTTTACTGGCCATCCCTCGAGCTCCATGCTGTGCATCTGCCTTGAGGGTGGTGCTGTGCAGGTGCTGGCTCCTTCCCCTAGGAAAAACAAAATGCTCCCACGGGGTCCTGGTCCTCCAGCCATAACCCACCAGCGATGAATGGTAAAGATACACAGAAAGATAAAAAATTATGGTAGGTACATAATTTTCATTTTCTGTCTTTTCTTCCCCTTTGCATATCTGTGATTTATGAAATATATGTGAATCTTTGTGAAACTGGGATCCTTTGGTTTTGAAAATGTGTATAGTTATATTGTTGAAATGATTGCAGAAAGCTATTTGGAATTTAGGGGGTTAACCTGAGATGCAGTTTATTTGCAAACTCTTTTGCAGAGCTGTCAGCAGGAGGCCAGCTTGGGACACTTTTCTATTTGCAAGCCTGCTCTGCAAAGAAACTGAGAAGAACTCGGATACATTTTGTGAGCAACAGACTGTCTTCTTAACGAGCTCAGGATGAAGAAGTTAATTACCAGGCAAAGACTTATTATACAGCCGTTCTGGCACCCATCAAACACTACCCTTTCTTCACTCCCGCCCTCCAGTTCCACAACTGCCCACCTCCCCTACCACCACCTACTACCTCCCCTTGACAAAGCCTCACCTTAGCTGCTAAAACTGCATTTCTGCAAGACTAGGAGTGTCCCATCTGAACTGTAACGTGATTGTTAAACACTGTACCGCATTCAATTAGTGCTGCATTAATATGTTTCTCCACAAGTGTGGTCCTGTTCCTCCTCGCTTGTTGTACCCTGTTTAATGTTCTAACTGCACACTAATACCACTTGTTAGTTGATGTCTTTATGTTCTGCAATGTTTCATCACATGTAAATGTCTTATATTCCTTGTTGAGTCGGTGCCTTTGTAAACGAGCCACCTGGCTCAAAGGTATTAATCTGAATTTGAAATATGTAATATAAAAAAAGAGCAGCAATCTTTGCTGGAAAGAGACTGAAACTTGGGATTAGAGATACCCTCAGACGAAGGACTTGGTTTTCTCTATTTGTACTGTCTTTGTGTATCGCTATCCTGAACAATATTTTTTAATTTTATTCTATTGTTTTTGATAATAAAATGCTACATGCAAATTTTATAACTGCTCCTAGTTTTCCTGTGGTTCCTGATCTATGCCATGACAACAAGCATTTGCAGCTCCTGTGCCCATGAGATGCCAGCAGCTATTGCAATGCATTGCAGGGCCTGACTGGGACACAAGCTGCATGATGTCAAGTTCCTGGGCACCAACCTCTTTGGCCCTGGAGTGGAAGGACTCCTCACCAGAATGGAGAAGTCCAGTGCCATCCTGGATTCTGTGGCCTCATCCCAAAAGGATCCTAAGGCACAGAAACCAAGAAAAAAGACCTTCCAATACCAGTCCTTTCGGACGCAGTGCCCCAGCATGGGCAAAACCAGGTCTAGTATCCGAAACCCAAGTTTAGTGGCCAGGGAGCAAATAGGGGTGAGGTTAGGGGAAGTGGTGCCCTTCCAGCCACAGGTGGCCAGTCCCCACTTCAAAGCTGTCCAGTGACAGGTTGGAGTGTCAGCCCCCATCTGTCTAGTCCCTGACCCAGCCCCCAGTGGGGGATCAGCTACATTACTTTTCATCACATTGGCCCATCATTACTGTGAACAGGTGGATACTGGAGGTGGTAGGCAGTGGATTGCCTCTAGATTTTGAGGCTTTTCCACCTTACTGACTACACATGCCTCAGTAGTCCTTAGCGTCGCAAAACCTGCTATCTGCCCTTAAGGAGGACATTGCTCAGTTCCTTGTGAAAGGGGCACTAGGCTGTGTCTCTGATGCCCTGGTAAGTCACAAGTATATGTCCATATACTTCCTTGTCCTGAAACTGATGGCTGGCCCCCATGCTGGATGTGCAACACCTGAATCAGTTCATGCAGAAGCGTACCATCTTAACTGTATCAGTCTTCACCATTTGTCACTGGTGTGTTCAAGCTGGAGGTGCTGGGACCCTGCAGGAGCTTTCTTCTCTGTAGGAGGAGGGGCTTGGGCTGGGACGGTGCCGTCCTATAGACCGACACATTGCGTGGCACTCGCAGGTTGTCCAGTAACCATTGCCGGCCCCTCCACCACCTCAGTTCTTTTTTTTTCTATATGTATTTTTTGCGGTTTTTTCCTTTGACCTGGGACCCCAGCAGACTGTATGTGCATGCGTGCACATAGAGGCGCACACCCACACCAGGTACTGGCTTGGCCCATCCCTGGAAATCGCCGATGCCCCCTTCCGCCTACGCTTTCCACCGGACTGTCACCCGCTGGAGGTGGAACTACGGGATGGGGCAGACAACCACCCCCGGGAGGGGACAGCTGCCATCAGCTGCTCGATCCCGGTTCCCCCCATGCTGGCACCCCTACGAACAGAGGTTCCCGAACACGGGTCGCCGGCGCAACGTGAGGTAAGGCGTCCAGTGCTTTGGCACCACCGGGCCAGCTCACCACCTCAGTTATGTTTTTCCCACCATCTAGGTTGCATCACTGCATGGGAGCTGCCATGCTTTTTATTGCACACATTGTAAAAGTTTGCATTGACCACCAAAAAGTTCTGCCGCTGCTGTTTCTTCACGCCATAGGACATCTGCAGACTGGTAAAACTGTTTCTTTTATTTTTCTTGTTTTTGTGATTTATACAGCACCAAGTCTTTGTCTTAATTAGTTTTAAGTTGTCCATAATGCTCATGTCTGGTTCAGGGCCTTCCTCCAAATCCAAGGCAGGGTGTGCCCCTATGCGTCAGTGCCGCTTGACAAGCTGATGACCATGTCGGACCGTCATGATCGTTGTCTCATCTGCCTGGGTCCCTGCCACGATATGAGCAACTGCGACTCCTGCTTCACCGTGGGCTGCCAGCTCCTCGAGGTGCATGTGTTGAATGCGGGTCGGGATCCTCCCACCTTCGGGGATAGCGTTGGTCCCTTGATGCCAAGGTCAGGACATTGAGCCCTTCCCCCTGTGTCTTCCTGCGGTACTATACTTACCAAGGGGGAGCAGGTCTCGGCTGGTTCCAGTCTCGTTGAGACCAGAGGCCTGCGTCAGGTGGACAGTCGACCTCCAGGGGGTTGGCTGAGCACCCCTTATGGTCCACCGCTTCCTTGGAAGTGCCCCGGGTGTCGCGGTCACAGCTATATGCTGGGGCCGAGCCGGCAGAGTCCTCAGTACTGCCTGTTAGCGCCTCTTCGACTCCCAACTCCACCTTTGGTACCAGTGAGCAAGGCAGTGCCACAGACCGTGCTAAACCTGCTTCTGGTGCTGCTGCTGCAGCACCAGGAGGGGGAGGGTTGTGGGGGTTGCCTCTCTGCCGGTCTCCCTGATCCCCTCCTTTTCAGAGGAGGATGATTCAGAGTGGCTGCCCAACCGTGAGGAGTCCCGTTGCCCGGTTAGGCTTAGCTGTTTGGTTTCCAGTGCCATGGTTTCGGTCACTCTCCCGGTGGGCCCTGCCCTTGGGGATGATCTCTGTGTCCCCTAGCGGCGCTTCTGGTGCCGGGGAGGGTGCTGGCACAGAGGGCCGGCGCCGTCTCCAGCACTGACTCTAATGCCTGTGCCATGCTTGGTGCCAGGTTGGACTCCGGTGCCAAGTCTGATTCTGTCGTCATACACGGCACCGAGTTGGACTCCAAAGGTGGGGGCTGGGGCTGTTCCTAGCCTCTTCTGGTATTGGGGCTGTCTCAGAGCTCCCAGTTTCAGGCACTGGGGACCACCCAAGGAGCAGGTCCCTTTCTGGGGAAGGGATTTTGAGGAGGTCAGGGGGTGGTACGCAGACCCACTTCAAGAGCTGCTGGTGGCTCTGGAAGGAGTCGCAGTGCTGATTCCTCCCTTCTTTACTCTCCAGACAAGAGAGGGTCTGCAACAGGTGGGGTTAGAGATCACCAGCAAGGGACAGACTGGCTCTGATCACCCATCATGGGGTCCTTTCTCTGGGGCTCCACTTTGGCCGCTCCTGTATGGTTGGGTGACCTGCAGGTGTTGCACATTCCCCACCTTGGGAGGGGTCCCCTGCGCGTTCCTGTAGCCCTAGCAGATATCCTGCTTTGGCTTAACAGGCTTCTCCTCCCCCCCCTGTGGATCCTCTTCCTCCTCCTTCTCTTCCAGGTCTCTTGGGCCCTTCAAGACCTGTGATCTGGGATCAGTTCAGATCATCGGCAGCTGCTTTCCCACGCTGCTTAAGAGTCCTGGACCAAGTCATTTTTAGACTGGAACCCTCAGCAGCCTTGGATTCTGAGCCAGGCTGTTCTGCCTCCTTGCTTTCCTGCCCAGAGGAAGAGGATACTTTGGTCCACCTGTCCTCAGATGCTGATATCACCAACTATCAGCGGTTCCTGTCGAGGCTGCTTGAGGAGCTCCACATATCTCACTTTGCGAGTTAAAGTCCTGATCATGCAATGCAGGCATTCCTCATAGAGTTTAGCCCCAAAAACATTGTCATTCCTCCATTGCCTGTCTGTTTCATGGAGGCGTCGCATAGGTTTTGGCAGCATCCCTCTGCCCCTTCTCCAGCCCCAGGAGACTGACAGCGAGGTATTGTGCACCCCTGAGGTCCCCAGGTACTATGCCCCTCCCCTCTTCTGGGGTAGAGCTCCTGGACATTCCTTTTGGGCAAGACACAACTGCCCCCCCAGAGTCAAACTCTGCAGAGTTTCATCGCTGGGCTAGGAGACTCTTCTCGAAGTCTCATCTCCTTTTGTGTGACTCAGTGCACCAGACACATCAGGCTGCCTATGCTAGGCTGAAACTCAATAATAGCCGCCCCACAGCTGAGTGTGCTAATAGGACAAATTATAACAATCAACTCTCCAAAAGCCCAGCACTAATCACCACATACCGAGACTGCACAGATTTCTGTTTTCCAAAAAGCCATTTATTGAAGGCAAAAAACAGAAGTGCTGCCAACAACATTCAAATGCATAAGCTAGGGGAGAGGAAGATAGAACCCCACTAAACTTCGACTGGTTTCGCTAATGCATCATCACTTCCTGATGATGCCTTTGGGAAACCGGTCGAAGGTTAATGGGGTTCTGCCTTCCTTTCCCCCAGCTTATGTATTTATAGGGTGACCCCAACCACTGGCAGGTCAAGGGAGAGATAAAGAAGAAAGGGAGGGGAAAAAGAAAGAGAAAAGGAGAAAGAGGGGAGAGGAGACTAACAGGCATGCGTGGCTCCCCAAAAGGGTCTCCTGGGGGGACCAAGAGGGGACTCAACTGCTTGACTCCTCTCCTCATTTTTTTTTTTGTTTTTGTTTGGGGGGGGGGGGCACGCAAGATAAGTATTCCAGACGCAAAAAAACTGAAAGGCAAGAACCAAGAAGTTGTGCAAGCCTCCCCTGTCCAACAACAATGATGGAGGCCCCAGAGAGGTACAGATTTGAGCCTGAGGAAGGGCAGAAGTAAAGAACCTCTTAGGACTAAGCGGGCCCTATGAAGTCTGCCCAGGGGGTCCCCATCAGGGTAGTGAAGGGGCCCTGAGGACCCCTTAACATAGAGATGGCAAGTGCCCCTGCTTGCCCTCCCCCCCATAAGTGGGTCCCTGTTGCTTCAGTGAAGGATCAGTGGACCCGGAGGTGCTAGCAGGACTATGCCCACAATTGGCCTCAATTGGGAGAAAGGCAAGCAGGGAGAACCAGAGGCTGAGGCCCAAGAGGGTAAGGTAGGCGGGAAGCAGTGATGAATGGTGAAGATATACAGTAAGATCAAGAATTATGGTAGTTATATAATTTTCATATCTTAATTGTATCAGTCTTCACCATTCATCACTGGTGGGTGAGTACCAAGCACGTAACGGTATTGGCACCTCCCTGAAGGCTTGAAACTTCCCTCAGCCTCCTGTGGGGGAGAACATGGAAAGGAAGGGACCCCTAACTTGCCTGGTGAAGCTCAAGACTGGCCAGGATAAGACTGAGACTTCTGTTGCCTGGGAGAAGGAAGGTGCACTGACAATTCTCGCCTCACCCTGTGGGAGAAAAAATGGGCCCCTTGGAATGGAGAGGCAATCACCCTATGCTGGGCCAGGGGTGATGACTGCGAGAGGCAAAGCCACGCTGTCTACTTAATGCAGACTGCAGTTCCTGCCAGCCTAGGCGTCATCAGGGAGTCTCTGGGTGACTGGCTGCGATCTCTGCACTCTGAAGGGGCCAGTTCTAGGTATGACTCAACCTTCTCTACCCTGTCCCTTACCCCCACCTCTTTCCTGTCCCCCCCTCTAACCCCTGCACTTAAACAAAGAAATTAGTTCACTTGAGATAATAACTTGAACTCTTTGTTCTGTCTGAGGTGCTCCCAGATTGCACTAGCCCTGTGTTAACTTGCCCCTTGCAACTGATTTTTTGCTCACTTTGCTCTGCTAATGTTCCCCCATCGTTAACCTCTTCTTCCTCCAGCTGGTTTCCCCTGTCTACCCCTCTACTCTCCTTGATGTCCCCTCACTGCACCTCATTCATTCAATAATTGCTAAATTATCTGCCTCTTAACTGTGATCCATTCCTGTAAGGATTTGGCTCCAAGGTTACATTAATTTTCTGTACTATGTTCCTCAGATATGCCACTTGTAATTAAATGCATATTTCACAGGTATGTTTTTAACTGTCTGTTATGTCACAAATGCAATTGTATGATTATGATATGTTTTAACTGTATGTCTTTGGTAAACTGTATGTCTAATTCTTCATCCAATTGTTACCCCACCCCCCGCACCGGGAGACGAGCAACGTGTTGTCCAGTGTGCCTTCCTGGTTAAACATTTCAATAAATAAATAAACCGGTAGGAGGTAGTGGGTTTTTCCTCTGTTGCTCCTATAAGAGGTATCTGCACTTTTGTAATAAAGTATTTTATTTGCTTTTGAATTTATCTGGTCTGTTATTCTATGGTGGGTGGTACTGTTTTTTTTTTGCTTTCATATGGTTTTATAGTGTATGGTGGAATGTCGTTCTCCACCAAAATCCATCGCTGTCGAAATGTTGTTCTCCTACACTAGTGACGTTCGCAGTGCAGCAGAACGATTTTTTGTTCTACTGCACTGCGCACATCACACACTGTGTCCTCGAGCAGCATTTGACAGGGCTCACTCCACAGACAGGACACATAGCGAAAGCAGCAATGTTGGCAGCAGTACTAATGTTTAGCATTAAAATGTTCAAAATGTAAAGTTCTTAAACAGTTAAAATGTCATGCGTGAAAACGTTCCAAATGTAAAGTTCTTTTTTCCTTCTAGTAACCCAGTAAAATGTTTTGAAGCAGAAACATGCTGTAGTGATTTTTCCCAAAAACGATATTCCACCATATACTTAGAAGGGTATAGAATAAAGTTGACAACAGGGTTATCTTCACTATTTACCAGATATTAGACACTTCCCGAGTGCACCTCGAGAGGTAATCTGTCGTCATAGTGCCAACTCGGTGAAAGAATAGCCCTGTTGTCAACTGTTCCCCATGCACTATCCTATATGTTCCCTGGATCTTCAGGATACATTCTTCCATATCTCATTCTGTCCCACTGGCGGTACCAATGGCACTAATGTGGAGTGTTTTTAACTTTTTTAATAAAATATGTATGTGCCAGATAACCAAGCCTGGTTTATCTGTCCTGTGGTAACTTTAGCACTGTCTTCATAAGAGATGCAAGTTCAGTGATTTTACATGACTGGAGCTTAGGAAGTTCATTTGGTAGCCGCCTTTACCTTTCAAACAACATGAAGTCTTGCTATATTATGACATATGCAGTA
The DNA here is from genome assembly GCA_016271365.2 of Neoceratodus forsteri. Lineage (NCBI taxonomy): Eukaryota > Metazoa > Chordata > Ceratodontiformes > Ceratodontidae > Neoceratodus > Neoceratodus forsteri. The sequence continues at coordinate 534,915,036 of JADMNL010000022.1, read as the reverse complement.
TAACCCCAGGTTAGAACTGCTCCGGAGGTGAAAGAGTTAACTTTCCATGCAGGGCATGGAACCTAGAGTGCGAGCTCGGTTGAACACTCTGTCTGTTGTAGCTCAAACTTAAACTGTCAGATTCTTTACTCCGCCTCACTGAACAGTCGCTCCAGAGATTTCTCCTGCTGCTCGGTTCATTTGTCGGTTAAAAAGTGTAATTCTCGGTTTATTTTACCGAAATTAAACCGCAATCGGTCGGTTCAAGCTTTGTCTGTGGTATTGTAAGTAATAGATAGGCTTATGTTTATTTTCTTCTGTGTGGAACTTATAAACGTCTTTTTCGGTTCGGTTTGAACCGATCAGATTGGGTTTAAATTAACTTTCTAGTCCTTTAGAGTGCGGTCCCCGGTTCTTATCGGTTCTAAAAAAAAAAAAAACGGATTTTATTACGTTTTTTTCCACGACCGTGATACGGTTGGGGAACCAATAGAGAGTCTTGCTTTTGGCGGATTGCCACTAATTCGGCAAGTTTTGGTTAGGCTGGCACTATGTCTGAGAAACCCAAAGAAAAACCGGACCCACTGGGTTTCAGCACTGTGGCCTCTGTGGGGAAGCCTTTGCTAAGGCTGACCCACACACCACCTGTGTATATTGTCTGGGGTTTGACCACCTCAATGCAGACACCCAGATTTGTAAGAATTTTCCTGCTGCCACCGTGGAAAAGAGAGTTGGTAGGCTCAGGGAAAGGGAGGCCAAAAAGTCCGCTGGCCCGGATAGCCAGCCCGGTTCGGTTCCAACCGAACCTGAGGGAGTGCCCTCTGACCAGGGCGATACTTTCTCAGGCAAATGAAGAGCCAACTCTGAGGAGCCGGTTCCAACTAAAAGGGCTAGAAAGTCAGCTAGTGTGGAGCCAAAAGTTCTTTCTCCCACCGCTGAGGAAATAGCTAAAGCTATTCAAATTGTCCAGTCTCTTTCCCCGGTTCCGTCCGAACCGACACCATCAGGGAAACGCTCGGTTCGGACGGTTCCACCGGTTCAAGATTATGATTTTGAGGATTTTTATGAACCGGAGGAAGGGGAAGAGGGGTATGAGGAGAGTGAATGTGATTTTGAAAGTCTGGATGTGCCCATTGAACGGACATCTCTCAGACAGACCTTCAGAGGTCCCCAGGCTATCTGAGTCCCCTTCTATGTTCTATAAGAAAGTTGCTGAAACTCTCCAACTCCCTGTTGAGGAAGCTGTTGATGACCAAGAAGAGCCTGATTATGTAGAAATGATGGATATTCCAGAGTCTAGGAGACTGTCTATTCCCTTGCACAAATCCTTTACGAAACAGACAGTAAAAATTCTAAAAACTCCTTACTCTATCTTTCCTGTTGATAAAAGGATGGACAAGAGGTATACATTATCAGGCTCTGATACGGAGTTCCTCTCTCAGCAATGCAGCCATGTGGGGGTAGTGCAGGCTGCAGCCTGTGACAAGGCTAATATTCCTCTAGCTCTCACCCTCCTGAAAAGGATTCCAGGAGGATGGATGCCATGGCAAATAAACAGTACATGGCAGCATCTTTAGGACTCAGACAGGCAAATTATAGGCTTATGCAGCTAGGTACCAGAAATCCAGATGGGATACTGTGCTGGCCCTAGCAAAACAGGCCCCTGACCAGCTTGCCAGGGAGCTGGAGCAGGTGGCTGCGGATGGTATGAGGCATCCAAGGTGCAATTTCATGCTGCAGTAGACTCTAATGATGTTTCATTAAGAGTCATGGCTACATCTGTGTCTCTTCGCAGAATGGCCTGGCTCAGATGTACTGCTCTGTCATAGGATACCCAGTCTAAGGCTATGGATTTTCCTGTTGTGGCCAATTCTCTGTTTGGGGAACAGACAGAGAATTATGTGAAGAAAATGGATGAGTATAGGACCACCTATAGGAGTGCACAGGCCAAAGAAAGGCAAGCCACTCCTCAAAGGCAGCATGTCAGGGGCAGGGGCAGGCCTTTTCATAGGCCTTTTTACCAAGCCCAGGCCTCCTCTTCTGCTTATGCCCAGAGGGGGTTCTTTAGAGGAAGAGGCAGAAGGGGGTCTAGTAAGCCTGCTTCTACCCCTCAACCCAAAGCCCCTGCAAAACAGGCTTCCTGATGGGGTGGCCAGGGCCGATTCTCCACTACCGGTAGGGGGCAGGCTGGTTTACTTTGTCCGGGACTGGAAGTCTTTAACATCAGACAAGTGGGTCCTGGAAGTAATAAGCCAGGGACTGGTTCTCAGCTTCAAAAAATTTCCGAAGATGAGAGCCAGGTCCTTTCCACCTGCAAATCCATCAGAGGCACTTGCCCTATAAACAGAAGTTTCTTCCCTTCTGGCTCTCAGAGCTGTGGAAAGGGTTCCACCCCTACACCAGGGCAAAGGGTTGTACTCCAGGTACTTCCTTACCCCAAAAGACAGGAGAATGGCGGCCCATCCTGGATCTCGGGTATCTAAACAAGCACCTTTTAAAACCAAAGTTCAAAATGGTGACTCTGGGAATTATTTTACCCTCTCTAAGGCCAGGGGACTGGTTAGCCTCCCTGGACCTCAAGGATGCCTACTTCCATGTTCTCATCAGAAGCTCCCATCGAAAGTACCTCAGATTCGAACTGCCCTCAGGCCATTACCAGTTCAGAGCAATGCCCTTCGGCCTCACCTCGGCCCCGAGGGTGTTCACAAAATGCCTGGCAGTAGTAGTTGCCCACTTAAGAAGGCAAAAGATTGCCATCTTTCCTTATCTGGATGACTGGCTCATTGTAGGCCAGTCTCCAGACCAGGTCAAACTACACCTACAAGTAACTCAGCAACTGCTTACGTCTTTAGGTTTCCTTCTCAATCTTCCAAAGTCAGTTCTGGAGCCTGTCCAGCTTCTTACCTTCATAAGCGCAGAACTGAACACAAAAGAAACCAGAGCCTTCCTCCCTCTGGAAAGAGCAAGGACTTTGGTCTCTCTGGCCTCTTCTTTCGCCCTGTAGGTCTCTCGACCAGCAAGGCATTTTCTACAGCTCCTGGGGCACATGGCTGCTTCTACAGCAGTAGTGTAGGGAGCAAGATTTCAGATGAGGGACATCCAGTTCCATTTGAGGGCCTTTTGGTCTCAAAGGACAGATCCTCTTACCAAATTGATCCCAGTGACTCGAACCCTGATCCAGGCCCTTCAGTGGTGGCAGGACCAGAGCAATCTGAGACAGGGGGTTCCCTTCATTCCCCATTCTCATTCCTTGACCCTTACTACAGATGCATCCCTCTTGGGGTGGGGAGCTCACATGGGCGACCTTACTACCCAGGGGTTGTGGTCCCCTTAGGAATCTCTGCTCCACATCAATTTGTTGGAACTCGGAGCAGTTTTTCTAGCACTCCAGGTTTTTTCCACATCTGTTCAGAACAAGGTTGTTCAGGTCAGAACAGACAATACCACTACAATGTGGTACATCAACCAACAAGGGGCACTCGGTCTGACGCTTGTGCACGAAGCAATAAGTTGTGGTCTCTGGCTTATTCTCGAGACGCCTTCCTCACGGCAGTTCACCTCCCAGGCAAGGACAATGTCCTAGCGGATGCTCTCAGCAGGATTTCCCAGGGCCATCACGAATGGGCACTGGATCCCCTAGTTCTGGAGGTAGTATTTGCCAGATGGGGCACCCCTCAGATAGATCTCTTTGTAGCCCCAGACAATCAACAACTTCCCCTTTTATGCTGCAGGCCCCCAGTGTTGGGCTCAGTCCCTCTGGATGCCTTCCTACTCAGTTGGGAAGAGAAGTTTCTCTATGCTTTCCCCCCTTCCCTCTTCTTTTCAAGGTGCTAGTAAAAATCAGATTTCAACCCTGCAAGATGATCCTGATTGCTCCAGATTGGGCCAGGCAGCCCTGGTACCCACTCCTCATGTCCTTAGCAGTCCACCTTCCCCTGTGTCTTCCCAGGAATCACAACCTGTTCCCAGGGGAGGGTCTGGTATCCGAACCTCAAATCTCCCAATCTCAAGGCATGGCTCTTGAAGAGTTAGAGTTTGCTGACCTACACCTTTCCCAAGGTGTATTGGAAATATTGAAGGCCTCTAGGAAGCCTTCCACCAGGGCTACTTATAATTAAAAATGGAAAAGATTTTCCATATGGTGTGCTGGTAAGCATATTTCCCCAGAATCTGCTGACGTGCCCACGATCCTGGATTATTTGGTGCATTTGAATTCTTTGGGGCTGAGACCAGCTACCCTTAAAGTGCACTTGGCAGCTGTATCTGTCTTCTTATCAGCAGGTAAACCATCTTATTTTTCAGCTCACCCTGTGTTCTCCAAGTTTTTTAAAGGGTTGCTTCACACCAACCCTCCTTTCAGGGACCCTGCTCCTGCTTGGGATCTTAATATTTGCATTGCCCAGCTTATGCAACCCCCCTTTGAGCCATTGTCTTCAGCAGAGCTTAAGTACTTTGACTTGGAAAACTGTGTTTCTGGTAGCCATCACCTCTGCCAGGTGCATAAGTGAGCTACAAGCATTGTCAGTGGAGCCTGATTTTATCTCCTTTCACAGAGATAAGGTGGTCCTCAGGACTAACAGAAAGTTTTTGCCTAAGGTGGTTTCAGACTTCCACCTTAATCAAGCCATGTCTCTTCCTGTGTACTTCACTGACCATTCCTCCTGTGGCGAGAGGAGATTGCACAGTTTAGATGTCAAAAGAGCCCTTAGTTACTATATAGAACATACCAAGGGTCACAGGTTTGAATTCCTCCAATTGTTCCTCACTTATGGTGAGGTTGGTAAAGGTAAACCTGCCACTAAAAGATCCATTGCCAGGTGGATTGTCTCTTGTATCCAATTTTGCTATGAAAAACTGGGTAAGATTCCTTCCTCAGGCCTGAGGGCTCACTCTACCAGAGGTACAGCTGAGTCTCTGGCTGCTGCCAAGGACATTCCTATCCTAGAGATATGTCAAGCAGCTACCTGGAAAACAGTTCACACTTTTACTAAGCATTACTCCCTGGATATCCAGGCTAGGAGTGATGCTCGATTTGGCACAGCTGTGCTTCAGAGCCTATTTCCTTAGTAGGTTCTGTCCCTCCTCCATGGAGGTACTGCTGTGTAATCTGCATATGTCATAATATAGCAAGACTTCATGTTGTTTGAAGAAAAAATTACTCACCTTAGTAATGTTGTTTCTTCTAATGGAGTCTTGCTATATTATAACCTCCCCAACCTGCCCTCTCAGTACCTCTACTTTTGGGATGTGGGTGGGCAGTGCAATGTTAACACGTCATAGATGCCACTTTATTTTCACCCTTCTTAGGGTGCTTAGGTGTTATGCTTTATTTTTCTTTCTTGAATCCCCTGACTTGAGTCTTTGTTTTGGGATCAAGAACAAAAATGTGTTTTTGTAGTTAGTAGCCAGTGGGCTAGTGTAGGTTTACGGCTTCCACACAGAACCTTAGTGAGTTTTTGCTCGTAAAGATCTGACAGTTTAAGTTTGAGCTACAACAGACAGAGTGTTCAACCGAGTTCGCACTCTAGGTTCCATGCCCTGCATGGAAAGTTAACTCTTTCACCTCCGGAGCAGTTCTAACCTGGGGTTATACTGCATATGTCATAATATAGCAAGACTCCATTAGAAGAAACAACATTACTAAGGTGAGTAATTTTTTCTTCAAGTCTTTCAGAAAGTGGATGGCAGTGGTGTCAGCATTCCTGCAGTGTAAGGACATCAGTGTGTATCCATATCTGGATGACTGGCTGATGGCTGGACCATCCAAGGAGGCAATGGAGCAGTCCGGGGGTCTGGCCCTACAGACCTGTAGGGACCTGGGCCTGTTGGTCAACCCAGATATGTCTGAATTGATCCTCTTGTAGATAATAACTTAATCAGAGTAGAACCAGATTCCATGTGGGCCAAGGACCTTACCGTCTTTCCCCTATCATTTCAGGTTGGGTTCTCGCACCCTGCCCGGGATTTCCTGCAGCTGCTGGGGTACATGGCATGCTGGCAGATGCCCCACCAGCAGTGGGAACTGGGCTGCCAGTGGTCCTAGAACCTAGGTCATTTAACCCAGTCAATGTGGGGTGCCATCCTGTGGCGGCTGGTCCCGTAACATCTGAAGGAAAGAATCCTGTTTGTCCACCTAGAGCTGACAGTCATGCTCACGATGGATGTGTCTCTGATGGGGTGGGGAGCACACCTGATAGACCACAGAGCCCATGGATTCTGGTCACCCTGGGAGTCCTGTTACCACATCAGTCTGCTGGAGCTCTGTGCAGTTAGCTGTCATGGAATTTACTGCTCTAATTAGGAGTCAGGTCGTGCAGGTCCAGACGAACAAAACCAATACCATGTTTTATCTGAACAGGCATGATGGAACTTACCACCTTCCCCCGTGCCAGGAGTTCCTCCATACGTGGACCCTCGTGCACAGCCTGGGTGCAGATCTCCTGGCAATCCAAATTGAGTGAGTCCACAGTCGACTGGCAGATGCTCTCAGCCAGGTGGGAGAGATGTTGCACGAGTGGTCCCTTCATCAGGAGGTGGTGAGCCACCTGTTCTCCAAGTGGAGCACTCCTCTATTGGACCTGTTCACCTCCTGGGAGGGAACAGAAAGCAGAGGCTGTCTTGTGCCCACTCCCCACAGTCAGGGACACTGTTGGGGGATGCCTTCGAGAGGCCATGGACCCCAGGTCTCATGTACACCTTCTCGCCCTTCCTCCCTTCCCCTTGATCCACAAGGTGGTGGTAAAGGCCCAAGAGGACAAGGTCCAGATGACCCTTATAGCTCCAGACTGGCCCAGACAGTTCTGGTACCCTGATGTCCTCAACCTCAGGAGCAGAGCTTCAAGGTGATTGCCACTTCATCGGACCTGCTGACCAGACAATAGGGGAACGTCCTGCACCTGCACCTTCAGTCCCTGCACCTCTTGGTCTGGTTCCTGAGTGGCTAGAGTTTCAGGGCTTGGGTCTCTTGGAAGATGTACTCCATGTTGTGTAAGCCTCCTGGAAGGAGTTGACTTGCTGGTGCTATGCCTTCATGTGGAAGAGGTTCTCCATTTGCTGCCAGGGCAAGGAGCTTGATCCCCTTGTCTGCACTATGGCAAGCATCCTGGAAAACCTTTGGTCCCTCTCTCAGGTGGGACTGAGAGTGACAACCCTTGGTGTGCACCTTGCAGCCATCTCTGCATACCAGGCGCAGATTGGTATGCTGACAGTGGACCAGGAGAAAGATTGTCGAGCACTTTTTCAATGGCATAGACCATCTGTTCCCTCCGGTGCATGAACCACCACCACCACCTTGGGACTAACCACTGCTGCTTGGCTATTCTTATGGGCATACCATTTGAGCCTGTGCACAGGTGTGAAATGGCTCATCGGTCATGGAAAGATGGTCTTCTTGGTGGCTGTCACATCATCAGAAGGATTAGTGAGCTCCAGGCTTTCTCAATGTAGTCTCCATACCTGCTCTTCCACAAGGACAAGGTCATCCTTTTTCTCCATCCAAAGTTTCTCCAGAAGGTAGTATGAGAGTATCACCTTAACCAACTGATCAACCTTCCCGTATACTTTCATGATTCACCTTTGGAGGCCGACCACAGGCTCCATACTTTGGACCTGCAGAGGGCAGCACTTTCTTATAAGAAGCGCATAGCTGGAGTTTGGGATGAGGATCACCAGCTATTTGTTAAATATGCTGAAATTGTGCCTGGCAGACGAGCAGCAGAGTGGACGACTGCCAGGTGGATCACATCCTGCATCGACCTCTGCTAGGTTATCTTGTGGGGTGCTTCCCAAAGGGTCCAAGATTCATTCCACTGACAAGCCCGATGGTGCTGAGGGTTGAGGCGCTGGACGCCACACCTCGCGCTACGCTGGCAACCCGGGTTCGGGAATGAGTCAGGGTCTGCCAGGGAGGGAGTGGATTGAGAGTCGGTAGACTGCTCTCCTCTCCCTGGGGTGAGTTCCAGGCTTGCACCGCGCTGTAGCGGCCCTCAATGAAGATCAGGAGGTTCACAGTTGTGGTGCATCTAGAGGGAGGAGTATGGCGGACGTCGGCACGTTGTGCATGGATGTCATTGCACGTCCGTACTCCTAAGAGGAGAAAAACACATCGGAAAATTTGTTGCGATTACCACTGCCTCCTGAGATATCACCATACAGGAGATCTGTAGGGCTGCTACCTGGAGGAACGCACATGCCTTCATCTCCCATGATGATATTTATATTATGTCAAGGTGGGATGCTGCTTTTGTGGTCTCTGTTTGCCAAATAATAATAATATTTTTATTTATATAGCACAATTCCTATATCAAAGTGCTTCACATACAAAACATCAGCAAACAATTCATTAAAATCACATAAAATAACAAATGCAATTAAAATAAGGGTGTGTGCCTTGTCCACTCTTTCCTGAAAACTGTTAGGAGTCTGCAAGAGTGTGAATAGTGAACTGTATCCACGCTCTTAGAAATATAGGTTACTCACCTGTAACTGTAGATCTTCCACGGAGTGGTCTCTTGCAGAAGGCAGTACTCTTGGGTTGTCACCAGAGGTTGCTGTGGTGCACGGCAGCTCTTCTAGCAGTCTTTTTCCAGGGACTGCATCCCTGATATCCTCAGTTCATTTTTCTGCCATCTTTAGCTCACACTAGCAGCTAGAGCAACTTTAGACAGCAGTCATCGACGAGAATTTGAGCAACCAAATGAATATCCAAAGAATCTTCGAGCAAGAAAGCGCTATTTCATTCCTGCCATTGTGGTAGGAAAATCTACCGCTTTGACAACCATACTACTTTTGTAAACTGTCTGGGACACACACACAACACCAGTTCCTACATTCATTGTCAGGATTTCAACCAAGCAACTCGTCGTCGACGGTTGCTTGCAATTAAACAGCATTTAATGGAGCAGAAATTGTATCTCATGGAGAATCAGGGGGCCCCTCCCAAGAGTCCCTCCCCCCACTGATTCTCATCATCAGCACGAAAAGAAGGAGAAGCCCTCCTCACACTCTGTGCCTAAGCGCTCATCAGCGGCCACCGTCACTGGTGCCCCAACGTCGACTGCATGTTGTCAGCCTGCCTCTTTGTCGACGGGGGGGAGGGGGTTATATTCTCTCATCGAGGGCGCTTTCTAGCTCATTGATGCCAGTTTATAATGAGCCCTTTATGGGTTCTGTTGATGCTCCATAAACGGGGGCTCCTCTCCCGTTGACTGGACTGTCATTTTTACAACATAAGTCTTTCCCCAGCGGCTCTGTCGATGAGGGGCCACATTCCACAGGGAAAACCTACTGCATTTGCTATGTTTACTGTCCTTCCACCTTCTCAGATGGGTACCCATAGGGGCCAGGTGGACAGGAATCGGGACCCTGGTCTTTACCACCCAGGGGGTAAGACCTGTTCAGGCTAGGTGTCCAATCCCTGCCATCCTCCCTTTGGTTTCCCAGAAGCCCCCCACCTCTTCTCCTACTCAAAAAGAACTGGACGTTACTACAGTAGTACAGTACATCGTGCATGCCATGTGGCATGCTCAGTCCTCTGATAGAGGAGAGCCGAGCCATCCATCCCATTCACCCACACCTCCGCCTAAAAGGTTTCACAGTGACAGGGATCCTCTCCCAACCTGGTCACCTCCCCCGTATATGGAGGACTACTTATCAGATAAGCCTGACTTCCTGGCAGATTTTACCAGAGATCTAGAGGACTAGGAATTCCAGGAGTTGGATTTCCAACCCCACTCTACTTTATAGGACCTCTCCTCATTAGAAGAGGACTTACCCAGACATACGGCAGCCTCTCCTCCAGATGACCCTTCTTTCTATGAAATGATGGTCCAAATTCAAAAACGTCATCCGATTCTCCACTACCGAACATATCAAACAACATAAGGATATGGCAGACTACCTGGAGTTACCTGAGGAGCCAGACTTAGTGGTGCCCCCACTAATCCAGACCTACTAAAATGCTATGCTTGCAGCCTGGCACCAACCTTCTTCTGTCATGGCTGTTCCCCACAAGACGTATTGAATATACCAGGTGCCTCTGGATCACCCTTTTCTATCCGCTACTCCTGAGACTAATTTAGTGGTGATTGCTACCATTCATGATCGTACTAAATGACCAAAACACGTGAACTCCGTACCTCCTGATAAGGAATCCCGCAGGATAGATTATCTAGGGGAAAAAAGGTATTTCAGTCCAGTACCATGAATCTCAGAATCCTAAATTATATGGGACACATGATCAAATATCAGAGTACACGCTGGCCGTCTGCCATTGAATTAGTCAATAAACTCCCTGCTTCATAGGAAAAGGAACAGTTACTGGCTACAATAACCACTGGCAACTCCATTTCTTGACACCTATTCCAGTCGGGCTATGATGCAGTTGATACCTCGGCCCATATGTCAGCAACTGGCATTATCTTGCATCACCATGCTTGGCTTCGCGTCTAAGGGTTCACACCTGATGTACAACAGAGAGTAGTTAACACCCCCTTTAATGGGTCCAAACTATTTGGGCCAGGTACCCAAACATTGCTATATGATCTCCAAGCTTCAGGTAGAACTCTACGTACAATCCATGGCATGTACCTTACTTCCCAGCCATCTTACCATTCCCAATCCTCTTTCTACACCAAAAGTGGTGGAAAATACAGAGGTTCTAATAGAGGCAGTTTCAGAGGTTGTTCCCAGTCTACCAGAGCCAAGGCCTCTGCTGCCAAGGGCTCCCGTTCACATCCTCCAGGTGGGGCGGTTCAGCCTGCCTCCCAGTGACCTACTGAGGCCCTGTCCACGCTTCCTCGACCAGGCCTCGGAAGCAGTGGGTGATCATTTTGCCTTCCATTTGGAGGCCTGGAAAACTATCACATCGGACGAGTGGGTATTCCAGATAATTCAGACAGGTCACACTCTGGAATTCTTGTCCAGACCTCCCCCTCACCCGCCCCACTCAGTCCATTTCCCACCCGACCATATTCCTATTCTTCAGGAGGAATTACAGGCTCTTCTAACCAAGAAGGCTGTTTACCCAGCAACCCCTACAGAACACCAGAAGGGGTTTTACTCCCATTTCTTCCTGGTACCCAAACGAACTGGAGATCTTAGACCAGTACTGGACCTCAGAAAATTGAACCTCCACGTCCAGTACAAACGGTTCCACATCATCTATTTAAATTCCATCAAGCCAGTACTGAAACAAGGGGTTTGGCTTTGTGCCTTAGATATGAAGGATGCCTACCTACATATCCCCATCCATCCTGCCCAACACAGGTTCCTTCGCTTTCACCTGTTGGGAGAACTCTACCAATTCTGAGCACTCCCATTTGGCCTCTCATCAGCCCCAAGAGTGTTTGCCAAATGCCTAGCAGTAGTAGCAGCAGCCTTACGAAGGGACGGGCACTTTGTCTTCCCATATCTGGACGATTGGTTCATCAAGGCTGAGTCCAAGACTGCTCTACTTTCCTCCCTAGATGCAACCTTAACTCTGTTCCAAGCTCTAGGGATTACAGTCAATTGGCCGAAGTCCAAGCCAACCCCCACACAGTCGCTTCAATATATAGGAGTGGTCCTAGACACAGTTTCTGCCAGAGTCTACCTTCCAGTCACCAGGCAAGACAAGCTTCTATCTCTGGCATCGCAGATACAAACCGAGAAAGTAGTCGCAGCCAGACAAATGCTGCATCTCCTAGGTCACATGGCCGCTTCCATCCCTACGGTAGCTTTCGCCCGTCCTCATATGAGACAAGTCCAATGGATCCTCCAGAACCAATAGTCTCAAAAAACAGGACATTTCAAAGACAAAATCAGAGTCACTCCCACATTGCGATCTACCCTAGTATGGTGGACACTTCGAGCCAACCTATGTCAAGGCATGCCCTTCCAATCCCCCCTCCCATGCAGACGCTGACCATGGATACATCCTTAGAAGGGTGGGGTGCACACCTGGGTCCTTGCAGGATGCAAGGCAAGTGGACCGCTTCTGTCCCTCATCTCCACATCAGTCTCCTGCAACTGCGGGCAATTCGCTTAGCTCTCCAGACTTTTCAACCTCACCTATCTCTGGGACCGTTGCTGATTCAGTCAGACAACACCACAGTAGTATTCTACCTCAATAAACAGGGAGGTACGAAGTCCCATACTCCATGCAAAGAAACGCTTGCAGTCTGACAAGAGGCCATTCGTCAACACCTAATAGTGACAGCCATTTATCTACCAGGATGTTGCAACAGTCACCAGTCGTCCACACACGAATGGACACTTCACCACAAAGTGCTTCAGAAAAACTTTCATCTGTGGGGGACCCCGCAACTGGATCTGTTTGCCTCCCCAGTCAACCACCATCTTCCCAGATACTATTCCATTATCCCGAGCAAAAAGGGACGATATATACATGCCCTGTCCCAACCGTGGAGAGGACTACTCTTATATGCTTTCCCCCATCCCGCTCCTGCAATGAACGCTGCTGAAATTGCAACTTGAACCTGCTGCAGTGATCCACATAGCCCTTCTGTGGCCTCGACAGGTGTGGTTCCCCCTACTTCAACAGTTCTCAGTAGAGGATCCTGTTCTGTTGCCAATCAGACCAGATCTCTTGACTCAGAATCAAGGGACTCTTCTGTGCCCCAACCTGAAGGTGCTACACCTTCACACTTGGCTCCTGAGGATGCTTTCATAGCACGTTTGCAAGTGTCCTCTCCTGTTGCTAATATTTTACTGGCCTCACTTAAACCAGCGACCAGGGAAATGTGTAATGCCAAATGGAAATGCTTTCCCATCTGGGCTGCTTCACGATCATTGGATCCCTACTCCTGTCTATGGACAGAAGTTTTTGCTTACCTGGCCTTGATTGCCAAGACAGGATTAAGCTATTCCTCCATAAAAGTCCATTTGGCCTCTATTTCAGCCTTCCACGAACCTCTGGATGGCAGATTACTGTATCAACATCATCTAGCCAAAATGTTTCTAAGAAGAATGTTATATATTAAACCACCTATCAGAAGACCCACTCCTCCGTGGGATCTCAATTTTCTAATAGAGAAGTTGACTCTTGAACCCTTTGAACCGGCGGCCACTTCTGACCTCCATTTTCTGTTTTGGAAAACACTATTCCTAGAGGCTGTCACTTCAGCTCAGCATATTTCTGAGCTCCATGCCCTTATGTGTAAAGAACTCTATTTGATCTTTCACAAAGACAGGGTGGCACTTCGTACTAACCCTTTCTTCCTGCCTAAGGTAGTGTCAGAACACACCTTAACTCAATCCTTGGAATTACCAGCATATTACCCTGAACATTCCAATTGAGGTGAACGCCTCCTACATACTCTAGATGGCCATCATATGTTACTATACTAATTGGACTAAATTGATCTGAAAGACTTTCGCAACTTTTTGTCACCTTCATTTCAGGCAGGGAAGGCCTCCCAGTCAATAAACGGACTCTATCTAACTGGCTGGCACACTGTATAAGATTTTGCTACTCAAAATATAATAAGCCATTACCAGGACCTGTCCAAGTCCATTCTACCAGAGCTATGGCCACTACTGTGGCCTGCTTTAAAGGGGCCTCTATCACAGATATCTGCAACGCAGCTACCTGGTCCACAACTCATACTTTCATGAAGCACTGCAAATTAGACATTGACTCATGCTGTAGGACGGCCTTTGACTGAGCTGTCCTACAAGGCCTCCTGTCGTCATGTCTACCCTTTTGGGTATACTGCTTGGTATTATCCCAAGTGTATTACCTGCTGCAAGAAACCACTCCATTGAAGATAGTACAGTTACGTAAAATCTTACCGTAACAGATCTTTGAGGAGTGTCTCTTGCAGCAGGTACAATCCTGCCCTCTTTCTCCGAGAACAAATTCTGGTCCAATGACTTATGGGTTGGGATACCTATGGTACCTCTGCTTTCCCTCGGTCCTTGCTTAGCAAGCTGAATCCGGTGTGAGAAACTGAGGATACCAGGGACCGCCCACACAGGAAACAGGAAGCTGATGTCATGTGTGGGCGGCCCCTTGAAAAAAAAAACTGCTAGAAGAGCTGCCTTGCGCCACAGCGACCTCTGGCGATGACCCAAGTATATTACCTGCTGCAAGAGACACTCCTCAAAGATCTACTGTTACAGTAAGATTTTACATAACTGTACTTTCTAGGAGTGGTATACAGTTCACATCCATACAACCCACATGGCTCCCCCTAGCAAGTGGCACACAAATCCCTGCTTCAAGTGTGCAGAGATCTGACATCACAGGACAGAGCTGGAAGATATACTGCCCGGGTGGTGGAAAGAGATTAACTTGAAGATGTCCGAAGAATCAGACTGTTACAGTGGAACTGCCAGAGTGAGGATGTAAACTGTATCCCATTCCTAGAACTATGGTTACAGGCGAGTAAACTATATTTCTGCTGTCGTTAATCTTTTTATTTTGAAAACCTCTAACCCACAGTTTGCAAAAGATTTTAAACTACATTATTACACTGAAATTTTCTCACAAGTATAAGTAAACCCAGTTGTTCTTATGTAATGCAAACGTTAATTATGATTTACTTATCACCTAGGTATGTGTCCTTCGTCAGTAATTTCCTAAAATCTGCAGAGGAGCACTTCATGGTGGGACACAAAGTGAACTACTACATATTTACAGACAGACCCCAAGACATAACTAATGTGTCGCTCAAGGAAGGAAGAAAACTGATTGTTCTTGAAGTCCAAAGGTATGCTAGGTGGCAGGAGGTCTCAATGCGGAGAATGGAAATGATAAACAACTACACTAAAAACAGAATCAGCAAAGAAGCAGACTACCTTGTGTGTGTTGATATTGACATGAAGTTCGGTGACCATGTTGGGGTAGAGATTTTGGATGATGTCTTCGGGACACTGCACCCGGGCTTTTATGGTAGCCGGCGACAGTCATTTACCTATGAAAGGAGGACTCTGTCTCAGGCCTACATACCTTCAGATGAAGGTGACTTTTACTATGCTGGTGGCTTTTTTGGTGGTACAGTCAAGGAAGTTTACCAGTTGACCAAGACATGCCATGAAGCTATGGTGGAGGATAAAAAGAATGGGATTGAGGCAGTATGGCATGATGAGAGCTATCTGAATAAGTACTTTCTTTATCATAAACCAACAAAGATTCTGTCCCCTGAGTATCTATGGGACAATAATATGGGACATCCTCCAGTCCTTAAAAAGAGAAGGTTTCTGGCTGTACCTAAAAACCATGCAGAGATTAGAAACAAGAAAAAGAAGTAACCATATCTTTATGGGAAGTATTGATCATTGCATCATTCTGATGAATCTTTGAGGAGCAACACAAAGACATGAGTAAAGGGTGTAAGGGATTTGGGGGATTTCTGTACCTCTTGCAGATTTTTGTGTCATCCATGAACAGGCATACTTTCCCTTCTAGCCCTTCCACAGTGTCACTAATAAATACACTGAAGAGGACCAGGCTTAGTACTGAGCCCTGAGGCATCCCACTGATCACCTTGCTTTCTCTAGAGTGGACACTAGTTACCATTACCTTCTGACTCCTATTGCTTAACCAACGTCTTACTTTTTGACCCACTTCCAGACAGGCCAGCTTGTTCACCAGTCTTCTGTGTGGAATGGTGTCGAAGGCCTTACTGAAATCCAGGTAGGCCACATCTACCACTCTTCCCTGATCCACTACCCTTGTCACCCAGTCAAAGAACTCAATCAGGTGTGTCTAACGATACCTCCTCCCCACCCCCACGAAACCATGTTGTTTTGGATACTGTAATCCAGTGGTTACAAGGTATTCCATTATCCTTTCTTTCAATAGTGTATCAATTACTTTCCCCACTACTGAAGCCGGGCTGGCAGGTCTGTAATTTCCTGCCTTCTCCCTGTTCACACTTTTGTGAAGTGAGAACACATCTGACCTCATCCAGTCCCTCGGAACCTCCCCCATTTCTAATGATAAGTTGAACAGAGTTGTCACAAATTAAATAATGGGAGGAATGCGTTTTACTTGAGGACTGGAGGAGGGCAGATGTGATTCCCCTTCACAAAAGTGGGAGCAAGGCAGAGGCAAGAAACTACAGACCTGTTAGTTTGACCTCAGTGGTAGGGAAAATGATGGAATCACTTCTGAAAGAAAGAATAGTTGAGTACCTATAGGCCAGCGGGACACTGGACCCAAGGCAGCATGGATTCACAGTGGGAAGGTTATGTCAGATGAATCTAATAGATTTCTTTGAGTGACCAAACTAGTAGACCAGTGAGGGTCTGTGGACATGGCCTACCTAGACTTTAGCAAGGCATTTGACACAGTCCCACACGAAAGATTAATAAACAGGTTAGCCAGCCTGGGAGTGGGTCCCAGGGTGGTAGCCTGGGTAAAAAAATGGCTGGACAACAGGACACAGAGGGTAATAGTAAACGAGTCCACTCTGAAGAAAGGGGAGGTTTGGGGGGACCGTGAGTTCAGTACTGGGGTCGGGTCCTTTAATGTCTTTATAAGTGACATTGCAGAAGGACTGGAAGGAAAAGTATGCCTCTTTGCAGATGACACAAAGATCTGCAACAGGGTTGATACACAAGGGGGTGGAAAAGGATGAGAAGGGACTTGGCAAGGTTAGAGGAATGGTCAGAAGTATGGCAGCTTAGATTCAATGCAAAGAAGTGCAAAGTAATGCACCTGAGAAAGAAAAACCCAAGGGAAGAGTACACAATTGAGGGGAGGTACTAACAATAACAAAAATGGAAAGGGACCTAGTGATAGTTATATCAGATGACCTAAAGGAAGGTAGGCAATGTGAGAAGGCAGTTAGGAGGGCTGGGGGGATACTGAGATGCGTAGTGAGAAGCATCACCAGTAGAAAACAAGAAGTTGTCATTCCTCTGTACAGACAGTTTGTGAGACCCTATCTGGAGTACTGCGTGCAGTTCTCGAGACCCCATCTCCGCAAGGACATAGACATGATGAAGGCAGTCCAGAGGAGGGCAGCTAAAAAGGTGCAGGGTCTGCACCAGAAACCATACAAAGAGAGACTAAAGAAGCTTAATATGTATACCCTCGAGGAAGGGAGGAGGGGGGACATGACAGAAACTTTCAAGCACCTCAAGGGAATCAACAAAGTCCAAGAGGGTAGCATCTTTCAGAAAAAGAGATGTGCAAGAACAAGGGGACACAATTTGAATATAGAGGGGTGACGGCTCAGGAGCAACGTGAGGAAGTATTTTTTCACAGAGAGGGTTGTGGACGCATGGAACAGCCTCCCTGAGGAGGCCGTGGGGGTCAGAAACAGTGGGGGAATTCAAGAACAGATGGGACAAACAATAACAGATGGAACATGGTTAATAAGGTTAGCCAGCAGTATTAAAGTGGGGAGGGTGGTCGACAGTTTGGACAGTGCAAACAAACTGCAAAAGTCATTATCACAGAATGAACTATGGAACCAAAATAACAAACTTGAACTAGGTATAGAGAAGTGTGCGGTTATGCACCTGAGGAAAAATAATAAGTGTCACAAGTATTCACTGGCAGACAAAGACCTTAGAGTAATTAAGGAGGAGAAGGATTTAGGTATAGTAATATCTGGGAACCTAGAAACAAAACAGTATTGCAACAGCATAGCCAAAAAGGGCAAACTGCATTTTAGGAAGCATATGAAGAAACATCAGGAGCAGGGATAGGAGTGTGGTGTTGCCAGTGTATACATCCCTGGTGAGGCCTGGTCTTGAGTACTGTGCACAGTTTGGGTCCCCCTGAGGAGGCCATGGGGTCAGAAACAGTGGGGGAATTCAAGAACACATGGGACAGACATAAGGCAATTATAGTGGGAGGTAGGAGGAAGTAGGCTGTTGGTTAACTAGAATCTGCAGCTTATTCAGTAGGTAGGGAAATGGGCAGACTAGGTGGGCCAAGCGGTCCTTATCTGCCGTCAAAGTCTTATGTTTCTATGTTGTCAGAGGTGCAGCCAGCACCTCTTTGAGCTCCCTCAGTATCCTGGGGTGCACCCCATCAGGTCCCATTGCCTTGTTTGCTTTTAACTGTGCTAGTATCTTGAGGACTTCCTCCTCTGTAAAAGGACTGGTGTCCACCTTCCTACCATTTATGCCGTTGTCCCTTTTGGCCTGTCACCTACCCCATCTTCTGTAAATACTAAATAAAAGTATTTGTTCAAAATGTCTGCCTTGTTTTGTTCCTCTTCCTCGCAAACCCCTTCTTCCACTTTTATCTTTACTATTCCTCCTTTCGTTTTCCTCTTCTTGCTAATATATCTAATAAAAGTTTTAACTCCTTGTTTTACTGATTGGGCAACATTCTCCTCTGTGTGTGCCTTTGTGCATCTAACTGCCTTCCCTTGTTTCCCCTGGTAGTTTTCCCTATCCTCCTCTGTGTCTTTCTGTACTTTCTAATTGCTAGGTTTTTTTGCTTTTACTTTTTCTGCTATGTCTTTAGAGAAACATACCAGTGGTCAAGTTTAGGTAATTCAAGAAAGGTTTATGGTAGAGTGCATGCCAACACATTGTGGGTTTAATGCTATTAGTCTTAGGTGCAAAAAGATACGAAAATCTAAATGTTATTGTAAATAATTTACGTAGCACTGGTGGAAAAAGAAAAGGCTTGCTTAGGTGATGTACGAAAAACTATCACTGAAACAGCATTACATGCAGAAACAAATCTCTGAATTTGGCTTTTATATTTTATCATCAGGATGAATGAGAGGCTCAGCTGTTGAAGGCGCTATCCTTACAATTAGATGGATACCTCTGCCCATCTCTGCTTTTGGTTCATCTTTAAGTTAAAGATCTCATTACACAGCCGGCCTAGTGGTGCTGAGGGTTGAGGCGCTGGACGCCACACCTCGCGCCATGTCAGCGACCTGGGTTCGGGAGCAAGCTCGTGTCGGCGGGAAAGGAGAGGATTGAGCATCCGGAGGACTGCTCTCCTTTCCTGGGGAGGGTGGGTGGATGACTCTCCGGCATGAGTGGCTCCCAGCGGAGGCTGGGAGCGCTGTAGTCCGGGGATCACACTGACACAAGGGGAGGAGCCTCAGGAGACATCCACGGGCTGGGTGCATGAGCGTGCCCGGCCACACTGGATGTCATTGCATGTCCGGGCTCCTAGAGGGAGCTCTTTAAGAACAGAGAAAACACTCCTTGGCTAGGGGGTAGACGTCACCTGCCCCCAGCACCGGATCCTGACCACTATGGACCTGGTCGCTGCGTCACCTCTGCCCATGGAAGCACCGGAAAAAAGGGCTGAGGAGCACAAGGCATCCCTACTCTGGGGGGTGGATTCCGGAGGGATTGCTCCATGAAGTGTGTCACAGGTGTGCCGCGGACCAGGGTACAGCTGGGGGGATTTCAGGTAGGAGGGGGACAGGTAGGTCGACTGAAAGGGCCCCTAGCTAACAGTGACGGGAGGGAAATATTGCATTATACTGTCTGAAAAGAGAAGGGAGCAAGCCCAGTTGCACAGAAGCTGCATGGTCACTTATCATGCAGATGTTATCGGTCTATATGCCAAGCCCGGGCTGTCAGGAGCTAACCAGATGAGGCAGGGTAAGCATCCACATTTGACCACCTCTCTTGGGGAGGGTGGCTACTTCTATTACATGGCTGCCTCTAGTCAAGGAACTGTTCGGGGAAGATTTTAAGCTCACAGTGGGAGCCTCATGTCAGTGTGCACCCACTCTTCTGAAGTACAACGCTGAGGCCTGCACGTCCAGAGCAGGGTGGCAGGGAAGTTACAAAGGAGGACACTTTCACTTGACCGCTGACATCCTGACTGACACTCTGTTGTACTTCCCCTACCAGTTGTGTCCTTGAGGGAGGAAAGACGCACTATGGCAAATGAGTCAAGAACGGATAGAGTAGCTTGCTCACCTAAACCTCAGACACTGAAAGAGGGCTCTCTAGGGTCTGCCGCCACCTTCTCCTTAACTCCTTTCACCCAGCTTAACTGTTAAATCAAAGTAACCTCCTAGGGTCCAACTCATGAGAACAAGCCATCAGTTACTGTTAAGCTGAGACTAGAAGAGCGAAGCAAAAGCTTGGTGGTTAGAGCCCTGGGGGCTCCTCAGGCAGGGTAAGGGGCTTGAGTAAATGGAAGAAGATTCCTGAGTTCGGTCTTGAAAATCTGAGAGTAAAAAGAAAGCATTTAAATCAGATGAAGAGAGAGAAGGCAGGGATCTCTGGTGTTCTCGGTGATATTCCCCTTCTCAGTAAGATGGGTTCTTTTCTAACATACTAGATGCCAGCAGAGTAGGCCTGTTGGTCTATCAAGTCTGCTCATGCTTCAGCACCCTGATTAGGTACCGTAGCCCTCTATCTGTCTCCTTCCACTGTTACTCCATCCACAATCCTGCCCCGGGCAAACCCGCCTCTGTTTCACCCCTTTGCCTATACCTGTCCCACCCTCTCTCAAATCCCTCCACCATAGCTGCCTAAACCAGCTCCCCGGGCAGCACATTCAATGGTTCCACCACTCTGTTGGTGAAGTACCTTCTCCTTCTTTCCCCCCTAATCCTACCACCCTCAATCTTCCAACTGTGTCACCCTCCTTCAGTCTAACGATCCTATCTCTGCTTACCTTATTTACTCCCCTGAGGTACTTGAAGGCCTCAGTCATGTCCCACCGGTCCCTCCTCTCCAGCGAGAACAGGTTGAGCGCCCCTAGTCGTTCCTCATATGTCATATCCCCCAGGTCCCAGATCATTCTGGTTGCTCTTCTCTGAACCATCTCCAAGCTCCTTAGGTGCAGCCTCCAGAACTGCACACAGTACTCAAGATGTGGTCTAACCAGGCTGTTGTACAGTGGCAAAATTACCTCCCTGTTCCTTGAGGTAATCCACCTAGCGATGCATCCCAGCATCCTATTTGCCCTGACCGCAGCCCTCCTGCACTGCTCTGAATTATTCATATTAACATCCACCAAGACTCCTAGGTCTCTTTCCCCTGCCGTGGCCTGCAACTCATTCCCCCCCAAGGGTGTACACATAGTTGGGGTTTTCCCGCCTTAGGTGTAGCACCTTGCACTTGGAGGAGTCAAATTTAAATTTCCAGGTGCAGTGCCACCTATCCAGAATATCCAGGTCTTCTTGCAGGGCCAGTCTCCCCTCCTCCCCCTGCACCACCGCCCCCAGCTTAGAGGCATCTGCAAAGAGACTCATTTCACACCAGATACCTTCCCTGATATCAGAGATGTAGGCGTTAAACAGGAGTGGCCCCAGGACTGATCCCTCTGGGACCCCATTTATGACCTCCCTAGGAGATGAGACCTCCCCTCCGACCACTGCCCACTGAGTGATACCTGAAAGCAAATTTCCAATCCACCTAACCATCGATGGGCCTACCCCCATCTTCTCCCTTAGGCCAATGGGAGGGATCGAATCAAATGCCTTGCTGAAGTCCAGGAACAGTACATCTACTGGTCTCCCTCTGTCGAATGCTGATGTCACCCACTCACAGAACTCTATAATGTTTGTTTGACGGTCTACCTGGCACAAACACATACTGCCCAGTCATCCAGGTAACCCATCTCCTCCAAGAAACCTCCCAGCCTTTCCTTAAGTATGCTCTCCAGTACCTTCCCCACCACAGACATCAAACTGATGGGTCTGTAGTTTCCTGGCTGTTCTCTCAAGCCCCCTTTATGGATGGGCGCAACATGCACCTGCTTCCTATCCCTTGGCACCCTCCCTGTCTGGAGTGACAGGTTAAAGAGATCCGCCAATGGCGCAGCCAAAACATCTGCCAACTCCTTCAGTACTCTGGGATGAATAGCATCAGGCCCTGGAGAGTTATCCTTTATGAGGGACTGGAGGTCTTCCCACACCCGACCAATAGGAATATCAGCATCTGTCTCTCTCTCCCCCCCCCCCCACTTTCAGCAGAACCAGCCTGATATCTCCCCACTGGCCTACCTCCCCCAGTGGCTTGTTCTTCAGCAGGTATCTCAATAGTCAGGTCTGCTGCGCCTTCTGTGTCCTTCGACCCCTTTTTTGGAAGTTCCCCAGCCTCCTCCCTAGTGAACACTGAGGTAAAGTAATCATTCAGTACTTCCGCCTGCTCTCCAGCCACTTCCACCCTCCCCCCAGCTGTCCTCAACCTACTGAGTTGGCCTTTGACCTTCCTCTGCTCACCAACATACCTAAAGAATCCATTTTCCCCACCCCGTATCCTCTGCGCCAGTCTCTGCTCTTTCCAGGCCTTTGCCCCCATCACCGCTCTGGTGACTGTCCTGGCTGCAAGGTGATAGTGCTCTCTATCCTCTAATTCTTTTGTACCTACTGTAGGCAGCATTCTTCTCCCTTACTGCCTCCTGGACCTCCTTTACAAGACCTACCACCCTTGCGCTTCACTCTTGCACAGGTCCTGGTGGCCTCTAGTAGCCCCCGTTTTATGATCTCCCACCTACATTCCATGTCCAAATCTGGTTTTATCTCCCGCAAATGCCCCTTGAGAATTCCCCCCATGTTCTGAAAGTCTGCTCCCCTAAAATCAACTATCATTATTCTTGAATGATCCCCCTTCCCAGTTTAAGCCAAAACCAGACTGTGTTGTGGTCACTCCCAGCCAGGGGTTCTTCCACAACCAGATCTCGTACAAGATCCCCATCTGCTAAAACCACATCCAGCATATGACCCTCCCTCATTGGGTCCATCACTTGCTGATTGAGGAACACGTTCAAAAAGCCATCCAGCAGCTTCTGCTCCCTGGTCACAGTGGACGTCATAGTACCCCAATCAGTAGCTGGCATATTAAGGTCCCCCATCAACACCACTCCTTCCCCTTCCAGTCCACACTGTCCCTTAATGTTAACCAACAGGCAATCCTCCAGGTCCTCTGCTAGTCCTGTGGGCCTATATACTACCCCCAACTTAATCTTCCCTCCCATGGGGGTTTGCAAGGTGACCCATAGGGCCTCCACGTTGCCCTCTGCTTCCTCCACTCTCATAATCTCTGTGTTATCCCTAATGAACATTGCTACTCCTTCCCCTCTGCCCACTTTTCTGTCCTTTCTTAGCACAAGATACCCACTCAGATTAAGGTCCCAGTCATGGCCATGGGTGGCCCAAGTTTCAGTGACTGCTGCTACATCCACCCCACCCTCAAACAGCGTGGCCTGGAACTCGGGCATTTTATTCCCCAGGCTCCTGGCATTTATTAAAGCCACCCTCCAACCCTTGTCCCTACACTCTTTACCATATCCTCCCCAGATCTTTAATACATCTGTCCACACTTCTTCCCTAGGGTATCGTCTGTCCCCCCTCTATGGGGTTGCAGGCCAGTCCTACCGGCGGTATGGATGGCCAGATCAGCCCGGCAGTCCCTCCCCTCCCCCTTCACAAATTTAAACCCCATGTAGCCTGAATTAAATCCGTCATCCCCCATTTGAGAATGTCCTTCCCTACTGGATTTAGGTGAAGCCTATCCCAGGCATACAGTACCTAGTATTCCCAAACTCCCCCCCACCACCACCAGTCTCCCAACACCCCAATCCTCTGTGCTTCACCCCACTGCCCGAGCCAGTCATTAATCTCCCTGATCTTCTGTTTGTTCTCCACAGTGGCCCTTGGCACTGTCAGGATTTCCAAGAAGGAGACTGTGCATCCATTGTCATGACGGACCCTGGCCAGTTCTCGGAACCTTACCTGAATTTCCAGCACACTATTCCCCTCAATATCATTTGTTCCCAGATGCATCAGGAAGTTCATTGATCCTCCACAGTCCCTTGCCAGCTCATACACCATGCACTTTGCCCTATGCACAGTCAGACCGGAAATACCCACTACCTTAACTGGACTGGATTTTCCCTCACCCTGCCCAGCCCAGTGAATACACCTGATCATAGAGTCTCCCAGCAGGAGAACCTTAGTGTACCCCTTGATCTTTTGAGCACCTCCTTTCTGGACTCCCCCGACAGCCCCCTTCACCTCCCCCCTCCTCGAGACCACTTCCCCTTGACTTCTCTCCAGACCCTCTACAAGATCTGTGGATCTTGTACACTTTAGTAGCTCCCATGTTAATTCTCAGGTATATAAAATGACAGATAAATGATGTGTGGCTAAATGAGATTACATGACTGCGAAGTAAGATTTCCCTGTGTGGAGTTTTTCATTGAGCCTTATCTTTGTCTTTTTATGGTAAGGGCCATTTCATAAATGTGGTGGGTCTCTTCATTGTGTGTTGTTAACCAGATCACAGTCTGAAATCTTACTACTACTGTACACCTTGTGCCTTGCAATGCACCACATATTTAATAATAGGCTGGTTACTATACAGCTTGTGGGTTAGTGCTTACTTAACTTACTAATTAGTAAAATGCTTTAATATTTCTATATAATCTTGTAAATGAGCTTGTCTCAATGATGTTCTGCCTGGCAAAAATAAAGATTTTGATTAATTGACAGGGTCTTATGCATATGTGTGTGTGTGTGTGTGTGTGTGTATATGTGTATATATATATATATATATATATATATATATACACACAAATACAAAGTACTATATATCTCACTTCGAGGTTAGCTCTTGAAGCAGGCTTCACCATAAGGACTGAAGCCAGCAGGTGCCAGGACCCCATGGAAAACTTCTAGCTAGCAGTCTATAGTGGGAGACCGCCCCTGACATCGGCCAATGGTATAAAACAGGCAGTCCCTCATCCCAACCTCCGTTCTTTTCCTGTCATCAACCTGTGCACATAGGCTCCACAGACGCCTTCTGCCTTAGTTGGACGCCATTTTTTCCCAATTACCTGCACTTTGTTTTCCAAAAAAATACTAATTCCATCAGTATTTTCTCTGCATGTCTTCCTCTCTGACCTCGTCTGTAGAACTGCTGCGGTCCAAGTGTGCTTGTGGCAAGCAGATTCCTTTGAATGACTGCCATGCTTCCTGCTCCTTCTGCCTAGGCCCCGACAACGATACAGAGGTCTTCCAGCATTGCTTGTAGTTTACCAGAGAACCAGAATCTGCCGGCAGAAAGCCCTGATAAGCTTCTTGCTTGAAAAGAAACTAGCAGTGATGGAGAAGGAGATCAAATGTAAAAGTACCTCCTCTTCCCCGATCTCTGGGGCCCAGAATTCTTTGGCTTTTCACAAGAAGAAGTCAAATGGAAAGCCCAAATACCGGGATAAACACCTGGACAAACCCCGGTCAGCTTCTCGTTCCTGGAGCCCCTCACCAGACTGTGACTGGCTCTGGGACTTCCTCCCATGGGAGGTCAGACTCTGCATCCACAGCAGCCCTCACGTCTTCCAGGCTTCCAGTGGTCAAACCACCCACCCTCATCCAGACAGAAGGTGGTGGTTCTTCAGGGTTGTGGACTTCCTCCTCAGCCTCTCAGCCCCTGATGCTGAGGCCCTTCCACCAGACAACGGGCTCTCAGCCAGGTCTTTGGGTGGCAGGTCCTTGCCCATCATCCACCCAACCTCAACATCTGCTAAGTGGCTGCTGGCATCAGGGCCAACACCACCCAGCGAAGCCAGGGGCATGGCTCACCTCCCTCTGGAGGGTAACACCTTTGCCCCATTCGGGAGCTATTTCCATTCGGCAGGCTCTCCCTAAGATGACACCAGCTACTTCTCCAGACTGGTGTCAGTCTACACCAATCTAGTTGACGCTAGCTACCCTATCGACCCCGATGACACCCCTCCCGTTGTTGCCTGAACATCCAATGTCGCCGGTCAACCCTACCGCTACTTTGTAGCCGACTCCAGGGGGCTCTGATGTTCGGTCTCATGACACCTACTGGACTGACGCCAGATAACTAGATGCCCACTAGGCCGACACCAGTCAACCCAAACCCTCAAGTCCCAACACCAGGGTTGCCGCCACCAAAGGGACCAATGCCCGTGCCGTCTGACATCCCCTAACTGACACTGGCTAATCCCTCTATGCCCCAGAACCCTCTGCCAGACCTCACAGCTCTCTTCACGTCTTGGTGGAACATAGTCAAGAGTATTCTGGTACCGAAGAGGCCTCCTATGCCCCCTCCTAAGGAACCTCTTCCCTCAGTGGCTTAGCCTCAGGCTCCTTCTGGGCAGCCTACACCACCTCCTAAAGAGCCTACCCCACAACCATATGACACTAGCTGGGGCCTCTGTAAGCATCACGGTCGAAAGCACAGTCTCTGGTCCTCAGACAGGCACTGATGGAGGTCGCATGACTGCAGGCATGGTTGTTCGACCTCCCGATCTTCCTTTTCAGGGGAGTCCGACCGGCATTCCTCTTCCTCATCCTCGGTGTCATCTGACTTGGGATTTCCCCTACTCTGCTGGACCCCAAGGACACCCTCAGGTCTCCTCCCAATGACCCAACCTTCATGAAGGTCATGCGGCACATGCAGTCCAACATGGGCTGGGACACCAAAGACTTGGACTCTGAGAGGCACCATTTAACCATTTTCCTCCGTCAAAGGATCCAAAGCCTGTGGTGGTTCCTCCTCTGGTGGATCCATTTAAGGATGTCAGTAGACAGGCTTGGAAATGCCCATCCACTACTTCTGCTATTTCCAAAGAGGCTGATTGCCTCTATAATGCTCCCTTAGATGAGCCTTTCTTTGGAGAACAATCCATTGCAGACTCCATGGTCATTACGGTGGCCCATGATTGATCCAAGAGGCCTCGTCATCTCAGCACTTAGCCTCTGGACAAGGATTCTAAACAGGTGGACCAGCTTGGCAGAAATGTCTATGCCTCAGCCACCTGTGCCATTTGCTCTCTAAATTTCTTCACCCACATGGTCCAGTATCAGAACGCCCTGTGGGAGAAGGCCATGGAACTGGTTCAGGCTCAGCAGGATAGTCCTCAGAAAGCTGAGCTGCTGCATATTTTGAAATCGGGTTCGGACATAGGTATGCATGTCCTACGTTCCTCCTATGATATGGCAGATTTGACAGCCAGGGCAGTGGCCACCGGTGTCTGCCTTCGCTGTTACTCCTGGCACTGTGTCTCACATTTTACCCTGGACGTCCAGGCGAGCATTATGGATGCCCCTTTCAAGGGCTCAGTCCTCTTTGGCGAGGAATCAGAAAAGATTATAACTCACCTTCAGGAATCCTGCAAGGCTGTCAGATCTCTCCATATCATGAACAAATCTAACCAGAAGCAGAACCGCCACCAGCCATTTCATCAGTCCTCCAGGCAACAGCCCCGAGGCCAACAAACCAAAAGTGCCTTTAAACATAAGGCCACTTCTCAGGCCTCATGAGGTTTGGGTCTCAGAGCCCCCAAAACCTCCCAGACCCCTTTGTCTGTCCCAGGTTCTTCGGCCTGACTTCTTACCCGACCCCCCTCCTTTGGCAGAATCTGTGGGGGGGAGGTTGCTTCCCTCTTTATCTAGGATGGCACAGAATAACCACGGATCAATGCATTCTTCAACTGATAGAGAAATGGCATACTCTAGAACTCGTGGAGATGCCTCCAAACAACCCACCTGTAACCTCCCATTATCAGTCCACACCTCCCCTCATTCAGGAGGAGATTCAAGTGCTCTTGCTGAAGCAGGCCATAGAGCCAGTTCCACCAAATCAAAGAGGAAAGGGCTTTTATTCTCACTTTTTTCTGGTTCCGAATACAACAGGGGACCTCCAGCCTATCCTGGATCTCAGCCACCTGTAACCTGCCAACAGGTATATAGAATACAAACGATTCAGGATAGTCACCCTGCCAGTCCTGCTCCCCCTCCTTCATCAAGGGGATTGGCTGTGCTCCCTGGATATGTAGAATGCTTACCTCCACAATTTGGTTTTTCAACCCCACAGGATGTTCCTTCACTTCTGCTTCAAGGCAACCACTACCAATTCTATGCCCTGCTATTCAGCCTGTCCTCAGCTTCCTGATCTTTACAAAGTGCCTAGCAGTAGTGGCTGCAGCCCTCCAGAGGAAAGGTCACTATGTCTTCCCCTATCTGGACGATTGGCTCTTGGCAGCTTCCTCCAGGGATCAGCTGATCAGCACCACGGAAGTCACCGTTACCTTATTTTGAGACCTAGGGATCACTTTTGACCATCCAAAGTCCTCCCCGTGGCCCAGCCAGAAGCTGCAGTGCATGGGGGCAGTTCTGGACACCACCGAAGGAAAAGACTTCCTGCCTCCGGGCAGGGCGGTACGCCTTCAGGACCAGGCTCACCTGGTTTTCTCATTGTGCCAAATCCTAGCCAGAGTATTCCTAAGGCTGCTAGGGCACATCGCAGTGGCCATTACGACTGTCCCTCTTGCATGCCTGCACATGAGGGTTCCCCAATGGATCCTCCGTGTCCAATGGGACCAATGCATGGATGAATTGGAGCAGCTTGTGACAGTCCCCACTCCAGTGCACCAAACTCTGTTAAACTCCTCTAATCTTTCCACAGGGGTCCATGTTCGGCAGGAGTCTCCTCGTCAGATTCTGACTATGGATGGAGTCCAGCCAGGGCTGTGGTGCCCATCTGGTGGACTGTCAGATCCGGGGAACTTGGTCTCCCCAAAAGCAACATCTCCATATCAACATATTGGAGATGCAGGCGATCCTTTATGCCCTACATGCATTCCAGACGGATTTGCTCCCTGTCCCTCTCCTAATTCAAATGGACAATATGTCTGTGGTCTTCTATATAAACAAGCAAGAGGGGGGGACTCACTCTTACCTCTTCTGCAGGGAGGCCATGAGAGTCTGGTATTGGGCCATCAAGAATCATTTGGAACTCACTGCCATGCATGTCCCAGGTGTTCAGAACTCTTTGGCCGACAGTTTAAGCCAGTCTCGGTCCAAGACACACAAATGGGAACTTTTTCAATCTGTGGCTGAAGAACTGTTCAACAGGTGGGACTGGCCCGAGTTATATCTCTTCGCATCCCCACTCAACATAAAATTGCCCAGTTTTTGCTCGCTAGATCCAGGGCCTGGTGTTTTCTGGCGAGATGCGTTGTCCCTATCTTGGACACGGTGGTTTCCGTATGTATTCCCTCCCTTTCCATTACTGCAGAGTCCTTCTCAGATTGCAGTTGGAGGGAGAAGACGTGATCCTAATTACTTCCTACTGGCCATAACAGATTTGGTTCCCATTATTTCAGCAGCTGGCAGTGGAACCCCCGATCCCCCTGCCCCTGAACTCAGACTTGCACTCCCAGGAGTAGGGCACCTTGGTCCATCCAGACCTCAGATTGCTGCACCTGTACGCATGGCTCCTGCAGACCTAGCAGTTGCTCAGTTTGGGGTTTCCCCCAGAGTGACAGTTGTCTTGGTGGCCACAAGGAAGCCTTCTACCAGGGCCACTATGCGATGAAGTGGAAGCAGTTCTGCATTTGGACCTCTGCTCGCCACCCTGATCCCTTCACATGTCCAGTGAATTCTGTATTGGAGTACCTCCTTTCTCTGTTGGACTCTGGGCTGAGCTACTCCTCCATTAAAGTGCATTTATCAGCTATCTCTGTATATCATGCACCTGTACAGGGCAAGACTCTTGCCCAGCTGGACCTTTCCCGCACTTTCCTGTGGGGTATTCTTCAAGTCAAACCTCCCATCAGGGACCCTGTACCCCCTTTGGACCTTTTATTTATTTTGGAAAAACATACGTTGCCTCTCTTCGAACTTGGCCGCAAGTTGCGAACTGCGCTTTCTGTCATGGAAAGCGGTGTTTTTAGTTGCCGTTACTTCTGCTCGACAGATTTCTGCGCTTCAGGCTCTGATGTGTAAGGAGCCTTATTTAGTTTTCCATAAGGACAGGGTAAATAATAAACAAGGACAGGGTGTCCTTGCGGACCAATCCTAAGTTTTTGCCTAAAGTGGTGTCTTAAGTTTACACTGAATCAAGACAGCCACCTACCAGTTTACTACCCAGAGTATCCTAACCGAGGGGGAGCTCTGCTTCATACTCTGGATGTTCACCGTGTGCTTTGTTACTACTTAGGCCACACCCTGCATTGTCAGAAAGTTTGACCAGATTGTTTCTTTCACCCCGAGGGTAGAAGGGGCTTCTGTTTCTAAGCAAACATTGTCTGAATGGTTGGTCAACTGTATCGTTTGTTGCTACTGCAAGTATGTCAAATCTTTGCTGGGACTGGTCAAAGGCCATTCTACCAGTAGTATGGCTGCTTCCTTTGCATCCATTAAAAATGTGTCTGCCGCTCATATTTGCGCAGCTGCCACTTACAGTTCTGTCCACACCTTCATTCAGCATTAGTTTGGACGTTGCCTGTCATCATAGGACAGACTTCGGCCTCGCTGTCCTACAAGGCCTGCTCTCATGAGTAATTTCAGCAGACTTTTCCCTCCTCCTGGCTGACGGGGGTTAGTCCTTCCACTGT
Organism: Neoceratodus forsteri; assembly: GCA_016271365.2. Taxonomy (NCBI): domain Eukaryota; kingdom Metazoa; phylum Chordata; order Ceratodontiformes; family Ceratodontidae; genus Neoceratodus; species Neoceratodus forsteri. The sequence continues at coordinate 534,884,792 of JADMNL010000022.1, read as the reverse complement.
TTGGGACTTAATCCTTATGGTGTAGCCAGCTGCAAGAGCTACCCTCTAAGTGAGATAGTACAGTTACATAAGAACTTACAGTAACAGTAGATCTTCGAGAGGAGTTCTTGCAGCAGGCGCTGCTTTCCCTTCCACCTTCCCCCTGGCGACTGTTTCAGCATCGCTGGCTGTTTTCATTTCCTCCTTTCAGAGGAACCTCCTCAGTTATCCATTTCTGATTGTGCCGGGGTCTGCAGCAGGAGAACTGAGATTAGGATGGGGGACCGCCCCTTTTATACCACTGGCTGATTTCAGGGGCGGGCCAACTATAGACTGCTAGCTAGAAGTTTTCTGTGGGGTCCTGGCGCCTGCCGGCTTCAGTCCCTATGGTGTAGCTTGCTGCAAGAGCTCCTCGAAGATATACTGTTACGGTAAGTTCTTACATAACTGTACTATATATATATATGTGTGTGTGTGTTTTATTTATATATATATATATATATGTGTGTGTGTGTGTGTGTGTGTAAGTAATAAGCCATGGCAGGGTGTGCATTAAAGTATTTTAATGCATGCCCCAGGGCAGGGTGTGCCAAGGCATGAGGCCGCAGGCTGAGTGCATTTATGCCTCTGGGAAGTACATTAAAATCCTTTAAAACTCTTAACAGCTCGGCTCCTTCAGTCTCCACTTTCAAGGAGCAATACAAACACTGTGCTGAGGCTAAAGTACATTTTATTGTTAAACTCCAGAAGTAGGATGCAAGACACACTCTCCCGTAGCAGGCCCCTTATAGCTGACTGGTTAAAATCATTTAATGCACACCCTGGAGTAGCTTAGCACACTTATAAACTGTCCCATTTTTATTGTAATTATAATAAATTCTAAAGAAAAAAATGTGTGTATTTTTTTCTAACCAGACTGGGTTTATGATGAAAATCTGTGTGGTTTCATCAAATAGTTCCATTTGCCATATCCAAGCAGCAGTTGGCACTACTACGGATTCAGTTACTGTGTGATTTAGCCCTGTGTGCATCAAGTATTAATTTTTAATTGCTTTGACCTGCAGTTGTTTCACAAACAGTTCTGCCCCCTTGTTCTTACCAGACTTTGCAGGGCCAGAGAGCACGGTGATGAATTGGTGCACCTCATCACTCTCCAAGCAGTCCATAGATCATGGCCAGCACTGCATGTAACGGGGGCCATGACTGTCAAAGCGATGTGGCCGTTGACTGAGAGGCATGGTGGCATATTCTTGCCTTCTGTACTGGTTAGCTTGTGTTTTGCAAAGTTTTAATCAGGGATGGTATGCTAGGACTTTATCGGACAGCCTTGGATTCACAGTTACTGCCAGTGGCCCCAATCTTTCTGTCTGATGGCACCATGGTAGTGAAAGCCATCAGTGGCTGATAGGAGGGACCATTGGGTTGGTGTGAAAGCGACCACCAATCTGTGACAGTTTTGTGGTTGATTTGAAGAAATGAGGTGGGTGAGTAGCAGGGTTTAGACATGTTGGTGGAGTGAGCAGGCAGGCAAGGGTGGCACCAAGAGGCAGAGAATATAGCAGTGACTGTTATGTGGGAGTCATAAGGAGTTTTAACCAGAGCAGACTGTTGGTAGATGACTAGCTGGCCAGTAAAAGACTCAATACTTAGAAAAACTAAACAGCCTTGTTCTCACTTTCAGGCCAGCAAGTTGGCACAGCAGTAGCGCTACTGCTTGCAATGCCAATCACCCGATTTTGGGAACAAGCCAGGGTCACGGGGCCGGCCGAGGGGGAGGAGGAGGATTGAGTGTCCCATAGGATGCTATCCTCCTCCAGGGAAGGAGGGTCCCATTTTCTGCTGCGGTACTGCCACCTGGGTGACCACAGGTGGCAGTACAGCTGAAGACTGACATGGGAGGGGGGATGTTTCTGATGCCGGCATGCAGATGCACGCACAGTGTGCACACACGCCTTTAAATCCTGCATGCACTGTCCCCAGGGACAGCAACAGAGAGAGAGAGAGAAGAATGTACAGTGACCCCAGCACCTCCAACGAAGATAGCCCCACTTCGCCCAGGTCCCCTGCTTTGCTGACACGAGCCCCGCCTGATGCAACTAGATGTCAGGGGGTACCCCCTACACACATCTCAACCCAGGAGTAAACCCAAGGCTCCATGGAGGTAGGTAGATGTGGCAGGGAGGCTGGAGGGGTTGGGAGGTGCCTGGTGGTCCCGAGTCATGGAGGGCTAGTGTGTAGGGGGTATAAATACTTAGTTAAAAAATATTTTCTTTGAGAAAGGTTTTGAATTGTGAGCTGCTTTTGTTGACAAGCTCAAATTTACTTTGGAGGCAGGGACATAAATTGAGTGTCACAGTTATGATATGAAGAGCAGCAGCTTTGGCTGGTCAGAGGGAGGGGGAGCAGAGTGAGGGTGGAGGGGCCTAGAAAAAATTAGTAAGGGATTGATGGAGAACTAAAGTTTAATTTTTAGAAATATGTGGGAAATGATTAAAAAGGTTGTATCTTCGAAGATATCTCTTTCATCAGGCCACACCTTTGTAACATACAGACACCAGGCACTAGGACCACACAAACTTCTGTAAGCAGCCTGCCAGGGGCCGCCCATGATGACATCGGATGTCAACATATACAAAAACGTGGTAGTCGCTTCTCTTCGAAGTTCTTTTCCTGCCATCAATCAGACATTTCGGACCACCACTGGAAACTTTACTGCTCATAGCCGCCATTTTATATCTAAGTAATAACTTTTATAGTGATTTTTGGTGTCCTGTATGTCGTCAAAAGAACCATCTAAACTCTTCTGGTACTGCAAGTGCAGAGAGAAAATCTACACTGGAGACTTCCATGACGTTTATGTTGCATACGCTTAGAACACAATGTGAAAGCCTGCAAAATATGTTGAGAGTTCAATTCTGCAACCAGGTGATGCAGAAAGAGGACTTTGGAGAAATTTTTACTCCAAAGGACTATAGCCAGAATTAAAAAGCAGCCCCAAGAAAAATCTGCGTCGCTGGTCCCATAGACTGAATCACGGTCGTCAGAATCCTGGAAAAATCTTAAGGGAGTCACAAGCACCGGGCCAAGGATAAGACTTCTCCAGCCAGATCCTGGTTGCCTCTGCAGACTACAGACACAACCCCTGCTTTGACATCATCCACTTCGGTGCCAACCGCCCTCCCAACCATTGACCAGACACTTGGAGTAGGCACTATAGGGCCTATTATGGTTGGTACATCGCCATTATCGACAGTGACCTAACCTCCCCTCGACCCCTCAGTCGCGCCTACTAACCAAAGCAGTGCTGACTCTCAGACAGCACTTATCATCTTCTCAGATATCATAAAGCATTTACTGCCTGTTCAGGGGCCTGTCAGCGGAACTTCTATGCCTACCCCTCGACACCACAAGATACTCCCTACCACATAGACTTCCTTAGATGCCACTGGCATTGCCAGCTAATTCTTTGCCATCGATGATACAGTCAACAATGAATATGAACACAACCCTGATCTGATGATGCAGGACGATGAGAGGAAGAAGACTTCACTGAGCACCACTGTGAACATGGCACCAACTCCAGAGTCTCCTCCTAGGTGAGGACTCTGTAGTGAACACAACTAGATCACCTCCAGAGGATCTTTCATTTTTCACTACAAGGCAGCAAATGCAGGCTGCCATGAGTTTTCTTTAGCGGAGAAGGATTCTACCATTAAACCTGCTGGAATTCCTGGAGATGCCTCCGTCTCCCTCTGCTGTGGTTCCTATTTCCAGCCTTGGAGGATGTCACTTATGCAGCCTGGTATAGGTCAAACAGTATACCAGCTGTGCCCAGAAAGGTAGATAAATGTATTCTGCCCCTCTAGGAAGCCTTTTTATGCTAGCCAGCCTAAGACTGACTCTGTGGTCATCGTGGCTGCCTATGAGAGTCAAAAAGCACCTGAATTCCTCCGTCCTGATAAAGAATCTGAAAGGCTGGATATTCCAGGCAAGCATACATATGCCTGTGCCTCACTGGGCCTCTGTATTGCTAATTACTTGGCCATATTATAGTATCAGAACACCTTCTGGAGGAAGGAAGGCTGCTGCACAGACCTTGCCCGAGGGTTCTACCAAGCAAGAGTTAATGAAAACTCTTATTGCTGGTGCTGATGTGGGAAAGCATTTGCTCTGCACAGTATATGACATTTCTGATGCTTCTGCCAGAGCTGTGGCCTGTGGCATCTGTCTCTTGGCTCTCTCCTGGCTCCAGAGTAGCAGGGTTTGCCACTGATGTGCAACAGACCATTCTCAATGACCGCATTTAAAGGGTAGAAGGTGTTTGGTCGTGAGGTAGAAGTTGTTCTAAAAGATCTTAAAGACTCTAAAATCAGTACATTCCCTGTACCATGCCCAAAATAGAGGTAGAAGCGGGGTACTTTTCACCCAGCAGGTGTTTGGGGGGGCAGTGCCCAGCCTACAGACAGCCAGGTTGGAGCAAATGTGTGGGGGACTTGTTAGTTCCTAGCACCACCCCAGGTGCCCATTTAAAAGCAACTAAATGTAGTGGATCTGGTGGCTCCACAGCTCCACCTGACTCCTTTTGTAACCCCCAACCACCTTTATCTCCAGGGGTGGTTGTAGGAGTTCACCTATCCTTCCAGTAGGATCAGTGAAGGGAGATGACTACAGATGCCTAGGTTCTGGAGATCCTAGAAAAGGGCCCTGCTCTGGAGCTTCTGGGAAACCCTTCAGATCACCCACCAGTTCTGACAACATACCTCCCCGGGCACATGCCCCCATTGCTAAAGGAAGTGTAAACGCTACTCCAAAAGTGGGCCATGGAACCTGTCCCTCTAGAACACAGGAACACAGGTTTTTATTCAAGATACTTTCGTGTCCCAAAGTGGACAGGGGACTTGAGGCCTGTTCTGGATTTGAGAGACCTGAACTTCTTCACAGAATACAGAGTTCCTGATGGTCACTCTGTAGGGTCCCTTCCCTTACAGCAAACGGGATTGGAGTTGTTCCCTCAATATGAAGGATGCATACGTCCGTATCAAAATTCAGAAACCTCACAGAAGATATTTGAGGTTCCTGTTTCAGGGGAACATTACCAGTTCAGAGTGTTGCCCTTTGGCTTATCTTCTGTGCCACAAGTCTTTATCAACTGCTTGGCTGTGGTTGCAGTAGCCCTTCACAGGGCAGGCCTGTATGTGTTTCCTTACCTAGACAACTGGCTCTTAAAAGCCCAGTCCAGGGATCAAACTGGTTTCTTCTCCTCTTAAGCCGGCATTCCTCCACACATGATGATATCATTGGTTATGTCCATATGTGCGTGCACCCACTGTTGTCATCACATGAGGAGGAATGCATGCTCAAGAGAAGAAGCTAGTTTGGTGTGCTGTAGGCACAGACACCATTACCTACAAATGCAAGCAACATTTTAACAGAAAATGAAAGGTGAGTGGATATAACACATTATGGTTGGTAGTAACATTGATAAAATCAGTAATGGTTTAGGAAACAGCTGTTAGTAAAGATTTCATACAGAATAAGATTGCATACAGCACAGTTAGTTCTATAGCAATATTTAAGCAACAGCTTAAAAGAAATATAGAATCTGTTTTATTTATTTAGTAATTTGGAGAAAACCTATGAGCACAAGCTCTTTTACAAAGGTTCCATGTCATAGATTGCAAAACAAAGTACAGTAGGAGAAAGCAAAGGTACATTACAATGAATGACACAGCTTGGATTCAGAACTTACATAATAACTCAAAACATAGGTACAAGTTAAATAAGAAAAACACTTTTGGGGATAAGCAGCCACAAAGTGCCTTGTCAGTAGTTCAGAGGGATGGGGATAGCTGGCAGAGGGTGAAGAAGGAGGTACAAGAGATAGAGGTGAGTACTGCGGTGGAGGTGAGGGTGGGTGAAGAGGATGATAAGGTATAGGGAGAAATGGTGGGGTGAGGGAGGCTGAGCGGAAGGACATGCTAGAGTAAAATGGTGGGGTGTGAGGGGCATGGCCAGGCAGCCAGCATTAGTAGTGACTGTTTGGAAACTCACGGACTGAGAGGAGGGAGAGGGTGGCAGAGTGCGAAAGGAGCATGGCGCAAACTGATCTAAAGATGGCAATGCAGAAGAAATCTTTTTCCAAGTTATATCAGATACTTAAAGGAGGCAATGTTTTGTTTTACAGGACAAGGTCCTCAGATATACAATATAAAAAAATATTTTTGAAAACGAACATTGGTGCAGTCGGGTATAAAGGTGGCTTCTTGGTTGAGTGATGTGAGTGCAAGCTTAAAGGCAGAAATACAATATTCACACACTTGGTGGCGGTGGCACCATTTGTTTTAATTTTGTTTGTATATTATAAGGTAAAAAGACTTAATGGCTTCAGGGACGGTAGCAGTGCTTGAGGGCTGGAAACAGGGGAATTGCTGCAGCAACTCTAAGACACGTCTTTGGAAATACCAGTGGATCCCACTTTTGCCCCAGCCCGTTCAGATCCATGGTTTAAGAGACAGGCCAAGCGAGGCATATGTGCCCCCTGGCTACTTCTACATGCTCACACGGTTATCCCTTTGAGTTAGCTCAACAGCGACTTGGCTGGCTCCCGTTAGACAGGCTAAGATATCAAATCCGGGACTATATAAATGCCCGAATGCAGGTGGCCTCTCGAGATGCGGGAACCCACCATAGACTCACCATTTGAGCGAATATGGCAATCCCCCTACTGTATGCTAATTTTATACGAGACCAAGCCACTCTACTAGGCATATTAAACAAAAGTGGGAAGAGGATATAACTATATCCTTAGATGATAAACAGTGGACATTGATATGGGAGGGCACCTAGAGGACTACCTCTTCCCCCATGTGGAGAGCATTCCTCTGGAAACTTTGAATTAGGTAATTTAGGGTTCCTACCATGGTGTCAAAATGGAACCCCTTGATCTCACCCAGTTGCTAGAGGAACTGTGGTGAGGTCCTGGCCTCTCAAGCCCATATTCTTTCGTCTTGTGCGGCACTCCTAACAGTTTTGGTCAGATATACAATACCATTTGAAACAAATCCTGGCGATAATTTCCCAGCAGAGTCCAGAGCATATTTTACTAGGACGCCCACCAGCAGAATTAAAGGGAAAAGAAGCCAAATACCTGTGGTCTATCCTGTTGGCAGCTGTAAAGGCCATCACTAAGAAATGGCTCCTCCCAGACCCACCTGGAGTGACAGATTGGCCAAAGATAGCTATATCTATAAATCTGAGAAAATCACCTTTGCTTTACAGCAAAGACTGCCCAAATTTCAAAACAGATGGACAAGGTGGGAATTATATGAAGGCTTTAAACTATAACAACTTTTTTCTAAAACCTTAATCATTGCCCTTGTTAACCTTTTAACCTCCTTGTCTTTTCAGACGTACTTTTTAATCTGGGGATTTTACACTTTCTTTGTCCTGTTTCTTGGAGCTGCTGGAAAATAGCCACACTTCTGTCTTGTATAGTGCCTGTTTGTGGCTATATAGCTTAGATATCTTTAAAGTTTACACCGCTGAAGCTGGATAAAGTAGCAGTACTTAAAATTTGTTTAGCTATGTCATCATGACCCAAAAAGTTTTTAGTGTGTTCTTTAATTGTTTTAAGTTTATTGTTATATCAACTATCATGTCATATATGTAACAAAATGTATGTTCCAACCTTTATTGTTGTATGGTACTTGTCTGTACTTACTGAATGAACGGAGTATAAAAAAAAAATGGCATTTATTGCTGTGTTTTATTGCAGCAAATAAGGTAAAAATGGTAGCTTAATATGCTTTGTAGCAAGTAGAAGCATGACGCAAATGGTAATTACACCTCATAAATATCCAATTACTTTTGAACATATGAATACTGGTCTAATAAAGAAGACTTATTCTGATGAATATGTTTACTGTTTTTTAACAGAACCATTGAAGTAAAGTTCCCTTGATAAAGCTCCAGTGTTAGGGAGTGAAACATTGGAGAACAGTTAAATAAAAAAAAAAATATATAAAGTGGATACAGTTGAGGTTCTTGGTCATTTGAAGAAGCTTTGCAGGAGACCCACTACAAAATTGTGCCCAGTGTTTTAAACTCCTGGCTAAGGCAGACTGACACAAGTTGTGTTTTTCTTGTTTGGGACCTGATCACAATTTTTCCAGCTATGAGCTCTGCATCAGGTTTTGCCCTAAAACACTAAAAAAAAATGGTCCAGAAACCTTAAAGATATCTTGGCTTCTCAGTCTGTCTCCTCTTCACAACCTGGCTCTGGTGAGAGTCCGATTCCTCCTCCAAAGCAGAAGGATAAGGCTGCTAAGGGTGACTCAGAGGTCAGGGTGTCCAACAGGTAGACTCTGGAGTCTCCCAAGACTAAAGATCCACTCAGCGCGATAACCCGTGAAGTGGGTGCACGAGAAAGGGCGCCGTCCATTATGGCAACACCTTCCCCGCGCAATCCATTCACGGCAACCAACAGGTAGGGCGACCAGATGAGGGGGTGTGTAACTAGGCAACAGGATGTCACTATACGATGCGGGGGGCAGCACAGCGAGCGGGCTGGGAGGTGGAGACGCTAGGAGTGGTGCTAGGGGTTGCCAGTCCTAGCCGCGCTGGGCCGAATTGGTCAATGGCTGAGGTACCGGTTTGGGTCCGGGCGCTGGTGCAATTTTTTTTTTTTTTTACTGTGCCCAGTCTAATATTTTTATTTTTACTACTTATGCGCTCGACATGCACCCCCTGGAGTTGAGAATCCGTAAGTAGGGGGATGCGGAGGGGGTGTGGTGGTTGCAGCCCCCAACAGAAAGTAGTAAAATATGTCCTAACGCAGTTGTGCTGTGCGCCAGGGTTGTCAGAGTGCCGGAATTAGGTTTCAGCAGGTCTGGAGTGATAACGGTGATTGCCTTTGAAGCCGCCACATCACACAGACCCATTGAGCAGCCATTGGAACCGGTATCTGCCAAGAAAAAAGGGAAAGAAAAGCATGTCACTGCCTCTCCTTCTGAAGAAGCACAGGAGATGCCAGTTGGCAAGAATAGAATGCCCTATGCTGAGGACATGGCTAAGGCTTGACAGTTCTAGGCTTTCCAGACTATGGCAGCCTTTATGTCCATGCAGACCACCCCTCCCCAGGCTCCTGAACCTGTACCAAAGCCTGTGGTGGAGGAGGATGAGATGTTTAATGAAGAGGAGGAGGAAGAGAATGAACCCATAGAGCCTGCCGGTTCACCAGTTCAGAAGTTTGGTTCCCCTCCTTGGTCTTCTGAAGAGAACATCCCACACTGTTCTTTTGTAAGGAAAATGGCAAGCACCCTCAACCTCTCTCTCTTTACAAGAGACAGCAGAGGACAAAGATGAGGTGGAGTTTTTGGATATGATGGGCTTAACACCCACAAAGAGGGTATTCCTTCCTATTCACAAATCCCTTTAAAAAGACCACCTCCAAAATCTGGCATCCCCCACTTCTGTAACTGGCATAGACAAAAGGGCTGAAAAGAAATATCAGCTGGATACGCAGGGTGCTGAGTACCTTTATACTCACCCTAACCTTGAAGAGGTGGTGCATACTGTTTCCTATCAATGTCCACGTTTCCTCTCAACCCCCCAGAAAGCGATTCCAGGAAACTGGACAGCATAGGCAAAAAGGGGTGCACCTCAGCCTTCCTTTTGCTAAGACAGGCAGTTTTTCAAACACCATGAAGTCTTGCTATATTAGGACCATTGCAGTCATTCCCCACACTTGAACTGCCCCGGAGAGGAAACAGTTAACTCCAGAGTGATCTGGAGTTCCACAGCGCGAGGGCGCTGTTCAAAGCTCTATCTGGCCAGTTTCAAGTGAAACTGCCAGATTCTTACTCAACTCACTGAACAGTCGGCTCGATCAATCAGCTTCAGCTCGGTTCATTTCTTGGTTCAAGCGAGTATTTTGTTCATTTGAACCGCAAAAGTATTTATTTACAGCATTTCGGTTAAAGCTCTATCTGGTAAACCGTAAGTACAGAAATTAAGTCTGTGTGGAAATTCATTATCGGTTCGGTTTTGAACCGATCAGTTTCATTAAAATATCGTTTCAAACTGTTGGTTGGGCTTTTAGAGTGTGGTTCCCGGTTCTTATTGGTTCTAAAAACCTAACTTTTAATTTGGGTTTTCAAATACCGTGACACGGTTAGGAATCGATAAAGTTGTCTTGCCTGTACTGCCATCAAAAGGGCAAGTTTTTGGTTAGGCTGGCATTATGTCTGAGAAACCCAAAAGAAAACTGGGCCCACTGGGTTTCAACACTGTGATGTCTGTGGGGAAGCCTTTGCCAAGGCTGACCCACACCATTGTGTTTATTGTCTGAGGGCTGACCACCTCCTGTCAGACTGCCAGGTGTGTAAGATTTCCTGCAGCCACCCTGGAAAAGAGATTGGGCCGCTCAGGGCGAGAGGCCAAAAGTCCGCTGACCCGGATGGCCAGCCGGTCCAGTACCCACTGGACCAGAGGAGTGCCCTCTGACCAGGCGAGACTTCCTCGGCAAAAGGAAGGCTGGTTCAGAGGAACCAGTCCCAGCAAAAGATAAAGAAATCAGCAGGTCTGGAGTACAAATTGTCTCTCCAACTGCTGCAGAGATAACTAAAGCCATTCAGATTGTCCAGTCTTTGTCTCAGGGATCTGTCGAACCCCCTGCAACTGGGAAAAGGGTGGCTCGTTCAGTCCCAGTGGTTCAGGATTATGATGTTGAGGATTTTTATGAACCACATGAGGGGGAGGAGGAATTTGATCAGTATGTTTATGACTGGGAAGGTCTGGACGTGCCCATTGAACCGGACATTTCTCCAGATAGACCTTTAGAATCTCCCCCTATGCTATCTGAGTCCCCTTCTCATTTTATGTTTTACAAAAAGGTTGCAGAAACCCTCCAGCTTCCTTTAGAAGAGGCTGTGGATGAGCAAGAGGAGCCTGATTATGTTGAAATGATGGATATTCCAGAGTCTAGGAGGCTGTCTGTTCCCTTGCATAAGTCATTTAGGAAGCAAACAACAAAGATTTTAAAAAATCCTCATTCTGTCCCTCCTGTAGATAAAAAAATGGACAGAAGGTATACCTTATCAGGCCCTGATACAGACTTCCTCACTGAGCAGTGTAGTCATGTAGGTGTGGTGCAAGCTGCAGCCTGTGACAAGACTAATATTCCCTGGCCTCACATCCTCCTGATAAGGATTCCAGGAAGATTGATGCCATGGCGGAAAAAACAATATATGCGCATCTTTTGGGACTCAGGCATGCTAATTATATGGCTTATGTGGCTAGATATCAGAAGTCTAGATGGGACACATTTTGCAGTTAGCCAAGCAGGCCCAGGGCCAGCTGGCTAGTGAGTTGGAACAGGTGGCTGCTGATGGCATTGAAGCCTCTAAAGTTCAATTTCATACTGCTGTTGATGTTAATGATGTTTCCTCTAGGGTCATGGCCACTTCTGTAGCTTTCCGTGGGTTGGCATGGCTCAGATGCACTAATCTGTCCCAAAGATACTCAGTCAAAGACTATGGATTTCCCGTAATGGGAAATTCTCTGTTTAGTGATCAAACAGAAAATTATATGAAAAGATGGATGAATATAGAACTACCTACAAAAGTGCCTAAGCTAAGGGAGAAGCATGCCACTCCACAAAGGCATGCCCTCGGAGGGGTAGGCCTTTCCACAGGCCCTTTTACCAATCTCAAGCCTCCTCTGCTTTTCACAGAGGGTTTTCAGAGGCAGAGGTAGGCGGGGCAGAGGTAGACAGTCGCCTCCCTCAGCCTAAAGCTGTGCCAAGCAGGCACCCTGATGGGGTGCCCAGGGCCGATTCTCCTATACCAGTGGGGGGGATTGGCTTATTTCAGCCAGAAACTGCTGTCCTAACTTCGGACAGGTGGGTTCTGGAAGTAGTAAGCCAGGGTCTGGTTCTCCGCTTCAAACAGTTCCCAAAGATGAGAGCCAGGCAATTTCCACCTGCAAACTCTTCAGAAGCCCTTGCTTTGGAAGCAGAGGTTTCTTCCTTCTGGATTGTAAAGCAGTGGAAAGGTTCCCCTTGCCATCAGGGCAAGGACTGTACTCAAGATATTTTCTTACCCCAAAAGACAGGAGAAATGGCCCATCTTAGACTTAAGGTACCTGAACAAACATCTGTTGAAACCAAAGTTCAAAATGTTAACTCTAGCAATGATTTTGCCTTCCTGAGGCCAGAGGACTGGTTAGCTTCCCTGGACCTCAGGGACGCCTATTTTCATGTCATGATCAGGCCTTCTCACCAAAGTACCTCAGGTTCGAACTGCTCTCTGGCCACTACCAGTTCAGAGCAATGCCCTTCTGCCCAACTCGCCTCCAAGGGTATTCACAAATGTCTAGCTGTGTAGTGGCTCATTTAAGAAGGCAAGGGATTGCTGTGTTTCCCTACCTGGACGACTGGTTCATAGTGGGTCAGTCCCCAGATCAGGTAAAATCCCACTTGCAAGTCACCCAGCAGCTTCTCACTTCCTGGGATTCCTGCTGAACTTACTAAGTCAGTTCTGGAACCTGTTCAGGTTCTAACTTTCATAGGTGCAGAATTGAACACAGTTAGCCAGGCATTTCTCCCCTCGGAAAGAGTGGACAGGCTCATTGCCTGGCATCCTCCTTACCCCGCGGGTCTCTCGACCAGCAAGGCACTTTCTGCAACTCCTAGGGCACATGGCTGCTTCCACAGCTGTCGTGCAGGGAGCAAGATTTCAGATGAGGGACATCCAGTTCCATTTGAGGTCCTATTGGTCTCAAAGGAGGGACCCCTATCAAATTAGTCCCGGTGACTAAAACCCTGATCCTGGCCCTTCAGTGGTGGCAGGATCAAAGCAATCTTACTCAAGGGGTTCCTTCATACCGTTTCCCACTCCCTCACCCTCACCACGGATGCCTCCCTGTTAGGGTGGGGCTCACTTGGCGACCTTTCCACTCAAGGAGTGTGGTCCCCCAGGAATCTCTGCTCCACATCAATCTTTGGAACTCAGAGCTGTTCTTTTAGCTCTTCAGGCTTTTTCAACTGTTGTCCAGAACAAAGTAGTTCAAATCAGGACAGACAACACCACAACAATGTGGTACATCAACAAGCAAGGGGGCACTCGGTCATCAGCCTTGTGCACCAAAGCAATGAAGTTGTGGTCTCTGGCTTACTCCTAAACACCTCCCTGATTGCAATTCACCTTCCAGGAAAGGACAATGTCCTGGCGGATGCCCTCAGCAGGATTTCCCAGGGCCATCACGAATGGTCTCTGGAATCCTCAGGTATTGGGGTCGGGCTTGCCAGATGGGGCACCCCTCGGATAGATCTCTTCGCAGCCCAGACAACCATCAACTTCCTCTATTTTGTTGCAGGCCTCCAGTGCTGGGCTCAGTCCCCTGGACGCCTTCTGCTGGATTGGAAGGGAAATTCTATATGCCTTTCCCCTTCCTCTCCTCTTCAGGGTATTGGTAAAAATCAGAACTCAGCCCTGCAAAGTGGTTCTGATTGCTCCAGACTGGGCCAGACAGCCTGGTATCCTCTCCTCCTGTCCTGACAATCCACCTCCCTGACCTTGCCCAGGGCCCACGACTTGCTGACCTGTGCACAGGGAGAGTGTGGTACCTGGACCTCAAATCCCTCCACCTCAAGGCTTGGTTCTTGAGGAATTAGAATTTGCTGATTTGCACCTTTCTCAAGTGGTCCTGGATATTTTAAAGGCTTCTAGGAAGCCTTCCACCAGGGCCACTTACAATTCTAAGTGAGGAGGTTTTCCTTCTGGTGTTCGGAGAAACAAATTGTACCAGAATCTGCTGACTTGGCCACTTTACTGGACTATTTGGCCCATCTAAATTCCCCTAGGCCTAAGACCAGCTACCTTGAAGGTTAGTCTGGCAGCTGTTTCTGCTTTGTTTCCGCAGGAAGCCTGTTTCCTTCCTCTCACCCTGTGTTTCCAAGTTTTTTAAGGGGTTACTTCACACTAACCCTCCCTTTCGGGAACCAGCTCCTGCCTGGGACCTGAATGTTTGCATTGCTCAGTTAATGCAACCTCCCTTGAGCCCCTTTCTTCTGCAGATCTCAAGTATTTAACATGGAAAACTGTTTTCTAGTGGCTATCACTTCTGCCAGGCGATAAGGAATTGCAAGCCCTTTCAGTGGAAAAGGATTTTATTTCTTTTCACAGGGATAAGGTAGTCCTCAGGACCAACAGAAAGTTTTACCCAAAGTGGTTTCAGATGTTCATCTGAACCAGTCCATTTCTCTCCCAGTATTTTTCACTGAGCATTCTTCCTCGGGTGAAAGGAGACTACACAGCTTGGATGTTAAAAGAGCCCTAAGCTACTATGTGGAACGTACCAAGGGTCACAGGTTCGAATCCCTCCAACTCTTCCTTACCTATGGAGAGGTTGGCAAAGGGAGACCTGCCACTAAGAGGACAATTGCAAGGTGGATTGTCTCTTGTATCCAATTCTGTTACCAAAACTAGGTAGGAACCCCTCAGGACTGAGGGCTCACTCCACCAGGGTACAGCTGCATCTCTAGCGGCTGCTAGAGATATTCCCATTTTGAAATTTGTCAAGCTGCTACCTGGAAAACAGTTCACACCTTTACCAAGCATTATTCCCTGGATGTCCAGTCCAGGAGAGATGCTCGTTTTGGCACAGCTGTGCTTCAGAGCCTATTTCCTAAGTAAGTTCTGACCCTCCTCCATGGAGGTACTGCTGTGTAATCTGCAATGGTCCTAATATAGCAAGACTTCATGGTGTTTGAAGAAAAATTTACTCAGCTTAGTAATTGCTTTTCTTCTCATGGAGTCTTGCTATATTAGGACAACCCTCCCTCCTACCCCTCTCAGAACTCCTACTTGGGTATGGGGTTGGCAAATTAGTGCAAGCACTGTGTCATGCCATTTTAGTCTCTCTAGTTCCCCACCCCTTGTTTCTTTTGGGTTAGGGAACTAGGTATTCTGTTTTTTGTTAAGTGGTAGATGGTCCCCTCTCTGGACTTGAGTCTTTTGGGAGAGGGGGCCTATTAGTGCTTGTAAGGGGTGATCCTAACAATAATAGGTAATATTGTTATTATTCTGTGATTGTTCTTATTCTACTAATGGTAGGTAGCCAATGGCTAGTGTAGAGCTTTACCACACAGACTTGCTATGTTAGTTTAGCTCCGTAAAGAACCTGGCAGTTTCATTTGAAACTGGCCAGATAGAGCTTTGAACTGGCGCCCTGGCTGTGGAACTCCAGATCACTCTGGAGTTAACTGTTTCCTCTCTGGGGCAGTTCAAGTGTGGGGAATGACTGCAATGGTCCTAATATAGCAAGACTCCATGAGAAGAAAAGCAATTACTAAGGTGAGTAATTGTTTCATATGGCCTATGCAGCTCAGTACCAGAAGGCTCTCTGGAGCTGTGTAGTGTCTGAGCAAGAAGGCTGCTGGTGACCTAGCCCAGGACCTGGCCGACACAGCAAAGTCTGCCATGGATGCCACTAAATATCAGTTTCATGTGGCTGTGAATGCCAGTGACACTACCTCTTGGGTCATGGCACATGCAGTGGCCCTGAGGAAGTTTGCATGGCTCAGAACTACAAACCTCTCACAGGATACCCAGATTAAGGCCATGGATTTCCCCTATTAAGTGAACTCCTTGTTTGGCAACAAAACAGAAGCCTTTATGAAAAAGATGAATATAAGACTACCTATGAAAGCAATACTGAGAAGAAGGCTTCCACTTCCCATAGATCTTATGGAAGGGGAGGTAGGGGTACTGTACCCCAGGCTTATGTGACTTATGATTACCTCCTTCAGAGAAGTTTCTTCAGGGGAAGAGATGGGGGGGGGGGGAGAAGCAGGTTGTAGCCACCCCAGCTCTCAAGGTGCAGGCAAAGCAGAACCCCTGACAGGGTTCGGGTTCAGGTCTCCCATCTAGTTCCAGCAGAGGGAAGATTGATTCCCTATTTCCAGGTATGGAAAAACATTACCACAGACAAGTGGGTCCTGGAAATAGTGAGTCAGGGTCTTTCCCTGCAGTTCAAAAAGTTCCCAGCTATGCAGTCACACAGGGCCTTCCCACCTCATACCCCAGCAGAAAAACTGCTGGAGTTGGAGGTCAAACAGCTGCTGCAAGCCAATGCAGCAGGAATAGTTCCATCTGCCCAATGTGGTAAGGGTCTCTACGCCAAGTACTTTCTGACCCATAAGAAAAATGGGGAGTGGTGACCCATTTTAGACTTAAGATGTCTGAACAAACACTTGGAAAAAAAGAAAAGTTCAAGATGGTGACACTGTCAGCAGCGACATCGGTTGGGGTCACTGGATCTGAAAGATGCCTATTTTCACATTACAGCAAGACTCTTCTACAGAAAGTACCTCAGGTTCAGGGTAGGAAACTGCCACTATCAGTTTGCAGCTCTATCCTTCGTCCTGTCCTCAACACCAAGGGCGTTAACAAATTGCCTGGCAGTGGTCGCAGCTCACTTGAGAATGCAATGTGTGGTGGTCTTCCCTTACCTGGATGACTGGCTGGTCTCAGGAGGGTCTTACCAGAAGGCCAAGGCCTCCCTCCATCTTACCCAGTCAACTCTAATAATAATAATAATAATAATAGAATAAAAAATAATCTTTATTTAAGTTAAGCTCCTTTCAAAGTATCAAGGCGCTGTACATAAAAGTTAATAAAATCAATGACAACAACAATATAAAATGATATAAAACAGTCTGTAGAGATCTTTATCAGTAAATTTATTTGGAATAGGCCTGGTGCCATAAAAAAGTTTTAAGCGCCTGTTTAAAGCCCCCCACGGTTGTGCACTCCCGAAGCTGACAGGGTAGAGAATTCCAGAGGGCTGGGGCCACGTTCATAAATGGCCCTGAAGATTTTAAAGATACCCTCGGAATCTCTTACAACCACTCATCAGCCGAGCGGAGCTGTCGCTTAGGGCAATAAGGTACCAGAATCTCAGGTAGTCAAGGCCGAATCCATGTAGGGCTTTATATGTCAGTAATCTGACTCTGAAGGTGATCCACCATCGGATCAGCAGCCAGTGTAGTTCACGCAGCACCAGTGTAATGTGAGATGACTGGGAGATCCCTATCAACAACTGGGCTGCAGCATTCTGCACAAGCTGCAGGTGGCGGATGTCAACCCCTGGTAGCCCTAAGTAAAGGGAGTTGCAATAATCAAGGTGCGAGGTCACAAAGGCGTGGATCAGCATGGGAAGGTCACCGGACGGAACAAGGTGCTTGATCCTAGCGATGTTCTTAAGATGGTTAAAGGAAGATTTGCAGACACCTGATTTTGCAGTGTCAGCCCGTCATCAAGCACCACCCCCAGGTCCCACACCTGTTCGGAGGTAAGGAGCTGGGAGCCCCCCAGAAAGAGTCCAGAAGGCTGACCAGCCCCCAACCCCTCTATCTGGTGACCTGGATCCACAACTATCACCTCAGTCTTTCCCGTGTTTTACTTCAGCCAGCTGGAATTCATCCAATCCTGGATATCAGCGAGGCAGTTATTTAATATCAAGAGGGCACTATCCTGATCAGCTGCAAAACACAGGTAGAGCTAGGTATCAACAGTGAAACCTTAGCCCATACCATCTTACAATGTCTCCGAGGGGCAGCATGTACACTGCGAACAACATGGGAGACAGCACTGAGCCCCGAGGAACCCCACATGACAGAGAGAGAGGGTCAGAGGAATAAATCCCAGACACCACTCTGAGTTCAGCCAGTGAGGAAAGATTTAAACCACCTGAAGACTGTACTAGTCAGGCTGCAGATGAACCTCAGACACTCAAGCAGCACCCCATCGTCCACAGTGTCAAAAGCTGAAGAGAGAGCAAGAAGCACCAAGATGGAGCAGCTTCTCCAATCTCTAGCCATCAGGAGATCATTGAGCACCTGAACTAGTGCAGTCTCAGTACTGTGCCTCTTTCGAAAACCAGATTGGAGAGGTTCGTAGATGTTATGGATGGTCAAGTGGTTCTCCAGCTGTACCACCACTACCTTCTCAGTTACCTTCCCTACAAAGGGGAAGTTTGAGATTTGTCTGTAGTTAGCCAGAGTCTGGGTCCAAAGAAGCCTTCAGGAGGGGTGTCACCACTGCCTCCTTCAGGGAGCTGGGAAACTCTCCCGAATCAAGGGAGCACCAGAAAATCTGTGCCAATACCGGGCTGATGATGCCACAACATCCCATAATCGGGGAATTTGGGCCTGGTTCCAAACTACAGCACGTAGGGTGCATACCCTGGACAATCCGCATGACATCCGCAAACTCCGGCCTGGCAAAGGTATTTCAGGAAAAAAGAGGGACAGTGTCCAAGCACGGATCAATAGCATCCCCCATAGAGTGAATCAAAAGGATCTCCGCCCTGATGTAGCCACCTTATTCGCAAAGAACAGAGCAAGCTCTTCGCACTCCAATTGCGAAAAGACTTTTCGAGACTGCAAACAGGCTGGGTTGCACAGCCTGTCCACAGTTCGAAAGAGCTGAGCCGGTCGATTCAGAGTGGCAGCAGTCTTCCCCGGGCAGGAATTCTGCCTTCTTACAGGAGATCATTGATTGATAGACTTGATAATGTTCTATTAATCTAAGGTGGTCGGCCTCCAGGGCGGATTTCCTCCAGCGCCGCTCTAGCCTTTGTCCTAGTTGCCACAACTCCCTCAGGGTCCTGTCAAACCAAGGGGCCCGAGGGCAAAGGGAGAGAGGACGAATGCGGATGGGAGCAATAGAATCCAGCACTTTGGAGATGACCTTATTATAGGTCAACACCAAAGCCTCTGGATTCCCGCTTGCCACAGGAAACTTCAAGAGGTCAAGTACCACCACTAGACCTTAAGGGCTCACATCCTGTAAAGAACAGTAACTAACCATCTCCACAGGAGTAGGCCTACGAACTGGGTGCAAAAATTGAACCTCACGGTGTAGTGATTGGACCAACCGACAGGTTCCACCACCAAATCGGAGGCTTCGATCCCCAGGAGGAAAACCAAATCAAGGGAGTGACCGTGTTTGTTACCTCTGCTGCTCACAATCTGTGTGATTCGCAGAGATGTCATACACTGGAGGAAGTGTTGTCCAAGTTGCGAGAGTTAGTCATTGACCCAGGCGTTGAAGTTGCCCAGAACCGTCAGTCTGGGTGACTCAAATGCCATGTCGATCATGAAATCCGCTACTTCCTGAAGGAATTGCTTCTCATCCCTGGGTGGACAGTAGATGTGGGCTATCCTACAACCTACACCTGCTACTACAGTACACTCGAATGACTCTGCTTCCTCAGCTGGTACACTCGTGAGGCACAATTCAGTCTTGAAACAGACTGCAACCCCCGCCTGCCCCCTAATCTCGAGCGGTGTATCACCGAGTACCCGGTGGAATTGCAGCCTCCAGTGTGAGGCCAGCATTTTCATCCAACCGTCTCAGTGATGCAAGCCAGATCAGTTGTTCCAACAAGATCTGCAATAATTGCATTCTTGTTCTTAATTGATCTGGCATTGCATAACACTGCTCGAGTTGGACAGGTATCCAGGGCCACCCCAGCTACTTGCCCACCAGAAATGATGGTACCCTTGGGTATGGAGACCAGACATGGGGGACCACGTTCCAGACTCCATTTTCTCCAGGGCATCTTCTGGATCTAACTACCCTGATGTAAGGGCCCCGTTCATTCGTCCCCCGATGTCCACCACCCCCACCCCATACCCCCTCCTATGGGCAATACCCAGCACTCTAAAATGCTGGTAAGTTGAAAACATCTAGAGGATCTGGGGTTCCTTTGAAATATCCCGAAGTCCCAGACAGAACCTTTCCAGATACTGGACTTCATAGGAGCAGAGCTGGACACACAGCAGGGAAAAGCTTTCCTCCCTCAGGAAAGGGTGGTAAGTCTCACAGAACTGTCAAGGTCTTTCAGAGTGGGGCAGCCCAGACCAGCAAGGGTCTTCCTTCAGTTGCTGGGGCACATGACCATCTCCACTGCTGTGGTCCCAGGCACCAGGTTTCACATGAGGGATGTTCAGTACCACCTAGGGTCTCACTGGTCCCAAAAGTGGGACCCTCTGTCAAAGTTGGTACCAGTTACAGTACAAAGTGCCTCCAGCAGTCATCCCCAGTGGTGCTCACTACAGATGCCTCCCTCCTGGGATGGGACATCCACCTGGAGGACTTCACTGTGAGTGGAGTGTGGACCCCACTACAGTCCCAGTAGCACATACTGTAAACCTCCTGGAGCTCAGGCTGTGTATCTGGCAGTGCAGGCTTTTTCCTCCCACAACAGAGGTCATTCGGTCCAAATCAGGACTGACCACCACCACCCCCACCATGTACTACATAAACCAACAGGGAGGAACAAGATCTTCCAAGCTGTGTACAGAGGCAGTGAAGATCCGCAGCCTGGGATATGAGCTGGAGGTGCAGCTATCCGCAGTGCACCTACCAGGGAAAGACAATGTCCTTGCAGATTCCCTGAGCAGAATCAGTCAAGGCAACCACGAATGGGCCCTGATCAAGCAAGAGCTTGCAGCTGTGTTCAGAAGGTGGGGCACACCAGAAGTAGACCTGTTCACGTCTTGGCAAAACTACCAGCTCCCCCTCTTTCGTTGCAGGCCTCCATCAGTGGGGACTGTCCCAAAGGATGTCCTGGTCTTCTGATGGACAGGGAGTTACCTTTGGGCATTTCCTCCTTTTCCTGTCCTACTGAGAGTGCTGCTGAAGCTGAGAAGGAAACCTGCAATAATGATCCTAATTGCTTCAGACTGGGCTAGGCAGACCTGGTATTCAAACAACATGAAGTCTTGCTATATTATGACAATTGCAGTATGATCGCAGGTTAGAACTGCTTGGGAGGTGGAATAGTTAACTTTCCATGCAGGCATGGAACTTAGAGCGCGAGCTCGGTTGAAAACTTTGTCTGTTGTGCTTCAAACGCAAACTGTCAGATTCTTTACTCCGCCTCACTGAACAGTCGCTCCGGAGATTTCTCCTTCTGCTCGGTTCATTTTGTTGGTTTAAAAGTATTATTTTTCGGTTTTTAGCTGAAATTAAACCGCAACCGGTCGGTTCAAGCTCTCTCTGTGGTAATGTAAGTAATAGATAGGTTTTACATCTACTTTTTCTGTGTGGAACTTGTAATTTGTTATCGGTTCGGTTTTGAACCGATCAGGTTGTATTTAAATCTACTAGTCCTTTTTTAGAGTGCGGTTCCCGGTTCTTATCGGTTCTAAAAAAACAGATTTCATTACGGTTTTTTCCACGACCCGTGACACGGTTGGGAACCGATAAGGGTGTCTTGCTTGGTGGATTGCCATAAACGGGCAAGTTGGTTAGGCTGGCATTATGTCTGAGAAACCCAAAAGAAAAACCGGACCCACTGGGTTTCAACACTGTAGTATTTGTGGGGAAGCTTTTGCTAAGGCTGACCCACACACCACATGTGTCTATTGTCTGGGGTTTGACCACCTCAATTCAGACTGCCAGATTTGTCACAATTTCCCTGCTGCCACCATAGATAAGAGAGTTGGTAGGCTCAGGGAAAGGGAGGCCAAAAAGTCCGCTGACCCGGATGGCCAGCCCGGTTCGGTACCAACCGAACCAGAGGGAGTGCCCTCTGACCAGGGCGATACTTCCTCGGGCAAATGAAGAGCCGGTTCTGAGGAGCCGGTCCCAGCAAAAAGGACTAGAAAGTCAGCTAGTGTAGAGCCAAAAGTTCTCTCCCTACTGCTGAGGAAATAGCTAAAGCAATTCAAATTGTCCAGTCTCTTCTTCAACTGACCGAACCGACACCTCTGGTAAGCTGCTGGTTCGCCGGTTCCACTTGTCAAGATTATGATTTTGAGGTATTTTATGAACCGGGGTGGGGAAGAGGAATATGAGGAGAGTGAGTATGGTTTTGAAGATCTGGATGTGCCCATTGATCCGGACATCTCTCCAGATAGACCCCTAGGGGTTTCTCCTCCAAGACTTTCTGAGTCCCCTTCTCATTTCATGTTTTATAAAAAAGTTGCTGAAACTCTCCAGCTCCCTGTTGAGGAAGCTGTTGATGACCAATAGGAGCCAGACTATGTAGAAATGATGGATATTCCAGAGTCTAGGAGACTGTCTAGTCCTTTGCATAAATCTTTTCGGAAACAGACAGTAAAAGTTTTAAAAACTCCTCACACTATACCTCCTGTGGATAAAAGGATGGACAAGAGGTATACCTTATCAGGCTCCGACACTGATTTCTCACTCAACAATGCAGCCATGTGGGGTAGTGCAGGCTGCAGCCTGTGACAAGGCTAATATTCCCCTAGCTTCACACCCCCCTGAGAAGGACTCCAGGAAGATTGATGCTATGGCAAAGAAACAGTACATGGCAGCATCTTTGGGACTCAGACAAGCAAACTATATGGCTTATGCTGCTAGGTATCAGAAATCCAGATGGGATACTGTGCTGGCCCTAGCAAAACAAGTCCCTGACCAGCTTGCCAGGGAGCTGGAACAGGTGGCTATGGATGGTATTGAGGCATCCAAGGTGCAATTTCATGCTGCAGTGGACTCTAATGATGCTTCATCAAGAGTCATGGCTACATCTGTGGCACTTCGCAGGATGGCTTGGCTCAGATGTACTACCCTATCTCAGGATACCCAGTCTGAGGCCATGGATTTTCCTGTTGTGGGAAATTCTCTGTTTGGGGAGCAAACAGAGAACTACATGAAGAAAATGGATGAATATAGGACCACCTATAGGAGTGCACAGGCCAAGGAAAGGCAGGCCACTCCTCAAAAGCAGCTTCCTAGAGGCAGGGGCAGGCCTTTTTACCAAGCCCAAGCTTTCTTCTCCGCCTATGCTCAGAGGGGGTTCTTGAGAGGGAGAGGCAGACGGGGTACAAGCAGGTCTGCTTCCACCCCTCAGCCCAAAGCCCCTGCCAAGCAGGCACCCTGATGAGATTGCCAGGGCCGATTCTCCTCTACCTATAGGGGTAGTCTATACTTTGTCCAGGACTGGAAGTCTTTAACATCAGACAAGTGGGTCCTGGAAGTAGTAAGCCAGGGACTGGTTCTCAGCTTCAAAAAATTTCCAAAGCTGAGAACCAGATCTTTTCCACCTGCAACTCCATCAGAGGCACTCGCCCTAGAGGCAGAGGTCTCTACCCTCCTGGCTCTCAGAGCTGTGGAAAGGGTTCCTCCCCTACACCAGGGCAAAGGTTTGTACTCCAGGTACTTCCTTACCCCAAAAAAGACAGGAGAATGGTGGCCCATCCTGGATCTCAGATATTTAAACAAGCACCTTTTAAAGCCAAAGTTCAAAATGGTGGCTCTGGGAATTATCCTTCCCTCTCTAAGGCCAGGGGACTGGCTAGCTTCCCTGGACCTCAAGGATGCCTACTTATATTTTCCCATCAGAAGCTCCCATCGAAAGTACCTCAGGTTCGAGCTGCCCTCAGGCCACTACCAGTTCAGAGCAATGCCCTTCAGCCTCACTTCTGCCCCAAGGGTATTCACCAAATGCCTGGCAGTAGCAGTTGCCTACCTAAGAAGGCAAAAGATTGCCATCTTTCCTTACCTGGACGATTGGCTCATAGTAGGCCAGTCCCCAGACCAGGTCAAATTACACCTTCAAATAACGCAGCAACTGCTTACCTCTCTAGGTTTCCTTCTGAATCTCTCAAAGTCAGTTCTAGAGCCTGTCCAGCTTCTTACCTTCATAGGCGCAGAACTGAACACACAGGAAGCCAGGGCCTTCCTTCCCCTAGACAGGGCAAAGACCTTGGTCTCCCTGGCCTCCTCATTTACCCTGCAGGTCTCCCGGCCAGCAAGGCATTGTCTGCAGCTCTTAGGACACATGGCTGCTTCCATAGCAGTTGTGCAGGGAGCAAGATTTCAGATGAGGGACATCCAGTTCCATTTGAGAGCTTTTTGGTCTCAAAGAAAGGATCCTCTTACCAAGGTGATCCCAGTAACTCGAACCCTGATCCAAGCCCTACAGTGGTGGCAGGATCAGACCAACCTGAGACAAGGGGTTCCTTTTGTCACTCAGTCTCATTGTCTAATCCTTACTACTACAGATGCGTCCCTCTTGGGCTGGGGAGCTCACATGGGCAACCTCACCACCCAGGGTCTGTGGTCTCCCCAGGAATCCCTGCTCCACATCAACCTGTTGGAGCTCAGAGCAGTTTTTCTAGCACTTCAAGTTTTTTCCAAATCTTTTCAGAACAAGAGTATTCAGGTCAGAACAGACAACACCACTACAATGTGGTACATCAACAAGCAAGGGGGCACTCGGTCTACGGCCTTGTGCACCGAAGCGATGCGATTGTGGTCTCTGGCTTACCCCTGAACACCTCTCTTACAGCAGTTCACCTCCCAGGCAAGGACAATGTCCTGGCAGATGCTCTCAGCAGGATTTCCCAGGGCCACCACGAATGGTCACTGGATCCCCTGGTCTTGGGAGTAGTATTTGCCAGATGGGGCACCCCGCAGATGGATCTTTTTGCAGCCCCAGACAGTCACCAACTTTCTCTTTTTTGCTGCAGGCCCCCCCAGTGTTCAGCTCACTCCCACTGGATGCCTTAGCCCTCAGTTGGGAGGGGAAGTTTCTCTATGCCTTCTCTCCCTTTCCTCTCCTGTTCAAAGTGCTAGTCAAAATCAGATCCCAATCCTGCAAAGTCATTCTGATAGCTCCGGATTGGGCCAGACAGCCCTGGTATCCACTTCTGCTGTCCTTAGCAGTCCATCCTCCCCTGTGCCTTCCCAGGAATCACAATCTGTTAACCTGTGCCCAGGGAAGGGTCTGGTACCCGAATCTCAAATCTCTCAATCTCAAGGCTTGGTTCTTGAAGAGTTAGAGTTTGCTGATTTACACCTTCCCAAGGTGTAATGGATATATTGAAGGCCTCAAGGAAGCCTTCCACCAGGGCTACTTACAATTTCAAATGGAAAAGGTTTTCCATATTGTACTCGGAAAAGCATATTTCCCCAGTCTCTGCTGATCTATCCACAGTCCTGGATTGTATGGTCCACCTGAATTCTTTGGGGCTGAGACCAGCTACCCTCAAGGTGCACTTGGCAGCTGTGTCTGCTTTTATTTCAGCAGGTAAATCCTCTCCTCTTTCAGCTCATCCTGTATTTTCCAGGTTTTTTAAGGGGTTGTTTCACACCAACCCTCCATTCAGAGATCCTGCCCCTGCCTGGGATCTTAATGTTTGCATTGCTCAGTTTATGCAACCCCCCCCTCGAGCCCTTGTCTTCAGCTGAACTCAAGTACTTGACTTGGAAAACTGTGTTTCTGGTAGCCATCACCTCTGCCAGACGCATAAGTGAATTACAAGCGTTGTCAGTGGAGCAGGAGTTTATCTCTTTTCACAGAGATAAGGTGGTCCTTCAGACTAACAGAAAATTCCTGCCTAAGGTGGTTTCAGATTTCCACCTTAATCAATCTGTTTCTCTTCCAGTGTACTTCACTGACCACTCCTCCTCTGGGGAGAGGAGGCTGCACAGCTTAGATGTGAAGAGAGCCCTTAGTTACTACATAGAGCGTACCAATTGTCATAGGTTTGACTCCCTTCAACTGTTCCTTACCTATGGCGAGGTTGGTAAAGGGAAGCCAGCCACTAAAAGATCCATTGCCAGGTGGATTGTCTCTGTATCCAATTCTGCACGAAGTTGGGTAAAGTTCCTCCCTCAGGCCTGAGGGCTCACTCTACCAGAGGTACAGCTGCTTCTCTGGCTGCTGCCAGAGACATTCCTATTCTAGAAATATGTCAAGCAGCTACCTGAAAAACATTTCACGCTTTTACCAAACATTACTCCCTGGATATCCAGGCTAGGAGTGATGCTTGGTTTGGCACAGCCGTGCTTCAGAGCCTATTTCCTAAGTAGGTTCTGTCCCTCCTCCATGGGGGTACTGCTGTGTAGTCTGCAATTGTCATAATATAGCAAGACTTATGTTGTTTGAAGAAAAATTACTCACCTTAGTAATGTTGTTTCTTCTAATGGAGTCTTGCTATATTATGACCTCCTCCCTCCCTCCTGCCCCTCTCAGAACCTCTGTTTTGATATGAACCTTAGTGAGTTTTAGCTCGAAAAGATCTGACAGTTTGCGTTTGAAGCACAACAGATAGAGTTTTCAACCGAGCTCGCGCTCTAAGTTCCATGCCTGCATGGAAAGTTAACTATTTCACCTCCAGAGCAGTTCTAACCTGCGGTCATACTGCAATTGTCATACTATAGCAAGACTCCATTAGAAGAAACAACATTACTAAGGTGAGTAATTTTTTTTTCTCTGCTCCTGGCCCTGCCAGCAAACTTCCTGTCACTCTTCACCTGAGGTACAATCTGCTGACCTTGCCTCAGGACAGGATAATATTTTCAGACCCCAGCGCTCTGCGCCTGAGGGCCTGTTATTTGAGTTAGTGTTCTGGTTTAAACCTCTCGAAAGAGGTTTTAGATGTGTTAAAAGTTTTCAGAAAGCCAGCCACCAGGAAAACATATGCCTCAAAGTAGAAAAGGTTTTTTCTGTGGTGTTCTTCCAGGCAGATAAATCTTTAGCAATCTTTCCAGCATATTGGATTATCAAGTACACCTACAGTCTGAGCCTTCGCCCTTCTACCCTTAAGATGCATCTTGCAGCAGTCTCGGTGTATGCTTTGGCTGGCAGGGATAGGTCAATAGCCTCCCAGGCAATTATTTTTAACTTCAAGATGCTTTTATTGGCTGGCCGGTAGCGCTGAGGTTGGCTGGGCCCACCTACGCCTACTACCCGGCGACCCGAGTTTGGGAGCGAGCTCGGGCCATCGGTCAGTCGGCAGGGGAAGGAAGAGATTGAGTGTCCTGAGGACTGCTCTCTCTTCCTGGGGTGGGCTCTAGGGGATGCGTCGCACAAGGGCGACCTCTGGTGGAGTACCGGGGGAATGCAGAGTTTGCATCGCTACGCAGTGCGAGTGGAAGTGCTGCAATGGGCGTCAGCATTCGTGCCACTGACGCCATTGCACGACCAAGCATGGGGGTAAATAGAAAACGGAAACAAAAACCTCCAGAGGATAGGCGAAGGCAATGCCGCCAGCTCCACAATCCCAACGCTGGGCTCCTCACTCTCCCTGGCCCCGCACTCCGACTTCAAGACTCACTATACTGTAAGATAGAGTGCCCTAGGAGGATAGGGCAGCCCTTCCCCATGGGGGCTTAGATCCGGGACTGTAGACTGGTCGGAATGAGGGAGTAGTCGTGGTTGCCACAGCAGGGAGGTAGTGAGCTGGTGGGTAGATGCTGGAGAGCGTTCCTCTGGCTAGGGGTGGAGAAATAAAGTATTACAAAAAAATGAAAAAAAGATGCTTTTATTGATAAATGGTATAGTAACAATAGCTAGAAAAAAAATAGCCACCAACTGTTAACTTCTTACATTCACAGACAAAAATAAATCAAGCCAATAAGGCTTCCAAACAGATCAGTATCTGAAAGAATTAATATAAATAAAATGAAGCCATTGCGAGGAAGGTTAACAAACCAGGAAAGCAAAATGTTAGTAGAATGAATGCTTATATGAATGGTCTCAGATTAAAGCACTGGGTTTTTCCTATTTAAGTGTCTAATTATTCTGGCATATTGCAGTGTTATTGTCCTATAAAGTTTCATTCTGAAAGTGGGTACTTCTTCCCTTAAGACCATATCATTCTTCAGAATTGTCCTAAAGCTGCAAATGCTGAAGAACTACATTGGAATGGTTTTCCATCTCTTATCAGTCTACTCAGTGGTTTAGTTACAGTGGCTATGATGCAATTCAACATAATCCATAAACATTACAACAACAAAACAGTGTAAACCTAATGGTCCGGTGTGCATTTCCCCCCTTCCTCACTCTCAAGACCCCTTCATCTAACTCCAAAAATCCCAGTCTTGTTGGGGATCAAGATGTAAATAAAGCTGATGCCAAGGGCACCATATGGCCAAGAATTTGGATGTTTGCAACCTGACCCGGCAGGTAATATTTTCCATCCACTCCAGTTCAGCCACTCAAGTTTGCCAGCAGCCCAAAGTGGGTGGGATGTGGGAGACCCATTTAGATGTTATACATTTCAATACCACCACTCTAAGCATTTGTCCTAATTGTCTGGCCTCTATTGAGCAGTATAGTAAGGCCAGGAATCCCAGCACCAAATCAGTAAGCATAAAGGGGATACGGAGAGCGGTCAGTCGCTGAATTTCCAGGTGGATCTCCTGCCAGAACCCTGTTAGTTTTGTACAGGCCAAAAAAATATGATAATGGGTCTCCCTACCCCCACAGTCCCTCCAGCACTGATCTGTGTGGGAGGAACTGAAATGTTTGGTAACACGGAGTGGAGAAGAACCAAACTAACACTTTACAGTTAAACTCCTTCCAGGTGGGAAATGCAGACACCTGCCACTCCCATTTTAGTCATTTGGCCTACTCCTCCAAGTCTATTTTTCCCCCTATGTCTCTCTTCCATCTTTTTTTGGAGATCTTCTAGGGGCAGGGCTCTTAGACAGGTTAATATAGAATAAAGTTCTGAGAGATGATGGAAATTGTCCTTGAGGATGGCGGTATGATAGAAAAAAGATTCCAGAATCATACGGTCTCTACAAATCTGGGAAAAAACTCCTGGCGCCGTCAGGAAGTGATGAACTTGTAAAAATCTGTAATGGGCTTCTTTACGAAAGGAGTATTTAGCCTGTAACCTCCCTGGCTATTTTCAAAGGGTTCTTCAAGGGTCTGACCAACTTGAACCCTCATTTTAAAGATCCAGTCCCTCCCTGGGACTTGAACGTATATCTGCCTAGCTCATGGGTGCTCCCTTCGAGCCTGTGGCAACTGCTGCTCTGAGGTTTGTTACCTGGAAAACAGTTTTCTTGGTAGCCCTCACCTCAGCGAGCTCCAAGTTCTGTGTACAGATCCTAACTACATTATCTTCCACAGAGATAAGGTAGTTTTGTGAACCAACAGGAAATTTCTTCCTAAAGTGGTTTCAAAATTTCACCTCAACCAAACTATTACACTCCATGTGTTCTTCACTGAAAAATTCACACCAGTGGAGCAGTGGCTCCATAGCCTGGATGTTAAAAGAGCTTTAAGCTACTACTTGTACCATACAAATGATGTTAGATCCACATCGACACAACTGTTTGTCACCTATGGGGATGTAGGCCAAGGAAAGCCATCCTCCAGGAGGACCATTGCTCGCTGGATTTATTTTTATTATTTAAACATTTGGTAACTGGTAAAGGCACACTGAGCTTGGGCTCATTCCCAGGTGCAACCCGGAAATAGTGGCACACTTATACAGTTCTACTGTGGCAAAGCTGGCAAACTTCACCTGAAGGCCTAAGGGCCTATTCCACCAGGGCCACCTTTGCCTTGGTGGCAGCAACTTGGGGTGTCTCCGTTCAGGATATTTGTAATGCAGCTTCATGGAAAACAGCACACACCTTTACAAAGCACTACTGCCTGGACATACAGTACAGAAGGGATGCCAGTTTGGCACTGCTGTCTTGCAGAACTGGTTCTCTAAATTGGTTCTGTACCCAGCCTCCCAAGGTACTGCTGTGGAGTCTGTAGTTGCCTAGCAATAATGAGGGATTCCTGGGATTTGAAGAAAAAATTACTCACCGTAGTAGTGTTGATTTTTCCAGTGGGCTCCCTCACTATGCTTGACAATCCCTTCCCCACCTCCCCTTCCAGAACCTGGAAAAGATTCTCATAACAGGCAGCTCTTCCTGTAGGTAAGCATTTTTTGTTGCATTGTCTCACAACTGAAATTCTTTGTGTGTTTCATTCTCCTTTGTTTAAAAAAAAAAAAAAAAAAAAAGATTTAAGTTAGGACTTTTTGGTAGTCACTTAGCTAGATTTGGTCATCACTGCTCTCCAACAGTTTGAGAAATAAATCTGCCATTAGAAGGAATGGGGGAGCATGACCACAGCAGAGCCTGAATTTCATTTTAAAGTTCTCTGATTAGCACAGAATTCTAGGCTCCAGGGCAGCTCATTCCAGGAGAATTATTGCAGTTGTCCAGCACAGTGAGGGATCCCTTAGGAAGAAACTACATTACTGCAGTAATTTTTTTTTGTATTCCCATCTTCAAGAAGGGTGCGACCTGGCAACCACAGGTTGGTCAGCCTGGTATCGGTACTGGGAACCATTATCATGGACTGAATAATGGAGCATGTGGTTGAGGCCAAGGATCTCTCTATCTCTCCCCCTCTCAGTGTGGCTTTATGAGGGGCAGATGGTGCCAAATGCAAAATTATCACCTTCTTTGAGAGGGTGACCAGGGAAGTGGAAGGCAATTGGAAAGCATTTATCTGGCGTTTTTCGAGGTCCGTGACACACTGATGCCCGACAGGTTTCTGGGCAAAATACACCAGTGCAGTTTACAGAAGGCATACACAAGGTGGACTGTTTATTGGCTTGGGGCAGAAAGCAGAGGGTTGAGGTGGATGGCACTGCGAGCGGAGAGAGGGTACTCGGTGATTCCCCCAGGAATAAGTAGTAGGGTCACTGCTGGACAACATTTTCATCAATGGTATAGACGCTGGGATCTCCATCATGCTACTTATGACACAAAGCTGGTCAGGGTGGTGGATTCTCTTCAGGATTGGGACAAATGTCAGCAGGACGAGAACAAGCTGGGAAACTAGTCAGAGTCCTTATGCCTCAGATTTAATGTAGCCAAATGCAAGATGCCACATTTTGGGAGGAAAAACAGTTTGGACCTACACACTGATGCTTCTCTTGCTGCAGAACATGGGAGAATAAGTGGACGATGTACTGTCATCATGTGCCATACATAGGATGACATGTTAAACCAAGATCCTATCGGCTTTTTCTGGTGGTAGTTCAGCTGGATGTTAAAGATCCCATAGCAGTTCTTAAAAAGAGTAGGGGCATTTGTGTTATGATAAACAGAGAAAAATACAACCAGTGTCAAACATAGAAACATAAAATTTGATGGCAGATAAGGACCGCTTGGCCCACCCAGTCTGCCCATTTCCCTACCTAATGGATAAGCTGCATATCCTAGTTAACCAGCAGCCTACTTCTTTCTACACCCACCCCCTAGAATTGCCTTATGGCTGTCCCATGCATGCATGAATTCAACCACTGTTTTTGACTCCACAACCTTCTCCGAAGGCCGTTCCATGGATCCACAACCCTCTCTGTGAAAAAATACTTCCTTACATTACCTCTGAGCTGCCCTCCCCCATCTTCAAATTGTGCTCCCTTGTTCTTGCCTCTTTTTGAAAGATGCTACCTCTGGGACTTTGTTGATTCCCTTGAGGTACTTGAAAGTTTCTATCATGTCTCCCCTTCCTTTCCTCGAGGCTATACATATTAAGCTCCTTTATTATGTCTTCTGGTGCAGACCCTGCACCATTTTAGTTGCCTCCTCGGGACAGCTTCCATCTTGTCTATGTCCTTGCAGAGACTGGGTCTCCAAAACTGCACACAGTACTCCAGATGGGGTCTCACCAGCTGTCTGTACAGAGGGATAACAACTTCCTGTTTTCTACTAGTGATGCCTCTCCCTATGCATCCCAGTATCCCCCCAGCCCTCCTTACTGCCTTCTCACATTGCGCAAACATGCACCAATAAAGTATCATAACCATAACCAAAAAAAATGCAACTAACCCATTCTACCCCTTCCCCATAATGCCAAAAAAAATGCTTAAAACAGAAAAGAATCAAAATAACATAATAAATCATATGATAAGTGAAAAAAATAAAAGGAAACGGAGTTCCACAAAAAAAATCATAATTCAGCCTGGCGAATGGTCACTACTGCAGCATTTTGGAGCATTCAGTTAAAGAAGTCTTTAGTCCTGCCAGATATTAGGAGGAATGTGCAACCAAAGATTATTCATCAGAGGTTCCTTGAGTATCCTCCCATCCTTTTTGTAAACAGTTTTGCCTGTGTGGGATACCATATTATATAGATCTTCTTTGAGGGTATCTCTTTCGTTGAGCCACATCTATGCAACTATAGCTGCCAGGCGCTAGGACCACATGGGAACTTTTTTGCTAGCAGTCTACTAGGGGCCACCCATGGTGACATTTGGTGTCGACATCATCCACTATATAAGCCTGGGCAGCCATGCACCCATCTCAATTCTTTTTGTGCCATCTACCATATTCGCTGGACTCCACAGAGACACCGTTGCTACAGTCAACTGCCAATTTTTGATTTTCTACTTTCTTTTTTCTCACCGTAGTGCATTAACACTTTATATCTAAAGTGATTGATGTTGTGTATGTTGACAAACGATCCCACTGAGCTCTTCTGTTATTGTGAGTACAGTGGACAAATCTACTCCAACCACGACATCTGCATCCACTGTCTCAGCAAGGTCCATGACACCAAGACCTGTGAGTACTCCCTGAAATTCAAACAAGCCACCCGACAATGCCGTCAGAAAGCCATGCAGTCTTTCCTTCTAGAGCAGAAGGTAGCAATACTGGAACAGGCGCGCCAGGTGAGAAGCTCCTCCGCATCACCGGCCCAGTCCTCAGGCTTTTATTGCTCCATGGCCTGGAACAAGTCTTCAGGCTAGCACAAACACAGAGAGGGAGCAGAGAAAGGACATATCCCCCAGTCCACTCTCAGTCACCGCTTTCCTCTGCTTCGACCATTGCAGCGCTTTTGTCCACTTCGGCAGTACCTCCTGCCACTTGAACCCTCATTCCCATAGGGTTGGCTTTGACAGTGAGTTCTGCCTGACCTTCCACGGCTAGCAAAGGCTCATCGAAATCCGGGCTGTTGATGCCCTCGCTGACATTGCAAACCCTGCCGCCCATACCTCAGCAGCCTCCAGGTCCGCTGGCAGCAGATTCTGCCAGGGATTGTTGATGTTGGGGCTCCAGCTTCCCCTGTCGACACCTCAAGGGATCGAAGTCATCATCTGCATTCAGATGGTGCTCTCCTCCTTTGTAGAGATCTTACAGCACCTTGTGCCTCCTCTGGGCCATCAACGTCAGGGCCTACCAGACCATCCCCCACATGGATGCCTGCTTCATTGATGAGCCCTGCTAGCTCCAGGGCATTAACGTCCTTGCTGCCCATTTGGCAGCCTACTGATAAGGATCACGAATACATATCTGACCTCATACCACAAGAGGAAGAAGAGAAGGACGAAGATGTGGAGGGGAGCACTGATAGATCTGGTTCCACTGTTTCCACCAGGAGTGATGACTTTTCACTATGTACCCCTAGGTCCCCTCCTGAGGACCCCATCTTCATTGGTATGATGAGATCGCTCCAAACTGCCATGGGGTTTGATGCCCAGGAATTGGACATCACTCGGAGAAACTTGGTGGAGTTTCTAGAACTGCCAGACTCTCTACCTCTGGTCATCCCTTCTCTACTGGCCACATTAAAGGATGCCACCCTGGTGGCCTGGTACAAGCTCAGCTTGATCCCTACCATGCCCAGGAAGTAAGACAAGCTATACCAGGCCTTGTCAGGAAAGCCCTTTTATGCAGGGCAACCTGAGGCAGATTCAGTGGTAATTAAGGCAGACCACAATAGTTCCACAGTGCCTAAACACCTCAGCTCTCTCCCACCTAATAAGGAGCCGAGAAAGCTGGACCTTATGGGAAAGAGCACCTTTGCCTCTGCCACACTGGGCCTCAGAATAGCTAACTATCAGGCCCATATGGTCAAGTTCCAGAATACTCTGTGGAAAAAGGATAACGCAGCAGCTCAGGACTTTCCAGAGGATCCCCAGAAACGGGATGTTCAAGGTACTCCAGACTGGGGATGATGTAGGCAAGCACCTCTTGTGGTTTACCTGTGATATTTCTGATGCCTCAGCTAGGGCAGCTGTGGGTGGCATCTGCCTCAGGAGGCATTCTTGGCTCAGGGTGTCAGGATTTGTTAGTGATGTCCAGTATTCCATTCTGAATGCCCCTTTCAGAGGTTACAAGCCATTTGAGGCAGATGTGCAGGATATCCTTTCTGACCTCCTAGCCTCAGGAAGGACTCTTAGGTCAGTCCACTCACTTTGCCACACCCAACCAAGAGATGGGCAGAGTGTGACCTTTCGGTCGTGCCGCCCACAGACCCAGGATGGGGACCCAACAAGAGCAAGCGTGGAGCAGGAGCAGCTTTGCCTGCCCCTACCTCCACCACTGCCAAAGCCTCCAGAGTTGAAGCCCTAGCCACAGGTTCAGCCTGACTCCTTACCAGACCCCCCCCCACCCAAGTACTTCAGGAAGTGGTGGTAGGGGGTCACTTCTCCCTTCACCTGGACAGGTGGAGGGAGTTTACAACAGATGCTTGAGTCCTTCAGCTCATAGAGCGCAGTCGTGCTCTAGAACTTCTGGAATTGCCTCCAGAACTACCTCCAGTTCCATCAACTTATTCTCAAGATCACATACCAGTGCTACTGGAGGAGGTACGTACTCTGCTGCACAAGAGGGCCATAGAACTATTTTCCTGGGGAAGAAGGAACAGGGTTCTACACTCATTTCTTTCTAGTCCCCAAATCCACAGGGGACTTATGGCACATTCTGGATCAGAGGGAACTGAACTTCTATATCCAGTACAAGAAGTTCAGAATGGTCACTCTTTAAGGCCTGCTGCCCCTAGTGCAAAAAGGGGACTGGATATGCTCCCTGGACATGCAGGGTGCGTACCTGTATATCAAGGTGTGTCAACCCCACAGGAAGTATGTCAGTGTCCTGTTCCAGGGGAACACTACCAGATCAGGGTATTGCCTTTCAGCTTGTCATCTGTACCACAGGCATTGACGAAATGCTTAGCAGTGGCTGCAGCAGTCCTCTGGAGGGAGGGACTATATGTCTCTCCCTATCTGGATGACTGGTTGCTCAAAGCTCAGTCCAAGGAGAACCAGTTTTACACTCTAGCACATACCAGATAGCCGTTCCATGCCCTAGGGATTATGGTCAACCTGCCCAAGTTGGTCTTGACCCCTTGTCAGCATCTCCAGTACATAAGAGCTGTACTGGACACCCCTCTTTGATCAGCCTTCCTGAACCAGGACAGGGCAGTGCACCAGATAGCTCAGGCTCAGGTGTTTTACAGCAGTAGGTATGTCACAGTCTCACAGGACATTCCTCAGACTACTGGGCCTGGTGGTGGCAGCCATTGTCACAGTTCCCCTGGCAAGGCTGCACATGCGGATCCCCCAGTGAACATTAAGAGTTCAGTGGGATCAACACACCGATGATCTAGAACATAAGGTTCTTGTAACTTCACTGATAAAGAAGGTGTTTCAATGGTGTATAGAACCCAGCAATTTGCTCAAAGGGATTTCTTTCCTAATCCCCTTCCCTCATCAGATCCTCACTACAAATGCTTCAGGGATGGGCTGGGGTGGGGGCATACCTGGACCCTCACCGGACCCCAGGGTATTTGGACCTCAGTGGAGAGTTCCCTCCACAAAAACATATTCAAAATGAGGGCCTTTCTGCGTGGCTTGCAAGCCTTCCACAACCATCTGTCTCCGGGGCCTCTGCTGGTGCAGATGGATAACATCAGTGTACAGTATAACCCCGATTATCCGAATGCCTCGGGAGACACAAATTTTATTCGGATAATCGGGGGTTCGGTTAAATGGAAGAATGCGCTTTTTTGTCAAAAAAAAGGGTGCAGGCTGTTTGGTATACGTTATGTTTTTAATACAGTATAATACATCAATAATACGATGCTGAACAGTGCAGACAATTTAAAAAGCAGTGAATAATGCATCAATAATACGATGCTGAACAGTGCAGACAATTAAAGTGCATTGCAGTACTGTATTGCGGCACAGAGAAGAAAGAGCTAATGTCAGATACAGTACTGTAAATGTTAGTGCAACGTGAAAAGTTGTAAGTCTACATCACTGTAAAAAATTGTGTTATGGCACTCTGCTTCTTTGCTTTGTTTAACTTTTCTGCAGCTTGTAATTTCAGTTTTCGCAGTAGCAAATACATTTTGCAAATGCATCGACCACTTCTGATGTGGTTGGTATCTGAACAGCTGAGTTTCCCTGCTCCCCGGTGTCGTCGTCCTCCTCTGCTGTGGCACCCATGACATCTGGGTTGTTCTGAGCGATTGCAATATCTTCGTTGCTCAATTCGCCATAGCCGTCATCTTCAGCATCACATTTCAACCACTCATGCACTGCCTCTGATGTACAATTTGTTTGCTGGGCAATCTGTGGAAGTGCCTCATTGGCTTCTTCTTCTTGTGGTACAACAAGTGGTTCGGCAGATTGCACTCTTGGCTCAGTTAGAACTTCTGATTTATCCCAACAGCGCTTTATTGTTTCCTGTCTGATCTCTGACCAAGCTTCACCTAAAAGGTAATATGCATCCTTGATTGTTAATTTTTTTATTGCGTCGGTGAGAGTAAGCTGGTCGTTTTCGTCAGCCAGAACTGTAGCCAGTAGTTTGCCTCTGTATAACTTTTTTAGTGTGGCCAATATGTCCTGGTCCATGGGCTGCAGCTTTGATGTTGTGTTTGCAGGGAGAAAAATGCAACGCATGGCTCCATCTGCAGAGGTCAGTTGGTCCAGATCGGGATGTGCGCCAGCGTTATCGATGAGTAAAATTGCCCTTTGCTGAAGGTTAACTGACCGTAAGTGCGCTCGAACTGTGGGAACAAAATCTGTGTGGAACCACTGTTTAAATATGGCAGCATTCATCCATGCATTGGATTGAGCTGTATAAGTCACAGGCAGACTCAGCATATTGGTGTGCTTGAAACATCTTGGTCACATAGATTTACCAATCACTAACAACTTTAAACAGTGTGCTCCTGTGGCATTACAGCAGCCCAGGACAGTTGGTCTTTCTTTTTGTTTTTTAAATCCAGGGGCACATTTCTCAGACCATGCAGCTAAAGTTTTCTCTGGCAACATCTTCCAATATGCTCCTGTCTCGTCTGCATTATAAATCTGGGTTGCAGTAAGTTGTTCAGCAAACATGAGATCACACAGTTTCTGTCTGAAAGGTGCAATGCTGTCATTTGCAGCAGATAACAGTTCACCAGCTACAGAAAGCTGGCGTATTCCGTGCTGCTTTTTAAAGCGATTTAACCAACCCTCGCTGGCACTGAACACATCATCTTGCCCATTAATATCATTATGGAATGTTATTGCCTTTTGTTTCATAATTGGCTCTGATATCGGGATTCCTTTCACCCTGTTCTGGACGAACCATAGATAACGCGCCTTGTCCAACACCTCGTCCTTACTCCCCTTCATGCTTTTTTGTTTGCTGTTTGACTCAGGACAATCCATGGTTGCAGCGTACTGCCGTATTTTATCTCGTGCAGTCCTGATATCGCACACAGTAGCATTTCCTATGTTAAATTTTCGGGCGATAGAAACAATCTTTTCTCCACTCTCCAGACATTCAAGTATGCAGAGCTTTTGTTCAATATGGAGCACACAGCGTTTTGCTACACCCATCATCACATGAATGAGCGAGCGAATGAATGAATGAAGAAGCAGTTCCTCCACATTAAGAGAACCAGATGGTTACAAAGCCAGGTTAGTTCAATTAACTTTAATTGGCGTGGAACAACAAAGTGCTACTAAGTGTGAGGAATGCGGCAAATGAGCACGTTAAACACTGCAATGATTAATTATGCTGCTTAAGTAACGCGGTGAGCAACCATCTTTTTAATGACTGTGTGTAGCCAGAGTAAACGCTACAATATCGCATTAGGGCCGGGGTCATAACCTACTTTCGGATAACCCAGAGATTCGGATAATAGGTTTTGATAATTGGCTTATACTGTATTGCACTTATAAACAAGGGGGGACTCATTCATATCCCCTATGCAGAGGAGCAATGAGGGTTTGGTACTGGGCTGTAGCACATGATCTAGAATTATCGGCTGATCATGTTCCAGGCATCCAAAATGTCCTGGCAGGCAAGCTAAGCAGGTCACATTCCAGAATACACAAGTGGGAGCTGCTGACCTCGGTGGTAGCAGACCTGTTCAACAGGTGGGGTCACCCAGAGTTGGACCTTTTTTGCATCCCCACTCAATGCAAAACTCACGCTTTTCTGCTCATCTGCTCCAGGGCTTGGAGTTTTCAGGTGAGATGCATTGTCCCTTTCTTGGAAAGGGAGACCTTCATCAGGGCAAACTCAGTCATCAGGTCACACCATAGTAACTTCACCACTGGTGAAGGGGAATCCACACAAGATTTTCAGCAGTACAACTTGGGCTGTCTACACCATCGACATCGCCAACCCTATAAAGGTGTGAGCGGCCCCGTCCCCCCGCATATCTTTCCCGCTGTTGACTCACTTGCATAGGTCTCCATGAAAGCTTCATCACAGTATTTACACCAGTATGGCTTTTCTTACAATATTTTCTCAATCTTTTTTTGAAGAGATTCCTCCAACTTGTTTATGTTGTGAGTAATCCTTCTACCTCTCCTTCTGTCGCTGCCTCCTCAAAAAGAAGATTGCCTCCACAGATGAACATTCCCTCTGTGTCTGCTATCTTGGGGCTGAACATGAAGTTTCTGACTGTGAGCTCTGCCAGAAGTTTAACCAAACAACCCTCAGGCAATGCAAAAAGGCTCTTAAAAATGTCCTGATGGATTAACAGTTAGCTAGCTCTGGACAGGGGTCCTCCAGAGTCCCAGGCTCACAGTCGCTGACCGGATCATCGAGTTCCAAGGTCCGAGATAAATCCTTATGGAAAAGTAATAAAAAAGACCAAGATCTTGACCGCTCCCTCCTGGTGACAATCTCATTCCTCGATGGCCTCTTTTCCTTCTTCTGGGGGAGCCTCATTGGCTGGGGCTGCACCAACGCGGAAAACTGCTGTCCAGGTCTCTGTGCTCACCAGACCCATACCAACAGCTCCTCTGCTTGATTCTCAGGGTGGCCAGGTCTTCGACTCCTCCTTCGTCGATGCCAGGCTCATCATTGACTACTCTCCCGTCAAAGCCTGCCCCTTCTCCCTCCACTGCTATAAGCAAATCTGGTAACATCCAGCATACCAGACCTGGGTTTGAATCCCACAGCTTCCACTTGCATACTGTGTGGCCCTGAGCAAGTCACTTAACCTCCTTGTGCTCCCAGGTCGCTCCTGTAAAAAAGCTTCCAGCTTAGTGTGCTATACCTGGTTAAACAACTAAATAAAAAAAAAAAAAAAAAGCTCTTCAGGAGCTCAGCATCCAGCAGGAGGGTCACCACCTGTGCCATCGAACCCCTCTCTGTCGACAACCACCATGGACTTGAACAAAGTCCTGTTTAAATTCACTAATGTGCTGGTACAGCAGCTGGGTGCCTATAGGACCCCTCGCCGACGCCATAGACGGCAGCTTTGTCGTCAGCGCCTACTCATTGGCCATGGGAAGCTCCCAGAGAGCCATAGTCAGCACATCCAATGCCAGACCAAAAGTCAAAGAGGTTGACATTGCAGAGAAGTACCTCCCAGACCTTGTTCTTCCTGATGTTGAGGGAGAAGAAAAGGAAGAGATCCTGTTGTCTGACAGATCTACTGCCTCCTCTGTCAGTGAAGACTCGGTTAAATATACTCCCCGGTCTCCTCCTGAAGACCCCGCATTTTTTAATGTAATGAAGCAGCTGTCCTCAGTCATGGGCTTCCACACTGAGGAAGAAGATACCACCGGAAAGGAGCTGGTGGACTTCCTGGAGATTCCTGAATCTCCCCCAAAAATCATTCCTCCAATCCTTCCTGCTCTGAGGAATGCAGCCACAGCAGCCTGGCACAGTCCAGACATAGAAACATAGATTTTGACGGCAGATAAGGACCGCCTGGCCCACTTAGTCAGCCCATTTCCCTGCCTACTTAACTCTTGATCCTAAATGATAAGCAGCTTATCCTCTTTTTCCTAACACTACTTCTGTCTGTCCCATGTATTCTTGAACTCGCAATCATTTTACCTGTTCGACCTCCGCTGGGAGGCTGTTCCATGCATCCACCACCCTTTTTGTGAAAAAATACTTCCTGCCATTTCCCCTGAGTCTCTCCCCCCAACCTCATATTGTGACCCCTTGTTCTTGCACATCTCTTTTTTTTGGAAGATGCTGCCCTCCTGGGCCTTCTTGATTCCCCTGAGGGGCTTGAATGTCTCTGTCATATCCCCCTTCCCTCCTTTCCTCCAGGGTATACATATTGATGTCTTTCAGTCTTTCCTCATATGTTTTCTGGTCCAGTCCTTTCACCATTTTTGTTGCCCTTCTCTGGACTGCCTCTGTTCTGTCAGTGTCCTTCTGGAGATGCCGTCTCCAGAACTGAACACAGTATTCCATATGTGGCCTAACCAATTGTCTGTACAGTAGCATCACCACCTCCTGTTTTCTACTGGTGATACCTCTCCTTGTACACCCCAACAATATCACAGTACTGACACTGTAGTGCAGCATGAGAGGGGTGCTGCACTTCTGAGGTGCCGTCTTTCAGATGAGACGTTAAACCGAGGTCCCATCTGCCTCAATTGGTGGTAGTTCAGGTGGATGTTAAAGATCCTATGGCACTTATCGAAAAGAGTAGGGGAAATTTTTATTAAGTAAACAGAAACCATAATACAAGGAGAAAAGAAACAAAATACCACAGAGGTATAAAACTTACAACATGGAATTCATATACATAGTAACATAATGCACAATAAATCAAAAGGGAAAAGAGAAAAAAAATAAAGGAACAGGAGCGAGTTTAACCTACCCAATCCACATGTTTCCACAGTAAAGTACCTACTTTGTTCCCTAAAGTATTAAATTCATAAGAATGTAGTGCATCCAAGTCATCCTGTATGTGGAAAAAAACTTCTTGCATAGATAAAAGCTTATTTTGTAATAATCGTAAACGTGTCTTGCCAAATATGCCACTTAAGGCATGCCATAATGACATACAGCGTACTTTTATTCCATTTACACCACACCCTTGGTATTTGCCCTAATATCAAAAAATCATATTGAATAAATTCAAAAAGTGGTTCACCCCACCAAAGTGCCAAAGCAGACCAAAAAGATTTTGTGTGTGTACATTCAAAATATAAATGCTGTATTGTCTCAAGCTGTCCCTGACAGGAAGATTCCGGACACAATCTCTCACTTAATTGCTTGTGCTTATGATTTGCTCTTACATTTAATTTCTGGTGAGCACATAACCAAACTACATCTCACATCTTTTCTGGTATCCTAGGTTCAGTCATGCTGGCCAGCAGGAAAGACTTATCTATACAGGTAGAAATAACAAAGAGGGGATCCTCAAAGTAACAGGCCGAGACAATCTGATTATAAAAGGCTTTTCGTTCATGTGTCACAAACCACCTCAATTCAACTTTCCATAATCTAATATATTTAAGCGTATATTGAACATAAAAAGGAAGGTTTTTTTCTACCGGGTGCCATTTCCCCCTACCCCAAGCCGCTAAAAAAGGGGGCTCCCCACAGGGATATGCACATATTTCACGTGTCCGTTTGATCAAAAGAGGCCGAATAGAAGCATACAAATTTTTTCCAGAAAACTGAACAATAGGATGCATCATACCCAAGCCTCCCTCTTTCCAGGGTCTGTAGGTGTGTGCTCTCTTCACTGGGTTCAAACAACTACCCCACAATAGCTGAAAAAAAAAGACCCAAAATTTTAGAATGCATGTCAAAAGGTAAAGGAAAAATACGTGACAGAAATAAAAAAAAAAGTGGGGCGATATAAGATTTTAACATGTAAACACGTTTTTTTTTTGTCATCTTCCAAGATTGCCATTTTTTAACTTTCGAAAGAGCAGTATCATATATCTCATCCCAATTACTATGCACAGAGCTATGTAAACCAAAATAAACACCAAGAATCTTCACTTTAGTACTATGTATCGAATATCAAACAAAAACACTGGACTCATGCCCCAAAGGCATCAGAGAGCATTAGATGCATTAATTTTATACCAGTGCCCAGTTGTACAGTACTAAAGAAATCCAAAATACATTTCAAGAATCAATATCTGCTATTGAGCAGATGCAATCATCAGCATGTGCTACTATTTTAGGAAAACAAAATTCCTCTGAGGAGGTAATGGCACGGACATTTATATCCCTATCAATATAACGCAGTAAAGGGTCCAAACCGAAAACAAATAAAAGGGGACTCAACGGACAGCCTTGCCTAACTCCAATCTGGTATGGGACTGAGATCCCTAAATGTCCGTTAACTAAGGGAGTTACTGTTGCTGAGCAATAAAGAGTTTGAATGATGTCCAAAAAAGATAACGGTATGCCATAATATTCTAAGATAGACCAAAGATAGTCATGACGCAATTTGTCAAAAGCTTTTTCTAAATCTAAGGTTTAAAGATAACCAGTCCCCTTGTTCTGTAAACCTTACTCAATCAATTCTCTAACAAAAATCAAATTTTGTGAGACATTCCTACCAGGAACTGCACATTTGAGTGGGAATTAACAATTTATGTGAAATATCTAAAAGTCAGTAATTTAGAATTGTAGCCAGAATTTTATAATCAGGTAGTCGGAGACTCAAAGGTCTCCATTCTGCAGAAAAGCAGGATCTCCTTTTTATATAAAAAACATTACCCCATTTCCCATGCTAGGTAATTCTGTGTTCCTTCCAAATTTCTTGAAAAACAACCACCAGCCGTGGTGCAAGAATATCTGTGTATTTTTTATAAAATTCATTAGGCAGTCCGTCCGCACTGGACTTCGTATGTGTTGATAAATGACCAATAGCTTTCTGAACCAAAGAAAATGGGGAAATCAAATTT
Organism: Neoceratodus forsteri; assembly: GCA_016271365.2. Classification (NCBI taxonomy): domain Eukaryota; kingdom Metazoa; phylum Chordata; order Ceratodontiformes; family Ceratodontidae; genus Neoceratodus; species Neoceratodus forsteri. Next base: position 534,842,110 of record JADMNL010000022.1, on the reverse strand, counting down.
GAAATTTCAAGTTCAGAAAGTGACGGAATATCTAGGATATGAAAAAGGAAAGAAGACATTCCAAAGTAAGTTTAGAAAAATTCTCTGCAACATACTCCTGCACAAAGTTTCGGATACTCTGCGTATCAGTTGCTACAGAATCACCAGAAAATTTTAAAGTAGTCATACATAAAGGCGGCGAATCCTGTTCAGAAACATCTAACGGGTTTACCTGTTTTCGTGTACCAGAAACCAAAAATTGTTGTTGATACCTATATCTTTTTTCCCTCATGAGGAGAAAGGTTATAATTTTCTCTTTAAGATTCAAAAACTCCTGCCTCTTAACCCCTGTTGTAGAAACTGCTTGTGACAACAAAGCCATGTATCTTGCTCTATATCCCAGATATGTGTGAGATGGATTTTGGGCCTTCTTCCGTGAAATTTGTGAAAAAAGCTACTTTAGGTCCTGTTTTGTATCCTCCCACCAGTCTATGGGACTATCATATAGAAAGGTAATATCTGACCGTATTGAAAAAAAGAAAGTTATCTGTGTATCAATTGTCATATCCAATAAAAGGGACGTATTTAGTGTCCAAAAACCACAACCTAAGATAAGTTTTTGGTAATTTCCAAGAGTTATTTTCACAATTAAATGGTCAGATGTTTCTAAGGGTAAAGTAGAAACAGAACAACAAGAAAGCCGTTTTGAAAAAAAAAAAATCTATCTTTGTAGAAATAGAACCTTTATGAAAGGTATGTTCCAGCTTTTGGTGCAGTGAGTCATATGAATCTACCAACTGATTAATTCTTAAAACATACAGTAAAGCATTTGTATCACAAAATAATTTGAGTTTTTCGTCCCCAATCCCTGGCAGCTAGACCACAATTAAAGTCAGTCCCCCCCAGATAACCAACTTTGAAGTGTGTAAATATGGGGAGATACGATGAAATAAAGCTGCTCTAGCTGCTTTAGTCTGAGGGGCATATATATTTATAAGACGATAAGCACATTGAGAGACAACTATATCCATGAGCATTACTCTACCAGGGATTAAATCCAAAAGTTGTAACACCTTAATATGCAGACTGGAAAAAAACAAAATCCCCAGGCCATCACATACCTCCTCCCCAGCTGACCAAAAGGAAGCACCCCAACGCCAATCCTGACCTGCTATTTTTATATCTGCCAGTGAACTTAGTCTGGTATCTTGTAACAAAATAATAGAACCAGGATGTGTACTAAGACTGGCAAATGTAAGGCGTCTACGTGATTGAGATTTAATACTGTTCACATTAACAGTAAGAAAAGAGAGAACAGTGTCCAGGAAAAAGGTTAGGGAGGAAAAAAAACTCCAAAATTGCAAAAAAGGCACTTCACTTCCTTTTTTTTCTCTTTTTTGCTTTGGGTTTTTCCTTAACCTCAATGTCCAAGACATGGTCAGGAAGAGAGGATGCAACTGAAGAAAGAAGAAAAATCAGATTCTACCTCATCTTCCTCCCCCTCATGATCCTGTAGAGGAGCAAAAGGATTCATTCCCTGAGTAAAATCAACCTCAGAAAACATAGTAGAGACCCCGGAATTAGTTCTACTGGTTTTAGATCTAGTAACACGTTGAAAGGGAGCTTCAGACAATGTCTCTGGTGGAGGCATACATGAAGCATCCTGCACAGCTATAGGTGTAGTGACTAAAAAGGGTCAGGAACGGTTGCTGACAGGATAGCCTGATTAGTGACCTCTACATTAGACCTTTGGCCTACAACCTGGGTTGAGACCTTATCTAAAGTAATGGACGATGTAGAGGCTAATGCACCAGCATCCATAGCATCCAAGACCTGTATTTGAGAAACCTCTCCTACAATAGGACTAGAAGGAGGTTGAGGATCCGCAACTGGATCCGTAGCATGCTCCAGTAAATCCTGTAATCTCTGATGTTCTTTTTGTGCATTGGCCACATAGACGTCCTGTTCTGCCCTAAGGGCAGCATCAGCTTTATTGTGGGAAGCCCACGAACATGAACGAAAAGTGTGCCCCTTCTCCTCATATAAATTACACTTCATGGGTTTTTTGCAGTGTGCCCCTATATGGCCTAATTCCCCACATAAACCACATTTCTGCTGATCACAGACATTGCTTAGATGACCTAAAGCCCCACATTTATAACATGCTCTTGGTGGCCCTGGATAAAAAAAAGAACCCCTCTATCCCGTCCTAAAAAAAACAATTAGGCAAATGCTTAGCGTACCCATTTTCTAAATGTAAGTCAATTAAATATCTCCATCTCCCTGTCCTGAGATGTTCATCATCAAGTATAGGTTCTGGGGGGCCTTTTATAGAGCAATGTTGTTGCAACCAATAGGTTATGTCAGCCACGTTCACCCCTTCATTTCGAAATAAAATCGTAATTTTTATTTAAACAGGTTTGGTCAAAGGGATAGCTAGAAAAGGTTTCCACAAAGGTGTGTGCTTTAAGGCTTGATATTGTTTCCAGAATCTATCCAGACCTACTGGGTGTTTAAAACTAATATCAAAAATCGAGTCTCCAGGCATATGAATCAATGCATAAATCTCATACGTATAAAACCTCATACTGTTTTTCAATAAGTCCCGTCCAACGAAAAGTCTATTAGGGACCTCCTCCTGTGATCCCCAAAACTTCAAATGAACCGCATTCTGTCTAGCTGCAGGTTCATTCCCCAAACCAAAAGTAGCAGGAAATAAACGTTCAGCAAATCTGTCATGCCACACAGAGGGTCCTCGGTCTTTTTCAGACTCTGTTGCCAAAACTGGCTGTTGTGCTATGCCATTATCGACAGAGGCCTCAGGGAGGGAAGGGGGCTGGTGGTGCAAAACACCCTCCTCCAAATTCCTAATGTTTTCCAAAATATCTGAACTGCGATCAGTAGGTAGAGAAAGTGATGAATTCAAAAAAGGCTGACCAGGAGGAAGACTTAAATCCATAGACTTTGGTAAGGTCTGAGCAATCTCTATGGGCTCTACATTTGCATCCCAAGATTTGCCATCTGGTGATCTAACCCACCCTGCAGCTTCTAGGCTGAGGTCACCCATGCAGCTGAAACTGGAGCATTAGATGAAATATTGGGGACAGGGCTGACATTCGGGGGGGGGGTTCTGGATCAGGCATAGAAGGCATATGTCGGAAGGCTACACAGGAGACTTCCATGGAGCCCTCATTTTCACCCTCATGATCCTTTAAGCCCAAATCTGTATGTGAAGGCCGACAACAATGGCCAGAAATAGTTTCTGAATCTCCCACAGTGGCTGCTGCAGTGGATTGAAGATCAGAAGCCGACTGCATTTCCTCGGACATAATAAATTGTTCAGACTCATCCGAAGCTCGAGGGTGCTGTAAATCCAGATCAGAGGATGCCAAAACAAGAAATTCACCAGCATCATTCCTCGTAGCCTGCAAACCCACCTCGGGAAGCAGTGTCAGTCCCATACATGCAATTTCCTGTTCCTGTCCCCGTCCGTTGTTGTAAACCATACGATGTTCCTGTATTAAAGCGTTCCGCATCTGGAAATATTGGGATTCAGTATCTTTTAGTCATTTTTCAAGCTCCTCCACTGCTTTTCTCTATCTTCTGATGAAACATCCTTCTGTTCAAAATCAGGTAGGGAAACTGCTGCCGACGCAGCACTTTGTTTTGAAGTAGGTTCCATAGTAGAAATGCAATGCAAAGGAGAGCTGAGGAGGAGACCAGCTTCCCAGCTCTCCACACGTCCATCCTTGCTGGCGACTACAAACACGCTGAAAAAATTCACCAGCAGCATTTTTTAACTTTCGAAAGAGCAGTATCATATATCTCATCCCAATTACTATGCACAGAGCTATGTAAACCAAAATAAACACCAAAAATCTTCACTTTAGTACTACGTATCGGAATATCAAACAAAGAAACACTGGACTTATGTCCCAAAGCAGCAGCACCCTCCAGAGTAGGGGAATTTCCCCAGTGTCCTGGCCAAATTTCCCTCATTCACTAAAAATTACCACCAACAGCTTAATCTGGTTCAAGGTCAGTTGGCATTCATCTGTATCCTCCTCCCCCGTGTCATGCCTGAAAATAGGCAGGATTTGTCTAGTGCACTTACCTGGTCAACAAAAAAATAAATAAAAATAAATCCCTCCAGCCCTCCCCACCGCCTTTTCACATTGCTTGGCCACCTTCAGATCATCTCTTATGTTTACCCCCCCACGGTCCCTTTCCACTTTTGTTGTTGTTAGTATCTCTCCCCCATTTTGTATTCCTCTCTAGGATTCCTGTGGCCTAAGTGCATGACTTTGCACTTTTTGCATTGAATTTAAGTTGCCACTCTCTTGACCACTCATCCAATCTGTCTAGGTTTCTTCTCATTTTTTCCACCCTGTCTGGAGTGTCTACCCTATTGCAGATCTTGGTGTCATCCAAGGAGGTACACCTTCCCTTCCAACCCCTCCACAATGTCACTAATGAAGACATTGAAGAGACCCAGACCCAGAACTGAACCCTATGGCACCCCACTGGTCACCTCCCTCTCCTGGGATTGAACTCTGTTCACTTCCACCCTCTGTGTCCTGTTGCTCAGCCATATTCTTACCCATTGTACTGCCTTAGAACCTACTCCCAGACTGCGCAACTTGTTTACTAGCCTGTGTGGGACGATGTCAAATGAGTTGCTAAAATCTAGGTAGGCCATGTCCACCACCCCTCTCTGATCCACCACCTTGGTTACCCAGTCAAAGAAATCTATTAGATTTGTTTGACAAGATCTCCCTGCTATGAATCCATGTTGCCTCGGGTCTTGTACCCAACTAACCTCCAGATATGCCACAGTCCTTTCCTTTAATATGGATTCCATGATTTTCCCCACCAATGAGGTCAAAGTGACCTACCGGTAATTTCCAGCCTCCACCTTGCTCCCACTGTTGTGTAGTGGTGCCACATTCGCTATCCTCCAGTCCTCCAGCACCACTCCCTCCCCCAGTGATTTGTTAAATAGGGCTGTCAGTGGTGCCCCTAGTACCTCCCTGAGTTCTTTCAGTATTCTGGGATGCATCCCATTTAGTCCCATTGCCTTGTCCACTTTTAGTTTCAAGAGTTCCTTTAGGATGGTCTCCTCTGTGAATGGATTGGTATCCACCTCCCCCCGTATGTGTTTCTGCCCCCTAATTTTGGTCCCTCCCTTTCCCTTCCTTTGTAAATACTGAGCAGAAGTATTTGTTTAAATTTCTGCTTTTTCTCGGTCCCCTCTGCACCCCCCCCTTGTTCAACCTCACAATCCCTCCATTGGTCTTCTCCTTTCCTTGATATACTTGAAGAAGGTTTTGTCACCTTCTTTTACTGACTTTCTATCCTTTCTTCAGTTTGCCCCTTTGCACACCTGACTGCTTTCCCCACTTCCTTCTCTTTTGCCTGGTACACTTCCCTGTCTCCCTCCCTCCCTCTGTTTTTCCTTGTACTTTCTGAAAGCCAGTTTTTTTCCCTAGCCTTCCCTGCTACCTCTTTTGAAAATCAGTGTTTTTTTCTTTCTTTTTGCTTTATTAGCTTTACACAGAGGCCTGTTGTCATTGCTATGGCTCCTTTATGTTTCTGCCACTGTTCTTCCACTCTTCTCCCTTCCTCTCCCTTTGCCAGGATTTTCTGGAGGTGTTCCCCAATTTTTGCAAAGTCTGCCATCTTGAAGTCCAGGATCTGTACTTTTGAGTGGCTTGACTCTGTTACTATCTTCACCTTAAACCACACTGTATGGTGATCGCTGGTCCCTAGATGGTTGCCCATGACAAGTCTAGTATTGCTCCCTCCCATGTGGGCTCCTTCACCAACTGTCTGAGGCACACCCCTTCCAGGGTATCAAAGATGTCCCCCACCAGCAACAACTCTCCTTTCTCTGCCATTCTGTATATGGTTTCCACTCATATCCTATTTCTTCCCCTTTTGCTGGAGGTCTGTAGACAACTCCAGAGGGGATAGTGGTGCCATTTCCCCATCCCTAATGTGACCTATAGAGCTTCTTCCTCTTGCTTTCTTTCCCTTATCTCTGTTGCCTTGATCCCCTCTCTGATGTACATAGCCACCCCTCCCCTCTTTTTTCCCCTCCTCTCTCCTGAAGATTGTGTACCTTAGTATGGTAACATCCCAGTCATGGTTTCCTGTGTACCATGTTTCAAGTGACTATGACACTGTCTAGGTTTTCCTCCACCATCAAGCCACTAGGTCTGGGATCTTGTTTGCCAGGCTGTGGGCATTTGTACACATGGCTTTCCATGTTTTGGTCCCCCCCCCAACCCAATCCCTATGTCCTCCCTCCATGCCTCTGCTGTTTCCTTCCTTTGTGTTTCCTTTTGTTGCTTTCATGGCCCTGATATCAGCCTGTTTGTCTGCCTCACCCCCCCTGCTTAATTACGCCACCCCCTTGTCTTGTTTAAATGTTCCTTTCTTGTCTCTAGTATCTGTCTGTCTGCCTTAACCTGTGTGTGTGTGTGGGGGGGGGCAGTTGGTATTTGCTTGCTTAATTTTGCCACCCCCCCGGCTAGTTTAAATGTTTGCCAGTGAAACATTTAAACCTCTCACTAAGGATCTCGGTTCCCCCGCCCAGATGGATGCAGGCCATCCCTCCTGTACAAGCCCTCATTTCTCCAGGTGGTCCCCCAGTCCCCAGTGAAGCCAAATCCCTTAGCTGTGCACCAGCTCTTCAGCCATTCGTTGAATCCCCTGGTGCAGAGTACCCTGGCCTCTCTCATGCCATAGACAGGTAGCATTTCCAAGAAAGTTACCATGCATGTCACCTAAGACCCCCTCCCAACACTGTGAGCTCCCTCTGCACTGCCCTCACCTTATCTCCAGCCAAGTCCTCTAGCTTGCCCTCTCATCTTGCTTTCCCAACAATCCTTTGTATTTACTTTCGATCCCTCCAAGCCATGGCGCTTGGTAGGCACCTGACATCCCTGTTTCCTACCCCCAGGACTGCCCGACTACCCCTAACAAAGAGTCCCCACTGGGAGAGTTGCTTCTCCTGTGGGTATCGTACATCTCCGGGGTCTCCACTGGGAGGATCCTGCATCCACCTTATCTACCACTGCAGGTGTCTCACTGAGACAGTCCTGCCCTGCCAGAACAACGTAATAGTTGTGGATTGGAACCCAGGTTGGATGGCGCCTGCCCCACCTCCCTCACCCTCCCTGAGCCCACCTTTGTCCAAACTCCCCTCATTCTTGGCATTCTTTGAGGCAGCAGGTGTGGATTTAGTGGTCCCAGGGTGGGGGAGGAGGTCTCCTGAACCCTAGCCAACTCGGCCTGGAGACTAGCAGCAGCCTTCCTCAACCCAGAGAGGTGCCTGCAGATGGGGCAGCACTGCAGTTTCCAGAAAGTCTCCCTGAAGACTGCCGCCCCACAGCCACTGCATTGCACCACTCCCAACATGGCTATGGTTGCCTTTTGGTTTATCAGCCCTGCTATGCCTTGCAGGGCTGATAAACTTGATCATGCCCCCCCCCAAAGTCTCTGTTGCTATGCTGCCAAGCCCAAGACAGACTCTGTGGTCATTCGGGCGGCTCATGACAGGTCTAAGGCACCTAAGCACCTTAGTTCTCTTTCCCTGGATAAAGAGTCTTGCAGAATCAACCTCTGGGGAAAGGGAGTGTATGCTTCCTCCATGATGGATTTGAGGATTGCAAACTACCTGTCTCACATGGTGAAGTTTAAAAATGCCATTTGGAAAAAGGGCAGGGCCACAGCACAGACCCTTCCAGATGGCATACCAAAGCTACAGCTGCTTCAGTGCCTCCAAGCCACTGGGGATGTTAGTATGTACCTCCTCAGGGCCCTCTATGATATGGCTGATACCACTGCCAAGGCGGCGCCACGTGCATATGCCTGCGCAGGCACTCCTGGCTGAGAGTATCCAGGCATAGGGGTGCATGCACCAGGAATTTTAAGTCATGGTTGAAGAACTGTTGAAGAACATGGTTGGAACCAACTTGGCAGAAGGCAGTACTGGACCTTGTGCTCACAAACAGGGACAGTTTGATGGGGGTAACAGTGGGGGAGCACCTGAGGAACAGTGACCACCAGTCACTGTGGTTTGAAATCACAGAAAGAGCAGAACCAAACCACACAAAAACATGTATCCTGGATTTTAGGGGGGGCAGACTTTGGGAAAATGGGGAGATACTTGAAAGAGGCATTAAGGGGAATGGGGCAGGAATCAGGGGTTGAGGAACAGTGGGCAGTATTTAAAATAGGGATTACAAGAGCAACAGAATTATGTATTAAGCAGGTTAGCAAGAGGAAAGGAAGAGGAGACCATTATGGTTTTCCAAAGAGGTAGCAAAGAAGTGAAAGCCAAAAGACTGCATTCAGGCAATACAAAAGACACAGGCAGAAGGGGATAGGGAGAAGTACCAGGAGAAGCAAAGGGAGGCAGGGAGGTCAGTAAGGGAAGCCAAAGCTCAGACAGAAGAACACATTGCAAAGTCAGTGGGTAGAGGGGACAAAACCTTTTATAGGTACATAAGTGAAAAAAGAAAGGCAAAGGGAGGGATAGTGAGACTGAAGGGGGAGGATGACAACAGTAAAGCTGACATACTGAACAGGTATTTCTGCTCAGTCTTTACTGAGGAAGAGGAGGGTAATGGGTCTGAAAGGAGTACAAGAGGTGAGAATGGTGCAGAAATGGACGCAAGTCCCTTTACATGAGAAAGGGTCTTGAAGGAACTGGAAGTGATAAGAGTTGATAAAGCAATGGGGCCAGATGGGGTGCACCCCAGGGTCCTTAAAGAACTAAGAGAGGTGGTGGCTGAACCTCTGTCTATCCTGTTTAGCCGATCACTGGAAACAGGGGAGGTACCCAAAGACTGGAGGATCGCAGATGTAGTCCCCTTATACAAAAGTGGGAACAAAGAGGAAGCGGGAACTACAGACCAGTCAGCCTCACCTTGGTAGTGGGGAAGATCATGGAAGCACTACTGAAGGAGAGATTGGTGGAACATCTGGTTGTCAATGGACTACAGGACCCAAGGCAGCATGGTTTCACCAGGGGGAGGTCATGTCAGACCAACCTCATTGAATTTTTTGACTGGGTGACTAGGGAGGTCGATCATAGAAGACTATTGCACAAACTGAGGAATATGGGTGTGGGCAGGACAGTAGTGTGGTGGGTAGGTAAATGGCTGGGCGGTAGGACACAGAAGGTGGTGGTAAATGGCTGTCACTCCACAGAGGGAAGAGTGACCAGTGGGGTACCACAGGGATCAGTGCTGGGACTGGTCCTATTCATTATCTTCATCAGTGACATTGCGCAGGACCTAGAAGGCAGAATTTCACTGTTCGCTGATGACACAAAGCTCTGTAACAGAATAGACACACCAGAGGGTGTAGACAGAATGAGAAGGGACCTGCAGAAACTTGAAGAATGGTCAGGGGTTTGGCAGTTGAAATTCAATGCAAGGAAGTGCAAGATAATGCATATGGGGCATAAAACCCTGGCACAATAAATCAGTTGGGGGTGAGGATATAGCATGCACCAAGCAGGAAAGGGATCTTGGGGTTATCATCTCTGATGACCTCAAGGCAGGGAAACAGTGTGACAAGGCAGCAGGTAAAGCAAATAGGATGCTGCGATGCATGGCAGGGCATCACCAGCAGGAAAAGGGAGGTCATAATTCCACTATACAAGATACTAGTGAGGCTCCACCTGGAGTACACTGTACAGTTCTGGAGACCTTACCTACGTAAGGACATCGACAGGGTAGAGAAGGTTCAGAGGAGGGCAACAAAGATGGTGCATGGATTGCATCACAAGTCCTATGAGGACAGGTTGAAGGAACTGAACATGTACTCCCTGGAGGAAAGGAGGGAGAGAGGGGATATGATAGAGACATACAGGTATCTTACAGGGAGGAACAGGGTGCAGGAATACACTATTTTTAAGTGAAAAAGATGTTCCAGGACTAGAGGGCATGGGATGAAGTTGGAGGGAGGACAATTCAGAGGAAACGTGAGGAAGAATTTCTTCACAGAACAGGTGGTGAACAAGTGGAACACCCTGCCAGAGGAAGTGGTGGGGGCTGAAACAATAATGGGATTTAAGAATGCATGGGACAGACATAAAGGAATTCTGGAGGTCAGGGGTAAGGGGCAACAGACTTCTTGGAAAACAAACTGAACTTACAAGCTCAAATGGGCAGACTGGGTGGGCCATAGGCCCTTATCTGCCAACACTGTCTATGTGTCTAGGTATAACTGGTGCTGTGAGGAAGGGTTTTGATTCATTGGTGACTGGGAACCCACCTGGAGGGATGGGGACTTGTTCAAGCCTGACGGCCTGCATCCGTCCTGGAGGGGAATCCAAGCACTCAATGATAAGTTTAAATTCTACATGGACAGGCATTTAAACTAGCCAAGGGAGGTGGCAGGCCAGCAAGGAGGGTACCTAATTGCACACTGCCCACAGCTAGGAGGAGTGGCTTTCTCTACAAAGCAGTGTACACAAAATGGAGATAAGCACTCAAGGAGTGGACAGGCAGAAACGGGGCAAAATTCAACAGAAGGGCAGGCAGCAGGGGAGAACAAGGGATAAAGGACAACCTGGGAGGGGGCTGGAGTAAAACAGGAAAAACAGTCCAGGGAGTTCACATCATGGAAAGCCATGTGTGCCAGTGCCAGGAGCCTTAGCAACAAGATGGAGGATCTGGAGGCTGCCATGGTACAGTCGGACCTAGACATTCAGGCCATCACAGAGACCTGGTATAATAATAAACATGACTGGGAGATGGACATTCCCAGCTACAACATATTCAGAAGAGACATGGCAGGCAAGAAGGGAGGAGGAGAGGCACTTTATGTGAAAGATGGCATAAAGGCCACAGAGATCCAGGAGGAACAAAATGGGGGAGAGATACTGTGGGTTAAGCTGGAAAGGAAAATGGGGTCAGCCATCCGCACAGGGGTGGTCTACAGACCACCAGCCCAGGAGGAAGGAAGAAACAGATAGGGAGCTGATACTAGCCATCCAAAGGATGGCAGACAAGGGAGAGGTGGTCCTGGTTGGAGACTTCAGTATTCCAGGCGTGGACTGGAGTCTCCCAGCAGCAACATCAACCAGGAGCAGCTTTATCCTGGGCTCCCTTCAGGGTGCCTTCCTCAAGCAGCTGGTCATGGAACCAACTCGGCAGAAGGCAATACTGGACCTCGTGCTCACAAACGGGGACAGTGTGATGGGGGGAACCGTGGGGGAGCACCTGGGGAACAGTGACCACTGGTCAGTGTGGTTTGAAATCACAGAAGGCGCAGAACCAAACCGCACAAAAATGTGTATCCTGGATTTTAGGGGACCAGATTTGGGGAAAATGGGGAGAGGCTTGAAAGAGGCATTAATGGGAATGGGAGGGAATCAGGTTGAGGAACAGTGGACAATTTTAAACGGGATTACAAGAGCAACAGAATTATGCATTAAGTAGGTTAGCGAAGGGAAAAGGAATAGGAGGCCATTATGGTTTTCCAAGGAGGTAGCAGAGAAAGTGAAAGCCAAAAATATTGCATTCAGGCAATACAAAAAGACACAGGCAGATGGGGATAGGGAGAAGTACTAGGAGATGCAAAGGGAGGTAGGGAGGTCAGTAAGGGCAGCCAAAGCTCTAAGAGTGCATTGCAAAATCAGTGGGTAGAGGGGACAAAACCTTTTACAGGTACATAAGTGAAAAAAGAAGGGTAAAGGGAGGGATATGGAGACTGAAGAGGGAGGATGGGGGCTGCTTGGAGGATGACAACAGTAAAGCTGACATACTGAACAGATATTTCTGCTCAGTCTTTACTGGGGAAGAGGAGAATAATGGGCCTGAAGGGAGAACAAGGGGTGTGAATGGCACAGAAATGGACACAAGTCAATGTTGCCCGGCAATATAACTATGAGTAGCTGCCAACAAACTAGGCAGTCAGCCTGCTAGCCAAGTGGATGTGTGCCTAGGTAAACCAATAAATCAGGAATGAACAAATGCAGCCAGCCGCACAAACTGTATCCTCATTATCGAACCAGGATGACATGTATTTCCTCGTCCAACTTTTCTGTGTTTGGCCCGTTAATGAGGACACATTTTGTGCTGCTGGCTGCATTTGTTCATGCATGCCTGATTTATTGGCAGGGCCACTGGAAAATTGTGGAAAATTGTACCCAAAAATGCGGGGATTTTCTTGCAAAAATTGCGGGGGTTCATTATACATCCCCACTGCCCCCTAATAAATATTTTATTGTTTGCTGCAGCATGTATTGATCACACAAATTGTTAGATAAATGTATTGCCACTTGTAAATGCTTTTAATATGAAGAAAGATGTGTGCTTTTGAAATGCACTGTAAACTAATCATTATGTAGCATATCTTCTAAAAATCAAGACATCTAAGTCATGCAGTGCTAACTAGATTTTATTCAGTAATTTACAGTTAGACTGTACTGAATACATCCTGAAACAACATATTTTGCCAGTTTCTAGATGTTAAATAATGAAGCCTGTTTAAACTACTTGCTTTGGTGCAAGAAAAAATAAACAGATAACCAGGGTGCCTAATAAAGGTCTAGAAAGAAAAATATTTATTTTGTTAAAATGATTACTGTTCTTAATCAGCACTGTAAGTACATTTTAAAATCACATGATAAAGGTATCAGATCATACCAGTAGCTTTTCATGATATCATACGATAGTTTTCAATACATGGTGCTTTTGTTCTACTCGGTTTGCAATGATTTTACTTGGGTTGCAATTATTTTGTCAATTTGAAGGTGACTGTTTAACTATACTTAACCTGTTCAGCATGTTTTCAGAAATGTTTGCTTTTTGTAGGTTTTGTATGCGAGTATACAGTTGTGGCAGACTGACATGTAAGGAATCACTGTCACCAACCACCTTATAAGCACATTCAAATTTGTAATCAGCAGGGCCATCCAGACTCTTGACACATTTGAATCAGAATCCTTTCAGATTGAAAGTATGTATACAAGAAAAATCTATCCTACTATTCAAAAACAAGCACTGTGGTCAATGCTTCATTTACGTGAATGGGGCACTTTGCACCTCTTCTCACAACTATTGTTTCAGTCTCAGTGTCAGCAAAAAGTTCTCTGATAGTCTGCTTTAACACAGATTTTAAGTGTTCAAGTCTACATAGGCATAACCAGAGGATTCTGAAACCAAAGCAGGGAAGTGAATCACATGAAAGCAGAGTCACATTTGACCCTTCCTCACCTCACACTGTACTGTTTTGGTCAAATCCAAGTCTGTGTACCATATCTGAGTAGATTTCCTTGAGAATTTAAATGTTTTTATACAATTTCAGTCAAAAATTCAAGGGTGGAAATTGCGGAAAAATTGCACCCGCAATTTTCCAGTGGCCCTGGTTTTACCTGGGCACTCATCTACTTGGCTGGCAGGCTGGTGGCCTTGTTTTTTGGCAGCTACTGCCTAGTGGTAATTACATTCCATGGCAATATTAACTGGTTGTTATAGCAGTTTTGAAATAACTAGAAAAAAAAACTGGGAACTGATGTGGACAGTGCGAGGGGGCTTAACATTTTTGCAGCAGAACTGTATATTTTACTTTATCATGGAATATTAAAACTGCACACCTCTGGCTCTGTACCATGCATACATACAGCTTATATTGTATCCATGAAAATTACCAATTTAGGCAGCTCTTGCGTTGCCCCCAATTTGGGCTCAAACAATCACAAGTTTATTTTACGTAAAAAATAAAATAAACAGTGCTTTACTATGATGCATGCATATGCATCCTACTCCAAAGGACAGTAACTACTTACTGTGTGTACTCATTGTACAGAGGTGTGCAGTTCCAATGTTTAAAGGCTAGATCATTTGAACATGCACTCTCATCAGTAGCTAGTTTAAATCAAACCAATTAATGAGATAAAGTAGACCATGGAATAACTCTTAAAAAATAAAGTGTAATATGCCAACAGTTAGTGTAAGTGAGCTAATGTTAAAGTATGTATTTGCACCAGTAGAGAGAAAGTGGTGCATGGAACAACTATACAAAGCACAGTATGTTTAACAGCAGTATGTTTTACAGTCAATATAATGGATAATGAATGGAGTAAAGGCTATTTCATGCCAGAACAATTAAGTTAGAATTTAGTCCATGTAAAATATTTAATTAGTACCAGGAAGCACTTGTGGGCTAATTCCAAAAGGATTAATGAATAAGTTAATTGATGCTGGTATATTAAGCCACAAATGTAATGCAATCTGCAAGGATTGAAAGCCGAAGTTAAAATCTAATTTAGAATTACAATTAAGTTATTAAATGATTGAAAAAGCTAGTAGATAGATGAATGAGAGTAACATTAGATGACAGTGTATTATAAATGCCAAGAAACAACTGTGAATCGACTTTTAAAAGGATTAAGTAATAAGCTCATCCATGCTGGTGATTTGTGTTATATACCCTTGAGTAATTTGAATGATTTGATAATTGATGTTATTACAACATAATTTAGAATTAGAATAGTCATTAAAGGACTAGTAAAGCAAATAGACAGATGAATGAATGCTATGATAGATGACAGTGTTTTTTTGAATGTGTAAAAGAATCTGTGAGTACAAAGGACATTTTAAAGCATGGAAGATAAGTGTTGAATGTTCTACATTTATAATAATTGGTAACAAATGAAGCATCAAGTAACTAATGTTGTTTTAGCGCATTGTACAAGTTGATACACTCATATTAAGAGTTGGATACGGAAACTGATTTAAACTTTTACTGTTTATGAAGTGGCCTTCTTTTCTTCCTTGTTTGCTGTATTTTATTCTATATTTTTTGTATTTCACAGAAACATATTACGAAAAAAGGCTTTAATTTATAAGAATAACAGAATAGGAGTTATGAAAGAGGTAAATTATAATATATTAAAAATGAATGAACCAATAGTAAATGATTTAATGAATGTAAATTCATATTTTTTTTTATTTTTTTTATTTAAGTGAGTATCTGAGACGATTTCACCTCAGCAAGACATGGCAGTCGTTTTTTGGCTTCAATTGGCAGTGTTATAAAGTAAGGAAAACATATCTAATTAAGTATAGGTGGTCCTATTTCATAGGAGCAGCAGTAAATATATTAATTTATCTTGTGTGTAAAATATTAAAAAAATGTTAAAAATGTATAATATAAATAGGACAAATACAAACTGCATATTATTAAATATAGGTGTTCAAACAAATGTGGATGGTTCATATAAAAATAAACAAGAAATTTGATTTAAAATATTTCATATGTTTTTACAGTTCCCCTGAAGAAGCCTAATTATTTAGGTGAAACGTTGGGATCTTCTAAAACCAAATAAAATTTTCTGAAACAAGAATTAATGGTGTAAGAGCATTTCTTGCTTATGAGCATGCCAATCATCTATGCTGTTCAACTTCTTAGAACAAGCAGAGTGCTAGGACCAATCATTTCAGTTTAAAATAAAATAATGTACATATTTGACACAATCTGAAAGCAAACCAAATGTTTTTCTGCAGTGGCAGACAGACTCCAGTGAAATGTTCTTAAAAATGGAGAAGAAACATTGAGACTTGATGGGGGGGGCTGACAAATCTCAATCTTTCTTTGTTTTAAATTGCAGGCAAGGCTGCTGTTTGTTAGGGTCAGGGGCAGGGGATCTGGAGTACTGCCTCAGTCTGCCTGGCTGAAAATAAATGGAGACATGCAGTACTGAATCCTGGAATCCATGCCACAGAGTTCAGTTCACGAGGATCTGGAAGGTTTTGTTTTTTTGTGTGTAGGCTATTTGTGCTAGGTCGGATGGTTGGTGCCTCGGCGGTCCCACTCCCAGGCCATGCCACTACCTTAATCTCCAGCTGCTTTTCAGGGGGCCTATCTGTGGCAGGGAGGTTTACAAAATGCCTCTCCAGTCGCACTGCTTCAGACATTTTTATCACGTGGATGCGCAAGCTGCTGGGGGGCCTGTCGGGAGGGGGGAAAGAAGTTTGACTCGCTGCGGGTGACCGGGAAGAAGAGAGGTAGCATGCATGATTTAAAAAAAACTCTCTCTCTCTCACTTTCAGCTACTGGGCCAGTCCATGGCGGGAGGCCTGGGACATTTGCTCCATTTGTCCCTCTCTTAATCCGGCCCTGGGTGACTAAAAAAAAAAAAAGAGGGATCAGACTTTGTCTGGATTTTTGCAAGCTCAATACTGTGTCTACATTTGGTGGTTATCCCATGCAATGCATTGATGACATTTTAGACAAAATTGTAAATGTGCAATACATCACTACTCTTGATCTCACTAAAGGATACTGGCAGTTTCCTCTAGCAATACATGCACAGGAGAAAACAGCTTTTTGCACACCCATTGGATTTTATCAGTTCACCACTATGCCCTTTGGTTTGCATGGTGCCCCTGCCACTTTTCAAAGATGTATGGATAGGATCCTGAGACCACACACACAATATTGTGCAGCTTCTTTAGATGATGTAGTCATCTACCCCCCGACCAAGTAGGGGGTATGGAGTAAGATGGTGACCAGGATGGGTCAGCCTGAGGAAGCAGTGCTTTGAGTGTTGTTTTTATGTATTTTTCCTTTTTTTCTTTTGTTATAATTTGTGTTATTTTAGATAAGTGGTAAAGTGAGGAAGACTAATTGGGTGTGCATTTTTTTCAGTGTTTGTTGTATTTTCATATACTGCATTAGTTTTTTGGCCATTTGCTAGCTTTGTAACATTGCTAGCAGCCATCACTAATTCAGTTGTTTTGACTTATTTTCACCGAACAGATGGTGACTATATTGGTATATTTTTTCATTTAAATCTGTCGTTTGCCGGTGATTGGATTTGTGACTGCCGGCATTTGTGTGATCTATACTTTTGGTGCTGGAAGCCACCTCATGAACTCTGAGCTCAATTTGGGCTTTTTGTGGATCAGACTGGAGCCTTTGGTTGTGATCTGGAGAGGAGTAGAGTGTAGTAGCCTGCATTATATTGAGTGGAATAGGAAAGACTTAGGAAACGGAGAGCAGACATTTAATTCATCCTGGTGAGCTTATTCATTTATTTCATCATGGATTTTGTGAAGCCCAGTACTATGATGCTATTGAACTGCCAAGGCTCCTGTTTTCCTGATGGGGGAGCAGTGGTGCCTGGTTGGGTAACCTCTGGGGGGGGGGATTGGAGGGAGTGCTCACTGCTGGGCGTAGGGACCTGGTTGGAAGACGTGGTCCATCTGGGGCCCTGTCACTTGGGTGGCTCACTTGGGTTTCACTGTGATCCCAGAAGGCGAATTGGGTGGTGGACTCTGCGAGAAGCCTGTTTTACTGGGCATACATCCTTCCTTAATCCTGGATTGTGACTACAGACAGGTGTAGTGGTTAGAGATGCAAGGCCAGCCTGAGCGGGCGCTGGGTGCACTGCTGGTGGGCAGTGAGGCCTGGATTGCTTGAGGTGTCCCAGTAGTGGGTCCGGAGAGTCTCATTTTGGAAAAGCCTATTCTTGGGAGGGCTGACCACCCTGGACTGCTGCCCCATTGAGGGCTGATAATTGATCTGGTTGAAGAACTCAGATTGGATTACTAGAGGTTCTGATCTGATCACTGGCAGGCAGGAGCCATATAACTGTTGGTGGCTGTGAGAGAGCCTCCTGAATTCATATTGTTTTTCATTTTTAAACTGGTGACTGCTGTGGAGAGAGCTCAGCTTTTGGACTTAATTTTGGAGGACCTGGTGGGGGTGAGAGGCCCATTCTGTCCGAAGACACGTTTTCAAGCGTGGCATGCTTAGTTTCTTCTGATCATCTATGGACCTGTGTTTTACAAGACTTTTTATTGTTGAATTGGGGACTGTAATTTGGGGTTTGGGGGAAATATTTTATTATGTTATTGTATGTATGTTTTTTTTTATTTCATTTTGTGTATTAGGCCTGACTGTTGTTTGCGATCCATTCTTGAATTTGTTGGCAAAAGGCTTCCCTGGTCAGGTGCTACCCCCCCTCTGAGCTCTGCAGCCTCTGGACTTTTGATTGCCCCCCTTTGCCAAGTGAGGTACATGGGCACTGCTGGGTGCTGGGAATTGTTAGAAAGAGGCGTAGGGGCAGGGGGGAGTGGAGCTGGGTGGACAGATTGGGGTGGTTAAGGCCTGGGGCAAAATGGGTTCTAGAGAGGGGTCCTACCTGTCTGGTCCCCATACCCAAGGGCTCCACTGTGGTTGGGCAGATAGCGCAGCCGCCCTTGGTGGCCCATCCTACTCGGGCAGTGTTATGCAATGCTAGGTCCATTAAAAACAAGATGACAGTAATTGCTGATCTTGTAGAGTCATCAGACCTGGCTTGCATCACCGAGACCTGGCTGGACGAGAATGCAGGCCCAGTTTTGGAGTCAGCTGTTCTGGCTGGATTCTTGGTGGCACACCATCTGAGGATGGATTGCAGGGGCAGGGGTGTAGCCATCTGTTTTAGAATGGAATTGGACCTTGTAGAAGTGCCTGTGGGTGAGTCCTGATTTTTTGAGTGCATCATTGGTGCAGGTGTCTGGTGCAGAATTCTTCTCATCTACTGTCTACGTGGGAATAAGTTATTCCTGCAAGAAGTCACGGACTTCATCATCGACATGGTGTTGGAGTCCACCAGATGGATGGTGCTGGGGGATTTCAGTGCCTGGGTCAACAATGAACTCTCGCAGTCTGGTCAGGACTTCCTCCAACTGATGAACTCATTGGGCTTCACACAGGTTATTTATTACCTCTGTGACCCATATTCATAGTCACTCATTGGACCTGGTCTTCCTGCTAGGGATAGAGACCTCCAACTTGGTGGTGGAGCCAGTTGGTTGGTCTGACCATCACACTATAAGGTTCAATTTCTGGGCTCCCCCCTGTAGACCTGCCCCTGTGGAGATGGTCCGGTACCGCCCTTTGAGGGGGTTGACCCTAGTTGGCCTTGTGGCAGTGCTGAACCTATCGGGTGTACTGAGTGTAAGCACAGATCCTGAGAATCTAGTACAGGCCTATAACAGAGCCATGGTGGAGGTTCTGAATTCTGTTGCTCCTGTCCGGGTTTTCTCACTCACCCTTCACCGTCTGCACCATGGTTTAATAGGACCTTGAGGGAGTTGAGGTGAGTTGGATGAAGGCTGAAATGATGCTGGCTGAAATCTGGCCTTATTGATGACCCATTATAAGGAGTATCAATCAGTTATTCCCCTTAAGAAGGCTGAGTTCCTGTCCAGGGAGATTGCTGTTGCACAGAATCGACCAGCTCAGCTCTTTTGGACTGTGGACAAGCTGTGCAATCCAGCCTGTCTCCAGTCTCAGAGAGCATTGTCACAGGAGAAATATGATGAGTTTGCTCAATTCTTTGCAGGTAAGGTTGCCAACATCAGGTCTGAAATATGCACGGCTCGTTCCAATGAGAGTTGCGTTGGTCGGTGGGAGGTTGCTGTGCCTTGGTTTGGCCAGTCTGACTTTGACTGACTGGTGGTCATGGAGGTCACAAGGATCATCCAGAGTTTGCAGCCGACCTGCTGTAGTTTGGATCCAGGCCCAACTCACCTCCTTGTGAGGTGTGCCGAAGTCATCAGCGCGGTTGTAGCTGAGATAGTCAGGGTGTCATTAGAGACGGGGGTGTTTCCAGACCCCTGAAGAAGGTGGTAGTAATACCCCTCCTTAAGAAACCTTCTCATGACCCCGATTGTCAGGCTAGCTACAGGCCTGTCTCTAACCTTCCTTTTGTGGGTAAGATTATTGAGAAGGTGGTCTCGCTGCAGCTGAAGGTCCATCTTACCATCCATGACATTTACGATCCTCTCCATTTGGGATTTCAGAAGAGGTACAGTACCAGCACGGCCCTGGTTTGGGTCCTCAGTGATCTCCTGATAGCGAGAGATCAGAGGACTCATTCCATCTTGGTTCGCCTTGATCTCTCTCTGCAGCATTTGATGCCATGGATCGTGATGTGTTAGAGCACCTGTGGTTCATTTGTGGACTGTCGGGTATGGTCCTCAGATAGCTCCATTTTTTCCTCATGGGTAGGTGGCAGAAACTGGTGTCTGGAATTTTTTCCTCAGACCCAGTCTCCCTGCCATGTGGGGTCCCACAGGGACCTGTGTTGTCAAACTAACAGAAATCTTCCGTATATGTGCTGCCATTGGGAGACATTGTAAGGTGATAATGGACTGAGTTTTCACTACTACACAGATAATACTTAGCTCTACATGTCTTTTGTGCCCGACTAGGATGCTACTGTCTCGGTATTTAACTGCCTTGCTGAGATTCAGGTCTGGATGAGTGCCAACTGGCTGAGTTAAACCCTGACAAGACTGAGGTGTTGTTTGTGGACCTGGGTTATCAGGCTGAGGGGTCGTTGGCTATGGGGTTGTTGGCTACCGACCTCCAGCCGAGTGCGCAATCTGATTGTGTGTGTGTGCGGTTATGACCCATCTGTAATCTCAGGTGTTGGCTGCGTCAAATCCTCAGTTTGCCATCTGAGAATATCACTCAGATTAAACACCTGGTCCCGCCTGATGACCTTCCTACACTGGTCCATGCCTTTGTGACCTCCTGCCTTGACTATTGCAACTCTCAGTACCTAGGGCTCCCAGGGGTTGATATTGGTCACTTGCAGCAGGTGCAGAATGCAGCAGCCAGACTGTTGATGAGCTTATCTTGATCTTGCCATGTCACACCTGTGCTCCATGGACTGCACTGGCTGCCAGTTCAGTGGTGGGTCATCTTCAAGGACGGTTGACTGACCTGTAAAGCCCTACATGGACAGGGACTACACTATCTGCAAGAACTTCTGTGCTCTTACCACTCCCTCTATGGACGAGGGATTGCTAGAGGTTCCCAGGGTCTGTTTAAAGACTTCTGGCACTAGGGCATTTGCGTTTGCAGCCTCTACCCTTTGGAACTCTGTACCTCATCAGACAAGGGAGTGCCTGACTATGGCGAGCTTTAAATCTGCCTTAAAAACACATCAGTTTAAGCTCACCTTCCAGGATTGTGTATGAATTGGAGATTACTGAATACTATGATACTCATGTTTTAATTGGTATTTATGGTTTTAACTGCTGATTCAAACAACATGAAGTCTTGCTATATTATGACAATTGCAGTATGACCGCAGGTTAGAACTGCTCTGGAGGTGAAATAGTTAACTTTCCATGCAGGCATGGAACTTAGAGCGCGAGCTCAGTTGAAAACTCTGTCTGTTGTGCTTCAAACGCAAACTGTCAGATTCTTTACTCCGCCTCACTGAACAGTCGCTCCGGAGATTTCTCCTTCTGCTCGGTTCATTTTGTTGGTTTAAAAGTATTATTTTTCGGTTTTTAGCTGAAATTAAACTGCAACCAGTCAGTTCAAGCTCTGTCTGTGGTAATGTAAGTAATAGATAGGTTTTACATTTATTTTTTCTGTGTGGAACTTGTAATTCTTTATCGGTTCGGTTTGAACCGATCAGGTTATGTTAAAATCTACTAGTCCTTTTTAAGTGCGGTTCCGGTTCTTATCGGTTCTAAAAATGGATTTCATTACGTTTTTCCCGACCCGTGACACGGTTGGGAACGATAAGGGTGTCTTGCGGTGGATTGCCATAAGCGGGCAAGTTGGTTAGGCTGGCATTATGTCTGAGAAACCCAAAAGAAAAACGGACCCACTGGTTTCAACACTGTAGTGTTTGTGGAAAGCTTTTGCTAAGGCTGACCCACACACCACATGTGTCTATTGTCTGGGGTTTGACCACCTCAATTCAGACTGCCAGATTTGTCACAATTTCCTGCTGCCACCATAGATAAGAGAGTTGGTAGGCTCAGGAAAGGGAGGCCAAAAAGTCCACTGACCGGATGGCCTAGCCGGTTCGGTGCCAACCGAACGGAGGAATCTCCCTCTGACCAGGCGATACTTCTGGCTAACGAAGAGCCGGTTCTAAGGCGCCAGTTCCAGCAAAAAGGACTAGAAAGTCAGCTAGTGTAGAGCCAAACGTTCTCTCCCCAACTGCTGAGGAAATAGCTAAAGCAATTCAAATTGTCCAGTCTCTCTCTCCGGTTCCGACCGAACCGACACCTTCAGGTAAGCGTTCAGTTTGGCCGGTTCCGGCGGTTCAAGATTATGATTTTGAGGATTTTTATGAACCGGGGGAGGGGGAAGAGGAATATGAGGAGAGTGAATATGGTTTTGAAGATCTGGATGTGCCCATTGATCCAGACATCTCTCCAGATAGACCCTAGGGTTTCTCCTCCAAGGCTTTCTGAGTCCCTTCTCATTTCATGTTTTATTAAAAGTTGCTGAAACTCTCCAGCTCCCTGTTGAGGAAGCTGTTGATGACCAAGAGGAGCCAGACTATGTAGAAATGATGGATATTCCAGAGTCTAGGAGACTGTCTATTCCTTTGCATAAATCTTTTCGGAAACAGACAGTAAAAGTTTTAAAAACTCCTCACACTATACTTCCTGTGGATAAAAGGATGGACAAGAGGTATACCTTATCAGGCTCCGACACTGATTTCCTCACTCAACAATGCAGCCATGTGGGGGTAGTGCAGGCTGCAGCCTGTGACAAGGCTAATATTCCCTAGCTTCACACCCCTGAGAAGGACTCCAGGAAGATTGATGCTATGGCAAAGAAACAGTACATGGCAGCATCTTTGGGACTCAGACAAGCAAATTATATGAGTTTATGCTGCTAGGTACCAGAAATCCAGATGGGATACTGTGCTGGCCTCTAGCGAACAAGTCCCTGACCAGCTTGCCAGGAGCTGGAACAGGTGGCTATGGATGGTATTGAGGCATCCAAGGTGCAGTTTCATGCTGCAGTGGACTCTAATGATGTTTCATCAAGAGTCATGGCTACATCTGTGGCCAGCAGGATGGCTGGCTCAGATGTACTACCTTGTCTCAGGATACCCAGTCTAAGGCCATGGAGTTTCCTGTTGTGGAAAATTCTCTATTTGGGGAGCAAACAGAGAATTACATGAAGAAAATGGATGAATATAGGACCACCTATAGGAGTGCACAGGCCAAGGAAAGGCAGGCCACTCCTCAAAAGCAGCTTCCTAGAGGCAGGGGCAGGCCTTTTTTTCATAGGCCTTTTTACCAAGCCCAAGCTTCCTCCTCCGCCTATGCTCAGAGGGGGTTCTTTAGAGGAAGAGGCAGATGGGGTACAAGCAGGTCTGCTTCCACCCCTCAGCCCAAAGCCCCTGCCAAGCAGGCACCCTGATGGGATTGCCAGGGCTGATTCTCCTCTACCTGTAGGGGGCAGGCTGGCTTACTTTGTCCAGGACTGGAAGTCTTTAACATCAGACAAGTGGGTCCTGGAAGTAGTAAGCCAGGGACTGGTTCTCAGCTTCAAAAAATTTCCAAAGCTGAGAACCAGATCTTTTCCACCTGCAACTCCATCAGAGGCACTCGCCCTAGAGGCAGAGGTCTCTACCTCCTGGCTCTCAGAGCTGTGGAAAGGGTTCCTCCTCTACACCAGGGCAAAGGTTTGTACTCCAGGTACTTCCTTACCCCAAAAAAGACAGGAGAATGGCGGCCCATCCTGGATCTCAGATATTTAAACAAGCACCTTTTAAAGCCAAAGTTCAAAATGGTGACTCTGGGAATTATCCTACCCTCTCTAAGGCCAGGGGACTGGCTAGCTTCCCTGGACCTCAAGGATGCCTACTTCCATATTCCCATCAGAAGCTCCCATCGAAAGTACCTCAGGTTCGAGCTGCCCTCAGGCCACTACCAGTTCAGAGCAATGCCCTTCGGCCTCACTTCTGCCCCAAGGGTATTCACCAAATGCCTGGCTGTAGCAGTTGCCTAGCTAAGAAGGCAAAAGATTGCCATCTTTCCTTACCTGGACGATTGGCTCTTAGTAGGCCAGTCCCCAGACCAGGTCAATTTACACCTTCAGATAACGCAGCAACTGCTTACCTCTCTAGGTTTCCTTCTGAATCTCTCAAAGTCAGTTCTAAAGCCGGTCCAGCTTCTTACCTTCATAGGTGCAGAACTGAACACACAGAAAGCCAGGGCCTTCCTCCCCCTGGACAGGGCAAAGACCCTAGTCTCCCTGGCCTCCTCATTTACCCTGCAGGTCTCCCGGCCAGCAAGGCATTTTCTGCAGCTCCTAGGACACATGGCTGCTTCCACAGCAGTTGTGCAAGGAGCAAGATTTCAGATGAGGGACATCCAGTTCCATTTGAGAGCTTTTTGGTCTCAAAGAAAGGATCCTCTTACCAAGCTGATCCCAGTAACTCGAACCCTGATCCAAGCCCTACAGTGGTGGCAGGATCAGAGCAACCTGAGACAAGGGGTTCCTTTTGTCACTCAGTCTCATTCTCTAATCCTTACTACAGATGCGTTCCTCTTGGGCTGGGGAGCTCACATGGGCGACCTCACCACCCAGGGTCTGTGGTCTCCCCAGGAATCTCTGCTCCACATCAACCTGTTGGAGCTCAGAGCAGTTTTTCTAGCGCTTCATGCTTTTTCCAAATCTGTTCAGAACAAGAGTATTCAGGTCAGAACAGACAACACCACTACAATGTGGTACATCAACAAGCAAGGGGGCACTCGGTCTACGGCCTTGTGCACTGAAGCGATGAAGCTGTGGTCTCTGGCTTACTCCCTGAACACCTCCCTTATGGCAGTTCACCTCCCAGGCAAGGACAATGTCCTGGCAGATGCTCTAGCAGGATTTCCCAGGGCCACCACGAATGGTCACTGGATCCTGGTCTTGGGAGTAGTATTTGCCAGATGGGGCACCCCAGGATAGATCTTTTGCAGCCCCAGACAATCACCTACTTTTTGCTGTAGGCCCCAGTGTTGGGCTCACTCCCACTGGATGCCTTAGCCCTCAGTTGGGAGGGAAGTTTCTCATGCCTTCCCTCCCTTTCCTCTCCTGTTCAAAGTGCTAGTCAAAATCAGATCCCAATCATGCAAAGTCATTCTGATAGCTCTGGATTGGGCCAGACAGCCCTGGTATCCACTCCTGCTGTCCTTAACAGTCCATCCTCCCCTGTCCCTTCCCAGGAATCACAATCTGTTAACCTGTGCCCAGGGAAGGGTCTGGTACCAGAATCTCAAATCTCTCAATCTCAAGGCTTGGTTCTTGAAGAGTTAGAGTTTGCTGATTTACACCTTTCCCAAGGTGTACTGGATATATTGAAGGCCACAAGGAAGCCTTTCCACCAGGGCCCAGGGTTACTTACAATTCCAAATGGAAAAGGTTTTCCATATGGTGCTCGGAAAAGCATATTTCCCCAGTCTCTGCTGATCTACCCACAGTCCTGGATTATATGGTCCACCTGAATTCTTTGGGCTGAGACCAGCTACCTCAAGGTGCACTTGGCAGCTGTGTCTGCTTTTATTTCAGCAGGTAAACTCTCTTCCCTTTCAGCTCATCCTGTATTTCCAAGTTTTTTAGGGTTGTTTCACACCAACCCTCCATTCAGGGATCCTGCCCCTGCCTGGGATCTAATGTTTGCATTGCTCAGCTTATGCAACCCCTTTGAGCCCTGTCTTCAGCTGAGCTCAAGTACTTGACTTGGAAAACTGTGTTTTTGGTAGCCATCACCTCTGCCAGATGCATAAGTGAATTACAAGCGTTGTCAGTGGAGCAGAAGTTTATCTCTTTTCACAGAGATAAGGTGGTCCTTCGGACTAACAGAAAGTTCCTGCCTAAGGTGGTTTCAGATTTCCACCTTAATCAATCTATTTCACTTCCAGTGTATTTCACTGACCAGTCCTCTTCTGGGGAGAGGATGCTGCACAGCCTAGATGTGAAGAGAGCCCTTAGTTACTACATAGAGCGTACCAAGGGTCATAGGTTTGACTCCCTCCAACTGTTCCTCACCTATGGCGAAGTTGGTAAAGGGAAACCAGCCACTAAAAGATCCATTGCCAGGTGGATTGTCTCTTGTATCCAATTCTGCTATGAGAAGTTGGGTAAAGTTCCCCCCTCAGGCCTGAGGGCTCACTCTACCAGAGTACAGCTGCTTCTCTGGCTGCTGCCAGAGACATTCCTATTCTAGAAATATGTCAAGCAGCTTCCTGGAAAACAGTTCACACTTTTACCAAGCATTACTCCTGGACATCAGCCCAGGAGTTATGCTCGGTTTAACACAACCGTGCTTCAGGCGTATTTCTAGGTAGGTTCTGTCCCTCCTCCATGGGGTACTGCTGTGTAGTCTGCAATTGTCATAATATAGCAAGACTTCATGTTGTTTGAAGAAAAATTACTCACCTTAGTAATGTTGTTTCTTCTAATGGAGTCTTGCTATATTATGACCTCCTCCTGCCTGCCCTCTCAGAACCTCTGTTTTGGGGATGTGGGTGGGCAGTACAGAGTTAGCACTTTTTTGATGCCCACCTTGTTGTTTTCACCTACCTTTTGGGTGAATTGGTATTATGTTTTTGCATTTTGGGTCTCCTGACTTGAGTCTTGTTTTTTAGGCCAAAATGAGTGTTTATGTTAGTAGCCAGTTGGCTAGTGTAGGTTTACAGCTTCCACACAGAACCTTAGTGAGTTTTAGCTCATAAAGATCTGACAGTTTGCGTTTGAAGCACAACAGACAGAGTTTTCAACCTGCTCTCGCTCTAAGTTCCATGCCTGTATGGAAAGTTAACTATTTCACCTCCGGAGCAGTTCTAACCTGCGGTCATACTGCAATTGTCATAATATAGCAAGACTCCATTAGAAGAAACATTACTAAGGCGAGTAATTTTTTCATGTTTCTGTGTCCTGTACAAGCGGTTAGATATTGATATGATTTGCGCTTTTTAGAAATAAAATGAGTTGAGTAGTCATCTTCAGTAAAGACTGGAAAACACATCTAGCACACCTCAAAACAGTGATTCAGTCCATTACAGATGCTGGTATGACCATTAACCCTAAACAATTTGCTATGGCTAGAACAGAAGCCAAATACTTAGGTTTTGCTATGGGTAAAGGCAAGGTTAAACCAGATGTGGGAAAAGTAGAATTTGTTGCTAATAGTTCTATTCCCAGTACAAAGAAACATGTACATGCTTTTCTTGGATTAGCCAGTTATTACAGAATATTGATTCCTAATTTTGTTGCAATAGCGACACCCCTCACTGACCTTAGAGAGAACAAGTGTCCCAATAAAGTACAATAGTCTCCAGAATGTGACAAAGCTTTTAAGAAAATTAAAGCCATTCTGCGTTCCTCCCCTGTGCTAGCTAGTCCAAACCTTTATGTTCCTTTTGAGGTACACACAGATGCCTCTGAAACTGGCATTGGAGCTGTGTTGTCCCAAAAGATTAAAGGAGAAGACCACCCAGTGATTTTCATAAGTAGAAAGTTACATGAAAGAGAACAAAAGTATTCAGCCATTGAACATGAACGCTTAGCCTTACATTGGGCCATTGAAGCTTTAAAGTACTTGTAGGGAAATTAATTTACAGTAGTAACTGATCATAACCCATTATATTGGTTGAACCAAGTGAAAGATAAAAACATGAAGACTGTGAGATGGTACTTAGCACTGCAGCCTTACCATTTTTCTGTTGTACACAGAGCTGGGTCACAGCATAAAAATGCTGATTTCTCATCCTGATATGGAGCAAGCATTGCTGATGGATGAAATATGATGTTTTATGAATGTGTAACTGGTAAATGAAATGTGTAATGCTGTGCAGAAGCTTTGCTGTCTTGTACAGTACAGGGAATATAAATGTTTGAAGATGTTAGGATGATATGTTGAAAAACTAATGAAATTGTTTTTCTCTTAGGCGGGGGTTGTCATAGGGTGACCCCTATTCCAGTATTAGGACCATATTTCTGTGTTTGTTTTGTGTGTGTGTTATTCTTTCAATAATCTTCACTTTCAACACTACTTCTTTTTTCTTTCAGTGTTACTGTACTATTTTTCTCTCCTGTTAGGCTGGCCACCTACAGTGATTTCTAGTATTTTTTGCGACTATAAATTGTTCCTAAGTGTTAAAAAAGCAGGGTATCATTCATTTCCATTTTAAGTGATTCCTGTACTTTTAAATATGCTCAGTGTTTGTACTTCTTCTCCTAAGAGTTTTTCCAAAGTGTAAAAGAGAGATGTTAAAACTATTTAAATTGTGTAACAATAAAAGAAATTGAAAGACTATTTGAAAGTGTTGCTCCATAGCCATTTAGATTTTTGCCAAACTGCCTGTTTGTGAAAGCATTAGGCCTACAGAACCTGAGGCCCGAATTGCATGAGAAGCCTACATACTTGAAAAAAGATAAAGGCCTTGACTGTAGTTGTTGAATCCCCACCCTTTTTTTTTTCAAAAATATCAGCTTAGAAGCACTTGCAAAGAACAGGCTATAAGCCAAGAGTAGACCCAAATAAAACGTTTTCCCTTGCAAACTCACAGAAACCTTCCGTGTGTATTTGTAACAACATATTTCACTTTAAAAATCAAATGCTAAGAGTTTGCTACAAAAGAAACACACAAAGGGAACTCAGAGCTTTAAAATCCATATTAATTCCTTGCCTGGGAGTTGCAAGCTGTATGTATGTATATATGGTCTCTCTGAGGGCTGCCAGACCACAAACTGAACTTTTTTATGCTCTTTCAGAGAGTGATGTCACAGTAGGAGGTGGAGCTAAACCTCTTCATTATTCCCTATTTCATATGCATATAGAAATAGTGTTTTCTCATGGGTATTTTGCAGAGAAAAGATATTGTGTAAATATTACCTGTATTTGTCTCTATTTAATTCATGTCACTTGATAAAAAGAAACAATATTTATTTAGTTTTGTTGACCGGGTAAATGCACTAGACAAATTCTGCCTATTTTTCAGGCATGACCCAGGGGAGGGGGATACAGATGAATGCCAACTGACCTTGGGCCAGATTAAGCTGTTGGTGGCATTTTGGTGAATGGGGGAAATTTGGCCAGGGCACTGAGGAAATTTACCTACTCTGCGTAGGCAGAGGGCGCTGTGTGGCTCTGTAGCAGTGTTGCTCAGTAGTGACTGAGTTCTGGACTGCAGCAGATGTGCGGGAGGCTAAGGAGTGTGTCTCCTCCTTAGCCATCCTAACTCATTTTCCAATGGAGACTACCGAAGAACCTGTAGAATATTTGAGTATATCATTACCTTTGGAGGAACGAATGGCCATGAATACAGCAGGGGGAGATGGTTCTCTCGGCGGTTTGGAAAAAAGTGAACCCAGTTCGGAAGCTTTGCAATCGGAAAACATCTTGCGGTTACGACTACAGGAGGCAGAACAGTGCTACGCTGATGCGAGGAAGAGTTTCATGGAGGCACTGGAGCATCTGAAGACGAGCGAGTCGGAACAGGAAGTGGATTTGCGAGAGGATGGTGTGGTCGTAGTAATGAAGGACGCTGCAAGTGAGGAGAGTGGGGTGCAGATCGAAAATGGTTTACCTGAAGCCCCACCGCATGTCTTAGATGCTAATCTGGAATTCGGTGGAAATATGATGGCGGAGGAACAGGCAGAAGACATGGGGGAAAAGAACTGTGCCCAGCATTTGTTATTTGGACCACAAACGGAGGCAGGTAGGGTAAATCCTATCAGTGGTGATCTAACAAAGGTTGACTTTTCACCTAGAGCCTCTGTAGGTGGCCCAAGATGTCCTTTTTCTGACAAGAGTAAAAGTAGAAGATTTTTTAGTAAAGGGGGGGGGACTCCAGAAAGCCCTCAGATCATTTTTTACAGGAGAGACAGGATTCAGAGGACTGGGTGGACACAGCCTTGCAGGCTGCAGGATGGGTAAAAAGCCCATCTGGACATGGTTGGGATGCAGATATTGAAACCGACTTACCTACTGTACTTTCTTTGCCTTCCACCCCGTGCCTGAAGAGCTGCTATCCTCTAGTTTGCCTCCAGGACAATACTTCCCTAAAGACTTTGAGATGGTGCAGTAGACAAGTGACATTCATCCTTTAATGCTGATTATTAAAGAACAAGAAGTAACTGATTTAAATGACTCGGTTCAGGAGGTTTGTCTTGAACCAGAGGTGTTACCCCAAAGTCCTGTTCCTGCAGAAAAGCCTAACGTGTTTTTTGCAGAAACAGGACCTGAGAGAGTCTGGCATGGGAAGGTTGCAGAACATTTATTCCCAGCTAGTACGGGTCCTTTGTTAGAACCTGCAGAAAGGCGTAATGCTGTACATTTAAAATTCAGGGGTGATCTAGATTTGATACCAGACAGGAAATTTATAGGTAGAGCATTATTGAAAGAAAGCGTGAAGTTCTTTGCCTACGAAATTTATGCCTTGATACATGTGCCGGGAGATGTATTGTTTGACGTAAGTTTTATGCATCCAGCTGGTTTGGAAAGATTCTGGAAGCAATATCGTTTATTAAAACTTTCCCCTTTGTGGAAACCATTTTTGGCAATCCCTTTGACCAAACCCTTAACTAAAAAAATTACAGTTCTTTTTCGAAATGAAGGGGTAAATGTGGCTGATATTACGTATTGGCTGCAGCAGCATTGCACAATGCAAGGAGCCCCGAAGCCCATTTTGGATGATGAACTACTATGGACAGAGGGGTGGAACTACCAGATAGTTTTGAGATTAGACAATGGGCTAACACATCATCTACCGAACTGTTTCTTTTGGGGCAGAGACAGAGGGGTGATTTTCTATCCTGGGCAGCCGAGAGCTTGTTTTAAGTGCGGGGTGGTGGGTCACCTGAGCAATGTCTGTGACAAGCAAAAGTGTGGATTATATGGTGAATTGGGGCATGCTGGGGCTCATTGTCGGCAACCTTTGAAATGCAACCTTTGTGATGAAAAGGGCCACTCCTTTCGTACCTGCTCTTGGGCCTCACATAATAGTGTAGATGCTTTAGTTCGGGCTGAGCAGGACATGTATGTAGCCACAGCCCAGAAGGAAATGTTACGTATGATTGAGTTATTAACAAAAGGGCGTAGTGGTACCCCCATTACCCTAAAAAGTTCCCAGAGACGAGGGGGAGGCGATGAAGGAAGAGATGGATGAGGCACACCTTCAGGACACCACATCTCAGTGTAATCTGAAAGAGAGAGGAGAGGAGAGGAGAGGTTGTGACGGTGGAGAAGCCTTTAGAGTGTGACAAAGTTCAGGATTCGGAACCCATAGTGCAGATGGAGGAAATTCAAGTTTGTATGCCCTTCCCTTTAGTACACGCAGATGCAGATTTCAAAAGGGTCACTAGGTCTAAAGCAGGAAAAATGGGGACGGTTGCTTTGAAACATACCAAAGAAGTTGAGGTAGCAGTACAAAATTCATACGCTTTACTGTTTGAGGATGGGGTGGATGGGGATGGCTGTGAGTCAGATCTCGCCTCAGTAGCCTCCTCTCACACAGATGGGTTTTTAGAGGTAGGCCCCACTGAGAAGCCGAAAACTAGGAAGAGGAAAAAGAAACGGTAAATGGGTTTGACTGTTTTTCTTGCTTCCTCTCTGTTCCTTTTTTTGGGGGGTTTGATGGCTCTGACTTTTTGTACGATTAATGTTAATAGCATCAAGGCTTATAGGAGATGGCAGAGCACTTTTTTTAAGTCTTAGTATTGGGGATGGTAATGTTTTTTATTACAAGATACTAGATTACATTCTCTGGCTGAAGTACAACAAGCTCAAAAAGATTGGAGATGGGGTGTTTCTTTTTGGTCTGTAGGTGAGGAAGCATGTTCTGGGATTGGGGTACTTTTTAAAGGTGAGGTGAAAGTACTGCATATGTATGATTTGTTACCTGGAAGGGCTTTGATTATGGATGTAGTTTTGCAGAAAGTAGGATACAGGGTGATTAATATATATGCACCACAAAGTAAGGCAGAAAGATCCGGTATGTTTAAACATATAGGGCCTTTTCTGCACACCTCAAAATTAGTTTTATGGCGTGGAGATTTTAATTGTGGACTTGCAGCAAGACTGGGGAAGAAATACGAAAAAGGTATTTTGTGATACGAATTCTTTAAACACGCTTCTGTGCTGCCATCACATATGTGGTGTGTGACATCTTACAATTGGAACCGAGTCATACTTTTTTTAAAAGTAGATTATCCACTCGCATTGATTTCTGGTTAGTATCCACACGTTTATCCTGCCAAACAGTGAGTGTGCGACCTTTGGAAACCTCTGATCATTTTATGGTAGTCTTGTGTTTAGGGGCCGTGCAGAAGATACAAATTGGGAGAGCGTACTGGAAAATGAATATTTCCAAACTTCAAGACAACTTGGTAGACACTGGTGTTAGGACTTTGTTGCAGGCCAGAAAAGAGTTAAGTTTTCTATATGATAGTCCCATAGAGTGGTGGGAAGATTTTAAGAGACCTGCAGGATTGGTATGGTGTAGTTACGAAGCAGCATGCAAACAATGAATATATTGAATATCTAAAACTAAGGGCCCAGTATTTACGACTCGTGTCTCAGGGAGGAGATAGTGAGAAATGTCGGACAAAGCTTCTAGTTACCAAAAATCAAATATTACAGTATTTAGACAGAGTAGTCCAGAGAAAAGCGACACAGCAGACATATAATATACAAGGGACAAAGGACGAGGTTAGTCCTTTTGAAGTCAGGGCAGGTGCATCGAATAGTAGAATTTTGACAGGCCTAAGAGATACACAGGGTAAGTTAAAGGAAAATAATCAGGATATCATGCTTATTGTACAACAACACATGGCAGCCACTTTTCAAAGTAAAAAGAAGGAACCCTTTAATTTTTTCAATGGCATTGCTACACCGGCTTTAAACAAGATTGAGCAAGATGCTTTAGTTACTCAAGCTGAAATTCTGGGAGCTATTTCGCAATTGTCCAATAAAATGGTTCTAGGTAAAGATGGGATACCTAATGATTTTTATAAGAAATAGATATTTTAGCTCCCTGCCTGGAAATACTTTTTCAGGCCATCTGGGAAGAGGAAAGGCTTGCACCCTTTTTGCAGCTGGGGATAATGTTTTCCCTATTTAAGAAGGGGAATCCACAGGACCTACATAACTGGAGGCCGCTAACATTATTGAATTCTGATTACAAGATACTGACGGAAATACTTAACAACAGATTAGCACAGGTAGCACAGAAGGTGATTCTACCAGAGCAGTCGTGTGCCATCCCAGGCAGGAATATTGTGCAGAACTTGGTAGTCATCAGGGAAATTGTAGAGCAAGGCTTGAGACAGAACTTGTCTGGATACCTGATGGCACTAGATCAAGAAACTGCCTTTGATGCCGTTAGTGAGGATTATCTTTGGCAGGCTTTAAGTCAGTATGGGATTCCGCCAGGATTCATAAACTTAGTAAAGGTTTTATATAAAAAAGCCCAAGCGTTGCCTTTAGTAAATGTTTTTTTTTTGGAGTCCCAATTTTTTTGAAGAATGGAGTGAAACAGGGTTGCCCAATGAGCCCCTTACTGTATGTTTTCGGTCTAGATTATATATTAAGGAAGATTAGGTAAGATCCGAGAATTGTGGCAATTAAAAACAAAGATGGGTATGAGTTTTCCAAAGTATCGGCTTATGCGGATGATTGCATTTTCACTGTGGCTGATAGCGTGTCAGGCTTCACTATAATATCCACAATCCAAGAATCTTCTAACATAACAGGTATTAAGATTAATATGACAAAAAGTACTGTTCTGGTTCTCGGGGATAACAATATTGTATCAGATTTTCCCATTGAAATGACAAAAGAACAGGTGAAAATTCTGGGTATTTATTTTGGTACTAGGGGATCGGAATCCTATAATTGGAATCTGGCCTATGATAAAGCACTTCTGAAGGTGAAGGCCTGGTTGAATTGGAAAATGTCAAGGAAGAAAAAAGAGCATCTTTTACGGGCATATTTAGCCCCTGTTTTTCTATATTTATCCCTTACCATACAGCATGCACACAAAAGTTTTAGGCTTATTTTTTCACCTGTTATGGGGTAGTAGATTAAATCCAGTTAAAAGAAATCATACGTATAGAGCCCAGAAAGAAGGGGGTTTAAACATGATGCATCCTATTGTATACCTTTTTGGGAACTTTTTCTATAGCTCTATCCTCCCTTTGTTGGTGCAGACATCTATTTCAGGGCAAGTTTGTTTCCAGCTTTGGGGTAATTCCTTTTTTAAAGCATGGGGTAGGGGTAAATGGCACCCTACTGATCGCCTACTTCCTAGTTATGCACAAACAGCAGTTCAATACATACGTACTTGGAAGATTGATCTGACTTGGTGTCAGGGGAAGAAGAAAAAAAGGTTTTATCAAGTAATACTTGACTCCTGGTATCAGGAAGATCCAATATTTCAAGTACCTCCTCGTATTAAAATTACTTTATTGCTAGAAAATATGTTGGAGAAAAGGATTCCTTGGAAAATGCAGGATTTTGTCTGGCTTTGTGGTCACCAAAAATTACAGGTGAAAGGCAATCAGAAACATAAGCAACTAACTGAACGAGAATATGGAGAACACGAATGTGCTGGGGTTGTGGAGACAATGCAGCATCTTTTTTTTGATTGTGTTCATGTACAAGGTTTTTGGAAGTTACTGTCAGATCTCTGGGGTGCAAAGTCATTCTTACTAATTGATTATGATATTTTGGTTTTAGGGCAAATCCCAGCTTCATGGGCAAAATGGGCGAACAGTACATAACGCGTTGTTTTGGTATGTATCAAATGGTCTATTTGGCATGCAAGATGCTCTCGATCCTTGCAAGGTAAAACAGTACAACAGCAGGATGTTTTTTTCCATGTACAACGAGAATTAGATGGTATTTATGCTTATGAAAAACGCTTTTTGAGTAAAGAAATATTTGAAAATTTATGGAGGAATATTGACTGGGTGGGTTAGGTTTTTTTTTTTTTTCTAAATCCAGTGGTTACGGAGCAGATAGGATTGTTTCAAAAAATTTATGACCATACGCTTGTTTATGTTTCTGTTTCTTTCCTTTTATGGTTTATTGTTGATGAAATTGTTTTGGTTTTTTCTTTGTGAAAGTTTGTTTTTATTTTCAATAAAAATTTCCCCTACACTTTTCGAGATGTGCCATGGGATCTCTAACATCCACCTGAACTACCACCAGAACAGGCAGATGGCACCTCGGTTTAATGTCTCATCCAAAGGACGGCACCTCAGGAGTGCAGCACCCCCCTCATGGTGCACTGCAGTGTCAGTATTGGGATATTAACCCAAGTGTCTGGAGTGGGGATAGAACCCACAGCCTTCCGATCTCCCAGCCTCAGAGGCCAGTGTGTTACCTGCTAAGCCACTGACACTATCAAAGAAGTTATAAAAAAAAAATGAAAAAACGGGTGGATCACATGTCTGTGATGTCACTTCAAGCTGTGTATATAAACCCTCCATTAGGATAGATCAGATCAGTTTTGACTTCAGTTCAGTGGAGTCAGTTAATTTATTTATTTGCTTTTGGTAACCGGGTAAGCACACTAGACAGCTAGCGCCTATTTTCAGGTGTGACCCAGGAGAATTACAAGGTATACATGAGACAAATACATAGTCAACATTACAAACCGGAGCAACATGCTCCAACAGCGGAATAAAACAAGAAGAGATAACCAGGGATTTTAAAACAATAGTACATAGCGTAGGGATTAGCATAGATGCAACAACAGTGGGCCACACAGCACAGAGTACATAGAGGCCCAAGGGGCATCATGGAGGGTATAAGACATCCCCTAGGCTTTTAGAGAAACAGTACATAGCATCGCCATTAGAATAATGCATCACAAAGGTAGAGTTGCCTGCTGACTAATGAGATGATTTTCCAGTTAATTGCTGTTTGCCTGAGCGAGAGAGAGAGCGGGAGAGAAGGTACTGGGAGATTGTGTTAGTTGCAATCCATGACACTCCAGACATTACCTCTTGGGTTCCCAACCCACCTGATAGGCTAATGATGCACATGTGACCCAGATAAAATTTCGCAGTACACCTCGGTCCCAGGAGTCCCCTTTTCTCAGTTCAACCTTTGCATCTGAGAGGCTATCAGCACACCAGGAGTCCCTATTCAGCTAATTAACTGAGGTAGACCAAAAGCCTGTGTAATCTCTTCAAGGTTTTAATTGTTTGGAATGCATTGTTAAAAGAAGTTCTTAGGGCACATACAATACAAAAAGCCTAGTTACCTTTTTACACCTCCGTGGTCTGTGTTTTTGGCTGTTTAGGTTGTGGGACTAATGAATTAATAGACCTATGTCTGTTAGGTCTTAGTACTGCCTAGAGCTTTAAAATATAGCTAAACAGTTTGAAATCCATACAGTTTATTTAAGTATTACAGTGTCAGCTTCAGTCGCTATAGAACTTAACCTGAGTGCAAAGCGCGATCCCTCGTGGTGCTCTCCTCGCTCTAATCAGGGATTCAAAATCACCGCGCGGTTCTCCAGTGCCCTGCTGCTTCTGGTATGCCTCTCCCAAGCGGAATGCTCGTGGCTGCATGGGCCACTTGTTTTATTTAATTAAGCGCACACAAGAAGTGCTTGCAGCCCCAGTCTCCCCCTCACAAGCGGGATCCTATGGGCACTATTGAAACAGCTTGATGGGCCAATTCTTTTATTCTGGTTATCACGCACATTGAGAAGCGCTTGCAGCTCCAGTCTCCCACTCCCAAGCGGGATTCTTTGGGCCTGAGCAGCAACAAAGCTGATCGCCCCTCCCTTGCTCTCTCCTCTCTAGCGGAGGCCATGTGGGGCTTAAAGGCAACTCTCAGAAAGACCCCTAGCGAGCGGACTAAGTGGCAGCAACAAGAAATCTCCCGAGACTGTCCCATTGCAGCGACCACTCGTAAAGCTGCAGTTTCTTTAGTAACAAGCATTTTTTTTGGTTTTTTCTGTCCTCTGGCATCATAAACGCTGCAGGCACCTCGTGGCAGTGGCCTGCTGGCGTTTTATGGAATCCATGCACTCCTTGTAGAGCATGACTGGGTTGCTTACAGATCTCAGGCTCACCTCCTTTTATTTAAAAAACAAATCATACTTTGAATGGAGAAAAGGAAGAAAACAAATTATAGTAGGAGGCATCTAGCAGTGATTTGGCCACCGTTTTAGTAGGATGGCTTCATCTTCCCTGGGCTGCCATCTTAGGTGGGGAGACCTCCCTTCCCTGGGTGGGGGTGGACACCATTTTGTTTCAGAACAGCATAGCCACAATTTTGCTTAGTAAAACCATGCTTCCTAAAATCGCTGCAATTGTTCCTGTTTCTCCACCTTGATCCTTTGGACAAAAGAACATAACTTGTTTGGTTTGTCTCAAAGCATGTTAGGATATTAAAGGGGCAGATTATTTATTATTTCACCCCTTACAAGAAAATTCATTTTCAGTGGGAGCAATGACTTGGATCACTGGAAGCCCACTCAAGCACCAGGGTTTATATTTATATGAGGAAATTATTTCCCTCTCATTTGTGTACACACATTTGCTAGATATGCTAATGAGCCTAAACGACCTGCCATCTCTCATAATCTGATACCTTTGCAGGTAACTTCCCCTCGGATATGTGTTCTTTCAAACACTCTTCCTCTCTGTCCTTCTCTCATCCCCAGATGGTGAAGGCAAAGAAATGCACTTCCTGTAGTGCCACCATCCTGCCCCACAACCCGGCTCCATGATGCCCCACCTGCGAACACTTGGATGAATAGTTAGTGGCGGAGCAGTCTCCCAGCATAGACCTTGATACTCAGGGACCAAGCACATCGGCCTGGATGTATCCGGGGGCCAACCTCATCCAGACCCAGCAAACAATGGTCGCCATGATGGAGAGTCAGTAGAACTTCATGCTTAAGGTCATGGAGAAGTTGGAGTTGCTAACCAAGGCTAGGCCTCTACCAATGCCCATGCCAATGCCTCACCATGCTCAACCTGTTCCTCAACCGGGCATCAATGAGAACACAACTCCCCACGATCCAGCAGACGAGGACCACAGGGATGCTCCAGAAGATGTGGAGAGCACAGAGTTGGGGGACGATGACATGGAGATTGTATCAGATTGCCCCTCATTGACATCTAAACTGTGCTTCTTTGACCTGGTTCTAGGGCTAATGAGGGCCAGCAGATCCACAATGGGGTTCCACACAGAAGCTATAAAGCCAGAGTCCAAGCTTGATCCCATGATCCAACAAAATCAGCAGGTCAAGGACACCTTTCCAAGCTGGCCAGCCATTGAAGACATAATATCAAAGGAATGGGAGTCGTCAGAACCAGGGCGACTGAGAAAAGGAATGTGGACAGGATGTATCCGATACAGCAGGAAAAGGCCACACTGTGGTGCACAGCGCCTGGCATAGACCCCCAATTTGTGGCACTATCTTGCTCAAGGATCCCACTGACAATAAAGTGGAACACATATTAAAAAAAACTGTTCAAGATTACAGGAATGGCAACCAAAGCAGCGGTGTCAGCAGTGTACTCTGCCGGAGCTCAGATTCGCTGGCTGGAAGAAGTATTGGAAAAAGCTGACCCCAAATCCAGAGAAGCAGAACTTCTAGAATGCACTCTGGATACAGCAAAGTATCTGGGGGACATGGCCGTAGACACTCTAAAACTGGAAGCCAAGGCAGGGGCCCTAGCAAACAGGGCTAGACGGGCCCTATGGCTAAAACTCTGGGAAGCGGACAATGAATCAAAATCTACCCCTGAAGGGAAACAATCTCTTTGGGGAAGGCTTAAAGGAGTTCCTCAAACAAAAAGAGGAAGGGAAAGACCTTGCAAAGGACAAGCAGAGAACCCTTTACCTACCATCCAGTCGACTTAGGTTTCGGGGGAACGGAAGAGTCCAGCAGAACAGAAAGCAAACATACACTAACAACTCCTTTCGAGGGAAAGACCACTATGGTAATTTCAGAAACCCCACACAGGGTGCCGTCTCCTCCTTCAAAGGCAGAAATACCAGAGGCAGAGGCGGCAAGCCAAAACAATTTTGACTACCGCCCGCCCCCCCTCTCAGCCCACAACACCATTACCCGCCATTGGAGCAAAGACCATCATTGTTCCTCCAACAGTGGCAGCAAACAAACTCCGACAAGGGGGTCCTCAAGATCATATCTCGAGGATACGTTATAGAATTTTCAAAGAAGCCCTGCAGAGACAGGGTGGTGCTATCACCCATCTCAAAGAAAAGGACCACAGTCCACCAGGTTCAGGAAATTCTCTGGGACCTGCTTGAGAACAGGGCAATCCATGTGGTGCCTGGCAACGAGGTGGGCACCAGGGTTTATTCTATCTTCTTCCTAGTTCCGAAGAAGAACGGGGACCGCAGGCTGATTCTACACCTAAAATTCTTGAACAAATTCATAAACACCCCAAAGTTAAAGATGGAAGCCCTCAGAACCACACTGAGGAGCATCTGGGTAGGCAATTACCTCACGTCTGTGGACCTGAAGGATGCATACACTCACATCCCTATCAGACACAGTCACCAAAAGTTCCTCTGGTTTCACATACTGGGCCAACATTTTCAATATCAGGCCCTACCCTTCGGTCTCACATCGCCACCAAGGGTGGTTACAAAGGTGTCCATCGTCCTGGTGGCGCGGTTACGGGAGAAGGGTATGGACATTGTCCCATACCTGGATGATTGGCTGATATGATCATGCTCCAGCGAACAATACCAGAAAGACACAGACCTAGTGCTGACGGTCCTTTCACAGCATGGCTGGGTGGTCAGTCAGAGCAAGAGTTCCTTACACCCCTCTTGAATCATAGAGCACCTCAGCGCAGAGATAAATACGGCTGAGGGAATGGCGAGGCCATCATGCAAATGAATAGACATGATCATTGCACTGGTTCAGTCCCTTCGCGCCAACCCTGAACCAACGATGAGTCAAACGGCACAGGTCCTGGGATGCGTGGCTTCGTGCATTGACCTAGTCCCATGGGCAAGATGGAACATGTGCCCTTTACAGAATTGCATTCTACAGCAAGGTTCCCCCTCAGAGGACAACCTCAACATGAAGGTAGTCCTACCACACTCAGTCAGGGAATCCTTGAGATGGTGGATACATTGCCCACATCTCCTGAGGGGCGCCCCACTAGAGTTGTCATATTAGGTGTCACTGGAGACCAATGCCAGCCTGTCAGGCTGGGGAGTATGCATGGGCACACACACTCCGCTCAAGGCCGGTGGACAACAGCGGAGGCCAGACTGTCCATCAACATCCTGGAGATGAGGGCGGTTCTTCATGCTCTGAAAGCATCCCAGGAAAATATTCTCAGAAAATCAGTCCTAGTAAAGTCTGACAACAAGGTCACAGTGGCGTACATAGCCAAGCAAGGCAATGAGCAGTGAAGTGGCCAAAGTGCTAAACTGGGCCCAGGCAAATCTGTTCCACATTCAGGCGGTCCATCTGGCAGGCAAGCTGAACATCAGGGCAGACTGGCTCAGCAGACAGCAAGTGCACCCAGGGGAGTGGCAGCTGCACCCCGATTTGTTCAATTTGATTCAGAGCAGGTGGGGCCACATTCCCATCGATCTAATGGCATCCAAGTCGAATGCCCAAGTCACCGCTTACTTCTCCAGATTCAGGGAGAGACTGTCTCTAGGAGTGGATGCCTTATCCCAGGCATGGGATCAGGATCTTTCCTATGTCTTCCCACCAATTCCCCTGATCCCGCAGGTGCTAACAAAGATCAGACTGTCTCGGAGGCTGATCATCCTGGTCGCCTCATACTGGCCACGGAGGGCATGGTTTGCTTCAGCAGTAGCCATGAGTCTGGACAGATGGCTCCTCCCGTTCCAAATGGATATGCTGTTACAGGGTCCAATGTTGCACCCAGCACCCCACACCCTAAAGTTATCAGCCTGGCTCCTGAAAGGCAAAGATTGTCAACTACTGGGTATCAAGAATCCATTATCTCAACCATTCTGCAGTCCAGAAAATCATCTACCACGACCACCTATGGTAGGCAGTGGAACATTTTTACAAAATGGTGCAGGGTGGCACACATTGATCCACTACAGGCTGACATGTCCCAGATACTGCTGTTCTTACAACAGGGACTGGACAAAGGGCTATCCCCTTCTTCGCTAAGAGTACAACTGTCATAGTCATAGGAGCAGCCAGAGGAAACATGGGGCCTACACAGCCCAGAGCCCATCCAGATGCCATCAGATTCTCAGGGCTGCAGAAGCCATTAGGCCATGCTCTCGAGCACCAGTGGCCCCTTGGGACCTTCCATTGGTACTGGAGTTTCTAGGAGAAGCACCATGCGAGCCCTCACAGCAGTCAGAACTTTATTGGTTGGGTCTAAAGACCTGCTTCCTGGTGGCCATTTGCTCCACCCACAGGATTAGCGAGTTAGGGAGTGCTGTCTTGTAAAGAGCCATACGCCATCTTCACAGCAGAAGGGGTGTTCTTGAAAACAGTTCCAGCCTTCCGCCACAAGGTCATGTCCACATTCCATAGGGAACAACCCGTGAAACTGCCAACCTTTTACAATCGGCCACCGCAGAGCGAGATAAGGGCTCACCATCCCCTGGATGTAGGTAGCACGGTAAAACAGTATATCACTAGGAGGCAACTGATTCACCAATTAAAGAGACTCTTTGTTGTAATGAAGGGTCACAGACAGGGAATGGCAGCATCCAAGACCACCATCGCCAGCTGGTTAAAAAGGACAATACAAGAGGCATACAGATCTTAAGAGCCTCACTTCACCAGAGGGAATAAGGGCCCACTCCACAAGTACAGTGGCCACATCCTGGGCGGAAAGAGCTAACCTGTCCATGGAGGACTTCTGCAGGGCGGCAATTTGGACTTCAGTACATTCCTTCGCGAGACATTACAGATTTGAGTCACTATATAGACAAAGAACTGATTTTGCCAATCAAGTCTTATCCACAGCATGCCACAACAGCTTGTTTTATGATCACCCTGTCCCACCCTGAAGGATTGGTGTACTGCTTATTATTAAGTAACCCAAGAGGTAATGTCTGGAGTGTCATGGATTGCAACTAAATCAATGGGTGTTTACTCACCTGGTAAAGGTGATTGTGTTAGTTGCATCCATGACTCTCCATGGCCCTCCCTTCAGGCTGATCATGGCAGCAATATCGCACGCTAGCATACTTTGAGTATCTGAAATTTATAGTGATATGTATCTAAAGGATGCTGTTGGTTCCCTATGTAGCAGAGTCTAGAATTGTACAGAAAGGGAATAAAATTAAGGTGGTGGAAAATCTGTTTTCAGAGCTCCAGTCTGTTCTTGTTAAGGGGTTTGTAGTAAGGGAATCACAGGAAGGAATATTTTCTCTTTTGGCCGAGGTTGCATTGTTTTTCAGCTATAGAAGAATCGAACTGAGGAAAGAGGACTCCTGGGACCAAGGTGTACTATGAAATTTGATCTGGGTCACATATGCATCACTAGCCTATCAGGTGGGTTGGGAACCCAAGAGGTGATGTCTGGAGTGTCATGGATGCAACTAACACAATCACCTTTACCAGGTGAGTAAACACCCATTGTGTTTGCTTTCATATCTCCTATTGATCCTGATGCCAAGTTTGTTTATTCTGATAAAGAAAACTGCTGGAACCAACAAACCTGGAAGAGTCTTCTTTTCTGTACAAGCAATTTTTTAATTTTGTTTAGAATTACCTAAATAAAAAGAACAGCTCATATCCTGCATTTGTGTGCACCTTATTTACTGTTGTTGCATCTGTCTCTTCCCACACCTTTACAAGGGACACTAACAGATGGAAAGAGCCCAGTGAGTTGAGTGTGGGAGGGCCTTAAGTCCTTGAGGACAGACAAGGCTCCAGGCCTGGACGAGATCCACTCCAGAGTCCTGAAAGAACTGGCAGATGTCCTGGCAGCACCACTGATGGAAGTATTCAATTCCTCCCTCCTATCGGGATGTGTACCACTGGACTGGAGGACAGCAAATGTGCCTCTCCATAACAGCGGACCTAGGAACAAGCCAGGAAACTACAGACCGGTCAGCCTGACATCCATAGTGGGGAAATTATTGGAGACTGTTTTCAAGGAAAGGCTGGTGGAGTTCGTGGAGGTAAACAGCCTTCACAATATCTGGCAACACAGATTCATCCAGGTGAGATCTTGTCAAACTAACCTGGTTGAATTTTTTGACTGGTGACAAGATCTCTAGATGGCAGTTGGACGGTTGATGTCCTGTATCTGGACTTCTGCAACCATTTGACACCGTGCCACAAGGGAGACTGCTAGGCAAACTGAGGAACTTGGGGGTGGGGGTAAAGATGGT
The DNA here is from genome assembly GCA_016271365.2 of Neoceratodus forsteri. NCBI lineage: Eukaryota > Metazoa > Chordata > Ceratodontiformes > Ceratodontidae > Neoceratodus > Neoceratodus forsteri. Next base: position 534,798,993 of record JADMNL010000022.1, on the reverse strand, counting down.
ACAGTGGATTGGGAACTGGCTGAGTAATAGACAGCAGTGGGTGGTGGTGGGAACTTTTGATACCCAGAAGGGTCATTAGCGGGGTCCTACAAGGATCTGGTACGGGCCAACTTTTATTTAACGCTTTCATAGCGGACATTTCAAAGGGAGTTAGGAACAGAACTAGCTTGTTTGCTGATGACTCCAAACTAGGAGCAGTGGTGGACAGGGAGGAGGACACTCCAGGAAGACCTGGGAAAAACTCATGGCAGCTGGGGTTTAATGCTGTGAAGTGTAGTGTACTGCATTTAGGGACTAGGAATCCAGGGTACAGCTAGCATTTGGGGGGGATCAGTTAACAGTCTTGGAGGAGGAAAAAGATCTCAAAGTGGTGATCAATGGCAAAATGAATCACTCAGAACAGTGTAGGAGAGCAGCAGCAAAGGCAAATAGAATGCTGGAGTGCATTGCTAGGGGGGTCAGTTTGAGGAGGGAGGAGGTTATCTGCCACTGTACAAATCCTTGGTGAGCTCGCACTTGAAGTACTGTGTGCAGTTTTGGTGCCCTTACTTAAAGAGGGACATTATGCTTCTGGAGAAAGTTCAGAGGGGGGTGTCTAAGATGATTTATGGAATGGGGGAGATGCCCTATGAGGAGAGACTTGGGGAGCTAACAAGTACTCCCTGGAAGACAGAAGGGACAGGGGATATGATCGAGACTTTTAAATACTTGAAGGGTGTCAACAGAGTAAACACTGAGGGTTTGTTCAGATTGAAGGGGGAAGGGACCGTGAGGGGACATAGCCTAAAACTGGTAGGAGGAAGGTACAGAAGAAAACTGAGGAGAAATTACTTCATGGAAAGGGTGGTGGCACCTTGGAACACACTGCCAGAGGAGCTAATTTCAGTGGAATCAGTGGGAAGATTCAAGAGGGGATGAGACAGGTACATGGATAAGGTAGGGAGGGAAGTGACCAGTAGGGGAACTCCGGGAGGGACCCCTTGGAGCAGGAGGTGGAATAGGAGTGGGGGGCAGCAGCAGTGACTGTACTGTGAGCTGCTTCTCGAGCAGGTGGGATGGACCATAAGGCCTAATCTGCTGGCATCTTTGTAAGTTCTTTACCAAGTGCTTAGCAGCAGTTGCAGCAGCTCTCAGAAGGGTCTGTATGTTTTCTCTTATCTGGACGATTGGCTCCTAAAGGTCCCATCCATGGAACAGCTTTTACTGACTCTGGAGCAGACTCTCTGGCTCTTCCACTCCCTGGGCACCATGGTCAGTCTGCCCAAGTCAGTTCTGGTACTGTCCCAAAGGCTGCAATATATAGGAGCAGTCCTGGACTCAGCACAAGGGAAGGCCTTCCTGCCCCCAAACAGGGCAGAGCATCTTATAGAGCATAGAACAAGCCACCCCACCAGCTGGGTGTGCACAGAGAAAAGCATCAACTGAACCAAGAAAACTCTAGCACTATCCACCAAGGTAACAAACAAACACAAAAATCAAAGTGGTGGTCAATGTAGCATTTATTAGACCATGCCAAAATAGCGTGTCCCGGCCTCTTCCAGAAACATCCAGCAGGACCCTTGTTATTTGGGGTGGGTAGTGCTGGAGTTTTCTTGGTTCAGAGTGTCTTATAGCCCAAGCTCAGGAAGTTGTTTTTTGTTTTTGTTGACCAGGTAAGTGCACTAGACAAATTCTGCCTATTTTCAGGCATGACCTGGGAGAGAGGGATACAGATGAATGCCAACTGACTCTAAACCAGATTAAGCTGTTGGTGGTATTTTATTGAACGGGGGGAAATTTTGTCAGGGCACCGGGGGAATTTCCCTACTCTTTTCAAGAAGTGCCATGGGATCTTTAACATCCACCTGAACTACCACCAGAACAGGCAGATGGGACCTCAGTTTAACATCTCTGAAAGACGGCACCTCAGTAGTGCAGCAACCCCCTCATGCTGCACTGCAGTGTCAGTACTGGGATATTAACTCAAGTGCCTGGTGTGGGGCTTGAACCCACAGCCTTCTTATCTCCCAGCCTCAGAGGCGAGTGTGCTACCTGATGAGTTGCTCAAAGCTGCTACATCCCTGCCAGTGTGTACCTCAGATTACTGGGCCTGATGGTGGCTACCATACCCATTGTTCCACTGGCACAACTTCACATGCTCGCTCTCCAGTGGACCCTCTGGGTACAGTAAGACCAGTGCATGGATGAGTTAGATCACCCAGTTCTGGTCTCTTTTCCATTCTGCAAGGCAAGGTCAGACTGGGAAGCAAAGGGCCCACCTGGAAATGTGTCCGGGGGCCTTGGTACTGGCCCCCGGAGGGACCACTACAAAGTCACAGGGGAGCCTTGGTACTGGTCCTGGGGAGGGGAGTCCCTCTATAAAGTCACAGGGGGGGTCTTGGAGCCAACCACAGCATGCCATAGTGTATAAACTGTAGCCAAATTTTTACAGACTGGTATGCCCTGGCATGCTGTAGCCAAGTATAAGATCAGCATGTATTGTGTTTGAAAGAAAGCCATTTCATTACTGGTAAAGTGACTATTTCGGAGGCTTTAGTCCCATTGATTTAAGAGGAACTCTGCTGCCTTGCAAAAATGCTGCTGGCAACATTGTTTTTTGATAACCTCATTGTCCTGCTGCATGGCCGCAGGTGAGCAGAGAGTTCCCTTTCAAACAAAATCAACGGTTAAGCTCAACGCCCTGGCAAGGCACCTCCAGAGGTTGAGGCCCTACCTTTCCCTACACTTTCCGTGTCTGAACAGTTTGTGAGGGCAACTGGATGTAAACAGGAAAAAGTAGTGCAATGCAATGTGTGCTGTGCTAAGATTTTGCCAAAAGCAACCTATGTGCCCCTAACACAATGATGTTACAGTAGTATTGTTATCCCCAATTAAACAAAACGAGGATGTAACCTGCAATGCTCTGCCTTAAGACAGAAATGAGGTTGATCTCCTCTGAAGAGATTGGGGTGTTTGCTCATTATATACACAGTGAAAAATGTGTTTACAAAGGTGTTTTCAATAAGTTTTGAAAAATTCATTATTTTGCTTTGGGTTGCCTTCAGATCTAGGTATACATATAGTTCCCCTCAACTGCTACTGCTTTCCGTTCATATGTCTAAGACATTCTATGACTTCAATAACACCACTCCATGCTGTGCAACTCAGTAGTCTGTATTGGTGTTATCGATGTTACAGATTGTGAAGACAGTGAAAGGAGCAGCAAGTGCTGAGTAGTGGGGGGATTCAAGGTAGCTAGAAAGGCAACATAATTAGATTTAAACAAAAAATGTCTGAATCAATAAAAGGTTAACTGAATGCCATCTCGAGGCGTAAAAAAAATAAAACACTGCTTGACTATGTGTTACACTATTGATTTTAGTGCTGCAAATGTTGACTTTTATACTGCATTATTACACTGTCCTGCATTGTGTTGCATGAATTTAGTCATTTATAGTTGGTGAGAGGCGTACTGGCTCATTTTCAGGTACACCCAGGGTGAAATGGAAAAAGGAAAAGCAGTTACATATAACATACAGCTAGTCAGGTGGTGTGTGTTACAGCAAGGGAGACAAAGCATAACTTTAGTGCACCACAAATACAATGGAGACACATTTATATGTAACCAATGTGAATTGCTGCCCAAGAGTGAAGGGAGGCTGAGCTGGTGCTCAAGTTAGGTGTTAAAAACAGGGCCATACAGTTCAGTGTGGTTGCCTCAACTATGAAGCGGGGGTAGGGAGAGAGGTAAGGGGTGGTTAAAGGGCCATCAAAGGTAAGGTAGGTGTTAAGAGAAACCATTTGCCTGGACACTCTTGAAAATGGGTCTTTGACTCAACAGCCTTTGTTACACAGCCTCTGGTCCATCCTAATCTATCCCTACATTTTCCGTAGCTCTAAACACAATCTGTATTGTAACATTTATGTTGTACATTTTTAATTATGACATTTGATCAGGTATACATTAAAGTCTGCCAACACAGTGTCTGGAGTGTCATTTAATAAACTCACCTATGTTTGTGTATTCATGTCACATACAAGGTATGAAAAACATACAAATTGAATGATAAGGTCTCAACACCACAACCAGTAACCAGAACATTGTATACAATTTTTATTTATATAGTCACTTCAATGATATGGCCTCAACACAAAACCATTAACAAGAACAGTGTATAGAATTTTATTTATATAGTCACTTCAATGATATGGTCTCAATAACACTACCATTATCCAAAACAGTGTATACAGTTTTATTTAGTCACTATAGATTTTACCATCGTTCTCAGGGAGATCTGGCTAGACAAGACACATGATCCTCTGTTACCCCCTCTGTACGCCAGTGCTTTCTTCAGGCTGCAAATGGACAGTGGGCTGCAAGCGTCAAACTGATGAGGCTACTTCTGGACCCAGCTGTGTTTAGCCTAGCATCCGGTTTCAGCCCTCTAAATGGACAGTAGCCTTCTAGTGTCACTGACAGTACTTGTTTGTATGCTTTGGATCGTTGAATTCGTTTCTGAATGACATCTGTGCGCGCTCCATCAAGAAGGTGTCTCTCAATCACCATAATCATGAATGCCTCTAGTTTCTCTTGTCCCAACAATGAGCGTAATCGAGTCTTTATTATCTTTAGCTTGCTGAAAGCTCTCTCGCAGAACACCTGGGTAAATGATAAAGTCAACAGGTACTCGTAGACAATGAACAAGGTTGAAAACGCTGATGAGTGCATGTTGTATTGAGTCAAGATTTTATAACAGCATATTAGGCATTCTTTGCAGGACTTGCATTTGTCTGGCAAATCATCTCTTCTCTTTCGTTGCTCATTCTGGTCACTAATTTCACCTTCACAAGCGTCTTCAGAGTCATGAAAGTCAACATTCTCCGTTAACCCATCTTCACCGTATTCTTCAGGAAGCAATCTTTGCAGTTGTCGGAATAGTTTAGCAAAAGCCAACAACTCCAGTTTAAGTTTGCTACAGTCTACTTCTGCCCACGATGCCACTTTCTGCAGACTTTCATCTGGTATGCCAACTTGAATTATACTTTTGAAGTGACGTGGGTCCATGTAGCTGGTATCCAGAATCAGTTGCTTCTTGTTAGCAAACCGATCACTTAAGCTCATCCGAACTTGATCCATAATGCAAGTGTACACTTCACATTAAAATCACTTCACGGGATCCACCACACTTTCATCATTGATATTTTCCCTGGGCATTTTCTTCTTCTTGGATACCCTTTTATTTGGCAGATGATCCTCAATATCAATACCTAAATCATCAATTTCTTCCTGTGTTCTAGCAACCAAGTTAGAAGCTTTCTACTGGGTGTTCATAAATTCAGACTCTTGCAACTCCATCTTAGCGTGATCCACCATGTGCCATGCTGAAAGGTAGTCTAGTCCCTTAGTCTGCAGATACTTTGATACTAGCCCAATTACTGTAAAGATCTTCATAAACACAAAGGCTATCAAAATGACGTCAACCTTTTTCCATTTGTCAAGCAGTGAATCTGCCTCACTGGCAGCTTTAGCATCAAACTTTCCAGAGGTACTAATAAAAAGCAAGGTCTGGAGTAATGACATGTACAGATTCTTTTCTTGATTTTCATAAGCTCTGAAGATATATGCCAGTGTTCTTGGTTTTGCCCACCATCTAGTTTCACCAATCTTTTGAAGCCATCTGAGTTTGTCTTGTCCTGTCCCATCAATGCTCGATTTCCATACAGTCATCCTTTTGTGAGATTCTCCAGTGAAGACTGATGTCATTTGTAGCAAACCAAATAGGGTCTTTGCTTCCACAACAGCTTCACTACAATCTGAGACACACACATTGAGAACATGTGCATAACACCAGGTATACACACTGTTTGGTGAATCTCTTTTTTTATTAAACTCGTAACCCCACAAACTCGCTCCTCATGTTGGCTGCCCCATCAAATGACTCTCGACGATGTTCTTCATATCAAGTCTGTGCATTTCAAAATTTTCCTTTAAAACCTTGTGCATTCCTTGTCCAGAAGTATCCTGCACCTCAACCACAGCAAAGAGACGCTCATGAACTTTAAGGTCCTTCACATACCATAGAATGATAGCCGCTTGGTCAGTCACACCGATGTCATGTGTGGTATTCATCTGAATGCTTATCTTCTGGTCTGTAGCATCTCTTACAATGCTGTCCCTGATTATCTGCAAAATAATCTCAATAATTTGATTTACGGTGATCTTCGACAGCAGGGTGATCAGCCCTCCATGGCCACGAGCTTCAGAAGTGGCATTTTCTTTCTCCATTCTCTGCTTCTTTCTCTTGCTCTGTTCAGCTGCTTTTTGGATGTGTGTATTCAGAGGAACATCAAATTGGGACAACAGAAGAAGCAACTCCAAGAAATTTCCATGGTTAAGTGCTGGGTCCTGCAAGCTGTATAAAGCTTCATCTTTTCCATGATATGGCAGGCACTGGTGTCCAATAAACTTGATAACTTCAGTAATCCTCCGTATGACATCTATGTTCTGCTGGATTTACTTCCTTCGACTCGCAACCATATCTTTGTTCACCAGAGTTTCAACATCCGCATCAACTAAGCATGCCAGATACACATCCACAGCTGCATTGTGAGCTCTGGAATCCTCATGTTCTATCATGACCTGGTAGATGTGCTTAAAGTCTTGGTATCCTGTAACAAACCTAGTTTCCACATCTGAAAATGCCATGCAGATACTGCAGTGGAGAGAATGCACCAAACAGTCAACCACCTGTACAGTGACCCAGTTCCTTGGTACAACTTTTTTGCTCCCAGGAAGAATCTGTGTGTAGATTTTTGATGGTTTGTGTGGCAGACTTTTAACATCCATGTATCTGGGCTGAACTGGGTGCCTTTGTACAAAGGCAACCTTTTTGGGCATTGAAAATTAGGATTTTGATTTTTTGCAGCATCAAGTTGCACAACTGTTCCCCTTGCAGAGTCCACTGGCTGTATTTGTGACATATTTAGATTCAGACTTGCAGTACAGCTGGTCACACACTGAACTACAGTTTGTCCATCTTCTATTACAGCTGTGTCTTCAGGAGTAGTTTTGTTCTGTGGGGTAGTAGCTTTGTTTTGTATGCCTGTAAACAGTGATAGCTTGTGTTGTTTTAGATCATTTGATGCTGCTAACGGCGCAGACTAGTTAGCCAGTTTCTTTTTCTGTGCACCAGATTTGACTTTGCTCAGCTCAGATATAGTTACGACTTTTTAATGTGCACCACGTAATAAGGCGATTTTCTGGACACACTGGTCCAATATTTTCTCAGTGCTTACTACCGTTGGATCTTAAAGGCAAAAACAACTGTACCAAAAACACGACAAACATGGTGACAGACAACTGAGCCAGAAATGACAGACGACAACCAAATTCAACCAGGTTTACCTTTGCTAGTTTAGCTCCTCTGGTCAAGCCACACAGTCAGTGATGCTGTGCGGTGCCAATCTCAGTCTCCGTCAGTAACCACAATGTACACTCTGCTTCTGCTTTTACCTGCCCATTACAGTAATCTGGAGTTGAATAATATGGCACAGACAATCAAGCAACAAAATGAGTGTTTGACCAGCACCACTAAACAGATTTCCTTTCTCTATACATAAGAGAACCCCAAGAACTCCCCCATATAACTGAAGACATGCAGATACCAACATGGTTGCATGATAGGAGCAGCATTTTGCAGGATTTTAAACTGTTTTCCATGAAAAACTAAGACATAATTGAAATTATGTTTTAGATAGCTGGTATAACAGCAAAAACACTATGCAAAACAGGAGGTAATGCTAACCATTTCCAAAGTTGCATAGCAGTAACCCTCCAACCATTTTTTCCAGCACATTTATGGTAAATATGTGGCACAGTGGACAAGGATGGCACAGGGCCTGCACCAAGGTCATATACAAGGAGAGTGGTAAATATTAGTATGTATACCCTGGATGAGAGTGAGAGACGCACACATGCACACATGATATAGGATGGAAAGCCTTCAAATACTGTATCTCAAAGGAATAAACAGGGCACCGGAGGATAGCTTCTTTCAGAAAAGGAGATGCTGAGGAATAAGGGAACATGACATGAGGCAGGAAAGGGTAGACTAAGGGATAGCGTGAAGAAGCATTACATCACCAAATGGGTGGTGCATGCATGGAACAGAGTCCCTGTGGAGGTGATGGGGGGAAAACACAGTGGGGGAAGTTAAAAAAATGGATAGGACAGGCACAGTGGAACCATGGAGATAGGAATGAGAAGGTGAAGCCACAAAACAAGTAGGAACTCTTTCGCATGTACCATTACACAACCGAAGTCACACTGTACAAACCTCCAAAAGGCAACTGAAGCTATGACGAGCCTCAAAGTGAAATCAGTTTTCATGACATTCCATCTGGAGTTATGCTTTCAGCATGAAAAGTGTCATACATGCAGAACTTTGAGATTTGAAGCAAAGCAAAACCTCTCAGCTGTACAGTAAACCAGCACTACAGGCAGAGACCACATGGTTAAAGAGCAAGAGCAGGTGTTATTACATTTTCTCTAACCCCAAACATACTGTACATGCAACTTACCAGAGGCCAATTACAGTGGTCCCCAAAGTTTAACAGTCTTCCCCATATTAACTCACTGAGGCCTTAGGAGCTCAGTGCAACCTGGAACCATAATTAGCATGCCACAAACAAGTGCAAATATCTCATGAACCATAAGTGTTACACACACAGAGTATGAGTGGCAAAGTTGTGCAGCACAAATTTACCTTTCCCACAGTGCTATGCAGTCACTCACTTTGGTTTGTGATACATTTAAGTTTTAAGCAGTGGCATCCTCAGAAGCCACAAACTGTAGGACACCTGAAGGCATTAAAGACCTCACAAATATATTTTCTGTAAACACATACAGGCATCTTGGGGCTTCAATGGATTAAGGCCACTAGTAAATGAACCAACTTCCTTAGGAGACACGACCACACACATGCACGAGTGGTGACTACAATGCATGATGAGCATGGGGGCAGGCTCCACTGTCCATAACTGGGCAGTGTGTAATCCATTTGCTTGCCAATTTTGACAAAGGAATGCAGCATTCCTTTGCCAAAATTGGCATTTAAACAAAAAAAAAACTGTCCCCATTATAGTCAGTGGGCACACACCCACGCTTATCTTGCATAGTAGTCACAACACATGCCAATGTGGGAGTGTCTTTCTTAAGGACATTGCAGTGTATTGGCCTCACTTGAAGTAAGTGTGTCCAGTTCTGGAGGTCGCATCTCCGAAAGGACATGGACAAGAAAGGCTGTTCAAAGAAGGGCAACAAAAATCATGCAGGGACTATAAAGGTCATAAGAGATACTGGAGGAAGTTGAACTTCATATGTATACTTGTTACTTCATATTTATACCTTTGTCACCAAAGAGGAAAGGGACCTAGCGGTTATCATCTCAGATGGCATTAAGGTTATAAAGCAGTGTACAAAGATGGCAGGGAAGGCCAGTGGCATTCTGGGGTGCATAGGCAGGGTTATCACTAGCAGGAGGTGGTGATGCCATTGTATGAAACCTTGGTAAGGCCTCACCTGGAGGCCTGCGTGCAGTTCTGGAGACCACACCTGCACAAGGACATAGATAAGGTGGAGACTATCCAGAGAAGGGCAAGAAAGATGTTGCAGGGCTAACACCAGAACATTTGAGGAGAGACTAAGGGACCTCAATATGTACTCACTGGAGGAGAGGAGACGATGGGGGGACATGATTGAAACTTTCAAGTACCTCAAGGACATAAACAAGGTGCAGGCTGGGGACCTTTTCCAATGTAGAAAAAGTACTAGAACAAGGGGGCACATTATGAAATTGGAAGGTGAGATTAAGAAGCAGTGTGAGGATGTTTTTCTACACAGAAAGGGCAGTCAATGCTTGGAATAGTCTGCCACACGAGGCAGTGGGGGCAAGCACAGTGAAGGGGTTTAAGCATGCTTGGGACAGGCACAAGAGAAGCCCCAGAGGGATTGATGAAAAGTCATTGATCACATAGGGTCAGTGGCAACATACAATGTATAGGGCCTATGGGCAGATTGGATGGGCCTAGCGGTCCTTGTCTGCCAACAATTTCTATGTTTCCATGTTACCTAAAGGGAATAAATAAGGCACAGGAGGGAAACATCTTCAGAGGAAGAAATGCTCTAGAACAAGGGGGCATGACTGGAGACTGGAAGTGGCTAGACAAAGGGCAGACATGAGAAAGTACTTGACAGAAAGGGTAGTGGAGGGGAGGCATGGACCAGCCTGCCAACAGAGGTACCAGGGGCAATTCAAAACTGCAGCGACAGACATAGGAGAACACTAGCGGTTCAAAAGGAGAGGACAAGCTGGAGATAAAGTTGGATCTGCGACTTTTGTAGGCAAGGAAAAACTGTAGACAGCAAAAAAGGAAGACTGTATGGGGCCCCATCTGCTGCCCATTTCTATGTGTCATTTAAGCAATATACCATGACAGGGAGTGGGTATATTGGTGTATTTACCATGCCTGGTGTGGTTCGGTCGCGAGGCGCAGCTGAGTGACTTAACCACACCAGAAGTAGTAAATCCACCCATATACCCACTCCCTGTCATGGTATAGTGCTATTATACAATGTTCAACTTGTTTTTTTGTTTTTATAGTGACAGAAAACTTTTACAGTGGGTATACTGGATGATTTACCACAGTCATGTGATCTGTTTTGACTAATAAGGTTACAGGATTTTCATACCTCATTGTATAATCATCCATTTACTGCAAGCCATTTCACGTAAGAAATGGCATACATACAACACAAGTGTATCCCACTCCACTGTATAGAATGCTGCTGCCATTGTATTGTATTTCTCCCTTGTCCCCTTCCCCCTGCTGTGCACTCTGTTGAGTTATTTATTTGAAATAAACTGATACTTTGGGAGATTTGCCAAGCTTCCCCACCAGCATGGTATGAACATACGAATGTGCCAGCAGAAACAGACCACCCAGTCTATCTAAGTCTGCTCAAGTGTGCAGCTAGCACCCCTAGTTTGCAGCTGCCCTTTCCCTTTATCATCACACTGCTGTCCCCCTAGCTCCTCCACCCTTACTCTCCCCTGTTCCCTGTCCCATGCTGTTTTATGCTGTTCACAGATTTACATACCACCCATTCTGGTAGTGTGTTCCGCTTTGCTACCACCCTCTGTGAAATTGTGTCTTCTCATTTCCCTCTTAAATCTCCCCCCTCTATTCTTATCCCATGTCCCTCCTCCTCCTTAGCTTAAAGACCCCATCTACCTCCATATGCATTTCCCATACCAACATGCATCCCGTTGAGTTGAGAATCCCTAGGTAGGGGTGTGGTGGTTGTCGCACACAGCCTAAAACATAAACAATTCCAGTCCACAACGCGGTTTGCTTTGCACAGGTTAGTCCGATCGCCAAATTGATGCCAGTCACCTTTCAGCGGTCGCCATGATGACATGGAAACGTGTAAACACATTCATAATGATCGTGTGATTTTTTTATTTATTTTTTTTACAGTACACCAGCTGTGTACCACCCCATCCAGCTGGTAAAGACAAAATTGAGTGAGAACCAGAACGTATTCCAGCCAAATTGTGATAGACCTTCAACTGTTGTAAGTCATGATAGACAAAATTTTAACTGTCTAAGTTTTAATTGTTCATTGATATATATATTAACTAAGCATTACAACCATTTGGCTTCTTCAGACATGCAATGTTGTAATATGCCGGACATGTGTTCTTGAAAAATGGGTTTCAGTTCGATGTTGTTGAACCAGCTGTCACTGATTTCTGTCACTAATTTCCTGTACAGATGCTATTGTCAACACCCCTGCCCTTGGAACAGGGAGTTCACACTTTAGTGCCATCATTACTGCCGCTACCTTAAACATACTAACATATAAAAGTTGCCAACAGCAAGCTGTCCCTGTGGTGCTGAGGGATGAGTCACTGGACGTCACACCTTGCACCACACCAGTGATCAGTGTTCGGCAGCTGACTAGGGCCTTTGGAGACTTGTAGGGGAATTGAGGATTGAGCATCCCATGACTGCTCTCCCGCCTTCATGGAGGTTGAGGGGCATACACCGTTATGCAGTGACACCTAGCTGATGCTGGGTGCTCCACTGACATGGGCATACTCGAGGGAAGTAGCGTGGCATGCGTGTGCACATCCGTGACACACCATTTCATGTCCTGCTCCTCAGTGGGGTAAAAACTTGGTGGAAAATCAGTGTGGCAACCACAGCAGTGGCTGAACAACAAGAAAAGTGCACACTGGACAGTGGTTGCCAAAAAGACTGCAAAGGATTACGCATACATACCTGCCATCAAGCAGCAAATACTACTTATGCAACTAAGGTCAAAAACATGTGTTACTGCAGCCACAACACTCTCCGAAGATGACCCACGACGCATTAAGAGCACTATTGCCGCTGTTGACCCTCCAGAGACCAAGGAGATAGTTGCCCAACTCACGTCAAGATTTTCAATGTGACATTTGTATGTCACTATATAGAGACTTGCTGTGATCATTTGTGTGGTTCGATTGCTCAGTGCCTGTGGACCATAAAATGCAAGTACCTTTCGTTGTGGTACAAACTTGTAAACGATGAATACAGTACATGCCTGCAAATTGCATGATGCCACATTTAAATTTAAACTATGATCATGGTACTTTGTCATGTTACTCCCCTTTCCATGTAATAATGAAGTCTGTGAAAAACAATTCATAATCTAAAAAAACACCGGACATGTCATGCAAAGTTTTGATGGAATATCACTTTTGAAGCACAACACAAACTGACTTTGACTGTAATGTAGCATATTTATGGACAGGCTCTGCAACATTTGGCCATCAATGAATGTTATGCACGTTTCCTTCTGTCACCATGATTACAGAGAATGATAAATCCATGTGTGTCTAAATATTTTCTGCCTTCCTTACATCACTGGTGCCACATACACTGGTACCGCACAGTTTCTTTTCACCTGATCGTTGGCTCTATTTATACATATAACAGACGACTTTTACAATACCATCAACGTCTGTTCAAGTAACATGTTGTTGGCTGCCCTGTGCACTCATCTATGCATTCTGTGTCGTATCTATGCAACTTAATGCATTGCCAGTGCATCGTCTTTTGCTGATGTGCATCAATGTGTGTGCCTGTTGACACACTGCCACAAATAGTATCTATGTGAGTAATGCACAGCAATCATTAGTATGGTCTGCTGGTCTAAGGACCATATTGGTGGTCAGCACTAACAGTCTCACTGTGAAATCAGCACAACAAAGTCCTATATACCAATAGTTCTCAGACGTTGTCACAGTGAGACTCCCCAAATCCAGTACAGTACTACACTGTTGCTTTTCACACTCATGGAACCCTTAGCCTTCACCTCAAGAAATGCACAGCATCAAGACAGAAATGACACATTTTTTAATAGCGACATTTCAAGTTTACACATACTCTGGCTGGATATCAATTGCTGTTTGAATTTCCAGTGGTATTACATACACAGCCAGAGGCGTATTCCCATGCATACCTACTGTAGAAAGAGGGCTTCTGGTCCCCAGACTGAGTGCTGAGTACAACAACATAAGCTGCAGTGGCAGGAAGCACACTGTTCTGGATTGTCAGACTAATTTGCATACTTCCATACTGCACCCCCTGTATGTGGGGGCGGGCATGCAGGATAGGGTTAGACTGTGGTAAGTGAACAGTAACTAGAAAGGAAATATTTCCTTTGTAGATGACCCCTGCAAACAAAACTCCCAAGCACCCCAATTTACTGCACAGTGTGATTGAAAACAGCAATGCCCGTGGTATGGGACACAGCACCACTGGCTGTTGTGGAATGGTTTTGTACCTGTACGGCTTGGGCCTGTCAACCATCCTGAAGCTGATATGCATGATGACCTTTGCAATGGCACCCAGTATCCACAGCACTGACTTTGTCTTCATAGGGTACCCTCAAGGATGTTGATGTAGTAATGGATATTAATACGCTGGCACACTGCACCACACAATTAATGCTGAGTCCAGGAACCAAAATTTGGTTTTGCAGCTACTAGCCAGCAGGGCTAGTGACTGGGACAATCGACCAGCCACGCAAGCATTTCCACTGGCCAAACTAGTGTAATTATTGAAATGTTACCTTCTCTAGTACAAGCCCACAGAGGTAGTTAAAGGAAATGCTTACTAGCCTAATACAAACCCTACTAGCATTTGGCTAGTTGGCTGGTGCCAGTTTTGACCACTACGAGTCTGGTGCTGCATGCTAGCCTGGGGAGCCACATACCTGTATCCAACAATATTGTGTCAGCACGAGGTTTGTTGTTAATTGCAACACTATTTCAACACTCATTGTAAGTTGTGACATTTCTTGTCAGTTACTCTTGATACAGAATCTCAAGATTGTTGGCATTTCGAGGATGAGCATATTTTTGTTTTGTCATCTACCAACGTTGACACCACTTTCTGACCATTTACTGAAAATCTGTCTCATCAAAAATACAATAAAGTCAACCTTTTTGAGTTGTTCAGATTTAGATGATTCTGTTGCAATCAGCTTGTGGAAGTAATAGATACTTCCCACTTGCTGCAGTGGGCAGAATTTAATCACAGCTATAGAAATCAAGCCCAAAGTTCACAGCAGTTACCATTTACATTCACCCTTCTTGCCATATAAACTAACTGTGGGTTATAATACATAATACATTAAAATCATCTTGGTTGCCCTCCTCCTTTGGACCCTCATACGCAGGCCTACCCACCTCCAGCACCCGCATCATGCAGTCGTGTAACGATGCATGTTTTGGAAGACACTATCTTCCCATGACAAAGCATTTTTGTCTATCTAGGTACACCATTTACTCCAGTTCTGCCACCAGTAGAGCTTTGATAATACCCTGTAGCACGTTAAAGATAGAAACATAGAATGTGACGGCAGATAAGGAATGCTTGGGCCACCTAGTCGGCCCAGTTACCGAACTAATGGATAAGCTACACATCCTAGTTAACCAACAGCCTACTTTTTCCTACTCCCACCCTCTAGAATTACCTTTTGACTGTCCCATGCATTCTTGAATTCCACCACTGTTTTTGACTCCAAAAGGTTTGAAGAAGACTGTGCCATGCATCCTCAACCCTCTCTGTGAAAAAATACCTCCTTACATAACTTCTGAGATGCCCCCCCCTCTTCAAATTGTGCCCCCTTGTTCTTGCACACCTCTTTTTCTGAAAGATGATACCCTCTTGGACTTTGTTGATTCCCTTGTGGGAATAGAACATTTCTATAATGTTCCCCACTCTCCCTCCTTTCCTCGAGGCTACACATATTAAGCTCCTTAAGTCTCCCTTCATATGTCTTGTGGTGCAGACCCTGCACCATTTTAGTTTCCCTCCTCTGGATTGCCTCCATCCTGTTTATGTCTTTGCGGAGATTGGGTCTCCAGAACTGCACGTAGTGCTCCAGATGGGGTCTCACCAGCTGTCTGTACAGAGGGATAACAACTTCTGTTTTCTACTGGTGATGCCTCTCCGTATGCATCACAGTATCTCCCCAGCCCTCCTTATTGCCCTCTCACATTGCTTGCCCACCTTTAGGTCATCTGATATGACTACCCCCAGGTCCCTTTCCATTTTTGTTTTTGTTAGTATCTCACCCCTATTGTGTACTCTTCCCCTGGGTTTTTGTTTCCCAGGTGCATTAACTTGCACTTCTTAGCATTGAATTTAAGCTGCCATACATTTGACCATTGCTCCAACCTTGCCAAGTCCCTTCTCATCTGTTCTACCCCACCTTTTGTATCAACTCTATTGCAGATCTTTTTGTCATCTGCAAAGAGACATACTTTTCCTTCTAGTCCCTCTATAGTGAAGCTTATAAAGATATTAAAGAGGACCGGTCCTAGTACCGAACCCGACGGTACCCATCTAGTAACTGCCCTTTCTTCAGAGTGGACTCCATTTATTATTACCCTCTGTATCCTGTTACTCCAGCCCATTCTTTACCCAGGTAACCATCTTCAGACCCACTTCCAGGCTGGCTAACTTGTATATTAATCTGTTGTGTGGGACTGAGTCAAATGCCTTGCTAAAGCCTAGGTAGGCCATGTCCACAGCCCCTCCCTGATCTACTACTTTGGTCACCCAGTCAAAGAAATCTATTAGAGTCATCTGACATGACCTTCCTACTGTGAATCCATGCTGCCTTGGATCCTGTGCCCCTCTGGCCTCTAGGTACTCGACAGTTCTTTCCTTCCAAAGTGTTTCCATAATTTTCCCTATCACTGAGGTTAAAGTAACAGGTCTGTAGTTTCCTGCTTCTGCCCTGCTCCCACTTTTGTGCAGTGGAAGCATATCTGCCCTCCTCAAGTCCTCAGATACCACCCCATCCTCCCATGATTTGTGAAAGAGGGTAGTCAGTGGTGTCAGTAGTTCTACCCTCACTTCTTTCAGAATTCTCAGAGTATTCCCGTCAGGCCCCATTGCTTTGTCCTCCTTCAGTTTTAAGACTTCTTTCAGAACCCTTTCTTCAGTACATGGGCTGGTATCAACTTCTGTATCCAGAGTGTTTTTATTGTTTGGCTTACGTACCTCCCCCTCTTCATTACTGAATACTGTGCAAAAATATTTGTTTAGTATCTCTGCCTTTTCACAATCATCCTCTGCCAACCCCACATACCCTTTATTAAGCCTCACTATCCCTCCCTTGGTCTTCCTTTGAACCCTGATGTACCTATAAATGGTTTTATCCCACTTCTTAACTGTTGTTGCACACCAACAACATCTGGCTAACAGGTGACAAGTTTTCCCGGTCCTCTTGTGAGCCACAATTGTGGCTTCACATAATGTGGCCCAATCTCAAGACATGGAGCAGCCAGCACTCCTGAAGAGTGATGCTGAAAAGCTATGCCAGAGGGGTCACCAAGACATCAGCAAATTCCATGGGATTTAATAGTGTACTGTTCCCCTGGGTTTTGGTTTACCATGTGCATTACTATGCACTTTTTTGCTTTTACTGTACACTACATAATTGACTTCTCCAATGATCTATACTTCCAATGTCCTTACGTATGAGGCATGTCCCCTGTAGGACATCGCAAATACCGCAGCTCTGGGATGTGGACACAGCAACGGTACATATTCAGGTCCCCCATTACCAATATTGCCACTTTTTATGCCATTCAAAGGATGACTTCTATCATTGTCTTGCACATTGCCTCTCCCGGAGATGGGTGTCTGTATACGGCCACCATGAGGATTGTGGTGCCTTATCCTGTCTCCTGGGGGACCCAAAGTTCATCCTGTACTCCATGTCTATCCTTTATTTCCATTGCTTTGATCCCTTCTCTTACATAGAGAGGTACTGTTCCTCTTCTTTAACCCTCTGGGTCACTCCTGTACCTTGTGTACCGTGGTATGTTGACACCCCAACAATGGTTTTCTGTGTTCTATCTTTCCGTTACTGCCATGACATCACGGTGTCCCTCTTCCATCAAGGCCACTAGTTCGGGTAGCTTGTTATACAGACTACGCGCATTCGTACTTATCACCTTCCATTTTTTTCATGGCCGTATCCCTTTTGCCCCCGTCGCTCGCTTTACTGCCTATTTCTGCATTTCCCCCTGTCCTGCTCCCTATTGAATACAGCAGAGGGAAGAGCAGCATCATGCAACCACAGCATCAGCCTACCACCATGTTTGACTGACCAGAGTGCAACAGGGAGACTTTCACTCTCTGACTTATAAAAATGGCTCTAGGCATCACACTACACAAGCTGCCTCTGGCACTCATGCTTATAGTGGTCGCAAATGCTCCCATTTCCAGGGCTCAGCTCCCTGCCTCACTTCCTTTTCACCACCACCTTACCTGTCTACTACTGGCACCCAGGCCGGCACCATGCACTACTGGATGCTGCCCCTGGCTTACAGACTGATGACCTCTGGGCTGCTTTGTTCACTCCACAGGCTGGATCGGCCAATGCATGACCACACACTGCTCTTGTTTGCGTTCCCTCAATGCCTGCCACCTGTTCCCACTCCCGGGGCTCTCCCTCCTCACTGACTCAGACTGTATCCTGCTGTGCCAGGGCTCTCCCTCATTAAACCAATGACCCAACTCATGCATCTCGCGCCCAGTATAAGCACTTCCACCCACCTCACAAAGCAAATCTCAATGCGGCAAGTTAGAAAAAATGCAACTGAGCCACCAATCATCTTCCCATGGGGTGGGAGGTGGGTGGGGAATGGTATTGACAAAACAGACAAGGCAGAAGGTGACGGTTTTAAATAATGCCTTCACAATTAAAGAGGAAAGGGGGAACAACAGCAAACAGTCACAACACTGTCAGCTTGAGGCGCATGCCAGTGGAGATACCATGTATAAGTGGTTTGAAAATAAATAAAAAGTATAGTAGCTCCACAAAATTTGGCAGGTGCTATGCCCAGGTCACAAAATATTGCTGGGGCATGTGGCCCACTGTCACACACAACCCTGCACCTATGTCTGCACCCCCTGCAGAGGTTGGATGTCTTTCTTTTTTATCTGACTGTCCACCCTCCCACAAATGTTCGTAATGTCAGCAAAAAGGCACTTTTTGCCTTGAATACCATCCCAGATGTAATATATAAACACTTGGCCTCACACCACGCCGGTGACCAGTGTTCAGGAATGAGCACATGGTGCCAGAAGTCTGGACTCAGCAGGGACAGAGAAGTATCAAGTGTCCGACGGCTGCTCACCTTCTCCGGAGGGGGAATCTTCAAGCACCCTCTGCAATAATGCTAATAGGGTGAGCACAGGTGATAGGAGCGTTAAAGTGGAGGATGCAGCACTGGGAGTGATCAGACTTTGGCAGAAGGCGGGAGCATGAGGCAAGTCTCAGCGTGCCTCCAGGCTCATTGGCCCTCATTGCATGTTGACGTCTAGTGGTAGAAAAACAGTAGAAACTCCCACACTGGCATTGGTAGATGTGTCTCTGGGCATTGGCTCACAGAGGGACTCCAGTCTGAGGTGTGAGGTGCAAGAACCAATCAGTGGGGGGTAGGAGTTGGGGGTGTTGCTCCTATACCACAGCGGGGGACAATCCAGAGATAGAGGTACCATGGGGTGGGGAACCCATTGACACCTAAGGCAAGGGTGAACCTCAGAGGTAGCCAGTCACCAGTGAGATCAGGAATAGTGGGTCCAATGTGTGCAGGACAGGAGCCAGAAATAATGGGGGAAAAAAATAAATAATAAAACAATACTGGCACAAAGACCGAACCTTGTGGTGCACCGCTAGTGACATCCTCAGTAGCGGAGTCTATACCTCCTGCCACCTTACCAGTTCTCCAGCCATCTGACCATTCTTTGCCACAACCCTAGTGCCTTAACTTTTACTTTCAGCCTTCTGTGTGGAAACAAGTTGAGGGCTTGTCCAAAGTCCAAGTATATGATATCTATTGCCTGACCGTCGCATACCGCCTTCGTAACATAGTCAAAGAATTCAATAAAATTCATTTTACATGATTTCACAACAACAAACCTGTGCTGCTTACCGTAATGTACACCATTCTCTTCCAAATATTTCACCAGTCACTCTTTTAGTATAGATTCCATACGTTTGCACACACACTATAGAAGTGTGGCTTACGGGGCTGTAGATGCCCAGGGTCTTTCTGGGGGCCACTTCTGTAGAGCGGTACTACATTAGCAGTTCTCCATTCCATCAGCACTACCCATTGAGTTCAGGGAGCTTTTGAATAGAAATGCAAAAGGACACGCCAGTTCAATGGCCAATTCACTGAGTACCCGGTGGTACATCCCGTCTTGCTCTTGAGATTTATTCACTTTTAGCACTCTTAGTACTTCCTTCATCCTATCTATCTCAATAACCCCTATTCGATCAAAGCTTGTACCTTCATTCCTGCCCTTCACCTCTGGTGTCTGCCCTTTTTTTTCTTCAGTCAAGAATGAGCCAAAGTATTCTTTTTAAAACTCTGATTTTGCTCTGTCCTCCATCAGCCAATACATCCATTTGTTTTAGTCAGTCAATAACGTCTTTTTTGTCACTTTAATCACTTATATAGTTAAAGAAGATTTTGCCCTCCTTTTTATCCCCGGTGCTGTGTATAGCCCTTTCATTGCCTTGTCCTTCTGGACCTCATTTTTGGCCAGTCTGCAGAATTCCTCCTCATCCTCGTCTCTAGCAGTTTGTGTGCTCTTTCAATAAAATACTGTCTTTTACCTTACTGATCTTGATACTTCCATACTGAACCCGCAGGAGCATCTTGCTTTGGCCTTCTTCTCCTTTGTTTGTATGCACTTTTTCATGGCCGTTTGATTGGCTTTATTGATTAAAGTACCCCCGTTACTGTCGCAAACTCCCTCCCTCCATGCTATGTCTCTCTGCAGTTCACCCATCACCCTGTCCATTCCCCCAACCCACAGATTAGGCAGCTTATTAACCACCCCAGTCTAATTTTCCTAGCCCTGTTGGTTTGCAGCTGAGGACACAATGCCTCACTGCCCCTCTATCCACCTCTTCTTCACTCACGCACATTATCACCTCTGTGATGTAAGCCGCAACCTCACCTTCTTTTCCTTTCTCCCCGTCACATCTGTATAGCTTATACCATTCCATCAAGAGGCCCCATCCATGATATATTGAGGCTGAGGTTTCAGTAATGGCTTCAATGTCTAGATTGCCCTCGTGAAAGGGGGCCTGTAATTCTTCAATCTTGTTCCCAGTGCAGCGTGCATTGCGGTACGCCACCATCCATCTTGTTCCCTCTGCCCTTGCTTTTAATTTCTTCCCTGGCTTGATCCTGTTTGTCCCCCTTTTCCCTCCAACCGCTCTTGTTCACATTGTTGCATGCATTCTTTCCTCTGCCTTTTTTTTCTGCCTACATGGGGGGGGGTCACCCCCGTTCTGTCTACCCCTATCTCAGCATGTTTAAACCAAGGACCTTGGTTATCCAGATAAATCATTGGTTCCAAAGTGCAGTACTAGGCCTGCTGTCCCCCCTACCTCTTGTATCACTTCATGTACACTAGGTACTGCTTTTACTGCTTACATCCCGGGTCTATATAGTCTTCCACATTTCTGCTATGTGTGGCCTCCTTATGTCCCTATATTATACCTTGTATTCAAACAACATGAAGTCTTGCTGTATTCTGACAAATTGCAGGGAGGTCCAACCTTCGAACTGCCCTGGAGATGAAAGAGTTAACTTTCCATGCCAGGCATGGAATGCTGAGCTTGAGCTCGGTTGAGACTCTGTCTGTTGCTGTTTGAACTAAAACTGTCAGATTCTTTACTCCGCCTCACTGAACAGTCACTCCGGAGATTTCTCCTTTGCTCGGTTCAATTTGTCAGTTAAAGTACCGTTTTTCTCAGTTTCCGACCGAATTTAAACCGTAACCTATCTGTTCAGTCTCTGTCTGTGGTTTCGTGAGTACTAGATAGGTTTATTTTTGTTATTATTTCTGTGTGGAACTTGTAAACATGGGATCGGTTCGGTTTGAACCGATCAGGTTGTTTTAAAAAACTTATTTCTGCTTTTAGAGTGTGGTAACCGGTTCTTACCGGTTCTAAAAAAAACAGACTTTATTACATTTTTTTCCACGACCCATAACATGGTCAGGAACCAATAAGGGTGTCTTGCCTGGCGGATTGCCGAAAAAAGGGTAAGTTTTTGTTAGGACTGGCCATGTCTGAGAAACCCAAAAGAAAAACCGGGCCCACTGGGTTTCAACACTGTAGTGTGTGGGGAAGTCTTTGCTAAGACTGATCCCCACACCACCTATGTTTGTTGTCTGGGGTTTGACCACCTCGATTCAGACTGCCAGATTTGTAAAAATTTTCCTGCAGCTACCCTGGAAAAAAGAGTTGGTAGGCTCAGGGAAAGGGAGGCCAAGAAGTCCGCTGACCCGGATGGCCAGCTCGGTTCGATTCCAACCAAACCAGAAGGAGTGCCCTCTGACTAGGGTGAAACTTCTTTGGGCAAAAGGAGAACCGATTCTGAGGAGTCGGTTCCGGTTAAGAGAACAAGAAGGGATAAATCAGCCAGTGCGGATCCAAAAGTTCTTTCTCCAACCACTGATGAAATAGCCAAAGTGATAAAAATTGTTCAGTCGCTATCGGTTCGACCGGACGACTTGCTCCCATTAGGAAGGCGGCTCGGTTGGTCGGTTCTACGGTTCGGATTATGATTTAGAGGAATTTTATGAACCAGAGGAGGAGGAAGAAGAGTATGAGGAAAGTGAGTGTGATTATGAAAGTCTGGATGTGCCCATTGACCCGACATCTCCCCAGACAGACCTTCAGGAGTGTCTCCTCCTAGGCTTTCTGAGTCCCCTTCCCATTTCATGTTTTACAAGAAAGTGGCTGAAACTCTTCAGCTTCCTATGGAAGAAGCTGTGGATGACCAGGAGGAGCCTGACTAGGTTGAAATGATGGATATCCCAGAGTCCAGGAGGCTGTCTATTCTCCTTCATAAGTCCTTTGGGAAACAGACAATGAAAATTTTAAAGACTCCTAATTCTATACCTCCTGTGGATAAGAGAATGGACAAGAGGTATACTCTCTCAGGCTCAGATGCGGAGTTCCTTACCCAACAATGCAGCCATGTTGGGGTAGTGCAGGCTGCAGCCTGTGATAAGGCAAATATACCCTTGGCTTCACACCCCCCAGATAAGGACTCCAGGAGGATTGATGCCATGGCAAAGAAACAGTACATGGCAGCATCCTTGGGACTCAGGCAGGCTAATTATATGGCCTATACAGCTAGATATCAGAAATCTAGATGGGACACTGTAATGGCTTTAGCTAAACAGGTCCCTAGCCAGCTTGCCAAGGAGCTAGAGCAGGTAGCTGCAGATGGTATTGAGGCATCCAAGGTGCAATTCCATGCTGCAGTGGACTCCAATGATGTTTCATCTAGAGTCATGGCTACATCTGTGGCCCTT
The DNA here is from genome assembly GCA_016271365.2 of Neoceratodus forsteri. NCBI lineage: Eukaryota > Metazoa > Chordata > Ceratodontiformes > Ceratodontidae > Neoceratodus > Neoceratodus forsteri. The sequence continues at coordinate 534,776,031 of JADMNL010000022.1, read as the reverse complement.
CGTAGGATGGCTTGGCTCAGATGTACTAGCCTATCTCAGGATACCCAGACTAAGGCCATGGATTTTTCTGTTGTGGGTAATTCTCTGTTTGGGGAGCAAACAGAGAACTACATGAAGAAAATGGATGAGTACAGGACCACCTATAGGAGTGCTCAGGTCAAGGAAAGGCAAGCTACTCCTCAGAGGCAGCATCCCAGGGGCAGGGGCAGGCCTTTTCATAGGCCTTTCTAAGAAGCCCAGGCCTCCTCTTCTGCTTATGCTCATAGGGGTTCTTTAGAGGGAGAAGCAGACAGGGTACAAGCAGGCCTGCTTCCACCCCTCAGCCTAAAGCCCCTGCCAAACAGGCACCCTGGTGGGTTTGCCAGGGCTGATTCTCCACTACCTGTAGAGGGCAGGCCGGCTTACTTTGTCCGGGACTGGATGTCTTTAACATCAGACAAATGGGTCCTGGAAGTAGTAAGCCAGAGACTGGTTCTCAGCTTCAAAAAATTTCCAAAGATGAGAACCAGATCCTTTCCACCTGCAAATCCTTCAGAGGCACTTGCCCTAGAGGCAGAGGTCTCTTCCCTCGTGGCTCTCAGAGCTATAGAATGGGTTCCACCCCTACACAAAGGGAAAGGATTGTACTCCAGGTACTTCCTCACCCCCCAAAAGACAGGAGAATGGTGGCCCATCCTGGATCTCAGATATTTAAACAAGCACCTTTTAAAGCCAAAATTCAAAATGATGACTCTGGGAATAATTCTACCCTCTGTAAGGCCAAGGGACTGGCTAGTCTCCCTGGACCTCAAGGATGCCTATTTCCATATTCTCATCAGAAGCTCCCATCAAAAATACCTCAGGTTCGAGCTGCCCTCAGGCCACTACCAATTCAGAGCAATGCCCTTCAGCCTAACCTCTGCTCCAAGGGTGCTCACAAAATGCCTGGCAGTAGTAGTGGCCTTCCTAAGAAGAAAAAGGATTTCCATCTTCCCATACCTGGACGACTGGCTCATAGTAGGCCAGTCCCCAGACCAAGTCAAGTTACACCTACAGATAACTCAGCAACTGCTTACTTCTCTAGGTTTCCTTATGAATCTTTCAAAGTCAGTTCTAGAGCCTGTACAGCTCCTCACCTTCATAGGCGCAGAGCTAGATACAGTAAAGGCAAGAGCCTTCCTTCCCCTGGACAGGGCAAGAACCCTTATTTCACTGGCCTCTTCATTCACCCTCCAGGTGTCTCGACCAGCAAGGCATTTTCTACAGCTCCTGGGGCACATGGCTGCTTCTACAGCAGTGGTGCAGGGAGCAAGATTTCAGATGAGGGACATTCAGTTCCACTTGAGAGCCTTTTGGACTCAGAAAAAGGACCCTCTGACCAAATTGATTCCAGTGACTCGAACCCTGATCCAGGCATTACAGTGGTGGCAGGATCAGGACAATCTAAGACAGGGAGTTCCTTTTGTCACTCAGTCTCACTCTCTAATCCTTACTACAGATGCCTCCCTCTTGGGGTGGGGAGCCCACTTGGGAGACCTGACTACCCAAGGGTTGTGGTCTCCTCAGGAATCTCTACTTCACATCAATCTGTTAGAACTCAGAGCAGTGTTTCTAGCACTTCAGGCTTTTTCCAAGTCTGTTCAGAACAAAGTAGTTCAGATCAGGACAGACAATACCACCACAATGTGGTATATCAACAAGTAAGGGGCACTCGGTCTACGGCCTTGTGCACAGAAGCAATGAAGTTATGGTCTGTGGCCTATTCCCTGAACACCTCTCTTATAGCAGTACACCTCCCAGGCAAGGACAATGTCCTGGCAGATGCTCTCAGCAGGATATCTCAGGGCCATCACGAATGGTCCCTGGATCCCCTGGTTTTGAAGGTGATCTTCTCAAGATGGGGCACCCCACAGATAGATCTTTTTGCAGCCCCAGACAATCACCAGCTTCCCCTCTTTTTCTGCAGGCCCCCAGTGTTGGGCTCAGTCCCCCTGGATACCCTAGTTCTCAATTGGGAAGGGAAGTTCCTGTATGCTTTTCCCCCCTTCCCTCTCCTGTTCAAGGTGTTAGTCAAAATCAGGTCTCAACCCTGCAAGGTGATTCTGATTGCTCCAGACTGGGCCAGACAGCCCTGGTACCCTCTTCTGTTGTCCTTAGCAGTCCACCTTCCCCTGTTTCTTCCCAGGAATTACAATCTGTTAACCTGTGTTCAGGGTTGGATTTGGTATCCGAATCTCAAATCTCTCAATCTCAAGGCCTGGCTCTTGAAGAGTTAGAGTTTGCTGATTTACACCTCTCTCAAGGCGTTATGGATATCCTAAAGGCTTCTCAGAAGCCTTTCACCAGAAACACTTACAACTCCAAATGGAAAAGATTCTCCATATGGTGCTCTGGGAAGCATATTTCTCCAGAGTCTGCTGGCCTGCCCACAGTCCTTGACTATATGGTGCATCTTAATAGCTTGGGACTCAGACCAACTACACTAAGAGTGCATCTGGCAGCTGTCTCTGCTTTCCTTTCAGCAGGTAAGCCTTCTTCCCTTTCAGCTCATCCTGTATTCTCTAAGTTTTTCAAGGGATTGCTTCATACCAATCCTCCATTCAGGGACCCTGCCCTGTTTGGGACCTTAATGTTTGCATTGCTCAGCTTATGCAACCCCCTTTTGAGCCTTTGTCCTCAGTACTTGACTTGGAAAACTGTTTTCTTGGTGGCTATCACTTCTGCCAGGCACATAAGCGAGTTACAAGCCCTGTCAGTGGAGCCTGATTTTATCTCTTTCCATAGAGATAAGATGGTCCTCAGGACTAACAGGAAGTTTTTACCTAAGGTGGTTTCAGACTTCCACCTTAACCAGTCTATGTCTCTTCCTGTTTTCTTCACTGACCATTCCTCCTCTGGTGAGAGGAGGCTGCACAGTTTGGATGTGAAAAGGGCCCTTAGCTACTACATAGAGCGTACCAAGGATCACAGGTTTGACTGTCTCCAACTGTTACTCACTTATGGTGAGGTTGGTAAGGGAAAACCTGCCACTAAGAGATCCATTGCCAGGTGGATTGTCTCTTGCATTCAATTTTGCTTTGAAAAACTAGGCAGGACTCCACCCTCAGGCCTGAGGGCTCACTCTACCAGAGGTACAGCTGCTTCCCTGGCTGCTGCCAGGGATATTCCTATCTTAGAGATATGTCAAGCAGCTACCTGGAAAACAGTTCACACTTTTACCAAGCATTACTCTCTGGATATCCAGGCTGGGAGTGATGCTCGGTTTACACAGCAGTGCTCCAGAGCCTATTTCCTAGGTAGGTTCTGTCCTCCTCCATGGAGGTACTGCTTGGTAGTCTGAATTTGTCAGAATACAGCAAGACTTCATGTTGTTTGAAGAAAAAAATTACTCACCTTAGTAATGTTGTTTCTTCTAATGGAGTCTTGCTGTATTCTGACCTCCCCCCCTTCCTTCCCTCTCAGAACCTTTGTTTTGGGATGTGGGTGGGCAGTAGCAGTGTTGGCACTCAAGAGGTGCCCCACCCTTTATTTATTACCCCCTTTACTTTGGGTGAAGGGGTGTTGTGTTTGTTTCATTTTTGGGTTTCCTGACTTGAGTCTTTGTTTTGGGACCAAAAAATCTGTTTATTACATTTAGTAGCCAGTTGGCTAGTGTAGGTTTACAGCTTCCACACAGGACACTCAGTAAGTTTAGCTTGTAAAGATCTGATGATTTGATTTCAAACAGCAACAGACAGAGTCTCAACCGAGCTCGAGCTCAGCGTTCCATGCCTGGCATGGAAAGTTAACTCTTTCATCTCCGGGGCAGTTCGAAGGTTGGACCTCACTGCAATTTGTCAGAATACAGCAAGACTCCATTAGAAGAAACAACATTACTAAGGTGAGTAATTTTTTCTTATTGATTCTTCAAAGGTCACTATTTTTTTAGTCCCCCATTTCCCCAGCCTTGCAACCGTTTTGACCTCCATGTAGGTTTTATTACCTATTGCTTGTGCTTAACTGAGCTACACTACACCTGTTGTGCTCATTTCAGTACCCTCCTCTAACTTACTACCAGCCACCCTTGTCCTCTCCTCCCTATTGAGTGCCGTTCTCCAATTACATCCAATCCCCTCACTGGTATGGTTAACTTTGGTATCTGTTGCTTCCTTGTGTTCCCTTCCTCATCTATTCTTCCTTGCACATCCCCTCCTTCTTTTCCCATCCTCTGCTGTTCTATCCTTCCAGGTATCCCTATTTCCCTTCTCAAAGCAGCAGTACTACGAAAAAAAAGACACCAGCATTAATTAAGCTTTTTTATTTGTTGAACAATAGCTCATGACTGAAAAGTGCATGATATTACATGACAGCAGCTATATCTAACTTTGGTTACTGTTTTGACTAAAATAGCATGCACTTATTCATACATATAACCTGGTTCAGAGACACATGCTACTGAGCTAATGTACTCTAACTAAAAGGACTGCATCACTACCAGTTGGTATTAGCTGTTGCTGGTGCATCAGTTGACAGTAAATTAAAGAACTCATCATCATTATGTGCTTCACATTTATGACAGTCTATCCATCTTGTATCTGGTACAGTATATTGACCGGATGGATCAAGGTAGGTGCCGCGAATGCGCCACACACAGCAGTTTGGAATGGGTGTTCGTATACGGTTGCCAAGTCAACCAAGCTTCCATAGAATAAACTGCTGATATGCACTGTGTCTGTGGGAAGGCAAATATATCTTCATAATAAGATGCAGCCAGTGCCAGTACGCTGGGGTCAAGAACCAGATAATTCATCTCCTGAAACACAAAAAGATGGCATTCATTAAAATGTTGTGCAGATATGTTACAAGACAATGCTAGTAACTACTATTTCTACCACATCTGTAATTGTCATGGAAATAGAGCACATGCAGAAATATTCATGACATTGGATACGACAAGTGTAATTGTCCATCTTTGTTTTCTGGCAGAAAAAAAACAAAGGATTCAATGTACAACAGATTTGTTATTGTTGGTTTACTTAGCACAGCATGATTCAGAACTTTCATTGCCTCATCACTGCTCCATAGTGTAATGACAGATTCACAGATGTACGTGCATATGACAAGCGTAAGTAGACAAAAAGCAACCATTGTGTATGACAGTCGTGCACTATGTCATCAGCAGTTATAGGTAGCTATAGAGTTTTAGGTCAGAGTTCAGGAGCAACATTATAACATATGGTTGTGGCATACTGAAACTTGATCACAGCTAATATATTGTCGTACTCTAAGCTGTGATGCCTAATAAGTATCATCTAGTGCATAACTTTTGCAAGCATAGAAATGAGCTACTTGGGTCAATGTGTCAACTGTAGAAATTTTTTTTAATTGTAGCATGCTTTTTCAAGTACAAGCACAAGTTTGCTGTTAGTGTTAGGAATGGGTCTATGTTCATATGTGGCAGCATTGACTCCAAACATGAATGGTGCTTTTACTGGGACGAAGAGTATCGTGATGCATAGTTAGTTGCAATCAAATATATCAGGTGGGACAGTAGTGGAGATAGACCCAGTGCCGCCTTGCTGTGCTTCTCTGCCATGTACACCAAACCTAATGTGAACAGTAGTGTGTTCTATCTTATCATGAAGGCGTGTTTACAAACAAAACATTCCAGAAACATGAGTAATGTGTATTCGCCAGCATGAAATGCTAACACAGAAAGACAATGTAATAAAAGGAGCAAAGCAGCAGTATACATTCAGATTGTTGAACGGAGGATAACATCAAAAGATAAATGAATGCACCTCATAATGTTGATGTCTGCCATGGATAGAACATAATGGACAAGCATATTGAAAGTCCATTATGAGACAGAAGAGTCAAAATGTAGGTTACATACCTGGAGAGTGGATAGACAGCAATCATGATGGTAGCCACAGCAGAGCCTCTCAACTGCAGTGGGCATCTCGCGGCATGTCCAACACACACACACACCATTCCGTCCATCCACCAAATCATTGAATCGTGGTCTTGGAGAGGTCGGACTGCCGTAGAGGGAGAATATTAAAAACCAGTCTTGGATTCTGAATAGCACACTGGTGATACAGGTCATGTAGGCTATCCATTTCTAAGGTTTTAATGTGTGCCTGAAATTGAGAAAATGAATGAGAGAAAATAAAGTAAGGTGTTCAGGCTGTCATATGCAATCAAAGCTCACAGTGATGTCTGTACATGTTTCAGTGATAGAGTGTGTTCCAAAAACCATGAAAATAAGTGCTCACACCATCATCTACCACACTGTGAATTACAGCACTTCTGACATGTCAGCATGCATTTCATGAGCGTACGTTTTTCATTTCATTATATGCACTATTAAACTAACTGGGACACTCATAATTGTGTTTCTAAGGAAGGAGAGACTTGGTTGTTCCAGAAGCTAAAGCATTTTGTTATTTTTGGAACATATATGTCGGTCCAAGTAAAGTTATGAAATCATTGGCTTCAGGATCTATTCTTACAAGGACCTGTAAGGAAAATAATACATGTGTAGTAGCGGAGGCGAGATCGAGAGGGGGGGGGGGGCGAGAGGGTGAGATAGAGTCAAGAGGGGACTTTAATGAATGCAAAATTGTTACATTGTGCCCAGTTGCTATGTATGATACGTTATCAATTTCTAACTGTCTTATACTTCATTTATTGTACACCACATTCATGAAATTGTATTTTTATGCATTGCATGTTTATTTTAGTTTTCTGTGAGATGCCCGTAGCCAATGGGAATGTGCACCATACAAATGTAATTTGCCTTGCCGTTCCTATCATTACATCCATATCAGTTAGTGCTGTCAGATCAGACCATGCCTGGGACCCTCCTCACTTATGTTTCTGAGTCTATGGTGGGATACCACAGCAGGCACAGTCAGAGGGCACATTCATTAGGAATTGTTCTCTGAAGAATTGTTTTAGCCACAGTTAAGTGTGGATTAAGCTATAGTAGCATGATAAAGCACAGCAATTCATTTCTTACTGTACTTCATTGGACTGTGCCATGTGGCTAATGGCTATACACACTGTACATTGGGTGTAGTACAGAAATAAACCTATAAGATACTCATGATTGCATAGAACAGTAATCAAAATAATATTAATAGTTATAGAAAATAACCTATAGTCACTTAATGTTAATAATAAGCACAATGGAATACTGTACCAGTACATCCTCAGAACGCTGACTGATTCTTTCAGTGGTATCACCGTGACATGTCCTGGCAGTTGTTATAGCACAGCTAACAGCACGACCTCTGCCACAGCATCCACCACATGCACTTGCTCGACCACGACCATGCGCAGGAGGATCCAGAGTACTTGCAGAACCTCTACACACTCTCTTAGCTGTGTGTACCGGACTAAAGTCTTCAGATGACGAGTCAACAACATCACTGTCTTCTGAACTTTGATGGGCTGAGTAATGGCTAAATCAGAACCAAAAATGAAGTGTATTATAGTATACTACAGTACCTTTGTATCTCTGTGCATGTATGTCACTGTGACTGTCTGCCAGGTCATGATTAAAGATATTCAGTTTTTATTATAATAAGTCTCTTTGTAGTATTTTTGGCACAACACTCTATATGCATGTTCGCTAATCGATGTTGCCATCTCCCACAGCTAAGTATGTATGCATACTGTGCAATGCATCCCCGCAACTGTAACTATTTTTTGAAGAAACACACATGTACAGTGTCCTTTTGGCTGTGTTTGTAACATGGCAAAGAGCAGTATGACAAAATAAAGGAAAGTTATAGGTGGAAACACATCATATGGGTCAGTTTGGAGACGGCATTAATTTAGCAATAATGCCATTCTCAAAGTGAAGTACCATGTTCAGCCACTCAGCTCATAAAGCAGGAGAGCAGAGAATGTAATTAGTAAGCAGTGGCTAGTCCATGTCTGTCCAACGCACTCACCCATATGCCCATGACAGTGTGCTCGCAATACCTGCCGGGATTATGCAGTTATGTAGCCGGGGAGGTGCCATGCACATACAGCAACATGGTGGAGCAGCCGGCGCGGAAGTGCAGGCCTAACAGTGGGACCACATTTTTTCAGGGCGGGTGGAAGAGGCGGAAGAGAAGGCATAAATACTGAATTACTTTTTCACTTTTGTCTGTCTGTACCAAGGGTTGGGGGAAGGGAGAACTGGTAGGAGCAGGGGAATGGGATATGGCAGTTGAAGAGAGGGGAAAAAGAGGAAGAAATACCAAGAGGTGGGGTGTTAGATAAACTCAAAGCCCTAATAGGGGACAAGACACTGGGCCCTGATGGGATTCACCCGAGGGTGCTCATGGAGCTTGAGGTTACCCTTTCCACCCCCAGAGCAAATCTTTTTAACTCCTCCCTGCAGTTTGGGTGGGTACCTGAGGACTAGAGGATATCCCATATTGTGACTATCCACAAGGGGGTGCCCCCGAGAGGAGCAGGGTACAAGCCGGTTAAACTGACATCGGTAGTGGCCAAAGTGATGGAGAGCATCCAGAAGGAAAGGAGATGGGGTTGCTGAGGGCACAGGGTCATATAGTCATTCACCATCATGGCTTTGTTAATGGCAGATCATGCCAGACAAATATGGTGTAGTTCTTTGAGTGGGTGACAAGGGTGCTGGATCACGGTAGGCAAATGGATATCCTCTTTGTGGAATTCAGCCGGGCGGGCTTTTGAATCCAAGCCACAGCATGGACTACTGGAGAAGCAGGAGAGTATGGGGATGGAGGAGAGTATCGGCAGGTGGACTGGAAACTGGGTGGTGGGGCCAGGACAGAGGGTAACGGTGTTGGAGGGTCTAACCCTTTAGGTTAGTCAAAAGCAGGTTACCACAGGGATCGATGCTGAGTGTACCACTACATAATGCCTATGTCGCGGACATCAGACTTGGTATCAGGAGCAGGATGAGTCTCTTTGAAGATGACTCCAAGTTGTGGTCGGTGGTGGATGGGGAAAAGAGAAGAAAGTTGGATCTCCAGGAGGACATGGAGACTCTAGGGAGGTGGTCACAAATCTGGAAACTAAAGTTTAACACTGCAAAATGAAGGTTTCTGCACCTGGGAGCCAAAAACCAGAATCAGAAATGTACCTTGATGTGGGGTGGGGGGATGCAGGTTTTGGGGGGACTGAAAGACTTCAGGGTGGTAGTGGATGCCAAAGTGAACAACTAAGAACAGTGTAGAAGGGTGGCAGCACCAGCAAATAAAATGAGGGGGGGGGAGCATAGCCAAGGGTATAACCCCAAGGAGTGGTGATGTACTCCTTCCACTGAATAGCCTGGTTTGACCACACATTGAAAACTGCATGTAGTTTGGGAGTCATTAATTAAAGTAGGACATTGTGTTACTGGAGAGTGTACAGAGGAGAGTGACCAGGATGATACTGGTGCTATGGTACAGGCACTATGAGGAGCAACTAGGGGGAGCGTAACCAATATGCATTGGAAGAGAGAAGAGACAGGAGGGATATGATAGAGGTCTTCAGGTGTCTCAAGGGGGTCATTAGGGTAAGCCTTGCGGTGTCCTTCAGCTGAGGGAACCAGGGGCCACAAGGGGAAACCCCATGAAGCTTGATGGTGGTGGTTGAGGGGGGATCAAGGAGGCACTACTTCAGTGAGGGAGTGGTGGAGTACTGGAATGTGCTGCCCTGAGATTTGATGACTGCTACTACTGTGGAGGAGTTCAAGAAGGGATGGAATACTGCTTCATAGTATGTTAGTATACCCACCTCGTCTCTTCTCTCCTCTGACTATAGATTGAGCTCCCCCAGTCGTTCCTCATGGGTCTTTTCAATAGCCCCAGTACCATCCTGGTGACTCACCTCTGTACCCTCTCCAATAACACAAAGCCCTTCTTGAAGGAGGGATGCTAAAACTGTATGCAGTATTAAGGTGTGGTCTAATTAGGCTATTGTACAGTGGAAGAAATACCTCACTACTCCTTGAGGTTATCCTGATGGCCATGCACACCACCGTTTTAATGGTGTGTGCTAATGCTTCATTCATGTCTGCCTTCCTGTCTAATTATACCTTCATTTATCAATCAATATATCAATCGATCCATCCATCTATGCATCTTTCTATGCCTGTAAATCAGTCTGTGTATTGCTCTATATCATTATCTATCTTAGTGACTCTCCATCACTGTGTATATCTGTCTGCTTAACACTGTACACATTTGATACTGCCTGCCTACACCGTTATGAGACTCTCTCTCTCTCTCTCTCTCTGCTGGAGTTTTTATGTATTACTGTATTTTAGTTAGTTTCTGTTGACTGGGTAAGTGCACTATGCAAAATCTGCCTATTTTATGTCACGACCAGGGGGAGGGGATACAGATGATTGCAAACTGACTTCAGACTATTCCTGAGTTGCCGTCTTCCAGAACAGACATTAAACCACGGTCTCATCTGTCACCGTTCTGGTGGTAGTTCTGGTGGCACTTCTCAATAAGAGTAGGTGATTTGCCCTGGTGACAGTGCCAAATTTCCACCACTCAGTAAAAATACCACCAACCTCTCCACTGGGTGGTGACAAAGAATAGGCAGATTTTATATAGTGCACTTACCCAGTGAGCAGACACTAAATAAATAAGGAAAAAAGTGATATAACAGTATGCCATGAAAAGCATAATGCAGTGGCAGAAGTGACACCAGTACACGGAGTATTACATTGCAGACATACCTGGCAGTGGAGGAAGGGGCATTGCTATTAATGCACTGACAATCAATCAGCAAAAGCAATGGTCAACCATATGCAGAAATTTAGACCTAAGTGGAAGAGATGGGCACTTTATTATTCTGGAATAGACTCATCTTTTGTTCCTTGATGGTAATATATATCATTTTGCAGAGGATTTAATGCCAGATGTTCTGGGAGAGGAAATTAGAGTACTAGAGTTTTTGTGGATACGGCTCTGGATAAGTCAGCTAAACCAACAACTGTATTCTGGGATGCTATTGTATGGTATCTGATGTGCAGATGATGCATGTGTGTATGAAAAGACAATAAATATAACTTAAAAAAAGGTGAAACAGATTAAAAGTAGCATAGATGCTGTGGAGCTTATTAGTAGAAAAAAATGCCAAGGGAGTCATCAGGATCAGTTGCTGTGGTGGGACAATGTAGAGGCATGGACTGAGCTACTAAACGAATACTCTGTCCCTGATTTTACTTTCAAATTATTACTGGCATAGATGGCTTGGTGATTAGAACAAAAAAAACAGTTTTGGGAAATTGTTTAACCAGGTGTGGCACACTAATCAGAACCTTAAACCACTGCCCTACACTGCCTCCATTTAAGGATCACTATTGGTCAATTTCGATATATTCGTTCTATGAGACTTGCCTGTTTCACTGGTTGGTACATCGTCAGAACATAGGGCTATTTATACCTTCTCAAACTGCACCACCGTTGACCCTACTATTGCATTTAACCGACATAACTGTAACAGAGTATACAAGTTCAGGAAACAGATTTACATTAGGACTAAGCATAAAAAAATGTGTCGGGGCAAAGGCCCGACCATGGTATACAGTAAAAGTAATAGATACATATACCATTTGCAGGTCCACAAACTTGATGATTCACAAAAGTAAAAATCACGATTGGTTATTTTGGGTATGCAGGTTCCTTGACAACATGCCTGTCTCATTTGTTGGTGCCTCATTAGGACATATGGATGTTTCAGACTTTTAAAAGTGCACCACTGTTTAGGCTATTATTGCACTGAACAGACACAATAGTAGCTGTTATGGTCCTTACTCATTTCGCAGTAGAAATGCAAGATGGACATATAACATTGTGCAGTTCTACAGTTTATGAGGAAAAACAACCGTACATCTTCTGTAAGCTATGTCTGGCATCGCTTTCAAGGGTGGTCATGTGGCAGTGGGTGCCACAACTAGAACGATTGCCATTTTTTTTAAATCAGCAGTTGCTTGTGGAAAGTATATTCTATGGCAGACGTATGTCAAAACTTATATTTGTAAGAGGAGTGGGAGGGAATGTGTATTTTGAAGGTCCACTGAAAAAGCATACAGCTTGATTGTGAACTCACAGCTCACACAGGAGCTGCAAATAGTCACACAAATCATACGTGTGGGACAACTGGCATGTAATTATACATAACAAACACCCAGAACAAAGAAGGAATGTCCCAATGTCAGAATGCAACACAATAGCAGGAGCCGAAAATGTGTTTTCACTCCAGATCAAAGGCAACATGAGAAAGGGTTGATAACAAAGTAGGTCTGAGTACTGTCTAAGCACCGTGTTGCACTGTGGAAATCATCAAAGACCGGGTGATAGTGCTGGAAAAGAGTTGAAAAGGATTAAAAACAATGAAACACCACAGGGGGATGATCAAACAGGGCATTGCACTTGACTACAGCTTGATATTCAAGGTCATTGTCCGCCGTGGTGCCTGGGGCAAAGATGACATTGATAGCATGCAGTAATCGCGTATGAGATTTTGTTTCTCTGTTTATCCTTTCTGTTAGTACTGTATGACCAGCAACAACCTTCTTGTTCCTACACAGACCACCATGACACTCTCAAAACTGTACATAGTACCACAAAAGTAAAAAAAAAAAATTATACACCACGATATGCCAGTATGCTACTGCACACCACCAAACACCGATTTTTTTTGGGGGGGGGGGAGTGAGGGAGATTGGCAGTTTCAGCACAGGGTGGGATGTTCAAATACTGAATGTGGGGCTGCATTCCTGTATAAAGAAGTCTGATAGCCACAAACTGTTGAATTTGTCATCCTGGCACAAATGAAATGTTTTTTTAAAACAATAATATGCAGTTTGATAGCGATGTGTGAACTTCAGGTTCACAAGAGAAATAATTTGTGCATTGAGATCAGGGGCAACATATTGGTTGGATGGATGGATGGATGTGCATAAACAAGAACATAGCAATATTATCCGCAGTTAGGGGTATACATTTAAGTAGTCTCATTCTCATTTTAAGTTCTGCTTCTGAGTGGGGGTACTATGTTTAGAGGCAGATAATACTGTGGGTAAGGCAAAATGCAAAACAGTGTACATGCATTAGGCAGTGCACAAAGTAAGACTCAATCATGGCAATGAGTGCAACACTGCAGTTAATTGATTGTGTGGCTATAGGCATGTATATTGGTACCAATCACATGTAATTTAGAATGCATGCTGACTAAGAACAGTGCCTGATTCCATGACAATGTTTGTAACTTGAAATACAAGACTTACAATGTATACACACATCAACATTGAGAATGCATTGAGCAATATTGTATGAAACAGGCTCTATTCTTTGACGCTGTTTACGAAAATATTGATTCCACTGTTCATTCCTTATTGAAGGCATTGCACAGGTTAAGACTGATGCATAAATGAAATGGTTTCAGTAACAGGAAACCAATGCCACTGTACCTTACTATCAGGTCATAGAAACTGTAGAGGACTGGTAACTCAAACCTCCCACCCAAACCATAGTGTGATAATAAAACTGATTATGCTAACCCAGTGGCTACAATTTGTTTCACACCATAAAAATTACATGCTCATCCGGGAAGGCACAGCAGTCAATAGATGGCATATAATATTTCTAGTCAAAAAAAGATAAAGGTTTTCTTAGTGGTGGCTGTCAGACCAAGACAGGGAAGTCAACAATGAAACAGGAATGCGCTCACATTTTGGGATGACAGACCGACCGATTCTACAGCAGACTAACCGGTTAATTACACTGAAGTGATGCATTCCAAGTGTTTCCAATGTGTGTTTCATACACTGAATTAAAGTTGAATCACACCAGTTATTTATATACCCCTCAGCGAAGGCATGGAGGACAAAAGATGGTATATAAAATTTCTAGGGGGGGAAAAAAAAGTTGTTGTTTGCGGGTGCTGTCAGACTAAGAGGGATACACTGAAAAATTGAATGAAATCACATTTCCCGTGAATTGGAAGTGTACAAAATGAGAAGCTTAGACATTCTTGTGGATGTACCTGTCCATTTGTTAGGTAGGAAATGGAGATTTTACTTCTTCAAGTGGATTATGGGCAGTGTACAAGGCTTGGATTAGCAAGAGATAAACACCAGTATGTGACATACTTGCGTCGGGCTAAGTCTCTGTTATAAAAGAAATTTAAACTGCATCCTAATCATGCATGCTACATTAAGCCTTGATGATCCTTGCCGGGTTAACTCCTCACTAAATATCAGGGTGTTAGGTCCAGGGATTAAACCAAGTATTTGAAATTAATACACGACTTTGCTCAGTTGCTTCTATAATACATATTATACGGTGTCAGTGGCTCAGTAGGTAGCACACTCGCCTCTGAGGGCAGGAGATCAGAGGGCTGTGGGTTCAATTCCCACATCTGGCACTTCAGTTAATATCCCAGTACTGACACTGTAGTGTACCATGAGAGGGGTGCTGCACTTCTGAGGTGCCATCTTTCAGATGAGCTGTTAAATCAAGGTCCCATCTGCCTGGATTGGTGGTACAGTCCCCACCGCTTATAACGGGCACATTTGTGTAGATGTGAACTGCCCATTATAGGAAGTGGTTGGTGTAACGTTAAAGCCGATAAAAGCCGGGGGGAAAAAATCAAGCATTACCCCCAGTCCACAGTGTAATACCCAACTCCTGCTTCAGGTAATCCGCCATGTGGCTTGCAGGGCTGGTAAAATTCTTGCTATTTGTAGCTCAGAAAGGCAGTGAACCTGTGTGCTAAAAAGCTAAAAAGCATCTCACAGTATCGCAGCAGTTCTGATGAATCCCCTATGAGCATTTAATCACCCCCAGCCCACCGTGTAATACCCAAACCCTGCTTCAGGTAATCCACCACTGTATTTCCCCCAAAATGCTGTTTGGAACCCTGTAAGAAATCGGAGCTGCATTAGGTCACGGCTTAAGTGGGGGGATATGCAGTCTGCGATGTCAGAGTTAAGGGTATGTACTGTACCGAGCTAGTCGCAAAGCTCCATTGACATCCGGATCCATCAAACATGGCAGGCAGTGGAGGAGATGAAGAAAATATCCAGCAATGGGTACCCTTTGAAGACAGAAGTGCTCCAGTGCTAATGCACCCCCAAAGGAACATTGCTTCTTGGCAAGTAAAGAAGCAGAGAAAAGGAGACGTCAGTAGCAGTTGTTGTTGCAAAGGGAATGGCCAAGTCTTTTGTGTGGCCAGTGGGATGATCAAGTCAGCAGTCGGGTCATGAAACTGGGGACTATAAAAACAGCCCAAACAGACTGCCAGAGTATATTGGGATGGCTGAATTGCTCGAAGTACATGGCAGGCAGTAATCGCTATATGTGGCGGGGATAACATTAACGCTATAGGAAATGGTAAATGGCAGGAGCATTTTGCCCGATGTATGCAACTGCCCACATTAACCGTGGGCGATATAAGTGGAGTCGACTGTAGTTCAGGTGGATGTTAAAGATCCCATGGCACTTATCGAAAAGAGTTGGGGGATTTCCCCGGTGTCCTGGCCAAATTTCCCCCTCATTCACTAAAAATACCACCAACAGCTTAATCTGGTTCAGGTCAGTTGGCATTCATCTGTATCCCCTTCCCTGGGTCGTGCCTGAAAATAGGCAGGATTTGTCTAGTGCACTTACCCGGTCAACAAAAACTAAATAAAATAATTAAACTATATCTGTAGACTGCACACTGCTGGTTCATGTTTAGAATCCGGGACACCACCAATTGTGCGCTGCAGCCTGTTGGTAAGTTTTCCATGCAGTGCATATTTATACCTACTGTTGTAGGTAGGGATACTACATGCACACTGGGACAATTATCAACAGGACAAATGTACAGGGACTATGACAGATGCCCTCCACTAGCATTACATTTTCATTGCAAATTGTTATTAAACAGAATAAGAATGAACATTATGAATGAGACAAGGACAATCAGAAGCTGAAAAGTTACCAGAGGGCTCGACATAATTAATATGGACAGCTTGCTCAATGTAGACACTCTGGAACGGAGAAAGATGAAGTATGTAAAAATCGCGCTGGCTATCACTCAGGTGGCAACCTCTCAGCATCAATTCAAAAACAAAAGCACACCAAAAATGGAAGGGGTTAGATTTGGTTCCTTTACAGGAGTGTGCCCCCAACCCCCACAGGTGTGCACAGTGTGACAAGCATGCACACATAGAAGTAAGTTGCATAATTAGGGAAGGGGATGCAGGGACATGGTTGTTTCAATTTATTGAATTTCATCTTATTCGGCTTAAAAAAAACAAACAATAAATGGACTACATGACAGTACATAGAGTTTCAGGATCCATATGCAGGGAGAATAAAAATGGTATGTTCATTTTCAATTATTTTTGACAAAAAGGCTGACAGTGCCGCTTTAAGGCATCCCCTGAATTTAGTGCAAGAACACTTAGACCTTTATTCCCATGTAAATGTATTTAAATTTCTGCAAGTGAGTGGAGTGCGATCACTACTGATAAAATGCTGAGCAATTTTGAACAAGAGCAGACATCTTGCTATAGAGGCACAACAGGTAAAGCAGCCTGAAGAAAAGTCTGATACAGGGGGTTTCAGCGTGACTAAAATAAATATTGACTTACAAATCTTCAAATTGCAACAAAACTCTCTAAGGTCCAGGGTCCCAAAATCATGAAGGGTTGATTCACACTACTCAGAATAGGAAGCAAAATGATGCTGTTAATGCTGTTGGATGTGTGAGCCAAGTGGCTGTCAAATTGTACAAAACTAGTTGTTCAGTTCAAGGAAGTTCTAGTGTGATTTCTGCAAAATCTAACAACACTAATAATGAGTTTCCCATCTCCAGTGTTTCATGTTTAAAGAATGACACTCCACTGGATAAGGCAGGGGTCAGAGTGATGAAAATTGAGAAAGCAGCTTCTTTACACAAAGTAAACTTGTGAGCATTCATCAGTCTGAGGTAATGAGTATTATGCAATCTTTGCAACTATAAAACTACTGAAAAAGGATTTTCAATTTTTTTAAAGCACCTGTACAAACTATTGAGTCCATGCTGGGACCGGATATCAGTACTCAAACATTGCATGCTAAGCGGCCGGAAGGTACATGTGGCTGAGACTAATGGAGTGTAGACCGAGTTAAATCAGATTGTGAGAATGCTGACCTGTGGCAAACTGTTTCTTCCTTATACAGGGCCAGATTAAGGCATAGGTGACATAGGCATGTGCCTTGGGGCCCTGCTTGCCATGGGGCCTACAGCAATCTCCAACATACAGTATATTTACTGTATTTTCTTCTAGCCGAGATGCATTTTTGTAAAGGATTCAAACTGCTATGTATCCTGAATAAGGCAGAGATTGAACTGTGACGTGATTCTCACCTAACTAATTAGGTGTTAAGTGCAGCTGATCACTTCAGGGGCCCATGGCCAGGCTGACCTGTAAGGTGTGAACATGTGCATTTCCTTTGCTTTGTCTCTCCCTCCCACTTAGAATCTTCACTTATCAAGTCTTACTCTTAAATATAAAATATTCACAGTACAATTCAGTATGTATGCTTTATATTTAAAGAGCCCCTAAGAACATTAGGATAACATAAAAAAAAAAAAGTTATATTCAGCTCCATCCCATTTTCTTTATTTCTTCGTATTGTTTCCATAATTAAGTCTCAGTTTCTTTATGACTGAAAACAGTTGCCTGAAAACAAGACCCCTATCCAGTAGACTAGTTCAAGTTTCAAGTTTATTGTAGGAGTAACTCCACTGAGCAGGCACATTCACAAGAAGGACCTGAGAACATAAATCAGGAACATATACAGATACAAGGCAGGTAAAATACATACTGTACTAGCACATAAATAATATATGTTAAATAATGTTCAGTTAATACAAGACGAATACAATATTAACAGAGCAAAACCTTGAGAATATGTTACAAAATTTAGAAACTGTCAAACTAGAGAATTATATCTACTCTGGCTGCTTCTCTACATATTGCATCACAACCCCTATTTATGAGAACACAAATATCTTCACAGCAAAATATTTTAATGTCATAATTACGATGTTAGGTATAAACAGGCATCCAGAGCTAAAAAGGGCAGAAATACTGCATACTTGCAAATATCCTTAGTAATAAGATACACGATATAAGCTACATCTATGCAGTGTTGGGTAAGTTACTTTCTCTATTACTTTCTATTACTTTTATTTACTTTAAGGTTTGTGCAGTTTCAAGAAGGCTGGAGAAGTACTGAAAAGTAATACATCTTACAATTACAATTACTTATGTATTTTTATACAAAAGTAATACATAACTTTAACTGATTACATTTATTTGAATGTAACTAGTAACTAACCTATTACTTTCAAATGAATGTCATCTGTTATAGTTTTTATAATTTTTGTATTGTGTTTGTATAAAAAGAAATAAGTAACTGTAACTGTCAGGTGTATTA
The DNA here is from genome assembly GCA_016271365.2 of Neoceratodus forsteri. Classification (NCBI taxonomy): domain Eukaryota; kingdom Metazoa; phylum Chordata; order Ceratodontiformes; family Ceratodontidae; genus Neoceratodus; species Neoceratodus forsteri. Next base: position 534,757,609 of record JADMNL010000022.1, on the reverse strand, counting down.
CTTTTTCTAGTACTTCTCCATCCTTGCTTGTGACTGCACAGAGCTTTCTGGATCAAGTTTCTAAAAGAAATAGAAAGTAACAGAAAAAGTAACTTACTCGACACTGCTTCTATGCCCAAATGTTACATTTTTTCAAAGTTGTCTCAACTGTGTCAGAAACTCTTTAATCTCACTCCTGAAATCAAGAACTCTACAATGTTTCAACAGTACTGTTAAAAAATTGTAATCTTTTTTTATTCCCTCATCCCACTCATTTTGAAGTTCTGGCGCTAATGTAGTTTTGTTTTCAGGGTGAACCACTGAATATATTTCCAGCATCCCTTCAATAAATCATGCCATTATTTGATCATGGCTTATTATCAATAATATAAATGTTTGATTCCTGAAATTATTTCTTCTAACAGTCACTCACTTTGCAATCAATCAATTAATCAAGTCTTTATTTAACCAGGCGTTCATCATTGAGCAGAAGCTCATTTGCAAGATGGACCTGGGTGGAGCATGAACAATTGTATATACAGGTCAACACAGGTATTTGCAAGGCAATACAGATAATACTCTTTACAGAGAGGAAGAAAAAAAAAGTTCATATGTACATAGAGTTATACAAATATTGTACAGATTACACGGTATTTACATACATAAAAGTGTCTATAGGAAGATAAAGCAGGTTATCTAAGGTTGCAATGTAATCTCTATAATTTATCATGACTCCTTTAGTAAACCACCAGTTTAACTCCTACACCACTCAGGGCCTATGCTTTTTCAGAGATGGGCCCTACCCTACACAATAAAACTCCCAAATCCTGGTTCATACTAAATGACAGGACAAAATGGTAACACCCACACTGTCAAGACATTTCATACCCCAAAAATTATTTGTGCAAGTCCAATTAGAAAATTATTTTCTCTAAATAAACAAAACCAGGACTGATGTTTTTTTCATACTGATATTATTAGTTGAATTCATTGTAAAGTAGTTTAGTTAGATTATTTAGGTTTTATACTATTTTTAGGAACAGTAAGAAGATATTTAATTTCATTTTATTTATTTTGTATTCTTGTAGGCCTGATGAGCACAAGTGCCAATTTTCACAGGCGACAAGTAACCAACAATACACGAACAACATAAACTTAATAATACAATACAACAGTATTAACAACAGCAATCAAATATATGACAACACTTCATAAACTATACAGTACATGTACATTCCTGATTATCCTTCAATGAGAAAATGTAGTTCTTTTTAAAACTGAGGACTGTTCTACAGTTTACTATATCTCCTGGCAAAGAATTAAAAAATGGAGCACAATAAAGAAGAGATCTCTGACCAATTACTTTTCTGAACAGAGGGACTTTAAGAGCTGTTCTGAGCTGAAATCTGGTCCCGTAATGATTAACAAGTTGTGGGAACAATATGTTTTAAAAATTTAAGTAACTGATATGCAATGACCAAGGAGTGTGGCCACAGTAAAGGGGCACTGGTGTGGTGAGGGGGGCCTCAGATTTCTCCTGGGCCTAGGTCCCCAGGTTGCCTTAATCTGGCTCTGTCCTTATAACCTCAAAACTCGCAAAATAAAGATGTGGCATCATATAGCTCCCAGAATTAGCTGCAAAGCATGAATAATAACATTTTTAGAGACTTAAATTATCAAAATGAAACTACTTGTAAGCAAATATTCCTCAATTTCTAAAGGTACAGAGCCAGCAGCAGAATTGCAGCACACGTTCTAGGAACAACTAAAAAAATACATCTTGCTATAGAGGTAATTTTTTTTTTTTTATAAGTGTGCAGGTTACTATTATTATCATGATTATGAATATGTTTAGCATAAAGAATAATGATTTATTTTCCCTTTTTTATGAAAAAAATAATAAACCTAGCTGTGAATTGACGGCAGACTCTGTTTAAATTACATTCCACAAGGGCCTGCCACAAGACAGATATACCATGGATCTAGGTTTGAACTACTTGAATATGCTGATAATAGTAACCTGCACACTTAAAAATGAATTGCCTCTCTAGCAAGATGTCTGCTTTTGTTAAAAATTGCTGAGCCTGTTATTACTCTCCACTCACTTGATGAAATTTAGATAAATGGACAAAAGTCTCAGTGTTCTTGCACTAAATTCAAGGGATACCGTAAGAAAATGAGCATGCTGACTGGGTTGTAAGCGAGAATAAAAATGGCATAAAAGCGGCAACCAGTTTCCAGAGCTACAGCTCCCTACAACATATACTGTGAGCTGTTAATTTAAATACGTTTCAGGAGACACCGAACTGTCTTCATCAGTGTGGAGCCGTGCCACTGGCAGACTGCTGCATTGTGAAGTTTCTTTATTTTGTTAACTGTGTTGGGGCTTTGCAAAATAAACAAAGTAAGTTAAATGACATAGTCTTTTTGATGGAAAAAAGTGAATGACAGTCTGGAGACAGCAGCTCAGTTGATCTTAAAAGAGCTCTCTCGTGCTACAGTCATTGACGTTGGTCCTTGAATGACATCACTGGCAAGCAGCACTCAGCACAGGTCAGAGAGAAAACAACGTTTTTCAGTGACCTATATGTTACTGACAACTGCTTGTACAGTGAGTTATGCAGAAAAAAAAAACCACCAGAGAGTACAGGGTGTTATAGTAAATACTTTATTTGTTAAACAAGCACAAAACTGGATGGATTTACACTTATATGTATTTAATCATTGCCATTGATCTTTAATCTCACTAGCAAATTCAAGATGTCCAGAATTAAAGGAGGTTATAAACAGCATGATTACGGTGCTGGATCGAGGGTTCAGTGGTTGGACACCATTTGTGACAGCAAGTGAATGCTGTTGCTCGCTGGTTGCACTTTTGGGCTTGAAAAGCCTCAAAAAACTAAGACACAAACCTGTCAGTTAGACCAAGAGGTTGTAATTTGTAGGAGTGCTGTATAGAATGAGGGAAGTAAATGAGACAGCTACAAAGAAAACCACTTAAAATATCCCCCCCTTCAGGGAAACAAACTCCCCTGTACCTATTTTGCATTCTGTGTGACAACATTGGTTTTATAAAACAGAAGCAAGAGGCTCTGCTTAAAAGGAAAGAATGGGTGGTGAAGAAAGATAGAGATTCAGCTTACTACTGGAAGCTGAATGGCCACTCTGCGTCGGAACCTGCAATACAATTAAACAAACTACTCTGCAGTGCTCACTTTCTTTTTGCACTTTAAAGCTCTATCATAAACTGACACCAGGGCAAAAGAGAGTTTAAAAATATCCATTGGGCTGCTATAATAAGAGGAGCAAAGTGAGTGGGAGAACATGTAGGCACTGTGAGAATGCAGTCTCTCTTTCCCTCTCAGCATATTTGATGGGGGCAAGGAAAAGAGATGGGAAAGAACAGTGAAATGAGGCAAATGTTAACCATGGACAAAAAACAGGAAGGAAAGAGGACTTTGTGGCTCAGTTGGTAGCACATCCGCCTCTGGACCAGAAGGTCATGGGTTCTCATCATTGGACTTGCACCTAAAAATTGCTGGCATCCGAGTGCAGTATTGGGAGGTGCTGTACTTCTGGGGTGTGCCATCCTTCGGATGAGATGTTAAACCGAGGTCCCTTCTGGCCCATCCTGTTGTTGTCCTGGTGGGTGTCCAGGTGGAAGTAAAAGAACCCAGGGCACTCTTCACAAAGAGTAGGGAGCATTCACGGTGTCCTGGCCAACATTCCCCTTCCCATAAACTGGTTCATGCAATTATCCAGGCTGTGTGTGGGTGACGATGTGCAGTATGGCTGCCACTACACATTCAGTCACTTCACTACCAGTCTAGCATTGCTTGTAAAGCACTTTGGATGTATGAAAAGCGCTATACACAGTAAATGCTGGTTCTTCTTCTTCTTTTCCTCGCCCACACCCCCGCCTCCTTTTTTAACTGGTATGTCCTGCTTTATTTGTGCTAAACCTGATAGGACTATTGATCTGTTGACCTGTTTTGTGTAATGCACAATTAGTTTGACTGCACCAAGGATAGCAGTGCCACAGACAATATGAATATGCAAAACAGTACGTGGGAGGTCTGTCACCTGCTTAAGGCTGAAGTGCACATAAGTACATCACAGAATATTCGGTTCATGGAACAGCACTTGACTCAGGAATCCTTTGAATTCCTTTTAACATTAAATGCTTTATTTCTGGTTCATAGATTCAAGTAAATTCAAGTAAAAACTTAAATGAAACAAAGTAAGCACCCAGCCAGGATGGTCCAAAACTTTATTTTAAAACAATGCAAAAGTGCAAAATGTTGGCTCAACACCATTATAGTGTGGGCCAGGAGAAAACTTCTTACATTTCACTCAGTACAACACATCAAGCTTCATCAGAGATAACAAGGCTAGTGTTCATGCTTGCATTAAATACATATAAAACCACATGCAACAATCACACAAACCCGTGCCTCCTAATAATACAACCATTAAATGCAACCAATAAAAGCTGTCTCTGAGAACAATTCATCAGACCACACCTCTCAACTGTCCCTGATTTTGCCTCAAAATTTTACTCTGTCCCTCCTAAAAATTGTGTTTCCATGACCAAACAGTGGGGGTTGTAAGCACAAAATGATGTCACACATTACAGTTACATACTTGTTCTTCATTAGAAAATGCATTTTACACTAAGCCCCTTATTCTACCAGCATCCTGAGTGGATAGCACCAATTTCTAAAATGTGTCCCTGATTTTGGTCCTCTGTCCCTGATTTTTTTAAGCATTGTCCCTGATTAATGAAACAGGAGGTTGAGAGGTATGCATCAGACATTTAATTGTATTTATAAACCATGTCTGAGGCACAAGTGTGTAAAGTAACAGTGAATCAAGGATCAGAACTGCTCATTTATTCAGAATAAATGTAAATTTATTATTAAAACCCCTCTTTTTTCTAACGGGGTAAGGTTCATTTCCAACCTCATTTAAACTACTGTGAGCATATTTGATCTGAAAGAAACGTGTATCAATTTATTTATTATTTATTTATTTAGTTTTTGTTAACTGGGTAGATGCACTAGCCATAAAATGACTATTTTCAGGCACGACCCAGGAGAGTACAACAAAAAGAGAACAGTTGAACAGTAACATGGGTACAATAATACAAATAGAGGAACAGTACAGCAGTGCTACAAAAATACAATGGGTAGAAATAACAAAAAATAATGGCAAGCATTATACAGATAATGGCAGTAAGATATACAATAAGTGCAGAAACCATGGACCCGACCTGTGGAGTGAAAGTGTTAATAAGATAGCAAGGTTATATAGAGAGAAATGTGAGGAATGTTCAAACATAACAAGAAAGACTGACAGAAGGAAGGTCAGGGTGGTAATTGACAAAACAGCAGTGGATGGTCAGCAACAAGGTTTGAGAAAGAAGAGAGCTAGTAGTCAAGAAGTTATTTACAAAGAGAAGGAAAAATATGGGGAGGGGAAGAGGAGACAATCTTGGAGCTGAATTAGAGCAGGGGTGACATTACTGGTAAGTCTCAGGAGCTTCAGGTTTGGTCAAAGCATGTACAAGCATCAGCTAAGGATAGATAACGACAATATTCACTTTTAAATCCAAAGTGAGACGGAGACAGCCGGAGGTTGAGTGGAAGAGCATTCCATAGCCTGGGAGCAATGAATTGGAAGACCTCTGTGCCTTTAGTCATCCGACATCTCAGAACATAGAGCAAGGATTTATTAGCTGATCACAGGCCATAGGAGGATGGTTGAGGGACCAGCAATGCCACCAGCTGGGATGTTTTTTTTTCCTGGATGATCGAGTCCATTAGTGACCCAAGGTAGTATTGTCTACTGGCAGAGGGTGAGAGCCAATTCAGATCCTTATAAAGAAGGCAGTGATGTTTGAGTCGAGGCGACGACGAGGTAAATTGGCATATATTGTTATAAGTTACATCCCATTTTAGTAGGGAGGTTTTATGGGCAGAAGTTAGAATAGAGGCACCATAAGTAAGGGTTGGGAGCAGAATACCTCAGGCAATTGCTAATTTGGCCGAGGGTGTAAGCATGTAGCTCGTTTTGTAAGCTACTCCCAGTTTCGAGTTTACAGCATTGCATGAGGACCAAATGTGAAGATTAAAATCCAGGGACTGGTCCAGCATGATCCCAAGGTACATGAAGGAAGTAACATTTTAAAGTGGAAATCCTCCTGGGTGAAGAGCCTCCAACAAACTAGAACAGGCCTTAATCTTCGGTGCGGAACCTAGGAGCATGGCTTTCATTTTCTTTTCATTTAGTACAAGCTTACGGTCTAGTAGCCAGTCTAAGACCTTTTTGAAGTCTGAAGTAAGTGATGTGTTTATACAGGCAATACTAGAAAAACTAGTATAGATGATCAGGTCATCAGCGTAAAGAATAGCTGAGCAAGATTCCAGGACCTCAGCTGCATTGTTGATAAAAATTGAGAACAGAAGGGGCCCAAGGATAGAGCCCTGGGGGACCCCAAGATTGATAGTAGATATGCTGGATAGGGAGGAGTTAAATTTGGCAGCTTGTGACCTGTTTGACAGGTAGCTACAGAACCAGTCCACAACAGAGGTAGAGAAATGGAATTTATGGGGAGTGGAGAGAAGCAGGGGATGGTCTATGAGGTCGAAAGCCTTAGTGAAGTCAATGAAGATGGCACCTGTGAGTTTTCCAGAATCCATGTTGGACAAAATATCAGTAGTTAGTTGAAGAGCCGTGGTGGTGCTATGACCTTTTCTGAAACCGTGCTGGGTGTCTCAGAGGAGACTGTAACGTGTAAGGTAGTCAGTGGTCTGTGATGCAACTATTTTGTCAAGGATCTTGCTAAGGACAGAGAGAATTGCTATAGGTCTGTAATTGGCCTTGTCCTTTGGGTTACCTTTTTTAAAGACAGGTGTTACTCTAGCAGATTTCCATAAGTCTGGCGCAGTGCTATGTATAAGGGATAAAGTGTATATTCTGGCAGTCAGAGAGGCAATGAGTGGAGCAGCCAGCTTAAGAAGACAAGGTTCTAGTGAGTCAGAACCAGAGCTGGTATTGGCAGATATGGATCTCAGTAATTTCAGAACTTCTGCTCTTGATATAGCCTTGAAAAAAAAATGGTGGCACTGGAGGAGCATCATATGATAGGGCAGTATGGTTGTCTGATGGTAGTGTGGTAGGTAGATTGGAGTGCGATCCACTAGGTTGTAAAGCCAAGGTATAGTGTGACAGATCAGAGGAACAATTGTTAAAACTGTTTGAGATGGTCCTAGGGTCATTACAGTGTGCCCCATTTATGATAATTTCATCAGGAGTGACCGACTGCGAGGTACCCAGAAATGTTTTGATATGGGCCCAGAATTTCCTCGGGGTCGCAGGCTGAGCTTTGTAGAAGGTCCGTGCAGTATTTGCTTTTAGCAGCTCTAGCTTGTCTCTTACATCTGTTCCTTAGTTCACCATAGACAATAAGATCTGACTGAATTTACAGTATAAAAGGTTATTATTAATACCCATTATATTACAGTTTCAACGCTGCATTATGAGACATGGAAGGGCAATGTTAATATTTAATAAATACATGTTGTTTATCAAATTTCATTTAAATCGTCAATATGTGGCTAAAACATCTTTTAGATGTTGAAAAAATTATACATAGCACACCCATAGGAATGCTACTAGATTGATATTATCATTCAAGCCCAAGCCTTTATGAGAATTTTAATACAAATATCCAAAAACTCTCTCTCTGTCCAATCAGTTGCTTTAAATTGCCACCTCTTGGACCCACTGTAACTTTTTCTAGACCAATAAACTTAATGTCATGTTGTATATTTATATTTCGGCAGCCATTCACGTGCTGAGCAATAGCTTAAGTCATGTCATGTTTATCCAGAGCTCTGACATGTTCACTTATTCAAACTTTGAATTCTCTAATAATTATGCCAATGTAGAAGAATCCACAAGAAAACAAAAGCATTTAGACAACTGCAGAAGTAAAAACTTAAAAGTGCAGAGTGCAAGTGCAAAGTAACAACTCTCCCTCAGGAAAACATGGAGGACCACTAGGTCACCTGAAATGTTTTGCAGATCGTGTGCTTTCTCAAAGGTGTTCACAGTGACCCAAGGTCCCTCCTTAAATATATACAAAATTTAAAGTGACAGTAACCATTAGTGCAACAAGCTACTCAGTGCTCAATGGTACTTTAAAATTCATAGTATGACAATTCAATTAAAAATCTGTGATCAACAAGGTACCAAGATGCAGTATATGGGCACCAGACAAACAAAATTGAAGCATGTGTACAGTACATACGGATAGAAAAGATTGCACAAAGTTTTACTTTTAAAACTCAAGTAGCCATATTTCCCTGATGCCTACATAATGCCTCTCGCTATTTTGAATTTTGCGAACACAGGCTTGTTAACTTTGGTAATATTAAATATTTCTATCCCTAGTTTTTAACATAGCCATTTCTTTACAGCATATGGCAGCTGTCATTTTTCAACTCCTGCTCAAAATGTGCTTTTGCATCCTGAAAGTTGATTTCACAGTCCCTGCCTGAAATCACCTTTCAGGTAAGAGTTGAACATTTGCTCTGCCCTTCTTCATGAGGCATGGTCATAACAAAGCTATGTTGAAAATGTGGTGTACAAATATTACAAAACAAATTTATGAGCCTACATTACAATTTGCTAATGCAGCCTCATAATCTTTGTACTTTTCAAGATTTCTGCCCCAAATTTCACCCATGCAGCCCTGTCGGCTCTGGCCAGAATTTGTTGTTGTTGTTAGTACCCCTCCCCCATTATGTACTGTTCCCCGGGTTTTTTGTTTCCCATGTGCATTACTTTGCACTTCTTTGGGAGATTTGGTCAAAACTATCAAAACAGAATCGCTTATAATCGGCACCTAATTCTCCCTACAAACATTTGGTGACAGATTTTCAAACCCTTTGCAGGGTCCAAACATTGAATGTCCAGAATTGCCAGGGATATCAACAGAATCTGAAATAAGATTGTCTAAAAATCGCCACAGACTGCAGAGGGTCGGTTTTCTGGAAATAAAAGGGTTTTGAAATGTGTTTTCATAACTAAAGTGCAAGATTATTGTTTTGAATAGACTATTCTGTTATTTATACTTCAGGTTAGGATTAGATGCCCGACTGGACAGAATTTCATCATTTCAGAAACAATTTGGTAGCCTTTCCAAATATGCTTTTTACAATTATGAAATCAGACTCACATTTGGCTGTGCCATGACCGTGCTGCAGCTACAGTCACAGTTCAGAAATTTTTACTAAGGAAGATTACCGTAACTCAGGTTTGATGTATCTTTCTCAACTCATTGAGTAAATAACCTCCCAGCTTGTTCAAATTGTAGTAGTATGCCCTTTGTGCTTGGTGTCCGGAAATAAAATGTGATCATATGTCCCCTGTCCTCAGTGTTACATGACAGCCATTACCGGGCAGTAAAAGGTGGCACTGTGGTATCCAGCATTTTATAGACATAAATGGAGTTATTGAAAAAGTGGGGGAGGGCAGTCTCAGGGCAGAGATATTCCAAACTTGCTGGTAGACTCAAAGTACTGGCTACCCAGACATAAACAGAAACTGTACAATGCAAAAATATAGTACACTTTCCATACATGACATGTCTCTTAGTGTGTATTTGTCAGTAAACACTAGGGCACACTGATCTCTTGTCTGGGTTGGGAGAGGGGGCACCTACCAGCCCATGTCAGAGTGTGAATGTTGCGGTGCTTCCCTAACAAAGCTGTGACCTAGCAGCTTCTGAAATATGTTTAAATTTTTCCACTCCATTATGGGTGGGCTAGTCAGTATAAGCACCATAGATAAAACTAGTATGCAAATGTCTTTGTTGGGGATGGCACAGAATCAGAATGTCACAAGACATTATGCTGCAGCAATATATCGTGCTGCCAATACAGTGCAATATGTTGCCAGTGGCATAAGTATTTTTTTTTGCGTGGGGCTCTGCCCACCGCACCCCCGTTATGGAGGGCTGTGCCCCCGATCCCCCCCAACTAATATATCTAACTTGGGGGGGGGAGGGATTAACAGTATAAATCGCACAAAGTGCAAAACATGTAAAAATCCATGTGTCTGGGACAAAGAATTGAAACCCAGTCTCAGATGCACTTGTCTGCCTCCCTTGCTGCCAGTGGCTCATCCTGTCGAGCCACGGCAGCTGCTTGGTGGGCCCCTGTCCCAGCAGAGGTCTTATCCCCTGCCTGGGAGCGTGAGAGGGTGCACTACCGTACATACTGCCTTTCACGGTTTTACACCTTCTCGCTCTTCCCTACCATGCTGTTGCTGCTGTGCAGTTTTGTTGTATGCTGTAGAGTGTATGACAAAGGGACCCTGTAAAGTTGGGGCACACATCGCTATATTCACTCTCTGAAACTGGTTGGTAGGTGCACCCTCCACCACCACCAGGACAAGGGACAAGTGTGAACTACTGTGTACTAGCAAATACACAGTAGGCAACAGTTAATTTATGGCAATAATTTTATATTTTTTTAATGTACTCCTGGAAGCAGATTGGGGCTGCCTAACAACTGCATGGAAAAACAACCGTTCATCACACCGGTTCCAAATTCCACAGGCTGCCTAGTCACTGTCCTCAGTGACTTCTGACTGTGGTATCACTGCTTTACAGACACACAACACTACTTACAAAACAATGTTGTTTTTGAACATATATAGAGGTGCATATTTACTCCAATAAAAGACTAGAGATAACACGAGAAGTACCAGCACAGGAATCATACAGTGAGACTAACTGCAACAGTGTGCATGTTGTTTCAATACAGCAACACAGCTGTATTTTATTACAGCAGTGCCACCCAATGCAAACTATTAGAATAAAAAAACAACAACAGACAAATACAAATTTGGTTATTGGAATTTATCTTTATTAGTCTGATAAGAGGGAGACTAAGAAATACAGCGTTCGGTATTCTGTGATGATCATCCACAGGAACAATGGTTGGGACTGCAGCTGTGCAGTTTGTATTTCCAGACCTGACGTCACTGCAGACCAATGTGGTTCAGCCGATTGAGGGTCAAGTATGTTCACGAGCACCAGGATAATTATTAATTTCACATTGATTGTGGATATCTACAGGCATGACTATAATCGAGAGTTGGCAGATGAGAGGTGAATCGTGTCAGCGCTCTTTAAGAGCTTGTAGCACCAAAAACTAGCCAGATACTACCTTTTATTTCTCTGAGGTATTTTTCTTGTTCCATTTGCTCATTAGAAGATTTTCCAGCTGATATTTTAATTTTTTTTATTTTATTTTAGTCTTTGGTAACTGGGTAAGGCCCACTAGGCACAAGTACCTGTTTTCGGGGTGACCTGAGAGCCCTGGGCGGTTAAGTAACTTGCTCAGATTCACATAGTATGCAAGTGGAGGTTGTGAGAATCTGGTCTGCTGGATGGATCAAGCTTATTCACACCTCATTTCTCTAACCTCTAGACTATACTGCCAGCCCAGATGGAATATGATTAGGTTGCTGCGAATAGAAGTAGTTTTACCTGGACACTGCTATACCTAGTTCTTGTCCATGTCATACCTTATGAGTACTGTGACCTGACTGACTGTAACATCACAAGTAGTATTAGGTAGGATGCTGGTGACATCACAATGCCCAGTGTAACATGGAAGCCAGCTGTTAAAATCAAAGAAAAATAGCAAAATCTTCAAGCAAACTACAGATTTAAAAGCTATAACTTATAAATTACAGTTGTATATGTATTGAATATACAATAGCCTGACTCAAAATAGGCAATTTATCATCACTTGTGAGTGGGCAGAACTTTCATAACTTACTTGTGAGTCTGCACTCTTGAGTTATGGTCCTGCCCCATCTCACTTGAAGATAAATTGCATATTTTGAGTCTGCCCATTGCGTATCCCCTAGAGTTCTAGTTCCATTTGCCTTTATACCCATCAGAAGTGTGAACTCACTGTGACATCACAAGTGACTGATCTGGCAGCAAGGGACTGGCTGTTCTTGAGCAGTTGTGATATCACACTCAGTGAATCCATAGGCCTGATTAGGTATGAAGAAGAAAAAGGTATGAAAAGGAAAAGAACAAGAGCTGTCAGCCTCCAGGTACAATACTGTTTCACACATCACACAAAGTATGTGTAACCCCCAACTACTTTACACAGTTAGCTACCCCTGCTACACTTGACTGGGCACAGACTACTTCAGAAACACACTTAGAACTGGAAGCATCCCTAGTTTTGGGAATGTATACCAGGCTCATTACTTCCAGAGGTGAAAAGGGATGGGGGAGTACAAAGCAAAATGACCAAAAAACAGGTTATTAAACAAAGCACACCATGTGATATTCTAAAATCAGTTAAAACACCTGTGTAGAAACAACTTAAATAATCACTACATAAACGTATTCTATCAATCACAATGGTTGTAATCAAGTATTTGATAGAAACCAATCACACCAATCTATATTCTAATTAACCTAAGTTCAACATTATATTAAAAAGATTCTAAGCTAATACATAGACAATCTATCTAATCCATTTATGCCCATATAATAAAATTTAGAATGGTTGTTATAAATGCCAAAGATGTGTTTTCTGTAAACATGTGGAACAACAAAGTGCTTTTCAATGGAGAGTGTTGAACGGTCTTTTTTTAATCAAACAGTGCATTACCTGTGATACCGAAGGTATCGTTTATCTAGCTGTTTATTATTTATTTATTTATTTATTGAATAGAATCGGAATTACAATCCTTTGAGTCATAGACTCTTTTGCAAAGGCTTCACGTCAGATACAGGGCGTGGAGGGTAAACAAGTACAGGAATAAACATACAGACAAGCATTATTGACATTACAGTACTGGAGACACAGTCCAGGCATTAAATTAGATAAAACTGGTGACAGACGTAGGCAGCAGTCTGAAGATCACTTGAATAGAAAAAAACATGAAGGCAATGCTTATTCGTGGGATCTAGAGAGACCCTGTGTCGGAGGAAGGAGGGTAAGGGAAAACAAGCATTGGGCAGAGTTAGCCACAGTCACATAAGGCAGATTCAAGAAGTTGAGCTTTGAGGCCTGCTTTGAAATGGGAGATGCTATGGGTCAGAGAGAGCGGCAGAGGTAATGTATTGAGCCAAAGTGGGGCACGGTAGTAGAAGGATCTTTGCCCAAGGGATGTTCTACAGCGGGGGATAAGAAATGAGGGGTTGGCAGTGAGCCTTGTATTGCGCCTGATGGGGGCAGCGCTGATGATGGGGAGAAGCCGGTGGGGGCTTGCTGGAGATGTATTTTTTTTGTGAGGATGCAGGTGTGGTACTTTAGCCTTTGTTGGAAGTTAAGCCAACCAGCTAGAGCATAGAGCTCACAGGTATGGGTAAGTCTGTCGCTGCAAGTGACTAGTCGGCAGGCTTTATTCATGGCAGTGTTAATGTAACGTAGTGTGGTGGGTTCTGCTGAGCCATAGATCACAATCCCATAGTCAATTAGGGAGAGAATTGAGGAGGAGACTGCAAGCTGCATGGCCTGTGTGGGTAAGCAGTGTTTCAGTCTGTAGAGGATACCCACTCTGGCATTGGTAGTGGAAGCGAGGAGTTGAATGTGACTATGGTTGGAGAGGGAGGTGTCTAATGTGATACCCAGATATTTAAAACTATTAACTTGTTCAAGAGGGGCACCTTGTGTGTTTTTGATTAGGAGTGCAGCCTGACTGTGAGGGCTTTGGCGGTGTGCGAAGATCATAGCCTTAGTTTTGCTATAGTTGATGATCAGGCGGTGTTCAGTGAACCATGTTTCAAGTTCCCAGAAGAAACCCTGTAGGGCAAGTTGGAGGGTACTAGGATGTGGGTGTTTCCAGAACAGGACCGCATCATCAGCATAGAGTAGAAGATGACTGCTGCATGCCTTGGGGAGAGAGTTTAAAAAGAGGGCGAAAAGAAGTGGGCCAAGTATAGACCCCTGTGGAACCCCCGAGCAGACTGCTTTGCAGGAGGAGATGGTGGCATTTATTCTGACTTGTTGAGACCGGCCTGAGAGGTAATCCTTGAACCAGGCTGTAGCCTCAGCAGCCACATTTAGCTGTGGAAGGACACTAAGCAGGAGTTCATGATTGACAGTGTCAAAAGTCTTGGACAGGTCCACATAGATTGCACCAGCGATTGAGCCTTGGTCCAGGGCCCCGTGTATGAATGAGGTGAGTTCCGTTAGCGCTGTGACAGTGTTATGGCCAGTCTGGAAACCATGCTGTTCCTGGCAGAGAAGGTTCTGTTTAGTAAGGTGTTCTGTTATCTGGTCTGATACTATTTTTTCAAGTGCTTTGGAGAGAGGTGGAAGTATTGAAATTGGTCTATAGTTGCTGGCGCTTGCGGGATCGCCGTTTTTCAGAATGGGGGTGATTGTGGCTCTCTTCCAGAATGAGGGGAACTGACCGAGGCAAAGCGAGAGGTTGAGAATTTTAGTAAGGTGTGGTAATGTGACATCTAGGGTCAGCCAGATGAGTTTAAGATCTAGGGAGTCATTGTTGTAACGGGTATTGGCAATAGCATTAGCAATGTAGTGTTTTGCCTCGCAGCAGGAGATGACTCAGCCTGAAAGGTATAGAAATAACATTACATGAGATGTCAGGGGGAGGGGAGGGGGTGGAAGAAATTAGGAGGGAGGATATGGGAGAGATCCGAGAAAGCGGAGTTAAGGGCTTCTGCAATAGCGGAAGGATCCTGGGTGAGAGCCCCATTAATAGAGAGTTGGATAGGGGAGGGGGAGCAGGATTTCCCACTGAGTTCTTTTATATTTTCCAGAATTTTTACTGTCTCCCAGGAGGAGGTAAGGGTTTGTTAGTAGTACGCCGCTTTCGCTTGCCGTAAGGCCCAAGTACATTTGGTGCGGGCCTCCCGGTATAGCTGCCTATCCTGCATACATTGGGAGTCAAGGGCCTTGTGCCATAGGTTGTCCCTTTGTTGGAGCAGGTGTACAAGTGAGGGTGTGATCCAGGGTGTGGTTCTGGTTTTCACTACTTGCTTCACGTGAGGAGCGTAAATGCCACAGGCCTTATTGAACGTGGTTATAAAGTGTGAGAGCGCTTGGTCTACTGACTGCATGGTGTAGATGGGGAGCCAGTTGCTGTTGGTGAGATGGGCTTTGAGTTTCGCAATGCCACCTCTTTTTAGCCATCTCTGTAAAGAGATTTGAGGTGGGGCTGGAGGCAGTTTACCAGACCACCAGCAGATCACCGGGGAATGGTCACTGATGGTGTCAGGGAGCACCGTGACATGGGAGAGGTTCCTTGGCCTGTTGGTGAAGATAAGGTCTAACAGGGTGGAGGTCCCAGATCTATTGTTCTGTCTGGTAGGGGAGGTGACAAGCTGGGCAAGATTATATGCCATGGCAGTGTCTTTAAAGCTGGATGAGGCTGGGGATAGCCAGTTGACATTGAAGTCACCCAATATGATGGACTCACTCGTGTTAGGTAGGAGTGAGACACTGTGGAGGAGGGAATCAAATGTGGGTTTTTGGCTTTTTGGGGGATATAGGCCGAGGTAATGTGAAGCATTTTTGAACCCAGACTGAGTTTGACTGTAAGTGCCTGGGCGCCATGGAGTGGTGTGGGGGTTTGAACTACAGTGGCTTGGAGTGAGGATTTAACATATATTGCACAGCCACCTCCTCTCTTGCTGATCCTATCGGTCCAGAAGATGGAATAATTACTGAGGGAGACCACATAGTTGGGAATTTTTTCTGAGAGCCAGGTTTCGGAGAGGGCTAGGATATCCGGTGCATGCTGGGCATCCCAGCCTTGGAGGAGGGTGTGTTTTTTAGGCAGACTGCAAATATTAAGGGTGGCTAGCAGTAGGATCCCACTTGTGTTGTTAGGTGAGGCCATTGTACTGGGTGGTCCAGGGTTAGGGTGGACATTGGCAGATAATAAGAGAAGTAGAAGGGCGTGCCGCAGGAGGGCCAGCCTGCAGAGCTTAGATGAGTGACGTTGGGATTGGTAGGGAGTAGGGGTTTTAGTACTGGTGGTGGGTACTGGGAAACTGGGAATGATGCCAGCTAGTAAGGTTGGGAAATTGAAAGGCACAAGTTTGGGGCTTACCAGTGTGGGGTAGGCTTGTGGTCTGATAGGGGGGAGTGCTGAGGTACAATGCTTATCTTGTGGGGGTGAGAGGGTTAAATTGAGGGTGTATGAATATAGGTCAGCAGAAACCTTTTGGCTTGTGAAGGAGATGTTAGAGAGACAGCGTCTGCAATCATCATAGATACAACAATGGTAAGTGTGGGGTTTGACGCAGTGTGGTTTGGGAGCCTTGAGGGGGTAGTACAGCAAGTTGTAAGAGCTTGAAAATCAGGAGGGCTGCAACTAGTGAGGACAACATTGTATAGGTGGATAGAGAGGGGAGTGTAGCAGCGGCCACTAGTGTTAGTTTTGTATAACCTGCAGCTGGAAAAGTGAGCTAATAGGATATTTCACAATGTCACCTGACCAACCCTGGCTATAAAGTCGAGAGCTGAGCAAGGGTGGTGGGGAGCCAAATGCACAGTGTTTGGTGGGGCAGAACAACACAGGAGTAAATGAAATCACTGCTTGGCTACTGAGGGTTATTCAGGCTGCAGCTTACAGGCAGAAAATTAAATCGCAAGCAGCATGAGTTTTAAAAGTTAATAGTAGCCTGGGTTCTAGCCAAGTGTGCTGTTTCCAGAGCCTGAGCAGTCCAGTGCCAGGGAGGAGAGTGAGCAAAAAAAGGGGCCAACTTTAAAATCTGAAACGCAGTCCTGTTCGCGTACCTGCCCTTCATTGGCCCGGAGCAGTAGGAGCCGAAAGTCGGGGAGGGCTCCTTCAGCGATTCCTTCACAACCCTGGGAGAAGGAAAAAACAGATGTGGTGCCTACTGTGTAGGTAAAACAAAATGAAAGTTTAAGGATAGAGTGGGGAACATGTTAGAGCAGTGGAAAAGGTGATCCTACGTATGCCACAGCTTTGCATATTTTGGAAGCTATGGAACCCGAGCAACATTCTTTTAAATACATAGCTGTGGATAAAGTAAATCAAAATCTGGGGGGGGGGGATTTTGAAAATCTTTTATTAATTAGAGAGAATTTTTGGATCCTTACGCTTAAAGCGAACAGACTTCCAGGTTTGAATTTACATTTAGATATTCACCCTTATTTAAGACAGGGCAGATAAGAAGTCCCTGTAGATAAGTAGTAACTGAGTAATGGTTTGAAATAAGTCATTATTATATTTGTAGTGGATCTAATGCTCTATCTTGTTTGTTAATTTTCAAGAAAGAAGTGATCAACAACATAATTATTCTAATGAAATTAACGGCCTAGCTCTGCTTGAATGTGTTTCTTACTGAAATAATATAAGAAATGTTGGGAGAATATATGGAAGAATAGTTTGTTGCCTTTGTTTACTTCCAACTACTTTCTGAGCCTTTATCCCCCCCCCCCCCCCCCAATTTCTATTCCTTCTCTTCTACTTGCCATTTGAGCTGTCACTGTTATAATGTACAATTCTCTTTTCCTGTTTTGTCTTTTTCACTTATATTATAATTCTAAGCAGTCTGGCTCTTCTATCTCATTTTATTATATGGGCATAAATGGATTAGATAGATTGTCTATGTATTAGCTTAGAATCTTTTTAATATAATGTTAAACCTAGGTTAATTAGAATATAGATTGGTGTGATTGGTTTCTATCAAATACTTGATTACAACCATTGTGATTGATAGAATACCTTTATATAGTGATTATTTAAACTGTTTCTACGCCAGGTGTTTAAACTGATTTTAGAATGTCACATGGTGTGCTTAGTTTAATATATTAAGAGTGCTGTGTCCTGGTTCACATTAGCCTTTGAGAAAGGAGCTTTTGGCTTTGAAACATGTCAGGCATGGTGTTTTTGTGTGCAATAAAATGTAAGTTTTAACTTTATCTCTGTCTGGCGTCATTTCTATATGCTTGGTGTGTGCTGGGAACTTTAGTTGTTCTAGCTGGGAAGAAACTTGGCAGTGATTCTTTCTTTATTTCAGTTGGAAGGGGGAGCAAATAAAATGAAAGAACCCCCCTTCATTTCATAAGCTTTAATCCCAGAAGGTGTCCATCATGCTGCTCGGGATCGAGGAGCTTTGGGGCTCAGAAGAGACAGGTGGTTGCAGTTTGAAGATTCTGTGCCGGGGTCAGTGTTCGGGGTGAATCCAGGTTTGGAGGTGAGATCAAGAGTGCACATGAGCATAAAGACTTCAAAAGGTAGGACAGCCATTTTCCCATCTTACATGGTGGTGTGCTGGCTCAGGTGTTGAGCTTGTTGTCCTCTCCCATGCCCCCTGGACCATCTGTAATCATAAATTATGCCCCTAGATGAGAGGTATGGGGGTGGTCACATGTGGGGGCTTGTCCGGGATGTTCCCTCTACCCTGAAACTCAGCTGTACCTTGAGCGCTTGGGTCCAGTGTGTTGCTAGGCTTCCCGGCCTGGTTGGGCCCTGTTGCATACAGAAAAACATTTTCTTTAGTTGTGGGGTAGGCATGAATCAGAAATAGGCCTCAGCATGCCTGTTGTGGTGTGCACTTGTGATCAGCTGGTCACGTGATCCTCAGGCAGACTCCGATTGGATAATGATAGAAGAGAAGCTACAGCAGCTGCAGAAGAAGAAGCGTCATCTTAGCAAAAGAGATCGGAGGGAGCAGAACCAAGAGAGAAAAGAAAGAGGGTCAGTGAACAGAACAGTGAGAATGAGATATTGTGCACTCACAACAAAGCAAACGGACAGTGCCACCAAGAAAAAGACAAAAAAAGTAAGTGGGTACCTTATTGTGGGTACTGGGAGGCATAGCAGAAAGACTTGAGCAGACAGCCTCATGGATTGGCATTGGATAGTGTCTAGCGAGGATGAAGGTGGAGCAGAGGTGACTCCCTAGGAGGAACCACTGTCCACAGTTCCTGCCTCACTGCTCTCCTGGCTCTGGAAAGCTGGGGGAAAAGGACAAGCAAATGATCGATGTGAGAGGTGTGGGTATTGGGAGGAAGGAGTTGTTAGGTTGCCTGTGTGCAGAACATACAGAGATATGCCACCAGTTCCAAATTTGGGGTTTCCTCCCAGTTCCATTGTGAGCCCCTATGTACTGTAGTCACCGGCTAGTGGGGATTCAGGAGCATTCAGTAGACTCTCCCTGGGGGAAAGCATGCATGTCCTTGTGGCCAAAGTCAGGAACATTTCCCCAGATGTCATCATGGAGGCTGTAGAAGAAGGTGCAGGGGAACAACCAAGGGAAGGAGGTGACGGGGAGCACTGCCATCTACCCTGCTTCCTGCCACCAGCTAGTGGCTATCTCAGTGGCAGAGGGAGAGACAAGGGTCTCAGACAAGTGGTAGGAGATCCCGCAGGGCCTGGGGGGTCCCTGTCTTGGCCCCTGTCTGACAGTAGCCCACAGGCTCTGTCAGCTAAGTTAGAGCCTACCTCAGGAGCCAAGTTTAAGATAAAGCCCAGCAGGCTAGGCTCTGAGTTTGTTTCTGCACCAACAGTATCTAGGAAGAGTACTGGCAATTGAAGAGAGTTGGAGGAGCTGAATGAGGAGAAGTTCATTGGTAGCACGGTGTGACCTGGGGGGAAGGGGATACAATAGGATAACACAATGTAATATACAATTATTGGATGAAAGAAAAATACAGTTGTGTAGGGTCAGGTAAACAAGTGAAACAATTGTAAGGGCAATTGTACAGATAATTATATACTGAGAAATAATACAGCTAAAGGAGTACACCGAGTAAAGTACTATAGAAACTGGTGAAACAATAATGCTACAGAGAGCAGCTTTGGTGCAGTGAGGCACAAGGTGATTCAAGGTAGTGCCCTTGTGCTGTAAGAGAAGAGGTAACTAATAAGTGCTGAGAGGCAAGTGAGGAAGGGCCAGAGGGAGAGGGGAGAAATGACCACCAGCACCAGATTTCCCTACTTAATGATGAGCTGGGAAACTCAGGAGGAGGGGTGGTGGCCAATCCTTGTTTCCCTTCATGATACTGAGAACCCTGCAAGGGGGTATGGAGTTGGAAGGCTGTAGCTAGGCATACAGGAAGTTAGGGAGGGTTTAGATCAGAATCAGCAGGGGGAGAGGAAATTATGGAGGGCAGGAATGAGCTAGGATTAAAGGAAATTTCATTTGGGTTTAAAGCAGGAACATCTGGGAGAGAAGAAATTATGGAGGGTGGAGTTGAGGAAGTAGGAGGTCTAGGAGTGATGTATTTGGAGGAGATGGGAGTTCCAGAGATGGGGAAGCGATGGGCAGTGCAGTCTGCTAGGATTAAAGGAAATTTAAGGAGGGTTAAAGCAGTAACATCTGGGAGAGAAGAATTTATGGAGGGTGGAGTAGAGGGAGTAGGAGGACGAGGAGTGAGGTATTTGGGGGGGGAGTTCCAGATTTTGGGGAAGTGATGAGCGAAGGTAGTCTGGCCAATGAGGGAGGAGTGGCGTGGGACCAACAAGATGCATGTATCGCTAGATCTGAGGGAGTGGGGGGAGGAGTTGAGAGCAAGGTTGAGAGGTAGGGAGGAAGTTCACCTAGCCATAGTTTGGAGGTGAGTTTAGAACAATGAGATATACGCCTGTTTGACAGTGGCGGGAAAGCAAGGGAGCAACAGAGTTCACAGTGGTGGGTGTAAGAGTGAGAGTAAAGGGCAAAGTGACAGAAGGAGTTAAAGAGAGTGTCCAATTTGGTCAGGGAAGATTTGGGAGCAGCACCATAGACTACTTCACAATAGTCAAAAATGGGGAGGATCATCTTCTGGACAGGTTCGCGCCTCGCAGTCAGTGGGATGCAGCTACAATTCCTGTATAAGCGGCAAGCTTGGAGTGCAGCCTCTTCAGAATGGCATCGATGTGTACAGAGAAATTGAGGTATTGGTCCAACCATACCCCAAGATATCTAAAAGAGGATGTGTCCTCAAGAGTTGTCCCATCTAGGGTGTGAAAAGAGGGCAGGACAGTGAGCCTAGAGAGTCTCTGCCAGGTGGCGAAGGTCATGGAGACTGTCTTCTTGGCATTAAGGAAGAGCTGGTGGGTGACACACGAGAGCTGAACTTGACTGAAGTCATGATGCAAACTGGATTCCACCTCAGCAAGGTTTTTGCCTGAACTCTGCAGGACAGTATTATCAGCATGCATATTGATGGAGAAGGTAGAGCAGGCTGTGGGCAGATCATTTAGGAAAATGGAGAAAAGGGGGAGACCTAGCACTGAGCCCTGGGGAACTCCAGTGTTGATTGTGCGCAGAGGGGAGACAGAGTCAGCAGTTTTTACTGATTGTGTCCTACTGATGAGATAGGATTTGAACTAATTTATGGCAGCCAAGTCAAGGCCAGCCATGGTGAGAGAGTCAAAAAGAAGAGTATGGGAGACTGTGTTGAAGGCTTTGGCTAGATTGACAAATATAGCTGAGGTAATCAGCCCATCGTCCATCCCAGAGATGATAGAATCAGTGAGCCTTGGGAGGGAAGTGGTTTTTAAGTGGTTCTTCCAAAAACCAGATTGAAAAGGGGTGAAGAAGGAGGAGTCATTAAGGAGGAACGTTGGGAGAGGACCAGGTGTTTCTAGAGTTTCGAAAGGGTAGGAAGGAGAGAGATTGGGTGACAGTTGCTAGGAGTGGACGGGTCACCACCCTTTGGGAGAGGGAGGACTATGGAGTGCTTCCAGGATGAAGGGACTTGAGTGGATGTGAAGGAGAGATTTAATATTAAGGAGACAGGATAAGTAATAGCAGGAGCCGAGAGATAGAGAAGCTGAGGATCAAGATTGACAGGAGAGGAGACTTTAGAGGAGTTTAGGGAGAGGAGGGCCCTTAAAGCTTCTTCAGGTGAGATAGTGGAGAAGGAGAAAGGGGGAGGGACAGACGCTGGAGGTTGGAGGAGATAGCAGTGTAGGAGTTGATAAGGGAAGGAGGGAGCATAGAAGTGATGTAGCACAAGAGGTGTAGTAGGTGTTAAATTTGTTAGCCACCAAACTAGGATCAGTTACCAGGGTGTCATTTACTTTAAGAACTGGGGGGCATGGATGGGAGGGTGGAGAGAATAGGGCATGGGCCACCCCCCAGAACTTGGAAGGGGAGTGTATATTTGTTAGGAAAGAGGATTTGAAATACTCCTACTTGGCCAATCTGGTAGCTTTTGTACAGGCATTCCATAACACTCTGTATGTGGTATAGTCACTAGGATGCTTTGTGGATTTATGTTTTTTCCATGTCTGGTTGTGCTCATGGAAATAGGCCAGTAATTCTAGGGTGATCCAGGGGAGACGAATCCCTCGGACTCTGGTTCTGTTGATGGGAGCAAATGCATTCCAGGTTGAGATAAATTTGTTGTTGAAGTAAGCGATGGCATGGTCAATGCAGGTGGTAGTGAGAGGGGGGCCCAGTTAGCAGAGGTAAGTTCAAATTTAAGAGTGGTAAGATCTAAGGACTTGAAGGAGCAACGTTGAATTATCTTGGGAGGGGTTGGGGCAATGCACCTTCAAACCAAGAAAGTGGGGTTATGGTCGCTAAGGGTATCTGGAAGGATGCCAGCCTTGATGACATGGTGTGGATGAATGGTAAGTACCCAATCTAGCAAGGTATGATTTTGTGTTTTATGATTCGGGTATGTGGGCTCAAGTATAAGTTGAGTGAGGTTTAGTACAGCAGTGTCATTCCATATTTTATTTGACTTGAGAAACAATCAATTTAGATTAAGTCACCCAGAATAAACAGTTTGCCATGTTGCAAAATAGAATCTATGGAGGATAAAAGTTCCACCACAACCGAAGGTTGGGTATTTGGGTGGCAGTAGATTCTAGCTACAAAAATTAGGATTGTAAAAGGAAGGATAATGCGGGTGATGATGGCTTCATAAGCAGTTGGGATGGAAGAAGATAGGGCCATAGTATATTATAGTGAGGACAGGATACACATGCCATGCCCCAACCCTGACCTGTCCAATCTTGTCTGGTGAGGGAATACCCCGGAATAGCAATGGCATTGTCAGGGATGCTTTTAGTGAGCCAAGTCACAGTAATGATTAAAATGTCAGGGGTATGAGAGGCCACAAGAGGTTGAATGAGGCCGATTTTGGATTGCAGGCTGCGGATGATCAATGAAGAAGTTTCAGCCTATTATGGATAAGTGGAGGGACGCTGCGTTAGGTACGCTGGAATGAGGGGAAACAGCCAAGGGTGATGAGGTTGGAGGACATGGGTTAGGATGGATGTTCCCTGATGAGAGAAGGAGGACAAGGATAAAGTAGTGTAGTTTAGGACTTTTGTAAGGCAGGTTGGAAGTCTTGGGGGGAGTGGAAGAGGTAGGAGAGAAGGAGCTGAAGAGTTGCAAATTGATTTGGAAGAGAAAACAGAGAAGCAGGGGGGAGAGGGGAAAATGGGACCATTTGTCAAAAGGGGAGGTGGGAGTAATTTTTTAATTTTTATTTTAGTTGTTTAACCAGGAGTAGCACACTGCTAAGTAATTGCTAGGGAGAAGGACGTATCAGAGAGGGAAGAGGACGAAGAAATAACAGTGGGTGTAGTAGGGAAGGAGGAGAAGAAGGTCAGTACCAGGAAGGAGGGAATAAAGAAGTAAAGGGTTAGCATTATTGAGGAAGGTGAAATAGGGGCTAATTAACAGATGTGTAGAGAGAAGAGCAATGAGGGTAAAGGGGAGAGAACAGAGTTCTGAGCAAGTCCCTTTAAGGGGGCTGTATTTTGTGAGTGAAGAGGGAGTGGTGCTTGAGGGTGGAGCCGAAGGGCTTAAAAAATGTTATGATCATGAAACAATGTTGGTGTGGAAGTTGGAGAAGACTGGTGAGTGAATAAGGGAGTGAATGATTTGGGGAATTGTACACAGAGTAACCGGTTTCCTATTGGTGGGAGGTATATTTGGGTGTAGCTGTAATTTTAGAAACTACATCATTACTGTTTTAAATGTTAATGGTGAAATCAAATCATTATCAAATCACAGGAGGTTAATGAGCAAGCTGAGGAACATGGGGTGGGGGAGAAACTGCTGGGGTGGGTTGAGAGCTGGGTGCACGGCAGACAACTGAGGGTAGCTGTAGGGGGGGTGCATCCAAACCAAGGCCAGTAACAAGTGAGGTACCACAGGGTTCAGTGCTGGGCCCTATTTTGTTCAATGTCTTCACTGGAGAAATTGCAGAGGGGGTCAAGAGTAAGATCAACCTGTTCACAGATGACACTAAGATTTGTGCAAAAGTGAACAATGAGGACGGGGGGCAGGCACTCAGGGAGGATTTAACTAAACTTGAACACTGGTCTAGGGAGTGGCAGTTGGGGTTTAATGCTAAGAAGTGCAAGGTCATGCACCTTGGGGCAAGAAATACCAGGACCAGCCACTGGTTGTGGGGGAGTGCAGGTAACAGCTTCAGATGAGGAAAGGCACCTGGGGGTAATAGTTACAGGGGACATGAAAGTATCAACAGAGTAGGAGGGCAGCAGTAAGGGCAAATAGGATGCTGGGGTGCAGTGTCAGAGGGATCACTTCTAGAAAGGAGGAGGTCATTCTGCCCTTGTATAGCTCACTGATGAGGCCATAGTTGGAGTACTGTGTGCAGTACTGGTGCCCATACCTCAAGGATGTGAGAATACTGGAGGAGGTGCAGCACAGGGCTACGAAAATGATCATGGGACTGGGGGAGTTGCCATATGAGGAAAGACTGAGGGAGCTCAACATGTATTCACTGGAAGAGAGAAGGGGAAGAGGGGACATAATAGAGACCTTTAAGTACTTGAAAGGCATAAACAAAGTAAGAGAGAGAGGATTGTTCCGCTTAAAGGGGGAAAGGGTCACTAGGGGGCACAATCTGAAGTTGGAAGGGGGAAGGTTCAGGAGGGAGATGAGGAGGCACTATTTTATAGGGAGAGTAGTGGTGAGATGGAACACACTGCCAGAGGAGTTAATCGAACTGAGGACAGTGGATTGCTTTAAGCAGGGTTGGGACAGAGTCAAGAGCAGGATTAGTACAGACAAGAACACAAAGGAGGGGATAAACCAGGAAAGTGGAGGGAGGGAGGAGGTTGGGTGGGGCTGGGGCAGCTATAGTAATATGAAACTAAAAGCTGCACAATTGAGCAGACTTGATAGACCTGTGGGCCTTTTTCTGCTAGCAATTTAGTATGTTTGTATTATGGAAACAATGATTAAGGCTATCTGTTGATAAAGAAATAATGAAGGTTTTTCTAACAGTTTTAAGATTATCTCCTGGTGCAGGTAGATTTTAGTTGATATGGTGTGCTTGGGTTTAGAGAGGTAGGTTGGGTGGTGCCTGTGGCCAGGTATGGTGTGTCTCCACTTAGAAGACTGGGGAGTGCACATACCCAGTTGGATGAGGGGAGACCATTACTGGACCCTTGCCATCATTCCCAGGAGGGAATGATTTTCTGGGTGGGGAAAGAGTGTAAGCCCTTCCCCCTTGCAGGAGGGTCTTATGCTCTCATTGGGAACCCCTTTCCCCGTCTTATCCCCCCCTCAGAGCTGGGAATTCATTAGCGCTTTGAGTGGTAAATACTGTGTAACCCTAGATGGGCCATATCCCAGGGGCTACTACCCTGCCTGATTTGCCACTACACAGGTTGAGGGGCCTGATCAATGGCGGGTGCCTCCACCCAGAGGTCAGGGTTTGCAATAGTTAAACTAACTTGGTCACAGCCCTCTGGGACACTGCAACCCCTCTTCCCACTAGTGGCCCACACAATATATCAGAATTACCTTCACAGTATACACTTACCCCCAGGTCTGGTTCCGCACTGGGACCTCCTGTGAAATGAGATACAGTGCAACAATCACAGTACAGTACTTTAACATAGACAAATATCAGGCAGTATAACTTTGCTGAAACAAGCAGCTCTGATTTATTTAGGGGGGATATAACAAGGACAGGGGGAAATCAGGTTAATTAGCTTATCACTCTAATAATCTTTTATGGCTCTGTGCACAGGCCTATCCTATCAGTTACTGTCCTGGGTACCCAAGCCCTAGTGGCTAGTCCAAACCGTGGCAGCTGGTAGGCCCTTTCACAGAGAAAAGGAGAATTAAACAGTCAGCAGTACAGTAATTCCATTTGGATTTAATGTGGCAATTCAACAGGGAGCGACCCTGAATTAGTACTCACGACCTCCAAATAAGATAGGGTCCTTCAATGTCAGCAGGGCTCACTTGAGGTACACAAACCTCTTCACACATCCATATAAAGAAAGCACTATACCAGGCAGGCTGCATCTGTATCCCGATCGCAATTACTGCACAATACCGGGAGAACACACAGCAGATTCAGTTCCTGACAGACAGAGTGCAATTTCAGCAATTCCTCCAGTCTTCTACAGGGTGAGCCTGGTTTCTACTCTTCAGAGATCCTTTGATTCTTTTCACAGACGGATTCAGTCCCAACAAGCTGTTACACAAGCTGCAGACCGAACTCTGGGCTCACACACGCTTTTTTGACTAAACTGCACACCGAAAAGCACAGGCTCCTTCCTTCTTCACTGCCAAAGCTCAACTGAAACCCCAACTGACAAATCCGCACTTCCTTTGAGTTCCTCCCAGTTCTTGACTGGATTGGCTGTCACTCATAATAGACTGCTGCTGTTAGTCCAAAAGGTGCTGAAGTCTAAACTACATCTCCCAGAGTCACTGCCCATACAATCCTCTTGTGGCTGGCTCAGATTATGAGTCCAAGTTCTGATTCGTCTCAAGGCACCATTTAGAGCTAGCTTACCCCACACTGATTGGTCCAGTTCAGCAGTTCAAAACTAGAATGGGAACTAGCAGACACAGTTCTGACTGCAAAGAAAGCAGGTTAGACAAACTGTAATTTCATTATTACTCTAAATAATTTCTGGCAACAGTTACATCTTTCAGATAGGTCTCTTTGCACTCCTAGTGACTGCAAAATGAAGTGAATTGGCAGCAGCTCGAGTGGTACTCAGAGAAGCACACAGTCCCCCCATACAAACTAATTATGTCTGCAAGCAGACAGCTCTTAAAGAGACAGTACCAGAGGCTCTAAAAACACTCACTGATAAATGGCTTAAATGCCAAACACCATTCAGGCTTGGAGCATTCAAGCAAGCTCCTGGAAGTCTTTTGGGAACCCCCATTTGCAGGGGGGTTACACCTGCTGGACGACTTAAGGTGGCAGCAGATGGCAGGTTAGAGAAGGTATATAAATCTGGAGACAGGAAGTTTCGGGGCCCTTTCCAGCCTGGGCGTTAGACCTGGGGCTGGAGGGGGGCAGCTGTAGGAGAAGAGTAGGCAGGCAAGAAGGGAGCTCCACGGTCCGAGTGGGCCTGTGGGGGGGGGAATCCCTCCCAACAGTGGCAGATAGGGACGGCCTCTGCAGTGACATGGCATTGAGCAGCATGGGAGGATGGTCAGCCAGGTGCCTGTGTCATTGGGAGAAGGGAGGTGTAGGTGGTAGTCGGATGTCAGGATAGGCAGGAGCCCATAGAGATCTCATGAAGTAGTGGCTCAGGCTGCCAGGGCTGTGGGGACAGTGGCAGGGTCTCCACACAGGGGAAGCCAGCGGCAGTGGTTCTCTCTGGTACCCAGAGCGGCAGGGTGGCCTGAGAGTAGAGGGAGCCAGGGGGGCCCCTTCAGACGTATCAGAGGACCTGTGTGAAAGGGCTGGTCCTGGGGCACCGGCATTTAAAGGGCTGGGCAGGTCACAGGTCTTAGGACAGGCCTAGGGGAGTGCCTCTAGCAGGAGCTTACCACAAGTCCAGGATGTGTTGCCAGGGATATGGGCCTGGGGCTGTGTACCCTTACGAATGGTCATGTGGGGGCGCAGAAAGGAGTTTGGCTGCCATCTATGGGGGAGTGGGCTGCTCGGGAGGCCTGTGTGGTGGCATGGCTCAGGGCCCTTCCTTGGCAGGGTAGCCCAATTAAAGTAGCTCAGGCACTGGAGCAGGGCTGGGTTTGAGGGCTGCTGCACCAGCAGAGAACTGAGCCATAGGTGTGGGGACAAGTCTTGTGAGTTTGGGAGCACTGGCAGGTTTAGGTTCCCTGAGAAGTGAGAGAGATTGTGCTACACAAACTATTTCGGACAGGAGAAATCCTGGTAACCCTCAAGATTTGGGCCAAGGTCCATGAGCCAGGTGGGGGAAGCAGCATGCTTTTCTGCACCAGTATAGGGCAGATGACCAGTGCTAGACCAGACAGAGATTGAGGAAAATGGGTAACTCAGAATAGGAAAAGAGAAAGAGATTTGGCTTACCAGCATCAATGAGCCAGGAACCTATGGGTCTTTTCCAAGTTAGGGAGGTTCCTTGGGTAAATCATCCAAGATGTCAGGGTGAAGAAACCCTGCTTATACTGCATATAAACCATTTATGCTGCTCAAAATGTCCAGCCTGGGTAAATTGTAAACATTTCAGATAGCCCCATGGATCTGCTTTATTTATCCGGTGAAAGATGGGACCCCTACATTCCTGGAATCATTTGAAGTGCAGGAGCTAAAATAAAGAAGCTAGTTGGGAAGAAACTTGGCAGTGATTCTTTCTTTATGTAAGTTGGAAGGGGGAGCAAATGAAATTAAAGTAATTCCAGAAGGTGTCCACCATGCTGCTTGGGACTGAGGGGCTTTGGGGCTCAGAAAAAAACAGTAGGTTGCAGTTTGGAGATCCTGTGCTAGTGGTCAGCGTTCGGGGTGAATCCGGGTTTGGAGGAGAGATTAAGAGTGCACACATGGACATGAAGACTTCAAAAAGTAGGACAGCCATTTTCCTGTCTTACTTGGTGGTGCATTGGCTTGGGTGTTGTGCTTGTTGTGGTCCTCTCCCATGCCCCCTGGACCATCTGCGATGATAAGTTATGCCTCTAGATGAGGGGGAATCGGGGGGGGGGGGGTGTTACATAAATCATTTGCAAGTATAAAATTACCTTTGACTGTGCTCTAAGTCTGCTGCTTCATGATATTGGCAGGGGTCCCATTGCCTGTAAATCAGTTTTTAGGAGTGGTAAGGTGTCATTATTTCACACCACCTGATCCTCTCCTTGGGGTCTTATGTACTTTGTATCCTTCAGCCCTTGGAATAACTGCTGTGCTCTTTGTTCCTCCTACGGCCAATTCCGATTATACTGTAACTTGGACCGGATACGTTTGCAGCCCATTAGAGTTTCACTGGTGTTAAAGTCTTAAATACCTTAGACCCTGCAGGCAGGTGGATGTTGGCCATCAGAAATGTCAAACATTGCTGAGTGAAAATAACATAAAAACTTGTAGATCTATTGGTATATACAATAAAGCACAAAAATGATAATTACAGTGGCACGGCAGCACCACTATAGTTAGGTTCGAGAAGGCACTTCTAAATTAAACCCTGATTTTTGCACCGTAATACTACAGCTGTCCCTGGGCTGAATAACCTGAAATTCAGCACACATGTAGTTGGTCCTCATATCCCTGGATCCTGTAAATTTAGCAACAGCTGATTGGGCCGTTTGAAAGTTCTAAAAGGTGGAAAATACATAAAAATAGGGGGGTATAAGACCATTTGTTTCTCAGTGATTGCACACAAATGCTGCAAGTTGAAACATCTGACTTTCAGGTTTGTTTAAATTTGGCCCAAGGAGACTGTTTGATAGGTGGCTTTACATGAGGAGTTTTTAGGTTTGAAATTATTAAGAAAATAAAAATGCTATGTCCCCAAACACAGTTAATTGTTTCACAAAGTTTTTATTACTGGATTTTTGCAAAACTGACATGTCATTTTCTTGACTCGACGTTCACTTTCCTGAGATAAGACTCGTGGAAATAAATATTCAAAACTTAGCCCAGGTACTAAGGGGTGTTTGCCTGCACTAACCAGGTTTTGCACCCGATTTTTGCATGGGGTCTAAATTCAGACATCTCTACAGTGTGGGCCAAGCCTGTTAGTGCCCAAGCGCTACATTCCTACTGCGCTTGTGCAAATGAGAGGGTCGTCCCCTGCATTCAGGTGCAACAGGATAGTGAGAGATTTGCACATTCATAACTGCCATCTGAATGGACGCAAGCTACTGACTTTGCAAACCCTGACTTAATTGGGGCGTAAGGCCCTGGTGGCGGGCAAAGGGACTGCAGCCACCTGCCCATGCCCCTTGAAGCAATGACGCCCTTAGTGTCTAGTGGCATCCCCCACCCTCCGAGCCCCCATACAGTGGTGCCCCTGCCTTCTGGTTCCCCTCCCCATACTTTAAGTATTCCCTGGTGTCTAGTATCACCCCTCACCCTCTGATCCTCATCCCAATACAAATAAATGTTCCCTGGTGTCTAGTGGCACCCCCACCCTCTGACCCCTGTCCCTATAGATGTTTAAAGATTCCCTGCTGTCTAGTGACACCCCTGCCCTCAGACCCCCTTCCCCATACATGTTTAACTATTCTCTGGTGTGTAGTGGCACCCCCACCCTGCAATCCCTGTCCCTGTACATGTTTAACTATTCCTTGGTGTCTAGTGGCACCCCCCCCACCCTCCAGTCACCCACCACCATGTCAGGCAAGCTGTCTAGCAGCCACTCCCACACTGCCGACACTGTGAAAACCACCCTGCCACCTTCCTTACCACTGTTACCAGTGCTGCTCAGATCCGATATGGTGACCTGCACAGCCCTCCTCTCACCAACTTGGCCACCCACTGTATGGACTGACAGGGTGCACGGATACTGTGTACTTTAAAGGAAGCACATGTACTGTCTACTGTAGACAGTCCACACAATCCCTTTACAGTAAACAGGATGTAGGCTCCCTGTCAGTCCATTTGGCAGTCAGTTGAGCTGGTGAGAGGAGGGCTGTGCCGGTCACCGTACCAGATCCATGCAGCACTGGCAACAGTGGTAAGGGGGGTGGCAGGGTGGTTTGCTTGCTGCCAGCAGTGTGGGGGGGGGCACTAGACAGCTTGCCTTACACGGTGGTGGGAAATTGGAGGGTTGGGAGTGCCACTGAACACCAGTAAATATTTAAACATGTACAAGGACAGGGATCAGAGGGTAGGGGGTGCCACTAGACACCAGAGAATAGTTAATCATATACATGGGCAGATACTGAAGGACAGGGGTTGTCACTATACACAAGGGAATAGTTCACCATGTACAGAGACAGAGATCAGAGGGCAAGAGGGGTGCCACTAGACACTAGGGAATATTTAAACATGTATGGGGATGGGGACTGGAGGGCAGAGGGTGCCACTAGACACCAGGCAGTATTTAAACATGTATGGGGATGGGCAAACAGACTGGAGGGGATGGTTGCCACCATGCCTGATGTGGCAGCTGGCCACAGGATGGGCACAAACATGCCACAACTTCCCATGCAAATGAGCCCATAATGGGCATGCATATGGCCTCTTAGCAGCTTGTGTGCCCTATGGGCTCATTTGCATGGTGCCAGCTGAATATCATGCCAGGGGCGTGTTATGGGCAGCATGCAGTCCAGATCCACGTCGGAGCAGTGCTACTCGACTTTGCGCAGCCCTGACAAGGCCCTGTATTCAGTTGGATAGCAGTTGTGCGCTGTCCCACTTAATATAGCATCCTTGGGGTTGTGGGCAAAGGCAAGCGGAACCCAAACCTTTGTGCTCGACAGTTACTCATTACTTAGTACCTGGCCCCTGGTTTCATGAGCCTTAGAAGTCACGAAAGTCAGGAAAACATAAAAAAAATTGTCAAAAACCAAAAAATCTGTTCAAAGTTAAATCTGAAACTTCTGTGGTTGATAATGCAGGGTGTAAGTTTGATTCTTCAAGTGTCTTTTTTGTTAAAAAATAGTTTTTCAAATATCAATGAAATTATTTATTTATTTGAAAAATTGGTAACTGGAAAAGGCACACTGAGCCAAGGCTCATTTCCATGCTCAAACCAGAGGAGAGGGAGAGGGAACAAGAAATACAAAAATAAAAGCATACATTGTATTAACAACTGGTACAAAGTAAGGTGCAAACAGAGTACAGTTTAACAAGGCACAAGTGTACATAAAAAGTAAATGGAGCAAAGCAAAGATATGATGAGCAGCTTTTATGTGCAAATAAAGAGGCCAAAGCAGGTGGAATGAATGGCACTGCAGATGTAGAAAAGGAAGGAGCCTGGTAAGGGCTGAGATAGAGGCCAGGAGAAGGCCCAACAACAGGGACAGTAGGAGCTTCAACAGTAGAAGATTAGGGAGTGGGGATGACAGGGGCAGGTAGGGGCAGGAAGGAGTTTTATTGGTACTTGAGGGACATGGGTGGAGGAGACAGAGAGAGGAGGGTAGCAGGTTCCAGAGAGAGGGCAGGTGATAGGAGAAGGCTGACTGTCCAGCAGAGGAATGAGGCTGAGGAAGAGAGAAGGTGTGCAAGGATTCCTCAATGGAGGGAGTATGAGGCAGAGGGAATGGAAGAGCGGAGAGAGGCGAGAATTTGAAATTAGAATTTGAAAATGAAGGTGGTGCAGTGGGACCGGCGATGTTAAAGGTGGGGGAGGATGGATAGGGAGGATTAGAGGGAGTAGTTTTGAGTACGTAGAGAGGAATAGGTAAGTAACCCTTAGGTGGCGTTATCCCAAGGGCTACTACCCCTGCCTGCATGGCTAGTAGCAGGTTAAGGGGCCTGAGTTCTGAAACGGGTGCCTCCACCTGATGTGAGTAAACGTCAGGGTAGCTCCCTGGGTTGGTAGTGGTCAAACTAATCTGGGCACAGCCTTCTGCAGGGTTTTAAATAATTGATTAGCAGTTTTTTTTCTTGGGACAATGCTAACTGTACAGAAACTATTTATATAGGTTTTCTAGAAGTGTTATGTTTGTTGAACACAATGAGGCAAGTGCTATGCATTTTCACAATGTTTTAGCACTTTTATGAGCAAAACACTAATCAATATTTGGGGTTAAATAAAACCCTGCTCTGGGACACTGTAACCCCCCCCCCCCTTTCCCTTCTAGTGGCCTGAGCAATATACAATAATCACTTTCACAGTACCCCTTGTACACCATACCAGTACCCACACTGTTTGCACTTACCACCAGGGCTGGTTCCTCTGGCTCGACCCTGGGGAACCCCCTTTAAAACAAGGCTATGCACAGTAGATAGCAACAGTACAGTACTCTTGGCACAAACTGGAACCACAGTCAGGTTAAATGCAGCAGAAAAGTCAGATCTGATTTATTCAGGGGACTTGAACAAGGAAGGGGTGTAATCAGGTTGATTGGCTTAAAGCCTATATTAATCACAGTTATGCATGCGTCTTAAGTCCCCACACAGTCACACACTGTGGGTACCCAGGTAGGAAAATGGTAGGCTAGCCAGGAACATTGCAGTTGGTTGGGGCCCTGTGATGGAAGAAAGCAACATGCACAACCCACACTACTTGCAATCTGGAGCCAGAGGGCTCAGTTTGTGAAAGAAAAAGCAACAAGACAATCAGATTACAACACTTTTAGATTTAGCTGTTGTTGCAGGGAGCTACCCTGACGTTTACTCACAATACCCAATACTGGACACAGGCAAGATAAAACTGAGACTGCAGGTTGTTGAGCTGGAGTGCCTGGAGAAGCAGGGCCCACACAAATCACAGAGGCATCATTCCTGTTCAAGTGTTGAGCAGGGGGCTGATCCCCAGGCAGGTCTCTCGTCGATGGTTTTCTTTGAACAGCGGTTAGTCAGGCTGGGCCAGTGTGCAAGGCCCAGACACAATGGAGTTAATTTTGGATTCACTCCGTGGGGCTGGATGTGGCTTCCAGCAAGCAGAATGCAGTCAAACCATAGTGGGAAACCAAATTATGACCCACTATAAGCACACAACACATTCACATGTAAGGAAATTCCACTGTACCAGGCAAAAGGCCCTCTGGTCACAATAACAGAGTCTCTGCACAATCCGAGAGTTCAGAGGTGGCTGGAAGTCCAGACAGGCCGATCGCATTCAGCAAATCTTCGGTCTTCTTCAGGTAGGAGCCTAGTCACAATTCAGTGGCTTACTCCCACGTGAATCCACCATGGACTGCTGCTCAACCTAACTCGAGCTGTTACTTCTTCAGTTCCCAACTCGGATCTAACTGAAACTGCAAGCAGTGTGGGACTTTCTCCAAGATCCAAAAGGTTCGGTTGACTGATCTGTCTGTCAGTCACAACAGGGGCTCCCCCTCTAGGTTATTTTAGGTGCCAAATGCCCAAAACTACAATTCCTACAAGTTTTGGCCCCACCAAGCCCCTATAGGCAGGCTCCATTTTAGAGTCCCAAATGTACTGATTGGCCCATTCTGACAGTCCAGGACCAAGATTATGGAAACAAACAGAACTGTCCATGCTGCAAAGAAGGCAGGTTAGAACAAACTGCAATATTATTACTACTATAACAAATGATCAGCAAACAAGTATATCTTTTAACAGAGCTCCCTTTCAGATTAATTATGACTGCAATCTAGGCAGCTCTTAAAGAGACAGTACACTGAGGCTATACAGGCACTCTCTGGCAATACATTTAAACTGCTAAAACGCAGGACACCAGCCTGGCAGTGAGCATTTAGACGAGCTCAAGGAAGACGTTTTGGGAACCCTCATTTGTAGGGGAGGTTACAGGTAGCAAAGTGATAAATGGCATTACAGAGGGTGTCCAGTCTGGCAAGGGAAAAGGAAGGGGCGGTGCCATTGACCACAACAGATAAGGCTGGAGCATGTCATAAAACAGGCCCTGCTTTCTTCACTTATTAACCTGCTTTCATGACTTGGAAACCCATGAGATACAACCTTACTTTTTGACAGTCTCAGAACAAGAAAGATGTAGATGGCTTTGTAAGGCCATGTCTGTGAACATGCTGCTGCTTTGCAAGTGACCCACTTGCAAAGTCCGCCACAGATCTGTCCTAGTATGTGTAATGATGCAGCTGAGAATTCCGGAGTGGGAAATAAATGGGGGCAATTCCCCAATGGAGGAACACCAGTAGACTCTCATTTCGTGGCAGATCCTGGTGGGTGTCATAGGTTTCAAATAGAGAGTGTCAGAACACTGTCAAAGTGATTCCAAAAAGGAAAGAAAATGGGGGTGGGTGGGGGGTGGACTGCAAAATGGACTGGTTGCACAGGAGGGTCTTGTGTCAGACCTTGCAGTTTCAGAATTTCATTTATTACAGAAGTCAGTTCAGAAACAATAATATTTTCTAACCTTTTGGGAGGTTTTGTTTCAAACTAAAATGAACTTGAACTAGAAGAGTCTTGCCTAATTCCTATCATCTAGTGAGATCAACTAAAAAGGTTAGCAGAATGTCTGGGAAGGTGTAATTCTAGTGCTTGCATTGCAACCCAGCACTAACTGAGCAAGACAGCAATAGAGTAGAGTACAATTTATAAGGAGGAGGGAGGTGAGTCTGCTGATGATGAGTCTGTGTAGCGAGAGCCAGTTTGTGCAGGAGTCAGTCGTGTAGGTTGCACGAGGTAACACACAGCAGTGCAGCCTCCATGCTGAGTATCAGTCATCAGTATTATAGTACAAGTACACGAGGTATGGGAGATGGGAACACTGGGACAGGAGGATTAAGAATAAAAACGAAGAGAACAACAAAGCTCTGTGTCAAGTAAGCATTATTATGAAATGAGTAGAAATTATGCTGTCGCCTGATTGGCCAAAAAGTACTTTCAGCTGAGCTGTTATCCCAGCACAATGGCCCAGCTGAAAGTAGATCAACAAAAACATGTTTAAACACTACATCCAATTTACTAAAAATAACCCATTTCATAGTTGTGATGCACTCCAGGGAGTGCATTATGGTGGGCTAACTGGCCTTCTCGGGTGGTGGAAGCACTCAGCTTTGTCTCCTGCTTTAACACACCTGAGGTAGGCCATTATCGCACCATAATGCACTCCCTCTCGTGTCTTGTTGCTTAAACAACACATGGAAGGATGTGGGTTGTGCTGTAATAAACCACAGAGATGGATGTTGGAGCCATAAGGTGAAACTGGGTGGTTTTAATCGCCCATTGAGTGGTTTATTAGATCACAAACCCTGGAGTTTGTTCTTGAGCTAATAAAATAGGAATTGCTGCTAACAAGTAAAATGTAAGACGAAGTGACAAATAGGAAAAATATTACAGGCTACTGTTTGAAATATGATACTAAAACAGCTTTTTATGTTCGCTTGCAAAACATGCAAGCATATTGGTATTAGTCTGAGCTGTGAGATTGTGTGACACAGTAGCAAACAGGACAGCTTCTGGGGAACACTCTCAAAGACAACACTCTGAACACCACTTTAAATGAAATGAAATCCTCTCTACTTTCAGTAACAGAAAGAAAAACAGCTTGTATTTAGGTTAAAGGGACACTGTCCACTTTTAGCTCTTTTTTTAGCCCCGTTTTAAAATGCTACCTGCACATACCTGACATAGTGCCTCATCATACATGTAGTGCTTCTTTAACACAAAACATGCATTCATTGATATTATTTTAAAATATTTACCTATCCTGACTTTATCTTGGGTGGACTACCACTCCGCTGCATGCACTACTAACATGGCATAGAATCACTGTAAACTCGTGCATGGATAAGTCTGAGGTTTTTCTAAGTTGTGTCAACAAAAATGATCTTCTAGCAGATGACAGTCTCCTGAGCACAGCAGTCTAACTGCACTGCAAAAACAAGTGCTCTAACATATTTAATTCTCTAGTTGAATTATAAAGCTGTGATTCCAGGAAGGCACATTAGCGCTGTTGCTAAACTTAACAATTAAGTTCAATCTCTATCTCTCTGTCTCCACTTGCATTTAAGTGAAACGGAAACCTCTGCCTCTCTCCTCTAATTGGTCCCAGGTGTTGCCTGTTAATACCCCTCCCCTGAGGTACATCCAACACCCAGAACAAACAGTGCAGTGAGGTCTTAAAGGGCAAACCTGAAAATGAAAGGGGTTTGGTACAAATCCCACCACAGCCACAGTCAAAACCTGCTTTGCCTGTGTTGCAGGCTAGTGAAGCAGTTTACAGGTAAAAGGAGAGTGACAGACATACATTCATTCACATACCCTCCCTCTTAGGGTCATGACTGTGGCACCCTCCGTAAGGGCTATCAGAGACCCACCTTCCCAAGAGAGAAAAATCTGCATGACAATATTGGGCACCTGCCTGGTGGCGCACATCAAATGAGAAAGACTGCAACACCAAATAGCATCTGGTGACATGGACACTGACAACCAGCACAGAATGTAACCACTTCAGGAGGCGTGGTCACTGACAAGGATGAACTTCTTTCCCAACAGGTAGTAGCATAGGGCAACCACTGCCCACTTTACTGCCTGGCACTCTTTTGCCAGTGTGGCATAGCACAACTTTGAGGAAAAAAATTTGCAAGATAGATACAGGATGAGGTAAAGCCCCATCTTCAAAGTCTTGTGATGTCACTGCCCCCAGCCCCACCTTAGCAGTGTTGGTGTACAAAATAAAGGGACGGTTGAAATCTGGACTCCTTATGACTGGCCCCTCACACAGCACATTTCTGATGGCCTGACTTGCTGTCTGTCACTTGGGTGACCAACGGCCTGTATTCAAGGAGGTTTTCTTGGTCAGGTCTGTCAGTGGGGTAGCAAGGTTGAGAATTCCGGAATGAACCAGCAGTAATCTCCTGCAAGTCCAAGAAAGGACTTAATCTGCTTCTTAGTAGTTGGTATGGGGTAGACAGGTAGGGCTTTACTTTGTCAATAACCTGGCATACGAGGCCATTCCCAACCGTATACTCCAAGTATTTCATCTTTTGTCACCCTAGGGTGCATTTTGTGGCACTGGCCATGAGACCTGCCCCCCTGAGTGACTGAAGTACTACTGCCAAATCCTGCAGGTCGCTGTCCCAATTGGGGCTAAATATGACATCATCCACATACACTGCTACATACAGCCCATGGGGATGGAGTGTGTGGTGCATCATTCTCTGGAAAGTGATCTGTGCTCCTTGCAATTCAAAGGGAAGCATGGTAAATTGATATAGGTCAAATGGGGTGACAAAATGCCATTTTCTCATAGGACTCAGGAGTTAACAGGATTTGCAAATACTCCTTGGTCAGGTCTAGGGTACTGCTGTAATGAGCCTTCCTCCATCAGTTCAAAAATGTGTCTACCCTTGGCACAGGGTATGCGTAAAATATGGAAGCAGTAATAACTTTCTGGAAGTCTGTACAAAACCGGGTTGTCCCATCTGGTTTTGGAACTAGCACAGTAGGGCTAGACCATTCACTCTGGGATTCCTTAATAACTGCCAACTCCAGCACAGAGTGTATTTCCTCCTGTACTGCCTTTCAGATTCATTCTGGTAGTCTGCACAGTTGTTGGAGGATCTGGACCCTGAGGTCTGTACTCTGTGGTGCTGGATCACATGGGTTTGTCCTGGCTTTGGGGAGAATACATCCCCAGAATTCTCTACCAGCCTCTGAGCTTCTTGCTTTGTGTGTGCTTGAATGAACTGTCCACTGGGACAGTGCTTGGTTCCTTTACAGTTTTAGATCCCAAGTACGGCATTCTGTCATCAATGTCCTTGTCCATCACATGACTGGGAGCCACTTTAGTATCTTCTTGGTCAATAAGCAACAGTGCTCTGTCTTTCCAGGGTTTTAATAAATTTACATGGCAAATTTGTTTTTCCTTTTTTCTGTCCGGTTGTAAAACTTCATGATCAACTGCCCCACCTTTCTGATGACCTCATATGGTCCCTGCCATTAAGTTAGAAGTTCACTCTCAGAGCTAGGCAACAGAAAAAGTACTCCGACTGTCACCAGATTTGAACTCCCATAGCTTGGCCCTCTGGTCACAGTGCCCTGCCTGGGTTTGCTGTGCTTTTATTAAACTTTATTTGGCCAGTCTGCCAATCGTGTCAAATCTTTCTCACATTTAGAATACATATTGGAGCACACAGGTGGACTATGTTCCTGTTACAACCACATCTCTTTCACGAGATCCAACATCCCTCAATGTTGTCACCCATACAAAATTTCAAAGGGCAAGAACCAAGTGGATGACTGTGGCACCTTGCAGATGGCAGACATTAATTAGCGTAACAATTCATCCCAGTTTTCTACCTCAGTTGATACATATTTAAACACCATACCTTTTAACAATTTATTAAAGCATTCCACTAAGCCATCAGTCTGTGGGTGATACACCGATGTCCAGATGGACTTAACCTTTAGTCTCTCATAGGTTTTGACATAAGGTTGGTGCCTTGATCAGTTAGAATCTCCTTCAGCTACCCCACTCATGAAAACACTTTTACCAGTTCTTTTGCCTCTGACCAGGCTGTAGTGGAATGTAGGGGAATACCCTTAAGTAACAGGTGGCATAACAAAAAAAAAAAGATATACTGATACCCAGATGTACTTTTTATCAAGGATTTCACCTTATTTATTTATTTATGTTTTTGGTAACCGGGTAAGTGCTCTGATCCAGATAACCATTTTCAGTCACGACCTGGGCCACAGGGTGGCAATACAGTGAGAACATCAGTGGACAACAATGTACATTAAGGTAATCAGTCAAGTGCAAACAGTTATGAACAATAAAAAAGTAAACAGACATAAAATTACTTGTTGTATACAGGGTTGGCAGATAGAAAGAATGAAGAATACAGGCAGGAAGTACAGAGGAGAAAGTAGTTAAGCATTTGCACTCAGAGTACAATGTGATACTCAGTAGATTAAGCATTTGCACACAAATGTACATTATGGTAATCAGTTAGTTTACATTATAGTAATCAGTCAACTGCAAGCAGTTTTGGACAGGGGAGAAAAACAGACATAAATCACATATAGCGTACAGGCATTGGCAGATCAAAGAAACAGAGAAATATCCCTATTTCTTTCAAATAGGGTATCTATTTTGACCATAGTATCAAAG
Organism: Neoceratodus forsteri; assembly: GCA_016271365.2. Taxonomy (NCBI): domain Eukaryota; kingdom Metazoa; phylum Chordata; order Ceratodontiformes; family Ceratodontidae; genus Neoceratodus; species Neoceratodus forsteri. The sequence continues at coordinate 534,717,757 of JADMNL010000022.1, read as the reverse complement.
TGGCCCTTTTTATACCTCTGGGGACCACCAACTGACACTCAGGGCAGGAAGCACAAAAGTCTGCTACTTCCTTCCATATACCTGCCCAGAAGAACTGGGCAAGAATGCATGCCTCAGTTTTCTCCCTGCCCAAATGACCCACAATTGGTATAGTATGGGCCAGCCTCAGTACCTCCCTTCTTGCAGACCTGGGAACCACTAACTGGTAACATAAACTCCCCATTGTTTCTCAGGTACTACCTGGTACAAAATATCATCTTTCAGTTCGGACCTCGGAAAACATTGTGCTTTTTGTTCATGTACCACTTTACTATTTACCACTGCTGAGTTCTGGTAGGCATTCCTGAGAACCTCATCTGCCCTTTGTTCAGAAATTGTTGGCTGTGTTTTGAAAAATGTCTGCTGTTTCTTCTGAAGAGTCTCTTGACCTCTTGTAGTTGGAGATGGCGTGTTCACATCTGAATCACCTTGAACCTTCCTTGAACCCATATCCTTGCAGTCTCCGACCACTACAATCTCAGATAGGGGCCCCTTCCTTTTTCTCCCTCTATTTTTGACCCCAGGATTTCTTAGGCTTCCTTTCTGGGCCGAATAGTTCAGAGTTAGTAAAGGGAATTACATGTTCCGGTCCCTGTCTCTGTGTGGCATCTTGTGGGCACAAACCTATTTTACTGCTCTTCAGGAGGGTGTGAAACCCTTCCGAGTCTCACCCCAAGATGACTGACCAGGGTAAAGTTTTGGAAATTCCCACCTTTATTGTTCCTGCCCAGTTTCCTACTTTTAATCATACTGTGGCTGTAGGGTATTTACACGTATCCCCATACACGCAGACAGTATTTATGGGATCTCTCAAATGACTCAGGTTGGGTCCAACCACAGATTCTTTAACCAATGTATGCTCACAGCCTGAATCCAACAGAACTGTAACTGTTTGGTTTTCCACTTACACTATTATATGTGGGTTTTGGCCTTGGACTCGTGTAGGTGGGTCGTAGCTATGCAGTCTGCAAAAATCACAATTCATACAGTCACAAAACTTACTGATATGCCTGACTTTACCACAACGAAAACATACAGTGTTACTATCAGGTCTATGACCTGTGTCTCCCCCCTTCCCATTTGTGTGACGGGTCACTGGAGAGTGGGGTTTGGAGACTGTGGGAATTACACTAGTCCCTGGGGTTATACATTTTTGAAGTGAGTAGTAAGTAATATTTCACCACTTGACCATTTACCCATGCTAGCACATTTGTTCCCACCCCCAAAGTCCTTTCTCCCCTCGTTTGTGGGGATCTTCTCGGGTCGCCACTCAAGGTTTGTCCTGGAGTCCACTCTTCTTAGTGATCTCTGGCCTTACAACTTCAGGTAATGCTCTGAGATTTTCAATGCTGCAGCCAAGGTGGTCTGTTGATGTTGGCTTACCCAGTCACGGACTTGATCAGGTAAAATTATTCAGTACTGCTCCAGTACAATCAAATCCATAATCTTCTATTTAGTGCATATCTCTGGTTTTAACCACCGAGTAGCCAAGTCTTGTAATTCTTGTGCCGGCACACTAGGTTGTGTTCCAACCTTGAAACTTAAGGTGCGATAGTTCCATTGGTAACTCTCTTAGCTTATTCCAACCTGGTCTAAGGTAGCCGCCTTTATCTGATCATTCTCTGGCAGCAGCATAAGGCCAGACTCCTCAACTGTACCACATTATGAGGAATGTTCCTTATTTTACTTCACAAAATCTCCCTGTTCCACGTTGTGAGGACTTGTTCTACATTCAGTATTAACATTTTAAAGCAAAAATCTATAGTAAATGATGCAAAAAATATATTATTCAATTAATAACAGACTTTCTGGACAGAAATGCAAACATGTTAACAGTGTTCTGAGCCTCCTAGGCAAAGATTTGATTAAGTGTTCCACATTTTGAGAGGCAATGTCCCACATTTGGGGGACAAAAGGTTGAGAGGTATGCGTCATGCTTCTTTATGTAGCCTAGTCATCTCCAGTCAGGTATGGTGCTATGAGAGTAGCCCAGCTGTCTTGTGGCCTGGCAGTGATATTGGCAACTTTCTCAAAAGTCATAAGATACACCTTGGGGTCATCCTTGGGGCCCATTTTTGTTAGCATGGGGTGGGGTCTTACAGCGGCAGGCTTTCCTGGGCTCTGGAGCTGGGTCACAGTTTCTTTCTATGTTTACAACACCTGCTTCATAAACTTCTGCTGCTGGTCTCTCTGCACCTGCTGTTGGGCCTACTGCTGGTTTCTCTGTCTCTGCAGTTACGCTTGCTGAACAATTCAGTCCCTTTACACCTGAGCCCATTGTGCTTGCTGGCTGCTGTACCACCCATTTCAGTACTTTGTCTGAGTTCATCGTACTCCAATTTAGACAAGGAGGAGATCAATCCTATTGCTAAAGCCAACCACACATGACAGAGTGTTGCGCCTGGGTTATGCCCTTATTACCCCATATATGTCTTACACTATATCTCTGGTCTATTATACTGTGATATTGCTATTTTGCACTAACATTATAGATTTAGCACACATCGTATAAACATAAGTGCTAGGAATGTGCTTTGCTGCTAGTATATGCTAATGTACTATGTATGGTTCATTTATATCTCATTATATTACATTTCTCTAGATTGTTTGTTTTTCAAATATATTCCATATATAGTTGATCTAATCACTGCTTAGATGTCTTTGAAGGATTATCAGTGATTATTATGTACTTATACTCTCATATAATTATATGTATATACACTCAGGCACATATGCCATGTGTAATATAGCTTTGTAAGCAATTCTCTGTTTCTACTAACAAGAGACAGATTCTCTGTTTAGTCTATCATCTAAGCACATGTAGATTGGAAGTGTCAGCATTTCTCTTTGTCTAAGGTTTATGCTCTAGAACAGGGGCTCTCAAATGGTGAGGCCCCAACCTGTTCCAAGGGAGGCTCAAGCAAGTGTGAAAAAGTACTGTATTTAAATTTTGAGTTTTATGTATTTTGTGTGAAGAGATGAAGCAAACTGAAAAAGGATAAGAGTAGGTGAATTTTATGTATTTATTTACTAGTAGGTGACAAGAGAAGGTGAACGAGCCAAGGCTCATTTCAGGTGTATCCAGAGAAGAGTAGGGAGTGAACACATTTTAAAAGGTAACTGCAAAACAATCAAGAAATACACAATGAACAACAGTGTAAACAGATATGAACAATAAACTAATAATGAGTGGTGGTAACTGATCAATTTGTAGAGTGATGGCAGAACTGTCCAGATATAAAGGCTGAGCATAGAAGTGCTAAGAGCAACAGCAGGAAGGAGCAAAGTAATCCCCAAGAAGTTGCTTAGGAGCAGGGAAGGAGCGGGAGAGACAAAGTATGCAGGAAGGTTATTTCTTTTAGAGAGGAAACAGAGAAAGTAGTCTGACCCATGAAGGCACTGTAACATTAGTTCAAGAATGAAAATAGTGGAGCAAGTAGGCTTGCCTGTTGGGGGTGGGGGGGGAGTTGCAATAAGCTGAATAATAATGTTTGTTTATTTTATGTATTTGTTATTCAGATAACACCTTTGAGCACATGAGCTCCTTTTCAAATGTTCCATGTCAGTATAAGACAGAGAACTGAATGTGAGTCAAGTACACAGAGGTTTCAATTTTTTCATGGTGTACTGCGCAAAGTACAGTACGTTATTTTCCTTTGAGGAGGCCCAAGATTATTTCAGTTTTTGAGGGGAGGCTCAAAATATTTTCCGTGGATTTGGGTAGGCTCACTGTGACAAAGTCTGAGAACTATTGCTCTAGAAGCATTATTTCTTATACTCATTAGTATTCTGTCTCCTAACTAATTATCCAATAGAGAATGTATTGTGTAACAATGTTTATAGTTCAGAACCAATACATATGGTTTTGTGTATCAGTAAGCTAGTTCTTATCTTAGTATATAAAACAATGTTTTGCCAGTTTCTTGCTCTCTAGAAGCTTTGTACGTATAAATAGACTGGCAAGTCACCCTTATCTGTGAGTTATTATCCTGCTTGTCTGTGAGTATAATAAAAATACTTTATTTACAGCTACTTGTGAGTGTTATCTCTGGCTAACATTGTAGACAAAGAATGAATCTGATTTATTATGTTTGCTTGCACGCATGTGCAAGAAACATAGTGCCATCATACAAGTTTTCTAGAGGTGTGTCAGTCTCTTCCAATTCAGTCAGTGTGTTTGCAGATGCGGTCGCAGTGCGCCAATCACTGCTGCAGCTGTCTATGACAGCAGGAAAATGCAGTGGCATACAGTTGAAAGGAGAGCTCCGCTTCAGTGAGCAGAGCTCTCCCACCTCACCACACACACACACACACACACACACACGAAATGCATATTGTGTGCTGATGCTGCCCTCCCCCACGCACACTGTGTGGCCACGGGGTACTAACCCCCGGCCAGCTCCACGCCCCCAACAACAGTTATCCAGGTGCCACGCTGGGAGCCCACCCCAGCGTGGCAAGAACTGTCATAGCCAACGGGGGTGCCCAATCCCCCATTGGCTCCACGGCTGCAACCCCCTGAAAAGTTTCCATGTGCCACACTGGGAGCCCACCCCATGTGGCAAATGTCCCGCGCTGCTTAAAAAATCTGTAAAGAAGAAAACCTTCCTCGCAGTCTCCCCCGCCCCTGCCAACCTGCACTCCACCCACTGCACGCCCTGCCTCCCCACACCCTCCTCACCCTACTACCTCCGGAGCTCAGCGTGACGATCATCGCGGACTGGGAACACGTCTGCATTCTTCAAAGCCAAATCATGAGCTGAGAATGCCAGTAAGCTGTATAATGGAATAAATAGGGTTTTTTCAACTTTGTTGCGTATCTCAGGCATTTTTGGGAATTTTGGGCCCAAATTTTCAACATGGGTTTTTTGGCACCCCTCCTCATTAATTCTTGCACTGTCATGGCGTTAATCAGGCTCAAAGGGTGATTTCACAGTCACTGCGCGAAATCATCTTTCGGGACCCATTAATGAAATGACAGTGCCAGTGCTCATAAGGTGGGCTCTGAAAAGCCTATGTTGAAAATTCGGTGAAAAAATTCCTAAAAATGACTGTTTTACGAGCGTGCGTTGCAGAGTTCCTACGCATGCTCGTAAGTTCACAAATTTTCAATATTTTCACTCCAGATTTTCAACATTGCCAATTTACCATACCTCCTTATGAGCAGTACAGCTGTCATTTTTCACACCTCGCCCATAACGTGTTTCTGCCCATGTAATGCACAATGGCGCAGTTGGTGTGCGAAATCAATGTATGGGACACATTAAGAAAATCACAGTGACAATGATCATGAGCAGAGGTGTTAAAATGGCTATGTTGAAAATCTGGTGAAAAAATTCCCAAAAATGACTGTTTTAGGAGCGCACGTTGCACAGTTCCTACGCATGCTGCAAGTTTGCGAATTTGTAATATTTGCACACCAGATTTTCAACAGTGCCATTTTACCACACTTCCTTATGAGCAGTACAGCTACCATTTTTCACATCTCGCCCAAAATGTGTTTCCGCACATGTAGCGCACAATGGTACAGTCGGTGTGCGAAAACAATGTTTGGGGCAGATTAAGAAAATCACAGTGACACTGGTCATGAGCAGAGGTCTTAAAATGGCTATGTTGAAAATTTGGTGACAAAACTCCATAAAATGACTGTGTTATGAGTGAGCATTGCGCAGTTTCCACGCACCCTCGTAAGTTCATGAATTTGTAATATTTTCAGTCCAGATTTTCAGTGGCATTTTTCCGCACCTCCTTAGGAACAGTACAGCTGTCATTTTCCGCAACATGGCCGAAATATGTTTTCACATTTTCAGCGCAGAAATGCGTGGTCGCTGTGGGAATTCATTGTTCGGGACAGATAAAGAAAACCACACTGACACTGTTCATGATTGGAGGTCCCAAAATGCCTGTGTTAACAATCTGCTGTAAAAAAAAATCCCCAAACTAGTTACATTACGGGTGTGCGTTGCACAGTTTCTACACACGCTCGTGACTTCACCAGTTTTTTTAAGATTTTCACAGCAGATTTTCAACATTGCCATTTTTTACACCTCCCCATGAGCAGTACCACTGTCATTTTTCACATCCTGTTCAGAATGTGTTTTTGCACCTGTGGTGCCAAATGCCGTAGTCACTGTGCAAAAGCAGTTTTCGGCTAACAAACTGATATTGCCACTGTTCATGAGGTGGGGGTCACAAAAAAACCATGTTGAAAATTTGGAGTGAAAATACCAACGAATGCCTGAGGCGTTAGAGTTTCCGACCATAACGCCCCACCCTGTAGAGAATGACAGGCATCAGGGGTGTGACTTGCGATTCTTGCCTGTAATGCTCATACCATTCCACCCCCACCCACACCCTTTAGCCAGTGAGAGGCATCAAGGTGTGCCTCGGACTCTTCGGGCCCAGACTTCACCCCATTCTCCTATACCGCACCCATCTCACCGTATTTCCTGACGGAATGGGGTGCGCATAAGGGCCAAAGACCCCAAGGCACAGTGACACTTGTCAGTGTCTGCAGGGTAGGGTGTGGTGAAATGGCGTGGTCGTTATGCCTGGCAACCCAAAGGCACATCCCAATGCCTGTCACTCTCTGCAGGGTGGTGGTGGGGTTGGCTTCAGTTCAATACTTTGCTGCCATTCCTATTATGCCGCTCTGTAACTTCTACACTACCAATGCCAATGCCAGCAAGCAAACATTTGGCATTGACAAATGCTTGTTACTACTGACAAGGGCAGTAAACAGAGTGGCTTCTGGGGAACACTCTCAAAGAGAACACTCGGGACACCAGTTTAAATTAAATATTTTTTTTTAACTTTCAGTAATAGAAAAGCAAACAGCTTGTATTCAGCTTAACAAACAATTCAGTTCTGTCTGTCTCCACTTGTGTCCAACTGAAACAGACGTCTCTGCCTCTTTCCCTTCATTGGGCCCAGAACAAGCAGTGCAGTGAGTTTTTAATGGGCCAGCCTGAAAACAATAGGGGTTTGGTTCAAATCCCACCATAGCCTCAGTCAAAACCTGCACTGCCTGTGATACAGGGTTATGAAGTGGTTAACGGATAAAAGGAATGGGACAGACATATACTCCGTCACAGACAGCTTTTGAGTGTACACCCCTCCTCCCCATCACAGCTCTAGAATACTGAATCTCTTTCCTAATTCCACCCCCTGCCTTTCTGCTCCTTTCCTTTTTGAAGTCCATGCCCAACCACAACATGGGGAAATGTAAAGTAGAGGATTTTCTTGTGCAACTCCTATTTCCTGTTAGGTGGCCTGCCAGCACAGTGGTAGTGCTACTGCTGGTGACTTCGGTTTGGGAATGAGCCCAAATCGTCAGAGAGCAAGCCGGGGGGGGGAGGTTGGATGAGCATCCCATAGACAGCTCTTCACCTCCAGGGTGGGGGGGGGGTTGGGAACTGTGAGCTTCCAGTGCATGAGTGACACCTAGTGGAGATTGAGTGTACACCAGCCTGGACCACATACAACAGGGGCGAAGGCAAAGTGGATGTCTGCAGGACATGCATGGGAGCATGCACGTTTGCACACTGATGTTATTGCATGTCTGTGCTTCCAGAGGAGACAGCAAACAGAAAACCATAGGGGACGGCAGCAGGATGACACTCCTTGGGCACCCTCCCGAAGGATGCCCCAGGTGTAAGCGTCAGCTGGGGCCTCTGGTTAATCTTAGTCTCTCCCCTCTCCCCCAGAAGCCCCACTGCATGGGGCAAGCTGCAGACCACCCAGTCTAGGCAGCTTGGGGAGGATGCTGGGTGGGCTAGCCCAAGGGCCAAATGAGGAGTACATTCCTGCCTGAACCGAGCAACAAACAAAGTTGAAAAAAAACCCCTCATATTTCCTGTTTGAAATCGTATCTCTGTGTTTTGTTCCACGTAGGCTGCTGTTTACTACTTTCATATGTGCTACTTAGAAGTTACTTCACAAAGAGTGGCAGAGATGTTGCACAATGTGTTAAATGAGTAAAAACACTCAAACCAAAATAAACTCTTTTTCTCAAATCTTTTACTTGTAGATAAAACTTAATTTCAGGATCCAATAAATTGATTTATGCAGCACTGTGTATTCTTTCACATATTATGATGTTTTGGAACAATCCTATTTCTTCCTCAGACATACTGGCCCAGATATTCAGACTGTGCCCGGCAGGGGTGCAAGCCTGGGTACAGCGCAACTGGGATGCACTGGGGCCAGGTGATATTCAATGGTGATGCGCCATGGCACAGCACCACTGAATATGGCACAGACTGCACACGATGCAGTGGCACTGTGCTGGCACAAGCCATGGACAGGGAACACGGGGATGTGCTAGCACAACTGCACATGCACAAGGTGCATCAACCGCGATATTCAGTGGAGGGCATGCAGATGAGGCCATAATATATGCAAGGTGGAAATGGGGCCATTTGCTTGTCATTATGGCTCCATTTGCATGCCTTACACAGGGCAGCCTGGCGACTTGCACCTGGCACCCTGCTCAGCTTGATGTGTGCGGTGGGGATCTTGGGGCAACCCCTACCCATAGCTGCGAACGCAGATATGTGTGAGGCACATTCCCTGCTAGTTGAGTGGCCCCCCCCTCCCTCCCGAGTCCCCAATTACCATACTGGTAGCCTTGCCATGGTGGTCTAGTAGCCCCCCTCACTCCTGTGTCCCTGATTGCTGGTATTCATCCTTCATGTAATGCCCTGATTGTCTATTGGTAGCCCCTCCCTCCCATGTCCCTGATCGCTGGTATACGGCCTTCATGTAATGCCCTGGTAGTCTAGTGGTACCGCCCCGCCCATTGCCGTGATTGTGGTAAAGCGCCGTAACACATTTAACTGTCTAGTACAGTATGCCTTGCAAGCCCATACTGTACCTGTCATTCGTCGGGCTGCTGGGCGGTATGCGGGTGGGTTGCAGCCGCCCGCTGATGATGGGGGGAAGTGGGGGGGCAAGGGGTGCGGTGTGGGTGTGAGAGGAAGGGGTTGCCACTAGATCACCAGAGAAATGTGGTATGGTACTTTACCCGCGATCATGGCAACAGGTGGGGTGTACCACTAGACTACCAGGACATTACATGAAGGGCATATAACGGTAATCGGGGACACTGGAGGAAGGGGGGCTACTAGACTAGCAGGGAGAGTCTATCGGTACATGTATGGAGCATCAGGGACTCGGGAGTAGAGTCCACTGAACTACCAGGTATATATGTGTGCTTGTGGATGGTGTTTTGGTTGGGTGGGTGGCCACCCACAGCTGGCGGCTGCTGTGTTGCGCCCTGCAATACAGCGGCTCACCTGTGGGTGGTCATGAGTTGCTCCACAATGTCACAGGCTCAACTTTGAGCCTCCCATGCGGCGCAATGCTGGGGAGCTCTGGCATTTGTGCCGCACATCCTGGGCTAAATATCTGGATGTGCCGCATATGCATGGGCACGCCCCTTGCATCTGCACCGCATACACTTACATTGCACTCCAGTGCATTGGGAGTTGTGCTGCGCCAGGCAGCCTTCTCAATATCCCGGTGGTGTGCACTGCGGGGTTGCGCTGGCACAACTCTGTTGCACCAGGCGCAACCCCTTTGAATATCCCGGCCACTGTATATAGTGCTATAATAAAAACAAACAAACTCATTTTAGCAAATAATGCAAATATCTTAATATAGAATATTTTTTTGCTCAACTTCTATTTCTTATAATTTTAGGGAGAACAAATCTGTTTTTCATAAATTTGGTCCACCTTATTTTTTTGTCTTCATATAGATTCAATGTTAATTAGCCTATAAGGAGCATGCAAATAAATTAATTTTGTAAGATTAGCATGGAACTTTTCTTTATGAATTCAGGGATGTGGTGGTGGAGTAAGGATAGAATAGAATTACACACTTCATCAGTTTTGTTATATTTTAATAAATTCAGTTCATTATACATTTTTCTTTACCTTATAGTTGACTGTTCTGTAGTTTTTTTTTTTTTTTTAAGTTTGTATCATTCTTGCCTTCTTTAGTAAATATCCCTAAAGTGGCCCAGGTGAAGTGCTTTAAAGTGTACTTTGGTTGGGGTTCCTTGAAATAGTACAGAACAATGGCATAGGTGAAGTGCTTTCATAGTATACATCAATATTGTTTTAAGAAATCCCATCCAAACTGTGAGGTTATGCCAAGATAAACTTACGTTTTTTTTCTGCCACTGACAGAAAATCAGACTGCAGCAGTTGACCAACACATTTTATAAACTGAATTATGAAATGGATAGGAATGCCACCTATCCATTTTTAGACTGGATAATCTGTTTTTTAGGATCCTTATCCAGTCACCTGGTTTTTATTAAATGTAGTCCCAGTTTTGTGCCATTTTAAGTGCACATATGCTGTTAAAACAGATGTATCAGATGTTTTGGTTGCATTGCATATCCAGGTTACAAAGAAGTTCTGATGTCATACAGACCTGCCTTTGTTTGTATAACCAGTCTGACTGGGAGGTGTAAAGTATGGCCATTAAGACTATTAGCAGTAAATTAACCTAATCTTTTCCACCTGAATTATGAACATGCGAACAAACAAAATTTACCAGCAGATAAAGGCCTAGTGGTCTATCAAGTATGCTCGAATGTGCAGCTAGCACCCCCTTATTCTGCCCCTCACTCCCACTCTTCCCCTCCTTTGACCCTCCCTCTTGCCCTGTCCCAGCCCCTTTTGAAGCAGTCTACTGTTCTACTGGATACCACTTCTGCCAGTAATGCATTCCACCCAGCTACCACCCTCTCCACAAAAAAGTGTCTCCTCATCTCCCTCCTGAACCTTCCTCCCTCCCTCCAGTCTCATATCATGGCCCTGGGTGTCCCTCCCCCCCTTTACTTTGAACAGCCCCTCTGTACCTGTCTTGTTTATTCCTTTCATGTACTTGAAAGTTTCAGTCATGTCCCCCCATTCCTCCTCTCCTCCAGCGAGTGCATGTTCAACTCCCTCAGCCTCCTCTCATATGGTAAATCCCCCAGCCCTTTGATCATCTTTGTCACCCTGAGCTACACCCCTTCCAGTAACTTAATGTCCCCTCTTCAGATACGGGCACCAGTACTGCATGCAGTACTCTGGGTGTTGTCTAACTAATGATCTATACAGTGGCTGAATCACCTCCCCCCTCCTCGAGGATATATCCCTTGCAATGCAGCCCAGCATTTGATTGGCCTTTGTAGCTGCCTTCTTACATTGTGCTGAGTTGTTCACTGACCCCATAATGAGCACCCCCAGATCCTTCTCCTCCTCTCTCTCAGCTAGATGCACCCCCCCCCCAGCTGCTAACTCCTCCTTGGGTTCTTCACCTCAAAATACAGCACCTTTCACTTTAACATAGAAACATAGACTTTGACGGCAAATAAGGACCGCTTGACCCATCTAGTCTGCCCATTTCCCTACCTACAAGATAGGCCGCAGATCCTAGTTAACCAACAGCCTATTTCTTCCTACCCCCCACAAGAATTGCCTTATGTCTGTCCCATGCATTCTTGAATTCTCCCCCATCTTTAAATTGTGTCCCCTTGTTCTTGCACGTCTCTTTTTCTGAAAGATGCTACCCTCTTGGACTTTGTTGATTCCACTGAGGTACTTAAAAGTTTCTATCATGTCCACCTTCTCGCTTCTTTCCTCAAGGGTATACATATTAAGCTCCTTTGGTCTCTCCTCATACGGCTTCTCTTGCAGATCCTGCACCATTTTAGTTGCCCTCCTCTGGACTGCCTCTATCCTGTCTATGTCCTTGCGGAGATGGGGTCTACAGAACTGGATGCATTACTCCAGATGGGGTCTCACCAACTGTCTGTACAGAGGGATAACAACTTCCTGTTTTCTGCTGCTGATACCTCTCCCTATGCATCCCAGTATACCCCCAGCCCTCCCTACTGCCTTCTCACATTGCTTGCTAGCCTTAAGGTCATCTGATATAATTACCCCCAGGTCCCTTTCCTTTTTTGTTGTTGTTACTACCTCCCCCCCATTGTGTATTCTTCCCCAAGTGGCATCGAACCCCAGTTGCCAGGTATCTGACCAGGTTTCCAGCTTTGCCACATCATCCTGCAACCCCTGCTATTCACCTAAGTCATCCAGCACTGCTCCCATCTTGGTGTCATTAGCAAACAGATTGATCTTGCTCTTTATGCCCAATGATATGTCTCCAATTAATATCCCAAACAACATTGGTCCCAACACTGAGCCCTGCGGAACACCACTTGTCACTACCCTTGGGGATGAGAGCTCTGCACCTACCACCATCCTCTGTTGCCTTCCCTGAAGCCAGTTCCCTACCCATCTCACCAGCTTTGCACCCACCCCTGTGCCTTCTAATTTACTTCCCAGCCTCCCATGTGGCACTGAGTCAAATGCCTTACTGAAGTCCAGGTACAGGACATCCACTGCATGGCCCTGTCCAATTGCCTAGTTACCCAGTCATAGAACTCCACCAGGTTGGCTTGGCAGGATCTGCCACTTATGAAGCCATGCTGTCTGCTGTCCTGTAGTCCTTTCACCTCCAGGAGGGCCACCAGCCTCTCCTTCAGGATAGTCTCCATCAGCTTACTCATGATGGATGTGAGGCTCACCGATCTGTAGTTCCTTGGTTCATCCTTGGGGCTGCTCTTGTGGAGGGGCACCACATGAGCCATCCTCCAGTCCTGAGGTACACACCCTGAGTGTAGTGAGGCATTAAATAGGTCTGCCAAAGGTCCCGCCAGGACCTCTGCCAGCTCCTTCAGTACCGTGGGGTGGATGCCATCTGGGCCTGGTGCCTTGTCCACCCTCAGTGCCCTCAAACCCTCCAGAACCCTGCCCTCTGTGATTTCCCCATATGTCACCCCTCCCCCTCTGTTTCTGCCCTCCCTCCCCCCTTGGGTAACACCCTCCTCTTTTCCTTAGTAAATACCAAGCAGAAGTAATCATTTAGTGCTTCCACCCAACCCCCCTCCTTCCTAATCCTTACTATATGGTCCTTACAGTTCCTTTTCTCCCTGATGTACCTGAAGAAGTCCTTCTCTCCCTTCTTAATGCCCTGCACCAGCATGATTTCTGTGGGTACCTTGGCTGCCCTTACTGTACTTGTCACCTCCTTTGATTCCTTCACGTACTCCTCCCTGTCCTTCCCCTCCTTGTTTTTTTGTACCTCCTAAAGGCAGCTCTTTTCCTCCTTACCTTTTCCATGACTTCCTTGCTCACCCAGCTAGGTTTTGTTGCCCTAACCTTCTTGCTCTGGGCCTTGCTGTAGGTTCTGGTTGCCTCCACTATTCCCAGCTTTATGCACTTCCATCTCTGGTTAGTGCCCATACTAAGTTGAATTCTGGCCAGGTACCCTTTTACCACTTCCCCCATTCTCCCAAAGTCGGCCCTCCTCTAGTTCAGCATCCTTGTGCTGGATTCCACTCATTCCTTACCCATATCCAACGTGAACCATATTGAGTGGTGGTCACTTCCTGCATGTGGTTCTTCCACCCTAAGTTCCCTCACAAACTCCTCATTTGCTTGCTTGAGGTCAAGGGTATTCTCTAACCTGGTTGGTTCACTGACCGTTTGCATCAGGAAGCTGTCCTGGAAGGCATCCAGTAGTATCTGCTCCCTTCTGTTCCTGATTGTTGGGGTACTCCAATCCACTCCTGGTATGTTGAAGTCTCCTACAATCACTACACTACCCTTCTCACAGGTCCTTCTGATCTGTCCCACTAGGGCCCTGTCTAACTCTTCTGTCTGAGAGGGCAGCCTGTACACTACTCCCATCCTGAGAGTCCTTTTCTTGGAATCCTGGATTTGCATCCATAGTGACTCCATACTACCCTCCTCCCCCTCCTCTCATATACACTTCAGTCCTTCCCTCACATATAGTGCCACCCCCTCCTTTCCTGGTGACTCTATCCCTACAAAATATCCTGTACCCTGGTACCAACAGGTCCCAGTCATTGTATTGGGTGGCCCATGTTTCAGTGATGGCTGCAATGCCCATCTCCCCCTCTGCCATGAGAGTCTGTAGCTCTTTAATTTTCTTCCTAAGGCTTCTAGCATTCAGGGTGACCACCTTCCACCCCTTCCCCATCTGCCCTGCATTACTAGTCTTGCCACTACTACTTGCCCTTTGTCCTTTGTCACTGTTATTGGGGGTAAGCTCATATGACTTCCCAACCTGTGGTCCATGTCCCTTGCCCACTTGCCACCCCCACTCCTAGTTTAAATTTCCAACTTCCTTTCTTTCTGTACTCCTCCTTTCTTTTCCTCCTTGCTCAAGTGTAGTCTATCCTTGGCATAGAGAATACTGTCCTCCTAGGTCCCTCCCCCCACTAAGGAACATGGATGGGTGTTTGACAAAATATTCGTCAAATGTCCCAACAGCGAAACCGGCAGGTTGACCACATTTTACTGTTGACTGCCAGTTTCCAGTGGCAGTAAGTGTTTTCTTTGGGGGCTTTGCCCCCCCAAACCTCTCACATGGGGGGGTTATGTCCCCGCACCCCCCACTTAGGATTATCAATTCTGAGTCAGAGCTGATTTGGGGGGTGCAGGACCCCCGACAGACAGCACCAGGTTCCAGCGGGTTCCCTACAGTGGCATGGTGCTGTAGTCACTGTAGGGGACCTCGCTGTCAACAAATCGCTGATGGGTGGGTAAATGCCCCACTAGCCCATGCCCTTTAGCATGACAGATGGTTCTTAACCATTTGTTAAAATACTTTATTCTCAGCTTTCTTGCTGTGCTTGCCCTGGGCACTATAATTATCTCTGAGAAAGTTACTGATCTTCCTGCCCCCCTCACATAATTGTTCTAGTCCCTCAAATCTCCTCTGGACTATATTTACAGTCCTGTCAGCAGGTCATTCATCCCCAAATGTATAATTAAATGATGCTTCTCCCTACCCCTTCTAGCATATTTTAGAACAGATTGTCCCACTCTTTCTGCTGTCATTCCTGGCATGGCCTCCATCCAAATGTGACTGTGCCTCTCCCCTTTGCTCCCCCCAATTCCTCTTAGTATTGAGCCCCCCAGAACTAAGATTCCACCCCTTTTGCTAACTAATTGCTTCCCTTCCTCCCCACCTCTCGATCCTGGCTCCTCTTCTTCCTGCACAGTAGTCCCCCCTTCTGTCCCTGTTGTAATTCCCCCAGCAGAACTTCCCCCACTACAGTTTCATCTGGACTTCCATCAGTTACTCCTCCAATTTCATCACCTCTTTCCTCCTCTTCCTTTCCCTCTAGTACTGCAAAATGTTTTTCTGAACACCCTTCTCCAATGCCCGCTTCCTCTCTCCTCATAGTAACCCATTCCTTCCTTCCCTTTCTCCTCCTTCTTCCTGTTGTCTTCTTTCCCTTGACCTGGTTTCCCCTGATGCCATTCTTCTTGGCCTGGGTCCCCCTGTCTCTGCTTCCCTTCTTCTGACCCTCTTCTCCCCCCAGTTGGCCCAAATAGCCCTCTCTCTTTTCGTCTCCCCTCCTCCCTCCCTCCAGTGTTGGGCTATAACCTTCTCCAGTCAGTCTTGCCTGACTTAGCTCCTCCTGCAGACCCTCAATTTCCTTTTTAAGTTTATACTATTTGGTTGCACACTAAACATCCCCCCACCCTCCATACAATTTTTAGAAAGATTAGTGCATCACAGTTGTTGAAGCCTACCACCTTATCCATTGCTCTCGTTGCCCACCAGTGACTGCCCACCCTTCCAGATAAAGGATACCCAATGCTTCCCCCAGTCCCCCCTCTATCATTGCAAAACATTATTCTCCTTTTCTCAGTTCCCCTTACCTCCTTTGTCATACACTTTAGATAGATTGAACTGCCTTTTAAGTTCCTATCCCTCCTGTCCACACCCAAAAAGAAACTGTAAGCAACTATTGCACAGCCTCCTTCTAACTCCTACCCCCCTTTCCACAATGCAAACACCAGTGCAAACAGATAAAAATGAAAGCTCCTTGTGTCGCAGTTGCTTCCCTTCCATGTAGAGAGCAGTCACCTCTTCACTCCCTGCTGTTTCTTTCCTGGATGTCTGCGTCTGCTATGATAGGTGCATGTCATTTGCCCTTTTGGGGAAGTGATGGCAGAACTCCCAGTATAAAGATAATTATGTACCTGGGGTGGGTGGGTGGGATGAGAGGCAGGAGGGTGGGACAGCCTGTGCCTTCCAGAAACAATCAGGTAGATGAGGCCCTGGCCGGACAATTAGCACCCTTCCCCTACTATGCAGTAAACTTTGCAGCTAGTGAAGACCGCAAAACACAACCACAACTCCACTAAAAGCACATAAAATAGGTTTGATACCAGAAGAAACAGGTCTCCAATTCAAACAGCCTCACCAGCAAAACAAAATAGGCTTGAAATTAGAAGATGTAGGTTTCCAATTCAAAGAAACAACCCCACCAGAACAGCCCCAATAAAAACACACCAAAATAGGTTTGAAACCAAAAGAAACAGGCCTCCAGTTTAAAGAAATGACAGCCCCACTTAAAGCACACCAAAATAGGATTCAGAGTTTCAGTAGCTCCCAAACAGTTCCCTGGTAGCCCCTTTTAAGAAGTAAGAAAAACTCAGCCTGCTACCAAGTGAAACAGGACAAATCAGCCCACTTATAGCACACCAAAATAGGTTTAAAAATTCCAACAGCCCCAAGACAATGCCCTGTTAGCCCCTTAGAAGTAGTAAGAAAAAAAAATAACCCGATACCTAGTGAAATCAACAAGAAGCAATTTAAAAGCAGCAAGGAGCAGCTACTGCACTGAAATGGATCTGATCCCTTCCACTTCTAGTTTCTTCTGAGAAGCCAAAAGCAACTATTAAGCAATGAATTTTAAGTATGGTCTTTTACTGCTATGACAGGAAAGTGCTTTTATACCTTTACATGCTCTGATGTGTTTTTTTTTATTTGTCCTATATTCTGATATGTGTTATACCCATTTTTGTTAATTATCTAATTGTTATTGCCTTTATCACTACATTGATTACAGCTCTCCTGAATCATCAGCAGCTACTGCTCTCATTTTTTTTTGTACTACCTGAACATTCCATGATATTAGCTACACTTTTACAGTCATTCAGATGAATAGCATGGAATGGTATGTCTGAAATTGTGGAATGTTTTTGAAATCTGTGAAAAAAACAGTAGTGTAGCTGCTGAGGTAAAGGTAAGACGATGCAGTATTGAGGGTACCACACGCATCAATAATAACGTTATAAAAATTGGTCAAAGCATATCAGAATACATGACTGACATGGAAAGGAAAATGGGGAGAGTGTTGAACAGAGGTTTGAGCAATAAGCTGTGAATGAGCTTGGCACATCCAGCAGTCTTGAGTTTAATTTCCACAGCCTCCATTTGCATACTGTGTAGCCTATGGGAGTTAACCAGATTGGCAAAGAATACAAATAAATAAATAAAACAGTATAAAATAATTTTCTACCACTATTAATGTCTATTCTGACATTACAAATGGCTTTGGAGGAGGAGGAGCAATATACTCATCATAGAAACATAGAAGTTGATGGCAGATAAGGACCACAAGGCCCACCCAGTTTGCCTATTTTTCTACCTTATGAATGTGCCATAGGTCGTTACTCTGTCAATGGCCTATCTAGTCATACTCATCTCTGTTACTCCCTTATGCCTATCCCATGCCTGTTTGAAGCCCTGCACTGTATTCATATCCACCACTTCCTGAGGTAGGCCGTTCCATGCATCCACCACTCTTTCTGTGAAAAAGAACTTCCTCACATTATTCTTTAATTAGTCTTCCTCTACTCTCATGCTGTGTCCTCTTGTCCTGCCTTTAGTCTTATATTGAAACATGTTAGACTCACCTTGTTAATGCCCTTAAAATGTTTCAATGTTTCGATCATATCACCTCTCTCCCTCCTTTGCTCTAGGGTATACATATTGAGCTCCGTTAATCTGTCCTCATATGTGTTCTGATGCAGTCCCTGCTCCATTTTGGTTGCCCTTCTCTGGTCTGCCTCCATTTTGTTAATGTCCTTGTGCAGGTGTGGCCTCCAGTACTGCATGTAATACTCCAGATGGGGCCTAACCAGTATCTTGGAAAGAGGGATTATTACCTCTCTCTTATGACTTGTGATACCCCTACTAATACACCCCAACATCCCTCTAGCCTTACTTACTGCTTTAGTGGTCTGCTTGGATGATTTCAGGTCATCTATGATGATGATGCCCAAGTATCTTTCTTCCCTTGTGATTGCCAGCAACTCCCCTCCCATCCTATAGGTGGCTTCAGGGTTTCTCTTCCCTATGTACATGATCTTGCACTTCTTTGCATTAAACCCCAGTTGCCACTCTTCTGACCATTTTGCCAGTTTATCCAGATGTCCTTCTCTTTCTGCCCACCCCATCTGGATCATCTACTCTGTTGCAGATCTTGGTGTCATCTGCAAACAGACAAACCTTACCCTCCAGTCCATCTGCAATGTCACTGATGAAGATATTGAAGAGGACTGGCCCCAGGACTGATCCTGAGGTACCCCAGCTGTGACTTGCATCTCTTCTGATTGTATACTATTTACCACCACTCTCTGTTTTCTGCCCGCCAACCAGTTTACCACCCAGCTAACCAAATTCTGACCCATCCCAAGCCTACCCAGCTTATTAATCAATCTTCTATTTAGAACAGTATTGAAAGCTTTGCTGAAGTCAAGGCAGGCAACATCAGTTGCACCCCCTTGGTCCACCACTCTGGTTACCCAGTCAAAGAACTCTATGAGATTAGTTTGGCAGGACCTTCCTGTTGCAAACCCATGCTGTCTTGGATCTGTGCTCCTATGGATTCCAGGTGTTGAACTATCCTTTCTTTAATGAGTGCCTCCATAATCTTGCCCTCTACTGAGGTAAGACTGACTGGTCTGTAGTTCCCTGCCTCCTCCCTGGTACCACTCTTATGGAGCAGGATCACATGAGCCCTTCTCCAGTCTTCTGGGACCTCTCCTATGCACAGAGACTCACTAAACAGTTCTAATAATGTCTCTGCTAGTTCCACCCTTGGCTCCTTTAGTACCCTGGGATGTATGCCATCAGGTCCTGTTGCCTTGCCCACCCTGAGCTTAGCGAACTCTTGTAGGACTCTTTCATTGTGAAGGGACTTGTGCACATCTCCCTGCCCCCCTGTGTCCATGGTGCTGAGCTGTGGGCCCTGCCCTACCCTCTCCTCAGTAAATACTGAGCAGAAGAATCTATTTAGGATAGATGCCTTTCCTTGGTCCTCCCCCTTATCCCCTTTGATCTTAGCAATACCCCTCTGGACTTTCTCCTTTCACTTATGTATCTATGGAAGGCCTTGTCCCCCTTCTTTTACTGTTTGCGTGAGTGTTTCCTTGGTTTGAGCCTTTGCCTGCCTTACTGCCTCTCCTGCTTTCCTTAGGAAAGTTTGGTATGCCTTCCTATCTTTGTCCTGCTGCGTTCCCTTATATTTCCTGAAGGCCAATCTTTTGGCTCTGACCTTTTCAGCAACTGTTTTTGAGAACCAAAGTAGTTTCCTCCTTCTTTTGCTCTTGCTTTTCTCCCTATCACAATGGGATGTTGCTTCAAGTCAGTCATAAAAAGGGGTGGAGCCAGAGGTGGAGTCTAGGATGTGGTTTGCCATCTGGTTTTTACCTCATACAAAGGTGGCAACCCTAGAAATGGATAAGAAAAATACTGCATCCTGCTTGGTAAGGAACACTGTGTTGAGAGAGCACATTGCACATGTAAAAAAGTGCTGACAATCAGGACACAGCACACTAACAATATAAATGCCTCTTTTTAAATTTCTGATTGTCATTACAAACATGGCTTCCACCTTTACTCACTAAAAAAATCATCTAGGCCCTTAAAATTAAACCTCCTCAAAAAAACAGCAAAGAGCAAACTGATTATATATTATTGTGCTCTATATACCCATCCTTATGTACGTACACAGTTTCAAATAAAGTACTGTTTGTCACAAACCCATTCCTGGGGTCAGGTCCATTGAGCTCACAGTGCCCACCCTTAAGTGCAATCTGTGACAGGGGGATGGGACAGGGATACCCTCCTCTTCCTTTTTTTTAATGCTCGTCGAGGTCACAACTGCACCTCTGCCATGAGGATCCTCGGTGTCCCTCTAATGCTGGATAAGGGCAAAATACCAATCTTGAGTCTTGTGGCCAAATATGGATTCCCTTGGCTATTACACAAAGGAGCAAGACCCAAGCATCACACTCTCTTCGGGGTAGCAGTGTAATCCTGATTTGGCCCTCTCCCTACAGGACATGCAACAGCCTGGTTCAAAATTCCTGCAGACTCGTCCCTGAGACTTTGGTATTCTCCCTATCCTTCCAGGTCTCTTACAGACCCCTTTCTCAGTTTGGCTGCTATTGGTAAGACCCTTTTGGCAATAACAGTTTTCATATATTATTAATAAACCTTCTACAATCACACACATGATATAGAAATCTCACACAGGCAGAATTTCTTTAGAAAATCAAATGTTTTTACTATAATTCCTAAATAATACATCATACAGTTACAACTAAAAGGGTGTTAGAAAAGTTTTGGTTACAGTATAAAACAAATAAAAATGGATATATAGATTTTTTTTTTAATTTATTTATGGTCAAGGAATTACAACCCTTTGAGTCAGAGATTCATTTGCAAAGGCTCCATGTCTTACATCAAATAGATTGGAACACAGTATAACATGGAATACAAAATACATAGAAACATAGAAACATAGAAGTTGATGGCAGATAAGGACCGCAAGGCCCATCCAGTCTGCCCATTTCTTTTTTCTACCTTATAAATGTGCCATCGGCCTTTGCTCTGTCAGTGGCCTATCTGTTCATAGTCATTTGTATTGCTCCCTTATGCCTATCTCATGCCTGTTTGAAGCCCTGCATTGTATTCATAGCCACCACTTCTTGTGGTAAGCCATTCCATGCATCCACCACCCTTTCTGTGAAAAAGAATTTCCTCACATTCCCCCTTAATCAGCCCCCCCAATCTCATGCTGTGTCCTCTTGTCCTGCTATTTTTCTTATATTTAAACATGTTAGACTCTTTCACCTTTTTAATGCCCTTAAGGTGTTTGAATGCCTCGATCATATCACCTCTCTTCCCTCCTTTGCTCAAGGGTATACATATTGAGCTCTGTTAATCTGTCCTCATATGTCTTCTGATGCAGTCCCTGCACCATTTTGGTTGCCCTTCTCTGGACTGCCTCAATTTGGTTAATGTCCTTGTGAAGGTGTGGCCTCCAATACTGCATGCAGTACTCCAGATGGGGCCTAACCAGTGTCTTGTAAAGAGGGATTATTACCTCCCGCTTATGACTTGTGATACCCCTACTAATACACCTTAACATCCCCCTAGCCTTACCTACTGCTTTAGAGGTCTGCTTGGATGATTTCAGGTCATCAGTGATGATGATGCCCAAGTCTCTTTCTTCCTTTGTGACTGCTAGCAACTCCCCTCCCAGCCTATAGGTGGCTTCAGGGTTTCTCTTTCCTATGTGCATGATCTTGCACTTCTTTGCATTAAATCCCAGTTGCCACTCTTCTGACCATTTTGCTAGTTTATCCAGATCTCTTCTCATTCTGCCCACCCCATCTGGATCATCTACTCTGTTGCAGATCTTGGTGTCATCTGCAAACAGACAAGCCTTACCCTCTAGTCTATCTGCAAGGTCACTAATGAAGATGTTGAAGAGGACTGGCCCCAGAACTGATCCCTGAGGTACCCCACTTGTGACTTGCATCTCTCCTGACTGTATACTATTTACTACCACTCTCTGTTTTCTGCCCGTCAACCAGTTTGCCACCCAGTTGACTAACTTCTGACCCACCCCGAGACTACCCAGCTTATTTATCAATCTTCTATGTGGGACAGTGTCAAAAGCTTTGCTGAAGTCAAGGTAGGTGACATCAGCTGCTCCCCCTTGGTCCACCACTCTGGTTACCCAGTCAAAGAAATCTATGAGATTAGTTTGACAGGGCCTTCCTTTGTAAACCCATGCTGTCTTGGATCCTGTGCCCCTATGGATTCCAGGTGTTGCACTATCCTTTCCTTAAGGAGTGCCTCCATAATCTTGCCCGCTACTGAGGTAAGACTGACTGGTCTGTAGTTCCCGCCTCCTCCCTGCTACCACTCTTGTGAAGCGGGATCACATGAGCCCTTCTCCAGTCTTCTGGGACCTCTCCTGTGCTCAGAGACTCACTAAACAGTTCTGCTAATGGCTCTGCAAGTTCCACCTTTAGCTCCTTAAGTACCCTGGGATGTATGCCATCAGGTCCCATTGCCTTATCCACCCTGATCTTAGCAAGCTCTTGTAGGACCCTTTCTTTTGTGAAGGGACTAGTGCTCTCCTCCCTCCCCCCTGTGTCCATGATACTGAGCTGTAGGCCCTGCCCTACCTTCTCTTCAGTAAATACTGAGCAAAAGTATATATTTAGGATAGATGCCTTTACAGGGTCCTCCTCCTCACATGCTCCCTTTTCTCCATTAAGCTTAGCAATACCTCCTCTGGACTTTCTCCTTTCACTAATGTAGCTATAGAAAGTCTTGTCATCTTCTTTTACTGTTCGTGCTAGTTTTTCCTCAGTTTGGGACTTTGCCTGCTGCCTGCTGCTCTACTGCTCTAATACAGAAAAAATGACAGTAACTACAGAGGTAAAAGAAAGTACATAACATACACATTGGAACATCAGCGATGTGAAGTTATGGTGCAGGAGCAAAATACCGCAGTAAAAACTGATTTTTTTTTTTATAAGCAAAGTTTCATCTGCAGTCACAGTGGGAGTTGGACATAATGTGGTTCAGTAACTCAGTTTAAAAGACCCTAGCCTGGGGATAGATAAGACAGAGTCAGGGATTGAGTTCATCCAGAGTGGGGCCCTATAGCAAAAAGACCTTTGGCCAGCAGTGGTCTTCACAAAAGGGACATGGAAAGTAGCAGTGTCAGAGTGTCTAGTGGTGTGAGCCAGCAGGCTCTTTTGGAGGAGCTGAAGACAGCCGGGGGGGGCTGGATTTTTTTGGCTAGTAAGCAGGTCTGGTAAACAAGTCACCCCTGGAAGTTTAGTCATGATGACCGTAGGTAGAGGTGACAGGTATGCGTGAGTCAATCACAGTCTGTGGCCAATCTGCAGGCTTTGTTTAGGGCATGTTTTATGCTGGTCAGTGCTGTGTCAGAGGTGGCACCATAGATGATAATGCCATAGTCTAACAGTAGCAAACCGTAAAGCCTCAGGAGGTAGACATGATCTAAGCCTATAGAGGAGACTGATTCTCCTATTTATTTCAGTGCAAGTCGAAGCGATATGCTCACAATAGGTAAGGGCAGAATCTAGTGTAACCCCTAGATATTTAAAATTGGAAACAGATTCCAGCATGGCGCCCATCGCATTATGTATAGATAATTTTGTCATGCTGTGTTTATGTTGTGGGTGGGCGAATAGCATGACTTTTGTCTTTTTTGTGTTGAGTACAAGCTTGTGTGAGGATAACCAGGCATCAGTTTGTGTAAAAGAGCCCTGCAAGGATTTTTGGAGCTGTGTGGGGTCAGGGTGCCAACTGAAAATCACAGCATCATCTGCATAAAGGAGAAGACGCCCAGAGGAGGCCAGAGGTAAGGAGTTCAAGTATAGTGAGAAAAGGAGCAGACCAAGGATGGACCCTTGTGGGACATCCGGCCGGACAGGAAGGTTAGTGGGGAGGGTGCTTTTTATCTTCACCTGTTGAGTGCGGCCAGAGAGATAACTGGAGAACCAGTCAGCAGTTTCTTTGGATACGCCAACAGAGAGGAGGGAGTTTATGAGCATGGTGTGATTGACAGTATCAAATGCCTTGGAGAGATCAACATAGATTGATCCAGCCAGGTCTCCATGGTCAGGAGTGTCATGAACAAAGGAGGTGAATTCTAGTAGGGCAGTGGTGGTGCTGTGACCTTTCCTGAAACCGTGTTGTTGTTGGCATAATATTAGGTGGTGCAAATCTAGATAGTCAGTAAGTTGATTGGCCACTGTTTTCTCCAGTGCTTTTGAGAGGGGTGGGAGTATGGAAATGGGTCTGTAGTTACTACTTGAGGTATGGGCACCATTTTTATGAACTGGCGTAATCATCGCCTTTTTCCATAAAGATGGGAACTGCCCTAGGCACAGGGACATGCTGAGTATTTTAGTGAGGGGTATTAGGACAGCATCAAGGGTTAAGGATAACAGTTTTGCATCAAGTGAGTCACCACTATGCCTAGTCTTCCCTAGGAGCACGGCAATATATGAGTGGGCATCACTAGTGGAGATAGTTTTGAAATGAAAGGGTGGAGCACTGGGGGGGTGGCAGGAATTGTCCCGCATCTGTACTGAAGAAATCAGGAGGGAGAATAGTGCTTAGGTCTGAGAAAGATGTATTGAAAGCATCATCTATTTTGCAGGGGTCTTGGGTGGGGATACCATCAAGGATAAGCATGGTAGGGGGAGGGGAAGGAGTCTTTCCACTAAGTTCCTTTATATTTTCCCAGAACCTCTTTCCATCACCCTAAGGGGCAATGAGTTTTGTTTGATAGTAAGCAGCCTTTGCCTGCTGAATTGCCCAGGTGCAGGCATTTCGGGCAGCACGATATAGTTGTTGGTCAGCGGGTCGACCTGACTGAAGGGCTCGGTTCCACAGGTCATCACATGCCTTCATTTGATCAAGCAAAGACCGATTTACCTAGGGGGAAGATTTTGATTTTTCAAACCGTTTGACGTGGGGGATGAAGATGTCACAGGCAGATTGGAAGGAACTTATGAAGAAGGACAGGGCGGCATCAACTGATGCCTGGTGATCAAGTGGGGACCAGTTGAAGCTACGGAGTAGATAGCGGAGATGTTTTAAAGCCCCTTTTTTGAGTTGCCGATAATGGAGATCCTGGGTGGGGGTGGTTTCCAGCTATTTGTCCAGAGACAAGTTACAGGGGAGTGATCACTGATACAGTCTGATAGGACCTGGACATCCAGTATGTGCTCAGGATGGTTTGTGAGTATGAGATCAAGGAGGGAGCTGTGGCCCATGTTTTTGTTTACTCTAGTGGAAGTAAGGACCATTTAGGACAGCATAAAACACACTAGAACTGTTAGCTAATCTATACCTTAAAAACTGTAGTGATTTGAAGTCCAGAAAAAGTAGATGAAAGTTTTCAGTTTATTTAGTCATTGGTAGCCACATTAGGTTTCAGCAGTTTGGCTCCTGGTGTGTGTCAAGATGAAAATGTGTGTCTAAATGTCCTGATCTAGGTTATTTATAGTGTTGGCTGTCCCAGTCTGTGGATAGAGGCTGGCTCTTCCATTTTAGGCCACCGGGTGTCACTCTTGCACTTCCCCCAACACAATGTTCCGCCACCTGGTGATGTTACCCAGCCTACATTTATGACACCAGACATTACAATCTCACACATTATCTGTTAGAATGATGTGTTCTTTCCTATTACCTCACAAAATGAAGTATATTATTAACAGTTTTCTGGGATCAGAGCATTCTGTTTTTCTTGAAGTGAAAAGGGCTATCTCTTGACATTTTATTACTTCTGTTTTTCTTGGGTAGTTAATTTAGAGGAAGACTCTTTGATCAGCTATCCACAAGCTTTTTGACAATAACTTGTCATTTTCCTGGCAAGCAAGGCTGGCCTTCAGGCTAAAAGAAGGTCAAACTATTTTTAAAAATCTAGTCTTTTCTCTAGGTGCGTTTGTGCTGACACTGGCATGTACATATACACAAAATTACATCAAAAACAAAAAATATATACAAAAGAATTATATCTACAATGAAGGGCTAGCAGCTGGGCAACTTGCCACACTATTCACAGTTTTATTTTTTGGAGCTTCTTTTCTGACTGTGCCCCCCCCCCCAATTCTTGCGTGCCTACCGAAATATTTGCTGTTTTCCCTGCCACACATAAAATTGAATCCCTGGCTTTACAGAGGCCCTCTGTTGTGTGTGTTTGTGTGGGGAGAGGTAAACATGCAGTTAGTAGACTTCTACAGAAGTTTGAATTCCAGCATTCCATGATGATAGACAGATGCTTAACAGCTGGTGATGGACTACTATTTACTATTTTCTTTTAAAGCAGAAATGCAATGAAGCATCATCAAATTCAAAGTGTTTTACATAAATACCTTATATATTGTAGCCTGTATTCCGGTTCTCAGATGTGACTGCCTTTGTTATTTTTTTTTACCCATTATTTAGTTATTTTGATTTATCTTTAATGAATTCACACAAATACAGTATTCGTCCGCCATATTTGTAGTCCTAAAAATTTCCCACAAAACACCTCAGTGCATCTTGATTGTTTTTATGGTGTGCTCATACCCAAGATGTGGGTTGGAAATCCAGGAAGCTACTTTTGGTGTGTAGTACACGTTGATATTTCTTTGCAGGCACATGTCTGTTTTATTGTATTTCTGTATTTGAAGACTATATAAATTTATATTGGTTTTTGACATGTTCATGCATTGCAGCAACAGGGAGATCTGTTTGCATTTCTAAATGTACTAATCCCAGAAGTAGACCATAGTATCTTTCAGTCATGATCTATGTTAGTGTCTTTATGTGGTAGTCTAGTGTATTCCTAATGTGCACGACCTCATCCTTTTTATTTTATGACGATTTTTTTAATGACTGGGATGCTGGGATCCTTTGTTCATATCTATTGTGTGAGGGCATGGATGTTTACAGCCTGTATACTGTAATTTTTTTTTTAATCCTATGGTGCATGTCTGTTCAAACCCCCAACCTCCTGAACACCCATTCAGCTAATAGTTCCATGTTGTCTGTGTTTGCAAGCTGAACAACTTTCATATGGGTCATATAATGCTGCAAAACAAGATCTCAAATATGTAAAAAGAAAGAAAGAAATGAATAACATGATTAACAGCTGAATAATTCAATGAAAAGTAGCTAGGGAGAGAATAGAATAAGTTCTGTTTTGAAATCTCCCTCATTCTCTTTCTCTCTATCTCCCTTTCTCTCTCACTCTCTGTGTCAGGAGAAAGAAGTTCATTACATCTGAGCCAGAATACAGCAGCAGCAGAGCACCGGATAAATTGGGGATAGCTACACATATTTATGTAACAAATAGTATTGTTATCATTACAAAACAGAGCTGTAGCGGGCATACATGAACTTACTTTTATTTGGAAATAAAGTATCAGTTTATCCCAAACTGAATGTTGCAAGGTTTCAACTGATATAATATTTTAAGGCCCCATATGTATTGTCTAAATGTTTTCCTCCTAGGTCAAAGGTTAACTGATATGATTGGATATTTTGA
Source organism: Neoceratodus forsteri (assembly GCA_016271365.2). Taxonomy (NCBI): domain Eukaryota; kingdom Metazoa; phylum Chordata; order Ceratodontiformes; family Ceratodontidae; genus Neoceratodus; species Neoceratodus forsteri. Next base: position 534,690,447 of record JADMNL010000022.1, on the reverse strand, counting down.
CTCACTGCTACCGGTTTTGTACCTGTCTTCCTATATGATCCAATGCTATCAGGACTGTGACGTTGGGGTTGTAGTGGGAGTGGGGTAATCCTGCATTAAACTAACTGGCTACTGCCTGTACCAATACTGTGTCATGTATAGGGACTATGTAAAACAAGCTGGAATTTTTACTTATTTTTCTAACAGTTTTGCCGTTTTGTTTAATTGATTTTTAGAACAATTTCTTCTAACACCATTAATTGTTCCAACCAAAGTAACATCATCATGGTTGTGTGTTATCATGCTGTAGTGGTCCATCAAGTAGATACAATGCCATCTGTCTGCATCATCCAGCCTCATTGCGATCCTGTGCTGGCCGGTATAACCCAATATCGCCCACTCTGTTGGTTATGCAAACAATAATACCCATCAGGGTGGACTTTATTGAGAAATACTGGACTGCCAAGTGACGTAATGATGCCTGACACCACATGTGGAGAGCCTTATAGCTCCTGAAAGGCCTCATAATTGATAGGCTAGTGTTGGGGGGGAATGAGTGTACAAGTAGGCACTGTTGGCAGGGAATGGTAGGATGACCTTGTTCTGTCATTGGCTTTCTTTAATTTTTCATACATACTGTTTACTTTTTCTCACTAAGACAGATGGGAGTGAGGTAGGGTGGGTTGTTTGACTTCCCACCTTCCACCTACCATTAAGTCAGAGAAAAAAATGGAATATGTTCTCTTTGAAAATGTGGTCTCTCCCATGGATTTCTAAGTAATGTGGCAACCCAATTTAGTACTTATTTTATGCATGGTTATATTGAAAAAATCAATGCATGCTGATGAGTACTTTCAGCAAATCAGCTTGCTTTGTTTTTTCAAGCCTAGTTTCTAATATTTCTTACATAGCTTTATCCGCTTCATTTGACAGTGCTAGAACATGGAATGCTGTCTAAGATAAGTCATGCACCTGATTGATCATGATGTACATGGCAGTATAACAGGGACTGATGAGAGGCTGTCAGAATTTAATGCCATCAGCTAATCATATATCATCATTTCTGATAATCACATTTAGCATCATGCATCTAACTAGATATTGGCTGAATTTTTGGCTACTTTGGTGATTAACTTGAACACTAACATAAACCCCTGGTAGCACCTTATTGCTTCTATTCAAATGTTCCTTAAAATAGGTTATATTTGTGGTCTTACTGCTTATTTTTTAAACTTAACCTTTCTTTTAGGTACAGTACAATAGTCCTTCCACAGTTTAGAATGCTCAGCAATTTTAAGTTCTGTTCCAACCAAGAAAAGCCTGAAATCCAAAGTAAACACACCTTTCATATCCCCAAATACATATGCTGCTGCAAATAAACACACACCCCACAGCCCAAAGTTTAAATGTTTTCACCATCCAAAAAATGAAAAGTGAAGCCATCATTTAGAGTGGCTTGCTGCCAGCTGAAGTGCATGCTTCTTTTAAATGTATGAGAGGTTTAAATCAGCTTTATGGTCTGCCCCAGTTTCCAGATCCCAGGCAACTTAAAGAAGTAGCAACCCATCCAACTTAAAAACTGTTTGCTTGACTTACTGATCACTAGGTTTTAAAATACCGAACTGCAACTTACAAGACCCATTGTGTACTGGGAAGACAGTCACCTAGGAAAAAGCGGGGTAACAGGAAGCAGTCCAGAAAAAGGATGGGGGGGTGGGTCATGAGAGACAAAACCAGAGTGTAAAACAAATACTAGTGACAGCATGTGAAGGTGAGTGACAGAGGGAGGGAGATTGGGAAGCATGGGGCACTGAGACAGACGCAATGCATATATGATGGCACCTACAATCTGTAATGGAAACAAAAACTATTTTGAGAAAATGTGCATGTGTTGTCTTTGGAACTCACCCATAATAGACACATTGGTGTGCCACAATTTTGTTATAATGGGTGTCTATTGTGCACCAATTTTGCAGTTTTGTTTGTACATTTCCTTTGGCCATAACAAATCTGTCTAGACTCAGCTGGAGGCAAGCTAACCCAGTCTACAGATTATGTGAAAGGAGTCGAGACATGGCCACATTGATCTTGTCATGTATTGATAGTTATGTATTTTAAATATGTATGATACATATGTCTCCTATGTATTGTTATGGCAATTTGCAAAGCATAAGGAGAGATAGAATGGAATGTAATGAAACAGATAGCAGTAAGTCATAGTAATCAGCTATACAAAAACCATAGGACTTAAAATCTTCATGCTATAATTGTTTATAGTGTATAATCATTTTTGCATATTTCTGATACAGTGCTTTTTATGACTGCAGTGGGTGTAGCCCTGGAGATGTTTTGCTTTGAGAAAAGCACTCCCTGCATAAATTACCTTCCAAACAACATGCTAGAGTGTTAAAAATAGTATCCTCCACTGAAGCCTCATTACTACGCTGCCTGTGTGTGTATGGGATCTGGAGAGCACTATTTTTCCTTTGACTCATGTTCCCTCCCTGCAAGACATCAAAGGAGGCAGGACTTTGTCTAGGGGCGTGACCAGGACACCTGGATGGACAGGTTTAGGGGAGGAGGACAAGCAGATGCCACCCACTAGGGGCAGACAGGTGTTCCCAGGGCAGAAGGAACTTGCATCCAGGGATAGGGAGGAGATACCTCATAATTTATACCTTTTCTAGGTTGCAAGAACAGCCTCAGAGGGAACATCAAGTTTTTTGTCAAAGAAGATACCTTAAGGCAACAGCAAAGAGTAGATCTTGTGAATCCTGGAACATTTTGGTAATAATGTTTTTGCTTTTAAACTTCAGCTGGCATAACAGGATGAAGGATCCTTCCTGTACTGCACCTGCCTGCATCATAATGTGAATAAAAATAAGCCTGGTGTTCACTGTAACCAGTTTAATGTTCCCTTTTCAATAATGATGTACTAAATTATCATCTTACTTTGTCATTTATGAATGTCTGTATTATCTGAACTTCTTATCCTAAAATAGTGTTTTTACAATACAGAAAAATGTTGTATTCAAATTATAAAATAAGAAAGAACCAATCTGCTTGGCATTTTAAATGCAGTTGGAAAAAATTGTAACTATGAAAAGACAAAAAAATAATTTTCACTTCAATTAGGCATCCGATGTCAAAATGAATATTTTTAGCATCTTGCCGTGTATTGTAGTATGGTCGACTACTGACAACAAAGTGTAGCACAGGACAGTTGGTGTGTAAAACTAACACCGTGCTTCATGCCACATGAAATGGGGGGGGGGGGTTAAAAATGCTGAATTCAATGAAAAAATCTAACAAGGATGATGGTTTTCTCAAAGAACAGTAAAAGCACAGTTACTGACACAAGCAGTATCATTTATTTGCAGGGGCTGTTGCAAATGCCAGCATGAAAAGCAAAAGGAAAAAATTATACCTGTATCACTTCAATTAGGGAATATAGGGAGAGAACAACTGACATATTGGTTTGACTAAAAAGGCATTATTACTTAAAAGATCACTTTTTGCGGAAATCAAAAAACTGATACAGAACAGATGTATTTGCAAAAACATCAAGCCCTTTTTGTAATGATATATAGTTCCGTTTTCCAATATACATACATATACACATAAACACACACACATATAGACAGAGATACAGGACACCAGTTGCAGTAAAAAAAATATTGCCATGTTGCCGTCTTGCAAACCAGGAGTATGAAAAGGAAAAGCAAATTAAATATTTTTCACTTCAGTTAGGGAATAGAGGGAAGAGAACAACTGAGATATTGGTTGGACTATAAAGGCATTATTACTTAAAAGATAATGTTTTGCAGAAATAAAAAAACTGATACAGTACTAATATATACAGTGTATATGTATATGTATATATATATATCTATATATCTATATATATATATATATAATGGTAGCACAGTAGTGCTACCATAGTTAGGGTTGAGGAGCCATTTACATGTTAAACCCAAAATTTTGCACCTTAATAACTTTGCAACTGTTCAATGGATTTGCCTGAAATTTAGAATACAGAATCAAAACCCATACACGTTGGGAACTGCCAAGTTTCGTACCGGTCGGGTATACTGCTGCAGAGTTATTAAGCGTGATCTGTGCGTGTGTTTACGCTTTTTTTGGAATTCTGTGGTCACGCCTACAGGTTGCACGGTTTGTGCGACCGGTTTGAAATCTTCAGGGAACATGTTTCCAGGGTCCCTGATGTGCCTTTCAAAGAGTTCATGAAAAAATATTAAACGGTTCAAAAGTTATTCAAAAAACAAGTTCCCATTATAAGTCAATGGGAAAAGTTAACAAAAAGTTTGACCGTGTCGCAAATGCAGTTTTTACTTTCGCAAATGTCCCTTTTACTGTCGCAAATCCACCATTTTTTTTTAGTTTGTGATCAGAAAAATGCTTGGCATTTAAATTTGGGACCCTCTAGCAACCTAATTCTTTTTGTATTCACCTAGTCGGACCCTGAGGATGCTTGCCATGTCTTTATTTTGGGGTATAACACCCCAGAAATATGTTTTTCAGATTTCTGGAAAAGTACTTTCACAAAGTAGTGTCACACTCATGAAAGTGTTGCAAATTTTTGTGAAAGCTTTCACAAATTGCGACAGTACTTTTCTAGGCTGTGGGAAAATGACAGCAATTCTTTGGCACCCCGCAGCAAAAGAACGGGTTGGAGTTTTGGGCTGAAATTTGGAGGGAATGCAGCCATCTCACAGATGTGCCTTTCATTGTTTTGTTGAAAAAATATTACACAGTGGCAAAGTTATGGTACTCCAAAGCTGACACTTTTTCCCATAGGATAACATTATGGCGTACAACTCATTGCAGCAATCTTTTGGTGCCCTGCTGCAAAATAACGGTTTGGTCTTTTGGGCTGAAATTTGCAAGGAACACAGCCAACATCCCACAGATGTGTCTTTCAGTGGTATGGTGAAAAAATATTACAGGGAGGCAAAGTTATGGCACTCTGAATTTCTGTTTTTTTTTCCCATAGGATAACATTACAGTGTTCGCCACGCCCTTCAGGGCCCATATCTCGAAAACGGTGCAAGATACGGACTTTTCATTGAAAAAATGCTTAGCCCCTGGTAAAAAACTAGCCAGGAAAGTGATAATTCATATGACTTTTACATTTTTTTTTCTATGTCGTATGGTTCCTGAGGTATAAGCAATTTACTATTCCAACTCCTCATTTTTCTGTTCTGAGAGTCATTATTTTGCATACATTCTTTGTACTCACTGTCTTTCTCTATACAGCTTTTGGGGAAAACCAGCCTGTGCGCTTACATTACTGTTACCATTACCCTTTCCACTTGCGGTTCCGTACCCGTTTCACTTACCGTTCACGTTTACGCCACCATGTGCATTACCCTTTGCGTTTTCATTTGTGGTTGCATTTCCATTGTTTTTAACATTTCTGTCTACAGTACTGTTTCTCTTTCTGTTTTGCTTTGCGTCACCATGCGCATTATGATTTGCGTTTGTGGGCACAATGTTACTATGTGACAAGACATCATGTGGTGGGAGCGTGGGGCCTGCCTCTGCATTACATGGTGGAAGCACGGGGCTCCCCGCCGCTGCATTACATTCACTATTTCTCATTGTCATTCTCAAAAAGAAGGGAAATTAGAGGCAAAAAACTCTGTTTAATGCATCAGTTAGGGTTGTTCCACAGCGACAAAAGTGAGGAAATTCGATGTTAGGGTTGAAACCACCTTTGTACCCCTCCAGCCCACCCCCCCAACTGGAATCAGGGTGCACGTTGGGGTCATCGGTCCTAACTCTCACCCCATTCTCCTATTCCTCAGCTTCTTCCACATGTGAGAAGGTGAGAGTTAGACCGATGACCAACACGCACCCCGCATTCCAGTTGGGGGTGGGCTGAGGGGCAAAGGGGTTTCAACCCTAACATCGAATTTCCTCACTTTTATCACTGTGGAACAACCCTAACTGATGCATTAAACGGAGTTTTTTTGCCTTTATATATATATATATATATATATATACACACACACACACACAATAGGGGTGAGTGGTAAATGAGTGAGATAAAACAGTGTATCATCCACTGCAGTGTGATATTTTTGCTCTCTGCTGTACTGTGATGATATGAGACATTTACACACACAGGTCACAAAAGGTCACTGATATCATCACCCTAGGCAGCTTTCCCCTCAGCATGAAAGAAACACCTGTGCTGTTACCATAGACTCAAATGCAGAACTACCTGAGAGGTCTCACCGCTGCCTACAGCTAACTCAGTGAGCATTACAAAACACACCTATCCCCCCCCAACTTCCAGCTCATTACTGTGATGCTCTCAACTTGATGCAGCCAGAATTCCAAACAGCACAGCTTCACAGAACAGTCTAAACTACTGCCTGCAGCTAACTAAACTACCACTGAAACACACTCTCACTTGTTCCTCAAACTCTGATTCTCACCCACTACAATTACTGTGACAATTTCAACTTCACTGCAGCCAGAATCCTAAAGAGCACAATTTCACAGAACACTCTGCACTCTGCCTACAGCTAACGTAATTACCACTGAAAACAGTATCAGCTGTTCTGACACTAGGCCTCTCAGTTCTTTACAATTACTGTGATGCTTTTAACTTCACTGCAGCCAGACTGCTAAACAATACAGCTTTCGCAAAAGTATGTTTTTCATTCCTATCTAAAATTAACTCATTTAGCATTGCAAAACACACTCATGTGTCTCTCAGAGTTTATAACACTGCCAGTCCATTCAGAAAAGCTCACATACAGAATGAGCAAACACATTAACAGGAACAGAACACAAGACAGCATAACAAAACTTCTGAAATTCTTGGCCCTATTGTATATATCGAATACATGATGGGCAGATCATGTGCTATGGCAAATATTGTCACTCCTGCATCGTGAGCTTGGATATCTCACTCGCGCCTTCGGCACTCGTGAGATATCCAGAGCTCACCCTGCAGGAGTGACAATATTTGCCATATCACACTCATGCCCATTATGTATCCTATATATATATTGATACATGATGGGCATGAGTGTGATATGGCAAATATTGTCCCTCCTGCAGAGTGAGCTTCGGCACTCGTGAGATATCCAAGCTCACGATGCAGGAGTGACAATATTTGCCATAGCACACGATCCGCCCGTCATGTATTCGATATATACAATAGGACCAAGAGTTTCAGAAGTTTTGTTATGTTTTTAAATATATATATGGGATACGTGATGGGTAGGAGTGTGATATGGAAAAATATTCTCACTCCTGCAGAGTGAGCTATGGATACTCATGAGTGAGAGTATCCATAGCTCAGAATGCAGGAGTGAGAATATTTTGCCATATCATATGATCTGCATATCGTGTGTGGTTTATACAATGGGGGTGGGAGCTCCTGCTGTGTATGTTTATAGGGTGAGATTTCACTAGTGGAAATGATACAGAAAATGCATTGGTAACAGTGGTATGATGTTGACCATTTAGTGTATTGTCATATGTGTACATTTGTTTTGGGTGTAGGTTTGGTTTTATATACAGTGCTAGTGCTTGGTGTACTCATTTATAGTTCCTTTCGTGTCTGGTTCTGTTATGTTCAGTGAGGCTGGTGAACAAAAACAATTGTTTCCATAGGCAGCTGTTATTTTTTGCCTGGAAGTGTTATAGTTTTCTTGCTTAGAAACAGTGTTTTTACTAAGGGAAATGCTTGCAATTTTTAACAGGAAAAAAGATTAATATTGCATTTTAAATCAGTTTATGTTGTTGGCTGCATCGATGCATCTACCGGATGTTCCTGCTTTGCTGCTTAGAGTTGGGTGCATCAGTGTGTCTTCCTGTTCCTCCAGGTTTGCTACTGAGAGTCTGAGGCAGAAGAAATTACACGCTGTCATTTTTTGGGGGGAGTTCCTGATACTGGTGACTTGTAAGGAGACAAAGATGGTTAGTACCCGGAACTGAATAAATGTGCTTTGGGTCTGACAGTGGTACGGTACTGTATAGTTCAATTAGCTGATATATCATTCAGTGTTACATGTGCGGCATCACTTATGGGGTTTTGGATGCAAGCCAGCATGGATTTAAGGTATATGGTTGTGAGTTCAGTTTTTGGAGGTTTTGGAGGTGCCGTTTTTGAAGTATTTGGATTGTAATATGGCTATTGAGACGTGCTGCAATTTAGAGAGCTGGATTCTGAGTGGATGTTATTTAGACTGCAGGTGGTAGTAAAGCTGACATCAGAGGGATATGCATAAATGGTAGATATTTTAACTCCACTGACGTCCACTTCAGATATCTCACTGCAGTGGAAATAACATGTTTTATCATCACTGTGGAGCTCTCATTCCATTGTTAAAACAAACATATATATATAGATACACACACACACACACACACACACATCCAAAAGTGATGTTACTGTGCTGACTTAATCCAGCAGAAATACAGGACACCAGTTGCAGTGAAAACATGATTTGGCATGTTGCCATCTTACAAACTTGAAAACTATATTTTGTTCCAAAAAAGAATTTCAGATTACTAAATACGTGCAGACATTTCACATTGGTAAAAAGGAAAGTCCCAAGTAAGGCAAAAAGCAGAGTCCATCCTTAGTGTGAATATTTTTTCAGTGTTGGCAGGCTACACATATAAAATTAACTATTTATTGCATGCAACATAGAAACGTAGACTTTGACAGCAGATGAGGACCACTTGGCCCACCTGGTCTGCCCAACCATGTATTCTGAAATTCCTGAGTTTACAAAACAGAGAAATAAATTAAAAAGATAAATCTAACAAGGACGATGTTTTTCCAAGTATCACTGAACATCAGAGTTCCCAACAGAAAGAGTATCACGTATGTGCAGGAGCCATGGTAAATGCCAGTATAAAATAAAAATAATGAAACTGCTTCATGTAAAAGCAGCATGTGCTGCATGGCAAATGCATTAGGAAGTTTCTGGGTTACAAAATACAGAAATAAATTGCTAAAGAAATACCCTACCATGGACAGAAACATAAAAACATAGAATTTGACGTCAGGTAAGGACCGCTTGGCCCACTTAGTCTGCCCATTTCCCTACCTAATGAATAAACTGCAGATCCTAGTTAACCAACAGCCTACTTCCTCCTACCCCCACTAGAATTGCCTTATGTCTGTCCAATGCATTTTTGAAATACCCCACTGTTTTTGACTCTATGACCTCCTCAGGAAGGCTGTTCCATGTATCCACAACCCTCTCTGTGAAGAAATACTTCCTCACATTACCTCTGTGCTGTCCCCCCCCTTCTATCTTCAAATTGTGCCTCCTTGTTTTTGCACATCTCTTTTTCTGAATGATGCTACCCTCTTGGACTTCATGGATTCCCTTGAGGTATTTGAAAGTTTCTATCATGTCCCCCCCTCCTTTCTTCGAGGCTATACTTCTTTAGTTCCTTTAGTCTTTCTTCTTATGTCTTCTGATGCAGACCCTGCATCATTTTGGTTGCCCTTCTTTGGACAGCCTCCACCCAGTCTATGTCTTTGCAGAGATGGGGTCTCCAGAACTGTACACAGTACTCCAGATGTGGGCTTACCAACTGCCTGTACAGAGGGCCAACAACTTCCTGTTTTCTACTGGTGATGCGTCTCCCTATGCATCCCAGTATCCCCCCAGCCCTCCTTACAGCCTTCTCACATTGCTGGCCCATCTTTAAGTCATCTGATATGACTACCCTAGGTCCCTTCCCAATTTTGTTGTTGTCAGTATCTCACCTCCCATTGTGTACTCTTCCCCTGGGTTTTTGTTTCCCAGGTGCATTGCTTTGCATATTTTTTGCATTGAATCTAAGCTGCCATACATTTGACCATTCCTCCAACCTTGCCAAGTCTCTTTTCATCCTTTCCACCCCATCTTATGTATCAACCCTGTTGCAGAGCTTTGTGTCATCTGTGAAGAGACATACTTTTCCTTCCAGTCCCTCTGCAACGTCACTTATAAAGACATTAAAAAGGACTGGCCCCAGTACTGAACTCTGCGGTACCCCACTAGTAACCCTCCTTTCTTCACTGTGGACTCCATTTACTATTACCCGCTGTGTCCTGTTGTCCAACCAGTGTTTTACCCAGGCTATCACCCTGGGACCCACTCCCAGGCTGACTAATTTGTTTATTAATCTTTTGTGCGGGACTGTGTCAAATGCCTTGCTAAAGTCTAGGTAGGCCATGTCCACAGCCCCTCCCTGGTCTACTGCTTTGGTCACCCAGTCAAAGAAATCAATTAGATTTGTCTGACACAACCTTCCTACTGTGAATCCATGCTGCCCTGGGTCCTGTGCCCCACTGATCTCTAGGTACTCAACAATTATTTCCTTCAGAAGTGATTCCATCATTTTCCCTACCCCTGAGGTTAAACTGTCAGGTTTGTAGTTTCCTGCCTCTGTCTTGCTCCCACTTTTGTGAAGGGGAATCACATCTGCCCTCCTCCAGTCCTCAGGTACCACCCCATCCTCCCATGATTTATTAAAAAGGGTAGTCATTGGTGTTACTAGTCTTCCCTTAGTTCTTTTAAAATCCTGAGGTGAATCCCATCAGGCCCCATTGCTTTATCCACTTTCAGTTTTAAGAGTTCTTTCAGAACCCTTTCTTCTGTGAAAGAACTAATATCAACCCCCCTATCAAGAGTGCTTCTATTGAGTGGATTAGGTATTTCCCCCTATAAGTATTGGTTTAGTATCCCTGCTTTTTCATTGTCACTCTCGGCCCAACCACCTTCTTCTCTGTTCAGCCTCAGTATCCCTACCCTAGTCTTTCTTTGCTCCCTAATGTACCTATAAAAGGTTTTATCCCCCTTCTTAACCAAGTTGGCTATCTTTTCCTTGGTTTGGGCCTTTGCTATTCTGACTGCCTTACCCGCTTCCTTCTACTTTAACTGGTAGAATTCTCTATCCTGCTCCTTCTGTGTTTCCTTATACTTCCTGAATGCTATCTTTTTTTCTCTTACCTTCCTCGCCACTTCTTTTGAGAACCATAGTGTTTTTTTCTTTCATTTTGATTTGTTTATTTGCTTCACACAAAGACTTGTTGCCTCTGTGATGGCGGTTCTGATGTTTCCCCATTGTTGCTCCACCCCACCTTCTTGCCTGTTTGCTAGTGCTTTTCTGAGGCACTCTCCCATTTTGACAAAATCAGCCCTCCTGAAGTCCAGTACCTTCACTTTTGTGTGGCTTTACAGCTAAGTTTGTCGTGAACCACACTGTTTGGTGGTCACTTGTTCCCAGATGGCTACCCACTTCAAGATCAGAGATACTCTCTCCAGCCCCATTTCAGAGTACCAGGTCTAAGATTGCTCTCTCCCGAGTGGGTTCCAAAACTAGCTGTCTGAGGCATGCCCCCTGTAGGGCATCGAGAATGGCCCAGCTCTTGGATGTGGCTGCAGCAAAGGTGCTCCAGTCAACATCTGGCATATTCAGGTCCCCCATCAACAATATCTCCCCTTTCTCTACCATCTCAAGGATGCCTTCTATCATTTCCTTGTCCATTTCCTCCCCCTGAGATGGGGGTATGTATACAAACCCTGTGTAGATTGTGGAGCCATTTCCACTCTCCAGGGTGACCCACAGTGCCTACTCTCCTCCCTGTTTACCCTGTAGTTCTGTTGCTTTGATCCCTTCCCTTACATAGAGAGCTACTCCTCCTCCTCTTCTTCCCTCCCTGTCCCTCCTGTAGACTGTGTACCCTGGTGTGTTGATATCCCAGTCATGGTTTTCTATGTACCATGTTTCTGTGACTGCCACAATATCCAGGCATTTCTCTTCCATCAAGACCACCATTTCAGGGACCTTTTTAAGTAAACTATGGGCACTGGTACTCATTACCCTCCATTTTTTGTATGGCGTTATTTCTTTTTGCCCCATCCCTGTCCCTGCTGCCTTTGTCTTTTTCTCCATTTACCCCTGCCCTTCTCCCTATCGACTGCTCTATTTTGGTGTTTACCTCACTAATTACCCTGATTTGGGGGGGGCTAGGATTTCCCTTCTTCTCTTCAGTGCCTCCCCCCCTTTGCTAGTTTAAATGCTTGCCACTGAAGCATTTAAACCTATCACCTAGGATCCTGGTCCCCCTCCAGGATAGATGCAGACCATCATGCCTGTATAGGCCTGCATCCCTCCAGATGGAGCCCCAGTCCCCAATGAAGCCAAATCCCTGAGCTCTGCACCAGCTTTTCAACCAGTCATTGAATCCCATGGTGAAGAGTGCCCTAGCCTCATCCATGCCATAGACAGGTAGCACTTCCGAGAAAGTTACTATGTGTGCTTCTTGTCTAAGGCCCCTTCCCAACTCCAACAACTCCTGTTGCACTGCTCTGATCCCATTCTCAGCCAGACCATTCATCCTTAGGTAGATAATGACATCCAACTCCCTCCCCCTTGCCACTGCTCCCATGATCCTGAGAATTTGTTTCCTGTCCCTCCAAGCCTTGGTGCTGGGCAGGCACCTCACCTGCCTTTCCTATCCCTCCCCCAGTTCTACCCGCTAACAATTGAGTCCCCCACCAGGAGTTGTTTCCTTCCCCCATGAGGTCCTGGGCCACCCTCCTGTGGGTCTCCATCGTGGAAGTTCCCAACATCCTCCTTGGTCTCCACTGCTGGTGCCTCCATAGAGGAACCATGCTTCACCAGAGTGGTGAATGAATTGTGGAGAGGCACAACTGGAGGGATGCACCTCTGTTCCACCACCCTCACCCTCCCTGAGCCCACCGTGGTCCAACCACTCCTCTTTCTTGGCAACCTCTGAGGTAGTGGCAGTGACCTGGGTGGTCCCTGGGTGGGTGAGCAGGTTTTCTGAATCCTTGCCAGGTCAGCATGGAGGCAAACAACCTCCTCCCTCAGACCAGAGGATGATGTTTTTTCCATTATTACTAAAAAGGAAAATTGTGTTTTGGATAAGAAATACTGATTCAGTACAGACCTATTTGCAACACCAGCGAATCCTGTTAGCAATGATAAATTCAATTCAACAGCATGATTCCAAGTTCAACTTGAACCCTACAGAAATAGTATTATGTATTTGCAGGGGCCATGGCATACTGTATCACTTCAGTTAGGGAATTTAGGAAGAGAACAACTGTCATATTGGTTTTACTAGAAAGGCATTATTATTTAAAATATTTTTTTTTGTGGAAATCAAAAAACTGATGCAGAACAGATGTATTTGCAAATGCATCAAGCTCTGTTTGCAATGATATATAGTTCTCTGTTCCAATACACACACACACACACACACACACACACACACATATAGGATATACAATGGTGAGCTGTCAGATAAATGATTTATCTACACAAGTGCTGTTTGACCTTGGGTAAGCTCATGAGTGGTGTAAGCCACGAGTGAGGTGTCCAAGGTCAAACAGCACAAGGGTAGATAAATAATTTATCTGACAACTCACCATTGTGTATTTCATTTGTGCAATATGGATGCTTTCTATCAGTGCAAGAACATTTGGTTTTGACTGTTTATCTTTATTTAAAAGATAATTTCTGGGAGTTTTGGCTAACTTTCATAGAGTATGTCTGCCTGGCATAGTGATTGCTATTAAATGAAACACCACTCATTTTGTAGAAAACTTCTTGCTGAAAAAATGTCATGCTCACAGTACTATGCTACCTTTTTCATTTTAAAGTTATTCACATTTGTTTGTCAAAAAAGGGAAAAGAAAACAGAATTTTATTCTGCTTTTTGCTAATTATAAAAAAAACCTAAAAGGTATCTATAAATGAAACACCACTCATTTTGTAGATATTTTTGTGCTGAACATTTTTCGTGCTCACAGTACCATGATATCATTTTTTATGTTAAAGTTATTCACATTTGTTTGTCAAAAAATGAACAAAAATTTAAATTTTCTTCTGCCTTTTTGCTAATTGTTAAAAATCTATAAGGTATATATACATGAAACACAACTCATTTTGTAAATAATTTTGTGCTGAACAATTTTCATGCTCACAGTACCATGCTATCATTTTTTCATTTTAAAGTTATTCCCATTTGCATATGGTTAGTACTGCTTCTGAGGCTGAACATTCATAATGAATTCTAAAGAGATTTGTGACATAGTAACTGTGTGTATAAATGTGGGCTATACAATAGAGAGCTGTCAGATAAATGATTTATCTACACAAATGCTGCTTGACCTTGAATAACCTAATGAGTGGCATATGCCATGAATGAGGTGTCTGAGGTCAAACAGCACAAGTGTAGGTTAATCATTTATCTGACAGCTCACTGTTGTATATTTCATTTATGTAGTAGGGATGCTTTCTGTCAGTGCAGGGACATTTACTTATCTTTTTTTGCATGTTTGTCAAAAAAGTGAACAAAAAAATTGCATTTTCTGCTCTTTTTTGCTAATCATAGAAAAAGCTATAAGGTATCTATAAATGAAACACCACTAATTTTGTAGATACTTTTGTGCTGAACAACTTTCATGCTCACACTATCATGCTATCTTTTTTCATTTTAAAGTTATTTGCATTTGAATATGGGTAGGACTGCTACTGAGGCTGAACATTCTAAATGAGTTCCGGGGTGATTCTGACATAGCTACTATATGGATACATTTTATTTATTCCATGGCTGTGAAGATAAATGGATTTATTCAATGAGTTTTGAGCGCACTCCTGTTGCATAAATTTATTTATACATACAGTGACTCAGATAAACGCATTTATCACACTGAATATATGTCCACCCCATTGCATATATATATATATATATATCTATATATAAAATACAAAATCATACATGCCCCCCACAATGCAAGGCATCATGGACTGCATATGCAAATCACCACAGAATATTATGCTGGTTCAACTTTAAGCAGAAATGCATGGTGCCGAAAGGCCTCTCACACAGTTTGCAAAGGGTGCCAACAGAAGACATAGACACATGTTTCACCCTACCAGGACTCATCAGTATGCCTAGTCTGTTTGACACCCCAGTTGAATGAACCAGCTACCCTAACATGGTCTATCTGGGTTATGTTGTGGTGAACCCAATTAAAACAAAAAACTATTTCAAAGAAATACAAAATCACACATGCCCCCACAATGCAAAGCATCATGTCTTCTGTTGGCACCCTTTTCAAACTGTGTAAGAGGCTTTTCAGCACCATGCATTTCTACTTAAAGTTGAACCAGAATAATATTCTGTGGTGATTTGCATATGCAGCCCGTAATGCTTTGCATTGTGGGGGCATGTGTGATTTTGCATTTCATTGAAACTTGGCTTCCGCCAAATGCCCTTTGGGGTAACCATTGCCTCAGTGCTTGCACACAGAGGTTCTTTGTCATATATATATATATATATATATATATATATATATATATATATATATACACACACACACATTACAAAAAACTCAGTTAATGCATCAGTTAGGGCTCAATAGTACAGCAACAAAAGTTTGGAAACATGCTGTTAGGGTTTAAAACTCTAACTTCACATTCCCACCATCCCACCCCCTCACACACACACATGCAAGGGGAGGGAAGGGCCAAGGCAACACAACCAATCAGAGCCAACCAGCATCAGGTAACAGAAGCAAAGTACAACTCTCTAAATGTACTTTAAGACACATCCATCATCATGGGTCACCAACTGTATGAGTTCTGCCACCATCACATTGCCTTGGGGGGTAGACACACATGCTGGGCAACCATGGGTGATGCCCCACAGTAAGCATTTTTGTGTTATAAACAGCAATAACAAGATTTAAGCAGATGCCTATATTTCAATAGTGAAGAAGGGTTGTAACACACAGTATGTTATCCACAGATAGTTTCTTGGAAATTAGAGTTAGTATAAGCCTACCAACAGTTATTGTATGTTTGCATTTATTTTTCCTGATAGATTGAGTCAGTCCTAATAACAAACAGTAGTAATAATAAAAGTAATTATTTGTAGTATAGTTTACAAGTTACATGTGAAAACAACAGTTGTAACAACCAAAGCAAACAATAACATGCTGCTAATGAGTATTTGTAGGTAACGCAGCCGTATAACATGTGAAGGTGCTAGTTTCATACTTGAGCAGTATCTTAAGAGTAGTATGTGTCATCTCCATCTGTTCTTCTGCTACCACATGCCCATGTGGTAGCCTGCAGCAACCCAATTGTTGAATAGTGACACATAAAAATCAGTGTTTTGAAAATGTGTACAGACTAAGTCTCATTGTATGAAGAAGATATGCCAGCAATAATATGTCATCATACAGTGCTGGCAGAATAGAGTTGATGATACTATATTTGTTTTTTTCATTACATAGTGTTATGTGAAATAAGTACAGTGTTGTGATTATTGTGGTTACTGATGTGATGGAGTAGTATAGTGTGTTTCAATCTTTCATGTGTCTTGCATGTGTGTGGGAGGGTGAGGTGGGGGGAATGCGGAGTTAGGGTTTTGAACCCTAACAGCACATTTTCAAACTTTTGTTTCGGTGCCATTAACCCTAACTGATGCATTAATGGAGTTTTTTTGCAAAGAATTTCCCTTCTTTTTGAGAAAGTGTAATATAAGTGGTGTGTGTTAGTGGGAGTATGGGCATTCTGGGCCCTGCACTCCTACTTATACATAACTACAGGGCCATACAGCAGCCCTATAGGGCAAGGAGCCCCTGTAAGACTAATTTGTTAATATCTCAGCAACTGTAGTAGCTAGGAAACAAATTCCAGTGCTGGTGTAATCATGACAATGAGTACTTCACATAACATAAATCAACTGAATCCATATGTTGCATTGTTTCTGAGATACAGGCACTGAAATGCACTGAAAAGGCATCCTTGGAACCATTAGAACATGTTTTTGCCAATATCTCTGTAACCATAGCAAGTAGGAAAAAAGTCCACTGCTGGTGTCATCTATGATTTACAAACTTGTTTGCTACTAGTAGTAAAAACTCTGTATCTCACTTCATTTTCAAGATACGGGCTCTGAAAGGTGTCATGGGCCCCACAATGTTATCCTATGGGAAATTTCTCAAATTCAGAACACTGTAATCTTTTACTCTTTGAATGTTTGTTTTACCACCAAACTACCAAAAGGCACATCTGTGTGACCAGGGCTTGCCACCCTGCAAATTTCAGCCCAAAAGACCCAACCATTTTGTTGCAGGAGGATGGCAGAGATTTGCAGTATTTTTTTAATACTTTTGCAAATCCCAAAAGCTTTGCAAAAAGTAGCATGAAACTTTTGGATTTGCGAAAGTATTTTGGTCATTTCTTTCATGATTTGTGAAAGTATTTTTTCCCTGATGTCTAAAAAGGCATTTCTAGGGGGTTTTACACCCAAAAAAAGATAGGGCTGGCATCCTTAGGACCCGACTAGGTAAACCCAACAGTCAGTGTTTACACAGAGGGCCCCAAATTTAAACGCCAGGCATTTTTCTCTCTCACTAACTGAAAACAAGATGGCTGAATCACAAAAGTAAAAGGGCCATTTGTGAAAGTAAAAGTGCATTTGCAAAACTTTTGTGATGCACATATATTTCCCCCCCTTGACTATGATAGGAAATTTCTTTTTCCAGTAACTTTTGAATGGTTTAATATTTTTACAGCAAATCTTCAAAATGCACATCGGTGACCCAAACTACATCCTCCCTGAAGATTTTGGACAGAATGGAAAAATCGTGTGGGCCATGGGTGTGAGCAAAGAAACATGCAAAAAGTTAATTTTTTTGTGTGTTTTTTGGTGTTCTGTAGCTCCACAACCATACATCTGACCGTAACGCAACTTGCCAGATCCAGAGATCTATGCAGGCAAATCCATCCTACAGTGGTAAAGTTATTAAGGTGCACAATTTGAGGTTTAGCATTAAAGTGCTTACTCAGCCCTAACTATACTAGTGCTACTGCACCAGCATAATATATTATAGGGGCGCGGCCGTGCCCCTATATTTAGGGTTATGAAGCCACTTCTATGTTAAACTCAACATTTTGCGTGTTAATAACTTTGGACCCATTCAATGGATTTGCATGAACTTTGGTATGCTTGTAGGGGACATAGTAAATATCTTGATCTGCCAAATTTCATTTCAGTTGGACTTGCAGTCTTTGCATACCAAAACACTGAAAAATGCACTTTTCGCCAGTTATGTGGGCAGTTTTGGGGATTTTGTCTGTGGTACTGCACAGCTGTCATGTGGCATGCCACTCTACAAGTTGGCTCATCCAAAAGAGCTTTGGTCAATGAACATGCTGCTTTTCATTTGGTGAAAAAATATTAATCCATTCAAAAGTAATTGCAGTTTTAGGTTCCCATTATAAGTCAATGGGAAATTTATTTGGTTGTTTTGCGAACAAAGAATGGGGTTTTAGACATCTGGTCCCTCCTCACAATCAAAGAATTTTTAGCCTCACGGTCAAAGAATCCTTGATCCCAAGAATTCTTTGATCACGATGGCCACCATCTTGTTTTAAGGTTCTGGTTGGAAAAACTCAAATATCTTGGCTCAGGAGTGACTCCTGAAGTAAATCTTGGATGGGATTTGCTCAGGGGGCTTTGCTGTGCCTTGCCTTTGGTTTTGTTCAAAATGGTCAAAAAATAGAGTTTTTAACATTTTTATTTTTGATCGTGACTCACTAATGATATTTGATCGTGAGCCTGCAAATTCTTTGATCACGAGATTCTTTGATCGCAATCTTTGATCATAAGGGACAGACAAGATGGCCAGTTGAAAAAAGCAAATTACTCAGCTCAGGGGTGGGTTATGAACACAAACGAGGGTGGGTTTTGCTCAGGGGGCTTTGTTTTAGTGAACCATGCTGGTGGTTTCATGTATTTATGTCTAAAATTTGAATTTCACCACTTTTTATTCTTTGATCATGAGCCTGCAAATTCTTTGATCACGAGCCTGAAAATTCTTTGATCGCGTTCTTTGATCATGAGGGAGGGACTAGATGGACAGTTGAAAAAAAGCAAATTTCTCAGCTCAGGGGTGGGTTGTGAACACAAATGAGAGTGGGTTTGCTCAAGGGGCTTCATTTTACTAACATACTAAAATGCCAGCAGAATAGGCCTAACGGTCTTTCGAGTCTGCTCGATTGGTCAGCCCCCACCCTGGGTGCTGACCTTGCTGCGCCCCTCACCTTCTCTGGCTTCTCCCTTCCTAGTTCTGGATATTCTTGCTGTATTGGATTTTGCTTCCAGAACCCTTCCCCTGTACCTGTCCCAGCCCCTCTTGAACCCCTCCACCGTCTCTGCCTCCACCAGCTCCCTAGGCAGTGCATTCCATGGCTCCACCACCCTCTCAGTGAAGTAGCACCTCCTTCTTTCTCCCCTGAATCTTCCCCCCTCCAGCTTCCACCCATGCCCTCTAGTGGCCCTCTCCTCCTTCCTTCAAAGCACCCTGACTGTTCCTTCCCTATTTACCCTCTTCATGTATCTGAAGACCTCTATCATGTCCCCCCAGTCCCTTCTCTCTTCCAGTGTGTACATATTTAGCTCTTCGAGTCTCTCCTCATAGGTCCTGTCCCCCAAGCCCCAAATCATTTTGGTTGCCCTCCTCTGGACCCTCTCCATGAGTTTAATGTCCCTCTTTAAGTGTGGCCTCCAAAACTGCATGCAGTACTCAAGGTGTGGCCTCACCAAGCAGTTATACAGAGAGAGTATCACTTCCCTCCTTCTGGAGGTGATCCCCCTAGTGATGCATCCCAGCATCCTGTTGGCCATGGCTGCTGCCCTCCTACAAGTCTCCAAGTTGTTCATCTTGACATCCACCACCACCCCCAGGTCCCTCTCAGCCATCGAGACATGTAGCATTTCCTCCCCCTCAGGGTGTACACTTGGCCTGGGTTTCTGGCCCCCAGGTGGAGTACCTTGCATTTCCCTGCATTGAACCTCAGCTTCCACTTTCTAGAACATCTTTCCAGAGCCTCCATTCTTCTTTTCTGTGGTTTGTGAATATGATTACACATGGAAATGGGTGAGATTTAGGCCTCTCAACCCCAAGGACACACCCCATCAGCTGTCAATCTTGGGATGATGGGCAGGTCCAAGGAGGGAGGGGTCAACCCTAAAAGTTCACTTTTTGTGTTTTAACCCTAAATGATATATTAACAAAGTTTTTTTATATATATATATATATATATATATATATATATATATATATATAATTAATTATATATAATACTGTTACTTCTGCTGGCTTCTTCATATCTTCATATGTATGTACTGTGCTGACTTAGTCCAGCAGAAATTCAGGACACCAGTTGCAGTAAAAATTAAAAAAATTGCCATGTTGCCATCTTGCAAACTTGCAAACTATATTTTGTTCCAAAAAAGTTTCAGATTACAAAATGCATGCAGATGTTTCAGATTGGTTAAAGGAAAGTCCCAAGTAAGGCAAAAACAGATTCCATCCTTAGTGTGAATATTTTCAGTGTTGGCAGGCTACCCATGTAAAATTAACTATTTTTTGCATGTAACGTGTTCTGAAATTTCTGAGTTGCAAAATAGAGAAATAAATAAAAAAAAAAGAAATCTAACAAGGAGTTGTTTTCCCAAGTAAAATTAATCAGCAGAGTTCAGCACAATACATTATCATATATTTGTAGGGGCCGTGGCAAATGCCAGTATGAAAACCTGGAGATCTAAGTTTAAATTCCACAGCCCTCACTTGCATACTGAGTGACCCTGAGCAAGTCATTTAACATTTGCTTGCTTCACGAGGAGTGTGTGTGTGTGTGTGTAGGGGTTGCGGCATGACTTGCAAACATCAAAGTAACAGATGTTAAGTAAATAAATAATGTAGTAATATATGTCATACACCAACAGGGTGAAAAAAGTCTGCAGGTAAAAGGAAAGGGGAAATTGTTTAACCAGGAAAGCCACAGTAAACTGAAGCTTTTTTCCGTGCGTGACCTGGGAGCACAAAGAAGTTAAGTGACTTGCTCAGGGTCACACAGCATGCAAGTGGGGGCTGTGGGATTCAAACCCAGGTCTCCAGGTTTGTAACTCAGTGTCTTAAACCACTGTGCTATACTGTACAATGAGTGCTCATTTTTTCTTTACAAATGCCAGGAGCACTTAATTATAACTTGCTGTGCGGGATTACATGTCTGTTGCTATATGGATGTTAAAATGTGCACTTTAGCACTGCGCTCCCAGTGGACATGTGCTCTTGGTGCATTCTCAGCTTGAATCTGCTTCTGGTGGGTAGGGGGACCGACAGCAATGCAAAAATGAAAAATTCCAAAAAACAGGTAAACAGATTTATTTTTCTTTTCTGGAGGGACATTTTACAGACTCCTTTGGACACGTACAGTATGTGCCTGGAGACCCACTAATAAAAAATGAAAGAAAACTAAGGGGCAAAGCTGACAGTGCCCCTTTAATGTGTCTTATTGTTACAACTGTACAAAATACAGAATGGAAGCAATATTTAAGGCTCTGTTATGTACAGTAATGCTGTAGAACACTGCAGGAATAAAACGTGCAATGTTGCAAAATAAGTTGTGTCCTAGTAATGGATGGAGACATTCATTTTCTAATATCTGTGAGAAATATAAACAGAAAATTTAATAGAAGCAATGCACTGTCTATATGTCTGTATTAGGTTATGTCCACATTTCTGTAATGGTGTTGTTTTACAATATTGTTGGTGTTATGTTTTTCTTATTTAAATTTGGTTGAGTGAACCTATTCCACTTTTAGCAGCAAACAGCACTTATTTCTTAGTGTTTTTTTAGTTGTTGTTACAGTCTCTGCAACATCATTATTTAGTAGCACAATAAAGACAAACTAATGTGTTCAGGTGAAATGTAACAAAACGTAATAGACACAGTGCAGGATGTATTGAATGTTAGTTCTGTATTCTTTTCCCACATTATGGTGTAGTAATATAAACTGCAGGAAAACAGGATCTTTGCTTCTGAAGAGTTAATGTTTTCCTATTGGTTTCCCCCTTGAAGTCATAAGGGCCTGCTTGTGACATCACAGTTACTCCCATGATGACAGACCATGATGTTTCAACAGGGGATTATGAGGGAAGATGGAGAGTAAGATATAGAGCCAAATGAACTATGTGGTGTAAAGATCATGTATCCATGCAAATGTGTCATGAATATAGAATGTTGAGGATAAATCTAAAAACTATATATGGAATGGAAGCTGAAATTAAGCTTGCTTGATTCTTTGCAAATAAGGCAGCTGACATCAGGGTGGTTCTGCAGCCAGCACACTCTATGGGGGCTGTTGTTGAATGGTGCTAGATCACTGTTTCTCAGTTTTCCTGGAGAGTCGTCAGTCAACTGGAGTTCATGGATGTCATGAGGATTATCCAGAATGTGCGCCCTGCGTGCTGTAATTTGGATCCTGGACCGACCTCCCTAATTCTGGGTTGTAGTGATATCATCAGTCCAGTCCTTGTGCGGATAGTCTGGTGCACCCTGGAATCAGGTGAGTTTCCTAGCTGCCTGAAAGAGGCGATGGTGACACCACCCTTGAAGAAAGATACCTTGGACCCAGACTGTTTCGCAAACTACAGACCTATCTCTAACCTTTCCTTTGTTGAAAAGGTGATTGAGAAAGTAATGGCAGCACAATTGGGAGGACCATTTGACCATCCATGACATCTATGAACCCCTCCAGTCCGGTTTTCGTAAGAGACGTAGTACCGAGACAGCGCTGGTTCGGGTGCTCAATGATCTCCTGATGGTGAGAGATCAGAAGAGCCACTCCATCTTGGTTCTTCTAGATCATTCCTCAGCTTTTGACATCGTGGATCACATGGTGTTGATAGGATGCCTGAGGCATATATGTGTAATGTCAGGGACCGTCTTAAGATGGTTCACTTCATTCCTCATGGGGAGATCACAAAGAGTTATGTCCGGGGTTTTTTCCTCGGGCCCAATGACTTTGTTGTGTGGGTTGTCTCTGGGTTCTGTGCTGTCACCCATGTTGTTCGTGATGTATATGCTACCCCTCGCGGAGACATTATAAGAAGGTATGGGCTGAGGTTTCACTGTTATGCAGATGATACCCAGCTTTACCTTTCTTTTGCACCCAACCAGGATGGAGCTCTCTCGGTCTTTAACAACTGTCTGAAAGAAATCCAGAAGTGGATGGATTCCAGCTGGCTGAAGCTGAACTCAGAAAAGACAGAGGCATTGGTCATAGACTCGGGTCAACAGATAGGGAGATCGGGTGTTGGTGTGCCTTCTGGAATTACTCTTGGTGGCGTCTCTCTCCCGACCTCCGAATGGGTATGTAACCTGAGGGTGATTTTTGATGATAGACTGACACTGCAGTCACAGGTGTCAGCTGTCATCAAGATTTCCTTTTACCATCTTAGGGACATTGCCAGGGTTAAGCATCTGGTTCCATCTGACGGCCTTCCAACTTTGGTCCACGCCTTTGTGTCCTCGCATCTGGACTACTGCAACTCTCTATATCTAGGGCTTTCAGGGGTTGAAATCCATTGCCTGCAGCTGGTGCAGAATGCTGCAGCCTGGCTTTTGATGGGCTCTAGTAGATCCTTTCATATTACTCCAGTGCTGTGCGAACTGCATTGGCTGCCAATACAGTGGCGGATCACCTTTAAAGTCAGTTTACTGACTTTCAAAGCCGTACACAGTCTGGGTTCAGTCTATCTGAAAGAACTTCTGGTGCCTTACTGCCCTGGTCAATCACTCCACTCGGCCGATGAGGGGTTGCTAGAGATTCCAAGGGTGAATTTGAAATCATTGAGTTCTAGAGCTTTTGCTTATGCTGCTTCCACCCTTTGGAATTATCTACCATGTTGGTTATGGGCGTGCACATCTGTGGAGGAATTTAAGAAGGGTCTGAAAACTTTCATCTGGCAAAAAGCCTTTTTGGAGAACTGAATTATTTATCTGACTGTTTTGAGTATTAGTTGTACTGTGTATTACTGGATTTTATAATGTTTTTTTTTAAATTGTAAGGCACCTTGGAATGAGAAAGGCGCCGTATAAATAAAATTCATTATTATTAAATATTACTGTAGAACTAGTCATTTTCATGCAAAGTAAATTTAGCATGAACCATAATTGCATAAATTTATTTTCGAGCTAAGTCACAATCACCACACTCTCTATAATGGAAAAAATACTCAAGTGGTAATTAGTGCAAATATATTTTCACGCAAATTGATGCTTCAGCTAAAATAGTGAAAGTTATTTGACAGTGAAAATCTCAAGTTCTACAATATGTATTTCAAAGATTACAGCTATGTAATATATTGTTCTCTAAGCTTCAGCATTATTTACCAAAAGGCAGCATAATTTATCCATCTGCTACGTTGCACCCACAATGAGCACATGCCTTTTTTGAGTACAGTAATGTAAGTTAGTTACAGTGGTACTCAATTCATGGAATTATATTTGCAAAGGTGGGACTGAAGTGCAGCAAAACATCAAAATATGCCCATCTTAAGAGAATGAAAAAGACGTCATGTAATATTAATGCAAAGTGAAAGGAGAAATAGCAGCACAATAAAAACTGAAAATTGAACAGGAAGGTATTTAGAGGCATTTAAGTGACTGATTGCGATGTGCAGCTGCATGTGATTTAGAAGTATTTTAAAATGTATTAATTAAGCAGCTCAACTTGAGGATTCAGATATATTTATTACAGACACTGAATCTGTGATAAACTGTGCGGAAAAATGATACAGTGTTTATGTGTATCAATATGTTTGAGAGTGTAATAAATCAGCAACACACATAACAGAAAGTACGTGTCAGACTCACTTTAGATACAGTAGTGTGTAACAGCACTGCAGGGACAGAAGTTTCAAAACTTTGAAAGCATCGGTATTAGTAATGTATTTAGAAATAAATTTTTAAATATCTTTAGAGTTAAAAATGCGGGTTCATGTGAGGGCAATTTTTTGGGGGGAGTTCAAATTATTTTGATCATGGGCACAGTACCTGTTGAACAGAGCCCTTTGATGATAAGTTTGAGAAGTATGTAATGTCTGTAGGTGTAGCAGTGTTGTAAATGGGACAGGGGAATGATTAAGTGCCTATAATTTTCTTTTTTTAATATAATAAAGTTTAGAAGTGGCAAGTAAGTGGGGGGCAGTGTTTTGAATATAGCAGTATGACAGATTTGTTAGGATAAATATATGCTGCCTTTCAAATAAGAACAATTTGTAATGGATACATTTGCAAAACAGTGATATTTAGATATTGTTAAAATCAAGTCTTCTTTAAGGGTAATTCAACAGACTAAGGTGTAGTGGAAAGGAATTGAATTGTTAAATACAGCTCTCAGACTCTTAGGGCAAGATTCACAAACAAAGCCAAAAATACCACAACTGTGGGAAAAAGGCCTACAGCACTGCGGAAACGCAGTTGCGTGATATTCATAAAGAAATTTTGAGCAGATGCTGAATTCCATTAAACCCCCACAGCTGCTGAAATTCAGCAGCTGTGGAAATTGAGCAAGTGCTGAAAACCCACAACTGCAGATCTGCAGCTGCAGAAATAGCTTAGGAGGCACAGCAGCAGTGAACTTAATTAGCTGGAGCAGCAGACTTTAACATTGTTTCCATAGAATGAAGCTGAAAGCACCCACAAAGAGACCAGTAACCAGACCCTCAACTGGGACCACTGTAGCCCCACAGTGGCCGACTGTCACTGCTGGTCCTCCCTCCCTGGGGTGTTCCTGTTGCTTGCAGAGGTACCACTCACTGGAGGCTGGCCAGGCTCTACTACCTGTGGGGCTCCGTCATGGGCTGCATTGGGTCTGGTGATTGATGTTTGTTGCCGTATCATGACAATGTGTGCTTTTGTTGCTGTAACATCAGCCACTGTTGTACTATCTGGGATGCTATTACCTGTGCCTCACCTCCATCTTAATTGATTCCAGTTGTTGGGGCACTACTACAGTTTGCTGATGGAGAGTTACACCTCATTCCACTTTGTGTAACATTTTTTCTGCAACTGCAGAAAAAAATGGTTGTGAATTGCCCTTCAGGGGATGTGCCTTACTTATCTCACACCTTTTTTTCCTCAGGGACTTCTGCAGCTGCACTTTTTTTCAGAATCCATAGTGTTTTTTTTTCACAGCTGTGGAGAGGTTTTTGAATAGCATTCAGTGCAAATTCCCCTTTGTTTCCATAGCTATGGCAGTTTTGGGGACTTAGGGCAGGTTTTGCACCTTCAGAAAGCTTTCGCAGTCTCTTCAGAAACTTTTGATTTCAGAAGTGTGAAATGCAAATGACAAGTGGAAGATATCAAGTAATGACAAAATATTGGGTTTTCTTTCATGTATTGTTAGAAGAAATAGAAAGCAATCAGTGGTGTTGGGGAGGGGAAAACAAGACATTATTTTGTAGTGGGATAAAAAATTTAAAGTGTTGATTTCATATGCATTAAAAAACTTTACAGTCATAAAGATGATGGAAGATGCACAATGTTATATAGAAACTGAACGTGTCTGCTTCCAATTGTGAATTTAGTATTAGCAATAAGAGATCTGTATTGCAGGGTTAGAGTTGATGATTTTTTTTATTTTCATTTTTTAGGTGTAACATACATGTCATGCATGGGAATATTGTCTATGTATGAAAAGTAAATCACATTTGTAAAAATCTGTCAATGCAGCTCTCAGGCTGTTTGTTTTACTGAAGGAAAGGTATAGCATTTGCTAATAACTGTGAGGTATGTACACAGTAAAGCAAGGTTTTATGAGTATATAGTGCTGCTTATTGTATGAAGCATAGAAAACACAAGGACCCTGTTCCCAGCAGTTTTGTAAATAATGCTCCTTTTAAGTAACACAAGTAAATCATAAACAGCAGTAATGTCACTGTAGCACAGTGTGTTATGTATGTATCACAGTAAAGCAAATGAGGAGCCCATATCTACATGACAGAAATGTGCTATGAATTTAAGAGCATGTAGACAAAAAATAGAGAGGTTGTATTTGTAATATAACATGTTGGGAAACATGAGTTAGAGTATGTCTGTGTTATCACTAAGCAAGCGGCTTTACTTAATAAGATAGTAGTATGTCAATGGGAATGGCATCTTAATTGTATGGTGGTCATGTTATCAGGAATATGTGTAGGCTGAAGTCAGGCTTTGCATTGGCAAGCAGATTCTTAAAGGAAGTAACTGTAAAAAACTGGTCCCATAAAGTTTGTAAAGGAATACAGCAGTTTTGCAAAAACAAATTTGTTGACATGAATATTACTGTGTTAGGTATGGGTTTTGTATGATGGATAACTGACATATTACAGTTGTAATGTAGCAAATACTGGACATAGGAGGTGACTGGTTGGTGCAGTTTTGAGGAAAGAAAGTCAGAACCACATCAAAAACTAGCATAGAAAAGACAGACTGCAGAAATGTAAGGAAAGGGGCTAAAGTGGTTAAAGAAAAAATTAAAAAAGACAAAATGGAGCTGTACATAGAGACTGCAAAAATGTGGAAAGGGGGCTAGGGTGGAGATCCTAAAACATGGTAGGAACTGTAGCCAGAGCCATCCTTAGAGGGGTGTTGACCTGTGCATTTACAGAGGGCCCTAAGAGTAGAGGGGGACACCAAAAAACTTAGCTATCCAGTTGGCCTCCTTCTTCCTAGTCCTGTATATACTAATTTAAGTAAAGTGCAAACATCACACAAAACTAGCTAAAAATGAAGCTATGGAGAGAAGGATGAGGATATTCCTTAGGGACTTAGTGACTTATGATATCGTGCCCCAACAAGGAGGTTCCCACAGGGCCCTGGAATAGCTAGAGCCAATGCTGTCTGTAGCTTAGTGGAACACTCCCAATTAAACAATTAAAAAAAAAGAAACACCGGCAATTGGCTGCATTCCCATTCCAGAACACCCCCCACCCTTCTAGAAACAGTTACATGTCATATTAGTTGTGTTCTGTGAGGGCTAAAGCTGTCGGGTAATATAAATCTATCAATCAATCAATCTTTATTTTACCAGGTGAAACATCAATAAGCAAAGACTCATTTCCAAGATGGATCTGGGCATAAGTACAAGTTAAGAACAGTAAAATAAAAGATAACATAAAGTAACAACAGCATGAACCATATCACATAGGATACAGCATAATATACATAAAGTAACAGCAGCAGAAAACATCAACATTTGTCTGAGTTAAAATGACAGATTATAATAGATTTGCAATCGGGATATTGGGGTAAGCAGAAATAGCAGCATAATAAGAATAAAAAATAGCAAAATGCAGAGTTTGTGTCAAGAGCAGATAGGTGAGTTATTATAATGTGCACAAGTTTTCATGGAGAAGTGTGATAAAGCATGTAAAACAATCAAGTCAAAATGAATATCCAGTAGTCTTTATTAAAGTCATCTAATCTGTGGTGAAGTGTGCTGAAAACTGATGCAGTGTTACAGAGTTTCAACATGTTTCTTATTGTTACAGATGTAGAAAACACAAAACCTACTAGAGTATACCACATGGAGAAGGGATAGGGTGGCGGGAAGGGGAGGGGGTAGCATTAATCATTAATGATCGCATAGGGATAAGCAAGATTGAGGAAGTGGGGAATCAGGTGGAGGCTCTTTGGGTCACCCTGCAGACTCCAGGGGGGTAAATGGGTGAAGATGGGGGTTGCATATAAACCACCAGGGCAATGGAAAGGAACAGGAAGAAGGTCTAGTGGCTAACCTTAGGGACTACTGCGGTAGAGGACAGGGCAATACTATGGTGCTGGAAGACCTAAATATGCCAGGAGTAGACTGGGGAACTATGATGTCCTCCTTCGGCAGGAAGCAGTGCCTGCTGAATATCTTCCAGGATGCGTTCCTTGCCCAGCTGGTGACTGATCTGATGAGGGAAGGGAGCATCCTGAATGTGGTCCTGTCTGACAGTGAGTTCATCTGGCACCTAGTTGTTGGGGACCCACTGGTGGGAAGTGATCATGCCATGGTTTGGTTCTCCCTTGACCTGGGGGTGGGGTTGAACACACAAAAATAACAGCAGTTGATTTTAGTGGGGTGGGGCAGAATTCAGGAGAATGGAGTGGATCCTTAGGGGCTACCTAGATGAGATCAGGTGAAATGTGGGCCTGGAGGCCCAGTGGAGAATTATTAAAAAGGGGCTCCTGGAGGCTACCAGGGCCTGCATGAGGGAGAGATGCAAGTGAGGCAAGGCTAAAAGGCCGACCTGGTGGACAAGAGAGGTCCAGGATGCAGTGAGGGAAAAAAAGGCTGCTTATAGCCAATACAAACATTCTCAGGGGCTATATCCAAGGGGGAGTATGATAAGGTAGCTTGGAGGGTCACCAGGGTGGTGAGGACAGCCAAGGAGGGGGAAGAGCTGAGAATGGCTCAGGGGATTAGAATGGGGGAAAGGGCTCTTTAGGTATATCAGGGAAAGAAGAGAAGGGAAGGGAAGGGACAGATTAGTAGGTTGAGGATGGAGAGTGGGTGGGTGAAGGAGGTGAGGGAGAATATGGAGTTACTAAATGACTTTTCTGCCTCAGTCTTCACCCAAGGAGGAAGGGGGGAGGCTCAGCAGGGGGAGAGGGAAGGGGGACCGGCAGATGAAGTGGGGGAAATGGATGTTGAAAACCCCAGTGGGAGGGTGTGGGAAGTCCTGAAGGCCCTAAGAGGGGATAAAGCTCTGGGCCCAGATGGGAGCCATCCCAGGGTGCTTAAGGAGCTGGCTGATACCCTGTCCACACCCCTAGTGAACCTTTTTAACTCCTCCCTGCAGTTGGATGGGTGCCTCATGACTGAAGGATGGCCCATATCATGCCTATACCCAAGGGTGGCTCGCAAGAATAGCAGGGAAACTATAAGCCAGTTAGCCTGACATTGGTAGTGGGAAAAGTGATGGAGGTCATCTTGAAGGAGAGTCTGGAGGGGTTCTGAAGGCACAAGGTCACCTAGATGATCACCAACATGGTTTTGTTAAGGGCAGATCATGTCAGACCAACCTGGTGGAGTTCTGTGAAGGGGTGATGAGAGCACTGGCTCAGGGCAGGCCAGTGGATGTCCTCTTTCAGGACTTCAGCAGGGCTTTTGACTCTGTGCACATACCAGGCTACTGAGGAAGCTGGAGGATATGGGGGGGGGCAGATGGTCAGGTGGATCCAGAATTGGCTAGTGAGGCATGTACAGAGAGTGAGGTTGGAGGGAGGTCTCATCCCCCAAGGAGAGTCATTGGTAGGGTCCCACAGGGGTTGGTACTAGGCCCATTCCTGTTTAATGCCTATATCTCAGACATCAGAAGCAGGATCAGAAGCAGGATAAGCCTCTTTGCTGATGACTTGAAACTGTGGGTGGTGGTGGAAGGGGAGGAGGGGAAGCTGGCTCTCCAGGAGGATCTGGAGACTCTGGGGAGGTGGTCATGAGCCTGGAAGCCAAAGTTGAATTGCTGGGGAAATGTAGGGTTCTGCACCTGGGGGCCAAAAACAAGGCTCATGTATACATCAGGGTGGAGGCACTGCAGGTTTCTAGGGGGGAGAAAGACTTCAGGGTGGTGCTGGATGGCAAAATGAATAACTTAGAGCAGTGTAGAAGAGCTGTAGCCCAAGTAAATAAAATGCTGGGGTGCATAGCCAGGGGGATAACCTCAAGGAGTCGAGGGGTACTCTTTTCACTGTACAATTGCCTGGTTAGACCACACCTTGAATATTGCATGCAATTTTGGCATCCCTACTTAAAGTGGGACATTACTCTACTGGAGAGGGTACAGTGGAGAATGACCAGGATGATACTGGGGCTAGGGGAAAGGCCCTATGAGGAGAGACTGGAGGAGCTCAACCTGTACTAACTGGAGGAGAGAAAGAACAGGGGGTATATGATAGAGGTCTTCAAGTATCTAAAAGTAATGAATAGGGTAAGCTTTGAGGGGGTGCTTCAGATGAGGAAGGTAGGGGCCACTCAATAAAGCTGGAAGGGGGGAGACTGAGGGGAGGAACAAGGAGCTGCTACTTCAGTGGTAGGGTGGTGGAGCCCTGGAATGCACTGCCCAGACAGTTGGTGGCTGCTACAACTGTGAAGGGGTTCAAGAAAGACTGGCATAGGTATAGGGTGAGGGTGCATCCCAGAGCCCTGCTGGGGAATGGGGGACCTTGTAGGGGGGCTAAAAATGGTGCCCTGGGAAGGCACTGATCATCAAGAAGACTCAATAGACTATAGGGACTAATCTGCTGGCTTCTTAGTATGTTAGAATGGAAACAATGTTTCAGGCTCAGTTTACATAATGTAGAACACTGCAGGGATAAAACTTTTAAAACTGTAAAACAAGTTGTGTCCTGGAAATGGATGGAGACATTCATTTTCTAATATCTGAAAGAAATAACCAGAAAACATAATAGAAGCAATGCACTATCTATATGTTTCTAGTAGCTTGTACCCACATTTTTGTAAGGGTGTTAATTGTTTTCCAGTATTGTTGATATGTTTTTGGTGTCCAAATGTGGCAGAGTGAACATATTCCAGTCTTGGCAGCATCTAACACTTATTTCTTATATGTTTGTTAATTTGTTTACAATCTCCCCCACATCATTATTTATTAGCACATTAAAGACAAGGTGCAGGGTTCTGGTGAAATATAACAAAACATATTATTTAGACACACTGCAGCATGTATTGCTCATTAGTGGTGTATTTTCCCCCATTATTTCAATGATATTAAGTGCAGGAAAACAGGATATTTGCTTCTAAAGAGGTAATTTTTTCCTGAAGTCATAATGGCCTGCTTGTGACATCACAGTTACTCCCATGGCAACAGACTGTGATGTTTCAACAGAGGGTCATGAGTTGAAGTGGGAAGTAGGCTATAGGGACAAATAAAATATGTGGGGTACAGATCATGTATGCATGCAAATGTTTCAGTAATACATAATTTGCAGGATAAAGCTATTATATGTGGAAATAAAGCTGAAATGAAAGTAAATATTATGTATTTTGAAGTTTTCTTTGAGGGTTACTCAGCTCTGCAACATCAGGATCAACAGCATTTGCTATCTGTTACTTTCTATTTGTCTCCACTTATTTTGTTCCCTATTGCTCTCCACACATCAGCATAATTTATCAAACAGCAACATAATGTATCCTCCATCTGTTATGTTGCACCCACAATAAGCACATGTGTTTTTGAGTACAGTAATGTAAGCTGGTTAGAGCTGTACTCAGTTCATGGAATGATGTTTGCAGTGAAGATGTGATGCCATGGGACTGAAGTGCAGCAAAGCATCAAACTTTGACCATCTTATGAGAATGAAATAGATGTTGTGTAATAATAAAGCAAAGTAGTCAAGGGAGAAATAGCAGCACAATAAAAACTGAAAATAGCAAAAGGGGTAGTTAGTGGCAGTTAAGTTATTGATTGTGATGTTCAGCTGTTTGTGGCTGAGAAGTGTGATAAAATGTGTAAAATAAGCAGCTCAACATGAGGATTCGGATATCTTTATTGCAGGGACTTTATCTGTGATAAAACGTGCTGAAAACTGATATAGTGTTTAAGTGTATCAATATGTTTGTGAGTGTAACAAATCAACAACACACATAATAAAAAGTATGTGTCAGGCTCACTTTAGATACAGTAGTGTGTAACAGCACTGCAGGGATAGAAGTTTCAAAAATGTTAAAGCATAGGTGTTAGTAATGCATGTAGAAATATATTTTTAAATATCTTTAGAGTTAAAATTGCAGTTTCATGTCAGGGCAAAATTTTGTTTCGGGGGCAAATTAAGGGAATGAATAATGGTTGATTAAGTGCCTAGAATTTTTTTTTAAATATAATCAAGTTTATAAGTGGCAAGTAAGTAGGGGATAGTGTTTTGAAGTAGCAATAGGACAGATTTGTTAGGATAAATGTATACTGTCTAGTAAATAAGAAAAATTTGTAAGGGATACATTTGCAAAACAGTGATATTTAAATATTACTAAGTTACTAAGGATTGTTAAGGGGTTTTTAGGTGCAAGAAGGCTGGTGAAGCCCATATATGCACCTTTTACACATTATTACACATTTGAATAATATTGAAGCTGATGTCCGGCTAATAACAGTGTGTCAAGTCATTTCTTAAATATAGATTTAATCTTGCTAATGACAATACGTAAAGGTAAACTATTCCAAGGACCAATAACCCTTAGTGTGAAGAAAAACTTCCTATTGTTGCAATTGAATCTGTTGCCCATAAGTTGTAGTGGGTGCCCAAGGATGTTATAAGTACTATCTTTAAAGATCAACCCCAAATCTGACATTAAATGTGGATCCTGTATTATATCATATAGAAATAAGAGGTCACCCCTCAAACGTCGTGTTTCTAGTGACATTAAATTTAGACTCATTAATCTGGTTGCATAATCATCATTGTACTGACCATAAATGAGTTTAGTGAAATTTCTCTGTACTTTTTCCAGTTTGCTACAGTCACCTTTTTTTATATGGACACCAAAACTGAGATGTATACTCTTAAGTGTGGCTTTACATATGCTTGATACAGAGGTACCAGAACTTCTGAATTGCGTGATCTAATATTCCTTCTGATGGACCAAATAGCCCTATTTGATTTGTTAATTACTGCCTCAATAATGCTCAGTATGAGTAAGGTTGCTATTGATTGAGACACCCAAATCTTTTTCCTTATGTGTAATATTTGATGGGGTTCTGACTAGTGAGTATGTTGACATAGGTTTGTGTGATCCTAAATGCATAACCTTGCACTTTTCTTTATTTATTTTCATGCCCCATCCATTAACTCATACTAAAATATTATCTAGATCTCTTTGGATGATAGTTGAGTTCTCTGAAATAAGACAGGGTTCTTCTAGTTTAACATCATCTGCATATTTAATATTGAGTGAAGTGCAGTCTGATGTCAGGTCAGCAACAAAGATATCAAACAAACAGGGTCCGAGAACGGAACCCTGTGGGACACCACTAGTTACAGGTCCTGGGGGAGACATGTAACTGTTAATCACTATAGTCTGAGATCTGTCCGAAAGCCAGTTATGTATCCAGTGGATGATGGGCCTGATTCTAAAATAGTTACGCCTTGCATAACTGCACTTGCGCCAAACAGAATGGCACAAGTAGCAAGTTACGCCAGCAGTTGCGACGTACAGTATTCTACAAAGTGGCCTGTAACCTGTCGCAGGCCACTTGTGCCAAAGTGTAGATATACCACAGTTACGCCCTAAACCCCCTGCGACATGGTGCTGGGGGTTTACAGCAGCAGTTGCACCCTGTTCCAGTAAGGCAGCAACAAAGTCCCCAATGTCAGGATTCTACAAGAACCCCAGGAGGAGAACTGGCAACATAAGTTATACCAGCATTTAGCTGGTGAAACTGTACATATGAACTCCGAGGGTCCTGTAGAACCACCAGCAGCCCAGCACCCAGTTCATGTGCCTTCCCCCCATGCCCAGAACATAGAGGATTGTGTATGAGCCAGCATACACAACAAAACCCGGTTATGATCGAGAGGTTTCCGTGGTAACCAGGAGACCTCAGACAGAGGTTTTAGAGGTCCGCACACGGAAACCTCAAGATCTAACAACTGTTTTGTTCATGTATGCTTACTCACACATCTTTTATAGTGTATGGGCAACCATACGCAGTACTCGATAACACAGAAACAAGTATTTTAAAAGCTTACTTGTTTCTGCCACCGTGATGCTTACTCCGCGCCACATGCGGCGGCGCCAATTGCGTATGAGCTAATGTGTTCGATTTTGTTGTGCTGCACCGGTGACATACTCGATGCAGCACAACAAGATCGTGACGCACCGAGTGCAGGAAAACAACGCTGTTCCAGGCATGGATTTCCATGCGGAACAGCGTTCCACCATACACTATACCGCCATTGTTGCCCCAGTGGGCATCTTGCACCTCCACCCTGATCCCCCATACTGTAAATGTCCCATTCCCCTGAACAGTAAAAGCACCACAGGCTGCCCACACACCCCATGCCCCGAACCTCCCCACTGCTAACGGCCCCATAGGGTGGTACTGTCAACCCCCCACCCATGTCCAGACCCTGAGACAGTGTCATGTACAGTATGTGGGAACCACACAACATCCCTGGTAGTCTAGTGGCCCCCTACCCAGCTGTGCCACTCCACCCAGCACCGCCCACCCATCCCCAGCTGGTGACTGGCACAGCTCACCTCTCACCTCCACGGCCAGATGCCGATTGAGTTCATAAAGGAAGTAATATTATTACAGCACAGTGTGTTATATATGTATCACAATAAAGCAAATGAGGAACCCATATCTACATGACAGACATGTGATATGAATTTAAGAGCATGTGGTTAATAAATAGAGCTGTTTTTTTCATAATATAACATGTTGGAAAACATGCGTTAAAGTCTGTCTCTGTTATTACTGAAGAAACAGTTTTACTTAATAAGATGGTAGTACGTCAATGGCAGTTGCATCTTAATTTCATGGAGATCATGTTATTCAGAATATGTGTAAGTAGAAGTCAGGCTTTTTATTGGCAAGCAGGATCCTTAAAAGAAGAAGTTGTAATGGAGTGATCCAATAAAGTTGCCAGCAGATAAAGCCCTAGAGGTCTATCAAGTCTGCTTGAATGTGCAGCTAGCACCCCTTATTCTGCAGCTGCCCCTCCCTTCCACCCTTCCCCTTCATTAACCCTCCCCCTTGTCCTGTCCCATCCCCTTTTGAAGCAGTCCACTGTTCTACTGGATACTACTTCTGCAGGTAACGAATTCCACCCAGCCACCACCCGCTCTGTAAGAAAGTGTCTCCTCATCTCCCTCCTGAACCTTCCTCCTTCTCTCCAGTCCCATATCATGGCCCCGGTGTCCCTCCCCTCCCTTACTTTGAAAAGCCCCTCTGTACCTGTCTTGTTTGTTCCTTTCATGTACTTAAAGGTTTCAATCATGCCCCCTCATCCGTCCTCTCCTCCAGTGAGTACATGTTCAACTCCATCAGCCTCCTCTTGTATGATAAGTCCCCTAGCCCCTTGATCATCTTTGTCACGCTGCGCTACACCCCCTTCAGTAACTTAATGTCCCTCTTCAGATATGGGCACCAGTACTGCATGCAGTACTCCAGGTGCGGCCTAACTAATGACCTATACAGTGGCAGAATCACCTCCTCCCTCCTCGAGGATATACCCCTTGCAATCCAACCCAGGATTTTATTGGCCTTTTCAGTTGCCTTCCTACATTGTGCCAAGTTGTTTATTGACCCTGTACTGAGCACTCCCAGATCCTTCTTCTCCTTCTCCTCCTCTGTC
Organism: Neoceratodus forsteri; assembly: GCA_016271365.2. NCBI lineage: Eukaryota > Metazoa > Chordata > Ceratodontiformes > Ceratodontidae > Neoceratodus > Neoceratodus forsteri. The sequence goes on along the minus strand of JADMNL010000022.1, from coordinate 534,654,240 downwards.
TGGACTAGCTGCACTCCCCCCAGCTGGTAACTCCTCCTTGGGTTCTTCATCCCAAAATGCAGCACCTTGCACTTTTTGGCATTAAACTCCGGTTGCCAGGTGTCTGACCAGGTTTCAAGCTTTGCCAGATCATCCTGCAACCCCTGCCATCCCCCTAGGTCATCCACCACCACTCGTACCTTATCATCAGCAAACAGACTGATCATGCTCTTGTTGTCCCATGATATGTCTGCAATGAATATGCAAAACAACACCGGTCCCAACACGAAGCCCTGTGGAACACCGCTCATCACTACCCTTGGGTGTGAGAGCTCCCCACCCACCACCACCCTCTGTTGCCTTCCCTGAAGCCAGTTTCCTACCCATCTCACCAGCTTTGCACCCGACCCTGTGCCTACTAACTTACTTCCCAACCTTCCATGCAGCACAGAGTTGAATGCCTTACTGAAGTCCAGATACAGGACATCCACTGCATGGCCCCTGTCCAATTGCCTAGTTACCCAGTCATAGAACTCCACCAGGTTGGTTTGGCAGGATCTGCCCCATGTTTAGGTGAAATGTAACAAAATGTAATATCTAGACACAGTACAGTGTATTTTGCTTATTAGTGCTGTATTTTTCCCCATTATGTTTCAGTGATATGAAGTGCAGGAAAATAGGATATTTGCTTCTAAAGAGGTAATTTTTTTCCTGTTTGCTTCTCCATACCTGAAGTCATAATGGGCTGCTTGTGACATCACAGTTACTCCTATGACAACAGACTGTAATGTTTCAACAGAGGATTATGAGTTGAAGTGGGAAGTAAGCTATAGCGACAAATGAAATATGAGATGCAAAGATCATGTATGCATGCAAATGTTTCAGTAATAAATAATGTACAGGAGAAATCTATAATAGATATGAAAAGGAAGCTGAAATGAACTTAATTATTATATATTTCAACATTTTGTTTAAGGGGTACTCAGCTTTGTAATATTGAATTTCTGAGTATCAGGATCAGCAGCATTTGATATCTGTTTCTTTTTATTTGTCTCCACTTATTTTGTTCCCTATTGCTCTCCACACATCAGCATTATTTATCAAAATTTTGTTTTCATTTATTCATCTATCTTTATAATGACTGCCATGACTACAACTTCCAGTCTGACTCTCTCATTTGCAGTGTTTGGGCCTGTACCATATGCAGCTTGGGGTACATGAAATAAATAATTAAGTTAATATTATTGTGTCAAAGTGGCTGGCAGCATAGGAGGATTGGGCATAACAGTGCAGCAGCGCATTCCAACCTCATGCCAGTGCCATCGGCCTGGAGGAAGACAATGTCTTCCAGTTAAGGAGGCAGTACAGTGTAGTGAGTAATTGTACAGAGTTGCAGATGTGGAGACTTGGGTTGTCTCATATTAAGTCCCGCTTGCAAACATTGTGACCTTAAGCAAGTCACTTAACTTCCTTGTGATTTCAGATTGCAACGGGAAACAAGATCTGAGGTAGTGTGACAGACCTTTTGAAAAGTTCCCTCCTCACTTTAACAAGTTATGTACCCCTGAAACTTTGTGATACAGGGGACAGAATCAATCCATTGATTAACCTTACATGGCAGCACATATGTTTCAGAAATGGCAGAGGTAACTAGGGATGGCAAGACAGCTGTTGTAGGGGAAATTATTTTAATCAAGGGGACAGTACTTGGTACACAGTGAACGTTGATGATAAAGTGATTTTTTAAGTTTGGGAAGTCACAGTTGATGTAAGTGGATGTTGTAAATCTCGGTGCTTAATAAGCAGATATTGTAATGCTTATAATTGTTATGCTTAGGTATGTTTGTTGCTGTGATGGAAACATAAAATACATGGCATGCATGAGAATACTGCCTATCTGGAAAAAAAGGTTTATGTTTCTGATATTGCTGTTCTCTGGCTGTTTGTTTCAGTGCAGGAAAGGTGTAGCATTAGACAATACCTGTAAGTTACATACACAAGAGAACAAGCTATCATGGGATTATAATATGGCTTCTTATATATGTCATAGAAAATACAATTACCTGTTATCCAGCAATTTTGTAAATCCTGCTCCTTTTGTACAATACAAGTAAAGTATACATAGAAGTAAAACCGTTATAACACTGTGAATTACAGATTTATCACAGCAAAGCAAAATGAAGGGCCTATACCCACATGGCAGAAATGTGCTATACATGTAAGAGCATGTGGATAACAAATAGTAAGAAACATTGTTTAAAATGACGCTGTCAGCTTTGTCCCTCTGTTTTGGAAAACCTGTTTGGAGTGTGCCTCTAGGCACATACGTGTGGATCATTTACTTTAAAATGCCTCTGTGTATCAAAAAAGTGATCTAGTTACTTTTTTCTGGTAATATTTTCATTATTTTATTTATGGTCTGTCCATAGTTAAAGTCACCATCAGCCCGGCATATCCACCCTGGTGTACATCTGTAGCAGCTGTCCCAGCATAACTTTTTACCTGCACGCTCTAAAAACTTATTAGTGCAAATCACTCCTGACATCTGTAAACCAAAAACCAGCGCTGGTGCTGCCGTAAAATTCATTTTAAAATTGTGCCCAAAACCACGCACATGAGCAGAAGCTTCCATAGCAAAGATTTTGTGCATGTGCAATAGTGTGCCAATCTTGCGCATGTGCGTGATTTTGGCCCCGATTTTTAAATGTATTTTTATGGCAGTACCAGTGCTTGGTTCTGGTTTACAGACACCGTTAACGATTTGAACTAAGAACATCTACTGCATTAATAAGTTTTTAGAATGTGCATGTAAAATGTTGTGCTTTGGGACAGCACTTGTTGGCAGACACGAGTACTCAGAGTGGATATGCTTCTGGTTAGTGGCCATTTTAACTGCAGAACAACCGTAAAGAAAATAATGAAAATATTACCAGACAAAGGTAACTAGATCACTTTCTTGATACACAGTGGCATTTTAGAGTAAATTATTCACACATATGTTATAGAGGCATACTCCAAACAGGTGTTCCAAAACAGAGGGACAAAGCTGACATTACTCCTTTAAGTAATATAACATGTTATTAAACATGAATCAAGGTCATTGTTTGTTATCCCTGAGCTGGCAGCTTTATTTAATAAGATGGCAGTATGTCAGTGTCAGTAGCATTGTAATGTCATGGTGGTCCTGTTATCAGGAATATGTGTAATATGATTTTAGGCTCTGTATTTACAAACAGGATCCTTAAAGAAAGTATTTGTACTAGGAAGTTTCTATGAAGTATGACACTGAATACAGGATAGTTGCAAAATCACAGTTATGTAAATATTCTGCACTGTCTTTAGAAAATAGGAATTATTTGATAGGTTTGTCAACAAGTAGTGTTATGAAGCAAATCTGACAAATGACAGTTGTATTTTAGCAAATATTGCATGTAGAAGTTGACAGTATAGTGCACTTGTGATGAATGAATTAAGAAGCAGAAGAAAAAACATCAGAGTATAGGCAGCTTTCAGAAATGTAATGAAAATTGCTAAACTAGATCAAAGAAAAATAAACATAAATAGCACTTTACAGAGAGGCTGGAAAATTTGGAAAAAGGGGACAAGCTTCAAGATTCAGAAAGATTTTAAGAAAAAAATAGAAAATAATGTAGCAATAAAAGAATTGCATGAACTGGAGAGAAGCAGTGAAGTGATGAATTGTTATAAAAAGCAGTGAATTATAGGAAAAAAACTTTGCACTCAGTGATGCAGGATATTTTTTACTGTTTGCTTATAAATGTAATTTTGCTCAAGTGATGTACTGTAGGTGCCTGTTGAACATCCCAGTGCATAATAAGTAAATATTATATTGATTATAATTGGTAGGCTCAGTTATGTATTTTGTTTGGAAAGAAAAAAATAAGGTAGCTAGGGTGTTCAATGTATTTGTGGGGTGAAGAAAAAGTCCAAGCATGTGAATGGAACTCAGTAGACAGTGTTACTTGTTAATACTGAATGTCATATAACATGGTATCTCTATGTTGAAGTAAAGATGTAGTACATGTTAGTTTTACATAGATACATAGACAGTGTTGGCAGATAAGGGCCTATGGCCCACCCAGTGTGCCCATTTGAGCTTGTAAGTTCAGTTTCTGTTTTCCTAGAAGTCTGTTGCTCCTTACCCCTGACCTCCAGAATTCCTTCATGTCTATCCGATGCATTCTTAAATCCCATGATTGTTTCAGCCCCCACCACTTCCTCTGGCAGGGTGTTCCACTTGTCCACCACCTGTTCTGTGAAGAAATTCTTCCTCATGTTTCCTCTGAACCATCCTCCCTCCAACTTCATCCCATGCCCTCTAGTCCTGGAACATATTTTTCGCTTAAAAATAGTGTATTCCTGCACCCTGTTTCTCCCTGTAAGATACCTTTTGTTGGGTTACTGTTCATAATATGCTCTGTGGGGGTATACAGCTAATCATCTGATTCTGTAAACTCATCAGCCACCAGAACTGAAGATGTCATTGGAAAGAAGAAAGTGTTGAATTTATGATTTCAAATTGATTGTATTATTTTTATGATTCCAACTGCAAAGACTCGGCCTAGCATGAGATGACAAATATTAGAGATAGGGAGACCTACAGAAAACTGAGATGATATTCTGTAAATAAGACAAGATTGCAAGTAAATGAAGCATTTCCTATCAGAGAACATTTAGTGCTTTGTAATCCTGAGTAACAGTGTATTATATTAAGTAAGCGAGGATAGTTAGTATGTTGTAACACATGGAATGGCTCAGTGCATGGCACATTTTTGTTGAACAGGTGAAAGCTGGCTTAATTTATTTTTTGTGTATGTGTGCAATGAATAAAGTTTTGTAAGAAGGATTGTTAAGCAAAGTTTCAATGCTGAGAGATGCTATACACATGAATATGAGTAAAAGAAGAGAACCCCCCCCCCCAAAAAAAAATTATTTGCAGCAAACTTTCTGGTGTGCTGTGTATGTAGTTTCATAAATACAAAAAATCAGTAATCAGATGATGCATTTTCAAGGATATATATGTTTGATTTATATAGATAATAAATGAGATCCAGCTGTGAAAAATGTGCATTGCAACTCTAGTGGCGTAATGTCAACCCCCCCGAAAAAAAATAATTGGAAAAAAAACCCAGTGTGTGACTGCAAATGACACATTTTATAGCCTCAAAAAATGCTGTGAGTCATATAACATCATTATGTCAGAGCAATGTTTAGATTTTTAGCAGTAGGAAACTAGTAATTCTGTTGAAACAGGAATAAGAAAATCTTGATATTGTAATACCATGCCTCTTATGTACAGATCAGATCAAATAGCTGGAGACAGCCATTTGTGTCAACACATCCTGTCTGTTCATGACTAGGTTCATTTAATACCAAGTTGTCAGTCAGGTAAAAAAACTTCACGTTCTGAACTGAGATAAAATGTTGTGATGGAATGGTTATAGAGCAATGTTAGCAGTGTAGTGAAACATTGCCTAAAGCTTTGCATTACAATAGAATTGTACTAGTAATTGCTGTACAGTACTGCATAATCTAGATCATCACGATATGTAACTCTGAGTGACTTGTAAGGAGATTAAACCATTTTTTCTGTGTCATTTTGACACACACAAGCTTGGGTACATAATGCACTACTGTGTACAGCTTGTGTATGTGTATAATATGCAAATACAGAAAAGTGGAATTGGAAATGGTTAATGTTCTTCTAAGGCTGATCTCTCTCTCTCTCTCTCTCTCTCTCTCTATATATATATATATATATATATATCCTCCCAACCGTGAAACACATGAGCAGTTAAGCATTGCATTTACAGTTTCGCTTTCCATTTCAAACAGTATTACAGGTCTTAAATATGACACCCTCTGTCTTCCCCAATATGCAAATACAAGTGTTAACAGCATGTCTGGTGTGGGGATTACAGCCATCTTGTACACAACAGTACTTTGCCTAGATGATTTTATATATATATATATATATATATTATATGTAATAGATAAACCACTCTGAGGTGTACGGTTGTGCTCTGATATATGCATGCCTTGGTGTGTGCTGTTACGCATCAGGCTGCAGGCCAACTGCATCAACCACCCATGGCGTGCATATATCAGAGCATGACTGCACACCTCAGAGTGGTTTATCTATCTTATAAAATGTCAGAATTGTTTTGGAGGGGGGTAAAAGTGCAGGTGTGCAGTCGCGCTCTGATATACGCACGGTCATGTGATGCTGTTCAGCTAATGATATTGCTGCAATTTCCCTACCCATTTTATATATTTATATATATATATATATATATATATATATATATAAATACAATAGGTGTGGAGATAAACAGAGTGTGATAAATCAGTTATCTGAGTCACTGTGTATGTAAGCAATAATACCCAACAGGGTGGGCAGAGTTGGGCAATACCGGACTGCCCAGGGGTGTAATAAGGCCCGACACTGCAGGTGAAGGGCCTTATATCCCTTGGAAGGTCTGGTATTGCCCAATACTGCCCACCCTGGAAGGTATTATTATGCTTAGAAAATGGGCTATATGTAATATTATTTGTGAAATATTTAAAAAATAAAAAGTAATAGTGAAAAAAAAAAAATTACTTATAGTTGCTTTGTCATGAAAGTAGTCTCTCCACTGGTATACTTACTAAACATACCAGTAGAGGGCAGTGCAGTTTCTCAGCAGTTTTATAGGTTTCTTACAAGTTTGTACAGCATGTTCCTTCCTTGGTCTTGAACCATCAACCCCCCCAACAAGTTCACTTGGGTTTAGTTTTGTGTGTGTGTGTGTGTGTTTCAATTTTTTTCATGAGTGAGACCCACTCGTCAGAGTGATTTGCATCCCCCCGCTACATATGCAGGCGGCTGAGAATGGCAGTGAGATTGTGGAAAAGTGTACAGATGTATTTGATGTTCTACAGGTCAGCAGGACTTGAGTTTTGTTTAAAAAAAGACAAAGGATGTTTTGCTGCAGTAGGAGTGGAGCAGCTGTGACTGACTTAAGTTTGCAAGTGGCGCTCAGCATGCAATGTACTAGCATTACTCATTTAAAAGAGAACGCTTTTTGTTTTCCTTTTTCACTGCCGGAGAGTTGTGGCTAAATTGGCAGTAAGTGACAGTTCAGTTTGCAGCCTGTGTTTAGCTTTTAGTGTGTACTCTCCTGCTGGTGGCAGTTTGTAATTTGGGATCATCATCTCTTTCTGTAAGCATATGCTTCCCACTTGGAGATGGAGAAGTGTGACAGCACGTTATGTCCGATACTGCTACTTTGCCAGACAGGAGTGGTATTCTCTTCATTTCCATACCGCAGATGGATGTACATCTGCAGTATGGAAATCTAAGAAAATACTGCTATTCTCATGATCAGTGGTGGTATTAGAGAAAACTACCTCTCCTATGTAATCCAGTATAGAGTTTAAAAACTGGAAAGTAGGCTTAGCTGCCCACAGACATTTGTTGTTGTAATAATTGATTTTTTTCCCTGCTTTCGGTCAGAAGAAGAGAACGGCCTAGCTGTTGTTTTTTTGGCTAGCTTGGCGAGTGGGACATAAATGGTGACTGGCTCTTCTGAACATTCGAGGTGCCCAAGAACCACTGAGTAATGGGGCACCCCAAGGAGGATCTAGTTTTGATACGGGCTCTATCGGAAAATAAATGAAACTCTCGTCAGACGTTTCAACAAATGAGATTCATTTATTTTCTGATACCATTTTCAAAAAAATTATTTATACACACAGTTATCCATTTATACACACAGTTTCTATGTCACAAATCTCTTTGGAATTCATTTAGAATGGTCGGCCTCAGAAACAGTACTAACCATATTCAAATGGGAATAACTTTAAAACAAAAAAAGATAGCATGATATTGTGAGCATGAAATTTGTTCAGTACAAAATTATCTAAAAAATGAGTGGTGTTTCATTAATAGGTACCTTAAAGATTTTTTATAATTAGCAAAAAAACATAAAGAACATTTTATTTTTTGTTCACTGTTTTGACAAACAAATGTGAATAACTTTAAAACAAAAAATAATGGCATGGTACTGTGAGCACGAAACATGTTCGGCACAAAAATATCTACAAAATGAGTGCTGTTTCATTTATAGATACCTTTTAGTTTTTTTTATAATTAGCAAAAAACAGCATACAATTCCCTTTTTTTTTTTTACTTTTTTTGACAAACAAATGTGAATATATTTAAAATGAAAAAGGTAGCATGGTACTGTGAGCATGACATTTGTTCAGCAAGAAGTTTTCTACAAAATGAGTGGTGTTTCATTTAATAGCAACCACTATGTAAGGTGGACATACTCTAGGAAAGTTAACCAAAACTCCCAGAAATTATCATTTTAAATAAAGATAAACAGTCAAAACCAAATGTTCTTGCACTGATAGAAAGCATCCCTATTGCATACATGAAATATACAATGGTGAGCTGTCAGATAAATGATTTATCTACACAAGTGTTGTTTGACCTTGGGTAACCTCATGAGTGGCATAAGCGCTGGTAGATATATGTATGTTTGATCCCAGTATAAAGTTTTAAAATTTAATGGTTCTGGTATTTCCATTGGTTTGTACATGGAGAAATGTGAGACAGGGACAAGTGCTTTATAGCAACCATGCAGAAAGCAGGACATGCTTGCACAATTAATGTAAAATGATTGACCTTTCAGTTTGAGGAACAGGGACGGTGGCTAAACTTATAGGTCAGTTGAACTGAAACTTGAGGAAAATGGATTGAAGCAAGGTAGATGACAGTTGTAATACATAGGCATTGCACTAATGTGACAGCTGAACAGAAATACAAGTGTACTGGCCGGTTACCCTATTTTGGTCCACACAAAATAAAAATTTACAAATAGGAAAGTCAGTGGATGTTTCCCGGTGAGAGGCAGGCCATCTGTAGCATGGAGTTGGAAATATGTACTGTTAATAGATTGGTTTCAGATTTGTGGAACAATTAAACTTTTTATATACTGTACTTTTTTAATGCTTTGTAAAACAAACATTTCTGTGTTTTGTTTGTAATAAGGTAGTCAGGAGAGCACATCAGGGCAGTAGGTTTTCTTGTTTCTGTAATGCTGTGTTTATTTGTCAAAAATGTCTGTTTGCACTTTTCCTTATTCTGTAATATATTTAGGTTCCCTTATAAGTGTTGAAACCCAGTGCTGAACTATGCAGTAGGAGAACTTTTTTACTTTCCATAGCCTAGTCTATCTCCCCTTTCTATATGGTAAATGAACCAGAAAGTATTCTGTAGTATTAGAAGTGCTAAGAAAAGTAGAATAAATATTCTACCTTTTTGTATCAATATTAAAACTAGTATTATTGGCATGACAGCACCTCTAAACATAGTACTCATTGTACTGTTTTGCACACAGCAATTTAGTATTACTGTATATTGCAATGTGAAAGCAATAACATTTATTAGGGGCTCAGTCTTGGGCTGCACTGTTTAATGAGGTGCACTGCAAGTGAGTGCTCTAGCTATCACCCTACTGGGTGGAACAGTTTCAGCACTCTCTAGTGTCCATCTACACTCCTATGATGAACTAGCATAGCTGTGTATATGATAGGAAAGATCCTGTGGCATGGTGAGGAAAAGGCTCCTAGCCCATGCATCTCATATACACTCTCCATTTCATGTTTTCTAACTATCTTGACTAACTTTTAACATTTCAAGCCAGAAGCAATAGTGTGCCTAATTTACAGTGTCCATTAAAAGGAACCTGACTCTTACCATCAATCTGTGTTTCTCTTTTTCTCTTTCCCTGTCTCTTATCTCTTTATTGGGGAAGATAGAGGGTTTTCATATTCTATAACTGTAATACTGTTTCAATTGGAAAGCAGAATTGTAAATGCAATGCTTAACTGCTTATGTATTTCACATGTGGAAGGCCAGTAGCTGATTAAAAACAAAAATGTTCAATTTAGCAGCATATATTGCAATGTGTAAGCTATAACAGTTATTGGGGACTCAGTCTTGGCCTACCCTTTTTAACAAGGTGCACTGCAGTGGAGTGCTCTAGCTGCGACCCTACTGGGTGGAACAGTTTCAGCGACCTCTAGTGTGCATCTACACTCCTATCATGAGGCATCCCAGTGGTGTACATAGTAGGAAGAATCCTGTGGCATACGTTCACTGAATGACACAGCAGTGGGTAATCTCTCTGTGCTAGTCTGTCATTTGACACTGTTTATCTGTATGTGTTTATAGAAAAAAGTAGCAGTTGTTCTGAGACTAACACAGCAGAATTTAATCTTTCTGTTTCTGTCTCTCTTTGTCATTCGCTCTCACGTCTCTCTCTCTCCATGCAGCATATCTCTGTCTTTCTTTTTCCCTCTCTGTGGGTGTCTACATTGACTTACTGAATACAGGTCTCAGTGTGGAAACCAGGGATTGCAGTATGTACTGTTATGAAGATACCAAAAGGCATTTTATTGTTCTGTTTTTTGATGCTTATTATGGGGTCCTGAGCCACCCTAATGTGTTGTGTTTGACAAATACATACATAGAATGAGAGATAAAGAGGCAGAGACATATGTCACACACAGAAAGTGTATTTTCTTAAAGGTCAGTGTAGGGCAATAGCCATAAATATTTATTTTGCTATCCCATTTGCTGATGCCCCTGTATGACATATCTTCTTCTGCTAAACATCCCACCCTCCTTTCAAAATGTCTGTTTGCACTTTTCCTTATTCTGTAATATATTTAGGTTCCCTTATAAGGGTTGAAGCCCAATGCTGAAATATGCAGTAGAAGGAGACTTTCTTTAACTTCCCATAGCTCAGTCTGTCTCCCCTTTCTCTATGGTAATTGAACCAGAAAGTATTCTGCAGCCATTGTGGCTCTGACCACAATTTGTTTTCCTTGTACTGGAGTTTGAAGAGGGACACTTGATGGTTTGTGGTGGGTACAAATTAATGATACAGTGTGCTACAGATGTTTATGCAGGTTCTATTTATAAAAAAAAAACAGCTTAATTGGGTAGGGGTAATCATCTATGTGGCAGCATTCCAAACTGTTCTTCTGCAGTTGTGACATCAATACTGCAGCAGGACACCATAATGATTATATTACTTCTGCAGAACAAGAAAATTACATGCATGGTTTCCTTGCATGACAGATTTTCCACCACACACTATAGAAATCTCTTCTGTTTATGCTCATTGTTTTATTTCAAACATTATCAATGTTACTAAAATGATCTAGAAGGTAACAGACATTTCCTCCTTTCCACATGTGACAGTAGGAGTTCAAAACCCTCTTGATAAGGTTAATGAAAGCCCGGGTCATGTTACATAAAAGTATCGCCACTGATATTTTTTCATATTTTCAAAGAAGTACTATAGTTTACACAAGATTTTGAATATAGTGCAGGAATTGCTCAAACTATAATATTATTATAAAATGGCAGCTGCTCAGATTGAAAACTGGGAGTGTCCAATGATACCTTACGTAATTGGGCAGCCTGAATTGGCACATGTATTTCTCTGGGCGCTATCATCTGATAGACCAAGACTCTGGGTAGGGAACTGGCCAATCAGATGTGAATATTTTTGAAGCGGATTTCTAACAGACTCTGTGCGCTGCCATTTTCAACCATTGTACAGTGATACACTAACAGTCCCTAACCCCCACCCACCCTTAGCACAGGTTTTGGTTACTACTGGTTGAGCTCTCTCTCTTTCTGACCTATACAATATCCATTTTTTTACAATTCTTGTCATTTCCTTTTGTAAGTTATGTCACTGGCAGCATTCATTTCATGGTTAATTTATTTTAAAAGTTTTATTTTTGGAATGGGTCACTGTAAGATTGTAGTAACTCAGTAGCATGGATACAGATGTAACAGTCATCACTGTAATTGTTCTTAGTTTTCAGAATCATCATCATTGTGGCAGTCAACATCAGTTCACCTGTGTCTCTTTTTGAGAAGTTACTGTCACATCTTATTTCAGCTCCCATAATCAAGTCACATCCACCAGACATCAGTCATATGAGGTATGCATGCTGTTAACCACTGTAAGTTAAGGACTGGTGTTGGCCCTTTATGAGTTATTGATCAACTAAATATACTGCTTCGCTCTGTACTCTGTGGACATGGATGTATTATTTTGCTAGTGCTTTGATGTTTTTACATAGAAACATATAAACATAGATTTTGATGGCAGATAAGGACTGCTTGGCCTACCCAGTCTGCCCATTTCCCTATCTATTGTATAAGCTGCAGCTCCTAGTTGACCAACAGCCTATTTCCTCCTAACCCCACCAGAATTGCCTTATGTATGTCCTATGCATTCTTGATTTCACCCACTGTTTTTGACTCCACAACCTCCTCAGGAATGCCATTCCATATGTCCACCACCCTCTCCATGAAAAAATACTTCCTCGCATTGTTCCTGAGCCATCCCTCTCTATCTTCACATTTTGCCCCCCTGTTCTTGCACATCTCTTTTTCTGAAATGTGCTACCCTCTTGGACTTTGTTGATTCCCTTGAGGTGCTTGAAAGTCTCTATCATGTCCTCCATCTCCCTCTTTTCCTCAAGTGTATCCATATTAAGTTCCTTTACTCTCTGTTCATATGGTTTATAGTGCAGACCCTGCACCATTTTAGTTGCCCTTCTCTGGTATGCCTCCATCCTGTCTATGTCCTTGCAGAGATGGGGTCTTCAGAACTGCATGCAGTACTCCAGATGGGGTCCCACCAACTGTCTGTATAGAGGGATAACTACCTCCTGTTTTCTACTGTTGATGCCTCTCCCTATGCAACCCATTATCCCCCTAACCCTCCTTACTGCCTTCTCACATTGCTTGCCTACCTTTAGGTCATCTGATATGACTACCACCATGTCCCTTTCCATTTTTGTTTTTGTTAGTACCCCACCCATTGTATACTCTTCCCCTGGGTTTTTGTTTCCCATGTACATTACTTCACAGTTCTTTGCATTGAATCTACACTGCCATACTTTTGACTATTCCTCCAACCTTGCCAAGTCCCTTTTCATCCTTTCTACCCCCATTGTGTATCAACCCTGTTGCAGATCTTTGTGTCATCTGAAAAAGAGGCATACTTTTCCTTCTAGTCCCTCTGCAATATCACTTATAAAGTCATTAAAGAGGACCGGTCCCAGTACTGAACACTGTGGTACCCCTCTAGTAACCACCCTTTCTTTGGAGTGGACTCCGTTTACTATTATCCTCTGTGTCCTGTTGTCCAGCCAATTTTTTACCTAGGCTACCACCCTGGGACCCACTTATAGGCTGGCTAACTTGTTTATTAAGCTTTTGTGTGGGACTGTGTCAAATGCCTTGCTAAAGTCTAGGTAGGCCACATCCACAGCACCCCCCTGGTCTACTACTTTGGTCACCCAGTTAAAAAAATCTATGAGATTCATCTGACATGACCTTCTCACTGTGAATTCCATACTGCCTTGGGTCATGTTCCCTGCTGGCTTCTAGGTTCTCAACAATTCTTTCTTTCAGAAGTGATTCCATCATTTTCCCTGCCACTGAGGTTAAACTAACAGGTCTGTAATTTCCTGCCTCTGCCTTGCTCCCACTTCTGTGAAGGGGAATCACATCCGTCTTCCTCCAGTCCTCAGGTACCACACCATCCTCCCATGATTTATTAAAAAGGGTAGTCAGTGGTGTCACTAGTTCTCCCTTTAGTCCTTTTAGAATTCTGGGGTTTATCCCATTAGGCCCCTTGCTTTATCCACCTTCAATTTTAGGAGTTCTTTCAGGACCCTCTCTTTTGTGAATTGACTGGTATCAACCCCCCTATCCAGAGTGCTTCTATTGATTGGTTTAGGTACCTCTGCCTCCTCTTTTGTGAATACTGAGTAGAAGTATTTGTTCAGTATCTCTGCTGTACTGTTAAGGTCATGTGTGAAATAGGTTACATGGCATCCAGCATAAATGTGTGGTGTTTGCTGGTGAAAGGTTATTTACTACCTTGTCTGAGAGCCTTGCTTTCAATATTGCATGTAGACATACCAATGTTTGACTGAACACACTGATTCTACATGGCTGCTATACATGTGTTCTGTATTTAGTTTATAGAAGTATTTGTTATAGAGTTTGAATTAACTAGAGTAAATCTTCTTTTTAAATAAAGGGCTTAGCATTCATTGAATCCTTTTGAAAATGAAGACACACATTCCATAATTGAGGACAATCGATTTGATACATCATATGTTCCTGTTCTGGACAGGTAAGCAACAGAAGAGTTGATAAATATGTTTACATTACCACAAGGGTGTAACTTATTTTTAATGGTCTTAATGTTTCTCTATTGGCTCTCATACAGTACCTTATTTCCAACTGAACTTAAACTATCTCATCTATATTACCTTTTTTTGAAGAAAATTGCAGATGAAATAATGTATATACAATTCCAGTAGTGATTAATTTACAGTGATAAATGAGTTTATCTAACTGATTTACTTACAGTTAAACATTTTTCTAGAGATTAGATATCTCACTGTAACTATCCTTAACCCAAGGGCCGAGCAAATATCAGCTTTCACAATTCTGATGTTATCACGATATCCTTGTTGTGCTCTAAAGTTAGATGCTGAATTCAAGAGCATCATTTAACTCTCTACAAACAGCTGACTTTTTCAATTCAATTCAATTCAATTTTATTTATAAAGTGCCTTTCAAAACCAAGGCGCTGTACATTAAAATTTATAAAATCCAAAAATTTAAAATCAACCAGAGCCAAAAACACAAGAAAAACCATTAAATCTACATTAAGCAAGATGTTACACATCACTTATAAAATGTTAATTCAATTTAAAAATACTAACTCAAAAAGATATGTTTTTAAGGTGACCTTAAACTTATCGATGGTTGGGCATTCTCTTAACCAATGAGGTAGAGAATTCCACAGGGTTGGTGCCGCAAAAGCAAAGGCACGAGATCCTGATGACTTCAGACAAACCCTGGGAATCTCCCGCAATCCCTCGTTGGCGGAACGGAGAGGACAGAGGGGGCAGTAAGGAACCAGGAGATCTTTCAGGTAACTGGGTCCCTGATCATGTAGAGCTTTAAAGGTTAGTAAACCAACCTTAAAGGTGATCCACCACCAAACAGGCAGCCAGTGCAGTTCACAGAGCACAGGCATAATATGACAGTATGACATTTGAGGCAGTATAGTGCAGTGGTCTAAGGCTCTGAGCTGCAAATCTGGTGACATCCAGCAGACCAGACCTGGGTTTGAATCCCACAGCTTCCACTTGCATACTGTGTGACCCTGAGCAAGTCACTTTACCTTCTTTGTACTCCCAGGTCGCTCCTGTAAAAAAGCTTCCAGCTTAGTGTGCTATACCTGGTTAAACAACTAAATAAAAAAAAAAAATGACTGGTTCTAGAAGTCCCAGTCAAAAGCCTGGCTGCCACGTTCTGCACTAGCTGAATGCGGTGGATATCAATCCCAGGTAGAGGAAATTGCAGTAGTCCAGATGAGTAGTGACAAAGGCGTGGACCAATGTTGGAAGGACACCCAGGGGAATCAGATGTTTCACCCGGGCGATATTCCTCAGATGGTAAAAAGAGGATTTGACAACAGCTGACACCTGAGATTTTAGAGTCAGACCTTCATCAAAAATAACACCCAAATTTTGCACCCGTTCAGAGGTAGGGAGTGGTACACCACCAAGTAATAAACCTGATGGTTGTCCAGCTCCCACACCCAACCCCGGATGACCTGGATCCACCACTAATACCTCAGTCTTGTCTGGATTGAGTCTCAACCAGCTTGAACTCATCCAAAGTCTGATCTCATCAAGGTAGTTGTTAAGTACAGAGAGTGCATCACCCTGACCGGGGAGAAAGGACAGATACAGCTGGGTATCATCTGCATAACAGTGAAAAACCCAAGCTGTATCACCTGATGATTTCTCCTAATGGCAGCATATACACTGCAAACAACATGGGAGCTAAAATGAAGCCCTGCGGTACCCCATAGGACAGGGAGTGAGCACCAGAGGAATAGATTCCAGTGACAACTCTCTGAAACCTGCCTGTGAGGTAAGATCGAAACCATTCAAGGACTGTACCAGACAGTCCACAAAAAAATCCGAAGGCGCTCCAATAGCACTCCATGGTCTACAGTGTCAAATGCAGCAGATAGATTGAGAAGGACCAGAATGGTACACGCCTTTCGATCTCTGGCCATAAGGAGGTCGCTCAATACCCGGACAAGGGCAGTCTCTGTACTATGCCTTTTCCTGAAACCAGACTGGAGAGTATTGTAGACATTGTGAGATATAAGATGATCATCCAATTGCAACGCAACTGCCTTTTCAATAACCTTACCAACAAATGGCAAGTTAGAGATAGGTCGGTAGTTAGCTAGACAATCTGGATCCAAGGAGGATTTTTTAAGGAGTGGTCGAACTACCGCCTCCTTAAGGGGGTTAGGAAACCCCCCCCAAGGATTTCCAGACAATGTCTGCAAGGATTGGGTAGATGGTTTCTACACAACCTACTAAAAGTGGTGTAGGACCCGGATCCAAACTACAACTAGTTGGTCACATTGTTTGGATGATCTTCACAATGTCCCCGATTTCTGGCCAGTGAAAGTCTAACCAGACAGACCGAGGACAAGCCACTTCTAGTCGACCACCGCAATCCCCCATAGGAAAGGTTGGACCGATACCGGACCTGATGTCGGCAACCTTATCCGCAAAGAACTGAGCAAACTCCTCACATCTTAGCTGAGAAAAAGCTTTTCTGGGCTGAAGACAGACTGGATTGCACAGTCTGTCCACGGTCTGGAAAAGCTGAGCTGGTCGATTCTGTGCCACAGAAATCTCTCTGGACAGGAATTCTGCCTTCTTACGAGTGATTTCTGATTGATAGCTATCATAATGTGCCATCAATCTAAGCCTCTCGGCATCAAGGCCTGATTTCTGCCAAACTCGCTCCAACCTTCGGCCAACTCGCCTTAACTCCTTCAAAGAGCCATCAAACCATGGGCTCCTTGGACGGAGGGTGAGAGGCTGAACACAAACAGGAGCAATTTTGTCCAGAGCATCTCCTACAGCCTTATTATAGGCTAATACCAGATCATCTGGACTCATGCATTCACCTGAAAAGCTTGATAGATCCAGGACCGCCATTAGGTCATTGGGATTAACACTCCTTAAAGGGCGGTACTGAACCATCTCCATGGGGCAGACCTATTAGAGGGGGCCCTGAAGCTGAACCTTATGGTGTAATGGTCAGACCAACTGACAGGTTCCACCCCCAAATCAGTGATCTCCATACCCATGAGAAAAACCAAATCCAATGAATGACCCTCTATATGGGTAGAGGAGGTGACAACCTGTGTCAGGCCCAGCATGTTCATTAGCTGGAGGAGATTTTGACCAAAAGAAGAGAGTTCATCGTTGACCCAGGCATTGAGGTCGTCCAGAAGTATCAGTCTGGGAAATCTCAGCACCAGGTCAACAATGAAGTCTGCTATCTCCTGCAGGAATACTCTGCCATCACCTGGTGGACGGTAGATGAGGAGAATCCCATAGCCTGCACCCTCTCCCAGGATATAGTCAAAGGAATTGATATTTCCCAATGGCACATCCACAAGGCCCAGCTCACATTTAAACATAATGGCCACACCCTCACCCCTACGATCCAGCCTTGGCTGGTGTATCACCGAAAAGCTGGCTGGAGTTGCCGAGGCCAATACAGGGCCTGGATTTCCATCCAGCCAGGTCTCGGTGATGCAAGCCAGATCAGATGATCCAACAAGATAAGCAATAATAGCTGTCTTGTTCTTAATTGATCTGGCATTGCATAACACCGCCAAGGCCGGATGAGCTGTCGGGGAAGACCTCGGCACCTGTCCAATTACATCAGAGCCCTTGGGTATGGGGACAAGACAAGAGTAATCTCTATCCTGACCCCATTTCACCCCAGGGCATCTCCTGGACCCCAAAACCCCAATCTGTCCTCCCCCTTCCTGTCCCCCACCAGGCCCGGCTCTCCACCTTCGTCTATGCTTCCTCAGGATGCCCAACGCACAACACCTAAAGTAGGTGTCAGATGCTAATGGTGGGAATTCAAAAGGGTGTAATTCCCTGAGCCTAGTGGGAGAATAATGCCCAACTGCCTTTACGCCTGTCTGACACATTATAATTAATCAGAACAAAACCAAAAAATAAACAAAGACCTATTAATATCAGATTAAAATAAAACACTCTCCACTCTCTCTCACAGAGGGTGAGCAAAATAAAACAAACAATACAATAAAATATAAAGTAAAACCCACCCTATCACAGCTTAAACCCCAACCCACAAATAACAAAAATATAAAAATAATAATAATAAAGTAATATCAAATTATCTAAAAAATACAATGTCAATGTGATCAGATGCAACTGGATACCAAACCCAAGCTAACAAGTAAAGAAGAACAATAATTTATAGTTTGAAATTCAGTGCAGCACCTCTCACATGCAGCAATTCAAAATTGACAAAAGAATGTATATTCCCCCAATACCACCTCTCACATGGTGAGGGACCTTTCAAAAATAAAACCAGGCATTAATACATACTTACAAAATAAATATGCACCGCAATCTCACCACCCCTATGTCCAAGAACAGGAAGGAACAGGAGGTCAGTTCTCAAACAGGACCAGGCACAGGCAAAAGTTAAGATCAAAATCCAAAAAAGGGAAGGCAGGATAGATACTCCGATAAAACCCAGTCACATAGCAGAGATCCACATCGAATCCAAGGGAAGTTAGGCAATTCTTTAGCACAAACCCCGGGCAAAAATCCTTGCAGTACAATCAAAAGCTGAAAGACTCCAGGCAGGCAGTTGTTCAGGAAGATACTCACAGTCAGACACACCAGTCTATCCACTTAGCAGAGACAAACACCCCCAACCGGTCGACGACCAGTGGCTACAGAAGCCCCAGCAGTCAGCCCAACAGCTAGACCCCAAGGCGACTTAGGAGATGCCCCGGTCTCCCCCAGCTCCCTAGGGAGAAACCGAGGCAGCTTCTGCCCGGTCGAAGACCGAGATGGCGGCGGTCGCTCCTTTAATAATCAAAGAATCTTCAAGCCAGTCTCCACTAGTCCATTTCAAGAAAACAAATCTTGTTTAAGCCCGCTGATTAAAACGGGCCATCCTGCTATAAGACTGGGGCGAATCCACAACTTCCAACGCAGCTTCCAACACCAAACCCCTTCCCTTCTAAGGTAACTTTAAGCAGCCAGAACGCCTTTAACCTGGCGAGATTGTGAAAAATTGCGAAAATAAACAAAACAGACACGCAGCAAACCAAAGTTAATCCACACAGTTATATGTTCGATCCTTGATTCCAACCAGACAAAAACAGAAGTCGAGAATCCAAATGTAATCAGTCCTTAAGTCCAGAAAGCAGTAACAGAATAGCAAAGGTCAGGTAACAAATATCAGGTATCCAAGTTGCAAATAAACACAATTGACGATGCGGTTAAAATAAAATGGTTAAAATAAAACAAAAGCCAAACGCTAAACACTAAATGCTAAATAGTAGATTTAAACTAAGAGCTCTTAATAGTCTTCAGTGGCTGACCCAGCGTGGCCGCCATCTTTCATCCACCATGGTAGATGGGTTTAGTTGTTTTTACTTATGAACTGATGTTGTGTAAATCGAATACACAATGGCGTTACTCAAAATATATTAGTTCACTCCATTTGTGATGCAGCAAGACTGCCATAACTCAATTAAGCAATATGCCATGAGCGGCTGTGGGTGATGGCAGGATTTACCCATGACTGGTGTGGTGGTTTGCTCACAAGGATTTTGGCCGAGTGAGAAAACCACACCAGGTGTGGGTAAATCCTGCCATCACTCACAGCTGCTCATGGTATATTGTGATTATACAATGTAGAAAAGTAGGAGAGTGAAGTTTTTATTTTTATATTTTGAGTTTCGTGGATTCCAATTACAGTAAGAAAACAATACTGTGGCCAGCGACTTTGAAGTCTGGTACTGTGAATGGCTGGCACTTCTTCCCGTAGGGTGGTGACAGGACTTACATGTTATAAATTGTGCCAGTCAGCCAATCAGGAACCAGTATTTTCTTGTCCATTAAAAAATTGTGGATCTGTCACTCGTGTTATGGATAAGCCCCCCCTCACAATGGAATTTAAACTGTGTATTTGGGGAATTTTGAGTAATGCCATTGTGTATCCCCTATGCACATAACAGTAATGATAAGTATGTTCTTGTTACCACGTGTACTTCCAAAGTTAACAGTAGTTATACATAAAAGCAAGAAAGCCGAGCACCTACCACCTCTCATTACATGGACACCATATATATTAAAATAACATATTTATAGTTAAAAGGCATGAAACCTCTGATGTGTTTTGGAAAAGGTAAGATCCTTTTCCAAAGGCTTTTTTTTGCTTTTATGTATTACTAGTTTGCCTGGAGCACCACCGACACAGTGTGACACTCTATTAGGTATAAGTTAATAGTAGTTATGCATTTAGCTTAGTGCCACATAGTATGCAACATAGAAACAGACAGAACTTTTCTATCCCACTAGGTAGCTGGAACGTATCATTATGTTAACCTTTCTTTCTATTGTTTCTTCTTTATTAACCATGTAATTAATTACTATTTATTTTTATTTAGCCTTTCTCTGATCCTTTACCTAATGAAGTGGCTCTGAATCGGATGACTATACTTGCTATATACAGTATTGCAATACTGACTATGAAAAAGAAAATGACATTCAAGAAAACTTTGATATGCATGCAGGCTATGATGCAGGTCCACCTCAGATGAACACTGGCATAATTTATGAAAATTGCCTTCTGTTGTTAGCCAGCAGAGCATATAAGTTGTGACACACGAGGATGTAACAGTAAAGTTACTCTAACAGTTGACAGAATTGAAACAGCATTCCAGATACAGATAGTGTGAGAAAGGACATACCCGATACTGGTATTCCCAACCTTTACTTAGAAGAATGACGATTGGTAATTTTATGTTAACTGCTAGTATTCTTTCATCTGGTAACAATTACAGAAAAATTACACTGCTGCTTCAATTTATGAACATGTTACCAGTATTAAAAACTATATTCCATGCAGTGCAGTAGAATTATGTATTTCCATCAGTAAATGAATATTGGTCCAGCGTGCAGTGAGATTTGTTAACACAGATAGTGGATGGAGTAACACTTATGGGTGATGGAAGAAATGACAGCCCTGGCCATCATGCCAAGTATGAAACATATACTTTGATGGAACTTGAAAGTAAAAACATTATAGACATTCGGATTGTTGATGTGTATGAGTCTGCAGGTAGATTCACTAACATGGAAGTTTTAGCTTTTGAGCGGAGCACGACTCATCCTTTGGCAAAAGATGTAGTGATCAAGGAGGTTGTTACCGATGCACACGTACAGATTCTTTCAGTCATGAGTATGCACAGGACCGATTACAGTTGGTGTATTTCAATGCTCAATGTGTATTGACATATTATTAATTATTGTTTTACAGTGGTCTAACTTGACTTATAAAAAAAGTGTGGGAAATTGAGCTTTCTGATTTGGCTAAAAGCATTCTATCAGACTTATGTTAATCTTTTTATTTTTTATTTTTATATTATATTGCTTTTTTACCCTCATTTTTCACCCACCCCTGTCTCAAGCATGAGTGTGTTGCAGTTTGAGTTGACCTTCCTATGTGCTTCTCCCTTCTGCCTACGTCATCGCTGGACCTGCACCCTGTGGTGACAGTACTACATGGAGGGGTCAATGTCCCCAGGAGAGGAGAGGAAAGCTGCTGTTAGGTTGCTCTCTCCTGCTCCCTCCGTCCCGCTGTGCAAGTTCCCTGGTGACCCAAGTTAGTTCCCAAACCCAGGTCACCAGCATGATGCGAGGTAAGGCAGAATGCCACAGCCGTCTGTGCCACAGGGCCAGAATGTCATGTTAATCTTTTATTAACATAATTCTAGAGCCTAATCATATGAACAAGGTTAAACTGTTTAAAATTTTTTTGTTATTATATCATCATTACGGTAACCTGGCTGTTTAACATTATTCAATGGGCTCTTAAAATCCTGATTCCTGATTGGCTGGTTGGCACTATTTGCAATGTGAAAATCAAAGACAAAAAGTTCCAGAAACACTCCAGATAGTCCACAGGTAATGTCCTAATTACGTTAAGTCCTTCAATGTGCTGCCTCTCCCTATGTGTCCAATAAAACAGACTCTTTTTTTCCAAAGGGGGGATGCAATGTGAAAACCAAGAAATCACCTAATGGGAAAAAGTGTCAGCCAATGATATTTAACCTCCACCACCACACGCATATCATTCCAAGACTGGCATCAAAAGAACAGTTTTGTTGAACTTCATGTGAATATATTATGGACACCATTTAATACTGAAATTTGAATCATAGCTTTACTTTAATTATTACTTATGTATTACTATTCCATTGTTGTTATAGAGTGCAGGTACTCTCAAGTTCAGCATCAAATCGATTTATGGCACGGAAACAAAGCAATTAATAAGCAGCTAAATAAGGTAAATTTAAACACAACCTATGAAAATGTTGTTTGTGTTATTCATATTATAAAACTGTTCTTTACATTTTGTCTGATCTATCAGATCAGGGTAATGTAAGCAGGCAGGCTTAAATTCAATGTTTGTGGTCATAAAACTGAAGATGTACAGTATATGGTTTATTTAGAAAAACTTTAATGAAAAAAATTGCACACATAGGTTTCATCTGGTAGACAGCAGTTTGATTTACAAACGTGGATGCAAGACATCGCTAATCATTTCTGGTACTAATGCATGAACTGCGAAGGTCAAGTGAATCTACTGTCAGTGAATTATTATTGTACTGTTAATTGACATATTGTTTTGCATTGTAACATCTGTTGCCTAGTACGCTATCTTACTTCATGCCTTTATAATCACTTGCTGATTGATGCATTTTTTTAATTTGTTATTTTTTTATGCACATCCAGTGCGTACTGACACTGCAGTGTTTTGACTCCCATGAACCACCCAAGATTCAAGGGTAGAGGGGATCAGACCTTTTGTGTGTTAGAACACACTGGTGGTGTATATTTGACTATCCAGTATTCTATGAATTTTTTTGCCTTTGAAATCTATATGTACATTTAAGCAATATATCACAACAGTGATTGGGTATATGGTGGGATTTTCAACTCTTGATGTGGTTTGGTCACGAGGCTGCAGACCGAGTGTGTAAACAACACCAGGCATGGGTAAGTTCCACCATGTATTCACACCCCAGAGTGGTGTAATGCAATTATACAATGTCTCTCTTTTTTATAATGATATAAATAGATTACAACATATGTATTGGTAAGCATAACATTACTTTCAATTTCCCACAGACACCCATAAGCTGATCCCAGACTGTCATAGTAAAGCAGTCTACATGAGTTAAGTGAATTCCTCTAGGAGAAGCTGCACTGTACTGATAAGAGAGCGAGCGAGTTGACAGCTTCAGAACAGCAGAAGGAAGCGTGAGCGTACATTGCTATAGTAACAGATGCTCATGCTTCCTTCTGCTGTTCTGAATCTACAGACACGCTTGCTCTATTCTTGGCACAGTTAGAAGCTTCTTCTAGAGAAATTCACTTAACATTACCAAAAGTACAGAATTTCTATCACTTACCTCATCCCATATATGTATAACTAGCTCTAAATAAAAACAGCTTGCATAACGGTAGTATGGTTGTTCTTAACGATTAAGTTTTTCTTATTGATCAGTCAATATGGAGAGGAATACTGTATCACACTGTAAATATGCACTCATGGCAGATCATCAATCCTGGCGACGTTGATCGATGCGATCATCCTGACATTCAAGAACACACTGATGGCAAGAAATGGCTCGTGGATGGTTCAAGTGCTCATAATTGGCTCCAATCAATGGTATATGACAGATGGATAAATGCTAAATTATTATATCTTACCGATGTGAGGTATTTGTCTATAGAATTCATTGATATAAGGACGGTATTGTCTGTTGAAAATGAAGAAAATGTATGCCTTTGTCCACATGAGACAGGGAAATCTGTAGCTTGCATTTGCCATGGTTACTGATATGCTCATTAGTCCAATTTGGGTGCAGGGCAGTTTCTGCAGCAATCCTGAAGATGTCTCTATGGATCAAAATTTGAACAATGCTGAGCATTGTACTTAAATATGTATTGTCCCTGTGTTATGTTACTTCCTGACTGTCTGACCGTACATCGCTGCCAGAGTTACTGTGCTACATCCTGGCTGGTAATACATTTTGAATGTTGAGTAACAAGACTACTTTCAACAAGCATCAACCACCCTCTCAGTGTAGAAAAACTTCCTTACATAACCCCTTAATCTAACCCCTCCAGTTTCATATCATGTCCCCTTTGTTCTAGTAAAAGTATAGACTCGCATCTGCTCAGGTCAGTCCCCAGTTCCCCAGTTCCCCAAGAAGCCAAAACCATCCATTCCACACCAATCCTTCAATGAGGAATTGAAGGTATGAATGTTGCATGTTCTACACTCCCCTGTGCCCTGGACAGTTAGCACTTCTGAGAATGTGACAGAGTTTGCTGCCCATTTCAGGTTACCATCCAGCTTACTGAAATCCTCCTGGAGGAGGAGGAGCAGCTCTGTATGAAGGGGAAGGGATCAAAGCAACAGAACTAAAGGGTAAACAGGGAGGAGAGTAGGCACTGTGGGTCACCCTGGACACTGGAAATGGCTTCACAATCCGCACAAGGGTTGTATACAGACCCCATCTCAAGGGGAGGAAATGGACAAGGAAATGATAGAAGGCATCCTTGGGATGGCAGAGAAAGGGGAGATATTGCCGATGGGGTACCTGAATATGCAAGATGTTGACTGGAGCACCTTTGCTGCAGCCACATCCAAGAGCAGGGCCATTCTCAATGCCCTACAGGGGGCATGCCTCAGACATCTAGTTATGGAACCCACTCAGGAGGGAGCAATCCTAGACCTGGTAATCTCAAATGGGGATGGAGAGTGGATCTCTGATCTTGAAGTGGGTAGCCATCTGGGAACAAGCGACCACCAAAGAGTGTGGTTCACGATAAGCTTAGCTGTAGAGTCAAGGCACACAAAAGTGAAGGTACTGGACTTCAGGAGGGCTGATTTTGTCAAAATGGGAGAGTGCCTCAGAAAAGTACTAGCAAAGAGGCAAGAAGGTGGGGTGGAGCAACTATGGGGAAACATCAAAACCACCATCACAGAGGCAGCAAGCCTTTGTGTGAAGCAAATAAACAAATTAAAATGAAAGAAAAAAATACTATAGTTTTCAAAAGAAATGGCAGGGAAGGTAAGGGAGAAAAAGATAGCATTCAGGAAGTATAAGGAAACACAGAAGGAGCAGGATGGATAATTGTACCAGTTAAATCAGAAGGAAGCAGGGAAGGCAGTCAGAATAGCAAAGGCCCAAACCGAGGAAAAGATAGCCAACTCAGTTAAAAAGGGGGATAAAACCTTTTATAGGTACAATAGGGAGCAAAGAAAGACTAAGGCAGGGATACTGAAGCTGAATAAAGAGGAAGGTGGGTGGGCAGAGAGCGACAGTGAAAAAGCAGGGATACTGAACGAATACTTCTGCTTAGTATTCACAATGGAAAAGCAGGGGGAGATACCTAATCCAGTCAATTGAAGCACTCTGGATAGGGGGGTTGATATTATTCCTTTCACAGAAGAAAGGGTTCTGAAAGAACTCTTAAAACTGAAGGTGGATAAAGCAATAGAGCCTGATGGGATTCACCCCAGAATTCTAAAAGAACTAAGCGAAGAACTACACATCTGACACTTGGGTTAATATCCCAGTACTGACACTGTACTGCAGCATAAGAGGGGTGCTGCACTTCTGAGGTGCAGTCTATAACATGAGATGGTAAACCAAAGTCCCATCTGTCTGGATTGGTGGTAGTTCAGGTGGAGGTTACGGATCCCATGGCACTTATCGAAAAGAGTAGGGGAATTTCCCCGGTGTCCTGGCCAAATTTCCCTCATTCACTAAAAATACCACCAACAGCTTAATCTGATTCAAGGTCAGTTGGCATTCATCTGTATCTCCCCTTCCCTGGGTCGTGCCTAAAAATAGGCAGGATTTGTCTAGTGCACTTACACAGTCAACAAAAACTAAAAAAAAAAAATAGTAACACCATTGACTACCCTTTTTAATAAATCATGGGAGCATGGTGTGGTACCTGAGGACTGGAGGAGGGCAGATGTGATTCCCCTTCACAAAAGTGGGAGCAAGACAGAGACAGGAAACTACAGACCCGTCAGTTTGACCTCAGTAGTAGTGAAAATGATGTAATAACTTCTGAAGGAAAGAATTGTTGAGTACCTAGAGGCCAGTGGGACACAGGACCCAAGGCAGCATGGTGTCACAGTGGGAAGGTCATGTCAGACAAATCTAATTGATTTCTTTGACTGGGTGACCAAAGTAGTAGACCAGGGAAGGGCTGTGGACATGGCCTACCTAGACTTTAGCAAGGCATTTGACACAGTCCCACACAAAAGATTAATAAACAAATTAGCCAGTCTGGGAGTGGGTCCCAGGGTGGTAGCCTGGGTAAAACACTAGCTGGAAAACAGGACACAGTGAGTAATAGTAAATGGAGTCCACAGTGAAGAAAGGAGGGTTACTAGTGGGGTACCGCAGAGTTCAGTACTGGAGCCGGTCCTTTTTAATGTCTTCATAAGTGACATTGCAGGGGGACTGGAAGGGAAAGTATGTCTCTTTGCAGATGATAAAAAGATCTGCAACAGGGTTGATACACAAGGTGGGATGGAAAGGAGGAAAAGGGACTTGGCAAGGTTGGAGGAGTGGTCACATGTATGGCAGCTTAGATTCAATGCAAAGAAGTGCAAAGTAATACACCTGGGAAACAAAACCCAGGGGAAGAGCACACAATGGGGGCTGAGATACTGACAACAACAAAAATGGAAAGGGACCTGGGGGTAGTCATATCAGATGACCTAAAGGTGAGCAAGCAATGTGAGAAGGCAGTATGGAGGTCTAGGGGATACTGGGATGCATAGGAAGAAGCATCACCAGTAGAAAACAGGAAGTTGTTGGCCCTCTGTACAGACAGTTGGTAAGACCACATTAGGAGTACTGTGTACAGTTCTGGAGACCCATCTCCACAAAGACATAGACAGGGTGGAGGCTGTCCAGAGGAGGGCAACCAAAATGGTGCAGGGTCTGCACCAGAAGACATAAGAAGAAAGACTAAAAGGAGCTTAAGATGTATAGCCTCGAGGAAAGGAGGGGGAGGGGGGACATGATAGAAACTTTCAAATTTCTCAAGGGAATTAAAGTCCAAGAGGGTAGCATCTTTCAGAAAAAGGGACGTGCAAGAACAAGGGGGCACAATTTGAAGATAGAGAGGAGATGGCTCAGAGGTAATGTGAGGAAGTATTCTTTACAGAGAGGGTTGTGGATGCATTGAACAGCCTTTCTGAGGAGGCTGTAGAGTCAAAAACAGTGGGGAATTCAATAACGCATGGGACAGACATAAGGCAATTCTAGTGGGGGTAGGAGGAAGTAGGCTGTTGGTTAACTAGGATCTGCAGCTTATCCGCTAGGTAGGGAAATGGGCAGACTAGGTGGGCCAAGTAGTCCTTATTTGCCATGAAATTCTGTGTTTCTATGTGGACTCTGGATAACTCCATCCTTATCCCCATCAGGTCACTGGTCCTCAGATGGTCAATGTCATCCAGCTGCTCCATCCTATCTATCGCCCTAGTGATTCTGTGGATACACTTCCCATCCATCCATGCTGTGCTTCCTGGGAGACACTTGACCTCTGTCTTCCCCCGTTAGCCGTTCCTAATTCTAACCTCCAAGACTATGGAGTCCCCAAATAGGAAAAGTTTTCCCATCTACTGGGGTCCCCTGTCCCCCCCCATTGGGTCTCCATCCTGGACGACCCACCCATCCTCACTGGTCTCAGCCAGGGGTGCCTGTGTGGGGCTTTTCCATTTCTCCAACACAGTGTAGGAGTTATTAAGCTGGACCAGTGGGGGGATGTGCTTCTGACACCCTCCCATCCCTGTTGGTTAATTACATGATGGGAAGAATATGCATATGTATGATTAATCAAGGTCCTCAGCTGGGGTTAAAAGTATAAATGAGCTTTACCTTTGACTACCCCCTACCATCTTCATGTCTTGACACATTGTTTACGAACATCTTATTGCCACTGAACAATGCCAAATGTCCAAAAGGTGGTCCAGGCACTGCCAGTGATCACCTTGATTTGGGCAACTGTCCAGTATTACACCACATCATGTTGTTTTTTGTAGTATGAGTTATTTCTGAAGTAAGCCTGGTACCAATTTATGCAGAAGATGAGTGAGGGTTACTTGAAAATTACGTAACTTGGCTAAACATTAGACTAGTTAGAGAAAACAATACGTAATGTATTGCAACCTGCTATAGCTGTCTCACGCTCATTAAGACTCAATTAGGACTTACACCTTATTACTTGTTTAACCTTTTTAATTTTTTTATTATTTTTCATTTTTTAATTTTTGTTGTCCATACTAATTTTGACTAAAAATAAGAAATAGAGTTGGGTGAAGAGTGAATGACAATTGTAAAAATGGTCTAAGAAAGGCTGCAATCTGATTGGAAGTTAGGGTTCAGTCAACCTAACATTAATCCATGTTAAACTGTTATGTACAGACTGATTACCATGGTGTATGACCTCTTCATGCAAGCATTCTATCCTCTATAACTGCTATAGTTTTCTTTGTCTCCCCCCCAAAAAAGAGTAACGTTGTATAATTGTAATAATACACAACATGATGTTGTTTATGCTGTGATTTGCCCATGCCCTGTGTGAATTGGATTTCTCATTTTGCGGCTTCGTGTCCGAACCACATCAGGCATGGGTAACTAACAACAGAATCAACGCCATTTCATGGTTTCCTGCTTAGATTGGTCCTGGACTGATCCATGGGTCTTCTGATGTGAAAAAAACATTAGGATGGCAAGCTTTTTTGGAGGAGATACGATGTAACTCGAAATCAGATATGATGAATTTATTTTCTATCTTCATACTTTTGTTCCAGGTACACCTGGGACTACTCAAAAAGAATGAAGCAGTGGACTGCTGTTGCTCTGAAAGAGCCGATGTCTTACACATACATTAGAGAACTCATCGACAACATCATCCATCGATGTCTCATTGACACACAGCCATTGGTGCACCAGAAGGAAATCATACCAACACATCCAATTCATATCGCTCTCACTACTGCAAAAGTTGATCCACCAGAAGTTTCACAGTTGGTAAAACAAATTAGGTCACGTAAATACAAATCAAATGCATGGCATGACTGATCTTATGTCCCTCATCTATGTTGACTTGGATTCAACACTGTCATGAATTTGCTGTATCTGATTGACTTTTGTAATGACAGTACCACAACTTTAACAATTACATTTGCTGAGACTTTGTCATTGAATGTTTACTTTGTTTTTCTTTCTTTACTTGAGTTTTTGGTTTTCAAACTTGTGTGTTATTGATTACAAGTTTCCCCATGTCCTCCCTCACCATACCTGCAACTCCACCCCCACTCCCATCAACTCAACCACATATCTTGAGAGTTCACCATGATGCAGATCTGGGTGACATCTGCACACTTAATTTCATTTAAACTTGGTCAGTTTGCTCAATAAAGACAGAAATATGGAATGGCACAAGATCTGCTAACTGAGATACTCATGGGTTCACCATCTCTGTCCAGATTGGATCTGTTTCCCCTCTACCCTCTGATACCTGTCTGTAAGTCTTTACAGTGTTATTCATTGAAAGAGACTGAATCTGTAGGTACTTGCAGCACACTAAGATGCAATGATCTAATACAGAATGGTGCTGAGCTCCCCTATCCACACTCCCCACCCCCACATCACAAACCACCAGCTCAGTTCAGGATCTGAAAGTAATGTCAAGCTATTTTACAACAGGCCACTGGTCGCCGATGCAAAAATGTAATGTAAATACTAAGGTTTCCAAATTATAATTTATTAGAAACCCATAATTACATGTAACAAATCAATGTTAACTGCAGTCAATAGAATTTATCAATAGAGAAAGTAAGGTAATTATACAGTTGGCTGAACATTTTATTTATTTGTGTTACATAAAGCAAAAGTGTGCTATTAATCCAGCTTATGATTTTGTTAATGAAACACCATTAGTTATAATAAATAAAAAAAATAAACTTACATGCTGTAACCTGTTGTACTGGAAAGATCCTATAAGGATTAACAAAAATTAACATAATAAAAAAATGAAACCATGCATTGAAGGTGGTGAAAATATTGTCAGACAATCTGTTAGAAATATGTTACAGATATTAATAAATATTTGAATAATATTTTATTGCATTTTTTTTAATGGAACAATGTAATTCATTTTTCAAATATAATAAAGATGTGAACATATATGACAGATTATTTCATTCATTTGGGTAATGATAGGTAGTTAGAGTCTACAATATTGTGATTTTCATTGTTAAGGAATTTCAAACTTTTGTCGACATAGAGCCATATATTGACTGAATAGGTATGGAATCAAGAGGCCAGTTTACAGATGCCACCTGCATTGTGCGCAACATGAAGCAGAAATATTGCTGCTGGGGCACCCTTGTGCTATCCCTGATGACTGGCAGCTGTGCCAGGCCCCTTTCAACCCATACAGCATAGTTCCCCCCATCCCAAAGGTGATTAGCCATGCTCCTCCCATCCACCCCACCCTCCCCACATAAACAGACAATGGTGGACCTCACCTCTATCCTCCCCCATCAATCCCCAACACACACTGGAGCCTGGCAAAGCCCTCCTCACATCAACATGGCCAGCCGCACAATACTACCACACAGATCTAGTTTGTGTACAGTGCACATATGTGGGCTTTGAGGTCACATTGTGTGGCTGGCCATGAAGGTGCGAGGAGGGCTGTGCCAGGTGCCAATGCATGTTGGGGGTGGGGGTAGCCACCACTGCCTGTCAGGGTGATGGGCCACTAGATCACCAGGGAGTATAATGTGGAGGATATGATTGCCTAGGAATTGGGGGCAGGGCTTAGGCACATGTGCCTGGCATCCCATGGGGGATCGAGGATGAGGGGCCACTGGACAACCGATGATTTGGGACACCACAAGGAATTTGTGGGGGTGGAAGCCTAATGATTATGGTGCACTGTGTTCTGGGCATGAATGTTCACACAGTGTGGTATACAGGTCTGGGATGGTGCCATCATGTCTCCTGCTGAGGATATGGAAGCACCACCATGGCGCAAGCCCCTATTGCAACATGGCACCCTGGATTGTTGGATGCAGCCATGACACAAGGGAGCTTTGCCGCAAAGGTGGCCTGCGGTGGGCACAGGCCATCTTCATAACCCATGTTTGATGCAAGTTGTGCCACAAATCACAACTTACATCTAACACATTTGCTGCAACTCCCTTGCGTCGGGTACACCCATTTGATAATAGGGCACAAAGAGTCTGCATAAAGGTTTCAGAACTGAGGTAACAATTACAACTTCAAAAACACAAAGACAAAATAATGAATGGAGTAAAGGAATGTATTATACTATCTAATGCAGCTAAATGGTCTTTACAATTATGACAGCCTATGGGGAAGGAACCCTACATAAACTCCGTTTGGATCAGGAAACCTGTTGCACACTTTCCATACAGAACAGGATGGAATAACACACCAGTTTCCTGATCCTAACCAGCCATCTGCCACAGGATGAACCGCCTGTATGCAGTAAAATGCATCTCACTATTATTTATTTTATTTATTTATTTAAACATTTGGTGACCGGGAAAGGCATGCTGAGCTGAGACTCGATTCCAGGTGTGATCCGGGGGCAGTGGAAATACAGACAATAAATGCAGAGAATTAGTCAACAGAACAATAGCAGCTAAATACAATCAATATAATACAGCAGTGAGAGCAAAAAAACATGACACGTGATGAATATCTAGAGGTGAACTATATAATAGTAAGTGCTCTACATAATGAATCTTTAATAAGTGCTAGGTAGGGTTGTAGGAAGGTAAAGTCAGTAGAGGTAGTGGGTTTAGCTCAGTTGTGGCAGTGGCATAAGGGTGGAGAAAGGAGACGTAGCTTTTGCTTGTAGCTAGAGTGAGAGGATGAGTTTCTGATAGTAGGGGTACGTTTGTTCCACAAGTAGGGAAGCTGGTAGGAGACAGCAGCTTTGCCTACTGCGGAAGAGGGTTGGAGCAGGGTGAAGAATCTTTCATTTCTGTGCCTGAGTTCATAGGGGTATAGGGAGTCTGAGAATAGTCATCAAGATAGGAGAGGAACAAGTTAAACCAGTACTTAGATACAAGGTTGAGGGCGTGTATATAGCGCCTGTGAGATAAAGGGCTTAGTCCAAGGAGGGAGTAAAGATAGCACTGGTGGGTGCGGGGGAGTTTGTAGCGAAGTGGAAAAATGAATTTAGAAGGGTATCCAATCTGACAAGGGAGGTTACAGGGGCAGAGCTGTAAACCACATCCACATAATCTAGTATGGGGAGGGTCATATTAAAGACAATTTCATGTCTGGCAGGTAACAGGAGAAATTCTCTGTTCTGGTATAGCATGCTGAGTCTGGGGTGCAGCTTGGAGGTGATAGATTCAATGTGAGCTGAAAAAAAGAGATGGAGGTCCAGCCAAATGCCCAAGTACTTGTATCTGGTGACTTGGTCAAGTGGGGAGCAGTCAAGAGAGGTGACAGGGAGTGGGGGGGGGGTAGTATGGTTAAGTTTCTGGACAGAGCCAAAAACTATGGAAACAGTCTTGGTGGTGTTTAGTTTCAGTTGGTTTTGGCTGAACCAGTGCTGAATGTTGTCAAAGCTGCTTTGTAGGGTAGCTCGGATGTCAATCAGGTTAGGACTGGAGGTAAAGAGGATGGTGTCATCTGCATACATGTGTAATCATGAACTGGTGCAGGAGGAGGGAAGGTTGTTAATGAAGAAGGAGAATAGGATGGGACTGAGAACAGAACCTTGAGAGATGCCTGCCAGGATAGGGAGAGGAGGAAGGATGTGGTATCAGTGATTCTAACAGACTGAAATCTGGTGGATAGATAAGACTGAAACCACCTTACAGTGATGGGGGCAAGTCCAGCTGGTTCAAGCTTCTGTAGGAGAAGAGGGTGGGATATAGAGTCAAATGCCTTGGCCAAGTCAACAAATACTGCTGCTCTAAGGATGCCTTGGTCAGCGGCAGTTTGGATATGGTTGGAGACATGCAGGAGGGAGGAAATTGTGGAATGGTGTTTCCTGAAGCCTGACTGATGGGGAGAGAGGATGTTGTTTGTTGCAAGGTAGTCAGCTAGTTGGGTGTAGGCCAAGGATTCTTGTAGTTTGGCTAGGGCTTGGAGGAGTGAGATGGGCCAATAATTGCCTGGCAAGGAGGGGTCACCGCCTTTGTCAAGGAGAATTATGCAGGCCAATTTCCAAGTTAGCGGGACTGTTCCTGTGGAAAATGAGAGGTTAAGGAGATGTGTAAGGGGCTTGGCAATTGCAGGATCTGGGATCTGCAGGAGCTTGCGGTGAATCCCATCCAGGCTGGTCTTTGCAGGGTTAAGCGAGTGTAGGACTTTGCAAACCTTGCATTCAGTAAGGGGGGTAAACGTGAAGTCATTGCTAAGGGGAGGTGGTGGTGGGACTGGGATGGGGGAGCCATGTGGTACCGCACAGGAAGTGAAAAACTGGTTGAGAATTTCAGAGGCACGGGTTGGATCAGTGACTGCTTGGCCATGAAGTTTGAAGGTGGGGGTGCAGGGCTGGGCTGGTGGGTCAAGGAGAGTGTGCACAACTTTCCAGAACTGAGGGGGATTAGCATGCGAGAGTTGCAACCTAAAGTAGTCTGCCTTTGCTTTTCTTATTGTCTTGGTGCAGGCATTACGGAGGGTGTTAAAAGCTTAGAAACATAGACTTTGATGGCAGATAAGGACCGCTTAGCCCACCTAGTCTGCCCATTTCCCTACCTACAGGATAAGCTGCAGATCCTAGTTAACCAACAGCCTATTTCTTCCTACCCCCCACAAGAATTGCCTTATGTCTGTCCCATGCGTTCTTGAATTCTTCCACAGTTTTAGACCCCACAACCTCCTCAGGAAGGTGGTTCCATGTGTCCACCACCTTCTCTGTGAAAAAATACTTCCTCACATTGCCCCTGAGCCGTCACCCTCTATCTTCAAATTGTGCCCCTTTGTTCTTGCGCATCTCTTTTTCTGAAAGATGCTACTCTCTTGGGCTTTGTTGATTCCACTGAGGTACTTAAAAGTTTCTATCATGTCCCCCCTCTCCCTCCTTTCCTCAAGGATATACATATTAAGCTCCTTTAGTCTCTCCTTATATGGCTTCTCTAACAGACCCTGCACCATTTTAGTTGCCCTCTTCTAGACTGCCTCCATCCTGTCTATGTCTTGTGGAGATGGGGTCACCAGAACTGGACACAGTACTCCAGTTGGGGTCTCACCAATTGTCTGTACAAAGGGATAACAACTTCCTGTTTTCTGCTGGTGATGCCTCTTCCTATACATCCCAGTATCCCCCCAGCCCTCCCTACTGCCTTCTCACATTGCTTGCCAACCTTAAGGTCATCATATGATTACCCCAGGTCCCTTTCCATTTTGTTGTTGTTACTACCCCCCATTGTAGCTCTTCACCTGGGTTTTGTTTCCCAGGTGCATTATTTTGCACTTCTTTGCATTGAATCCAAGCTGCCATACTTCTGACCATTCCTCCAACCTTGCCAAGTCCCTTCTCATCCTTTCCATGCCCCCTTGTGTATCAACCCAGTTGCAGATCTTTCTGTCATCTGCAAAGAGGCATACTTTTCCTTCCAGTTCCTCTGCAATGTCACTTATAAAGACATTAAAAAGGACTGGACCCAGTACTGAACCCTGCGGTACCCCACTAGTAACCCTCCTTTCTTCAGAGTGGACTCTGTTTACTGTTACCTTCTGTGTCCTGTTGTCCAGCTAATGTTTTACCCAGGCTACCACCCTGGGACCCACTCCCAGGTCAGCTAATTTGTTAATCTTTTGTGTGGGACTGTGTCAAATGCCTTGCTAAAGTCTAGGTAGGCCATGTCCACAGCCCCTCCCTGGTCTACTACTTTGGTCACCCAGTCAAAGAAATCAATTAGATTCATCTGACATGACCTTCCCACTGTGACTCCATGCTGTCTTGGGTCCTGTGCCCCACTGACCTCTAGGTACTCAACAATTCTTTCCTTTAGAAGTGATTCCATCATGTTCCCTACCACAGAGGTCAAACTGACAGGTCTGTAGTTTCCAGCCTCCATCTTGCTCCCACTTTTGTGAAGGGGAATCACATCCATCCTCCTCCAGTCCTCAGGTACCACACCATCCTCCCATGATTTGTTAAAAAGGGTAGTCAGTGGTGTCACTAGTTCTCCCCTTAATTCTTTTAGAATTCTGGGGTGAATACCATCAGGCCCCATTGCTTTGTCCACCTTGTTTTTGGAGTTCTTTCAGAACCCTTTCTTCTGTGAAAGGACTGGGATCGACCCCCCTATCCAGAATGCTTCTGATAATCGGATTAGGTACCTCCCCCTCCTCCTATTTTGTGAATACTGAGCAGAAGTATTCATTCAGTATCCCTGCTTTTTCACTGTCCCTCTCTGCCCACCCACCATCCATTCTATTCAGCCTCACTATCCCTCCCTTTGTCTTTCTATGCTGCCTAATGTACCTGTAAAAGGTTTTATCCCCCTTCTTTATCAACTTGGCTATCTTTTCCTCAATGTGAGCCTTTGCTATTCTGACTGCCTTTCCTGCTTCCTTCTGCCTTTACTGGTGCAGTTCTCTGCCCTGCTTCTTCTGTGTTTCCTTATACTTCCTAAATGTTATCTTTTTTTCCTAACCGGCTGTTTCTGGTAAAGGAGAACTGGTTGCAGAGCAAGAAACAGAAGTCCAGAACTACAGATTTTTTTACTAATTAATCACTTCTATCTCAGCAGGAGTAGTACCTGTTTGGATTAAACAGATCCTTTATTAGAAGGGGGTCTCATTTAAGTAAAAAAAAGTGTTTTTTTCTGAGGAAGTGGGCAGTATCAGCTTAATTTACTGAGAGCAGAGAGTGAATCCTAATTGGGGGCGTGGCTTAACAGCTTAGGTGTACAAAAGCAGCTGTCTCCAACTACAGCTTCTGACTGTTTCTGGCAGAAGAGAACTGGTTGCAGAGCAAGAAATAGAAGTCCAGAACTACAGATTTTTTTACTAATTAATCACTTCTGTCTCAGCAGGAGTAGTACCTGTTTGGATTAAGCAAACAGATAATTAATTAGAAGAAGGGGGTCTCATTTAAGGTAAAAAAAGTGTTTTTTTCTGAGGAAGGGGGCAGTATGAGCTTAATTTACTGAGAGCAGAGCGTGAATATAATTCGCGGGGTGTGGCTTAGCAACTTAGGTGTACAAAAGCAGCTGTCTCCAATTATAGCTTTCAGCTGTTTCTGGCAGAAGAGAACTGGTTGCAGAGCAAGAAATAGCAGTCCAGAACTACAGATTCAAACAACATGAAGTCTTGCTATATTATGACATATGCAGTGAGTCCCAACCTTTGAACTGCTCCAGAGGTGAAAGAGTTAACTTTCCATGCCAGGCATGGAACGCTGAGCTTGAGCTCGGTTGAAACTCTGTCTGTTGTTCTTCAAACTCAAACCATCAGATTCTTTACTCTGCCTCACTGAACAGTCGCTCCGGAGGTTCCTCCTTCTGCTCGGTTCATTTTGTCTGTTAAAGTATTGTTTTTCTCGGTTTTCGACCGAATTTAAACTGTAACCGGTCAGTTCAGACTCTGTCTTTGGTATTTGTGAGTACTAGATAGGTGTTACATTAATGTCTATTCTGTGTGGAACTTATAAACGGTTCATCGGTTTGGTTTGAACCGATCAGGTTGTTTAAAATATTTTAATCTGTCATTTAGAGTGTGGTTACAGGTTCTTATCGGTTCTAAAAAAAACGGATTTTATTACGTTTTTTTCCATGACCCATGACACGGTTGGGAACCGATAAGAGGGTCTTACCTGGTGGATTACCATAAATGGGTAAGTTTGGTTAGGACTGGCACTATGAGAAACCCAAAAGAAAAACCAGGCCCACTGGGCTTCAACACTGCAGTGTGTGTGGGGAAGTCTTTGCCAAGGCTGACCCCCACACCACCTGTGTTTATTGTCTGGGGTTTGACCACCTCAATGCAGACTGCCAGATTTGTAAAAAATTTCCTGCAGCTTCCCTGGAAAAGAGAGTTGATAGGCTCAGGGAAAGGGAGGCCAAAAAGTCCACTGAACCGGATGGCCAGCCCAGTTCAGTTCCAACCAAACCAGAGGGAGTGCCCTCTGACCAGGGCGAGACTTCCTCGGGCAAAAGGAGATCTGACTCTGAGGAGTCGGTTCCAGCAAAAAGGACTAGGAAATCAGCTGGTGTGGAGCCAAAACTTTCCTCTCCAACCACTGAAGAAATAGCCAAAGCGATTAAAATTGTCCAGTCGCTTTCCCCGGTTCCGACCGATCCGGCACCATCAGGTAAGCGTCCGGTTCGGCCGGTTCCACCGGTTCAAGAGTATGATTTAGAGGAATATTATGAACCGGAGGGGGGAAGAGGAGTATGAGGAGAGTGAATGTGGATTTGAAAGTCTGGATGTGCCCATTGACCTGGGCATCTCCCCAGACAGACCTTCAGGAGTGTCTCCTCCTAGGCTTTCTGAGTCCCCTTCTCATTTTATGTTTTATAAAAAAGTGGCTGAAACCCTCCTGCTCCCTATGGAAGAAGCTGTGGATGATCAAGAGGAGCCTGACTATGTGGAAATGATGGATATCCCAGAGTCTAGGAGACTGTCTATTCCTTTGCATAAATCTTTTGGGAAACAGACAGTTAAAATTCTAAAAAACTCCTCACACTATACCTCCTGTGGATAAGAGAATGGACAAGAGGTACACATTGTCAGGCTCTGATATGGAGTTCCTTATACAACAATGCAGCCATGTTGGGGTAGTGCAGGCTGCAGCCTGTGACAAGGCAAATATTCCCTTGGCTTCACACACCCCTGACAAGGACTCCAGGAGGATTGATGCCATGTCAAAGAAGCAGTACATGGCAGCGTCCTTTGGGACTCAGACAGGCAAATTATATGGCTTATGTTGCTAGATATCAGAAATCCAGATGGGATACTGTTATGGCTCTAGCAAAACAGGTCCCTGGCCAGCTTGCCAAGGAGCTGGAGCAGGTGGCTGCTGATGGTATTGAGGCATCCAAGGTGCAATTCCATGCTGCAGTGGACTCTAATGATGTGTCATCAAGAGTCATGGCTACATCTGTGGCACTTTGCAGAATGGCTTGGCTCAGATGTACTAGCCTGTCACAGGATACCGAGACTAAGGCCATGGATTTTCCTGTTGTGGGTAATTCTCTGTTTGGGCAGCTACCTGTAGGGGGAAGACTGGCTTACTTTGTCCAGGACTGGAAGTCTCTGACATCAGACAAGTGGGTCCTGGAAGTAGTAAGCCAGGGACTGGTTCTCAGCTTCAAAAAATTTCCAAAGATGAGAACCAGATCCTTTCCATCTGCAAATCCACCAGAAGTACTTGCCCTAGAGGCAGAGGTCTCTTCCCTCCTGGCTCTCAGAGCTGTGGAAAGGGTTCCACCCCTACACCAGGGCAAAGAGTTGTACTCCAGGTACTTCCTTACCCCAAAAAAGACAGGAGAATGGTGGCCCATCCTGGATCTCAGATATTTAAACAAGCACCTTTTAAAACCAAAATTCAAAATGGTGACTCTGGGAATTATTCTACCCTCTCTAAGGCCAGGGGACTGGCTAGCATCCCTGGACCTCGAGGATGCCTACTTCCATATTCTCATCAGAAGCTCCCATCAAAAGTGCCTCAGGTTCGAGCTGCCCTCAGGCCATTACCAGTTCAGAGCAATGCCCTTTGGCCTCACCTCTGCTCCAACAGTATTCACAAAATGCCTAGCAGTAGCAGTTGCTGCCCTAAGAAGGCAAAAAATTGCCATCTTTCTTTACCTGGACGACTGGCTCATAGTAGGTCAGTCCCCAGGACAAGTCAAGTTACACCTACAGATAACTCAGCAACTGCTCACCTCTCTAGGTTTCCTTCTGAATCTTTCAAAGTCAGTTCTAGAGCCTGTCCACCTCCTCACCTTCATAGGCACAGAGCTGAACACAGAGGAAGCCAGAGCCTTACTTCCTTTGGACAGGGCAAGGACCCTGGTTTCTCTGGCCTCCTCATTCACCCTGCAGGTCTCTCGACCAGCAAGGCACTTTCTACAGCTCCTGGGGCACATGGCTTCTTCTACAGCAGTAGTGTAGGGAGCAAGATTTCAGATAAGGAAATCCAGTTCCATTTGAGAGCCTTTTGGTCTCAAAGGAAAGACCCTCTAACCAAATTGATCCCAGTAACTCGAACCCTGATCCAGGCCCTACAGTGGTGGCAGGATCAGAGCAATCTGAGACAAGGGGTTCCTTTTGTCACTCAGTCTCACTCCTTAATCCTTACTACAGATGCATCCCTCTTGGGGTGGGGAGCTCACATGGGCGACCCCACTACCCAGGGATTGTGGTCCCCTCAGGAATCTCTGCTCCACATCAATCTGTTGGAACTCAGAGCAGTTTTTCTAGCACTTCAAGTTTTTTCCAAGTCTGTTCAGAACAAAGTGGTACAGGTCAGAACAGACAACACCACCACAATGTGGTACATCAACAAGCAAGGAGGCACTCGGTCTACGGCCTTGTGCACTGAAGCAATGAAGTTGTGGTCTCTGGCTTACT
Source organism: Neoceratodus forsteri (assembly GCA_016271365.2). Lineage (NCBI taxonomy): Eukaryota > Metazoa > Chordata > Ceratodontiformes > Ceratodontidae > Neoceratodus > Neoceratodus forsteri. Next base: position 534,614,341 of record JADMNL010000022.1, on the reverse strand, counting down.
CCCTGAACACCTCCCTTATGGCAGTTCACCTCCCAGGCAAAGACAATGTCCTGGCAGATGCTCTCAGCAGGATTTCCCAGGGCCACAAATGGTCACTGGACCCCCTGGTCTTGGAGGTGATATTTGCCAGATGGGGCACCCCACAGATAGATCTTTTTGCAGCCCCAGACAATCACCAACTTCCCCTTTTTTGCTGCAGGCCCCCAGTGTTGGGCTCAGTCCCTCTGGATGCCTTAGTTCTCAATTGGGAAGGGAAGTTCTTTATGCTTTTCCCCCCTTCCCTCTCCTTTTCAAAGTGCTAGTTAAAATCAGATCTCAACCCTGCAAGATGATCCTGATTGCTCCAGATTGGGCCAGACAACCCTGGTATCCACTCCTACTGTCCTTAGCAGTCCATTTTCCCCTGTGTCTTCCCAGGAATCACAACCTGTTAACTTGTGCTCAGGGGAGGGTTTGGTACCCGAACCTCAAATCTCTCATTCTCAAGGCCTGGCTTTTGAAGAGTTAGAGTTTGCTGATCTACACCTCTCCCAATGTGTAATGGATATACTGAAGGCTTCTAGGAAACCTTCCACCAGGGCTACCTATAATTCCAAATGGAAGAGGTTTTCCATATGGTGCTCTGGGAAGCATATTTCCCCAGAATCTGCTGATTTACCCACAGTCCTGGATTATATGGTCCATTTAAATAGCTTGGAGCTGAGACCAGCTACCTTAAAAGTGCATTTGGCAGCTGTGCCTGCTTTTATTTCAGCAGGTAAACTCTCTTCTCTTTCAGCTCATCCTGTATTCTCCAAGTTTTTCAAGGGATTGCTTCACACCAACCCTCCATTCAGGGACCCTGCCCCTGCCTGGGATCTTAATGTTTGCATTGCTCAGCTTATGCAACCCCCTTTGAGCCTTTGTCTTCAGCAGAGCTTAAGTACTTGACTTGGAAGACTGTGTTTCTGGTAGCCATCACTTCTGCCAGACACATAAGTGAATTACAAGCTTTGTCAGTGGAGCCTGATTTTATCTCCTTTCATAGAGATAAGGTGGTCCTCATGACTAACAGGAAGTTCTTGCCTAAGGTGGTTTCAGATTTCCACCTTAATCAATCTATATCTCTTCCAGTGTACTTCACTGACCATTCCTCCTCTGGCAAGAGGAGGCTGCACAGCTTAGATGTGAAGAGAGCCCTTAGTTACTACATAGAGCATACCAAGGGTCACAGGTTTGACTCCCTCTAACTGTTCCTCACTTATGGTGAGGTTGGTAAAAGGAAACCTGCCACTAAAGATCCATTGCCAGGTGGATTGTCTCTTGTATCAATTCTGTTATGAAAAGCTGGGTAAGGTTCCTCCCTCAGGCCTGAGGGCTCACTCTACCAGAGGTACAGCTGCTTCCTGGCTGCTGCAGGGGCATCTATTCTAGAGATATGTCAAGCAGCTACCTGGAAAACAGTTCACATTTTGACAAGCATTACTCCCTGGACATCCAGGCTAGGAGTGATGCTCCGTTTACAGCTGTGCTTCACAGCCTATTTCCTAAGTAGGTTCTGTCCTCCTCCATGGAGGTACTGCTGTGTAGTCTGCATATGTCATAATATAGCAAGACTTCATGTTGTTTGAAGAAAAATTACTCACCTTAGTAATGTTGTTTCTTCTAATGGAGTCTTGCTATATTATGACCTCCCCATACTGCCCTCTCAGAACCTCTGTTTTTGGGATGTGGGTGGGAGTGCAGTGTTGGCATTAGTAGATGCCACCTTGTGTTTTCACCCCCTTTTTGGGGGTGACTTGGTGTTGTGTTTTTCATATTTTGGGTCTCCTGTCTTGAGTCTTTGTTTTGGGCACAAAAAATGTGTTCTTATGTTTAGTAGCCAGTTGGCTAGTGTAGGTTTACAGCTTCCACACAGGACCTCAGTGAGTTTAGCTCATAAAGATCTGACGGTTTGAGTTTGAAGAACAACAGACAGAGTTTCAACCGAGCTTGAGCTCAGCATTCCATGCCTGGCGTGGAAAGTTAACTCTTTCACCTCCGGAGCAGTTTGAAGGTTGGGACTCACTGCATATGTCATAATATAGCAAGACTCCATTAGAAGAAACAACATTACTAAGGTGAGTAATTTTTTTCTTTTTTACTAATTAATCACTTCTGTCTCAGCAGGAGTAGTACCTGTTTGGATTAAGCAAACAAATAGTTTATTAGAGGAAGGGGGTCTCATTTAACTAAAAAAAGTGTTTTTTTCTGAGGAAGGGGGCAGTATCAGCTTAATTTACTGACAGCAGAGAGTGAATTTAATTGGGGGTGTGGCTTAGCAGCTTAGGTGTACAAAAGCCGCTGTCTCCAATTATAGCTTTCAGCTGTTTCTGGCAGAAGAGAACTGGTTGCAGAGCAAGAAATGGAAGTCCAGAACTACAGATGTTTTACTAATTAATCACTTCTGTCTCAGCAGGAGTAGTACCTGTTTGGATTAAGCAAACAGATACTTTATTAGAAGAAGGGGGTTTCATTTAAGTAAAAAAAAGTGTTTTTTCCTGAGGAAGGGGGCAGTATCAGCTTAATTTACTGAGAGCAGAGAGTGAATCTAATTGGGGGTGTGACTTAGCAGCTTAGGTGTGCAAAAGCAGTTGTCTCCAATTACAGCTTCCAGCTGTTTCCAGTAGAAGAGAACTGGTTGCAGAGCAAGAAACAGAAGTCCAGAACTACAGATTTTTTTTACTAATTTCCCTCCTTCCCACCCCTCCACCATCCTACCCAAAGCCAGTTTTAGTTTTATAGCCACTGAATTTGACTGACAACAGGAACTTCCTGTTGGCAGTAGGAAGGGAAGGATCACTGAGACACATTAGTTTCAGCAACCTTGAAGGAACCTAAAAATAAAAATAAAAAAATAACTCTTTATCCCCCCGCCCCCCCGGCTGCTGGAGGTCTGAATCCAAGCATGGAGGAAGGAGACTACTGAAGTCTACAGGAAGTTCCTGTCTCAGAACAGGAAGGGTGAGAGTTGTAAGGGCACATAGGCAGCAGGAAAGTAAGTGTAAAAATACATAGAGGGAGGAGACAATAAGCATACAAAGCAGCAGGAGAGGGGACGCCAAATAAGTCAAGATGGGAGTGGTGCAGTGCAATGGCTGTGGAGCAGCAGTGTTCTGGGAGACATTCTGGAGGCTGCGACGTTGCCCTGTTTTCAGGCACCTCTCTGGTCTGAGGTAGGAGGTTGTCCATCTCCAGGCTGACCTGGCTGGGATTCATGAAACCTCTTCCCCCACCTAGGGACCACCGGGGCCACCACCGTTACCTCAGAGGTTGCCAAGAAAGAGGAGCAGTTGGACCAAGGTGGGCTCAGGGAGGGAGAGGGTGGTGGAACAGAGGTGCATCCATCCAGTTGTAGCTCTCCACACTTCATATGCTGTTCTGGCAAAGAGTGGTTCCTCTATGGAGGCACCTGCAGTGGAAACCAAGGAGGATGCTGGGAACCTCCACAAAGGAGACCCACAGGAGGGTGGCACAAGACTCCACAGGGGAAGGAAACAACTCCTGGTGGGGGACTCAATCATTAGGGGGTCGATGTGGGGGAGGAAGTGGATAGGGAGGTAAGGTGCCTGCTTGGTGCCATGGCTTGGAGGGACAGGAAGCGAATCCTCAGGATTGTGGGAGCAGCTGCACATGAGAGGGAGCTGGATGTCATTGTCCACCTAGGGACAAATGACCTTGCTGTAAATGGGATCAGAGCAGTGCAAGAGGAGTTTGTGGAGTTCAGGAGGGGCCTTAGACAAGTAGCATGTACGGTAACCTTCTAGGAGGTGCTACCTGTCTATGGCAAGGATGATGCTAGGGTATTATGCACCATGGGATTCAATGAATGCTTGAAAAACTGGTGTGGAGCTCAGGGTTTTGGCTTCATTGGGGACTGGGGGAGCCACCTGGAGGGATGCAGTCTTATACTGGCATGATGGTCTGCATCTGTCCGGGGGGGGGATCCAGGATCCTAGGTGACAGGTTTAAATGCTTCATTGGAAAGCATTTAAACTAGCCAAGGGGTGAGGCATTGAAAAAGAGCAGGAAAATCCCAGCCTCTCCCCACAAAGTGCCATAGTTAGAGAGGTAAACACCAAGGCAGAGAAGTCAGTAGGGAGCAGGACAGGGATAAATGCAGAAAATGGTGTTAAGGACAGGGATGGGGCTAAAAGGGGTAAGGCCATACAAAATAAATGGAAGGTGATGAGTATCAATGCCCCGCAGTCTGTGCAACAAGCTCCCTGAACTAGTGGCCTTGATGGAAGAGGGATGCCTGGATATTGTGGCAGTCACTGAAACATGGTACACAGAGAACCATGAGTGGGAAGTCAACATACCAGGATACACATTCTACAGGAGGGACAGGGTGGGTAAAAGAGGAGGAAGAGTAGCTCTCTATATAAGGGAAGGATTAAATCAACAGAACTAAAGAGTAAACAGGAAGTTGATGAGTCACTGTGGGTCACCCTGGAGAAAGGAAATGGCACCACAATCCGCATGGGGTTGTACAGACCCCATCTCAGGGGAGAAATGGACAAGGAAATGATAGAAGGCATCCTTAAAATGGCAGAAAAGGGGAGATATTGTTGATGGGGACCTGAATATGCCAGATGTTAACTGAAGTACCTTTGCTGCAGGCATCCAAGAGCAAGGTCATTCTTGATGCCCTACAGGGGGCATGCCTCAGACAGCTAGTGTTGGAACCCACTCGGGAGGGAGCAGTCTTAGACCTGGTACTCTCAAATGAGGAAGGAGAAAGGATCTCAGATTTAGAAGTGGGTAGCCATCTGGCAACAAGTGACCACCAAACAGTGTGGTTCACAATAAACACAGTCATAGAGTCAAGCCATACAAAAACAAGAGTATTGGACTTTAGGAAGGCTGACCTTGGGAAAATGAGAGAGTGCCTTAGAAAAGTACTAGCAAATGGGCAAGAAGGAGGGGTGGAGGAACAATGGGGAATAATCAGAACAGCCATCGCAGAGGCAACAAGCCTTTGTGTGAAGCAAATCAAAAAAACAAAATGAAGGAAAGAACCACTATGGTTCTCAAAAGAGGTGGCAGGGACCAGGGGTGTAGCCAGAAATTTCCATTTTGTACACACAATCCCCAACAGTTACACCCTTCCCATTAAAAAATGTACACATCCTCTCCGAATTGTATCCCCTTCCAAACAAATCAGATTGTTGTCAGATGATTCCTTTAATCTCTGACGGGGTTGTACATGTATCTGCCTTCTAAACAACAGAAGTTTAAACAGAGACACTCCTCAGTGGCCTACACTAACCCAAATACTACAGATTAGAATGAAAATGTTAACAGAAAGGCACATGGTTTGTGATAGGCACTCACCAAAACTGTACACAGATGTGTACAGTGAGTATGCCTGCCTACACCCTTGGCAGGGACGGTTAAGGAGAAAAGGATAGCATTCAGGAAATATAAGGTAACACAGAAGGAGCAGGACAGAGAACTTTATCAGTTAAAGCAGAAGGAGGCAGGGAAGGCAGTCAGAATAGCAAAGGCACAAACTGAGGAAAAGATAGCCAACTTAGTTAAGAAGGGGGATAAAACCTTTTATAGGTACATTAGGAAGCGAAGAAAGGCCAAGGGAGGGATACAGGGACTTAATAAAGGGGAAGGAATGTGGGCAGAGGGTGACAGTGAAACAGCAGGGATACTGAACAAATATTTCTGCTCAGTATTCACAACAGATGAGGAGGGGGAGGTGCCTAAAGCAAACAAGGGAGAAACTCTGAATGGGGGGTCGATACCAGTCCATTCACAGAAGAAAGGGTTTTGGAAGAACTCTTGAAACTGAGGCAGGACAAAGCAATGGGGCCTGATGGGATTCATCCAAGAATACTAAAAGCACTAAGGGTAGAACTAGTAACACCACTGACTACTCTCTTTAACAAATCATGGGAGGATGGAGTGATACCTGAGGGCTGGAGGAGGGCAAATGTGATTCCACTTCACAAAAGTGGGAGCAGGGCAGAGGCAGGAAACTATAGACCAGTTAGTTTGACTTCAGTGGTAGGGAAAATGATGGAATCACTTATGAAGAAAATAAATGTTGAGTACCTAGAGGCCAGTGGGGCATAGGACCCAAGGAGCATGGTTTCACAGCAGGAAGGTCATGTCAGACGAACCTAATAGATTTCTTTGACTGGGTGACCAAAGTAGTAGACCAGGGAGGGGCTGTGGATATGGTCTACCTAGATTTTAGCAAGGCATTCGACACAGACTCACACAAAAGATTAATATACAAGTTTGCCAGCCTGGGAGTGGGTCCCAAGGTGGTAGCCTGGATAAAAAAATGGCTGGACAACAGGACGCAAAGGGTAATAGTTAACGGAGTCCACAGTAAAGAAAGGAGGGTAACTAGCGGGGTACCACAGGGTTCGGTACTGGGACCGGTCCTCTTTAATATCTTTATAAGTGACATTGGAGAGCACCTGGAAGGAAAGGTATGCCTCTTTGCATATGAAACAAAGATCTGCAACAGGGTTGATACACAAGGTGGGATGGAAAGAATGAAAAGGGACTTGGCAAGGTTGGAGGAATGGTCAAATACGTGTCAGCTCAGATTCAATGCAAAGAAGTGCAAGGTAATGCATCTGGGAAACAAAAACCCAGGGGAAGAGTACACAATGGGGGGTGAGTTAATAACAACAACAGAAACCAAAAGAGACCTAGGAGTGAGTATATCAGATGACCTAAAGATGGGCAAGCAATGTGAGAAGGCAGTAAGGAAGGCTGGGGGGATACTGGGATGAATAGGGAGAGGCATCAACAGTAGAAAACAGGAAGTTGTTATCCCTCTCTACAGACAGTTAGTGAGACCCCATCTGGAGTACTGCATGCAATTCTGGAGACCCCATCTCTGCACAGACAGAGACAGAGAAGAGGCTGTTCAGAGGAAGACAACCAAAATGATGCAAGGTCTGCACCAGAAGACATACGAGGAGAGACTAAAGCAGCTTAATATGTATACCCTTGAGGAAAGGAGGGAGAGGGGGAACATGATAGAAACTTTCAAGTATCTCAAGGGAATTAACAAGGTACAAGAGGGTAATATCTTTCACAAGAAGAGATGTGCAAGAACAAGGGGGCACAATTTGAAGATAGAGGGGGACGGCTCAGAGGTAATGTTAGAAAGTATTTTTTCACAGAGAGAGTTGTGGATGCATGGAACAGCCTACCTGAGGAGGTTGTGGAGTCAGGAACAGTGGGAAAATTCAAGAATGCATGGGACAGGCATAAGGCAATTATAGTGGGGTGCAGGAGGAAGTAAGCTATTGATTAACTAGAATCTGCAGCTTATCCATCAGGTAGGGAAATGGGCAGACTGGGTGGGCCAAGCTGTCCTTATCTGCCAACAAATTCTATGTTTCTATGTAACCTTCCCCGCCACCTCTTTTGAGAACCATCGTGGCTTTTTTTTTTTGTTTTGATTTGTTTATTTGCTTCACACAAAGGCTTGTTGCCTCTGTGATGGCAGTTTTGATGTTTCCCCACTGTTGTTCCACCTGTCCATCTTGCCTGTTTGCTAGTGCTTTTCTAAGGCCCACTCTCATTTTGCTAAAGTCAGCCCTCCTGAAGTCCAGTACCCTCACTTTTGTATGGCTTGACTCTGCAGCTGAGTTTATTGTGAACCACACTGTTTGGTAGTCACTTGTTCCCAGATGGCTACCCACTTCTAGATCTGAGATCCTCTCACTGTCCGCATTTGAGAGTATGAGGTCTAAAATTGCTCCCTCCTGAATGGGTTCCAACACTAGCTGTCTGAGGCATGCCCTCTGTAGGGCATCAAGAATGGCCCTGCTCTTTGATGTGGCTGCAACAAAGGTGCTCCAGTTAACATCTGGCATATTCAGGTCCCCTATCAACAGTATCTCCCCTTTCTCTGCCATCCAAAGGATGCCTTCTATTATAGCATTATCCGTTCCCTTCCCCTGAGATGGGGGTCTGTATACAACCCCTGCTCTGAGGGTTGGGGTTGGATTTAAAGTACGACCAAGGCTTGTCTCTTTCCTTGCATTTGGCAAGGACGAGTGCGGTGATCCAGGGATGGTGCCACTTCTTGACTCTGGACTTTTTCAGAAGGGCATGGACATCCCAGATATTTCTAAAGGTGTGTAGGAATCTAGAGAGGGACATGTCAACATCAGGGGCTGAGTAGACAGGTTGCCAGTTGGCTTGGTATAGACTGGTTAGGAGGACGTTGGTGTCCGATGTGTTTAGAGGGCGAGTGTTGATGTACTTGGGGGGCAGATTTGGGCAGTTGTGTTTTCCTGATACAGTAAGTAATATAGTGATCACTTAGTGCATTAGAGAGGACACTGGAGGAGGTTATTTTGTGAGGGTGGGAGGTAAGGATCCAGTCTAATAATGAATGGTTTTGGGAGTGGGGCTTGTAGCGAGTGGGTTCATTGATCAATTGGGTATGTATTTGTACTTCCCTCTGAGCCACTCATTGCTGAAAATGAGTGGTTTCATGCGCCTTCAGCTGGAGTGAGAACAGCGAAGTGAAGCTGAGCTGTTCTGGCTCCAGCTGAAGACAAGTGAAAGCACTCGTTTTCAGCAACGAGTGGCAACGGGGGACGAATTAATATATTATTGATCTAGAGCAATAGTTCTCGGACTTTGTCACAGTGAGCCTCCCCAAATCCATGGAAAAGATTTTGAGCCTCCCCCTGAATTGAAATAATCTTGGGCCTCCCCAAAGAAAAATAACATACTGTACTTTGCGCAGTACACCATAAATAGATTGAAACCCCTTTGAGTACTTGGCTCACATTCAGTTCTTTGTCTTCTGCTTAAAGTTGGACCAGCATAACATTCTGTGGTGATTTGCATATGCAGCCATGATGCTTTGCATCGTGGGGGAATGTGATTTTGTATTTTCTTGAGCTTGCCCCCAGCCAAATGCCCTTTAGGGTAACCCTTGCCTCCGTGTTTGCGCACAGAGGTTCTTTGTCTTTTTAAATAGTTTTTTATTTTAATGGGTTCACCACAATATAGCCAAGGCACACTGCCTTAAGGGTACTGGTCCATTCCACTGGGGTGTCAAACAGACGAGGCATACTGAGAAGTCCTGGTAGGATGAAACATGTGTCTATGTCTTCTGTTAGCACCCTTTGCAAACTGTGTGAGAGGCCTTTCGGCACCATGCAATTCTGCTTAAAGTTGGACCAGCATAACATTCTGTGGTGGTTTGCATATGCAACCCATGATGTTTTGCATTGTGGGGGCATGTGTGATTTTTGTATTCTTTGTCTTAGTCTGACTTGGAATTTTTGAGAGAGCTCCTGTGCTCAAAGGTTTTATCTGAATAACAAATAATTAAAATATTATTATTCAGCTTATTGTAAACACACACACACACACACACACACACACCCAGCCTAATTGCTCTGCTTTTTTCATTCTTGAACCATTGTTACCCTTTGTTGCAGTACCTTCATGGGTCAGACTACTTCCTCTGTTTCCTCTCTATGAAATAACCTTCCTACACACTTTGTCTCTCCTCCCCCTTCTCTGCTCCTAAGCAACTTCTCAGGGGTTACTTTGCTCCTTCTTGCTATTGCTCTTAGCACTTCTATGCTCAACCCTTGTATTGGGCTGTTCTGCCATCAGTTTACAAATTGATCAATTACCACCACTCATTATTAATTTATTGTGCACGTTAATTTGCACCATTGCTCATTCTATATTTCTTGATTGTTTTTCAGTTACCTTTTTAAATGTATTCACTCCCTACCCTTCCCCGGGTACAACTGAAATGAGCCTTGGCTCATTCACCATCCTTCACCTATTAGTAAATAAATACATAAAATTCACCTACTACTATTATTCTCTTTCAGTTTGCTTCATCTCTTCACACAAAATATATAAAACTCAAAATTTAAATACAGTACTTTTTCAGACTTTCTTGAGCCTCCCCTGGAACAGGTTGGGGCCTCCCCAAGGAGGCTGGTCTCACCATTTGAGAACCCCTGATCTAGAGCAATCAATAATATATTTAAAAAAATTTACTTCCCAGAATATGCCCATTTCCAGGGCATCTGCATGTGAGGCGCTCTTCACGGAATAAGAGTGCCTCACTCGCAGAGGAAAGGTGCACTCTGATTGATCAGGAGCGCTCCCTCGATCTATAATGAGATTAAGGGACTCGATTTTGAAGGTGTGAGCTTTTGAGGAGGGGGCTAGCCAGTCCAAGTTGAAATAGCCTACAAGGACCAGTTCCCTTCTGGATGCTAGGTCAGGCAGGGTGGCAAGGGTTTTGATGAGGGAGTCTTGGTATAGGCGGGGAGAGGCATAGAGCACACCTAGGAAAAGTGGGAGTGAGGCAGGATGGAAGAGTTGTACCATAAGGAGTTTGTGGGAACTGAGACAAGCTTAATTGGGAGTAACTGAGCTCATGAGTGGCTGTTTTGTGTAGATAGCTACACCACTAGCTCTTTTACCAACAGCACGATTATAATCTTGCTGTTGAGGGGCAACTAAGCTGAACAGATCATTTCAGTAGGCAATAGATACAGCAAGTGTAGGCTCTGTCAAGCATATGAGCTCAAATGTGTGGGTCTGAGATACACATTGGCTATGTTCTTTCCCACAACAAACCCTTTCTATTACTGTGGGCATCTTCCTGCAGAAAGAACACATGCGCCATGCAGGATTCCTGATACTATGATGCTCCTGTAAATCATTGTGATGTGCATCTGTCAGAAGGTCGAATGCACCACCTGGGTGCATCTGTGTCATCTCATAAGCATACTGCTGCAATCATCCTGTGTCCATCCTCATGATTAGTTCCTATTTAATCAGAAAGTTAAAAATGTTTTGAGGTGTATTTCAGATAGTTGCAAATAGTTACTAGACACGCTTCACTTATTGGCAAATAATGTATACTTCTAATGAACTAGTTTGAAATGTATAGATGTTGTACTGTCAACGCATATGAGATGAGAGTGAGCATAGCACTACCAACAGACTATATAGCCAAACTTTGAAAATATGAGACTGGAATACAAATAATACGTACCACATAACTAAGGACATGGAATTTTATTGTACCCTTATGTGGTAGAACAGCATTCTTGGTCAAACTGAGACTACACAAGTCAATTTCTTTGTGTAAACAAAAAAGGAAAAAATCACAAAGAACACATTTAACATAATAATGTACAGCATAAATAAAAAAATTCTGGAAATCCAACTTAACGCATTTCAAGTTTGTCCTGCCACCTCGAGGTTCTGCTTTCCACATGAACAATTGAGATTGGCTTTTGTGGTCGGATGGAATAAGGGCACATCTGTGTCACATCAAACTTGTTTTGGATGATTGCACATCCAGTATTCAATATCTGACTTACAATATCCAAATTTGCCTTTTTAACTTTTGCTTGAATAAATATAAATTTGAAAAATGATTAGCTACAGAATTGCAGTTTATTATCAAGAGTGTCAATGAAGAACCATAACTGTTGAGTGGAATAGCCACGACACACTTGCTAGAGATTTTATCCCCTCTAAAGAATACAGTAGGTAATCTCTTAGGACTGAGATATAAGATTCTATATGTTAGTCAGCCTGGTGGTGCTAAGGGTTGAGGCACTGGACAGCACACCTTGCATCATGCCGGTGACCTGGGTTCGGGAGCAAGCCCAGGTCATTGGGGGTCGGTGGGGTTGGGGAAGGATCGAGCGTCCCAAGGACTGCTCTCCTTTCGCAGGGAAGGATTCTACACTTGCTGCAGCACTGGCGACCTCTAGTGACAGCTGGGGGTGCAGCATGCGCTCGGCAGTAACTGCAGGGGATTGGAGCTGCGACGGACATTGTTCGGGTATGCACAGGAGCGTGCACACGCCAAGCAGGACATCATTGCACATCCGAGCTCCAGGGGACCAAAAAGGTGAAAATCCCCCACCACCGGGTGAGGCGATGGCAATCACCAGTAGCTCCGGCCACATGCTAAATGTTGGCCACTTCCTATGACTCTCCCCCTGGGGACTCTGGGGACTTTCCATGGGGCCAGGGGAGCCCAGAGTCCTGATACCAAAGCAGTGTACGGAGGAGCAGTTCAGGCGGGCAGTGGAGCTGAGGATCTCAGAGTGGGAGCCCGAGAGATGCCCCGGTAGGTGGGAGCAGTAAAAAGAGTTAAAAAAAAAAAAAAAGATTATATATGTTTGATGGTATAAAATTATTATTTTTTTTATTTAGTTGTTTAACCAAGAGTAGCACACTAAGCTGACAGCTTTTTTACAGGAGCAACCTGGGAGCACAGGGAAGTTAAGTGACTTGCTCAGGGTCACACAGTTAGCAGTGTCAGTGGCTCAGTAGGTAGCACACTCGCCTCTGAGGCCAGGAGATCAGAGGGCTGTGGGTTCAGTTCCCACATCTGGCACTTGGGTTAATATCCCAGTACTGACACTGTAGTGCAGCATGAGAGGGGTGCTGCAATTCTGAGGTGCCGTCTTTTGGATGAGATGTTAAACTGAGGTCCCATCTGCCTGGATTGGTGGTAGTTCAGGTGGATGTTAAAGATCCCATTGCACTTATCGAAAAGAGTAGGGGAATTTCCCTGGTGTTCTGGCCAAATTTCCCTCATTCACTGAAAAAAATACCACCAACAGCTTAATCTGGTTCAAGGTCAGTTGGAATTCATCTGTATCCCCCTCCCCCGGGTTGTGCCTGAAAAATAGGCAGGATTTGTCTAGTGCACTTATCTGGTCAACAAAAACTAAAATTAAATAAATAAATAAATGCAAGTGGAAGCTGTGGAATTCAAACCCAGGTTTGGTCTGCTGGATGTTACCAGATTTGCAGATCAGAGCCTTAAACCACTGTGCTATACTGCCTCAGTAAACTGGTATGTTAATGTACTGAATGGCCTCATTCATGTCTAAAACTAGTTTACTGCTAATCCATCATCCCCACTAACGCAATCACACATTTTACAATTAGCAGGACTGAGGTGGAATGCCATTGTATAATGCACTAGTGAGGCTTCACCTACAGTACTGTGTACAATTCTGGAGGCTGCAACTTCGCAAGGACATTGACAGGGTGGAGGTTGTCCACAGAAGGGCAACTAAGATGGTGCAGGGCTTGCAACACAGAACATATCAGGAGAGATTAAAGGACCTTGATATGTACTCACTGGAGGAAACGAAGGGAGCGGGGGGGGACATGATAGATACGTTCAAGTACCTCAAGGGCATAAACAAGCTGCAGCAGCAGACATCTTCCAGTGTAGACGGAGTACAAGAATGAGTGGCCATGATATGAAATTGGATGGGGTAGATTAAGAGGAAAGGTGACAACACTTTTCTTCACAGAGAGGGTGGTGGTCACATAGACTAGTTAAGCAACATACCACAACAGGGTGAGTGTTATGCTAGGATTTACCACACCTGGTGTGTTGTTTGGTCATTAGGCCGCAGGCCGAGTGAGCAAAACACACCAGGCATGGTAAATCCTAGCATTACCCACACCCTGGAGTGGTATATTGCGATTATACAATGTCCTCCTTTTTTGTGAGAAAAAAAATGAAGAAAAATTTTTTTTTTTTTTTATTTAACTCTATTTTCATTGATTTTATTGCTCTGCCAGAAAAAAATAGTTCCTTGTTGCTAAGGGCATCTGTCTAGCTTCCTCCTTTCTGCAGATCTTGAATGCTATATCAACCCCCCCTCTCCTGTCTGTTGCAACCATCTGTACCGCCCCCTGCATAGCAGGTAAAGTCCCTGCCATAGGTTGTGACGTGTTATTCATTCTCTTCTTGTTTAGTGTGTTGTTGGCGCTGCTGCTGCTGGATAGGGCACTGAAATGCTAAGAGGGTACTGTACAACTCCCACCATCTCTGTTCAGATAAAGACATCTTTTAAGACTGTCATGAATGCTGAACCAGGGAAAGTGTTTCTAAATAAAAAAACGAGGACTTAAAGTTATAAAAATCTTGTCCAAAAAAGCTGAGCCGTGATACTGGGCATGCGGCTATGCATGTGCACAGCAGCTTGCCCCCTTGCTCAGAATCAGGATTCAGCTTTTTCGGACGGGATTTTATTTATATATATACCTTTTATCTGTTTTTTCAATTTTTTCCCTGCCCCACTAGGCCACGGCATACACATACAGAGGCACATGCACACACCAGGATCCGGTGGCCCCTTCCGACCCTCCCCCCTGACTTACATCGCTGCACCGTGCCACCTATGCACACACTGGATCTCCACCTGATGGGAGCGGGACTATAGACAGGCAGGCATCCACCCCTTTGGAGGGGAGAGCCATGGCTCAGTCCTGCTCCAATCCCCCCCTCCCACCGAGCTGGCAGCCTGGTGACCTGAGATTGTTCCCGAACCTGGGTCACCGGTGAAGCGCAAGGTAAGGCTCCAGTGCCTCAGCCCTCTGCGCAACTGGGCCGGCTTCAGATAGGATTTTTATAACTTTTAGCCCTCGTCCTTTATTTAGAAACACTTTCTCTAGTTCAGTATTCATGTCAGTCTTAAAATGTGACTTTAGCTGAATAGGGATCATGGAGGTGTGTACGAGTTGCTGCCGAGCTTTGGGATGGGCAATAGCCTGCTGTACTTTCAATGATTTTTTTGTTTATTTAATAATGAAGGGTCTGTGGAGGCATAACTCACCAGGAGTGATACAGTGTTAGCGAATGTTGTTGGAGTTTTTTTTTAAACTTCTTTTGGGAGGTTTTATGGGGGCGCCAAGGCACTGTTACAGGAGCTGGCCCAGACTGCCATGAAGCTGGTGGGAATAGTATGTGTTTGGTGATGTAGTTTCCCATCCAGTAAGAAGCGTGGAGTTTCCAAGTCTTTGCCACTCCTGGGTTCATCATTGTTGGAATGATTTGGAGGGAGTTGCTGATGCATCTCACTGTTGGATGGCACCTCTACCAGTTGGTAAATCGCAGGATTTACAATGGGGAAAAGATGCAAGTGAGCCAATCAGAAGGCATGCTTTTTCAAGCCATAGTATAATGTGCCATAAGAGGTGGAGGCAGCAAGCAAGGCAGATAGTGGTGGTAAATGGGATCAAATCCAGGGTGAGGGGAGTGACCAGTCAGATACCTCTGGGATCAGTCCTGTTCATCTCCTTTCTGCATCTATGGTACAGCTTCCACCAAGCAACAACCGCCACTCTCACTGCTGCCTGCTCGCTCCTCTAAAGCCAGTACCACTACCAATTACCACTGCAAATACCTGCAAGTGAATGTTTGGCATTGACAGATGCTTGTATTGATAAGTTATACTATGTCTATATATATTTCGTAATCAACATACATTTACTTCTTCTGCTTGTGAGGCTGGGTCAGTATCAGTGGCATTTACACCAACAGCACTAAATCTGGGCTGTGACCGTCCACCTCTTGACCATCTTCCGTGGACACCTCCGCATACTTTTACATATCCTCCGACCCCTCTCCACATAGGATAATAGATGTTATTTTGAATGGGTGCCTCATTGAACCCCTGATTTGATGATGTTGACGCACTCTCGAAACTAGAACTCCTATGATGAGAAAGCAAATGACAAAAGTTTAGGATACAGTATGGTGGACATGTGCACAATAAGCAAGTCTATTAATTTCAACATGTTTAAGAAACATACCACAACAGGGTATCACTTATGCTGGAATTTACCAATGCTGGGTTTGTTGTTTGGTCCCAAGGCTGAAGGTAGAGTGACCAGTACTCACCATAAGTGATTAAATCACAGTATGACACATACTATGGATTGGGATTATACAATATCCCCACATGTTTTGATAAGAAAAAAGAAGAGAAATACAATATTTATATGTTATGTACCACTTTTATTAATCAATATATTTATTTTATTTTGTTTAAAAACTTGATGACTGCGAAAGGCACACTGAGCAGAAACTCATCTCCAGGTGTGACATGGGAGATGCGCTGAAGACTACATTGGCATTGTCAACAGCTGGGAGGGCAAAGGAGTGGGGGTGGAGTTATATGTGAAGGAATTAAAAAAGAAAAGCAGAGATGGGGGGGGGAAGGAAGAACAGAGACCTTAAATGCACAGTTACATGACCCAAAGGGAAGGATAGTGAGGCGGGGGGGGGGTTGTACAGGCCACCCAACCAAAGTGAAGAAACTGATAGGGAGTTGGTGGAGCAGATAAGAAGGGTCTGTATGAAGAGCAACTCCATAATAGTCGGGAGACTTCAACCGGCCATGGGTTGAGTGGACTACCACTGCAACCTCAAGCAGCAGGGAGCAGGTCCTCCTCTAAGCTCTCCATGACAGCTTTTTGGTGCAGTTAGTGGGTGAACCGACAAGTGAAGACAGAATACTGGATCTTGAGCTGACGAATGTGTACAACATGCAGGAGGCTGAGGTGGGGATCCATTGGCAGTCAGTGATCACGATACAGTATGGTTCTCACTTGGGATGAGTAGAGTGGTGTCCAAAAACAATACAAAGGTGATGAATTTCAGGCGAGCTAATTTCAGAAGAACTGGAGGCATACTTGAAGGGGCACCTTGCCATAATTCACCAACACATGGATGTCAACCAGAAATGGAGGATCATCAAAGGAGTATTAGAGTAGGCTACAAACTCTTGATCTGAGATCCAAAGCAAGAGGGCCAGGACAAGGAAGCCAAGGGTGGTTAAACAGAGAGGTGATAGGAAGGATTAAGAAAAAAAGGCAATATTCCAGAAATGCATGTCATCCAGAAGGGAGGAGGATAGGGAGGAGTACAGGAGGAAATCAAAGGAGGTGTGCAGATTGGTTATGGCAGCCAATGCAGTGAGAGCTTTGGCTTGCACAAAGGATAGGGGAAGGAAAGATTATTTTTTTGTGGAAACATAAGGGAGAAAATTACCTGCAAGGAACAAATCGTGAGGTTCAGGGTGGATGGAGGGTGGGTGGAGAATGGGGTGGAACAGGCAGAGGTGCTCAATGACTACTTCAGCTCTGTTTTTACTAGGAAGAAACAGGGGCCATTAATGCAGATAGACAACAGAGGGAGGTGGTAAGTGGAGAACTCTCATCTCCAAAAGCTATAATGAGTGGGGCTCCTCAAGGCTCAGTGCTGGGACCAGTAATATTTGGAATCTTTACTGCAGACATTGCAGAGTGGTTGAACAATAAGATAAGCCTATTTGCAGATGACGCTGATATAGGAGCAGTGTTGGACAGCACAGGTGGATGATTGGGACTGAAAGAGGGCCTTGATAGACTCGAGAGCTGGCCAGACACTTGGCAGCTGTATCTCAACATGAAGAAGTGCAAGGCTACGCACATGGGAGCTAGAAACAAAAGGTTATGTTACATGCTAGGGGAGTGCAGTTCACCACCACAGAAGAGGAGAAGGATATTGAGGTGATGATCAGAGGGCAAATGAACAGTGCATGAAAGCAGCAACAAAGGTGAACAAGATTCTAGGGTGTATTGCATAGGAATCATGTCAAGGAGGAGGGAGGTCATCCTGCCCCTGTACAGGTCACTGGTCAGGCCAAACCTGGAGTAGTGCATGCAGTTCTGGAGGCCCTACTTAAAGAAAGCTATAGGGCTATGAGATGGAGTCCAATGCAGAGCCACCAGGATGATTACAGGAATGGAGGATAGGCCCTTTGAGGGCAGATTGAAGGAACTCAACTTGTACTCCCTAGAGGAGAGGTGGGGTACAGGGGATATGATCAAAACATTCAAATATATGAGTGATACAAGCAGGATCAGGACAGATGTTTAGTTTTAAGGGAAGGATAGAACTATGAGGGCACAGTCAGAGAATGGAGGGGGAAGGTTCAGGAAAGATATGAAATGGCACTACTTCACAGAAAGGGTAGCGGATGGATGGAATGCACTACTGGGTGATATTGTAGTGTCAAGAAGTGTAGATTGTTTTAAGAGGGGGTAGAACAGGATAAGAGAAAAGGTCACTATTGGGTGGGGGGGGACAGCAACAGGATAAAATACTGATTGCTGCACATTCAAGCAGATTTGATAGACTTTAGGGGCAGTATCTTCTGACAAAATTCGTATGCTTGTATGAATAAGCACATAAGTACTGAGGGGAAAAAAAGCAGTGATTCGTTATCCACAGTGTATTTAAAATGGGTAAAATGAACCAGGATGGCATTCGAGAGTACACTGTTTTGGAGTGGTGGAGGAGGAGGTGGATAGCATTCTCAAAACAACATAATAAGCACACTTACTAAGTTTTTTAAATCAACTTTTTATTTGCTACACGGATGTTTCAACAAAGATGTGTTCCCTTATAGTGAAAAAAAACCCCAAAAGGATCTGCTAGACTATATCTCCCTCACAAAGCTGTCTGGCCACTTCTGACCTGCTAATGTCAGTCAAAGAAAGCAAGTATCCTGGTTTAAATAATGGGGAAAGCCTCCTGAGGTCAGCATCCAATAAGGGAATGCTCTCTTGTAAACAGACCTCAATATACATGTCCCCGCTTACATATTTTATTTATTACAATACTTTACATTGATAGGTAACTCAAGCTGTGTTGTTTGGATCCACAACTAAGCTTAAATCCTGCAACAATAACATTGAGGCTCCAGGCTCCCCTCCCTTAAATACAGTTACCTCGTTCAAATATCTTGGGGTCATCCCAGACCAGAATCTAGGCTTTGATCTCCACATCAAATCCACTTGTAAATTGGTAAACTGTAAGCTAGGTATTGCCTATAGATCTAGCTACACACTTACCCCATCCGCTAGACTGGCTGTTGACCATGGCATCCTACTTCCAGCCCTGACTTATGGAGTGGTCACGTATACGGCCATACCTAAAACAACACTTAGTGCCTAGGACGCCACGTATAACAACATTTCCCGTTATGCATCCTCATCCCCTAGGCTCAAACACCACTGCCAACTCTACTCAGACCTAAACTGGCTATCACCTGCTGCACTGATACTCCACTCAGTTGGCTCCCTAGTGGGTAATGTAATCAGGACACAATCTCCTGCTAGTCTGGCTATGCTACTGTCTCCTCAAACATCCTCCTATGGCCTAGGCTTGACTGACAAGTCCCTACTGCAAATACTCAGGTGTAAAACCTCAAAGGGTTCCCAAGCTTTCTCTCACTATGCCACACAGCATTGGAACTCCTTACCAGTAACAGTACACCATGCATCTTCTCATGCCCTCTTTACAAAAGAACTTCACGCCTACCTACTTGCTTCAAACCCATGCACCTGTTTAAACTTCCATGATCCCTCTCTCTCTCCCATCTCCCATCTGCCTATTGTGTTAAGCCCTACCCTTTCTTCTCTTAGAACCATGGCTATGCTCCACTAGCTGTCTTGGATGATGATTTTGTATGCCTGTATGATGATTTCCTTTCATAAATAGTTTTTGTTTAATGTGCACTTACTATGTACTTACTAGGGTACTGTATTCTTGTTGCCTAGCTCTCACTACATATTAGATACCTTCTTACATCTCTAGAGTACATACTCTGCCCCCAATTGTATTTTTTTCACCGTGAACACATCTCTGCCTATCTGTATATATGCTGTACATGTTATTTCCTCCAAATTGTGTTATGCTGTACTTGCAAGGTTTTTTTCTTTGTTTCCCTCATGTTGTAATCCTCCCAGGTCGTGGCTGAAAATAATCACCTCTACTAGACCAACTACCCAATAAACAAAAAACAAATAAAAATAATAAATATAGTCAACAGATCTCCTATGTGTAACCAACCCACCAAAATCCAACAACTTTCTGTAGGGTGTGCTACATTCATAAAATTAAAATGTTAACAACCATTGATGGGTGGGAGATTTTGTGAGTAGAATATGAACAGGATTTTGTAGAATATATTAAACCCAGCCGAGTTTATCTATGTTTTTCTGGTATGAAGCTAATCCCGTAACACCTCTTCCGGAAAACGTCATGATCAGGACTTTATTAACCAGTACAATACAGCCATAAATAGTAAATATGCTGCCGAGAAAACTACATACTTCTATTGTGGTTCATCAGTAGTGTAGTCAAAGTAGGTCAGACTGTAGTGGTTGTTAAGATCAAGAGGTCAGTATATGTCCAAACTGATTTCCGAACCTTCATAAGTTCTTGCAATTACACATAGCAGTTGCACAAAGTAAATAAGAACAGATAAGGTTAAAGATGATTTTTAATTAAAAAAAATGAATACAAATCTAACATCTGCATTTCATACACAGAACTGTGTAAATCTACCGAATAGCCATTGCAATACTCAATATTAAAACAGAAATGCTTGATAAATGCAGGTTTGAATCCTGCAATGACCATTTTACTAACATACTTGTGAAACTGCACACGTCATTTATCATACAATGCTGTATGTAGATATTTGGCAAATGTATATTATGATATGCAGATGGTAATTTACAAAACGGTATCCAATGGAAAACTGTTCTGGAAAAGTTAGTTCAAAATAGTTTGATATGCAATACTCTTGTACATGGAGTCTGATGATCTGTCACTACTGACTTGTTACTCTCTGTTTGAGTGGACAGAATTACAAGATTTACAGTGACTTCCCCGTAACACATCATCGGTCAGCGAAGGGTGCCATATGGAGATTGCAATGGGTTAGTGAAAGGGCCCATTAATCTGTAGTGTGAGAGAAACTGGCACTGAGAGTCGAATAGTGGGCAACAGCTGATGACAGCTTAACAAGCTGTAGTAGAAAAAAAAGGGACAGGATAAAACCACTTGAAAGTGATTATGAGCATCGGTAGCTGCGTTCCCCTAAACCACACAGAAAGTACACTGCTTCAGATCAAATCTGTTAATAGTCTGGGATAGAGGCGGATGAAGGTGTGTGTGGGGGTTGGGTTGGGGGGCACTCCAGGTAGATTTATACATAAAAAAATCAGTAGCACAGTCCATGGCATTGCAGCCGATATGAGATGACAAAAAAACTAACTAATGCTGTCAATTCTACTGTACATATGTACAGCATGGCCCCAGGATGGCGACACTATTACAGCGAAAACATTGATGCTGACAATGTCAATGTTTTTGCTGTAATAGTCCACCCGAGATCCCAGCACTCCCTCTTCCGGTTCTGCACCCCCTTCCCTATCCAACTTCAGCTTGAGTTAGAATCCCTTAGATTGGGGGTGCAGGGGGAAGAGCCCCGCGCATGGGGGTTCAGATGAAAAATCAGCCGGGGTCTCCAGTCAGATTTATGTCAACTGCAAATTGTGGTCGACATAAATCCATTGCTGTGATGGCGGTCAACAATTTAGCTGTTGAACTGGCATCGTAGAGCCCATATGTACCATACCATGAGCAACTATGGATCCCAGAATCCATGTAAATGACTGACAGCAATCTAATGTATTAATGGAGCAAGGAAGGGGACCTTTTAATTGCAACCTATACCACAGCACTTCGCTAGCAGCTACAGTCATGACACTGAGGAACAACTGCTGCCTTGCCACCATGTCAGGAAAACTAAACAAAGCTCCTTGATGAAAAATATTTTTTTTCTACAAACCATTTTCGGAGCAGCAATAACATACAATGGAATGCTGGATAGTAACAAAAATTAATTTCAGAACCATAAAACACAACCAGACATATCTCTTTTTAATGCAAAAATGATTAATTAATTTTTTTTATGACTGAAAGAGCTTACTCAGAGGAACTAGAGCTGCTACTTGACTCGAGTGTTCCTCTACACATAGTCCCCTCAGCCATCCTGTTGACAGCTAACTCATGAACGTGCAAAACAACAAAGCTAGCATGAGCTAATCTCTAACTGCATTATAGTAAACAGTTGCAGAGAAAAAAAAATCTGTGATGCAGTGCGTTTAAATATGATGATCCGGGTGAGGGTTGGTGCTTTACAGGAGGTTAAAAAAAAAAATTAATATGCCATACAACTAGTTAAAAAAAGTGAGCAACACAGGAAAACATAGTCAATAATGAACCTTCCTATTTATTAACTGACATTAACAATCATGTTCGTTGCACTGCTGCTTTAACAAAAGATAATACCTTTTTTAATTTAAAAAAAATTCATATTTTTTAATTTTCTCAGTTTACCCATTTTATAAGAGCGATGAGACATTTCAGGGATGAGCAAGGTGAGCTAGCTGCACTTCCAAGGGCTGAAGGCAGCATGGATCATGCCGCACTACATCTCTGGACATGTGGGTTAGATCGGCATAAACAGCCCAATCATGTCTTTTTGCTTGCCTAATCTCCCTTCCAGTAAGAATGATGAAACAGCCATTTGAGGGCCTGTAGAGGGGCTCTATTTATTAATGTCTACATCCTGTGGTGGAGGGTACAATTCAATGCAGGTAGATTGTTCCAGGATCAGTATGCCAGCCAAACTGAGTCAGGATCAGGTAACCAATCAAACTTAACCAGAATCATTTTACCAGCCAAAATGAGTCGGAAACAGTTTACCAACTGAACTATGTCCAGATCAGATTACCAGCCTGAGTCGGGATCAGGTTTAGCTTACCTGCTTGACTGAGTATCACTTTAGGAAAGGGGAAATTGTTTAACAAGGAAAGGCACACTAAGCCAGAGCTTGTTTCCAGGTGTGACCTGGGAGCACAAGGAAGTTAAGTGACTTGCTCAGGGTTACACAGTATGCAAGTAGGGGCTAATGGGATTCAAACTCAGATCTCCAGGTTTGCAGCTCTGTGCCTTTAACCACTGTGCTATGCTGCCTTTTATTTTACCAACCAAATTGAGTCAGGATCAGTTTACCTGCGTGATTAAGGATCATTTTACCAGGTAGCCTCATACAAGATTAATTTGTACTGTTCTCTGCAGCTTACCTCAGAACAAGGCCACGGGAGTCATGTCTTCTTTTATATACTTTATTAACTTAACTGAGTTTCCTTGCTCCCAGCATTGCTGTCCCTGCCTCTAGCTTGCTGCACTCCTACAAGCTACATCCTGTGTCTCACATGTTACTGAAGCTGCTGTCACTATGAATACTAAATGAGATCAGTTTAAGGAGACAAAACCACATTTCTCTAAACATTAAATCTGCGCCATCTTTTAACATTAACTTGGAATTTGTTCACAACAGAAATGCAAACGTAGCCTGCCCATAATACTAAAAACATAGAGAATAAAGTATGGGGTGATGCGTTTAATTAAGCAATAAGGCACAACAAGGTGTGTGTTATCGTGTAATAACATCACTCCTGGGGTGGATTGCAGCACGAGGTGAAGCTGAGTGCTTCCACCACCCCAGGAGTGACATTATCACACAATAACACACACCTTGGAGTGCTACTATTATTCAATCTCTAATGGCTCAATGTTATACAAAATAAAAAAAATATTTAAAAAAGTTTTAGTAGATTTTAGTGTAGCAATATATCCCTGTTTCTTAAGAGTAGCTCCAAACAATCATCCAAAAAATCAATATAGTGATGTTATTGTGTAATAACACCACTGTCTCAGGCACACACTGACCAATCAGAGCCCTGGAAATTTTCTTGCCATTGTATAATAAGAATTTATACACACCCCAAGGGTTAGATACTACATAAACCCCGAGAGTGAAGCTCGAGGGGGTTGTGCAAAGCATCTAACCCTGAGGGTGTGTGTAAACTTCAAGTTTATACACACTACCCCATACTTTATTTTATATAATTGCTGGGTCTCCCCTTTTTGGCTACAGCAATTATATAAAATATCAGCAGTTTTGGTGTGGCTACGCTCCACTTTATTTTACGTTCAGTCAGAGTATTTTCATTTTTGGCAGTTTCACGTATTTTTTAAAAAATATTTTCATAGTCCCCCATCTGTAACAGTAGTTCTTATTTTGTTTTTGTATAACTTTACTCACCACTGTGTTTCTCTGGTGGCTCAGTTGTGGGCAAGAAGGAAGCGGTGAGCCAGGAAGGGAGACGCTGCTGCAGACGCATGGGCAGAGGGAAGGGAACCGTGTGCGTGTTTGCCATTATAAACGTTCCTTAATAATGGCAAATTACACCTTGGTCTCTCTATGGCAAAAGGGGAGACCCATTAATTACATAGAAAATACTGGATGAGCAACTATGCACAACCAGTGCATTGTGCCACAGAGGGGTTCTGGTTCCCTCTGACCTCGAGAGCGAAGCCTGTGAGGTCCATGGGAATCAGAACCCCGAGGTGGCAGAACACACTGGTTATGCATAAAGTTGCTCATCCTGTATTTTTTATAGTGTATAGTATTATGTGAAATGTGTGCACTTTGTTTTTTTATCTTTCACAATGAAACTGACTTGTGCAGTCTCTAGAGGTTCTAGAATGCTGTTCTACCACAAAAGGATACAATCACATTCCATGACCTTCGAACTGTAGTACAACCAATTTGGGGCTTTCCTTAAGTGTCTCCCAGGGCTCCAGCACTGCCCACTGCCAGGCAGACATCAGTTGGAAACAAGTCCATGGTTATTTGGTGATCTTATTGATCCAGGTGAGAGTGCCATGCTGTGCCTCCACACCTGCCCTTTAAGTGACACTGCCAGCATACTGTGAATGGCCGGGGCTGAGGGTCCAAGTGCTTCAGAGCTTGTGACCGGCTGGGCATCACCCCAAATTGCTCTACTCTGCTGTTGCTGTTAGAGCAGAGGGAGCACTAACTAGTACTGTAAATATTTACTTCTAATTTGTTGTTATATTTCAATTAGAGTGCTCATTTTAACCTGCCTTCTTGCAGCTTATGCATCCAAATGAGAGCCACCATGTTTGGTCTGGGTCTTCCAGGAATTGGATCAATTAGGACACAGGGGACCTCAAGGGGTCCTTAGTTCAGGTGCCTTGTGGGAGAAACTGTGAACTCTAAATATTGGTGCCTAAAGGAAACAGTGGGAGCACAGGATTGTGACTGACAGTTCCCCCAACCAGTCAGATGGCAGAAAAAATGGACTGGTCCAGGAACTTTTATTCAAACAGTGCAGTTCAGCTCAAGCGCTTGAACTGAGAGGAGCTTCCATGCAGAGTTTGTCCCGAGTCTTCACGGAGTAGGAGCCCTGTTAAAGTTTGTGGGGTTCTGGCCCAGGAATGGCCTAGTTTTCTCCGGCATGTGTCTGCGGTCCCAAGTTTGGGAATCGGTGATCACAGACTACCTTTGAGGGTTTGAAGGTTTGCGCAGCAAAGCGGCTGCAATTGTAAACTGGCCTAAAGCCAAATTGAGGAGTGGGGAAGTGAATGCTGTTTCCAGTAAATGTACTGAATGTTCAAGGTATGTTGAGGCCTAATAATCAGGGATGCCTGTCTGCCATGGGGAGCCACTTGCCTTGTTTGGCCAAATTGTCAACCAGCTGGAGGTTTTTACCAGCCAAAATAACTGAAATTTGCAGAAGTGTTTAGCTGACCTTGGACTCATGCCAACCCAGGCCCAAGCCATCTATTCCTGCACCAGTTACTGTTTTCTCTGTGAGAGACCAGCTTGGGGATCCAGCCCCCGTGCAGTAAGGTATCGCAGGTTACGGCCACCTGGAGGGAAAGGCCGTGAAGCTGAGGTGAATCATGTTGGCCCAGCTTCCCCCATGCTCTTCAGTGCTCGGCAACAGGTCTTCATTTCGCCAGGCCATCTTCTACCTACAGGTGTTGCGTAAACTCAGGGTAGCTCCCTGCAACAAAGTTTTTAAATCATTCTGTGGTATCATCTGATTTACCTTCAGTGTGTTTACAGGGTTACAGTGAACTAGGCCAACCGGCCGAGGATACAATTAACCAAGGTCTTTGTTTATACATGTTTAACTGCCTTTTCTTCCCATCAAGGGCCCCAACAACAGCTGCAACCCTGGGCACCATTCTGGCTAGCTGCCAACATTCTGAGTACCCAGTCATTGTGAGACTGTTATACTGGGACTGAATGCAAGCATGCAAAGTAGCCTGGTTAAAATTCAGTATAGCAATCATTCATCTAGATTTGCCCCTTCCCTTGTTCACATCCCCTCAGTAAAGTCAGATGTGTTGTTTGACTGTTGAACTGACTCACAAATATCTCATTGCCTGATTTGAGGGTAATGTGTCAGGGGAAAATGCATTTAAAAGTACATGCCTGTTTTGAAGACTGTTTTACAGGAGGCTCCAGGGTGCTTGCCAAAGACCAGACCCTGGTGGTAAGTGAAAAAGAGGGGTGTGTGTATATTATTAAAGTTCATTGCTAACTGTGTGCTAACTGCTGTGAAGGGCAGTTCCCCATTGCTAGGTATGTGGTTACTAGGTGAGTTTATGGGTGGTCATAGCTTCCCAGAGGGCTATACCAGGTTGGACACATACCCCCACATACTTGCTCAGGGTGGAGGCATCAAAATATTGTGGTTACTGAGGGCAGGGAAACCCCAGTAATTGTTAAGTTTGAACCCAGGCCCCTCAACCTGTTGTCTCAAGTGCAGACAGGGGTAGTAACCCTAGAGATAGCACCGCCTAGGGGTTACAAACAGCATTTTGAAAAGGATAGATTTCTATATAGAACAATGCTCTTCTCTACACTATAATAGTATAACCTTGCTATGAAGTTCAGCTCACTCAGAGTTCTTCAATTAATCTTGCAGGAGGTTTTCCTGCCCTCTTTGGGTATCTCCTGTCTGACACAGGTTCTGCAGAACTGTCATCTGGGTTTTTGAAGGAAAGCCATTCATCCTCTGAGGCAACACCCTTCTCTTCTGTTGTGAATGTTGTATCCTGGCTCATTTTAAAATGTGATGCAGTGTGAGTTATTTACTTATTTAATTATTACAGTCTCAGAATTTGACATATCTTTGAGTCAGAGACTCATTTACAAAGGTTTCACATCCAAAAGAAATCATAACAATTAGCTAAACACAACAATGTAACAAAAATACGACATGGATATAACACAAAAACAAAAAACAATCAGAGCCGTAATTATGTCAGACTTTGTCAAAGTTGGCTAATAGGAGCCAAAAATAGATATCAGGGTAAAAGCTAAGATAAAATACAATAATGTATCAGTATGTGATAATAGGCAGACAAGAATAATTTTGTAGAGGTCAATAGATTAACATGGGTCAGCCAAGACAAAAAAAAGGAGCAGGGGAAAGAGGGAATAGGTTGAAATCAGGGTTCAGGAGCTACAGAGTGAGGTGAAGTAGAGAGGAAACACGTCGAGAGAGGTACCTATGGGGGAGCGGGGGGAGTTGCAACTGTTTAGCCAGGAAATTAGAGGATATGTGAGGGTGAAGTAGCTTCAGCTAGGCAGTCATAGTGGTTGAAAGAAGATACTGTCTGAGGTCGCATTTAAACTGCCCTAACTTGGAGGCAACTTGTACATCAAGAGGGAGGTCAGATAGCCAGGTGGGAGCTCTGTAGAGAAAGGCCCACTATGCTTGATTAGTCCGACAGAATGGAGCCTGATAGGTAGGTCTAGTTGTGCTTCTCGTCCTTTGAGGATTGGTTACTGGGGTAAGGAGGAGTTGTGTTGTTGGAGGGGTTAGACCCAGACAGATTTTCTTACCTAGTAGGCAGGCCTGGTACATGACAAACAAAACAGTGGCATCTGTACACCAAACACAAGAAGTCCAAGCAAAAATTATGCTGAAAAAGTAGAATTTAATTGTGTAGTACAAATGAAGGTAACAGGCAAAACCTTGAAACCAGTAGCCCCTGCACTTCAGCTGTTAGATCTTCATCAGGATCATTTGTGAAGCACTTAAGTAGTAATAAAGTTATGACATCATAATTACTTTCGACTGATTCAAGTGTGAAATTCAAACATGGACCTCTTAAAGTGCTAACACCTAATTTTTAAAATGAAAACATCAAACAATATAATGATATCCAAATTTCAGACTATGATTATTACTGCTTTATAATCAATACCATCACAATATATATATAGATGTGTGTATATATATATATATATATATATATATGTATCTATAGATATATATATAGATATACACACACACACACAACTTGCACAAAACCTTTTAGTGCTATTGGTTTAGAAAAAGGCACACCATAGTAAAATATAAACATCTTCAAATTACAACATTGCTATTCAAGCTGTAACCAACTTTTGTTTTCAAAAGAATATAGTATTCAAGGAGGTGTTAAGAAACAAGAAGGGGTTAGGAGAAAGAAGTTTCAAAACATAATACAATGAAGGGGGGATGAGAAATAATATAGAGGAAAAAAGATTGGGTTTTAATAGAGGGTTGAACAAATAGTTTGCTTCTCAACATTATAAAATAATTCTCAACACATTCAATATTTACAGCAAAAAGCTGCCTTCATAAACAATATGTTAAAGCTAAATTCCAATGTGTCCAGGAACTTTATTAAAGCTGAATTCTATTGTGACCAAGGAATACAAGAGATATAGTACAACTATGTATACATTACACACATTCCCAAAAGAAAGGTACAGTCCAGTGGCAACTCTAACTGCTGGTAAATATCAAATTTAATGACAAATATGCTTGATGGGCCACCTATAACCGTAGAAAGCAATTTGAAATGTGCAATCACAATGAAAAGCAGGAAATCATGCGCTCACCCAACTGATTAATATAGTGTAGTCCTAAACAGAGAAGGCAGCCTTTTGCTGTAAATATTGAAGGTGTTGAGAATTATTTTATAATGTTGAGAAGAGAACTATTTTAAACCCAACCTTGTTTCCTCTATTTTTTCTCCTCCCCCCTCCTTCATTATATTATGTTTTGAAACTTTTTTCTCCTCCCCCTTCTTGTTTCTTACCTCCTTGAATAATGTATTCTTTTGAATACAAAAGTTGGTTACAGCTTGAATAGCAATGTTGTAATTTGAAGGTGTTTATATTTTACTATGGTGTGCCTTTTTCTAAAACGATAGCACTAAGAGGTTTTGTGCAAGTTGTGTACATATACATATATATATATATACACACACACACACACACACACACACACACACACACACAATGTTTTTGATGGGATTGATTATAAAGTAGTACTAATCATAGTCTGAAATGTGTTTAGGTGTTAGCACTTTAAGATGTCCATGTTTGAATTTCAATCTTGAATCAATTGAAAGTAATTATGATGTCATGACTTTATTACTACTTAAGTGCTTCACAAACTACCAGAGCCAGCCACCTGATGAAGACCTAATGGTTGAAGTGCAGGGGCTACTGGTTTCAAGGTTTTGCCTGTTACCGTCATTTGTACTACTCTATTAAATTCTACTTTTTCAGCATAATTTTTGCTTGGACTCCCTGTGTTTGGTGTACAGACACCTCTGTTTTTTGTTTGTCTGTACTAGTAGGTTGGCTACCTGCTGTGTACCTCACCTTCTTTTCTGAGAAGCGCAGCTCTACTTTTTGTTCCAGGTCTGGTACATGATACTGCCACTAAGATTCAGCCAGTAGGTTTGGGTATACAGATCGCAGGTGTGGGTGCACCTGTGAGCCCCAGAAACTAATGGGCAGGCCTTATTGAGGGCAGCCTTAATACATTTAAGTGAAGTGTCAGTAGCTGCTCCATAAATTACTAGCCCGTAGTCTATAAGAGAGGACAGAGCTGTTGACAGCAATATGGAGTGCATCAGGGGTAAGGCTGTGACAGTGTATATAGAGGAGCCCTATTTGAATATTGACAGCTGTGGAAATGATGTTTATATGGTCATTAAAGGATAAGGTGCTGTCAAGTGTAGTACCTAGGTACCTGAAGTTGTGTACTTGTTTCAGAGGATCACGACAGTTGTTAAGGATGGTGTGTTGAGATGACTTATGCTTATTGTGAGAATTTGCAAAGAACATCACATTGTTTTTTTTATAGTTCAGGATTAAGTTGTGTTCTGTAAGCCAGGACTCCACCAGGGTAAAGCTGTGCTGCAACTCTCTAGTAAGGAGGGAGGGGTCTGACTGGCTCATGAATAAGAAGGGATCATCTGCGTAGAGGAGGAGTTAACAGGGGCAGGCCTGGGGGAAGGGAATTGAGGAAGAGACTAAGAAGGGGGCCAAGAATGGAACCTTGTGGTACACCGGAGAGCACAGGATGGGAGATGGAGAGGGTACCCCTAATTTTCACCCATTGCTTTCTGCCAGTAAGATAATTCTGAAAGCAGGCAGTAACTGCATGTGAAAGACCAAGGATGGGGGAGAGACTCAATTAGTAGGGAATGGTTAACCGTGTTGAATGCTTTGGACCCAACTAGGTGGCCACAGTCGAGTGCTCTGTGAATAAATGTGGTATATTCAAGAAGTGCAGTAGTGGTGCTATGATTGTTTCTAGACCTGTGTTGCTGCAGACGTTGAGTGTTGTATTTGGACAGGTAATCAGAGAGCTGATCGGAAACTAATTGTTCAAGCACTATGGAGAGGGTAGGAAGTACAGAGATGGGGCAGTAGTTAGAGTGCAAGGTCTTGTCTCACTCTTGTAGACAGGGGTAACTATGGCTGCCTTCCACAAGAGAGGGAATTGACCTAGGCAGAGGGACAGATGGAAAATCTTGGTGAGGAGTAACAGTACAGCATCTAGGGCAAGGCGGAGAAGTTTTAGATTAAGGGAATCACTGCTGTAGTGCTATCTGTTAAGGACCCAAAGGGGGTACTTTTTTGTCTCTTTGGCCGAGACTGTCCTAAAGTAGAGGGGGGGGAGTTGGGAGTGGTCATAACTCTAGGGGAGCTGTTAGAGGTTCCAGGTATAGAGGGTGCATTAGAGAAGAAGTCAGGGTGAAGGACTCAACTCAGGTCTGAGAAGGCATTATTGAAGATGTCAGCAATTTGTTGTGGATCCTGGGTGGAAACCCCATTGATGTTGATAAGTGTGAGTGGAGCTTTGCTGGGCTTGCCAGTCAGTTCCTTGATGTTTTCTGCAGTACACATAGTGCCTTTCTTGATTACAATGTGATAGACAGCTGGACTGTAGGTAGTAGCTAAGGCTTTGTTTGACATTTTCTGAAGCACAATTACTTTATAGTATGTGGGTGCCCTTGATTGTAGATGGATGTTAGCATCTTTCTAAATGTTGCTGTAGTGCAGTTCAGAGGTTATGAAAAGCTGTGGTAGTATTGTTCTGACTTCACAGCAATACTGCAACAACTTCTCGTGATATTTGCACTGCCTGAATTACTCTACCGCTTTGAAAACCCAAGTGGATTACAGGGCAGAGTGTTCTGAGGTGCACAACGCTAAAGAAGTTAAAGCTCCTACCCGTACATTCCCCAAAGGGTACTTAAATTTAATCTTTTTTTTTACTCTTCCAGTATATTTCAGTGGAGCGGGCCAGCAAACAAGCAGTTCACGGATGGCATTACTGAGAAAAACCACACCACAGCTAATGGAAAAGAATCTCTAAGTAAGTTTAAAGAAAAAAATGCTAAACTTGTCATTTAACAACAAAGCAGCAACCTGAATCCATCAGGCTGGTGGGCAGCAGTGAAACTGAACATTCTGTTTTTTTCCCCCAATAGTGTTCTGGCTAAAACTTCAATAATCAAGGGCAACCATATGCCGTATAAAACACTATATGAGTAATTATACACAGCAAGGCTGTGTTTCCATCTCAGGTTTCAGATGACATCAGGGTCATCTCAAGCTTTACTGTCGAGGTCGCTATGGTATCTTCTCAGACCCTCAATGGAAACACAGCCTTGTTGTGTGTGGTTACCCATACACTAGTCTGTATGTCCTTTTTGTAGACAAGAAATGGGCTTTTCTTCTCTTGTCCATGTATTGCTTCTTTTTGTCCTTAGAAACATAGATTTTGACGGCAGATAAGGACCGCTTGGCCCACCCAGTCTGCCCATTTCCCTACCTAATGGATAAGCTGCAGATTCTAGTTAACCAGCAGCCTACTTCTTCCTACCCCTACCCCCTAGAATTTTTTTGTCATGGTCTCTGCAAACTGGTCTATGTTGGGAAACCATAGTTTCTCTCTCTGTAATTTCTTGGTGCTTACTATGCCAAGGTGCCAGTGTGTGTAATTGCAACTGTTTTAGCTCTTAATGAGCCTTTTTGCATCTAATCTCTTTCTATTATTTGACTGTCCTCCTGTGATTTTCGAAAGACAGTATCAGGTAGCTGTGTGCAAATGGGTCTTTTGAAGACTAGTTCAGCTGGGGTTGTGTAAGTGGGTGTATGCGGAACATTTTGGTAGCTTCTTAAAAACTTGTACAATTTTGTGTGAAGGATTTCTGTCCCCATCTTTAGTTATTTTCCCAGCATTTGCATAAACCGTTCAGCCATTCCATTAGCCTGCGGCCAGCAAGGTGTGATTTTTCTTATGGCTGAACCCTAGGTACTCTGCAAACCATTTGAAATCAGACCTTTGAGGTGGTCCATTGTCTGTTTTTACCACTCTTGGGATTCCATAAACAGAGACTATTCTGTCTAATGCTGGCAACAATACTGTAGTGGCTGCAGTCGAAGCAATAAACTCTCATTTCAAGATTTTTTGAATATTCTTCTACAGTAACAAAGATATATTGCTGACTAGGCAATGGCCTATAAAAGTCCACAGCAACCATTTCCATGCATTATCAGATAATTCAGACATCAGTAGTGGCTGTGGGCGCACATCATTTGTTACTGCCTGGCAGGCAGGGCATTTTTTTTGTCATGGTCTCTGCAAACTGGTCTATGTGGGGAAACCATACTTTCTCTCTCTGTAATTTCTTGGTGCTTACTATGCAAAGGTGCCAGTGTGTGCAATTGCAACTGTTTTAGCTCTTAATGAGACTGGTAATACTTTTCTGTTGCCTCTCAGAATTAGACAATCACCCAGAACAGGCAATTCAGTTTTCTGTCTGGAACACAGTATCAACTCAGTTGTATCAATTTAAAGAGGATCTTCTGCAGTCCTTTTTATTTCAATGCATAAATTCCGATTTTCTGCATTGACTCTAATTATGTATCCCCCTTGTTTACCTTCTGTTCCGATTTTGCATATCCAGGTTCTGCAGATTCCCCTTTCTTGTCCCGATGTATTTGCTGCTGCTTGCTTTCCATCGAGTGATGCCAGCCACACACTTCACTCTGTGATGTCACAATAGGGGTTGGGCATTGGGAGAGTACTCTACATTTAGAGTGAGCAGTGCCCTTGTGACTGTGGTGGAGTGCGCTGTACAGAACTGTGGAAATGCACTGTAAGCGGTTCTGGAAGTACTGATGCCGTGCTCTGCATTGGAAATAGCTGCAACTCGTTATTCTTCCTTGGAGTCTGAGGAAGAACTGAGCTTTCTTGCCTCCTCAATGGTTCTGCTCGCTGAGGAATCAGATGACTATTCATCCACAGGAAATGTTGATGTCTTTGGTGTGCAGCCCTATCTGTTTGAGCCTGAGGTCGATCGGGATTCCAGTGTCTGCCAAACGTTTGCTGCTACCAGTGAGGAGACCATTGACAACTGCAGGGATGACCCTGACCTGTCCTGGTGAATGTTATTTTTTATTCCACACAGATCATGTTATTATCAGCATCCTAATGTCTGCTAAACATCTGATAGTGCATTACAGTGGTCCCAGACTGTTACAAGAATGTCTGCCTGTACATCTGTGAGCCCTGGCATTACTGTGTATAATGTATTTTTTGATATCCATATACAGAGAGACAGGTCCAGTTTTCAAGACAAAGTTGTTGCATATGCACATTTTTTGATGGTCCTGTACTGATCAATGCAGTGACAGACTCAGTTGTTTTGCATTGTTGAGGGTAGGGGTGTGTGTGTGGGGGGGTCCTGGAATTTAGCAACAGAGTACACATTTACTTACATAGAAACATAGACTTTGACGGCAGATAAGGACCACTTGGCCCATCTAGTCTGCCCATTTCCCTACCTACAGGATAGGCCGCAGATCCTAGCTAACCAACAGCCTATTTAGTCCATACTTGTCCTGTTAGATATGTGGATGCATGCTGTTCTGTCCACTTGTGGCAGTAGGTTACCAGTGGTTTATGCAGTGTCTGAATGGTAAGCATTTGTGTTTGTAACTGTATTATTGATTGCTCTTGATCAATAATATATTCCCTGTCGCCACTCATTGCTGAAGATGAGTGGTTTCATTTGCCTTCAGCTAGAGTCAGAACAGCTCAGCTTCACTTTGCTATTCTTGATCAGCTGAAGGCTTAAGAAACCACTTGTTTTCCGCAATGAGCGGCTCCAGGGGATGTATTAACACATAATGCAATCTGTAAAAATGTGCATGTTTGTGTCACCAGGGACATGTGTCATAGTAACAGACAAGACACATGTGTCACCAGGGATTTCTCAACAGCACAAGCCCACCACTACACATGTTGTTATGTCGTGTTGTGGCAGTATGTTATTAGTTGTGTGCAGAGTGTAGTGGTGTGCTTATGCTGTTGAGAAATCCCTGGTGACACATGTGTCTAGTCTGTGAGTATGTCAGATTGCACTTCATTGACATAATTTCTGTGTTACCATAAATTCACTGTGCTGTGTTGCATTAACACTCCTGTCAACTTCGATGCCAAATATTTTTTTCCATTCATTTTGTTTTCTACCCATGCACCACTAATACACCAGCATGCTGCCAAATTGATATTCAGTAATGCACGTGTACCTCTTCAGCTGACCTTCAGCTCGCCCTCATGCCCAATCCTGCCTTCTCAACTCCACACAGATATGGATGTGGTGTGTACAGTACAGTGCTAGTTTATAACTTTCATTGGCACTCTCTCTGGTTGGGGACTGAACTATGAGATTCGTGCCAGATAGTTGCCGTTTGCCTCCTGTGGACTGTCATTTTAGCTGTGTGCTGTGTGTGTGTCTGACAGGCAGCATGAGGTGAGGTCGCATCTGCCTACTTGTATCAGTCCTCATAACCTCATCATGGCTTTGTGCTGTCTGGACTGCTTTCCACTGCTAGAGGCCAGTGAAGCACTGTGTTTCATCACCAAGCCCCCTTAGAAAGGCCACTTTTCTGAGGATGCTCAATCTTTATTCCCCAATACTTCCAGACTATAAACAACCCCTGCACCTTCGTGGTTAAACAAAGGTTTGTGACTTTTGTGATATAATCTTAATGGTGCCAAGGGTCCAACCACAAACTCAAAAACAGTTATATTTCACCACCTGTTTTGTTTTTTCACTTACGTACTAAATTATGTTCTTAACAGTAACGGACGATGTTATGTTTTGAACACTGTTGTTTCATATTACTTTGATGGAATCCTTTATTTTTTCTGTACTTGTTTTGCTGTTATTCTCTGTATTCTAACCCTCATTTTTTCTCTTGACCAGTGCCGATTGGGAAGGGCCTTGTCGTGGTGGTGCTGCTTTCCGCTAACACTTCCCACATCTAGTTCTGTTCACAGTTTAAGGTCGGCTAAAACACATCCAATTTAAAATAAAGAATTCTAAAAAGAGATTGAAAACAAAGATAAAGAGTCTTTTGCCAACTACCGCCTCACAAATTTACTACACAGTTGCCCCACTACCACCCCAAAATGCTGCTCGCAGTGAAATGAAGATAATAATGGCAATAAACCAGGCAATGTAAGCAAATGAATAACCAACTAAATATACTGTCCAGCATTAAAAATAGTTATCCTTACCAATACAGTCTGAAGACAAACACTAGGGGTGACATTTTCGAAGAAGATGTGCCAAAGCAAAACATTGCTATTTTCAGAAGATGCACCGTAAGATGCTCCGGCACATCTCGGGCTGAAAATATCAAAGATGTGCTATGGCCCAACCTGAAATGGGCCAGCACTTCTTGAAATGCACCAGAGCATTTGGGAGCACTGAATATAGCAATAGGAGCATCTAAATCAGGGACACTGGGGCAACAAGGAAGGACTGTAGATGGGAAATGAGGCTTGTGGAACAGCCGAAACAGGGAGGGAAGCAGCCCAAGGCCAAAGGGGTAGAGAGTGGCACTACAAAAGTGCAAAATGGGCATGACATAACCCATGTGGGCACAGTAAGAAGCACCACACATACACCACTAACCCAGGGGACAAACAGGTATAGTTTGCATGGCACACAGGGGGCAAGGACAAAGCCGCACAGCACCTGAAGAGCTGCAGACCACGTGGCATGGCCATGTACTGAAGTACAGGTGCACAGGAACCAGGCAGCGTGGACATGGTAGCCACACCACAGGCATAGTGGACCACAGGCACAGTGGCACACAGGCCAGTGGCTGAGTTCACCATAATGGTGCCAACACTGTTCTGCAGTGCATGGCATTGAATTGTGGTGCACATGGTGCCCCACCACTCTGACTCACACAACAGCTCGTTCCACCTGCAAGGCCTCTGTCCCAAGCAGGTTGCCCTCCAGGGGAAGCACCAGTGCCAACAAGTTGGCCAACTCAGTGGTGCTCCAGGTAAGAGTCCTGGGCCCTGCAGCCTGCACACATGGCATATTTCACAGAGGTCCACCTGGAACTGGTGTGCAAAGATGGGGCACTGCAGTGACAGTGGCTGGGTTGTGCATGATGTGTGATAGGCACACACGCTCTGCTCTGTGCATGTAACAGATGCTCCATAGGGATGCGCGATGTATGGCCAATGGTGCATCACCGTAAAGTGCTGAGAGATGCACAATACACGGCCATTACCGCCAAACATGCTCAGCTGCACATGTCAAATGCAGTATGCTCTATCATGCAGGTGTAGAAATGGGCCCTATGGAAATGCCCCGAATCCATCAAATGTGCCCAACATGTTGCAAATGTGAGGAAATGCGCCATCCAGAGATGCGCTGTAGTAATCAGATGTGCCGTGCAGATTGAGATGGGCTGGGAGCAAATCTGAAGTTTTCAGCCTGAGTATGCAAATGGCCTCATTGCCAAATTCAGGCTCAACTGAACTGCTTAGCATCTCATTATAGGTTCTCCAAACCTCTTTTGAATGTGCTGAGCTAAACTTGGGCTGCCCTGCGCCACTCCACACCATAGGTGGCCAACAGGTACTGCAGCCCTGGAGGTATGTTTGTTTGCACTCCTCTTGTTACAGCCTGTGTTGCACTGCAACCAGTGGGACCTGCTGTGTAACTATGTGCCTGCATGCCAGTCTCATGTCCTGCACTTCTCCATTCCTGCTAGTGGGCCCACCTGCCACTGTCCTGTCCAGCCATGGTTCTCTGCCATACCCCAACATTATTTGTACCTGGGGGTGTGTGTTGCTTGCTGCCCTGCCACCTGTGCCTACTATGCCATGTACCTACCCTGCCCACCCTGTGCTCTAATGCACCACAGTCACTGTGTTTGTAGGCCCTAATCCGGCAGGCCACCCAGTGTTACTTTCCACATGGGTGTTGGCCCTTTCACTTTCCCTGTCATTGTTCCCCCCCCCCCGGCACTGCCTCCTGCCATTTGTTGTGCCCCAGAGTGCATTGTGCAGGCATTGTGTCCTGCACACCAACCCACTAGATGGCTGCTAGGGATGTTCCCACTCTCCTCATACACCTCATTATCTCCACTATCAGGAATGGTGCCCCATCCTTATTCCCAGTGCTGCCTTTCTATTCCCTCAATATGATGACACAACCAGCAGTCCAGAAAATTTCTATGGAAAGGTGTTTTTTATGTACATATCAGAATGTTCTCACAAAATGCACTACACAATAGCACACACTGCTTAGTGTACTGTCTTTACTGATAACAAGTACATTCAGATACCACACTGGTGCTCACACAGCCTGCTATCCTGGTAGCTGCCTGTTGGAGGACTGTATTTAGGACTACTTCTTTTAGTCCTATCTCTTTTAGGAGCATCTTGGGAAATGTGCCCAAGATGCACAACCCATTTGGACAGAAAATAGAGTTGCACAGAACGTTCATTGGCATGCCCCCTCCAGATGCGCTGAATACATTATAGTTTATCTTTGGCACATCCGGAGATATGCCGGCACATCTCTGTTCTTTGAAAAGCATGCTTGGGCACATCTCTAAGATGCGTTGAGTGCATCTGCTTTGAAAATGTCACCCAAGCTCACTAACCTGGGTGTGGTGGCTGCCCAAGCCGTTAATGACTCAGTAGTTCAGCACATGTACTGAAGCCTGTAAACATGCAACACTCCTCTTACAAAAAATCAGGGAACCTGGGGGCAAAAGACAGGGAAATGAATCATTTGATGGATCACTAGATTCACAAACTGCCGTTTTCTAGAAAAACCTAGAACATTAATAATGGGGCTGTTTGCTCCATAATGTCATAAGCTACAATCAACTGGTTTATAGTATTAGAAAGAGGAAATTCTCAGCTTTCTAGTGGTATAACATATGTGTTTCTCACACTTTATATTACAAAATAAATGGCTGAGTAATTTCCTTTATTGTTCATAAAAGTGGTAAAATAGTGACATTAGTTTTCAGAAGGCAGCAAAGAATAACTCTAACCTTCCGTAAATTGGTGAAATTCAGTTAAAATATGCAGGAATGAGCTAATCCTGGAGCAACTGATTTTTTGATAATGCCCCCTCTTTTAGAGGGTTAATAAAAATATTACACAACACAACATTCTGTATGACTTTGCAAAGCATTCATTGGAAGAAGACAAGTACAGGATGGTGTTATCTGATGTTAAGTGTAACCTTACACAAAGATCACATAACAGTATTTTTTGTTGAAAGCCAAATAAAACTTTTGAAAACAAAGGTCATCTTAAAAAAACCTAAAAAACAAAAACTAAGACAGGTATAGCAGCAAACTAACAATTTAATAATATGCATTGCACGTATTCCTGAGTCACACAATGTAAGGAGCGCTTACTTGCCGTGAAGCTGACTAGGAACTGCTGTAGTCCTACAGAATCTCAGGGGATGGTGCTGCATTCTGATTGGTTACACAAGTCATATGCTTTTCACTGGGTGTCCCACTCAGTTCAGTATGTGTTATACTCATCTTGGTGTATCATAACATCATTTGCTGTATCGACACCTTGGCACATGTTACACTCTATTGAGTCTATGCCTTGCAAGTTTGGCAACAATTCAGTTTGCTGCATGCTCATTCCAGTGTGCAACATACACATTTTAATATATCATTTTGTTTTCAGTACTTCATAACCATTTTATCTATTTACTACAGTACACATTCAGCAAGAGTACCAATATAGTAAATAAATATAATCTACAATTCAGTATGTGTCATATTCATTTTGGTATACATTATAATAATTTAAGTAAGTATCTTAATGATTTAGGTACAAATGATAACCATTTTGGTATGAGTCTTATCCATTTCAGCATGGGTCATATCCATTTCAGTGTGTGTTGTATTCATTCTGGTATGTGTTATAAGCATTGTAGTACATAGAAACATAGACTTTGATGGCAGATAAGGACCACTTGACCCACCCAGTCTGCCCATTTCCCTTCCTATTGGATAAGCTGCAGATTCTAGTTAACCAACAGCCTACTTCCTGCAACCCCCCCACTACAATTGCCTTATGTCTGTCCCATGCATGTTTGAATTTCCCACTGTTTTAGACCCAACAACCTCCCCAGGAAGGCGGTTCCATGCATCCACCACTCTCTCCATGAAAAAAATGTCCTCCACGTTCCCTGAGCCGTCCCCCTCTATCTTTAAATTGCGCCCTTGTTCTTACACATCTCTTTTTCTGAAAGATGCTACCCTCCTGGACATTGTTGATTCCCTTGAGGTACTTAAAAGCTTCTATCACGTCCCCCCTGTCCTTCCTTTCATCAAGGGTATACATATTAAGCTCTCTCAGTCTCTCTTCATATGGTTTCTGATGCAGACCTTGTGCCATTTTAGTTGCCCTCCTCTGGACTGCTTCCATCCTGTCTATGTCCTTGTGTAGATGGGGTCTCCAAAACAGCACGCAGTATTCCAGATGGGGTCTCATCAACTGTCTGTACAGAGGGATAACCACTTCCTTTTTCTACTTGTGATGCCCCGTCCCATGCATCCCAATATCCCCCCGGTTCTCCTTACTGACTTCTCACATTGCTTACCCACCTTTAGGTCATCTGATATGACTACCCCAAGTCCCGTTCCATTTTGTTGTTGTTAGTACCTCCCTGTTATTGTGTACTCTTCTCCTGGGTTTTGTTTCCCAGGTGCATTACTTGCACTTCTTTGCATTGAATCTAAGTTGCGATATGTCTGACCATTCCTCCAACCTTGCAAGTCCCTTCTCATCCTTTCTACCCCCTTGTGTATCAACTCTGTTACAGATCTTTGTGTCATCTGCAAAAGGCATACCTTTCCTCAGACCCTCTGCAATGTCACCTATAAAGGTGTTAAAG
Source organism: Neoceratodus forsteri (assembly GCA_016271365.2). Classification (NCBI taxonomy): domain Eukaryota; kingdom Metazoa; phylum Chordata; order Ceratodontiformes; family Ceratodontidae; genus Neoceratodus; species Neoceratodus forsteri. The sequence goes on along the minus strand of JADMNL010000022.1, from coordinate 534,574,167 downwards.
GACTGGACCAGTACTGAGCCCTGAGGTACTCCACTAGTAACCCCCTTTCGGAATGTGTTCCATCACTATTATCTTCTGTGTCCTGTTGTGCAGCCAGTTTGTTACTTCCAGGCTACCACCCTGGAACCCACTCCCAGGCTGGCTAACTTGATTATTAGTCTTTTTGCGGGACTGTGTCAAATGCCTTGCTAAAGTCTAGGTAGGCCATATCCACAGCCCTCCTGGTCTATTACTTTGGTCACCCAGTCAAAGAAATCAATTAGATTCGTCTGACATGACCTTCCTGCTGTAAATCCATGCTGCTTTGGGTTCCTGTGCCCTGCTGGCCTCTAGGTACTCAACAATTCTTTCTTTCAGAAGTGATTCCATCATTTTCCCTACCACTGAGGTCAAACTTACAGGTCTGTAGTTTCCTGCTTCTGCCTTGCTCCCACTTTTGTGAAGGGAATCACATCTGCTCTCCTCCAGTCCTCAGGTACCACCCCATCCTCCCATGATTTGTTAAAAAGTGTGGTCAGTGGTGTCACTAGGTCCTCCCTTAGTTCTTTTAGGATTCTGGAGTGAATCCCGTCAGGCCCCATTGCTTTGTCCACCTTTGAGTTTTAGGAGTTCTTTCAGGACTTTTCTTCTGTAAATGGACTGGTGTCAACCCTTCCTACCCAGAGTGCTTCTATTGTCTGGTTTAGGTAACGCCTCATCTTCTTTTGTGAATACTGAGCAAAGTATAATTCAGTATCTCTGCCTTTTCACTGTCTCCTCTGCCCACCTCCCTCCCCTTTATTAATCTTCACTATTCCTCCTTAACCTTTCTATGCTCCCTAATGTACCTATAGAAGGTTTTATCCCCCTTCTTAACTGAGTTGGCTATTTTTTCCTTGGTTTGGGCCTTTGCTATTCTGACTGCCTTCCCCACTTCTTTCTGCTTTAATTGATACAGTTCCCTGTCGTGCTCCTTCTGTGATGCCTTATACTTTTTGAATGCAGCCTTTTTCCTCTTAACCTTCCCTGCCACCTCTTTTGAGAACCATAGTGTTTTTTTACTCTGCTTTGTTTTCTTTATTTGTTTCACACAAAGTATTTCTGTATTGATTTTTGGTATGTGTCATGCATTTCTGTATGGGTCGTATCTATTTCAGAAAGTTCCATATTCATACTAGAATGTGTCATACACTATTTAGTATGCATTATATCCATTTTAGTATAGGTCATACATAGATTCATAGATGTGTGTCAACAGAAAAGGACCTTCTTGGCCCATTGAGTCTGCCCATTCCCTCATTCTTTACTTGGCCCCCCACACAGATTCCACACTCCTCACCCTTGTCACCCCCTTGTGTTTGTCCCATGCCCTCTTGAATCCTTCCACTGTTTTGACCTGCACCACCTCCTCCAGCAGACCATTCCAGGGTGCCACCACCCTCTCCGTGAAGTAATGCCTCCTAATGTTCCCCTAAACCTACCCCCCTCCACTCTCAGTCCATGCCCTCTAGTCTTTGCATCTACCTTCCCTGAGAATAAGCTCTACCCACTTTATCGATTCCCTTCGTATATTTGAATGTTTCTGTCATGTCCCTCTCTCCCTTCTGGTCTGCAGCGGGTACAAATCAACACCCTCAACCTCTCTTCATATGTTGTCCCACTTAGCCCATGTCCCATTGTAGTGGCCCTTCTCTGTACCCTTTCCATGCCATCTATGTCCTTACTTAGGTTGGGTCCCCAGAACTGATCTACATGCTCCAGGTGTGGCCTCACCATGGAACTGTAGATTGGCATGAGCACCTCTCTTTTTCTACTAGTTATTCCCCTCCCTATGCACGCCGGTGTTCTGTTCGCTTTGCCCACTGCCTTGCTGCATTGGTTCCCCACCTTAATGTTTTCAGTGATTATGATTCCTAAATCCTTTTCCAGCTCAGATGCTACCATTTGCGCACACACACACACACACACACACACACACACACACACCCAGTGTGAATGTGGTTTGTGGATTCTTCTGCCTCAAGTGCATCACTGTGCAATTTTTGGCATTGAATTTCAGCTGCCATGTTTTTGACCACCCCTTCAGCAACCTTAGATCTTACTTCATAGCTTCCACTAGCTCTGGGGTGTCTACTCCATTGCAGATTTTCGTGTTATCTGCAAAAAGGCACACCATCACCTGCAGCCCCTCTGCTATGTTGCTGATGTAAATGTTAAACAGAACAGACCCCAGCACTGAACCCTGAGGGACTCTTCTCATCACCCCTACTTCCCCAGAATTCACCCCATTGACCACCACCCTCTGGCTTCTACCCATCAGCCAGCTCTCTACCTACCTTATTTTCTGTCCCACTCCCAAACTCTCCAGCTTATTAATCAATCTTCCGTGGGGCACAATATCGAAGGCCTTACCAAAGTAAATGTAGGCCATGTCCACTGCCCCACACTGTTCAAACACCTTCATCACCCCATCAAAGAACTTGATCAGGTTTGTCTGACATGACCACCCCCAAGTGAACCCATGCTGATGGATGACCTGCAGCCCCTCATCTTCCAAGTAACTAACCACCCTTTCTTTCAATATCACCTCCATCACCTTACTCACTATCGATGTGAGGCTGACTGGGCAATAACTGCCAGCCTCCTCCCTGCTGCCACTTTTATGAAGTGGCACCACATCAGCCCTTTTCCATCCTCTGGCACCCACCCTGTGCTGTATCTAAGGACAAGTTAAATAATCTGGCTAGTGGTAATGCCAGATCTTACTTCGAGAGAGTTCCTTCAGTAGGTCATCACATATAGGACTAGCACCACCTGGCGTCGGGTCGCACGGCACACCTTTTTAGCAATACCTGATGGGGGACTGCCCACCCAATGTCACGTGACTAATATCAGTGTGACTGTATATAGTGGGTGGTCCCCACACCCACCTCCAGTTCTTTTCCCACCATCGCCTTGTGTCAGTCGCATTGCAGACTTCCATTAGCGATCGTCGTGAAAGTTGCTTGCGTGGTTTTTCCTCACCTTTTTGTGTCTTTATTCCTTGTTGTCTTCACCCAAGAAGAAGTGCTCGTCTTGTGGCACACAGATCCCGCACAAAGACGGTCACCTCAAGTGCATCCTCTGTTTAGGCCTGGACCATCCTGTTTCCTCCTGTCCCGAGTGCCAGACCTTCAAACTAGGCCACAAAGAAAAGGAGACAGCAGGCTTTGGAGGCAAATCTTTTAAAAGCCTGCCTGGCTTCCCTTGAAAAGAAAATGGACCAGTTAAGAGAGTCCTCAGCTGAAATATCTTCTCTTCCAAGAAGCATAAGGAGAAATCCAGGGAGTGGGAGCACCCCGCGGATGACTCACGGCCCTCGACGAGCAAGACCCAGCCGCCATCCAAAAAATTGGATGGTAAGTCTGGTAAGACCATAGCGGGTTAGCCGGTTGTCGGCTCCTCTGATGACCAAACTGCCACAGCTGATATGTTGGCCCCCGTCTCCTCTGGGATTGTGCGGCAGCCGGTAAGTCAACTACCCCGGCTGTGGGTACTCACCCAGCACCAGTTGATAAGCCGGTTGGGGGCTCCTCCCCCGCCCACCCGACTCCACCCACTAAGATGGCCATTCTTGATGGTTGCACGGGTGCGGTTCCCCCATCGGGGCCTTAAGGCACTTCACCCAACGTCCAGCAGAACCAGAGGGGGAAAGCCCCTCTCCCTCCTCTTCCTTTGCCCGTACCCTCCCCTCTCTAGTGGGTACCTCTGGCGATGATAGCGGAGAACCCCTTGACATTGTCAACACTTCAGGGTCATCCCTGCATTCCCCTCTCGGGGTCAAGGAGAAGGAGGCTCCTCCTCAGCCAGCAGGCTTTACTGTGGAGGCCCCTCCTCCGCCTTTGGGTGGGATTCCAGTGCCTCCTCTGATGCCAGACGTTCCGATGACAGTCCCGCAGCCTAGATCTTTTGACCAGTCTCTGGCCTCGATGATGGATCAGGTCCTGCCGCCAGGGCCCCTTCGTCCGGTCCTGATGACGGCCCCTTCGATGCCACATCCCCTTCCGGCACCAGATCAGGTCATGCCAGTTCTGACGTCGGTTCCCCTGACATGGGCTGTCCTATGCTGGGACCCAAGACTGATATATACTACGCGGGTCGCCGACATGGGTACCTGACGCCAGATCTGATGATAGGGATTTACTTCGACCCCAAACTGTCCCAAATTACCTGCAGAGGTTTCCTGGGGACCACTACCAGGTGGGTCCCCCTCCAGACTGGAGTCATTTCAGACAGTTTTACCCTGGGTTTAATCCCTACTCTGCTTATCAGGTATTCCAGGGTTATTACCCTCCATTGGTATTTCCACCTCCTTCTCCTCCCCCCCCCCAGCCTCTGCGTACTCCACCCTCCCCTTCGGTCGCTCTGGATTTCAAGGCTCTAATTCAGTTTTGGTGGCAGGGAGCATGATCGGAATTGGTCTTGGACCCGGAGACTAGGCTCCCACTCCTGCGGTCTCCCAGGCCCCCTTCCCCAAGCAGTTCCTCCTTTGCTACTGTCCATGTCTCGGGGAAGACTCATCAGGATGTTTCCCTTCCTGATACCCAACACCGTCCTGTTAAGGAGGCGGATGATGATGATAGCTCAGAGGGGGCTGATGATTCTTCAGAGGAGGTCCCGGAGGAGTCTGAGGGCCCGAAAGGCAATGTTTCCCCAAAATCTCCCCCAGAGGACCCTGCCTTTTTGGACTTTCTGAGGTCCATGAAGGATTAGTTTAACTGGGAGTCTGAGGATCAGGACCCTATGAGACAGAGGCTCATGGAACACCTCAACCTTGAATCTCTGTCCCTGGTCCCCATTCCTCCTTGGACTGCATCTCACCAAGACCTCACCACTACCATCTGGCAGATGCCTCATTCTTTCCTGGCTGTCCCCAAACCTGTGGACAGACTTTACTAGGTGCCGAAGGATGCCCCATTCCTGAAGGCTCATCCTCAGGCTGACTCTGTGGTCATCTCTCTGGCTCATGACAACTCCTCAGCGCCGAAGCACATGATCACCTCTCTGCCGGACAAAGAGTCGAGGCAGATGGACCAGTTTGGGAGAAAGATTTATTCATCGGCCACATGCGCCCTCTGGTCCCTGAATTATGTGGTCCACATGGTGTCCCAACAAAAGGCTGCCTTGGCCAGTGTAGAAGTGTGAGTCCAGTCCATGGATCCTTCACCCTTGAAGGAGGAACTTGCGAAGGATCTTCACCTCTCCAAAGTCTCGTGTAGACACGCCTTACGTGCCACTTACGATCCGTCAATTCGGTGGCACGTACTCTGGCAACTGCTGTTGCTCTGAAGACCCAGGCTCACCTCTCCAGATTTGCCAATGAGGTCCAGTTGGAGATTCATGATGCCCCCTTTAGGGGCTCGTGCTCTTTGGTGGGGACACCAAGGACATTATCAAGACCTACAGCACAGGGGCCTTGCCCTTAGGTCTCTGCAGTCAATGTACTGATCAGGCTCTCAGCAGCAGCAGCCCTTTCAGAAGAGGACCTGGAGGCAGAGAAAGAATGTCCCAGTGCGCCATCAAGGGAAGCATAAGGCCACGGGTACAGCCAACCCTCCTGCCTCCAAAAACCAGAGATATTCAGAGGGGCCTCCCTTGAACGCCCCGCCACTTCTTTACTACCCATCCCCACTGCCTCCTCAGTTTCTCAAGGGGGAGCAGGTGGGGGGGAGGTTCGCCCGCCACGTGCAGGAGTGGAGGGTGATTACCTCCTATGAATGGGTCCTGTAGCTAGTGTCCTTCGGACACACCATAGAGTTTTTGGAAATTTCACTGGAAACTCCACCCAAGAAGTCCTCCTACTCATGGGATCAGACCCTCCTCATTCACAAAGAGATAAACTCGCTCTTGCTCAAGGAAGCAATAGAACATGTTCCCCTTGGGGAAAGGGGTTTTACTCCCACTTTTTCCTGGTTCCAAAAAGTCAGGGGACTTCAGACTCATACTCGACTTAAGCCAGCTAAATCAGTTTGTCGAGTGCAAAAAATTTTGGGTGCTGTCCCTCCAGAGCCTCCTTCCACTACTTATAGAGAACCACTGGCTTTGTGCTCTGGATATGCAGGATGTCTTCCTGCACATCCCTATATTCCCCAGCCAAAGCCGGTTCTTGTGCTTTCGGTTCCAGGGGGAGCACTTTCAGTTTTGAGTGCTCCCTTTTGGTCTGTCTTCGGCACCATGGGTCTTTACCAAGTGCCTGGTGGTGGCTGTGGCCTTTTTGTGCCTCAGGGGTATTCGGTTTCCCTTACTTGGATGACTGGCTGATTTCAGCCCCATCCAGAGATTCTTTGTTAGAGGCTTTTTCCTTCACCCTGGACCTCTTCAGCAGACTAGGGATCACGGTCAATGTTCCCAAGTCCTCCCTTATCCCTACCTAGAGACTTCTGTTCATTGGGGCAGTCTTGGATATGGTCCAGTGCAGAGCCTTTCTTCCTCCAGACAGGGCGGAGACCATTCTCTGTCAGGCCTCCAAAGTGGCTTCTCTCAGGACCATCCCGGTTTGAGAGGTCCTGCACCTTCTGGGTCTGATGGTGGCCTCCATCATGACCGTTTCCCTGGCAAGGCTCCACATGAGAGTCACTCAATGGTCCTTGCGGGTGCAGTGGGATCAGCACCTGGATGACCTGGACCATTCAGTACTGGTCTCCTTGGCGGTTCAGAAGGAGTTGCATTGGTGGATGGATCCTTGCAATCTTTCTTTGGAGCTTCCCTTCCGGAGCCCGGCACCCTTAGCTTCCCTCACCACGGATGCCTCGAACATGGCGTGGGGAGCGCATCTAGGACAGCACCAAGCCCAGGGACTGTGGTCCAGCTTGGAGACTTCCTTGCATATCAATGTTCTGGAGATGAGGGCGGTACTGTATGCTTTACAAGCCTTCCAGTCCCTCCTTCCCAAGGGATCACTGCTAATCCAAATGGACAACATGTCAGTGGTTTGGTATATCAACAAACAAGGAGGAACCCGGTTGTATCCCCTGTGCCGGGAAGTGATGTTGGTGTGGAACTGGGCAGTCCAGCACCATCTGATCCTAGTGGCCATGCATGTTCCGGGCATTTTAAACATCCTGGCTGACAGTCTCAGCAGGTCTCGGACCCTAGCTCACTAGTGGGAGCTGCATCAGAAAGTTGTGGAATCCATCTTCCTATGTTGGGGGTGTCTAGAAATCGACCTCTTTGCCTCCGAATCCAATGCAAAACTTCCCAACTTTTGCTTACTCGTTCCAGAGCATGGTGCTTTTTGGAACTATGCATTCTCTCTCTCTATTGGACAGGGACATTTTTGTATGCCTTCCCTCCATTTCCCATTCTACAGAGGGTCCTTCTCAAGCTTCAGGTGGAGAGGGTAAAGATGATCCTCATCACTCCTCTCTGGCCGAGACAAATCTGTTTCCCACTGCTGCAACAGCTCTCCAGGGAACCACCGGTTCCACTTCCAGTGACTCACGACCTTCTGACTCAAGATCAGGGTTGATTGTTACATCTGGGGCTCAGGACCCTGCATCTTCATGCATGGCTCCTGCAGACATAGTGATCTTTTGCTTCGGGGTCTCCTCCCAGGCTGCTCAATCCTCATTGAGGCCAGAAAACCTTCTACTCGTTCCACTTATGCCATGAAGTGGAAATGGTTTTCCATCTGGGTGACTGCTATGGGTTGGAACCTCTTCTCTTGTTCTGCCCCGCAAGTCATGGAATACCTCCTTCACTTGTCAGACTCCGGTCTTTAGTACTCTTCCTTGAAGGTCCACATTTCAGCTATCTCAGCATACCACGAGCTTGTGGGTGGTAAACCCGTGGCTCAGTTGGAGGTCTCAAAAAGCTTTCTGAAAGGGTTACTCCATCTGAAACCCCCCGTCCGCAGCCCAACTCCTCCTTGGGACTTGAAGTTCATCTTGGAAAAGCTCACCCTTCCGCCTTTTGAGACGGCTATGAGCTGTGATTTGCACTTCCTTTCCTGGAAGGCGCTGTTTCTCGTGGCCATCACGTTCGCCTGAAGGATTTCAGAGCTCCACGTTCTAGTCTGCAAGGAGCCCTATTGGATTTTCCATAGGGACTGGGTGGTCCTCAGAATGCATCTGAAGTTTCTTCCAAAGGTGGTGTCAGAAGCCACGCTGAACCAATCAGTACAGCTTCCTGTGTATTACCCGTTCCCCTGTAATAGAGGTGAGGCACTCTTCATATGATGGATGTTCATCGGATTCTCCAGTGCTACACTCACCGGACCAAAGAATTCTGTACCTGCGACCAGCTGTTCATTTCGTTTGCCCCTAGGTCAAAGGGCAAACTGGTTTCTAAGCAGGGTCTGTCAAAATGGTTAGGCAACTGCATTAGGTTCTGTTACCAGCAGTACGAAAAACCTCTGCCAGGTCCCATTAGAGGTAATTCTAATAAGGGCATGGCCGCCTCCACGGCTTTCTTGCGTAATGTTTCTCTGGCAGATATTTGTGCTGCTGCTACTTGGAGTTCTGTCCATACCTTTACCAAACATTACAGTCTGGACATCACTTCTTGGCGGAGGGCTGGCTTTGGCCTAGCCATCTTGCAGGGCCTTCTGTCCTAGGCTGGGTCCATTCTGGATTCCAGTTTTTTCTGTTGGAGTTAGTTCTCTCCCTCCCTAGTTTCCCTTGGTCTCTCCTTGGAAGGACTGCTTGGGACTCTGTCCTATATGTGATGACCTACTGAAGGAACCCTCTTGAAGTAAGATAGTACAGTTACGTAGGAACTTACCGTAACAGTAGATCTTCGAGAAAGGCTCCTTCAGTAGGTTATATTTCCCTCCCTCCCTCCTCCCTCCCTCCTTCCCTCATTTGTGTTTTGCAGGGACTCCAAATCCTGTTTGCTCCTGCTGTCAGGCCTCTTCCTGGCTCTGGCAGGAGAACTGGAGGGCGGGTGTGGGGACAGCCCACTATATACAGTCACACTGACATCAGTCACGTGACATCGGGTAGGCGGTCCCCCGTCAGGTATTGCTAGAAAAGTCTGCTGTGCGGCTCGACACCAGGTGGCGCTAGTTCTATATGTGATGGCCTACTGAAGGAACCTCTCTCGAAGATCTACTGTTATGGTAAGTTCCTACGTAACTGTACTTTCCTCCATTAGCTCCCGGAGCACCCTAGGGTACAGGGCATCTGGGCCAATAGTCTTGTCTACCCTCAACGTATTCAATTCCTCCCTTACCCTGCCCTCACTGATTGGACTAGGATCCACCACTACATCCCCCCCTTCCGCTTCCCCCAGCGCTGAACTCCTTCCTTCACCCTCGATAATGAAGACTGAGTCGAAGTATCTGTTCAACACCTCAGCCTTTTCGAAGTCCCCTTCCACTTGTAATCCCCCCTCACCATTTACCCTTACTATCCCCTGCCTTGCTTTCCTCTTTTCCCCTATGTATCGAATGAAAGTCTTAGTCCCCCTTTACACCTGCGTAGCAATTTTCTCCTCTTTCTGCTTTTGCCTTCCTAATTCCTCTGCCCTACCACCTTCAGTTTTTCCATGTACGTTTTCATATCCTCCCTCCCCTTTGTCCTCTTATATTCTCTGAAAGCCCTTTTCTTCTCCCCTATTGCCCCTCTCACTTCCCTGTTGAACCACAGCAGCCTCCTCCTTCTTTTGCTCTTTCCCACCTTCCTTATACAGCATTATGTGGCATTAAGTTGCTCCTTTTGATCTTATTCCATAGTTCCTCACCCCCCATCTTCTCCATCCCCTTCATTTCAATCTGGAATACCTCCCTCATCTTGGGAAAATCTGCTCACCTGAAGTCCATAACCTTCGTGATGGTTTGAGTCACTTCATACCCTGCTCTAACCCTGAAGCCCACTGTGTTATGGTCACTTTCTCCTAAGCAGACCTCCACCCTCACTCCCTCAACACTATCCCCCATTTCTGACGATCACATCAAGTATGTTACCCCACTACTGGGCTCCCTGACCAGCTGCTGCAGGAATCTTTGCATTGTATTTTGGCATATGTCATATTTTGGCATGTGTCATAATTATTTCAATATGTATTATACACATTTTATTATGTGTGACATCCATTTCAGTATAGGTCATATCGATTTAATCATGTCTCATAATTATTTCAGTATGTCTCATAACCATTTTAGTTTGTGCCATATCCATTTTTGTGTATGTCATAATTATTTCAGGATGTGTCATAACCATTTTAGTTTGTGTCATAATTATTTATTTATTTAGTTTTTGTTAACCGGGTAGGTACACTAGACAGCATAGCTGCCTGTTTTCAGGTACGACCCGAGGGATTTGCAATGAAGGGTATGTAGACAATAGTAGATACAAGAAAACATCATGGGAACAAGTAGAGGTCAGACATAGTACACTTTTATACAACATTTTCAGCAATGACAGTACATTTGCAGGAATCTATATGTAGTAACAGAACAGAAATATAAGTGCAAATAACTAACAGTCATAAGTCTTACAATTAGTGAGTAAGTGCTAGAAGAGAGGAAATAGCAAGATTTCCAGGCAGGTTTGAGAGTAGTAGAGGTTGGAGCCGGTAAGCAACTAGGAGGAACCAGTACAGAAGTGGATGGATAGAGAACAGGAGCAGGGTTCAGAGCTTAGAAGAGCCATATGAAGCTCCTATTTGAAGCTGTGTGGAGAAGGGGAGATTCTTAGAGTCAGTGGAAGGGAGTTCCATAGTTTAGGGGCCCAGCTAAAGAAAGCATTCTCCCCCATTTTGGTTTTACATCTCGGTTGGAAAAGAAGGGATTTGCCAGCTGATCTCAGTGGGTAGGCAGAGGTCAGTTTTGAGCAGCAGAGCCAATTTGTCAAGTATCTGGGAGGAGATTATATTCTTTATAAAACAGTAGGAACTAAACTGTTGGAAGGGTGAGGGGGGCAAACCATCCCAGACGGGAGTATAGTGTGCATTGGTGAGTAAGTTTGGGTAAAGACAGAGCAAAACGGCAAATGCTGTTGTAGCAGACATCCCACTTTTGGAGGAGCCCTCCAGTAGTTGCCAGAAAGGCTATTAACCCATATGCCAGTTTGGGTCTCAGGATCCCCTGTGCAATGGCCATCCTCGCCGTGGATGTTAGGCTATGTCTCACCTTATATGCCAGCCCAAGATGGATTTAATGACTGACATTAGGTGCATTTTTTGTGTATGTCATAATTATTTCAGGATGTGTCATAACCATTTTAGTTTGTGTCATATTCATTTTTGGTGTATGTCATAATGATTTCAGTGTCATAACCATTTCAGTTTGTGTCATATCCATTTTGGTGTATGTCATAATTATTTCAGTATGTGTCATACCTATATTGGTGCATCTTTCATACATTTTGTTTTTTGTGATATCCATTTTGGTGTGTGTCCTACCCATATTGGTATGTGTCATATCCATTTCAAGATGTGACATATCCATTTTGGAATGTGTCATAATGAATTCAATGTTTGTCATACCCATGTCGGTATGTGTCATATCCATGTCAGTTTGTGCTATAACCATTTTGGTGTATATCATAACTATTTCACTATGTCATACCCATTTTGCTATGGGTCATATCCATTTCAGTATGGGTCATATCCATTTAGCTGTGTGTCATAACTGTTTCAGTGTGTGTCACACCAATTTCAGTTTGCCTCATACCCATTTCAGTATATAATACCCATTTTGCTATGTTTTATAGCCATTCCAGTATAGGTTATATCCATTTCGATGCATGGCATAACTATTTCAGCATGTGTCACATCATTTTCAGTGCGTGTCATATCCATTTCAGTTAGTATCAAACTCATTTTGGAGTGTGTCATACCCATTTCGGTATATAATACCCATTTTGCTATGTGTTATAACCATTCCAGCACAGGTTATATCCATTTTGATATGTGTCATTATTATTTTAGCATGTGTCATATTAAGTTTGGTTAGTGTCAACCCCATTTTGGTTTGACTCATACCCATTTCAGTATGTCATACCCGTTTTACTATGTGTCATCTTTTCATTTTGTGCCATGCCCATTTTGAACGTGTCATACCCATTTTGGTAAGTGTCATATCTAGTCATATCTATTCTGGTATGCGTCTTACTTGTTTCAGTATGTGTCCTGGGCAATTTGGTATATGTCATACTTATTTTAATAAGTGTTATTTCTATCTTGGTGTATGTCATATCCATTTTGGTGTATGTCATATCCAGTTTGGTATGTATCATACACATTTTGGTATAGGTCATACCCATTTCAGAAGGTCTCATAACCATTTCAGTGTGTGATATACTCATTTTCATGTTTGTCATTCTTAAAATATTATGCTGTAAACATTTTGTTGTTAGTCGTACACATTTCACGATTAATTATATTCTGAAAATGGTAATTTTGAATTGAATGGCTTCCCATAGTAGAATCAGTTTACCAGCTGAGTCAGGATAAATTTACTAACCCAAGTCAGGAGAAGTTTATCAGCCTGAGTCTCTATTATTTTACCAGTTTGACTCATCCATGATCAGTTTACCAACCAAACTGAGTCAGGTTCAAGTTAGCAACTGAACTAAGTCCTGATCAGTTTACCAGCCAAACTCGTACAAGATCAGTTTACCAGCCAAATCGAACTGAGTCAGGATCAGTTGACCAGCCAAACTCGTTCAATGCTAGTTTACCAAACAGTTCTGGAATTAGTTTAAGTCAGTGATGTGTCTTAGCATGTTTCAGCTCATAGCACATCTGCCTCTGGGACAGAAGGTCATGGGTTCTAGTCCCACACCTGAAATGTGCTCATTCCATAAATGCTGGCACCCTAGTGCACTACGAATGTGATGCTACTGTGTCAGGATGTGCTATCCTTCAGATGAGATATTAAACAGAGGGCCTGTCTGTCTTTTCTGGTTGTTGTTCAGGGGAAAAATACTCGGTTTATTAGGCAGAAGAAGGCTATTGCACATTAAGCCTGTCTCACACTCCTTGTGTGACTATTTTGGTATTATGCCCCTATGCGGTATGTATTTATCTAATGCTTTTAAACTTATCTAATGTTTCAGCTTCCACTGCATCTTTAGGCAGCCTGTTCCATAATCTTGCTGCTATCTGTGTGAAGACTTCCCTCCTGTTATTTTTCTTCCAGTCGAATTTGTTTATTATGTGACCACAACATAACTTCCCTGTCTTTATATTCTAACCCCAATTCAAACTGTAATTCATTATCACCAATTATTTAATATAACTGGAGCATATCCCCTCTCGTACTCCTCTCCTCAAGTGTGACTACACCCAGGTCTTCAATCCTTTCCTCATGTGATTTATTCCTTAGTCTGGGAAATAACTAGGTAGCTCTCTGCTGTATAATTTCCAACAGATCCCGATCCTTCCTTAGATGGAGAACTATAAGTGCATACAGTTGTCCATGTGTTGTCTTACGTATGTTCTATAAAGACGTAACATGTATTGTTTGTTCCTATTAACAAATGATTTTCTTATACATCCTAACAGGCTGTTAGTGTCACTTTTTACATTGCTTACCATGCTTTAGATTATTACTTATTAGTATACACAAATCTCTTTCTGTTTCAACCTCTGTCATACTCATCCCTGCCAGAGAATAACTGATCTTCCTTGTATGTATCGACACCTTTCATCACTGGTGGGTTATATGCTAGAGGCGCTATGATCCCGTGGGAGCTTATAGCTAGAAATTTTTCCAGTGGGAGGGGTCGGCACCGGAGACAGTGCCACCTACGAGGATGATGCACGGCATGCTGCTTGAGTGTTAGCCAGTAACCGACGCTGACTCCTCCCTCATCTCAGTTCTGTTCTTCCCGCTGTCAAGAGTGCACCTTGTGGGAGCTGAAGAGCTGTTATTGTGCAGTCCATAATTTCAAGTCACCGAAAGTTCTATTCATGATTACTCGATGTCATAAACCTTCAGATGGGTGAGACCATTACCTTTTTGTTGTATTTCTTGTTTTCTTGTTTTCTACAGCACCGTGTCTTTAGTGTATTTTAATTTTATTTTGTGTGCCTCCATGGTCAGGTCTCACCTGGAGTACTGTGTGCAGTTCTGGAGGCTGCACCCTGTAAGGATATTAATAGGCTGGAGACGGTCCAGAGAAAAGTGACTAAGATGGTACAGGGCTTGTAACACAAGACTTATGAGGAGAGATTAAGGGACCTCCATATGTACTAACTGAAAGAGAGGCAGGAAAGAGGGTGCATGATAGAAACATTCAAGTACCTCAAGGGTATAAACAAGGTGCATGGGGGAGACATTTTCCAATACAGGAGGAGCACAAGGATGAGAGGGCATGACATAAAACAGAAAGGTGGGAGGTTAAGAAGGAATGTGAGGAAGTTCTTCCTCACAGAGAGGGTGGTAGAGGCATGGAAAGGCCTGCCTCAGGAGGGGATGGGAGTGAGCACTGTAGATGGATTCAAGCATGCTTAGGACAGACATAAGGGGGCCATAGAGGTGCAGCAGCTGGTGGGTCAGAAGCAGTAATCCAGTACAAGGGCTAACTGGCAGACTAGATGGGCCAGGTGGTCCTTACCTGCTGACAATTTCTATGTTTCTATGTGTGTGGTTGATCATGTCCTATCCGGGGCCTAAGTCAAAGTCTAAGGCAGTACGTGCCCCCATGCATTGGTGCCCTTGTGGCAGGTCCATCTCCGTAATGGATCACCATGATCAATGTTTATCTTGCCTGGGTCCGCAGCACGACATGTACAACTGCGACGGGTGCTTCTCCATGGACCTTCAGTCCTCAAAATGCACACGTTGAAGGTGGGTTGGAAAGCTCCCACCTTCGGAGGATGGCTTCAGTCCAGGGATGCCAAGGCAAGAACTTTAGACCCTTCCCCTGGGTTGCACCCCGATACTGTACATACTAGTGGGGTGTGAGCCACAGTTGATTCCAGCCACCAGTTCACCAGTGGGGTCGGGTGGATAGTTGACCTCTTCCGGTGGGTTGACTGAAAACCCATCTTGGTTGTCAGCCTCCTCAGAGCTGTGACCACCCCAGTGTTGCGATCCGAGCTATACACTGGGTCCGAACCAGTGGGGCCCTCAATTCTGTCTTCTGGTGCCGCTTGGGCTCCTGGCCCATTTCTGGGATTATTGAGCAGGGCTGCACCAAGGCTGCTGTTTGGACTACGCAAGATGCTGTGAGTGGCACCAGGCCAGGTAGAGTGCCAGGGATGGCTTCTCTTCCGGTCATCCTGCTGTCCTCCTCTTCAGAGGAGGATGAAGAGGATGACCTGAAGTGGTTGGCCCAATCTGGGAGTCTTCAGATTCCAAGGAGTCACGGCATCTGCCGAAGCCTAGCAAAGAGATTCTGGAGGTATCTTCCTTTTCTACCTTCCTTACCAGGCCTTCCCATGGGTCTGAGTCCTATGGCACCGTTGGTGGTGCTGGGGACTCTCATGGTACCAACCCCAATGCTGAAAAGGAGATTGGCACTGACAGTGGGCTTGAGTCAGGTGACATTGCTGAACCTGGGAGCGGCACCATGCCCAGTGCCGAACTGGATGTCAGCACTTCCTGGTGGTTGAATCCGATATCAGACCTGGGAGTGGTACTGTTCCAGGTTCTGAAACAGGGGTTGATCTGGGGTTGGCCCTTTCAGGTCTTCCAAGGCCTGCAGCTTACCCAGGACTTCCTTTGTTGATTTCTCAGTAACAGCCGAGGGGCAGGTCTCTCTCTGAGGGGGAGGGTTTGAGAAGGCTGGGGTGGTGCATGGGTTTCTCCCAGGGCTGCTGGTGGCTTGGGGATGAGCCACAGTGTCAACTCCTCACTTTTTTGCTCTCCTCAGCAGGGAGACCTGTATCTGGGGGGGTTAGGAGCCACCCACAAGGGCCAGACTGGCCCCGATTCCCTCACCATGGGTCTTTTCCTTAGGACACCACTTGGGCTGCTCCTGTATGGTTGGGTGACCTACAGTGGGCAGTTTACACAGCCTCACCTTTTGGGAAGGGTTGCACAAGTGCTCTTGCAGCCCTAGCAGCGGTTCTCCTCCGGAATGCCAGACTTCTCCTCCTTCTTCAGATCCTCTGCCTTGCCCTTTTACTCTCCTGGGAATTTCAGGTCCCGTGAGGCCCTTGTCTTGGCACCAATTCAGAGCTTCAGTTATAGCCTTCCCTTGCTACTTAAGAGCTCTGGAGCAGGTCATCTTCAGACCAGAATCCCCAGCTGCACCACAGTCTGAATCGAGGTCTTCTGCTTCCTCGGCTTCCTCCCCATGAGGAAGAAAACTCTTTGGTCCATCTGTCTTTGGACACTGATATCTCCAGCTATCAGTGCTTCTTGTTGAGGTTGTTGGAAGAGCTACACATCTCTCATTTTGCAAGTTGCAGTCCTGCTCATGTGACTCGCTCTCTCCTTGGGGAGTTCTTCTCAGAGAATGTTATTATTCCTTTGTGCCCTGTTCCTTTTCAGGAAGCGTCACATCACGTCTTGCAGAAACCCTCTGCCCCCTCTCCTGCCCAGAGGGACTGCCAGCACAGATATTGTGCTCCCCATGGGTCTCCAGGTTCCATGCCTCACCCCTCTTCTGGGATAGAGCTGCTGTATACCCCATTTGGGCATTGTAGCCCAAGACACGACCACCCCTGAAGTCTGACTCAGCCGAGTTTGACCACTGGGGGAGAAGGGTTTTCTCCACAGCGCATTGCTCATCAGGCCCATATGGCTGCCTATGCTAGGCACTTAATGACAGTGCTAGGACAGCTCCTAGCCTCTCTGCTGGACATGAAGACAACCAGGCAAGCCATCTGCCTTTCTGCCACTGGCCTAGAGCTATTAAGGCACCTGTCAAGAGGGTCGTAGGACACTGATGAGGTAGCTTCTAGGCTGACAGGAACTGTGGTCTGCATAAGATGGATGGCATGGCTGCACCTTTCCAGGTTGTCACCCCTGGCCCAGCATAGGGTGATTGCCTCCCCTTTCCAGGCTGCCCATTTTTTTCTCCCTCAGGGTGAAACAAGAATTAGTGGGTCATCTCCCTTCTCCCAGGTCATGGGAGTCCCCATCTCACCTGATAAGTCGCGGGCCTTTCTGGACCCATAGGGGGCTTCTTCCCCCATGATTCTCCCCCACGTTGAGGGAAGCTCTTCCTTCAGGGAAGGGCCAGGTCCCTTTTGGGGGGGGGCTTGGTACTCACTCATCAGTGATGAATGGTGAAGATGCATACAAGGAAGATATGAAAATTATGTACCTACTGTAATTCTCAGTCTTCTTGTATATCTTCACCATTCATCACTGCTTCCCACCCACCATCCCCTCTGGTGTCTCAACCTCTGGGCTGTGCCTCCTCGCTGCTCGCTCTCCCCCATTGAGATGATTGTGGGCAGAGGCCTGATAACTTCCCTGGGTCCACTGTTCCCTTGATTATCATCAGGGTCTCTCCTTGGAGGGGGGAGCAGGCAGACTGTTTTTCCCCTCTATTGTGGGCTCCTCGGGACCCCTTCTGCAGGCACTGGATAGGTTTCACATCTCGGAGCTCCATCCTCCTTTGGTTAAAAGAGGGCTCAGAGTTGGTCTGGTGTCCTGTTAGGACCCTTATGAATTTTTAGACTAGAGGTGCAGAGGACCCTTTTTCCCCTCTTTCTCTTCTCCTTTCAGGTTAACCAAGTTGGTTAGCCTGGGACAGTCCCCCTTCTTCATAGGAGCCCTCCTCCATCAACCCTATTTTCCCTTGCTGCTAGAATCCAGAGATCCTTTTTCCTACAAGTCTTGTGTTGAGAAGAAGGGGGTCCTTTCCCAGGGTGGGCCCTGTCCCCACCTCCATGTCCTTGGGACAGATTAGACAGACTCTGGCACCCACCTTTTTCTTTTGGACCAGTAGGTTGCATCCCTGATTCTCCTCCTCCAACTTCTTGGTGATGCCTATCGGAATCTCCCTCCTGACTCGCTGGAGTGTTGGGGAATATGGAGATGAGTTCCATTTTCCTTTAGCACTTAGATGCCCTCTGGCTCTCTGAGGGAGTGGGATGCCAGTTGGTCTCTTTCTTTCTTTCTTTCTTTCTTTCTTTCTTTCTTTCTTCTTCACCTACCCCTCCAATTCTCTATCGTTTTGGGACTGCCCAGTGGTTGAGGCCTTCCTTGCCATACCCTTTTCCTCTTGTGTCGGCTTATTCTCAATTCTATTTTATATCTTTTTCTTTTGCTGTCTTTCAGGTTCCTTTGCCCCTCCCCCTTTGTTCTCTATATCTGTTTTTCACTCTCTCTCTGGTGGACAGAACTGAGGTGAAGGAGGAGTCAGCATTTGCTACTGGCTAACGCTCGAGCAGCATGCTGTGCATCATCCTTGTGGGTGGCGCCATCCCCGAGGCTGACTCCTCCCACTAGAAAAATTTCTAGCTATAAGCTCCTGTGGGGTCACAGCACCTCCAGCGTATAACTGACCAGTGATGAATGATGAAGATATACAAGAAGATCAAGAATTACGATAGGTACATAATTTTCATTTTTGTGTAGGGGAACAGATAAGGGGAGTAAAGGAGTATTTTACTACCATTTTTGCATGATTTACTTCCACTTTCTAATTTAAGAATTTATTTCCCACCCAGTACATCTTAAGTATATTTGCTACACATGCAGAAAATTGTCGACACCATGTGATGTTAGTAGCAATGACACTATGCACTAATAGAGTGGAAACAGTAGGGATGGAGACAAAAAAAGAGTACCAGCATCAGTTGTGTACACTGCAGGAGATAGTTCCAGAAGTTTTATTCATTTTTTTTTTATTTAAAATTTGGTGACCGGGAAAGGCACACTGAGCCGAGGCTCGTTTCCAGGTGCGATCCGGGTACAGGTAGTACAAGGTGGGAAACAGGGAAATACAGCAAATATCAAATAACAGACAAAATAATACAGTATAGTACATTACATTGAGTTTGGTGGTGAGGTTTCACATTTTGCTAAGTGGTTGGCCTTAAAGGTTGTTGTAATAAGACACAGCACTATATACAGTAGCATCAGGAATGTATCTCTAACTCCACAGCATTACCAAGCAAAAAAGCCAGTGACTAAAAGTGTCAGATATGTTTGGGACTTGGGGTAGAGGCAGGGGCCAAGACTGGTCTATGGATGACATTACTTCCATATAGATGGAAATATTTATCAGTCTGAAGAAACTAGCAGCAAGTACCTCCCAGTCCTATAAATTACCTGGACTCCTGGTTTTGGGGTTATCTTGCCCTCTATGCAGTACCATGCGTTGTTTGCTGTTAAAGGGCATTTTATTGGTGTCTGCCAATTCTATTTCTTTCACAAGCCTCTCCTGTTTCATATCTGTTTCTACTTGACCTCCCAGCTTAGTGCCTTCAGTGAATTTCTTGATCGAACCATTTACATGCGGTGTGCATATCCCCAATGAAATATAAAAAAAGTGACAGCCCCAAAACTGAGCCTTGGGGAACTCTACTAGCTTCCAAGCCTGCCTTTCATAGTGTATCATTTGTGGCTTGATCCATCCTTTGATTTCTCTTCCCACTTTAGTGCACTACACTCCAAGCTGCATCCTAAGCTTGGGCTACTGTACCTCCATAAAGCCAATCTATCCCTCCCTGTGAGATGTGATCTCTTAGTTAAATGGATCCTCCTGGCTTTTGACCATGGGGACATAGTCTACAGTGCCACCCCAGCTACCCCCCTTGCCAGACTAGACATCCTGTTTCATGCCTTCTGCAGGTTTGCCTCCAACTCCCTTTGTTAACCCACCACTGTGATCTATCCTCCATCCTTTCCCTCCAATCTCTAGCCCAGAGATGCTTCTCACACTGTTCCACCTTCATCGCTAAATTCTGGTTTGGAAACCTTCCACCTTACCTCAGCTCCCTCCTAACCCCTACTAACCCCTCACCCTACAACTCGTGGTCTAACTGCATACGCACTTTTTCCCTCCCTTGTGTATGCATATTCGACAAACTTTCCTTCTCCTACAGACTTCCTTCCCTCCCTCTGGAATAGTGTCCCTCTCCAAACCCATCTTTCTCCCTCCTTCCCCACCCTCAAGCATCTACTCAAACCAGCCCCTGCTGCCTCCTGTACCTGCTGTCCCTCCTAGTACTCTCTCACCTTCAATTTGTTGTTCCCCTCAATTTCACTGTGTACAACCATGTAAATATTGTTCTGTAGTTATCTGACTTTATTCATTTTATAATTTGTTCTTTTCTATTATGTACAAATTGTTATATTTTGTTACAATGTACTATAATTGCTGTATCTTTTTCTCCCTCTGTACCCCCTTCCCCCAGGTCGCACCTGGAAACAAGCTTTTGCTCATGGTGCCTTTCCCAGTTACCAACTTTTAAATACATAAATAAATAAATGGCAGTTCTGGAAAAGTGTAGGGAAATTTCCCTGGTGTCCAGGAGGGAGAGAGGGCATCATGCTCTGCATCATGCCTGCCTTCTGGCTGAAGAAGGGTCCTAGTGCAGCTGAAGCTGCTGGCGCAGATAGGGGGATGCTGCCTTATGTTGGTGCAACCACGCACCTGCATGTGCACATGCCAGGACATCTCTCAGTGGTGTTGCAGGGAAGGTGGTGGGCAAAAATGAGCAAAAACAATTTACTAGTAAGCAAGTTGATGTTGGCACCCATGCAGTCACCACACTATCCAACAGCAGACACCTCCTCATATGGGTCCAGGACAAATGGCGGGGTAAATTCCTAATAAAGTAGTTGATGAGGCTACGGGGGACAGTGGAAAGGGCACACCAGGACCAGTTGCAAAACAGAAGATAGGATATAGTGTACCATTTATTCTAACTTGTATCCTGCTGAAGATTCCATGGCACTTTTCCTGAAAAGAGTTGGGAAATTTACCTGGTGTCCTGGCCAAATTTCCCACTTGCACTAAATATACCACTAACTGCTTAATGTGGTTCAGTTTCGGTTGTGCTGCAGCTATAGCCCCTCCCCCCAGAACAAGACTGGAAATGGACAGTATTCTCTAGCCCTCCTGTCCTGTTCAGCCAGCAAAACAAAAACCAGCAGTGGTCAGAGAACATGGCTGTGAGCCCAGAGATCTGGGTTTAAATCCCACCAAAATCATACAAAAATGAATCCTTTTATGTCAGTTTCACCAGAGTGGTGATCCGTGGGCTAGCCTGCTAGTGCTTCCATTCATGACACAGGGGACCCAAGGTAAGAATGAGCTCAAGTCATGAGAGTTCAGCCAGGGAGGAGAACTGAGCATCCCAGGGACAGCTCTCCTCCTCCACTGGGGAAGGAGGGCAATATGCTCTGCAGTGTGCCTGCCACCTGGCTGAAGAAGGGTCCTAGTGCAGCTGGAGCTGCTCAAACAGGGAAGGGGATGCTGCCTTATGCTGGCATAACCGCACATCTGCAAGTCCACATGCTAGAACATCTCTCAGCGGTGTCACAGGGAAGGGGATGGGTGAAAATCTGCAACAAAAAATTCCTGGCAGGCAAGATAACATTGGCACTCATGCAGTCCCCACACTACCAACTGCAGGCAGCCACCCCCACAGTGACCCAGGACAAGTGGTGGGGTAAGTCTGAGATAAGGTAGTTGACGAGGCTAGGGGAACAAGCAGAAGGGGGCACATGATGGTAAAACAGTTGCAAAACAAAGGATAGGAGAAGTAAAACAGTGGTTATCCATGGCAGCGCAGTGTTAAAATGGTAAATATCTGACAGAAATACAGAACAATTGATTTTTTTCTCCTTTTAATATACAAAATATTTGCAACCCCAGAACCTTTGAAATAGTAACACTAGATATTGCTTTCTTTTGTACATGTATGAATAATAGCTCCCCGTCCCACAGCTAAACCCAGCAACTTCACTGCAGCAAAAGTGACATGTGAGAGCACATGTAACCTGATGTGCCATGATGCTGTGCTGAGTATTGTCTTAACAGTTTGGCATACTATACAGATTTGCTAGGTTAGGTTTCTGGAGGGTGGCTATAAATAAGTTGACATATTTTAACTTTGTTGTTTATTCACTAGTTGGTCTAGACTCTATATGTGTTAGAAAATGTCATGGCATAATTATCCATATACTGTACATAGGACTTTTTTTTTAATGAGCCTGTATTATCTGATACAATATATTATTTTTGTTAGCACCATCATGCACTTAATATCTATGTGCCCAATGTGAATATACCAGCTTACATGCAAAAAAATTATTAAGGAACTGAGTGATAATCCTGGGTGTGCTGTCAGCACAGCAAAACCCCTACATCGATGGCAATGTGGGTGCCGCAGCCCGATCAACAGTCATTCTGTCGATCGGGATTTTACAGCACCCTCTGTCTTGCCACCCAAAGGGTATTGCACTGTTTCCCCCTACACCTCCGACCTGGAGGTGATTACATTAGTTGTTGGAGGGTGCAGGGGAGGAAATCCTCCATGGTGGGGAGTGTGGGGGGGGGGCAAAGCTTCCTGCAAACTGCTGAGATATGCCATGCTGCTTTGCACGATTGTGGTCGGGCAGCACGATTCCCAGGCGACATCAGCATTTTCTTGTCGATGTAGTGTCAGTCAACAATTTTGTTGTTGAACCACCATGGTGGAACCATAATCCAGCAGCTCTGAACATGTATATGGATAGACTGATGTTTGTAGATTTTACCACCCAGGTCAATGCAACTACAGATTTTTCCTGCATCCACATAACACATACAGTATGCTAGTTTGGACATGTTCAGTATGCATCTACAAGATCTCCATGTGTTTTCTGATCCAACAATTCACCCTATCACTCAGTCAGATCATGCCCTGCTCTTTATATCACTTATAGTGGATGGTACAATTAGAGAGAAGTAACAGAACAGAAATGTAATGTAGCCTTATTGACAACACCATTTTTTAAGAGTGAATACAAAGCAAAATAAAAAAAATACCATGACATACATAATGACACTGAGACATATCCTAGATTCATTTGGGATCCTCCCAAATCAGTGATTTGAAGAGAAATCATTGCATTTAGTTCAATGAAATTAAACTAAGCCAAAACTTGGAGGGTTTTACTATCACGCTGCGACACCTTTCCCAACGACATCCCCGACAACGACAGAGACAATGCCGAGTGTCGGCATTGTTCTGTCGGGGATGTCTCTGTGTTTTCTTTGGGGGGATGTGCCTCACAAACCCCCCAAGTGGGGGGCATCGCCCCCCCATGCACCACAGTTTCTATATATACAACTCTGAATCTGAGTTGTCTCGGGGAGGGGGTGCAACACTGGGAGATGCACCACCAGTGTCTGCTGGGATCAGCACAGTGATCCAATGATTTTGGGTGAAATCTGTCACTGTGCTGGTCTTTGCAGTAGCGGTGTCACCCTATGATCAGCATACTAACTTGGAGGCTACAACTTGTTGGAAAGATCCATGCTCTGTTAATATTTGGAGTTAAGTGGCAATCTCTACAAGGTCACAAAGGTCTCAAGGGGCACTACAAGAATAACATATGCCACACCCTTAAATAATTGTGGCCATTAAAAAAAGCAAGCAATAAAACATAAAAATTCCCCATAGAATAACACTTCAAGTTCAACAGGCCATAACTCTGTCAATATTTGGAGTTAAGTGACAATCTCTATATAGTCACAAAGGTCTCAAGGGGTACTACAAGAAATCATGGTGCTGCAAATGCAGTAGATAGATAGTGGCACCAGCACACTGTTCTGACAGCTATCAAATAACAGACTGCTTATACAAGCAAAGGACAAACAATCATACTTTGTTTTTGTCACCACAATGTGTGTCTGCTTCATCATTTCCCTGCTGTCAATGGTGCTTCTTACTCAACTGGATCAGCAGATTGCTTTCAGAACAGAATGCTGGTAACACTTGTTAAGTTTCAAGAAGGGTTCCAACTATTCTGCTGGCATCTCAATCCTCCTCTAATATGGTGGACGCGTGGCTTCAACTGCCTCATTGGGGTTTGCACTCTAATCTATATATTGAACTCTATGCTACACACTCAGAATAAGGAGAATACACAGTGTTCCTGGCTGTGAGCTCCAAGAACAGCTTCCAACTGGTCAACAGAGCTCTGTGGTATTTTGAAATCGAACCCACCAAATAGTACGTCCTGAATAGTGGCCAAATAGTGAACTATTTAGAACGTCCATCTGAATATTTGGCAAGCCTACTATTTGTGGTATTTGGGAAATACTGTTCAGTCCATGCACAGCCCTATTACTTAACAATTTCTGGCTGCCAGCAATTAATAAAATTGGCATGTACAGTCTCCTAGTAAGGTCTATGAATCTTCCAAATTTCATGGTATTGTATTCTTTAGTTTTAAAGTTTCAGGGGCTTATATTTGTAGTTTACATTCTTGCAAAATGTAATTTTTAAATGTTGTGAAAGTTTGCCTACTTTTAATTCAGTCCCATTTAAAGCTGCAAATATGATTTTTTTTTCAGAAATTACCATGTGGTATAATAGTGTAAATGCTTCAACTCTGGTTAAATTTGGATATGTATGTTGTTTTAAAATTAGAAGGAAATAATTGACATTTAAATTTTGCCAACATATTTTGTAGGCTATAACTCAGTCCCATTTGAAGCTAGAAATCTGAAACTATGTACATATAAAATATAATAATAACCTGTATACCTGTCAAATTTTATAACATTTCAATGAATACTATCAAAATTATACTAAAATTACAGAAATCTAAATTTTGGCAAATGTTTGGTGACCTGTAACTCAGCTCCCATTGAAGCTTGGGACTTAAGACATGATGTATATATTCATGTTCAGTGCATCTCTAAATCCAGACATTGTGGAGAAATTTGGAAAAGAAAGTTTAAAATGATCTCAAAATAACCGAAAATTTACTTTTGATTAAAACTTTGACCACCCACACCTCCACCCCTTTCAACCTACAAATCTGATATTTGGCATACATTTGTATTTCATTGGGTTCTGTTTACTTTCCAAATTTGATGTTAATTGGACGTGTACATTTAAAAGTATAGTAAAATAACTAAAATTTTACATTTGACAGAATTTCGTGGAATTTTTGCAAAAATTCTGTAACATTCTATCAAATCAGAATGGTCATTCCGCAGGTGGCATTTTGTATTCCACACAACTCTAATGCTCCAGTTTATAAATCAAAAGTACTATGAACATGGCAAAAGGGCTATCAGCTTAGGTGACAATTAGCAGATGGACATATCCTAAAAGTAAGACCAGATTCTCACAGTCATACACTAACTCAGCTACTTGACATTTTAAAAGCATTCAAACAAACATTTCTTCACTGGACTACACAAAGCAGATGCTGACATTGACTTGGAAATCAAAATGCACGCTTTTCAGCAGAAACTACGACCTTCCACCAATACGAAGGAAGATAGTAAAACATTGGGGATGCCAGTGGTTTGGAAGAACTTCATAAAGCCATTAACATGATCAACATTGGAAAAGTCCATGGTCCAGATGGATTCTCCAGAGAATTCTTTAAAACATTCTGGGAGGAACTTAGCCCACTACTGAGACACAGTATAAATACTATACTTGCACTTAAGATATATTATTTGCTTAAAAAAATTTAGGATGGTAGACTGGATGGACCCTAAGTTTTTATCTTTTAACAATGTCTATGTTTCTTTGTCTCTATTAATGCTGCGGACCTGGTCTGAAGCAATCGCAACTCTTCATAAATAAGATAAAGATGCACCAGAATGTGATGTGAAAAGTACAGTCCAATCCCAATCATCCAAACCCAATTATCTAATGGATAGGACCCTTGTCTCTAGAGTGTTAGCTAGGGATAGGATAATTGGGTAGGATAATCAGTATTGTACTGATCTTCTGCTGCTGAATGAATTTCCACCACAAGGATGCACTCAAGTCCTCTATAGTACTGTACTGCTCTTTTAGTAACTAACATTACTACAGGTTGCAGCGGAAGACATCCAGGGAAGGGTACCGTACGGCGGAGGACATTTATGGAAGGAGCCCTGCCATAACATTCCCCCAGTTAAGTCTCTCTTTTTTTCTCAGAGTTTTAAAAATCATATTCTGGTCCTTTACTCCTTTAAAAAGGAAAATTAAAATGCCTGTTTAAAAACTCATACTCAAGCATGGATGCCATGATCACAGACTGACCGACAGTAAAACTGAAGCACACCAGTGGTAAGTGAGTGGAGAGAGTTAGGAGTTTCGGCATTGGTGAAGAGTTTCAGGCTCATGGTCCTACACTTAAGACATTTGTTCAATGTCCTGTTTTGTTTTGGCTTCTGGTGCTCAGCTCTGTTCTTTTTGATTTGGACCGTGGTTCAGCAGTGGGTTGTCCCCATGTCAAGTCACCAAAATGCAAAAATGAAAGAGGCTTGCCATAAACCTTCTCCAGGAAAGTCTCCATTTTTGTTTTTTGGGGGGAAGACTGAAACTGAAAGATGCCGTAGGTCAATGAGTGAAGTCAAGAGTCTGGAGTTTTGGCACTGGTGAAAAGAGTTTCCCAAACTTTGCTAGCTAAACTGACTTTACTGGGGGTGGGGTTGGGGGGAGCACCAGCAACTAGAAGTTATGTTTGTTTTTGTGGTGAATAGTTTAGGCAGTTTCAGCAGGATGGAAAAACATGGACTTGCTACCAGTAGTTTACAGTAGTTTGCTGTTTGATGTTCCGTACAGTACTGGTGTAGTTGTTACAGAATGGTGGGCATAATTCTGCTTCTGATTCTTACTGCGTTATAGTGCCATAACAAACAATGTAATTCCGTGTTTTTACAGACTTCCATTTATCCGAACTGATCTGATGTCTCCCAGGCAGTTTGGATAAATGGGATTGTACTGTATAGGCCTATATCATTACTGATTTCTTTCATTTAAAAGTTATCATTACAGGATAAGTTCTACAAGATATAAGTCTCATTTATAGAACAACCCATGTTAAGTAATACAATACAAAGACATACAACATAGCACAATGAATCATAAGAACATGCAATCAAGTAGCAAAACAATTGCAAGAAAGTATAGTCACTTGTATACCTTTCCGATGTGTGCACATTTCAGTTATGTGCACACATCTGGCTAGTCCTGATTCTCCTCCTATTCTGTTAGTATTAAACTTTCCATTGATGTGCACACTGAATTTTGTTTGTGTGCCTTGTTTTTTACACCTTCAACTGCTGCCTCTCAGCATTGTTAAGTGATTAAGCTAGTGTTGGTTACTGTGCCACAATTAATCACTTAATCACTTAACAATGTTTTGTGTGTAGAACAATGCTAATGCTCAGGAAAGGTGCTAATTGCCCGTACAGGTGAGGTGTGTTACTGGCAATCTATAACAAGCTCTTTCCTGAACACATTCAGCACTAACTTCCCTACCTCTTTGTTGCTGTCCTCTGAACACATTCAGCACTTGTCTACCTGCTGCATTGCTTTCTTTGTAGTGATGGAAGGACTAAAATGCAATGTCCTTTCACTCGAACAAAAGGTGAAGTTGCTTGAAAAGTCAGAAACAACTAGCTGAAAACCTAGCAGCAGAGTTTAAGACTGACATCTCCTGTGTCGGCTGAATAATAAGAAGTATTTAACATACTGTCAATGTTGATATGAAATAATTCAGCAGTATTTCAACAGCAAGGCTTAGATGTATAACAGTAATGTTAATCCATCCAGAGCAAATTGGTTTTATACCAGGGCATCAACTCAAGGTATGCCAACCGCACATCGACACTGCCACAGAGAAGACCATCACAGCGACAGAATTCAATGAAAAGAGTCAGTTCACTGTGATGGTCCCCGCAGACACCAGTGGTGCATCTCCCAGTGTGTTGCCCCCTTCCCGAGACAACTCTGACTCAGAGTTGTATATCTAGAGACAGGGGGTGTGGAGGCAGAGCCCCACACATGGGGGGTTGGGGTGTAGCCCCTGAAGAAAACATGCTGACATCCATTACAGTGCAGTGCTGACACTCGACATCGTGTCTGTCATTGGGGATGTCGGTGTAGTAGATGTCGACTCATGATAGGTAAACCTCAGCTCAAAGATGAGGTACATGAGTGGTGGGAATAGCTGTGAAAAAAGCATTTGATTTCATAAATTGGTCTTTTTAGCTATATATATATATGCTTGAAAAGTTTGTTTAGAATTTTTATGCATGGATTAAAGTTCTCTATAGCAATTCTTCAGCGAAAGTAAGAGGTAGCTGGCCTGTCAGCACAACAACAGCATTACCGTTCATGATGCAGGTGACCTGTGTTTGGGAACTAACTTGGGGCACTGGGGGCCAGGTGGGGGAGAAGGATCCAGCATGCCTGAAGACTTTCTCAAACTCCACAGAGAGAGGGCAGCAGGCTCCACTGTCTTATTGCTATCTGGCAGCTCAAGCCACTAGTTGGAGGTGAACGATGATTGACACCATGTGCAGTCACATATTGTGTTCATGTATGCACCTGGTGTCCTTGCTACTAGCATCAGTGGGAGGGGGTGTAAGAGGGAAACCCCAGAGGGAACAAGATGACACCCACCGCTGTTGGACTGCACAACTCCAACAGGTCACTTCTTCCCCACACAAAATTGACCTATAGGAGACAGCTGTCACCAACATTTAATCCACTATAGAATGTGTGCAGTTGTGTGGACCCCTTGGATGTAAGGTAAGTATCTGAGTGTCATTGAGGCACAGGTCAGGAAGAGTAGGAAAACCAGGAGCAGTTGTAAAATTTGTAAATAGAGTTTTATTCTTAATAATAGCAAAATTAATAATAAAAATTGTTCAGTATAACTATTTACAATGGCAGTGCATAGATAGAAAAGGAGCAGCAATGCTTGTGAAAGAGAGAGACAGAGACTGAAATTTGAAATTGAGAAGAAAAACTCAGAAGAAGGATTTTGTTTTCTAAGTCTGTGCCTGGGAAACTCATTAAGAAAACAGCATGCTTCTTACACAATGTTCTTGTAAGTTTCCAATGTTCTTGCAGGTGCAGCAAAATGAACATAATGACCCAGAACTGACCTCTTGTAGCCAGCTCTGCAGAGATTTTCCATCCAGCATTCTCAGGTTAACTCTCTGAGTTTCAAATAGCTTTTTGAAATCATTTCAACAGTAAAACTATAAACAGTTTTAAACAAAGGGATCACAGTTTCACATAGTTTTATACAGAGATGCCCATATTTTTATAACTACAGATATGCAAGGGGGAAGAAAAGACAGAACAGCAAGTGAAGGCAGAGAGATAGCGAGAGGCGGATAATTGCAAAACCGTCTGAGTGATCAGTTCCTAGGACTCACAAGAAAATTTGGTTGCACAACCAGACAGATGAGACAGAAAAGGACAGGATAGAACAGATCCCTGCATTTAAACTCTTTCTAAATAAGTCGTATTCAACCCTGTCACATACCACCCTTTTAAGAGGGAACCTGTTTTACAACAACAGGTTTCCAAAATAGTCTATTAAATTCCTGTCTAACATTAGCTTATAACCTTTATAGTTCAGTGCATATGCAGCATAGCAAACAGAGAAGTTTTAACTCATATTTTTTTAACCTTCAGAATTGTCAATTCCTGATCCATATCTTAACAGAAAGTTAGCACTTACATTCTGTTTCTCTGGGGGGAATAGAGACACTCCATCTGTCTGGGAAGAGTTTAGGTTAGTGAAGGTGTCCAAAGTGACTACGGTGATCTTAGCGCCGAAGCACACTTTTTGTGAACTGGACCCAGCCCCTACATGTTTCTTAATGGGATATGTTGAGGCTGTTGGCCCCATGTTCACTGCGATTGCCAGGTGTGCGATGGCAGAGGGGGTTTCCCCAGCTGCTCTTAAAGAAGTGCTGGTGAGGCCCCTCTTTAAGATGCCTTCTCTTGACCCTGATGTCCTGGCAAATTACTGTCCTATCTCCAACCTGCCTTTCTTGAGCAAGGTTGCTGAGAAGTTAGTGGCACAACAGCTTGAGGACTGCCTGGTGTCCTCGGACTTTTATGAGCCATTTCAGTTGGGTTTTCATGTTAGACACAGCACTGAAACAGCTCTAGTAAGGGTGCATAATGATCTGCTCAGAGCCAGAGATAGCGGAGACAGGTCAGTTCTTGTACTCCTCGATCTCTCATCAGCCTTTGACACTGTGGATCACATCATGCTTTTGGATCAGCTCCATGAGTTCTGTGGACTCATCGGTACTGTCATCAGGTGGTTTGTGTCCTATCTCGTGGATAGGGTGCAGTGGGTGGTGATGGGGAATTTCTCCTCCTCCTGAATGCCTCTATCTTGTGGAGTACCACAAGGCTCAATTCTGTCACCGATGTGAATCACAGTGTATATGCTGCCCGTGGGTGAGATCATTCAACAATACAGTGTGGAGTTTCACTGCTACACAGATGACACCCAACTGTATTTGTCATTTGCTCCTGGAACATCTGGAGCTGTTGATGTGCTTAACAACTGTCTGGTTAAAATCAATGAGTGGATGGCTTCCAGCTGGCTGAGACACAACCCTGCTAAGATGGAGGTGCTGGTGATTGAGCCTGATCACAGGCATGATGGGTTGCCTCCCAGGGCTAATTCTGGTCTTGTACTGGGTTCTACTGCATTGGTGGCTTCCCCAAGGGTGCAAAATCTAGGTGTGATCCTTGATAGCAGATTGACTTTTGAAGATCAGGTATTATCTGTGCTCAGCATTGGTTATTACCATCTGCAGAACATCACCCATATTAAGCCCCTCATTCTGCCTGAGGACCTGCCCATGGTAGTACATGCTTTTGCTTCCTCCAGGCTTAACTATTGCAATGTTCTGTACTTCGGGGTCATGGAAGGGACCCTCCACCAACTATAGCTGGTGCAGAATGAAGCAGCCCAATTGCTGATAGATCTTTCAAGGTCCAGTCATGTAACCACGATTCTGCGGGCTCTGCACTAGCAGCTGGTCAGGTGGAGAGTACTTTTGAAGGTGGGTCTTCTCACCATTAAGGCCCTATATGGACCAGGCCCTGCCTATCTGCCAGAACTCCTGACACTGGTGACCTCTGCTCGCTCCCTCCACTCCTCCTCCTCGAGGGGCCTCCTGGATGTTCCCAGGGTTCAGCTGTGGACTTCGAGAGATCATGCTTTCAGCATCTCTGGGCCAATCCTGTGGAACTCACTCTCATCTGCAGTCCGGGAAGGCCCCTCGTTAGAGTTGTTTAAGTGGAGGCTGAAGGCCCATCTCTTTAGTCTGGCGTTTAATGATTACTGAATTACATCTTGTTTTTTTGTTAAGTCCTTGATTATGGCACCCTGAAAGCATTTTCATCATATTAATGTAATTTTATTTTAATCATTTTATTGTTTGTCTCATTGTATGTCTTGTAAGATACCCAGAGCCTATGGGATTGGGTGCCATATAAATAAAATTTGCCTTACCTTGCTTTTCCCAGATTTGTGCATCACTGTAAATTTAAAGAGCTATAGTACCAGGTATCACTGTGTGATTCTAGAATTTTTATCCTTCATTTAATTAAGCCAACAGAGAGGATTGTGATCTATTACAAGTACAAAGTCAGCTCCTAGTAAGTAAAACTTAAGGGACTCCATGGCCCATTTTGCCGCAAGGCATTCCTTTTCAATGGTCGAGTACCTTTTCTCTTTGTCATGAAATTTCCTACTTATGTATAGAAAAGGATGTTCTTTCCCATCTGTATGCTGACTCAAGACTGCCCCAGGCCTACCTCTGATGTATCTGTCTGTAACAGAAACTGTTTCTCAAAATCTGGGTTTCTTAAAACAGAGGCTGAACAAAATGCAGCCTTAATGCCCCGAAAAGCTTCATGACACTCTGGGGTCCATTTCACATTATTCGGGAATCGTTTTTTTTGTGAGTTCAGTGAGGGAAGTAGCCAACTCGGCAAAGCTGGAAACAAATCTCCGATAATAACAAGTCAACCGTAAAAATGACCTGACATGTTTCTTGGTTTTGGGCACAGGGCTGTTAGCTACAACTTCTGTCTTGGAAACCTGTGGCTTGACTTCTCCATTTCACAAAACATAGCCCAAATATCTGGTTTCCTGCATGGCCAAAGCACACTTAGGATTAATTGTCAGACCTGCCTTTTTGATCAATTGGATAACTGCTTGTAGATGTTCCAGGTGACTTTTCCAGTCTGGATTGTACACCACTACATCATCCAAGTATGCAGTACAATAACCAGTGTGAGGGGATAAAATTACATCCATGTACCAATGGAATGTAGCAGGTGCACTATGTATACCAAATGGCATGGTAGTGAACTGATAGAATCCTACAGGAGTGGCAAATGCAGTTTTGTCTCTGGATTCTTTACCTAGGGGGATTTGCCAGTAACCCTTGGTGAAATCAAGGGTACTGATATACTTAGCACTTCCCAGTCTGTCCACCAAATCATCTATTCTGGGCATAGGATAACTGTCAAATTCTGACACTTGATTAAGTTTCTTAAATCAAGGCAGATTCTTACACCGCCTTCTTTTTTGTTTATAATCACAATTGGCAATTATCAAGTACTTCTCAACTCTTCTATGATACCCAATTCCTTCATTTTTTTATATTTCCTTAATCATGTCATCTCTTAACCTCTCTGGTAATCTGTATGTCTTTTGTCTAATAGGACAAGATTCCTTGTCACTATTAGTTGCTTGACCCCTTTTGCTGTGCCTAGTACTATGATAAAAGTACTGTTAAATGTCTTTAGCAAGTTACGAATTTCTGCAGTATGTTCAGAGGTTAAGGAAACATTCACCTTTACAGCATCAGCAGTTACTGGTTGTTCCAGTCTGTCATAAGCTATAGCAATATTTTCTTTATCAGTTTCTGGTAAAACAAGCAATACAGCTTTTGGTATTTTTTCAACCCATTTCTTCAGGAGGTTAGCATAGTATATCTTGGTAGGATTTTTCTTATCAGGGTCTCAGTCTCATAGTTAACTTTGCCAGTACATCTAAGCACTTTATTAGACCCTTGCCACTTTATTAACAGTTTATTTTCTATAGTGGTAGCAGCAAGGCCTTTTCATCTGGCTCAGAAACTTTTTTTTTTTACCCCATTGTCATAATACACCTTCTGCAGGTTTGGGGCCTCTTCTTGATTACTAAGGGTGATTTCAACATATTTTGCCAGCTTCTTTATCAGGGCACTCATATAAGATGTGCTAGATTGTTTCTGATTGGGCTATCTTCCCATGTTTCTTTTATTACATCTAGTAGCCCTCTAGGATGTCTACCATACAGCATTTCAAATGGTGAAAAACCTGTTGATGCCTTTGGCACTTCTCTGTAAGAAAAAAGCAGGTAAGGTAAGTATTGGTCCCAGTCTTTCCCTTCCCCTTTTACAAACCTTTTTAACATGTGTTTTAGAGTTTGATTAACATGGTCAACAAGGCTGTCTGTCTGAAGGTGATAAGGAGAGGTTCTTATGGTAGTGAAACCTAGTAGTCGTTACAGCTCCTTCAGCAATGCAGCACCAAAATTACTACCCTGATCAATAATAATCTCTTTAAGTATGCCCATCCTGTTGAAAATGTTGGCAAGCTTGGCTGCCACTTTTGGGTCTGTGACAGTACACATTGGAACTGCCTCTGGGTATCGAGCAGCATAGTCACATACTACCTAAATTAATCCATTACCCTTTCTACTTTTGTCTAAGGGGCCAACCACATCCATTGCGATTCTCTCAAAAGGCACATCTAACAAGGGTAGGGACATCAGGGGAACCTTGTCTTTTTCAGTCACTGGGGCTACTTTCTGACACTCAGCACAAGAATGGCAATATGTAGCAACATCTTCATGAATTCCAGGCCAGTAATATCTGGACAGCAGTCTGGCAAGCGTGCGATCCCTCCCCGGGTGACCAGCCATAGGATTACCATGTGCTATCTGTAACAACTCAGATCTATACTTTTGTGGTATAACCAATTGTTCTATCTGGTTCTGTGTCTGAGATTTAAACCAAATTCTGTACTGTAGCCCATTACATTTTTTAAACATAGGTTCACCCTGTTTGGTTTCACCCCAGCTGCTTAAAATAACTCTTGAGAGAAACAATTGATCCTTCTCCTTCCACCGGTCCTGTGATTATTCAGGCTTATTCCAAACCTAGGTCATTGGTATTTTGAGTGGCAGCCCTGCCACTGTACCAACAGGCCTGCTAGCCCAGTTATTTAGATCAGCTGGGAGCCACAGCCAGAGAAATGTGACTGTGAAGTAGCATTGATATGGCTGTGCTCACTGACCAGCCAGGAGCGGTCGGCAGAGAAGAAATGAGACTCCGAAGTAGAATAGGTAAGGACATGGGAGGCTCCACACATACAGAAATCTCTCCTCAGTGGACTTAAGTGAGTTAATGTTTTTAAGACAACTGTACAAAAAAAAAACTGCACTTCACTGTCTACACTTGAAACACAGAATTTGTTGGTAGAAAAGGACTGCATAGCATATCCAGTCTGCCCCGATGCTTCCTGCCTACTCTGTCTCTGCAGACCCTGACTGGTCTCCGGTAGTCCTCTGTCCGCCCTGCTTATTTACTAATATTCCCCTATTCCAGCCCACAAAATCTTGTGGTGGGTAGGGAAAGGAACACGAACATTCTTGTGATAGCATGCCTGATTTAGGGAGAAATATCCTGAGGATGTGTCACTGGGGCATTAACAGTCAAAATGACAATCCAGCCAAAGGCCTTCCTCCAGGTGGGAGCCAATGAGGGTCATACAGCCTGGAGTGAACTGGAGCTTGGCCATTAGCTGTGTAGTGTCAAAGATCATGGAGAAGGTATTTTACATTTAAGAAGAGATTTTTAGCTCTAAACTTGTATTAGACACTATAAAAGCCCTACAAAAGCTTTGCTACTAGCTCAGGGGCTGAGGTACCACAAGTGAAGACAAAGACCAGTGCATTTAGTCATGTACTTCCAGATATTCAAGCAGACCTATGCCTTGAGGTCACTTCAAAGCAAATCAAGAACAGAATATGTTTCTATGTAAGAGGAGGGAACCCAGGACTGAGCTGTGTTGAAAATTTGATCGGGGGGGGGGGGGTCTGTGCATCTACACAGAGATTGCTTGAGATCTATCAGCTAGATAGGAGCTGAACTACTTGACCAATGGGATACGCCCAGTCCCTTAATGCAGGAGTCACCTTTTATATGGATGTAATTAAATTCTGAAATAGAAGAGTGTATCAAAATAACAGGAAATAAATGGAAAGTTAAACTTTTCTGGAGGAGTAAAGCAATAAAATCCCCTATTAGGGACCCTTTTATGACAGTGAAACTGTCCATGAGACTAAAGGACCAAAGACCAGAATAAGGATCCTGCCATAACTGTAGGCAAGAATAGCTACTATAGTAGCTTCCTGTTTTGCTCACGTTGGGGGATCACTGCCCCCATATCACCTGTACATTAAACTAATATCACAATAATTCTGTAGCAGTAAGACTTTTACCCCACTGTCCTTTTTTCTGACTTGAGTAGGACTTGTCCATGGTTTTCACTAGTTGACGGCATTGTCTTTTTTGTTAACAGTACCCAGAGTGACTGATAGCACTGCACATGTAGTGGACATTTTTGAGATTATAAGAAGCAGCAAAAGAGGAATAACATGCAGTACAGAGCTGAAAGAGATTTAAATTGCATTGTGAAAGAGATTTTAGTATCAGAGATGATATTCTGTAGTAGATGTTCCATTTTATTTGCAGATACCAGTATTATGTTTTTGTTTATTTTGACTCTCCACTACACAACAAGGACAGCATGAAATGTAAAAAAACACAATCTTGTAACATTTTTTGGAACGTGATATGATGCAGGAGCCCAGGACCTTTGCTCGGAGTATGGTAAAGTGGTTGTTCAAGGGTTCAATTAATGCCTCTGTTCAATAGGAGTCCTGCTTACTGCAGAGATAACTTGTGATCTACAGCAAACAAGTAGGGAACGCACTGTGGCAAAAGCTGCGTGCTTCTAAGAAAGCTCTCTGGTGGATATCCAATGAATCCTTAACACAGTGCAGGCACTTGATGAACTGGTCACCAGTTAATTATCATTACTCTTCTATTAAGGGCGACATTTTAAAGCAGCAGGTAGAAGAAGTAACATTTACTTGGAGGCACAAAATGAACCCCAACACTTCACTACTGTGCAGACAGAGTCACAGACAGAACTCAAGTGCCTTGCAGAACACTTCTGTTTCATTGGAGTGATCCATGACATGCTGAGGTCAGTTTTGGTGCCCAGCAGTATTTTGCTATTTTTTAATTTTACCCTTGATGAATAGTACAGTGAGAAATTCAGTACACCCTCCAACCCCAGGCCATCACCCAGTGAGACACAGGCACCAGCCCATACCACAGAAACCATCACTAAGAGAGGGTTGGCATGTAGGTGCCCTGGCGTGTCACTCATTAGAGCTTCATCCGGGGAAGCGAAGTGCTGGGGCAACTACACAGTCTTACACAACTTTTCTGCATTGTGTTATATATGCAATACATTTCCTTGCTATTTTGCAAATATTTACTTGTCAGTCATTATTCAGTGCATCACTTCCTTGCCTTGTATTGTAGCCAAGTGCATGTGGCCACGCTCAATGGTTGCACCAGCACACTTTCCGTTAGTGCTGGTCACTTACTTTGCAGATGGAGCAGCACCTCAGTCTCCAGAATGTCGCCTGGAAAACTGCAACTCCATAGTTACTGCACTGCACCAGCTACTCCCATATCTGCTAACATCAGTCACTCCCTTCTGTTTCCTGAATGTAACTTGCCCCTACTGCCTCTTCCCTTTTCTTGATCCTGTCCCAGCAATACCCCCTATCAGGATCTACTTCTAAGCCTTACCCTGGACAGGGTGTTATCTGCTTTCCCTTTAAACAGTTGCTGTTTCAAGGTAAAGATCCCCCTGCACCCTCCTGCATTTGTACTCCTCCCTTTTTTTAACTTTTCCCTGTTGTCATTCTGGAAGTTGTACTCTGCACTGCCCCAGACAGGGTACCTCATATACTTCCACCTGTAGCTGTTATCTGCCTGCATTTTTCCCCTGCAGTTTGTCCCTCTCCTCCTGTCCTTCCTCACTCTTCAGTCTCACAGTACTCCCTTTGATGTTACTCTTCTCCTGAATGTGCCTGAAGAATGACTTTTCCCCTTGCTGCACTCTCTCTGTCAGCTGGAGTTCCATTTCCACCTTGGTACCCCTTACCTTCTAGTGGGCTTCTTGTGTTGGCGCCAGATACTTCTCTCTCTCTCTCTCTCTCTCCTCCTAGCATTAGCTTCCCTTATACTTCAAGAATGCCCTCCTTTTGGCTGTCACCACTGTCTTTACTTCATCTGTGAATGACACTGGACCTCTTGCCATTTTTCTCTGTAATACCTTTGCAGTTTAACTTCCTGCTGCTTTTATAATTGCTTTTTAAATTCTTCCCATTTTTCCACTGTGCCTTCCACCTACTTTGTACTCCATGTGCTTTATCCAGCTGTTCTGTCATCTCACCAAAGTCCACTTTTTTAAAGTCCTATATCCTTACAGTGTTCATCCTGTTGGTGGTCCCTATCTGGACCCTTCAGCACCACTGTTCTGTGGTCACTTGAAATGAGTGGTTCCAGGACTGCTGCTGTTTCAGTAATCTCACTGTTGGTGAATGCCAGATCCAACAGAGCACATTCCCTTGTCAGGCAATGAACTAGCTGAACAAGGAGTGCTTCCTGGCATGCACCCACCAGGCATTAATTCCTAGTACTTGCCACAGCTGGCACTTTACATTCCACATACAACATATAAAAGTTCCCTACTACCACCACCTCCCCTAAATTGGCTGCGATCCCTAGTATCTCTCCAGTTCATTGTCTACTTACTGATCCTGACCTGGTGGTCTGTAGACCATCCTAATATTAATTTGCTTTCCATTTCCTGTTGCTGCTCACACCCACAGGGTTTTTAGTCTACCTGACTTCTCTAGGCTGTTTATTTTGGTTGCCTGTAGTCCCTCTTTTATGTACAGTGCTATTCCCCTTCCTCTGCCATTTGCGCTGTCCTTCTTGAACAGCAAGTACTCTGATAATGTCAAGTCCCATTCATGGTTTGAAGTTGTCTATGTCTCTGTGACAGCCACTAGGTCAGTTCTCCCTTCCATGGCCATTGCCGTAAGTTCTGACATTTTGTGGCCAAGACTGTTTGCATTGGTGCACAACATTTTCCAGTATTTATCCTTGCCTGATGTTTCTCCCTTTACCCTGGTCATGTTTGATTCTGCTGTAATTGTTATTGGGGGAGGCTGCTAAGGCCCCCTCATTTGTGAAATCTTTTGTATACCTTGTCACTCTGACTCTGCCCTTCACTAGTTTAAACTAGCTATATGCTGTGACCGCCTTTCTCCCAGTACCCTCTTGCCCTCCTCTTTGGGATGCAAGCTGTCTCTTTTGAGCAGCCTTCAATCCTACCATGTCAGGTCCCAATCCCCAAGGAACTGAAATCCCTCCTCCTGCACCAAACCTTAGTCATATATTGAAATAGATCTCATGGAATCATTCCTTCTGATTCAGGCATGGCTGTGGTAGCACCTCATTTCATTTTTATTGAACTATTGTCATTAGTTTTCTTTCTTTATGTCCCCTTGTTCTGTATGTCCCCATGTTCTTTATTACCAAAAACATCTGCATGAAAAATGAAAGTGTTAGACTGGCCAATTGGCAGAGCTGTTGGATTTCCGCTTGCGACGCCGGTGACCCGGGTTTGAGAACGGACCCATGTTGTCAGAGGGCCATCCAGGGGAAAAGGATAGAACGTCCCAAGGACTGATCTTCTTCTTTGGGGGGAGGTTGGGGAGAATATCCAGTGCTTGACAGACCTCTGGTGGAGGCTGGGGGTACCACAGCAACTGGCATCAGAGTGCTTCTGGGTGTGGGGCAGATGTAGGACGTCACTGCATGTCCCCAACCCCAAGAAAAAACAGAAAAATCACTTCACTGCTGGCTACCCCTGATGAATCCCACCTCAGCTTTGATTAGCCTCCAGGCTGGCCCTCTGACCTAGTCCCATCTTTGTGGCATTACTGGGAAGTCCGGTGCTGCAACCCCACCTTGGGGGGCAAGCCAGGGGATATTGGAGGGTCACAGTCTAATGTGGAGGTGGAAGCCAAGTTCCGTGACGGGGCTGAAGTGCCGGGTGGCTGGCAGTAGGGGGGCAAATAGTGTAATAAATTAAAAAAATTAATAAAAATGAAAGTGATATTGTATATGTTACATGCTTAGGTCTCCAAATGCCTGTCAGCCTATTATGCACAGGCATTTTTATGTACAATCTGTCAGTGCTTGACACATTTTTTGCCTATGATTGTTGCATCTGCTATGCACCATTGCTCAAATTGATCCTTTGTTGTCTTTGTGAATTTCTACCTCACTTTGTATTTCTGTACTGCCGTTCTGGACCTGGGTCATACCTGAGAAAGAAACATAGAAACATAGACTTTGACGGCAGATAAGGACCACTTGGCCCACCCAGTCTGCCCATTTCCCTACCTACTGGATAAGCTGCAGATTCTAGTTAACCAACAGCCTACTTCCTGCCACCCCCCACTACAATCGCCTTGTGTCTGTCCCATGCTTGTTTGAATTTCCCCACTGTTTTAGACCCAACAACCTCCCCAGGAAGGTGGTTCCATGCACCCACCTCTCTCTCTGTTAAAAATAAATTTCCTGACATTACCCCTGAGCCATCCCCCCTCTATCTTTAAATTGTGCCCCCTTGTTCTTACACATCTCTTTTTCTGAAAGATGCTACCCTTCTGGTCTTTGTTGATTCCCTTGAGGTACTTGAACATTTCTATCATGTCCCCCCCCATCCCTACTTTCATCAAGGGTATACATATTAAGCTCTCTCAGTCTCTCTTCATATGGTTTCTGATGCAGACCCTGTACCAGTTTAGTTGCCCTCCTCTGGACTGCTTCCATCCAATCTATGTTCTTGCATAGATGAGGTCTCCAAAACTGCACATAGTACTCCAGATGGGGTCTCATCAACTGTCTGTACAGAGGGATAACCACTTCCCTTTTTCTACTTGTGATGCCCCTATGCATCCCAGTATCCCCCTAGCTCTCCTTACTGACTTCTCACATTGCTTACCAACCTTTAGATCATCTGATATGACTACCCCCAGGTCTCTTTCCATTTTTGTTGTTGTTAATACCTCCCTTGCTATTGTGTAGTCTTCTTCTGGGTTTTTGTTTCCCAGGTGCATTACTTTGCACTTCTTTGCATTGAATCTAAGTTGCCATGTGTCTGACCATTCCTCCAACCTTGCCAGGTCCCTTCTCATCCTTTCTACCCCCCCCCTTGTGTATCAACTCTGTTACAGATTTTTGTGTCATCTGCAAAGAGGCATACCTTTCCCTCCAGACCCTCTACAATGTCACCTATAAAGACGTTAATGCATAAAATCCCTGCCATGACAGGGTAAGCCATGGGTACACCAGCAGATGTGTGATTATTGGGGTGTAAGGCCCTTGTAGGGTAAGTATGCTCTCCAGTTGGCTACAGGAGCAAGATGCCACTACCTTACGCTGTCACTGAGCTGCTAGTGATTGTTTTCTATAGCCCCTGGGTTCTTGTCTCACTCAACAGCGAGGAGGTTTCATAACTGATGGAGAAAAAAACTGAAGCACCTTTACCCTTGGAAAGAATTAAGTGGGCCTGATGATGTAAGAGTACAACCCATGGAACGTAGCTGTACCAGTCCTCCTCCTCCCACTGTGGTCACCCCTCCCAAAGACCCCAATCAAGTACCACAGTTCCCTACAGATAGCATGCAAAATGGTTAGAGCAGTCAATAATGAGATCCAGTTCAAACAGCAAGAAAACAACTTAATAAGTCCAAAAAAGCCCTGAAAGGGAAAACTGGGTTAAACTAGTGCACCACTCTCTGACCCTTTTTGGTGTTCTTCTTGAGGGTGGGGGGGTGCTGTCAATCTCTTGCACTGGACCACAGTTATTCAGTCCTCATGAGGCATGGCTGTATACCTCAGCTGTGGCTGCTACTAAAACACCCAACCAGGTGCAGTCATCCCACCCTGTCCCCACACCACAACAGTACAGAGACTCCTCCAGTCCTTCTGCACCGGAGACCATTTTCCTAACCAGCTTGCTATCAGGACTTTGAAATAACTACTGGAAGCTCTCAGTTCCTGGGTACCCGGATGTTGAGCTGTTATAGCAGGACTGGAGGGAGAACTCTGCTCCATGGTGCAGGATTGGGTGCTGCTGGATGGGCTAGCTACCCCTGAATATGTGAGAAGGTCCTTTATAGTGCACTCAAAACAGGTATGGCTAAAGGCTCATTTGAGCTCATA
Source organism: Neoceratodus forsteri (assembly GCA_016271365.2). NCBI lineage: Eukaryota > Metazoa > Chordata > Ceratodontiformes > Ceratodontidae > Neoceratodus > Neoceratodus forsteri. Next base: position 534,532,912 of record JADMNL010000022.1, on the reverse strand, counting down.
TAGTGAGTCCAAAGACACTGCTGGATCGCTACAATGTTGAGCCATTACAGGCCTGAAGATGTTGACTGGAGTTGGCTGACATTGGTGCATTTTAAACAGGTGAGCAACATGCTCAAATTAATATCTCCCAGAGGTCATACAATTGCAAAAATGGCACAAACCAGAACCAACACATGGGGTATTTGTAGATAAAACCTGATACCCAACAGGCAGCACAAACTCTTAGTTGAAGTCACAGCAGAAAAGGGGACTTCCTCTGAAGCAGGGCAACCCTGCAGTGTACTCACAGTTACCCTTGATCAGCAAGCTTTTCCTGACTTCTCAAGCCTCTGGGTCTCAGCTCTACCCAGGGTATCTCCGTCTTGCTGGACTCCCACTTCAGACCTGTCTCACTCTTTAGCTGGTAGCTCTCAGTTCTTCCCAGAGGTTTGGCCATTCTCAGCTTCTGGCTCCCTCAGTTGCTGACACCCCATGCCAACCTATATATGCTGGCTTTCAAACCCTTATACAACAGCAGACCGACACCATCTAGAAAGCCTGCTATGGGAGCTAGACCAGCAGCTCTGGACACTCAGCTTTGTTGCTCAGTGCTGCATCAGCGTCAACTATGCTGTCTAGCACATGATAACTGCTCTCTTCTCCTACACAGGGTTGACAGCAAATCACTCATACTCTCAGTCTGTCCAATGGCATAGCTCATATACTTTCTGGGATACCAGTGCAGCTCACCCACTGGGATTTCTGGTATACACACCTGCCTTCAGCTCAGTCCCTCTATTATAGCACAGCTCTGGAGTCAGCTCCCATTGGCTCAGTTTGCTGTCTCTTAAGAACCTCTATGCCCCATAGATCTGCCCAAAGGTGCCAGAATCCTTGGTCTGCTCCCTTATCAGAGGCTTCTGGGAGCTGTCTTCAGGCTTCCAGCCCTTGATTGATTGTGCTGTGTGGATCAAGGATCACAAATATAGCAGCTTCCATGGAGGCTGGGGGCACTGTCCCCACCCAACAGTATTTTTTTCCTGGAAGCTTCTGCCCTTGTTTGCAGCAACACCCCCTTAGTTCTAGTGGCAGGGGTGGGTAAATGTATCCAGTTGTGTCATGGCCACATTTGGCGCAGTCCTCTGGTCATGGTATCTGCCTGCCTTTAATGTCTGACAAAAATGTGTTTTCCACATGGTACAGAAGATGCTAAATAAACCGTGGCTGTTGCCCACCCTTGTAGTTCCCAGTCAGTCCCCCTTTCATGGATTCCAGGTCCTAAGGGCTGGCAACGTTGAACCCAAGATGGCAGCTGTCTGGATCCAATGACTCAGATAAGTCCCACACTTTTGGGAAGTTACAGAGGCTCATAGGTTGCCAGACATAGACCCGATGCTGAGGCAGCAGCCATGGGGGGGAGGCATAAATGGCTATATAAACAAGCATTTGTCAGTGCCAAATGTTGTCTTGCTGGCATTGGCATTGGTAGTGCAGGAGTTAGAGAGATGCATAATAGGGATGGCAGTGAAGTATTGAACTGATGTTATCCCCACCCCCACCCTGCAGAGACTGACAGGCATTGGGGTGTGCCTTTGGGTCGTCGGCTATTACGCTCACGCCATTACACCTCACCCTACCCTGCAGACACTGACAGGTGCACGGTGTGCTTTGGGGTCTTCGGGCCTTGCATTCACCCCATTCCATAAGAAAATGCGCTGAGATGGGTGCAGTATAGGAGAATAGAGTGAACTTTGGGGCCGAAGACTCCAAGGCACACCTTGATGCCTGTCACTGGATGCGGGGTGAGGGTGGGGGTGGAATGGCATGAGCATTACAGCTGACAATCCCAAGTCACACCCCTGATGCCTGTCAGTCTCTACAGGGTGGGACATAATGGTTGAAAACACTAATGCCCTGGGCGTTTGTTGGTATTTTCACTCCAAATTTTCAACATGGGCTTTTTGTGACCTCACCTCAGGAACAGTGGCACTATCAGTTCATTAGCAGAAAGGTGATTTTGCACAACGACTAAGCCATTTGGCGTCACAAGTGCTGACAAACACTTGGCCAGGATTGAAAATGGCAGCTGTACTGTTCATGAGTAGGTGTAAAAAATGGCAATGTTGAAAATCTGCTGTGAAAGTATGAAAAATTGGTGAAGTCGCGAACGTGCATAGAAACTGTGCAATGCACACCCATAACGCAATTATTTTTCAGATTTTTTTTAACCACATTTTAAACATAGGCATTTTGGGACCTCCCCTCATGAACAGTAGCACTGTGATTTTGTTAATCTGTCCCAAAAATTAATTTGCCACAGGTACAAAAACACATTTCAGTCAGGATGTGAAAAATGACAACTGTACTGTTCATAAGGAGGTTTGCAAAATGGCAATGTTGAAAATCTGGAATGAAAATATTAAAAATTGTCAAAGTTACAAGCGAGCATGGAAACTGCATAACGCACGCTCATAACACAGTAATTTTTTGGAATGTTTTCGACAAATTTGCAGCATGGGCTTTTTGGGACTCTACCTCATGAACAGTGGCACTATTGTTTCATTAATCAGTCCTGAAAGGTGACAGCACAGTGACCCCAAAATCCCTTTTTGGGACTGAACAATGAGATGACAGTGCACGTGTTCATGAGGTGGGGTTCCAAGAATCCTATGTTGAAAATATGGTACCAAAATCCCCCCAAATGGCTTAGATACCTACCTAAGTTGAAAATCCCCATTGCCTACCATTATAAAGCTTACCACAGTTTTGTTCAGTTCCCAGTCAGCTTTTCAAGAGTTCAGACGGGTTCCTGCTCCACAGAAGATCACAGCGCTGGCCCTCTTAGATAAGTATGGGGTGAAGGGGGTGTAGGAGGTGGGTGCACAGAAGGTGAGTGTGGGTTGGGGGAGGGGCATGGCGGGGTCAGGTTTTTTTTTTTACAGGTAAAAAGACTTTGGGGAAGGTTTTTATTTACAGGTAAAATAATGATTTTAGGCACACTAGGTGGGCTCCCAGTGTGCTATGAGTTTGGGAGAGGTGTCGACAGGATTAGGGATCCCTGTCGGCAAAGAAAGTGTGTGTGTGTGTGGGGGCATGATGTTGACGGGGTTGGGCACCCCCCGTCAGCAAACAAATTGAACTGGGGGAGTGACATGCCGTCACAGGGATTGGGCATGCCCGATGTGTGCTTTGTGGAGATTGTATGACGGGCAGCAGGAGCTGCCATAAATACTGGAATGTTTCACCAGGAAAGGCATGTAATGGAGCCTTGACATCTGACGCTTCAGTGAGGAAACTGCATCTCATTGGAGTGGCAAATTTCTTTCAGCTCCTTGGCTCTCTTTGAAACTGCTGTCATCGCCAGCATGCTCACTGATTGGCAGCTGAGGGATGCACCCACTAAAGCGTCCCCTGCATTGGTTACAACACTGACACACCTCTGAAAGTGCTACTACGCAAGATGTTGCTCTTGCAAGCACAAGCCAACATAAAAAGTCAGTAAAGCACATGAGATTACGAGCAGACTATATACAGCTCAGATCAGTGGGGGTACAGAAGGGAGAAGGGAGAGAGATTGAACTAGGAGCTTTGAGATCAAAGGGAAAAATGAAGTGTTTTTCAAGTCCAGATCTAAAAAGTGAGGGAGAGCTTATGAGTTGAAGTTAGATGGCATTACAAATCATCAGGGAAAAGTGGCTGACATGTTGAGTAGTGGACTCCAGTGAACTGCTGTAAAAGAATGCGCCTGCAGTTGCTTCCACTTCTGTTTTTCCACACTGCACGTGAAGGTAGAGGCAGCATTGGTCTTTATTACTGCTCTATGCTTTTGACTACACTTACAAATGAAATTGTTTTCATTGTGTTATACACTGGGGCACCACCTGAAGAACTTGCTGTGTATCCATTGATGGGTCAGAAGAGCACATTGCTTTAATAAGATTATTTGATGGGCTGATTCATTACCCATCTTCCACTCTGTATCACTTTAGCATGCTAGGCTGGGGCTGGCATGTCAATGCAGCAGCAGCAGAATTGCCACTTGTGAAGCTGGTGATCCAGGTCTAAGAGTGAGCCAGGGTCATCGGGGGCCAGCTGGGGAGGGGGAGGAAGGATTGAGTGCCCCAGAGGACACTCTCCTTCTCTAGGGAGGGAGGATGGTTCACCCCAATGTGCCGCTGCCACCTGAGAGACCAGGGGTGGCAGTGCAGCTGGAGGAACCTATGTAGGGAGAGGAGGATGTTGCTGGACACTGCAGCGTATGCATACACCATACATGCACACTGCCAGAACATCCACATACAGGCAGCATCATTAGGGTCGGGCAGTAACTAGGAACAAAATGGCATTTGTGTAACATGATGGCTCTGGGCACCTGCTGACCCAAGGCAGTCTTTTCATCACTCCAGTTCAGTTCTGAGAAGTTCAGGGATGTCTACGAAGGCACCAACATAGTGGGTAAGATACAGAGACTCTGGAGCGGTAAATAAGTCATAGAAGAAGGAGGGGTGATGGAAATGGGGAGCTCAGGAACAAGAGTGTGGTTGCTACCACACAGGAGATTTGAAAATAGAGTTACAAACACAAGTTGGATTGAACCCAGCTAAGCAGATTTTGGGGGTCCAATGGCTCCAGAACCATTTCAGGTTTCCTGAGGGAGACAGAGACCTTGATCAGTAAATAACTGCCTGCATTGTTAAACTGCAACACAGAATACCACTTTTAAATGATCCATTTCAAATTCATTTTTTCCTTGGGCTTTAGTACATTCATATTCTGACCTTTTTGCTTGTGATGATGCAGGGAATGAAATATTGACTCATCTCAGAAGGCAGATTATGATTGTAAGTGTATTGCCGCCTGGCCCTTGCTCAGAGATAGAAGCTTATAATTTGAGTGGAAAAGAAAGCCTTTGTGCTGAAAAAGACAGTCTCTGCAGGTGTAGTGCAGCATTTCATGGACGGATGTCCTCTTTAGGTCAACTAACTGTTTGGGATGTAGTGCCCACTCGTTCACCCTACAGTGAAACCCCCCATGATGGCAAATAAATGCAAGCAACAGTTCCATAGACACCAGTATAGAGATTCAAAGGGTCAATAGGCTTTTGAGTAGGCTACGATTGATTAAGACAGAGTAATATGTAATGGTTGCGTAAATGTAAACTTTGGCTTACGCTCTCTTTTTTCCTGATACGGGGACTACCACCCTCTTGGGAGTGTCACAGGGATATGGAACCTAGGTGAAGGGTTCCAACCCCTCAAGATGTTGAAGGTTCAAGGTTCCAGAACCAAGCACACCTTAAGGAAGAAAGCCCAACCCCAAGGAGAGAGAGGCACTGCAAGAGGAGGAGGGGAAGAAAGTGGCAGGAAAATTACAAGTGGCCAAAGGATGCTTGGACAAGCACAGTTTTAACTATGTGTAGTGCCCCAGTGAAACTGGGAGCACCACAGAAAACAGGGGATCCCCAGAGACTTGAGGGGTCAGACAGTTATGGGGACCCTGGCAGCTTATTGGGAAACCCCTGAAAAGCTGAGGGGACACTCTGAAGCACAGAACAGGCCCCTCTCCAGCAGACAGTCCTAGCAGTTTAAAATGCAGAGTTTTAAAAGAAAACCATTTTTTTTTCTCTTCATTTGTTCTCCCTTCCCTCTGCCCAAGACCGACACCTAGTCAGCCAAGGCCAAACCAGTTGGGCCACATTCCTGTCCCAGCAGGGGAGAAGGAAGCCAGGCTGAGCCCTCTCAGCCAATCCTTTGGCCAGTGTAGATTCAAACTTGGAAAATTTGTTTTTTAAGGCCACTGACCCAGCCTCAGGAGGCTGACCTCTGGACAAAGGAGCCAATCCGTTGGCAGGTAGCCAGGACCACCCCTGCCTAGAGGAGACCCTGCATAGGCTGGAGAGGGCAGAAAGAGTTTGACCAGGGAGGGTGAAGGACTGAGCAATGGATGTTGGCTTCCCTGTTAGGAGGCTGAAGCAAATCTCTGATCCCTTTTAGTGTAACTCCCCTCCAGAAGATCACTAGTGGCTGCCTCAGTCGGTTTCTGCAGAAATTTGCTGTCTAGTCAGGTCCTCCAGTACGGCGAGTCAGTCTATTTGGCTGGGAAACAGACCAAGTGAATCTTTTATGCAGCAGTCTCCAGTAGAAGAAGACTTCTCACTCCTTTGTGGTTGTGCATTTCCCAGGGTACAGAAATCCCTGTTGAACTCCAGGGGTGAGTAGGCTTGTTGACCAGCATTTCCTTTAATGATTAGCCATAGCTAGACCTGCTCCAGCCACAGGAAGGATTGTTTGTTCAGCTAGTCCCCAAGCAAGGGTGGAGGAAAACTACTTACCTTGTCCAATTGTAGAGAGACAGAGACAGAGAGAGAGAGAGGAGAGAGAGAGAGAAAGAAAGAGTATGTGAAGGAATCAAGGAGACAGAAACTAGGAGGGTTGAAACCAAATAATTTTCAGACCAAATATGAAGGTGTTTGTGAACTCCTCTTTTGGAGGAATATCTGCTAGTCTAACTTATTCTAGCCAGTCTGTGCTCCAAATAGAGAGACTGGGGCACTCCCTCTCAGCCAAGAGTCAAAGAATTGCTAGGTAAAGCCAGGTCAAAGTATTATTGTTGAGAAGGGATGTTTTCATGCTGAATTTCCTATTGTTAGCTGTGAGGGATTGATTCCAGGAGCACAAAGCAGATCATAAGGGAATCCTGCTCTCAGAGTCCCAGGGTAATCTGAGCCATAATAGTTCTGAGTTTCTTTTGCTGAAGAGAATGGGGAAAGGCTTAGTCTTTTATCCATATCTAGTAGAAGGGTGGGGCAGCTCATAGCTGGGACAAAGAAACTTGGGCCTCTGGCCTCCTCAATATTTAGAAGACACCCAGAGCTGTTCCATATTAATAAAGGGGTGTGTCATCAAACTGTTTCAATGCCCATGGAGCAAACTGTATTTTTCTTTATCTGCCTGCCCGCCTCTCCTGTTGCTTGGACCCATTGCTTGCTGTGTCTGAACCGCTGTATTTAATTAAACCATTTTAAGTGGCTGAACTGCTTACTGTGAATGAACTACTGTATTCAATTGAAGAGCTTAAGTGACTGAACTGCTTTATTGCTGGTTTGTCATGACTGCATTGCTTTATTTGCTCAGTTGTCCTGAGACTACACTGTGCTGAGGGCATTGATTGCTGCAATTGCCTACTGCTACTTTCTCTGAAGACATTTTGGGCTGGCCGTAGTGTGAGTTAGTTGGTACTGAGGGTCCTCCCAAAGTGAGCCAGTGTAGGTGCCACTCCAGCCCAAGTGGTAGGGCTCTCGGTCATAAAAGATGGGGGGATTGCCTTTCAGGTTTTTTATTTTTGTTCTCTTCTAGGGTTCCTTCACACACCTCATCTAGGATTTCGGGGTCTATGTGATAACAGCGATTGCCTATAAGGGATCTCCGTTATCACACAGTCAGAGTGCTGAAAAGCTTTTCGGCACTCTGACAACCCCAAGACAGGACAACGGCCAGGAGATTTTTTTGCTTCTATGGGGGTTGCACCCCAGCACCACCCTCTAATGGGTTTCACCCGCCACAGCCCCCACCTAAGGATTCTCAACTCCAGGGGTGCATGTTCGGGGGGGGGGGAGAAAGCATAAAAAAAAAAAATAAAGGTTCAGGCCGGGCACAATAAAATCACACTAGCACCTGGATCCGAACCTCATACCTCACCCACCCAACCACTAGCTAACCCCTGATGCCATGACACAGCTTGGCCGTCCACTGCAGCACCACCCCCTAAAGCCCTTCTGCCCCCTTTGAGCCCACACTCACCGTGCTCGCTCCCCCACCCCCTGCGCATGTGTACACATAGCAACATCCTGTCACCTAGTTTGCCCGACCCCTCATCTGGTCGCCCTACCCTCCCATTGCCTTGAGGGACTGCGCCGGGAAGGTGTCACCATTATGGACGGTGCCCTTACTCATGTGCCCACCTCACAGGTTACCAGGATTCCTCCAGTGCCTCTTCAACCCAGGAAGGGTACGCAGGAAGCCCAGTATCCCCTGCACCAATCTTCAATGACCTCCACCTGACACACCTCAAGTCTTCGCCCTGATGCCCCAAGTTTGAGTTGCCAGTCATAAGTGGTAGCCAGCTGATAGCTAGGCCCGCCGAAGTGAGTCAGATTAGGGGTCGCCCCTTCTTTAGCTTGAGGGACGTCAATCATCTACCGAACTCGGAGTCACATTTCCCATTCTCCCACATAGTTGTTGTCCCAAGATAGCAATAGTACTGGTGGCCTACACCAAGGCCTCGCTGAGGATTGCCAAGTTCTGTGCCTCACCCCCCGAGGTGGCATAAGTACCAGTGACCCACCCAAGAGGTCACACTGAGTGTTGCCACACTCGTGATTGTACCGTCCATAGGTGGCTTGTGTTACAGTGGCTCATCAAGAGGTCACACTGAAGACTGCCAGATTCTGAAGCTGCAGGGGTGAGGTGGTAAGGGTTCCGGAGACCTTCCCAGAGGTCGTACAGCAAATCATCGCACCCAGCATCCTTTCCTCGACTGGATATCACCCGCACTCCTGCCTGAGCTCATCGCAGCTGACAACTCCAGACAAGGGTTCTCTTCACCTAGAATCAGGCTTCAACACCTATCCTCGACCAGGCACTTCCCTTTTGATGTTGCCTCAGTGACACCTGGAGTCACCTTCTTCCCAGGGCCAGGAGGCCTACAGTGCTTTACTCTGTTTCTGGTTCACTGGGGGACACCCCATTTTATTGCCTGTATAGGAAGCACTTCCTTAGGTTCACACCCAGTGGTTGGCTGACCAAAATACTAGAAACCCAAGCTTAGTGTATCGGATTGCTACGTCCTTAGGACTTGAATCACCTGGACTTTTGTATGACATTAGTGGGGTCAGTTTGTGGTCCCGGTAATCTTGATCATTCTTTCTCTTGTGTGATAGTGATAGTGAAAGCTAAGTCTTTTTCTGTTTGCTTCATCTATTGCTAATAAACCTTGCATCTTGGCTCTAGAGTATGCCTCCAGCCTCTCCTTCCAGATTCATCTGGCATCACCCTAAACTATAGGGGTATGAACAACCACAGCTTGTCCACCACACATGCAGAGGGGAGCTTGGCATGTTCACTCACTACTCTTCCAAACTATGGGAAAAGCCCTTCATTTGATATTGAGTAGGTTAGGATTGCTCGAAGACCGAGTAGTATGCAGTGCTTTCGTAACTGTGAACTTTGGCTTATGCTCTCCCTGTCCCTGCTATGGAAACTATCACCCTGTTGGGGTGTCACAGAGACATGGGACCCTGACAAAGGGTTCCAACCCTACAAGGTGTCACAGGGACCATCTAGGATCCCAGGACCAAAGGCACCTTAGGAAAGAAAGCCCAAGGTACAGGAGACAGACAGGCACAGTGTTCCCTAAGGAGAAGAGATGCAGCCAGATTCAGACCTGGACCCAGAAATGCCACCGACCTGCTCCAACTCCGGCAGAGACTACCTACAGTAACTTTTATGATCTTTGGCCCAGAGAGGGGAAAAAACCCTAGGAGGAGGAAACCTCTGGGGACCCAAGGCCTTGGTCGCCTTCTGTTCAGACTAGGGGCAGCTTTAGTGACTGCTCGGCTACTGCAATTTAGGAACCTAATTTAGGGGAAGATTTTAGAGGAAGGCCTCTCACTTTATTCCATTAACGGGAATGCTGTGAGGGTGCCATCCGCCAGTGTTTTTGGTTAGAGACGGCTCCTCACGAAGGAAGCTTAACACCACCCCCAAGCATGAAGGAGGAGAGCAACGCCCACTGAAAGATACACACCCAGCCTTCAGCCAAGGGAGGCCTAGAAGACTAGGTGCAGCTTAGGTAGTCATAGGAAGGAATAACCATCAAAATCATTAGTGCAACATCAAGAGGTGCTGCTGAGTAGATTTGCATGGCTAAAGTTTGTTCTGGAGCATAGGACATTCTCACCTGAAGGGCAGAAAGAGAAGACCCCCACCTGAATCAAGGGACCCACCCTCAAGATGTGGATTTCACAAGAGCAGTGAGAGACCAGCAGCCTTCAGGACAGGGAACCCTGGAAGTCATGATGTGGTCAAGGTTGGCATGCATCCATGCAGGAGTAATGGAGGCCAGTGGTGAAGCCTGGTGGCCACTGAGTACCTGGTGAAAGAGACACATAGCAAGCTGATAGACTGACTGGAGGCAACAAGGACTAGGCATGACAAGCCTGCTGAAAATGGCTGCAACTGAAACTGGACTGGGACTGACTGACTACATGTCTAAAATGGAAAGCATGGGATAAAAAGCAAATGCCAGAAACACATCAAACAATTTCATGTGGCAGGATAGTAAGAAGCAGAGCCGGGCAGCTGCAGAGTACTGAGGTTGAATCAGGAAGGAACACAAGTGGAAGAATGACTGGGGTCCAGGAGCTACTGGAAGATGAATCAAAGGCATACTAAATAGAGATGCTGTAGTTTGCAAATGCACTAGGACTGGGGCAGCCCAAAATCTGGCTGTGAGTACAAGCGGTCTGCTACTGGAACAGGCTAATCTTACATGCTGCTGCTAACAGTGATTTAGGGTTACTGGCTTCAACAGCAGAGAACAGTCAGTGTCTTCCCAGCTGTGCAAAATTTCAGGGCCACAGCTGTATATAACTGTATACAAAAGGGCTGAATGCAGAGCATATTCCCCAATTGCTACTGTGTAGCTGCTCCACCATACCCTCTCTGGAGCATGGATAGACCTGAGGGGAGAGTGGTGTGGGAGGGGAGAGAGCCCAAAGGCATGCCAAGACACAGACAGTGAAGTGAGAGTTGCGACAGAGCAGAGAAGAGCCAGGAATGGGACTGAAAGTCAGCAGAACTGCCAGCTCAAGGGGGAGGAGAAGGGATGCCAAAGCTGTTGCAAGGCAAAAGGTACATAATGGGCTGGAAGGCAGAATGGCTGGACAGTGGCAACCAAAGGAAAGGATGCTTCGACATGTGCAGTTTTAATTGCACAGAAAGGGGGGTGGCATGTTCACCCGCTACTCCTTCGAACTACAGGCAAAGCCCTTCAATTATAAATTTATTTCATTCAATATTATTAACATAAGAATTTCCTTTGCAAATCCTAAAAAGTATATAAAATATAATTGTATTTTTTGTTAAATAATTCCTGCTTTATGGACTTTATAAAATCCAAGTAGACTGTTGTATTGGAAAACTATTTATGAAGGTGGCCCTGGTTCCCCAACAGGATATTTAAAAAAAATGCCTGCAGCTTTTTTACCCTGGATCACCAAACTGAGATGCAGCACCTTGTTTTCAGCAGGCTCCAGCTTTAAGAAGCATCCTCAGGGTCTGTTGTTGTCAAGAGCTTTTAGTTATTTATTTTTCTGTTGGCATGCTTGCACAGCCAATATCTTGTGGTAGTGCAGCTTTGGAGGCGCGGTCACTGTTGGGCGAATGCAGGGCACACACCAGTAGGTACATCCCTCATTCCCCAATCAGCCTGCATGCTGGCGCTGCACCATGCATACATAATGTGGTGAGCACATCTAAGCAATGGTCCGCTGCAATCCGAGCAAAGCTCGTCAGATGCAGCAGACCTTCCCTGGACATGCTCGCTGACATTATGAGCATGACGGCACAGTGGCCACCAAACTGCCGACTTTGAGGGTGCCCAATCCCCCTGTCAGTTAACCCTGCCCCTCTGTATGTGCTGGGATGGGGAGCCTACCCCCTGTCGGCATAAATCACCCGCCCATTGTTGAATAAGCCGAGGGGGTGCCCAATCCCCTCGGCTCGGCCCCCTGTTTTCTTGTGTGCTGACAGGGAAGCCCACTCTGGGTCGGGCATAAAGAACTCCTCCCATTGTTAAATGCTGAGGGGGTTGCCCATCCCCCAGCTCGCCCCCATTTTCTTTGTGTGCTGGACGGGATGCCTAACTCGCCGGCATAAATCCTCCCCATGTTGTGTGCCGACGAGGGTGCCCAATCCCCCGTCAGCTACAGACCCCCCCAAACAGTTAGGTGGCACACTGGGAGCCCACCCCAGCATGCCAAATCCCCTAAAACAAAAAAACTGTCCCGCAATGTTTTTTTTTTGTCACCTGTAAGACAAAAACAGTCCCTCGTAGTCTCCTTGCCCCCACCCGCACCTACCCTCTGCTCACCCTGCCTCCCCACACCCCCATCACCCCATACTTACCTGCGGAGTCTGGCATGATGATCTTTGGTGGACCAGGAACATGTCTGTACCCTTCAAAAGCCAACCGCGAACTGAGGAAATGCCGGTAAGCTGTGTAATGGAATAAATAGGGGTTTTTCAACTTTGACACATATCTCAGGCATTTTTGGGAATTTTGGCCCCAAATTTTCAACATGGGACCCCGTCTCATGAATTCTTGCACTGTCGTGGCATTATTCAGTCCCAAAAGGTGATTTCAGAGTCACTACACAGAATCACCTTTTGGGACTGAGTAACAAAATGACAGTGCCACTGTTCATGGGGGGCTCTCAAAAAGCCTATGTTGCAAATTTGTGGAAAAATCCAAAATGACTGATTACGAGCGTGCATTGGCGCAGTTGCTATACTACAAGTTAGCGAATTTTGCAATATTTTCATGCCAGATTCTCAACATTGGCATTTTACCACACCTTTTTGTGAACCGTACAGCTGTCATTTTTCCCATCCTGGCTGAAATGTAGCAGTGTCAGTGGCTCAGTAGGTAGCACACTCACCTCTGAGGCTGGGAGATCAGAGGGCTGTGGGTTCAGTTCCCACATCTGGCACTTGGGTTAATATCCCAGTACTGGCACTGTAGTGCAGCATGAGAGGGGTGCTGCACTTCTGAGGTGCCGTCTTTCGGATGAGACGTTAAACCGAGGTCCCATCTGCCTGGATTGGTGGTAGTTCAGGTGGATGTTAAAGATCCCATGGCACTTATCGAAAAGAGTAGGGAATTTCGGTGTCCTGGCCAAATTTCCCTCATTCACTAAAAATACCACCAACAGCTTAATCTGGTTCAAGGTCAGTTGGCATTCATCTGTATCCCCCTCCCCCGGGTCGTGCCTGAAAATAGGCAGGATTTGTCTAGTGCACTTACCCGGTCAACAAAAACTAAATAAAATTAATAAAAATAAATGTGTTTTCGCACTTCCGGCTCAGAATAGTGCAGTCGCTGTGCGAAATCAGTGTTCGGGACACATTACAAAAATGACAGTGACACTGTTCATGAGCAGAAGTGCTAAAATGCCTGTGTTGAAAATTTGGTGACAATACTCCATAAAATGGCTGTGTTACAAGCGTGCATTGTGCAGTTTGCATGCTCGTAAGTTTGCAAACGTATAATATTTTCACTCCAGATTTTCAACAGTGCCATTGTTCTGCACCTCCTAATGAAGAGTACAACTGTCATTTTTCACATCGTGACCAAAATCTGTTTTCGTAGTTCCGGAGCAGAATAGCTCAGTCGCTGTGGAAAGTCCATGTTCGAGATACATTATGAAAATGACAGTGACACTGTTCATTAGCAGATGTCCTAAAATGCCTACGTTGAAAATTTTGGGACGAAAGTCAATAAAATGAGTGTTTTACGAGCATGCATTGTGCAGGTTGCATGCACGCTCATGACTTTGTGATTTGTAATAGTTTCACTCCAACTGTTCATCATTGGTATTTTTCCATACCTCCTTATGAACAGTACAGCTGGCTGAAAAGTGTTTTCACATGTCTGGTACAGAATTGCATGGTCGCTGTACCAAAATCAGTTTTTGGGACAGTTTGAGGAAATGATGGTGACACTATTCATGAGCAGAAGTCCTAAAATACCTATGTTGAAAATGTGGTGCCGAAAGTCCATACAATGACTGTGTTTCAAGTGTGCATTGAGCAGTTTTCATGCACCCTTGTAACTTAGTCAATCTGCAATATTTTCATGCCACATTTTCACCACTGGCATTTGTGCACACCTCCTTATCAACAGTCCAGCTGCCATTTTTCACAGCCTGCCCAAAACGTGTTTCCGCAGCTGTGGCGCAGAATGGCATGCTCACTGTGCAAAATCACCTTTTGGGACACATTAACAAAATCACAGCGCTATGCATCTCTAGCTCCACCTCTGCCACTGTCAATGCCAGCGCGACAACATTCGGCATTGACAAATGCTTGTTTATTTTATTTTAGTCTTTGGTAACCAGGTAAGACCCACTAGGCACAAGTGCCTGTTTTCAGGGGCGACCTGGGATGTACCAAGCTCATTCACAGCTCCTTACTCTAATCTCTAGGCTATACTGCCTAGAGGTTAGAGGAAAAGCAATGGTGCTGGACAAAACTAAAATGTTTGGGTTAACCCCATAATTAATAATCCAGAGTTTACTAGTTGTGCCTCATATCCCTTGTATTAAAGTATTTTTAACTTCTAAATGTATCATCATCATCATCATTTAGCTGCCTTTATCGTGTAGCTCCAGAACACACCTGAAAAAAAGGACCTTTGGTCCAGTGTACCTACTCAGTTAACAAAACAACTAAGTAACTAATTAATTAACTAACCCAAATAAATGAATCTCTACTGCACCACAACAGTGCTGTTACAGGCATGGATTTCTAGGTACAACAGCATACGACAGCATTCCACCATACACTATATATAGAATAGTGCATGTGTGACCATTTACAACAAGGCTGTGTTTCCATCAAGGGCATGTGATGACATCATGCAGACTGCAAGAGCAAACCCTGAGAGGACTGTATGATGACATCACATCCCCGAGATGGAAACAGAGCCTCCGTTGTGTATGGTCACCCATATGCTGTTGTATATAGTATCTGGTTTCCCCCAAATCTAAAAGTTTAATTTGACAAGGTTTCATACCTTGAGTGCATGCTCCCACTCACTCCTGGCACCTCAGTCTACTACCGAGTCACTGCTAAGTCTTTCCCACTCTCAATCCTCCAAACATTCACGGCAGCAATGCTCATTTTAAAAAAAAGAGAACTGATAAATTAGTACAGTTTGGTAGCATGGAACCAGCTATGGGTATTCCTACCCCTACTGTCTCGGTGAACAGCTCATTAAGGGGTGCCACCATTTTGTCCTGACTTTTTGTGCACAGTGCATTTTCGTTCAATCAGGTGCCACGTCAAGGGTGAAAAGCTGTTGTGGTATCATTGTAGTGTCAGAACGATACTACATGCTTTTGGAGAGCTGCTGAATTCCACACACTGTAAGCCCTGACCATATAAAGTACTATGCCATGGGTAAAGTTTCTTTGATGGATTCCCAGAGACAGCTGAAAGTGATGAGCTGGCACATGGGTATGACTCTGTTTTAGGTGACAAAAATTCAAATTCTGAATCCAAATTACTAAAGGCTGATTTCACTCCCCCACATAACTCTGCATTCAGTGAACCCAAATCTCTGAGTCCTTATTTCATGCCCCACGGGGACTCTGAATTTAATTAACCCAGATCTCTGAATCCTGATTGTCCTGTACAGTTTTCCCCTGTCCTGCTGGGACCTTCTTATAAGCAAGCTTGCTCAATGGAGCCTTCATGGTGAATCAATAAACTGAAACTGATTTCATGCCCCACAGGACTCTGAATTTAATGAATCCAAATAACTGAATCCTGATTTCACTCCCTATATGACTCTGCATTCAGTGAACCCAAATCTCTGAATCCTTATTTCATGCACCACGGGACTCTGAATTTAATGAATCCAAGTCACTGAATCTTGATTTGACATCCCACAGGACTCTGCTCTGAGTAAATACAAATCCCTGGATCTGGAACTGATTCCCCAGAGGACTGCTTTGAGTAGATCAAAATCATTAATGCACTTCACTCCCCACAGGATTCATCTTTGGGTGAATCCAAATCATTGGATCCTAATTTGATTCCCCAAAGAACTGCTTTGATGGAAACAAAAGGTATGCCACCCTAACAGCAACATTTCTACGGTGACATGCATCGATCTCGACAACAGTGCCATGCCACCGTAGAAGTATCACTGGAAGGGGGCAACCACTTCCCCCAACCTGCACCCCCTTCCTGAACTAACTCTGACCTGGAGTTAGAATCCTTTTGTTCGGGTGGTGCAGGAACCGAATCAAAATCACTGAATCTTGATTTGACTGCCCACAGGACTCTGCTTTGAGCTAGTATACTGTATAAAGCCTTAACCTGGAAAAGCATTAGGTATAATGTGAATACCCCAATGGTTTAAACAAATTAAGTGTTTAAAAGTCATACTTTTTTAGCACTTGCAGGAAACAGGAACCCCAGTCAGACAAACTCTTGCTATTGCTGCTCTGCATTAGTCCTACCTGCCTTTTGTTTACTTTTTGTTTATTCTTCCTTGCCATGTAGACTAGGCTGTTCTTCAACCCAGCCACAAGGTCTGTATCCCACCCCTACTGGAGCAGTCATCACTGACCGCATCATACACCCAGTGCCCCAGTGCCTATATACAAGCCCATGATCCCACCTCTACTGGAGCGGTCACCACTGACCTTTTCATACAATATATAGTGCCTAGTGCCTGTCCACTAGCCCATGATCCCACCCCTATTGGAGTGGTCACCACTGGTCCCCTCATATACCTAGTACCTGTCCACAAGTCACTGATCCCACCTTTTCTGGAACAGTCACCACAAGACCCATCATGTACCTGTTGCCTGTCCACAAGCCTGTGATCCCACCCCTACTTCATCAAAAAATGCTCTCCTTCCTCCACAAGAGATATCTCAATATTTTCCCACCAGTCTCAAATCCCTCCTCCCACTACTAGCCCTGGGCAATCAACCAGAGGTGCCTCCAGTCAGGTCTTTGACACCCCTTTCTGTAGGGCCAGTTTTGCCCAGAACTCCATCACCTACAAGGGTGCTAAGCTCTACAACAAACTTCCCCCAGAAATCCAGGCCTGCAGATCCATTAACTCCTTTAGCTCCTCCCTCAAAGAGCACCTCCTGGTATCATCCACCTGCCACTGCCCTGATATGCCCCCCCAGCCCACTCACTAATTCGAGTGGTTAACTACCACGTGTTACCTGCACTTAACACCACACCTAATCACCACAACCTTAGGCTCTTCACTGGGCCCACCCCCCTTTTTATATATCGCCTGCCTCACCAGTTCCCTACCATTTCCCCTCTTGGTAACACCTCGACCACAAAGTTACTGTACTTTACCTTATCACCATCCTCCTACCTGGAGAGTGTAGCCTCCTACAGCCTCAAACTACCCCTCCCCATCTCGTAACACTGCTTTTCTTCTACTGCCTTTTATCTTCCCCATGTACACCACTACCACTGTAAATACCGTGTAAACGTAATTCAATCCCTGGGTTTTAGGCTTAATAAATACAATGTTTATATTATGTACTCTTACAACCTGTTCCTGTGCTTTTTCCCTTTAATTACAATGTATATATTAGGTATTCCTCCTGACTGTAACACTGTAAATATAATGTTTATAGTATGTATTCTTAAGAGTAGTAATGTATTCTAAGTGCAATTTTGCACTGTAAGGGTAGTTTGAAGTGCAAGTTCATTTAGGCTGCAGGTTTATAGATTGTAAAATCTTTTTGTTTTAAGGTCCAGTGGTAAGCTACCCTGGATCAGAAAGTAAGTTTAAAGTGATACAGTTTTTTCTGTTTAGACCAGATTCCATTTGGGTCACAGTTGTAAGCTTTGCCCTGCAAATAATTCAATTTCTCTTTCACTTTCTGTCCTTCTGTCTCCTTGCTGCTTGAATTTTTACGCCCACCCCACCCCATCGCCCACCTGCAGCCTTTATTAAATACTCCCCCTTCCTCCTCAGCACAACCCCTAGCAATGTTCATCCTCCCCTCTCTCTAATATTGCAACTCCTCTTAAAGATACAGAGTGCAGCTATTAGGCCTAACACTTGTTCTGTCTTGCCTTTAGACATTTTCCTATTTTCACCACCTGCTTGCCTATCAGCATTGTTTAGTTCCTGCTCTGCTATCTGCTGTCTCAACGCCTTCAACTACTGCAAGCTGCTGACGAGAGGAGGGGAGGCGTGGGCGACCTACACCGAGGGCCCCCCCCAGCGTGCTGGTTGTGGTGATCTGTTCCTTTTGGGGCCCTACCATACGGGGTGTCCTGGTTTGCCCCTTTTACAGGTTTCCAGGAACCCTGGTTTGCTCCTTTTCTAGGTCTCCAGTTGCCTTTAATCTGTGGGGGTGGTTACTACTGTCCTTAACATGGAAGAACTGGAAGCCACCTCTCCTATGTTCAGGAGGGGGCGACAGGTTGGTTTTACGACACTAATAATTATGATACTGGCCCTGGGGCTAGTCCTCCTTTATTGTGCTACCTCGACTCCTAGCCTATTTATTGACCCAGGGTTGTGGCCCTCCTCCCATGATGATACTGATTTCTCCTTTTCCAACCTACTTGTAACTAAGGTAATGCACTACTGTACTGTCCTTAGCCTTGACACTAGATACTCATGCGTCGGTGGGGTGAAGAAAGTCAGCATGCACAGGCCTGGAGGTAGGCCGCTCGTAGGATTGTTCCTCCCTTGGCTAGCCCTACTCTCACTTCTCATGGCTGGAGATATTGAGCTCAATCCTGGGCCATCTAAGCTGATCTCTAATATTCCCGCCACCGGGAGTGGGAATAAGGGACTAAAAATAGTGCATATGAATATTAGGAGCTTGCTTCCTAACCAAGACGATCTCCTAGCGTGGACTGAGCTATACAAGCCAGACATCCTAGGGATAACTGAGACTTGGCTCAAACCCTCAGTTCCTGACTCTGCCTGCTTCCTAACAGGATACGAGTTCATTCGTCTAGACAGGACTGGGGGTAGGAAGGGGGGTGGCACCCTCATCTACTACAGATCCCATCTGAAAATCTCCCTGGTAGCACAGAGTAAACCTGATCATCCACCTTGTGAGGTTTCTTCATGTGCTCCTGCTGCTGGGCGATGCTAAGAAGCTGCACTTGGTGTGCGCCTATAACCCCCTGGGGAAATCTGACAGGATCACTTTCCTCTTAGATGCAGTTAGGCCCAGTATAGGTGACAATGAACTCATTATTATAGGTGATATCAACATGAACTGGGAGTGTGGCAATATTAGGAAATGCGAATCACAACTTGCCTGCCTATCCCTTAACCAACTAATCCATGACCCGACGAGACAGGCAGCCAATGGTTCCTCAAGTTCCCTGCTGGACTGGATCCTGACCAACCGGCTGGAGAGGATTGCCTCATCAGGCACACCATCAGACTCCATATCTGACCACTCCCCGGTATACTGTGTCTGGAAAATCCCTCCCTAGAATTCCACAAAATCATTCAAGTCAGAAAATACTCCAGTTTTGACCCTGAGGCTTTCTGCCGATCTAGGATGTACTGACTGGACCAGGGTGCTTGAGCCTCTGACCCCTCAGTGGCAGCCTCCTGCTTCATACATTCCTTTGGTGTTCTCCAAGATGAACCACGCCCCAGGGTCACCCGGAGGTGAGGGGAACAACCACCTTCTGGCTGAATGGTGACTTACTTGCCCAGATGCGTGAGAGAGACAAATGCTGGGCAAGTACTAAGGGTTCCAGAGATCCTGCTAATCTCCTGAGATATTGGCAACTCAGGAATCGGTGTAAAAAATCCATTAGGGCTGCCAAAAGTAACTTCTATAAATCGGCACTACTTAGCTCTGTCAGAGATCCTAGGAGGTTCTGGAGGAACATTAAATCCCTCGTCAGTGGGCCCTCTCACTCGGGTGTCGTGGACATGATTATTGATGGAGTCTCATGCAATAATCCCCACACTATAGCCGACCACCTCAATCTCCACTTCTCTGACCTTTCGGCCCTCACCTCTCGTTTCACGACCGATGGGGGTTGCTCGCTTAATTCCCTCCGATGCAGAGTGAACATCCTCCTCGGAGAGTATTTAATCTTAAGGCCGTGTCTGTCCTTGATGTTCGGAACCACTTGGCTGCCCTCTCCCAGCACTCCAGTGCAGGGCCTGACAACCTTGAGCCCAGGCTTCTTAAGCTGGGAGCAGCTTACATTGCTCCTCTGATTGCCCATATCTTTAACCTATCCCTTAGCTCGGGGATAATCCCTGACATCTGGAAGGAGGCAAGGATAGTCCCTGTTCTGAAACAGGGAAATCCCAAACTCCCTGACAACTATCGCCCTATTGCTATTCTCCCATCCCTTGGTAAACTCCTGGAAAAGGTTGTGGCGGAGCAACTCTCGGAGTACGTGGATACCCATGAGCTGTTTTCTGGGGCCCAACATGGTTTCCGGAAGGGTCATAGTACCACTACTGCCCTGATTACTGTAACCTCTAGTATTAGATCCGCCATGGATCAGGGCAAACTGTCAGGTGCTATATTTATTGACTTGTCAAAAGCTTTGACCTTGTCAACCATGACCTACTGGGGAGCAGCTCAGGGCTCTCGGGTTCTCTCTGCATGCCATGAGTTGGATGATGGGCTACTAACGGTAGAAAGCAGTGCACCTGCTTTAACAAGGTCCTCTTGGAGCCTAGGGCTGTGACCATGGAGTTCTCCAGGGATCGGTACTTGGACCTCTCCTATTCTCACTTTTATTAATCAACTCCCACGGTGACCTCTCTTGCCAAGTCACGCTTTATGCAGATGACCTTGTGCTAGTGGCCCATGCTTGTAATGCTGCTGACCTTAACCAGTGCCTATCTGAAGACTTCAGCAGAGTCTCGGCCTGGATTACCAACCATAGACTGGTATTGAATCCTAACAAAACTCAGGCCATGCTCTTTGGTTCCACGCCAGGTTAAAGCCCCATCAGCTATGCTCAAATAGCTTGATGGAGGCCCCTGTTGCCAACAGCGAGCTCAATTAAATATCTTGGGGTCACCCTTGACCCACAACTTGACATGGAAGCCATATCCAAAACATCTGCAGAGCCACCAGGTGTAAGCTTGGCCTTGCCTACAGGGTCAAATACAACCTGACTCGGGAGGCGAGGCTGAGCACTTCTTGAGGGTGCTTCTCCCCCCTTAGTTATGGATACTACCTATTTGCCAGGTCACCCCAAATCCATCTTAATCGGTGGAACACGGCATATAATGATATCTGTCAGTTTGCACTTGCTGCTCCCAAACTCACCCACCGATGTGAGCTCTATGACAAACTCAGCTGGCTCCCCCCTGCGGAATTCCTGATCCTTGGTGTAGGAAACTTCACCAGGAAAGTGCTTGCCATGGGCATCCCATCGGGACTGGCGCACCTCCTCCCAAAATTGGACGCCATCCCCTACCAGCTCAGGTCACAGACCGCCGAGTTGCTTAAAGTTCCCCCTACTTGGACCCTTATGGGGGATCGTGACTTTGCCGCTTTTGTGCCTAGGCTCTGGAACTCCATTCCGGACTCTGTTCGCTCTGCCCCTTCCCATGGGACCTTCGCTCCTCCTGTGGTCCCACCTAAAACAAATGACAAGATGTGACTGCTCCTAGTCTCTGTAATGTAATACTCTGCAGTCCACTATTGTCCACTTTGAGTCCATGATGGTCTATGAAATATGTATTCAGTGATTCTAATGTCTATCTATGTTCTGTAACAATTTGTACTATGTGTGGCAGTATCTCTGCCCTTATACAAGCGTTGTTATAGCTGTTTTTTACTGTATCATGCTGTTTCTCCAATGTTGCCATGTATGTATACTGTATGTTTTGTGCTCTCCCGGGTCGTTCCTGAAAATAGGCATACTACTTGTCTAGTGTACTTACCCGGTAAACAAAAGCTAAATAAATAAAATAAATAAGACCCTGTTCCTCTGCTTCTAACACTGTAAATACTGTGTATATTTTATGTATTCTTTGTGCCTGTAACCGTTTATCTGTTATTTCCAACACTGGACGTTTGTGAAAACAGGCTTTTTTGCTCACATACCCTCCAGTATATAAATAAAATTGATTGATTGATTGACTGATTGACTACTAGAGCAGTCACCACTGGCCCCATCGTATACCTAGTGCCTGTCCAAAAAGCCTATGACCTCACCCCTATTGGAGTGGCCACCACAAGCCCCACATATACCTAATGTCTGTTCACAAGCCCATGATCCTATCCTTACTGGAGCAGTCACCACAAGCCCTGTCATATACAGTGGAGCCTGCCAGGATGCAACACAGTACTGCAGTATTATGCAGCAGAGTTACTGCAGGAAACAAGGCAATTTCAATGGCAGATGATCCCTTTTGTCATGCAGGAAGCTGAGACACTATGTTGCATTTGGTGGGCTCCACTGTACCTGGTACATGTCCATAATCCCATGACCTTGCCTCTTCTAGATCAGTCACCACTGGCCCATGCATGTACCTGGTGCCTGTCCACAAACCATGATCTCACTCCTACTGGAGCAGTCATCACTGGCCCCTGCACATACCTAGTGCTTGTCCACAAACCATGATCGTACTCCTACGGATCAGTCACCTCATATATGTAGTGCCTGTTCATAATCCCATGACCCCACCTCTACTGGTGCAGTCATCACTGGCTCCCTTATATACCTGGTGTCTGTCCACCACTTCTACTGGATCAGTCACCACTGGTCCCCACATATACCTGGTGCCTGTCCACAAACCATGATCCCACTCCTCCTGGACCAGTCACCACAGGCCACCTCATATATTTAGTGCCTGTTCACAGTCTCATGACCCCACTTCTACTAGTGCAGTCATTATTGGCTCCACTTATGTACCTGGTGTCTGTCCACAAGCAATGATCCCACTTCTTCTGGACTGGTTACCATTGGCCCCTTCATATACCTAGCATCTGTCCACAAGTGCATGACTCCACCTCCACCAGAGGGCATATGGACAGAATGTCACCGGACATTATGCTGTGGACAAAATGCAGTGGACATAATGTCATTGGGACAAAATGTTGGCGGATACAATGTCAGTGGATATAATGTCACTCGACAATAATGTTACATTATATTGACGGGCGACATTGACAATGCTCTATTCAAATATCATGTCCAACTCTATTCCTTTTTAAATAGCAGTTCAGAGCGGTGCAGATTTTCTCCTTAGCTCTGTATAATTTTACTGGCTGCCCCACCATCACTTTGTGCTGCCTTTTCCTGTGTTCCATTTTACGTGGCACCCCAGTTGATCCAACATGCTATATTTTCCCCAACAGCGACTTTTTCAGCTAAAACATAAATAATAATCTATAAAATTAGCTTACTGCTCCTGTTGTCATCTAATGTCAGTGTTAGCAAGACTTATAAAAATTGGAGTGTGGGAACATCTCTCAAACTCTACAAATTAAACTCTGTGTATCTGTGCTTTGCAACCACCTGATTTTACACTCCGATCCATCCGCTTCTGTGTGGCCACATGCACAAACCCCCCTCCCCGATTTTACATTCACTGTCTCCACTCCATCCGCTCCTGTGTCACTCCTTCTAAAAGTAAGAGAAAGTAAGGCTCAAAGCAGAACTATTTTGGAATAGTAGTTTCTTATTTAGTTATCTGGTAAATGCAGGCTGCTATGAATTTATAAAGTATCCACTTTAGCTTCTGGATATTTAAAAAATGTTGTGCTATCACATTTA
Organism: Neoceratodus forsteri; assembly: GCA_016271365.2. NCBI lineage: Eukaryota > Metazoa > Chordata > Ceratodontiformes > Ceratodontidae > Neoceratodus > Neoceratodus forsteri. Next base: position 534,509,366 of record JADMNL010000022.1, on the reverse strand, counting down.
GTGCATCTGCTTTAATAAAAGGGATCTTCTTATTCTATACAGAAAAGATGAGCACCATGAGAAACAGTAAGAGTGGGAGAAGAACTAATTCATTCATTTTAAAATCAGGTGGTTGCTATGCACAGATACATTGGCCCAGATATTCAAAAGAGTTGAGCCATGTCCAATAGGGTTGCGCCTGCGCAAGTCCGAAATGTGCCATTCTGCGATATTCAGCAGGAGGCAGTTGCGCCCCCAAAATCATGCTGCGCAACAGCGCAATGATAATAAAGGCATGCGTAACCGAAGAGGGAGGAACCATGCATAAACTGCACCGCCCGATATTCAGCCCGGGCCATGCAGAGTTATGCAGGCACAACCCCTACCTGTGCCTGCACAAAGTTGAGCTGAAAAAAAAAATGAACAAGTCGAGGGCCACCCACAGGTGAGCTGCCCGCATTGCAGGCGCACACAGCAGCTGCCACCTGTGGGTGGCCTCAACCTGTTCCCGCCGCACCTGGCAGCGCCTCCCATGCCCTGATCATGGGCAGAAGTGTACCCCCACCCCTGAGTAGCCTGATGTTGGGCGGTAATGCCCCACCCCGAGTGGCCCGATCGGCGGGCGAGTAATGTAACCCCCACCCCGAGTAGCCCGATCAGCAGTAATGTACCCTCCACCCCGAGTAGCCCAATCGCGGGCATCAGACCTCCACCAAAGTCCAATATCCCTGGTGGTCAGTGGACCGCGAGTAGCCCGATCGGGCGGCATTCCTCACCCCCCAAGTCCGAAAGCCCTGGTGATCTAGTGGTCCTCAACCCACCCACGGAGTCCACTCACCCCACCCCACCCCACCCATCAGCGGCAGGCGGTAGCACCACCCACCTGCCGCCCACTGCCTGCTGATCGACACAGGCTGCACGCCTATTGGTTCAGAGATGAGCTAATGGGCGGTATTTTATAACAGACAGTCAGTCCAGATATGTGAATAAATTCATTCATTCACATATCTGGACTGGCTTTATGAGTTAGTTGCACGCCCATTGGCTCATACACTGAACCAATGGGCGCAGCCCTACCAAGCTGTCATTTGCGGGCGGCGGGCAGCAGGTGGTGGAGGCCCACCCACCAGCTGGACGGGAGCCGGGTGGTGGGGCCTCGGGCGGGTGGGTGGGGCCACCAGATCACTAGGGCTTTCGGACTTGGGGGTGAGGAATGCCCGCGGATCGGCTGCTCGCGGTCCACTGGACCACCAGGATATTGGACATTGGGGAGGTCTGATGCCCACGATCGGGCTACTCGGGGTGGGGTATATCATCGCCCGCGATCGGGCTACTCGGGGGGGATTGGTACATTTCTGGCCACGATCGGGCTACTCGTGGTCCACTGGGCCACCAGGAATTGGAGCCCTTCATTGTCCCTTACGGGACGTCCCACGATCGTGCTGCAGGGGGTGTCGGTCCCCAACGGCTGCTGTCTGGCAGGGCGCCAGGCGCAAGTCATCGGGGATCAGCACACCTGCATGCTAATGGCATGCAAATGGGGCTGTAATCAGATGCAAATGCCCCCCCGTGCGCCTTGCATAAATTATGGCCTCATTTGCATGTCACCCTTTGAATATCGCAGGTGCTGTGCTTGGCGCAATGGAACTTGAGCCACCACATCTCAATGCTCCATTCTGACCACTTGCGCTGGCACAGTTCCACTGCACCACGCACACTGGGAGTGGCCAGGGGGCGATATTCAAAGCAGTTGCACATAGCGCAACTCCGTTGAATATCACCCTGGCCACACCCCTGCACAACTATTTTGAGCGGCACAGGGGCTTGCGCCACAAAATGGCGCAGTTTGAATATCTGGGCCATTGAGTTTAAAATGGGAGGGTTATATTTATGAACGTTTATGAACGTCGACAATTTGGCCACTACATTTAGGGCTTCTCAGCATTTTGTGGTGCTTTATTTTGTCCCTGCAGCATTCTGTCTGCTTCATTATGACCATGACTTTTTGACTGGGGGCCAAATGTCCGTACATGCTACTGGAGCAGTCACCGCTGGCCAATCTCATATATCTAGTGCCTGTCCGCAAGTCCATGATCCCACCCCTACTGGATCGGTCACCACTGGCCCCCTCATATACCTAGTGCCTGTCCATAAGTCCAAGATTCCACCGCTACTGGATTGGTCAACACTGGCCCCCTCATATACCTAGTGCCTGTCCGTAAGTCCATGATTCCACCCCTACTGGATCGATCACCACTGGCACCCTCATATACCTAGTGCCCTTCCTCATATAAAGTGTCCAGGACTTGCCCCCTTAAGTGGGGCTGGATGACCAGGAGAGAAGGTAGCTGGGACATACTCAGGTGGGTGTATAGGCACTAGATTCCGAAGACTGAGCACAACAGCTGGGTGAAACTGGGTGAGGGGAACATGGTGTTGAATTTGCCTATGCACCACCATATCCACATGTCTTTCTTTTCAACCCCTATGTCCCATGCCTGCTGGGGTACAGCCCACAGCAGGAGACTTTTTGGCCTCACATGGAAGGGTGTCTACATTTCCCAGCAAATGCACAACCTGTGTGTGTGCTGTTGCCTTCATTTTTAAACACGGTAAATTAATGGTTTCAGTTTTTCTCAAAGTATTCAGGAGAGGTTCTGCACTTCCTCATAAGCTGTGTTGTAAATTGACACAAAGACTGTAATTTATGACATTTTAACTTACTGTGTTGTACAAGCATTTAATGCATGTTTCCATTGGATTTATCAGACTGTGGATACATGTTGGCTCATCTTGTATAAGTAGGTCTAAGCCTGTTCACGTCATGTTGTCTGTTCAGTAAGTGGAAGCATCTGGTCTGTAGTCAGATACTTATCTCCTGCAGGTGATGGGATTATTTGTAAATCTGTACATTGTACCACATATTGTTTGTGTGGGCTAACCAAGGACATCCAGGTGGAGCAATAATTAACCTACCCTCAACTGCTAAACCCTGGCTGTCAATTAAATTCAAGTCATCACCATGAGAAGGACTTCCATAGGCAGTGTACTGATTGTGTTGTCCGCCAGGATAAATAAAAACAAAATGATAAAATTATGAAAGCTGATTAATCTAGACACCGTTCCAGTCATTATGTTATCTCAGTACAACATCACGGTCAAAAATTAAAGAGAAACCCACATAACATTCCTTTATTATTCTACAGGATCCATTTTTATAATCACAATAATGCTTTCCAGGGCATTGTTTTGCTGGTTAACATCACATTCTCATGTGGTTGAAGGCACTTGGCTGTACCTCATGCCTCACAACCCACTTGAGGTGTGACGCTATCCCAGCATAACATACCCCCTGTCGTGCATTATTTTGTACGTAACCCATGTCTGTCACTACTTGAGGAGGCAGCATAATTCACCCTGCCCAGCAAGCCTTTTCTTTTACCTCTGGTCGTAAAACATGGACGTCACTGTTTGAACTTTAACAGTCACACTTTTTACCTCATTCACATGCCAGAAACATGAGATAACTGACTGAGAAACTTAGGTAAAGAAGAGTGCCTTGTGGCTAACCATGTCCAGCAGGCGCGTGCAGGGGTAGTGACGTACATCTCAACCATCCCTGATTTCCAGAGTTCTCCTTGATGTTACCACAAACATTTCTTCAGTCCCTCCTCAAGCTGGTGTTGCTGTCCATGTAGAGAAGGGAATCTGAGCACAAAATAAAGTTCAGCATTAATGTTTCAAGCGACCTCTCCTTCGGAAAGGGCTTTTCCCTCATGAATTCATATTATGATTTTGTTGTGTCCCTAATTTTTAGTTATTTGTCCCTGACTTATTATAGGCTTGCCCCAATCTATGAGGCAGTGGGTTCAGAGTTAGGTCTAGTGACCAGAGCTGTTGCCCACTAGGAGCTGAGACCACCAAGCAACATCTATCAATGTCTGAGTAGATTGTCAGCAGTGAAAGGTAAGGGCTTTAGCCCAGTCAGTCCTGATAATCCCTCCCCCCAGCCCCTAAAGGTCATGTTAAATGTACTTTGCCAAGGGAAAAGTTTACTTCAGAATGAATGGAAATCATGTACATTGCCATAAAAAATAAACTCAAGCAACTTAGTCATATATTAAAACAAGCATTTGTCAATTCCGAATGTTTGCTTGCTGGCAATGGCATTGGTAGTGCAGGAGTTAGAGAGATGCATAATAGGAATGGCAGTGAAGTATTGAACTGATGCCAACCCCACCCCCACCCTGCAGAGACTGACAGGTGTTAGGGGTGTGCCTTTGGGTCGTTGGCCATAACGTTCATGCTGTTTCACCTTGCCCTACCCTGCAGACACCAACAGGTGTCGCAGTGTGCCTTGGGGTCTTCGGGCCTTACGCTCAGCCCATTCCATAAGGAAATACGTTGAGATGGGTGCAGTATAGGAGAATGTGATGAATGTTGGGGCTGAAGACCCCAAGGCACACTTCGAAGCCTGTCACTGGCTGCATGGTGGGGGTGGAATGGCGTGAGCATTACAGCCGATGATCCCAAGTCACTCCCTGATGCCTGTCAGTCTCTAGAGAGAAGGGCGTTACGGTTGGAAACCCTAATGCCCTGGGTGTTAGTCAGTATTTTCCCTCCAAATTTTCAACATGGGCTTTTTGTGACCCCTCCTCATGAACAGTGCCACTGTCATTTCATTACTCAATCCCGAAAGGTGATTTTGCATAGCGACTGCGCCATTTGGCACCACAGGTGCGAAAACACATTTCGGGCAGAATGTAAAAAATGACAGCTATACTGTTCATAAGGTGGTGTAAAAAATGGCACTATTGAAAATCTTGAGCGAAAATATGAAAAATAGGCAAAGTTACGAGCGTGCATAGAAAGTGCGCAATTTGGACCTCTTTTCATGAACAGTGGCACTGTGATTTTGTTAATCTGTCCCAAAAGTTGATTTCCCACAGCGACCACGCCATTCTGCACCACAGGTGTGAAAACAAATTTCAGGCAGGATGTGAAAAATGACAGCTATACTGTTCATAAGGAGGTGTTGCAAAATGGCAATGTTGAAAATCTGGAGTGAAAATATTAAAAATTGACAAAGTTACAAGTGTGCACAGAAACTACATAACGCATGCTTGTAATGCAGTCATTTTTTGGAATCTTTTCACCAAATTTGCAACATGGGCTTTTTGGGACCTCTCCTCATGAGCAGTGGCACTGCCATTTCATTAATCTGTCCCAAAAGGTGATTCCGTGCTGTGACCGCAAAATTACCTTTTGGGACTGAGAAATGAAATGACAGTGCCAGTGTTCACGAGGTGGGGTTATAAGAACCCTATGTTGAAAATTTGTGGCCAAAAGTCCTAAAAATGGCTGAGATATTAACCTTAGTTAACCCCCCCCCCCGCATTGACTCCCATTATACAGCACGTATCCGATTATTCAGTTTGCAGTTCGGCTTTGACGAGTGCAGACATGTCTCATTCAGCAGAAGATCGCTGCTCCCGACCTCCGGAGGTAAGTATGGGGTGAGGGGGTACAGGGAGGTGGGTGCATAGAGGGAGGGTTGGGATGGGGGAAGGGGATGGGCGAGACAATGAAGGTTAAAAAAAAAAGGCTCCAGGGGACCATTTTCTTTATTTACAGGTTTAAAAAAAATATTTTTGAGACACTGGCGTGGGCTCCCAGTGTGCCATATGATTTTTTTTGGGGGGGACATGATGCCGATGAAGATTGAGCACCCCTGTCAGCAAAGAAATTGAGCTTGGGGTGGGGGCATCTGACACCGAGTAGGCATCCCGTGTCAGGAAAATAAGTTACGAAAATTGTCTTGGCACACTGGGGTGGGCTCCCAGTGTGCCACAATGTGTGTGTGGGGGATACATGCCGACATGGGAACTGGGCACCCAATGTCGGCTTTTCTGAGGAGTGTGTGGTGGGTGGAAAACCATGCCGGCTGGCATATTTATTTATTGAATGTTTCACCAGGAAAGGCACACTGTACAAACAAGTTGTTCGTGAAGCAAGGGCTGGGGACAGAGTGCACAGCAGGAGCCGACAAGATTGAGAGGGAGGGGGAGGTGCCGCTGCAATTATGAACCTGTTCGTGATTGTAGAGGCAGATTTGTTTCAACTGTTTGGCTCTCTTTGAAGCTGCTGTCATCGGCAGCTTCCCCATTGATTGGTGGTTGCTGGACGCGTCCAGTAAAGCATCTGCTGCGTTGGCCACAACACTGACACACCTCTGAAATGTGCTACTACCACAAAATGTTTCTTGCACTGCACACACAAGCAAACATAAAAAGAATACTGTGGGGGGAAGGGGTTCTGACCTTGTTAAAAGTCTCTTCTAGATGCAAAATGGTGGCCACGCTGGGTCAGTCGTGAATTCAGCTCTGCAGATTTTGTGCTTTATTTTATTTGCTGAGCATTATGCCCTTTAGTTAAGTTTCATAGTGCCATCATTTTGCAGTCTGTGTTTAGTCAGTTAAGACTTGGGAACACAAAGCTTTGGACCGGTGCTTTACAAGACTTTTGGAGTTTCCCGCTGCAACGGGAGAATGCACCGAAGTGTCTGGGAAAGTGCTTAAGAGCAGTTTTTGCATTTGCTCCCATTTACTTGCTGGTATTAGCACTGATTTCTTCAGCTGTTACCTTTTGGAGTCCTGAGTGTCGTCACAGAGGATTCTGCTTCTGTGCTGGAATTAGCTGGAAGAATGAATAATCTGAGTATTTTGACTTGTTTTGATACTTTAGGATTACTTTAATTATTTGGTGCTGTGTTGCGGTTGAAGAAAGAAAGAGGAGAAGGAGGACAAGAGGTTCAGCCAGCCCGGCCAGCCTAGAGGTGGGTGCGGGGGGATAGCTGTTTTTCCCCGGGAGGGTCAGGAGGCTGGTACTCACGGGGCTTCATGAGTCGCGGAGGTTGCTTGGTGGAGACTGGGCTTTCCATGGTGATCCGGGGGGGGGGGGCAGTTGCCTATACTGGGACCTGCCTGGGTTGGTTTGGTTTTTGGTTTTATTTGAACCAAGAAGATCCTGTCATCATCATTTTATAAATTTGACTAGTCTGTCTGTTTGTTCACTGTCTTGCAGCTCTACCTGGCTTTTATTTAAGCTTACGAATCTTAACTCATTTGGGGAGGCAGTGAGAGGGCCTCTCTTTGGAGATTTTATTTTTCGACTGGATTCTGTCTACGGAAGGATGTATTTTGTTTGATTAATCTCAATGAAGAAGAGGTGGTGAGAGTCCTCCTCTTCATCAGCAAATCCTCTGTGGCATCTGTGGCACTGGTTAATCTGCCTTTTTTGTGACGGTCTGTGACTTTAATGAATTGGAGGTGGTGAAAGCCCTCCTTTTCTGCAAATCTTTCTGGAAACTGTATTACTGGCAAACTTTTTCTTTTAGTGATTTTAGTGTTCTGGATTATATCTAGTCTACCATTTTTGTGTGAGATTTTGGTGAAAAATCTGACTGATTAAACATGATGTGTTTATTTATAATTTTTGTTTTATAGAATATTATATTATAATCTTGGTAGGTGTGGGGTGGGTGGATAGAGTTATTTTTATATTGGTTTGATTTAGTTTAATTGTTGGATACTCCACCATCTTGGTGAGAGAGAGAGGAGGAATTTCCGAAGGGCGGGTAAAGTATCTGTATTTTGTTGGCAGCCCTAGGCTGTGAGAGGGCCTTAGGGGGGCTGATTTTTGTTATTTTGAATTGAATTTGTTTTCCGGGATGTGTGTAAATAGATTGTTTTAATATGCGTAGGGAGTGTCAAATGATGGTCAGGCAGTATTCCCCCACCAGGCTCCAGGAACTGCACCCCTTTGACTTCCCTTCTTTATCAATAGAGACCTTTAAAACTTGTCAGTCCTTTGGGATTGCTAGGAGGCACAGGAAGGGGAGCAGGGCTGGATCTGGTGGGGAAATGGAAAGGGGGGGTTGTATTGGGGTGGTAGGGATCAGGTGACGCCCTGGGGCAAAATGGTGCCAGGACAGAGGTAGTCCCTATCTTATTCCCATACCCAAGGGCCCAGAAATTGAAGTTGGTCAGGAGTCGAGGTCTTCCCCATCATCTCATCCAACCCGGGCGGTGTTATGTAATGCTAGGTCCATCAAAAACAAGACAGCTATTATAGCTGATATTGTTGAAATGACAGACCTGGCATGCATCACCGAGACCTGGCTGGACGAAAATGCAGGCCCAGTATTGGCCTCTGTAGTTCCAGCTGGGTTTTTGGTGATTCACCACCCGAGGCTGGATCATAGGGGTGGGGTTGTAGCCATCTTTTTGAAGACCGAACTAGACCTTGTGGATATTCCAGTGGGGACCACCAGATCCTTTGATTGTGTTATGGGTGAGAGTGTAAGCTGCAGGATACTCCTCATTTACCATCCACCAGGTGATGGGGATGTATTTCAGCAGGAGATTGTGGACTTCGTCGTCGACATGGTGTTGGTATCTCCCAGACTGATAATTCTGGGGGACTTCAATGCCTGGGTTGACGATGAACTCTCACAGTTTGGTCAAAATCTCCTCCAGTTAATGACAACACTGGGCCTTACACAGGTAGTTACCTCCTCTACCCATATAGGAAGTCACTCATTGGATCTACTGTTCCTCCTGGGGATGGAGATCACCAATCTGAAGGTGGAACCAATTGGTTGGTCTGACCATCACACCACAGGGTTTAGTTTCAGGGCCCCCCCTAAATGGACCTACCCTTGTGGAGATGGTCCAATACCACTCTTTAAGAGGAGTTACCTCAGATGGTCTGTTGGCAGTATTGGAGCTGTCGGGATTGCTGGGTGAAAGCATGAGTCCAGGGTATCTTGTGCTAGCCTATAATAAGGCAGTGCAAGAGGCCATGGACTTGATTGCTCCTGTTCGTGTTCGACCACTCACTCTTCGCCCAAGTTTGATGGGTCCTTGAAGGAGTTGAGGCGGGTTGGTCGAAGGCTGGAGAGAGCATGGTGGAAGTCTGGCCTGGATGCTGACAGGCTTAGATTGATGGAACATTATAAGGTCTATCAATTAGAAATAACCTGTAAAAAGGCAGAGTTCCTGTCCAGGGAGATTTCTGCTGCGCAGAACCGGCCGGCTCAACTTTTTCAAACTGTTGACAGATTGTGCAATCCAATCTGTCTCCAGTCCAGAACATTTTTTTTCACAAATTAATGTGATGAGTTAACTCAGTTTATTCGCAGATAAGGTTGCCAGCATCAGGTCCGGAATTGGCCCAACTCTCTCTTTGAGGGGTTGTGGAAGTCGATGGCAGGTGGTGAGCACTCAGTCTGTCTGAACCGATTTCAGCCGACTGGAATTCATAGACATTTTGAAGATTCTCCAGACTTTGCATCCAACCTGCTGTAGTTTGGATCCGGGCCCTACCCCCCTCTTATCGGGTTGTGTAGATGTCATCTCTCCGATCCTAGCTGAAATTGTATGGAGATCCTTGGAGAGTGGAATCTTTCCAGACCCCCTTAAGGAGGCGGTCATTCGACCACTCCTTAAAAAGCCTTCCTTGGACCCCTTCGATCCAACTAACTACTAACCTGTCTCTAACCTTCCCTTTGTGGGGAAGGTTATTGAGAACATGGTTGCGCTGTAACAGCATGATCATTTGGCAACTCGTAATGTCTATGAAGCTCTCCAGTCTGGTTTCAGGAGGAAGCACAGCACTGAGACTGCCCTTGTTCGGGTATTAAATGATCTCCTGATGGCTAGAGATTGAAAGGCTCATACCATCTTGGTTCTTCTCGATCTCTCAGCAGCTTTCAACATTGTGGACCATGAGGTGCTTTTGGAAACCCTGTGGTTCCTTTGTGGACTGTCTGGTACAGTCCTCAAATGGTTTCGATCCTTCTTTGTAGGTAGGTCTCAGAGGGTGGTATCCAGAATTTTTTCCTTTGAATCCCTCCCCCTGTCCTGCAGGGTGCTGCAGGGTTCCATATTGGTGCCCATGTTGTTCACAGTGTATATGCTACCATTAAGAGATGTCATCAGACGATACAGCTTGAATTTTCACTGCTATGTAGATGATACTCAGCTGAATATGTCCTTTGTGCCCGGACAGGTTGGTGCAATCTCTGTGCTAAATACCTGCCTCTCTGAGATCAAAGACTGGATGAGCTTGAGTTGGTTGAGATTAAATCCGGATAAGACTGAGGTGCTGGTTGTGGCCCCGGGTCGCCCGGGGGTGGGTCTTGGAGCTGGATTCATGTCAGGCCTATGGCTCAATGGTGTCCAGCTCTTAACCTCAGATCAGGTGTGTATCCTGGGCATTATTTTTGATGATGGCTTGACCCTTAAGTCTCAGGTGTCAGCCGTGGTCAAATCCTCATTTTACCATCTGAGGAATATCGCCCAGGTGAAACATTTGATTCCACCGGATGACATTCCAACATTGGTCCATGCCATCATTACCACCTGTCTTGACTACTGCAATGCCCTCTACCTAGGGATGCCTGGGGTTGATATCCGCCACCTGCAGCTAGTACAGAGTGCTGCAGCCAGGCTGTTGACTGGTACCTCTAGGACCAGTTAAATCATACCTGTGCTGCGCGAATTGCATTGGCTGCCAGTTCAGTGGCAGATCACCTATAAGGTAAGTTTGCTTACCTTCAAAGCCCTACGTGAACAGGGACCCAACTACCTGAAAGATTTCCTGACTCCCTACTCCCCCAGTCGGACTCTCCAATCTACCTATGAGGGATTGCTAGAGATTTCCAAGGTTTGTCTTAAAACATCATGAGCTCATTTTGTTTTATTTGCAGCACCAACCTTGTGGAATTCTCTGCCTCATCGGTTAAGAGAATGCCTGACCGTCAGCAGTTTTAAATCTCTGCTGAAAACGTATTTATTTACATTGGCATTCCCTCACAAATTGTTAGACTGAATGACTGTTTTAAAATTATTATGGTTTATGCTGTCGTTTTATATTATGTACAGCGCCTTGGTTATGAAAGGCACTATATAAATAAAAAGGAAAAAAAAGGAGGTAATTCAAGTAACAGGTGCCTTGCTTCTAGCGACTCAATGAAGTCACAAGATAAATTTAAAGCTGCAATTATTGTAGATTAATTTACCATCTTAAAATACAATACTTCCATTTTTTGCCAATACCAAACCGTTCAATGAACATGGGAAAGACCAGTTTGGCATGTCCTTTGCATTCTCGTGTTGCCATACCTGAGATATGTTCTGAGTCATGTGAATTCATTTTCTGACATCAAAAGGGCTGCACAGAAAGGGGGCTTTCTTTTTCTTTTGTCATAAAACAGCTTTGATACGTAGTTTCTCTTTATGCAAGCTATTGATTTCTAACATGTGAGGTGAGGTGAAATTTTCTTCAAATGTAAATATTACAAGACAGAACAGCATTTCAAAGAGTAAGCAACCGTGACTTTTGTAAAAGTGGCAATACAGTTTCATTTGTCATAAGTAACCTGGATAGTATGCTTGTTGACCCTGGCCATTAAAATGTGAATCAATTTATTTATTTGAAATTTGGTGACCAAGAAAGGCACAGTGAGCTGAGACTTGGTTTCATGTGGGACACAAGTAAATAAATGGAGATAAGTGCAGGTCCATTTAGAATAGTGGGGGTACGCATACCAGAGTGGCAGTTTGCAGGGAAAGCAGTATATGGAATCGATATTAGGATGCTGGGGGAAGAAATACCCAAACTGCCTGGGATTTGTACATCTCTCCGTACCACACACATACTCTCAAGCCTCATTCCAAGAGCGAGGCATCATGGGTATGCAAATCCTTGTCAGAATCAGACTGGCAAGGCTTTTCCAGAATAGACGTTTTTCTTTTAAGTAAGCAATGATACCTGACAGAGTGGGCAGTATTTGGCTATACTGGACTGCCCAGGGGTGTAATGAGGCCCGATGCCACAGGTGGAGAGCCTTATAGCCCCTGGAAGGTCCGGTATAGCCCATACCATACACCCTGGAGAATATTATTGTACTTATAAAATGGGTCACTGTATTATATATGTTTGAAAAAAATAATGTTATGTTTAAATGCTAAAACTCTTAGCTGTTTCATTTATTTTGTAATAAAATAGTTCCTCCAATTGCTTTAGAATGTTGTGTTTTCTTGGTGGGAATGGGATGTACATAGGGAAGGAGTTCTAGCCTGGTGGTAGAAGCAAAAACAAATTAAGCCTGTGTAAAACAAGTACAGTACTTGTTTTCAATTTATTTTTGCCTTTGCTGTGCAGTGTTGATCTGTATTAGTTTGCAGGGGTACTTTTTTGAGAGCTCAAGCTCTAGGAAAAATCAGACTGAGGAGCAAAAACATACAGTACGCAGTTTAAACTGTAACAGTGTCCTTTGTTTTGTATTTGAATAACTGCAGTACCATTGGTGTAGGGAGGGTGCTTGTTTTTTTTTTAATGTGTGCCTAGTATTTATTCAGAAAATGGACTTAGACATTCTGAAAGGGGTAAGGGGGTTGGCCAACTGCCAACTCGCCCGCTAAATGGGAGAAAAAAACATGGTGGCAGATCAGATTTGAACATTCCAGTTTGCCCTATTATTTCCATGATCAGGTCAGTTGAGACTGGCTCTCATTCTAAGCCAGGCTCTGTTGTCTGATACATGCCCACCTTGCCAGGAACATCAGACAATCAGAGCTCGGGAATTTCTAAGCCCATTGTCTAAACAGGCATGTACATCTGATCCAGTGTATGCTGAAAATGACAAAGTGCAGACATGTAGTAGTAGTACAAATTATATTCATCTGAAATACATACCAGTGAAAAGGTACAACTCGACTTGAGACAAGCTCATTTCCAGCGAGGCTCTAAATACATCTAATATAAAAGTAAACACAGTACAAATTACAAAATACCATAATAAATATATACATTCAACATCATAATAAGACATATATCCTACAAACACACATAATACATAACACATAACACAAAAACACTAACATTATTACACCATAAAATTCAATTATGAACTAAACAGCAGAGGGGATACCTGAGTCAGTTTTTACATATCAAGTTATACCCTCCCTAACATTCCTAATAGCTTTCTCTTGGAACCAGGCTACAATTTCACCATGGTATACACCCATAGTCCTTAATCTGTAACCATGTGGCACATAATTCCAAATCTGGGGACCTCTATTAAAGAAATGTGTACATCCAAATTCTGTCCTCATTTTAGGTTGTTTATATTCAATACCACAAGCAGACCGTAGTCCTAATTTAACTTCCCTGATTTGTAATCCATCCAGTATATAGCCAGGGACCTTCCCTTTATTGCACTTTTCCATAAAATTTAATACATGGAGTAACCTCTTATCCTTAGGATACACCACCCATCCCAGCAGATCATATAAATTTAGGGCTATGCCCGTAGTTAAATGGGGGAAGAGCTCCTCCTCCACATCCTATTTATACCAGCAGGCAGCGCACCACCCTGCTTAGAGTGAGTCACACTCGCTAGTGGTGTTGCTGCTGCTCAGCTGCCCTGTTTCTGCCCCCCCCCTCGCTGGACTGCCTCGCTGCTCCATTTTTTGCTCCTCTGTGGCTAACTGCTGCTTCCCTGCCTTGGGTCCTTGTTTGCTTCCCTTGCCAGATGGGACACTTACCCTTGCTCTGCCATTGCCACTGTGCATCTGGACCTCTCTCCTTCAGCCTGCTGCTGCTGCTGGAACCTCCCTCTTCCATTCATTCAGAGCGCTACTTCGTAGCCTAGGTTTGTACCAGGCTTGCTGGTACATGCATGCTCTTGCTCTGTTTCGACTTCCTACCCCCATGCTTCCCTGTCTGGGCTCCCCGAGCTCATTCTGCCATGTATAAACTGGATATGGACTGGATGGTTCCTTCACTCCTACCTGATTCATGGCGTTTCAAAGCGCATGTCGCTTCAGAGTGGCTATCACCTGGAGAACTGCATATTTATCCGAAATCAGTGATTCAATGTCCGTTTCCATTTGATGGACTTTGGAAGGTCATCTGAACAGACTGCTTCAAAGGTGCCTTGCTTTCCACTTCTCACTGACACTTCCCTATAACCTGGGGAGGTGATCTGCTCTGGTGTTTGTTCCCGGACACTGCCTTTCTTTTGCAAGCGAAGCTGGGTGGTTGTTGCTGTGCTGCTCACTCCTTGCCTGACCTGGCTCTCTCCCTATCTGTCCTTTACCCCTGAGGCTGGTTTTCCTCACTGCCTTCTACTGTACATGATTGTCTCGGCATTCCTGTGCACCCTACACCTCGCCAGGCCTGCAGGAGTCTTCTTCCTATGTTGCCTTTTCTGCATTGATGCTTGTGTTCCGGGTCCCTGGCTGTGTCTCTGTGTGATATTCAATTTTTTTTGGGGGGGGGGGGCTTTTGGCATGCAATACTTAGGCTGGACTTTTCAAGGTGGTACAAGTCTGCACTTAAGGTCATTTTATGCTTATATACTTCCCCTGTTTGGTCACATACCAACTCTAGGATGGTCGGACTACTCCCCTGCTGTTTATATTCCTCATCAAGCCCCACTATGTACCTTATGCATTTATTCAACACTACTACTCGCTACTTCATCTGCATCTACATTCCATGCAATCCAATGACTATTGCTGCCGACCTACGTGTAGGTCTCTTGTTTACGACTTGTTACCTATTGCTCACACCAATCATTGCATTCCTGCCTCCAGCTCTTTCCTAGCTGCCTGGAATCTGCCAACTACATTTGAACTTGCAAAGGCCTCACATATAACTATCAATTAAGGCATCTACGCCACTCATATCTCACTACACTGTACTTCAGCCGATTTTTTCCAATGACACCTAATTGTATTCAGCGTACATTGTCTTCCAGCATTCAACTACTTGTTCCGTAGGCAATCAGGACCTTTTGGAACAATATACCAACCCACTCAACTTATATCATGTATCCCCCTTTACAGCCTCCTGGAAGTATTACACGACCACGCCTCCCCCTTGCATGCTAGTTTATTTCTGCATATCAAATCTAAACTAACCAGCATTTCCTAGCACTATTTCTATCTGCTTACTATCCGCTGACATGCTGTTACAGGACTTGTTGCTCAGCAAGACAGGAAGCTTTCTTTTCGTTGTTTGTTCTACACTCAACATACTACCAGCTGACCTACAAGGGGTCCAGCTGCGTATGATAGCTTACGTGGGGCTAGCTGCCACTCTACTTCCCTTACCAGCTGACCTATGAGGGGTCCAGCTGTGCATGCTAGCTTACGTGGGGCTAGCTGCCACTCTACTTCCCTTACCAGCTGACCTACAAGGGGTCCAGCTGTGCATGCTAGCTTATGTGGGGCTAGCTGCCACTCTACTTCCCTTACCAGCTGACCTACGAGGGGTCCAGCTGTGCATGCTAGATTATGTGGGGCTAGCTGCCACTCTACTCCCCTTACCAGCTGACCTACGAGGGGTCCAGCTGTGCATGCCAGTCTACGTGGGGCTCGCTCCCACTCTCCATTTACTTACTAGCTGACCTACATGTGGTCAACACCACTCCTGCTTCTTCCTACCTCATTTAACCTACACAGTTCAGCTGCATATCCTCACCTATTGGGCTCACTCTTATACTCCCTTGGATGCTTCCTACTGACATGCTGCATTGATTCGGATCTACTGCCTTCAATTCCTGCCTGGATTCTCAGCACAACTCTACTGCCTTCAGACTTAAATGTACAATCTACCCTCTTTGGTGTTATTGACTTAACTGTGGCTTCATCTCTCGGGGAAGACTTCCTCACTTTGGATTGCTTGATTCATGCTACTCTTCGTTTGAGTTCGCTATGCTCATCATGGAATTTCTGGACTATCACCTCTGGAACTTGTCATTTTTTATTTCAACATGGATTCCACTCTCCTACCATTCTGGCCTGCTCATGGGTTTTTGAACTTGGAGTTTACCGATGGCTGCTTGCTCTGTTCACCTTCATGTCTCGATTCCATATGTCTTCAGTTCTCTGATTCTCTGGATCTGGTTCTACCACTTTGGGGTTTGGATTAGCCAATTAATTAAAAAATGTAAGGTTTACTCTCCTTTAGAATGCCCAGAAGGATGGGCAGGTCAGTAGCCATGGGTCCTCCGAGGTTCCCCCCCAAGGAGGGGGTTTCCTCTCCTGCGTGCTACTGGTCACACTCTCCAGAGTTGGAGGAGGTGATCATACTGCTACTCATTTTCTTGGGGGTGTCTTCCTACTCGACTCCTTCAACAGTCGGATACAGAACAATTGTTGAGGATATAATTTTTTGGGGGGTCTCATAATACTGGACTAAGCATCCTTCCTATGGTGGGATACAGAGAAAGGCCAAAACTATCAAATTATAACAAGTGACTCATTAGTTCAAGCATCTAAGCACCTTGCATATACTAACAAGTTCATATGTACTATAATCACTGACTTGCTCATGTCTATGCTAAAGTACCTAAGCATGAAACATTTCATACTACTAGTACCTTGCAAGTGTTATCCTACTTACTGGTCTGGCCTGTGTATCCAAGCACAATCTTCAGCATCCAGCTACAGTATATAACATAAGCACTGAGCTCTGAACCACAGTTAAATTTGGGGCTATGCCCATAGTTAAATTGGGGAAGAGCTCCTCTCCCATATCCTATTTATACCAGCAGGCAGTGCACTGCCTTGCTTAGAACGAGTCGCACTCACCCGCCATCCTCCCCTGACAACTTCTCCTTCTGCGGCACTCTTATCCCACCGGGGGGGGCCCATAATACTGGACTAAGCATCCTTCCTACGGTGGGATACAGAGAAAGGCCAAAACTATCAAATCATAACAAGTGACTCATCAGTTCAAGCATCTAAGCACCTGCATATACTATCCAGTTCATATGTACTATAATCACTGACTTGCTCATGTCTATGCTAAAGTACCTAAGCACGAATCATTTCATACTACTAGTACCTTGCAAGCATTATCCTACTTACTAGTCTGGCCTCTGTATCCAAGCACAACCTTCAGCATCCAGCTACAGTATGTAACATAAGCACTGAGCTCTGAACCACAGTTAACTGCTGTTTATGTGCCATTCTCAAGGCTCCCAGGATAAATCTGGCCAATTTATTAAACATCACATCTATCTTAGTTAATACTGTATTTGTTGCAGTCATATAAACAATACCCCCATAGTCCAAGAGAGGAAGGACTAATGTTGTAACAACATGTTTTGTAATATGTTCAGACATACACCCTTTAATTCTATATAAGGCCCCCCAGACGACTTCCCACTTTTTTTTAGTACATAGTCCACATGTATATTCCATTTCATGGCATTATCCAAATACAGTCCTAGGTACTTATAATTCTGGGTTTGCTGGAGAGGGATACCATCCAAAGTCCTGATCCCCAAAAGGGCCTACAAGGTCCTAGTCTTTCTATCCCTTGAGAATAGAAAAACCTGTGTCTTTTGTGGAATGAAAATAAGTATAGAAGCCCCAAAAAATATACTGAGGCTCTAAAAATACCACCTGTAATGTAGTTTCAATCCCCTGAATGGATGTACCCTCTGAATAAATAATGGTATAATCAGCATATAGATGCCCACCAATCCCCAGATGAGACAAATTAAGACTATTCATATATAAATTGAAAAGAATAGGCCCCAAAATAGATCCTTGGGGCACCCCTGAAATAATAGTTCTAAATTCTGATGCACAATTATTCATGACCACCTGTTGTTTTCTACCTCTCAGGTACTTGCAAAATAATCACACCACCTGTGTAGATAACCCTAGAGTTTTTAATCTGGACAGGAGGATGTCATGGTCCAAGGTGTCAAATGCTTTTGACAAGTCAACAAAAATTGCCCCCACCAACATCCCCCTGTCCAGAGCTCTGGTGATATCTCATGTCACCTTTATTAAAGCTGTAGTAGTACCATGTTGTGGTCTAAACTCAGACTGATGCTTATTCATGATCCCACCTACTTCCAGAAATGTTTTTCAAATATCTTCGCTACAACTGGCAACAAAGAAACTGGTCTATAATTTTCTATGTTCAATTTTGATCCATTTTTAAATATAGGGGTTACCTTGGCCTTTTTCCAAATATCTGGGAGTTGCTCATCTCTAATAACCTTGCTAAAAACAAATGCCAAAGGAAGCGAAATGACTGGAGCTGCATATTTAAGTAGAATACTAGGGATTGCATCTAATCATCCAGCTTTTTTCATTTTAATTTTTAGCAGCTCTTTCTGTATGTCTGTTGAGGTTATTAAATCAAATTCAAAGCCATTAGATAACTAGTCAATAGCCTCTTGGGGCAAATTAAATACAGAAGCCTTATTAGAATTTTAAGGAAGAGATGCTGTGCCCATAATTACAAAATAATTATTAAAACTATTCACTACTTGTGGACCTAATGGTATTCTGATGTTATTTATTTCAAAAGTCTCAGGATAGTCCATAGCTTGTACCCCTTTTACTTTTTTCAGAATTTTCCAAAACTCACTAGGGTTTCCAGACAAGTTAGATGTCAATTCTTTATTAAAATATTCTTGCCTACAATTCCTAAGTGCAGAGGTATACTTATTTCAGATTTGCTTATATTTAACCCAATCAACTTCCTTACTAGAAATTTTAGCAGCTCTCCATACTTTATCTCTCTGTCTTTTTAACTAAATGAGTTGTCCTTTATACCAAGGAGAGTTATTTTATTTAACTCTCCTATATTTATTAGGGGCATAATGATTACAAATAGTCATAAAATATTCGTGGAATACATTCCACGTATCATGTACAGTGGGAATCATAGCCAATCTATCCCAATTATGGGTATCCAACTCAAGCATAAACCCTATATAATCAAAGTTTTCATAGGACCTAAATTGAACAGTCTTTCCAGGTTGTTTGCTTATTCTCTGTTTCCTTATACAAAATATCAATTGGTGGTCAGAAAAAGAGTCAGAAAGCACTCCACTATCTACTTATTTTTCTGGATCAGTGGTGAACATAAGATCCAGGGTGGTTGATGTTCTGGATGTCTAGTGTTAACCCTAGTGATTCCCTCAATCAATTGGGTCATACCTAGATTTACCGACATTTCCTTAATTTTATGATTAGTTGCCACTGTCTTCCAATCTACATTGAAATCACCAGTTAAAAAGGATTTCATGTGAGGTTAAGAACTTCCCCAGAAAATCTTGTAATTCATCAAATACCTCACAAGTACATCTAGGTGGCCAATATACCCCCAGAATCACTAAGGGCTTCATAAAAGGGATTTGCATCTCCAAAACCAGAACCTCAGAGCCATACAAATTAAGGTGTAGATCAACCTGCATTACTTGTAAGGTGTTAGATTTGTAAATTACAAGCCCCCTCCCCTTTTGTTTCTGTCTTGCCTTCAGACACCATATCCTTTTATTCCAATTTGATTGTCTGTAGTTTTCTCATTTAACTATGTTTCAGTTGTTACAATAACATCTGCACCATATTTAATGGTCCATTCCCTTATATAGTCAATTTTTTTGAGCAAACTACAGACATTCATATGGACTATACACATACCACCTTGTTTTAATTTAACTGTAGTAGTATCCAACAAATCTATATCCAAGGTGCTATTACTGATATCACCATGCCCCAAATCAAAAGGTCTAGGATTTGGATGGATGTCCCCCCAGCAACAGGCCCATCACCAGCATTTGTTTACAGAACCTATAAAACAAATGTTTACCATGGTTTCTACCCCAAACAGAATTTGTTTCCTGTTTACTAGTAGATGATTTACTCTGTCCCCACCCAGCCAAAACAAATCTCTGCAATGTTACCCAGTATATCAAACTAACTTCCATTTTATGAAACAACATTCCCGCCATTATTTCACCAACCCAATTGTGCCTCAAGTCCTCCCACTCTACCTGAGTACTTTTAATATTGTATATATAATCCTTCAATTCTATCTCCTCTACACCTATTATATTAGACTGTAACACTTTTGGGCAACAACTAATCAGATTACATCCCACAACAACTTTTAAAACCCACATATTCATATTCATAATATTGATACAAATTGTTATAAAATACTATATTTACTCGTCATATTCAAGGGCCTTGCAACAGGGATATACTTGCACTATAGCTTATTACTGGATTGAAACCTATAGAATCTCAATTACCCCATATATTTCTAAACCACTATTCTTACTAACCCTGCATACACTTTCACAGCACCTCCCCAGAGCCTCCCACAGCAGCCACTAGTACAAATGCATTTTTATAGGCAGACAGTCTCCGCCCCTCTGTGTCACCTGTTACTGCTTAAAACTGCACCGGTAGCCCCCCCCCGCTTACCGGCTCCAGGACTCCTGATGTAACTTAACAGTCCACAAGTGGTAAAATAGCAGCAGGTCTTCCTCCACACACTGCAGGGCACAGCAAAGCAAAAACGGCTAATAGAACTGCCGAGGAGAACTGAAGCAGCGTTCGTTACAGAGTCACAGCTGATTAGGCAGATACTGATCTTGTGCAAATGCGCTGCTATATGTAGACAGTCTCTGCCCTGCTGCACAATGAAAGGGGAAATCCATGAGCTCTGATTTAATTCGACCTGTATCAGTTATCTTTCTTTTTAGCTATGAGTGGTGCTCGCGCCACTCACACACTTGCACACACGCTCGCGCGTAGTGAGCAGCAGGGGCTTCTAAATCTATAAGCCCTGCCTGCACAGTTTTCAAATGGTTGCCCATTAATGTCAGTGTCCCATAGTAAAAACTGTTCCCCAACACTCCTCACCACAAGATCCTGAAGCAGTTATTCAGAAGCTCTCGTCTTCACAAGGGTAGGGACCCCACTGCTCTTTGAAACCAACCCTCATAAATATTAGTATAACACTGGCTAAAACTCCAGAACAACTGCTGCTGCACTTGGGCAGGGGGACAAGAATGACAGGGAACTAGGGGCAAAACTAGAGAAGGGGCAGCTAAGGGGAAGATGATAGTAGTGGGGGATTTCAACCTGCCAGACTTTGACTGGGACATTTCAGCAGCTAGGAGTGGCAGAAGCCAGGCACTGCTAGATACCTTGCAGGACTGCATGCTGGTGCAGCTGGTCAAGGAGCCCACAAGGCAGGCTGCCATTCTCAATGTGGTGCTCACCAACTTGGAAAGGGTAGTTAGACAGAGTATGAGCTGGGAACCACTGGGGTCCAGCAACCATAACACCATATGGTTCCAGCTGGCCCTTGGTACCAGTAAGCCCTCATCAAGGTTAAAGTTCTGGCTTTCTGAAGGTCAGACTTCAATCAGGTGAGGGAATTAGTCCAGGACAGATTAGAGTGGACAGAATCAGGGGAGTGAAAGACAGATGGGAGAAATAAAAGGGGCCTTTCCTGAGGTGACAAAGACAGGGTTGGTAGTGGTCAAACTAACCTGGGCACAGCCCTCTGGGACACTGTAACCCCCCCTCTTTCCCTTCTAGTGGTCTCAGCAATATACAATAATTACTTTTGGAGTATCCCTTGTATACCACACCAGTACCCACACTGTTTGCACTCACCACCAAGGCTGGTTCCTCTGGCTTGACCCTGGAGACCCCCTGCCAAACAAGGTTATGCACAGTAAATAGCAACAGTACAGTACTCTTGGCACAAACTGGAACCACAGTCAGGTTAAATGCAGCAAAAAGGTCAGATCTGATTTATTTAGGTGACTTGAACAAGGAAGGGGCGTAATCAGGTTGATTGGCCTAAAGGCTATATTAATCAAACAGTTATGCATGTGCTTTATGTCCCCACACAGTCACACCTCTGGGTACCCAGGTAGGGAGGTGATGGGCTAGCCAGGAATGTTGCAGCTGGTTGGTGCCCTGTGATGGAAGAAAGCAACATGTACAACACACACTATTTGTAATCCAGAGCTGGAGGGCTTAGTTCTTGAAAGAAAAAGCAACCAGACAATCAGATGACAACACTTTAGATTTAGCTGTTGTTGCAGGGAGCTACCCTGATGTTTACTCACGATACCCAATACTGGACACAGGCAGAATGAAATCAAGACTGCAGGTTATTGAGCTGGAGTGCACGGAGAAGTGGGGCCCACACGAATCACCGAGGCATCATTCCTGTTCAAGTGTTGAGCAGAGGGCTGATCCCCAGGCAGGTCTCTCGTCGATGGATTTCTCTGAGCAGCGGGTAGTCAGGCTGGGCCAGTGTGGCAAGGCCCAGGCCCAATGAAGATGATTTTGGATTCAGTCCATGGGGCTGGATGCAGCTTCCAGCAAGTAGAATACAGTTCAACCCACAGTGGGGAACCAAATCGTGACCCACTAGCAGCACACAGCACATTTACACGTAAAGAAATTCTAATGCAGCTTCCAGCAAGCAGAACACAATTCAAACCACAGTGGGGAACCAAATCATGACCCACTATAAGCACACAACACATTCACATGTAAGAAAATTCCACTGTACCAGGCAAAAGGCTCTCTGGTCACAATTACAGAGTCTCTGCACAGTCTGGGAGTTCAGAGGTGGCTGGAAGTCCAGACAGGCCAATTGCATTCAGCAAATCTTCGGTCTTCTTCAGGTAGGAGTCTGGTCACATTTCAGTGGCTTACTTTGCTCTACAAGTTTGGATTCAGTCCGAAAAAGGCACACGTTCCCTCTCAGGGACAGTAGGCATGCATGCAGGCCAAATCTCAGGCCTTTCCACAGTTCTCCCACACGAATCTACACCGGGGCTGCTGCTTGAATCATTCAAGCTGTTATCTCTTCACTTCCCAACTCAGAACTGAAACTAGCTGCAAACAGCTTTGGAATTTCCCCAAGATCCAAAATGTTCTGTTGGCTGATCTGTCTGTCAGTCACAACAAGGGCTCCCCCTCCAGGTTATTTTAGGCACCAAAATGCAAAAACTACAATTCCTACAAGTTTTGACCCCACTAAGTCCCGGTAGACAGGCTCCATTTTAGAGTCCTACCAGTACAAGCTCAAATGGGCAGACTGGGTGGGCCATAGGCCCTTATCTGCTGACACTGTCTATGTATCTATGTACTGATTGGCCTATTCTGACAGTCCCGTGCCAAGTTGGTGGAGATAAACAAAACAGTCCTTGCTGCAAAGAAGGCAGGTTAGAACAAACTGCAATATTATTACTACTCTAACAAATGATCAGCAAACAAGCACATCTTCTACCAGAGCTCCCTTTTAGATTAATTAAGACTACAGTCCGGGCAGCTCTTAAAGAGACAGTACACAGAGGCTACAGAGGCACTCTCTAGCAATACATTTAATCTACTAAAACGCAGAACACCAGCCTGGCAGTGAGCATTTAGGCAAGCTCAAGGAAAACTTTTTGGGAACCCCCATTTGTAGGGGGGTTACACCTGTACGGTTCACCGCCTTGGCCCGAGTCTTGTTGGCCGCCTGGTTCCCCGATTCGGCCCGGTACTTGGTTTTAGCCCAATTGCATTTGACTCCTTGCTCATGAGCCACTGCTGCTCTTTTATATAACATAGAAACATAGACTTTGACGGCAGATAAGGACCGCTTGGCCAATCTAGTCTGCCCATTTCCCTACCTACAGGATAGGCCGCAGATCCTAGTTAACCAACA
Organism: Neoceratodus forsteri; assembly: GCA_016271365.2. Taxonomy (NCBI): domain Eukaryota; kingdom Metazoa; phylum Chordata; order Ceratodontiformes; family Ceratodontidae; genus Neoceratodus; species Neoceratodus forsteri. Next base: position 534,485,813 of record JADMNL010000022.1, on the reverse strand, counting down.
GCCTATTTTTTCCTACCCCCCACAAAAATTGCCTTATGTCTGTCTCATGCATTCTTGAATTCTCCCACAGTTTAGACCCCACAACCTCCTCAGGAAGGCTGTTCCATGCATCCACTACCCTCTCTGTGAAATAATACTTCCTCACATTGCCCCTGAACCGCCCCCCCATCTTTAAATTGTGTCCCCTTGTTCTTGCATGTCTCTTTTTCTGAAAGATGCTACCCTCTTGGACTTTGTTGATTCCACTGAGGTACTTAAAAGTTTATACTGAACAAGTGGGGATCAAGCAGGTGCACAGTAGCGCCTTTCATCTACTGACCACCAGTTCTGCTGTCTTCTGGGGAGTTCCTCGGCGATCCCAGTGCTCTCTTAAGCTAACCAGGGACTAGAGACCTTAAGGAGGAGGCAAAGAAGCTGTTTTAAAATTTAAATAAAAAGTTTTGAATCAGGGCATGATCGAGGGCACATGAATCATTCATGAGCACTCATGAACATTAATGAGGGCGTCGCTGCTGCCTAGGGGGACAGAGTTTCAGAAGGAGTTTTGGTGGCAGTGACAGAACATGTATGGGAGCTAGTTGCCCAAAAGTGGGCTCTCTTGAAAGAGCATTGTTGGGGCTACAACCAGTGTAATGTTTGGGTTAGTATAGTGTCATGTTCAGCTGCACCAGATCTCAGGAGGCGAGGAACTATATTACCCTGCACTACACAGACTGGGGCTGACATCTTGTTAACACTTTGAACCCAGTGCAGCAGCCAAGCAGTGAGCTAGGTGCCTAAAACTGTGACAAGTGGACTTTTGGGAAAAGGAAGGGGGTTAATTCAGGTGCCTAAACCATGTTCAATAAATGAGCAGGACATATTGAACTCTGTGGTTATCAATTATTGATAGGCTCCATCAGCCAATCAGAATGCTGGATTTTCATTTGAAACTGGGTGGACTTTCTGGGATTTTTTCAGTTTGTGCCCAGGCTCTGTACGAGTCAGGTGTACCTTGTGAGAGTGGACTCTGGACGTGAGGGGCTTACCCAGGCCATGAGTGGAGATTGCTGTACTGCTGAATTTGAGACTGCTGAAATTGGAGACTGCTGTGTGGCAGAAACAGAGTGAGAAGGGAAAGAAAGAAAGAGAGAGAGAGACTGAGCTTTGGTGCTGATTCCCCAGGTATGGAAGAGTTGCTTGCTATTTATGGGAGAAGGTAAGTGTTGCTGCCACCCTGAACTGGTAAATTGAGGTAGACAAAAGCACTGAGCAGATTAGCTGAGTTCTACAGTTACTGCTAGAAGGTTGTTTATTTTTATGGACTGTAATTGCATTTTTCTTGAAGATGCAGAGCATCTCTGGTCATGGAGTGTTTTCAGGGCTGGCCTTAGCTAGGTGCAAACTCTGCCCCTGCACTTTGGGGGCCCATACTTTTTTCTTGAGGAAGCAAAAATAATTTCAAACATTTAAAAAGGCCAACATTTTTTTTATAGATGAAAATGTTTACCAGCAGATCAAAGTGGAAGACAACTGGCTCTGCTACTGTTATAAAAGGAGTGGGGGCAGCTTTGCCGCAGTGGAAAAGATTAGGTTAAGTAAGTGTTAACGGTGTTAATGGTCATACTTTACACCTCCCAGCCTGACTGCTTTCACAAACAAAGGGCTATAGTGCCAACAGAACTTGTTTGTAACCTGGACATGTAGCTGAAACAATGAATGATATGACAAAATCTGTTTCAAAAGTATGTGAGCACTCAAAATCATGGGTTGAGCTTAACATTGTTTTACTAGCCCAAACACTAGTGCAAATTGTCCAGGGCTAATGCAGCTAACTCTCTACGTGTCCGTCCTGACCAGTGTAGGTTTTCATGGTTGTTAATGAAGTTAAAAAAAATCTACTTTAGAAGTGTCTAGTCTCATGCTAATCTCACTCAATGTTCCAAATGGCCTGGTGTCACACCTCTCAACTGTACCACATTACGAGAAACATTCCTCATTTTACTTCACAAAAGCTCCCTGTTCCACATTGTGAGGACTTGTCCCACATTCAGTGTTAACATTTTAAAGCAAAAAGCAATAGTAAATGATGCAAAAAATATATTATTCAATTAATAACAGACTTTCTGAACATAAATGCAAACATTTTAACAGTGTTCTGGGCTTCTTAGGTAAAGATTTGATTAAGTGTTCTACATTGTGCTCATTTGTTCCACATTTTGAGAGGCAATGTTCCACATTTGGGGGACAAAAGGTTGAGAGGTATGCCTGATGTGGTTAACAGCTCATTAAGAGCTGCAATTATCTGGCAGTTCAAGAGGTGGATTCCACAAAATACTCAATGTGAATCATTGTCACTCCGCTGTTAGGATGTTCAGCTAGTGTCCAGCGTGTGATCAAGGGTAGAATGCTGTTAAGTCACTAGTTTCCAGTTTTCTGAATGTGTCTCTGTCTAAAAATGTGTCCCATGTTATTAAGACCAGTGCACCTCATTTCCCTATATTTTGATTGTATGTATCCAATATTTCAGTGACAAAATACAAAGAGGTATACAGGGTCAGCCCTGCAGGTGGTGGGTTTTATCCTAGCCTCACCATAACTTCCCTCTCCCTTCCAAATCTCTTAACTCTGTTCTTTTCCTGGACACCACTGCAGACCAGACTCTGAAATGACCATCCACAGATCCATAGCTGTCATTACTGGCTAGTGTGGGGGGGTTCCCAGCTCTTCTAAATGAACCATGCCAGCCATCACTATCCATACAATCTCACCCTGCATGTCCTTTCACCCTAAAAACAAAACTTTGGATCATCTATGGTACGAAAGTAAACTTTAATAAAATATATAATTTGAAAGCTTAAAATAGGCATTCCTGGGATACATAGATCATCCTATATAGCATTAGTTCTCACACTTTCTGATAGTGAGCCTCCCCCAAGCCATGAAAAAGATTTTGAGCCTCCCTCAAATTTGGAACAAAATCTTAGGCCTCCCCACAGAAAAATATACCTCCTACTTTGCACAGTTCACCAGGAATAAAGTCAAACTAATAAAGGTGGCTGAGTACATTCTCTTTTTATTCAACTTATTGCTCCACCGCTGACCTGGCACCCCAGGTTATACCTGTCACTCCTTTTTTCTGACTCTTGGGCCCTTGTTACTCTGTTTCCTCTCTATCTGAAACAGCCAAACTAGTCACTTCATCTCTCCCTCCCTCACCCTGTTGTTAAGCAACTTCCTGTACCCTTACCTCAGGCCACACCTGGAAACATGCATCAGATCTCTGTGCCTTTCCCAGTCACTAATATATACAGTATATATAAATATTTACTTTAGAAATGAACCTTGACTCCGTGCACCTTTCCAAGTTACTAATTTGCATATAAATACCTATTGCAGAAATGAGCCTTGACTCAGCATGCCTTTCCTAGACATTGATTTACATATGCACACCTATAAACAAGCTTTGACTCAATGGGAACTTCCTGGTCAAATATTTGTACATAAATAAAAAAGTTCACCTGCAAGTATCCATATTTAATTTGTTTTATCCTTTCACACAAAACAGACAAAACTTAAAATTTAAATACCGTACATTCTCAGACTTGACTGGGCCTCCCCTGGATCAATTTGGAGCCTCCCTTGGGAGGCTGGCCTCACCATTTGAGAGCCACTGCGTATATAGAAATAGAGATAGTATAGCGTTATGTCTGTGTACTGTTTCCTCTGTGCTGGTGAAAGGACACTGTTAAAGAAAAATCTGTTATTGTTAGTGCAGAGCATATTAAACTCAATGCTTTTAAAAATAAAAATATCATAGTTTTCTATTTGCCAAGCCCCTTAGGTTTGTGTAGCCCCCACCCCAAAGAAATCTTAGATGTACTCCTGGCTCACTTGAGACAGTACAAAAACTTCCAGAAGTGCAGGTCTCCAGCTGACTATAGGGTGAGGGCTGAGAGTGTCTTTCTCCGCCTGACTCTGTTCATTGCCCTGTGGGTGGTGGTGACAGTGTGGTGAGGTGCATGATGATGTCAGCTATTGTGTGTGTGTGTGTGTGTGTGTGTGTGTGTGCAGAGCTAGGACTGCTTGACTGAACATTTGCTGTTGGGATTTCCACTGGTTTGGGGGCAGGGGGCGCAGAAAGAGAAGAGGAAGAGAGGAGGCCTTGGTGCAATACAATGGGGCAGGGGGGCTCACTGTGTGTGTGATGGCATTGCAGTCTTTTTTTCTGCTGGGGAGCTGGAAACAATGTGGGACCAGGATAAATGTGAAATCAGAGTATTTCTTGGCTTGCATTGCTTCCTGTATAAGTGATCAAAAGTTACCATTATAATTGGGGGCTAGTGCAATTTTGAATCAACTGGCCTTGCTGGCTAGTGCAAAAAACATGTATGGTTGACCCCTGCTCACAGTGGCTCAAAAACCTGACCAGCACAGAGCAAAATCAGATTTCCTGATAGGGATCCTGAAAACCTGATCACCAGGTAAAAAACCTGGCAGGTGGCAACCTTACAGGTGTCCCATGATTTTATTTATTTTTTTACCAGGACAGAGACACTAAGCTGAAAGCTTGTTTACAGGTGCAATCGGGGAAGCACAAGGAAGTTAAGTGACTTGCTCAGAGTCACACAATATGCAAGTGGAGGCTGTGGGATTCAAACTGAGGTCTCTAGGTTTGCAGCTCAGAACCGGAAACCACTGTGTTATACTGCCTCCTATGATAATCCTCTTTATTCTCTCTCACACCTCCAGAAAAGTTAAATTGTTTAACTTGTTTGCAACATTTGCTGTTGCGATACCCACTGGTTTGGGTGTGTGTGTGCAGAAAGAGAAGAGGAAGAGAGGAGGCCAATGTACAAAACAATGGGGCGGGGGAAGGGCTCACTGTGTGTGATGGCATTGCAGTCTTTTTTTCTGCTGTGGAGCTGGAAGCAATGTGGGAGCAGGACAAATGTGAAATCAGAGTATTTTTGGGCTTGCATTGCTTCCTGTATAAGTGATCAAAATGTACCATTGTAATTGAGGGCTAGTGCAACCATCTGCGGGCTAGTGCAATTTTGAATCAACTTGCCTTGATGGCTAGTGCAAAAAAAAATTATGGTTGATCCCTGCTCACAATGGCTCAAAAACCTGACCAGCACAGAGCAAAATTGGATTTCCTGATAGGGACTCTGGAAACCTGATCCCAAGGTAAAAAACCTGACAGGTGGCAACCTTACCGGTGTCCCATAATTTTTCACCAGGAGAGAAACACTAAGCTGAAAGTTTGATTACAGGTGCAATCTGGGAAACACAAGGAAGTTAAGTGACTTGCTCAGGGTCACACAGTATGCAAGTGGGGGCTGTGGGATTCAAACCGAGGTCTGCAGCTCAGAACTTTAAACCACTGCGCAATACTGCCTCCCATGATAATCCTCTCTATTCTCTCTCACACCTCCAGAAAAGTTAAATTATTTAACTTGTTTGCAAATCAGAGTATCTGAGGTGTGAGTGTCCAGTGATGATGTCCCTGTCCTTACAGAAATGAATATGGTAGTACCATACTTACTTAAGTTCTGGCTCCAGGCTCAGTCAGATTCATTTCCAGTGGTGAAGTCAAATAATTCAATGCAGTGAATGGCACTAATTAAAACATGCTGTTGAAACTAGTAGACCTGATATTGCTTGTAAATGTTGGATGTATGGGGGGGCACAGGTAATGGAGTGGGGGGGCCCGGTAGGGGGCTGTACAGGGGCTCAGAATGATTAAGGCTGGCCCTGGGTGTTTCCAGGTATTGTGTGTGTCCTGAGTGAACTGGTTAAAGTGGCTGAGAGCTGATGCTTTGCTGCAGCTGAGGAAAGGAGTTGGACACTGCTAAACTGAAAATGTGAACTGGTGTGCAGGGGGACTGTTGCTGCTGAGTTTTCCCCGTGCTGGATTGCACTGGCACTGATCGAAACAGAGGCTAACACCCACCAAAATTGGCACTGGACTTTATTGGAGTGGCTGCATGGAAAATCTTGCTTGTTGAGAGCTCAGTGCAGGGACTGCAGGAGGAACCCCATCATTTTGGAATCCCCACCCAGAGCCAGGGAGGGAACTTGCTGACCCCTCCCAAGTGGGACTCACTGACTCAGGAGGTAATGGGTCTTGCACCCAAGTGCTAGGGTGCTCCAATTGTGGGAGCTGGACTGTGGAGCCACTCCTAGGTCTGGGCCTTCTGGGGCTGGTGTTGTCCTGCCACAATGCTCCGCAGCAGGCCAGAAGTGGCTGAAGGTGACACGGGACCAGAACTACACTCAATGTGACCAGTTGCAAGATCCTCAAGCAAGTGCCATCCAGATGGAGGGATCCTGGCCGGCCTCCTTTTTGATTTGCTATACAACTCCAAGGTGCACCATTTTCCCCTGGTGCTGACAGCTTCAAACTGTGAGTACCCAGGACCTGATTCCTGGGAGGGAAAAAGGGGAATTGCTTGTTAATCATTTTTAAATTTCTAAAATATTTCAGGGCCCCAACAGCCGGCCAACCCGGGCACCGTACCAGGCCTGCACCTAGTGGGTACCCATAAGAACATCTGGGAAACACTGGTACCAGTGGAGGTGGGTTCATGTTTGCTGTGTTGCTACATCATTAGCCATTTTTTTTCTATCCAGAGCCATCCTTGGTCTTGGTACCCCTTTCCCTGCTCCTATACCCCAAGAAAGCTGTGGTTTACTGTTTGAAATTATGTGTGCAGGGATTCTCTGAGTCTGTCAAAGCATTACTGTTCATGGTTTATGGTGGTACTGAATTGTTGCATATCCAGTGTGCGTGGGATGGTTGTTGAAGGGAGGTTGGTAGGTGCAGTATCCCAGGGAGCTGTACCAGCCAGTCACCTGACCCACTTCAATTCTCTCTGGGTGGAGACACCATGCTATTTTTATTATGTTTGGGATAGGACCCCAGAACACCACCATAGCAGGACCCAGGCCACTTAACCTGTTAGAGGGACAGCAGGCAGGGGTCGTAGCCCAGTGGCACATAGTGCCTGGGTTACAGCTTTGGAGGCACCACTGGGATCTCCTGTTCACCGACCATGCCCACCATGGAGAACCCAACTGTAAAGATCCCTGTAGGGTCTCCAGCACCCAAGACTACTTCCCCCTAGCAGAAATGTAGGCCACAAGAAAAGGATAAGGTGAGGTTGGTGAAACAAAGCAGGGATATGAGGATGGACACGCAGAGGGCCTTGTTGCTGTTAAGGGTACCCTCTGAGATGGATGAGGGTGAAACAGAAAAGCACTTGATCACCATAACGAAACTGGATAAAGTGAAAGTGCGGGGACAGATGCTTGATTCAAGTACTAGGATGTTGACTGTGTTGTTGGAATGTATAAATGCTATAGAGGCTGCCTGTGTGCCAGAGGCCATAGAAGTAGAGGGTAAGGCAGAGACCTGGGCTATAGTGACAATGTCTAGTGTAGTTTCCTTGGGGGGAGGAGAATCTGACCCTTTACAGGCCCCAGCACCAGATGCAAGGATTAGGCCCGGGCAGGAGCCTGCCTCAATGGAATCTTATAGGAAGTTGAGGATGTTTTCGGAGATGAGGCCTACTCCTGTGGGGGAGGAGGTTTATGAGCCATGAATAAACTACGTGTTACCACTGCTCCAAGACTGGCAGTGCAGTAAGGTGAAAAAACAAAAAAGGTTAACGGAGGGCTTGTGGGGTCCTGCTCTCTATGCTATTTGGTCCCTCCAGACCACTGACCCTGAGGACAAGGTAAAAGACTATATAGCTGCCTTGGACAGTGCTTTTGGTAGCACAGAGACATGTGAAGATTTATGGTGGGGGTTCAGAGCAACCTGCCAGCAGAAGGGGAACCCTCTTCTGAATATGTGCAGAGGCTGGAGAAGGCTCTGTAAAAGGTATATAGGAAAGGGGGATCCAGGCCTTTGATTTGAATAAGACTAGGTTAGAACAAGTGCTGAGGGGCGCCCGGTAGTTGGAGTTATTGCTACTAAAGTTGGGCCTGAAAGATAAAATGAGTAACCCACCTCTGTTCCAGGTGCTGCTTAGAGAGATGAGAGAGGTGGAGGAAAGACACACAAAATAGAAGGTATGGTCCACTTTAGTAGCTACTACCCAGGCCCAGGGAGCTACTTCCCCTTCCGATGTTTGTGAGGTAAAAAAGTTACTGCAAGAATGCAGGAAAGTGTTGGATAAGGTTGGCGTTGGTCCTGTTAGGACCCCTGAAGCTTTCACTGAACAGTCCACTCAGGCAGCCTCTGCCAACCTTCCCATTATGGGCTTGGGGGTGTCACCTACACTGCCCCCCATAGTACCTCAGATTGAAGCCCCATTGCAGGACCTGAGACAAATTGTAAATGAGCTAAAGACCCTGGAGGCGGCAAGGGCAGGGGCTCTTGAACCAGTAGCTATGGCCCAAGCAATAGCTCCAGCTTCCCCTCCTGCCCCTTTTTCAATTGCCCAAGTTTCCCCTCCTGTTCCCTTAGTGTACCCAGTATCCCCAAGCTATCCATCACCCCTACCACCACCTGAGGCCTATTACACTGGACAACCTAAGCGGGAAGGGATAATCTGCTACTATTGTAGAAGGAATTGGCATTACTGGAGAGGGTGCCAGGCACCAGCAGATCCCCTTCAAGTGGTTAACATACTGTTGGGCAAGGAAAGAAAGCCAAAGGAAAACTTCAGTGGGGCCCAGTAAAGGAGTGTACCAGGGCCCCATTCAGGTCCAGCTCCATAGCTAATGTAAAAGCCTCTTCAGCAAAAGCCACCTCAGATGCACCCCTTGATATGTACAGGCTAGTGGGGCTGTCAGTTGAAACCCTTGTCACCATAGAGGGAGTCCCCACCCATGCCATCCTTGATAGTGGCTCCCAGGTCACTATCATTTTCAAGATTGGTACGAGAGACACTTATTCCACCTGGAGTTGCAACCTTTGGAAGGACTACACATATGGGGGTTTAGTGAGAAGTCTTACCCATATGTCAGAGTATGGATGGCTTTTCCCACTAATGTAGTTGGAGTGGGAGACGCAGTTGAGACCCTGGCTTTAATCTGTCTGGAGACTGGTGTGTATGATGAGATATCGGTGCTGGTGGTGGGCACAAATACACACATGTTCAGGAGACTCACTCAGTTTTATCAAGCCAGAGAAGTAGAACAGTAGGGGAAGAAATTACCCATTCATCCGTTGGTCCAGAAGGCCTATAAGAAACAAAGGCAAACCTCCGTTAAAGGTGCAGATGAATCTGTAGGCATAGTTTGGAGGAGAGATGCCAAGGAGATTATGTTGATCCCCAACCCGGAGTGTAATATCAACGGAGTGGTGCGGCTTAAACAGGAGGTCAAGAACAACATTTTAATGCTAGATGCCCCTGAGGAACACGGATTGCCTTTTGGATTATTAGTGAAAGCCAGTGTCTTACCATCCCGGGCGCATGCCTATGTTCGAAGAGTGATGGTGCGAATGAGGAACACAACTGACAGAGAAGTGGTTGTCACAGGGGGCTGGATGTTAGCCAGGGTTTACTGTGCTGACACTGCGGTGCAGCCCGCTGCTCGAGGAAGAAGGGATTATGGTGGTATTGAGCCTGCCTTGTTTGATTTGAGTAACTCCCCTATCCCGAATGAGTGGAAGGAGAATGTTCAGAAGAAGTTGGCTCCAGGAAAAATGTGTTTTCTTTGCATGAGTGGGATGTTGGCTGCACTACAGGACAGCAGCATCACATAAGACTCACAGATGAGCACCCCTTCAGGGAGAGATCCAGAGGTCTCGCCTCCGCAGACGTAGATGATGTAAGAAGGCACCTTCAGGAGATGCTGGCTGCAGACATCATCCAGGAATCTAGAAGTCCATATGTGTAGTTGTGGTGAGGAAAAAGAGTGGGGCTATTAGGATGTGCATGGACCACTGCACCTTGAACAAGCACATGGTGCCAGATCAATATACAATGCCACAAATACAAGATGCTCTAGACTGCTTGAATGGCAGCCAGTGATTTTTGGTTTTGGACTTAAGAAGTGGGTATTATCAAATTCCCATGGCCCCGCAGGATCGAGAGAAGACAGCTTTTATATGCCCCCTAGGATTTTACGAATTTTTGAGGATGCCTCAGGGTATTTCGGGTGCCCCTGTGACATTTCAACGCCTTATGGAAAGGGCTGTGGGGGACATGAATCTGTTGGAGTGTTTGGTTTACTTAGATGACATTATTGTGTTTGGAAAGACATTGGAAGAGCATGAGTCATGGCTGCTAAAGGTGTTAGACTGGCTGGAAGAATTTGACCTGAAGCTGTCTGTTGATAAGTGCCAATTCTTTCAGGCCTCGGTCAAATATGTTGGACACATCGTCTCTGCCAAGGGCATTCAGACCAACCCAATTAAAGTGGAGGCCCTCACCATCTGACCTAAACCCAGAAACCTGAAAGAACTACAATGGCTGCTTGACTTTTGTGGGTATTACCGGAGATTCATGAGGGACTACACCAGAGTAGTCATGCTTCTTTTGAACTTACGACAGGGGTATCCTCCAACAAATAAGAGCAAGAAGACCCCTCCTGCTGGAGAACAAGCTGAACAATCTAAATATTTTCGACCATCTGAACCTTTTGGCTCCAGTGGACCAGGGAGTGTGATAGAGTGTTTGAGGACATTACATGCTGCCTGACTCACACCAACCTACAGAAGCTCTGTATCCTCCATACAGATGCAAATTTCAGTGACCTAGGGGCAGTATTGTATCAAGAATATCCAGAGGGTCTGCGCCCAGTGGCATATGTGAGCCGGAGTCTCAATACATCAGAAGGAAGATATCCCATCCACAAGCTGGAATTGTTAGCTTTGAAGTGAGCTATTGTGGATCAATTTCATGATTACCTGTATGGGGCAAAGATTTCTGTGAAGACAGACAACAATCCACTTACTTATGTACAGACCACAGCCAAACTAGATGCAGCCCACCAGCGGTGGTTGCTGGCCCTGTCTACCTATGACTGCAGGGTAGAGTACTGGCCTGGGCTGAATAATATAGATGTTGATGCCTTGTCCCGATGCCCTTTAACTCAGAGGGACTGAGCATTCCAGCTGGGTCAAGATACCCGAACAAGTGGTAAAAGCATTGTGTAAGAAATGTGATGGTGACGAGTCCCCTTCTCTCAAAGATGCCCCTCGTATGGTGAACTGTTTAGGAGCATCTGGGAGTTGTCTTCCTATAGCTTACTGCCACCTGACCACACTGGACATGAGGTCTTGCCACAGCTGACTACTCAGGACTTATGAAAAGAGCAGCAGGACAGTTCTGTTATGGAGGAGGTAATTCAAGTGCTTCAGAGAAAAGGAGACCCAGCTCAAGTAAAAGCTAGGGATCCACATGCCCGGTTATTACTGCGAGAATGGTTAAAGTCGCAGCTAAAGGAAGGTTTGCTCTACCGGGTGACTCAGGACTAGCAGGGGGCACCCCGTGCGCAGTTGATATTGCCTGATTGTTTTAAAAGCCTGGTGAAGAAAGCCCTACGCGATGATATAGGCCACTTGGGCAGCGAACACACCTTGGAATTGGTAAAGAGCGGATTCTATTGGCCCAAGATGGGAGAATATGTAGAATATTATTGCAAGAATTGTCGGCGGTGTATCTAGAGAAAAGCACTTCCCCAAAAGGCTGCCCCACTAGTACCCCTGCACCAACGGAACTTGTGTGCATCGATTTTCTCATGTTGGAACCAGACTCCAGGAATATCTCCAACATATTAGTGGTTACAGACCATTTCACCCAGTACACTCAAGCCTACTCCACCAAGGACCAGAGGGCCTCCACAGTGGCCAAAGTGTTGGGCGAGAAGTTTTTTGTCCATTATGGAGCCCCTCAGAGAATCCATTCAGATCAGGGACATGATTTTGAGAGCTGGTTGATAAAAGAGCTTGTGTTCTTATGGGGTATCAGAAAGTCTTGAACCATACCTTACCATCCCCAGGGTGACCTCCAGCCCAAGATGTTCAACAGAACCCTATTGAACATGCTGGGCACTCTGGATCCAAGAGATAAATGTACCTACAACCAATGAGTAAGCACTTTGGTCCACGCATATAATTGCACAAAAAATGATGCCACTGGTTTCTCTCCTTACCGTCTGATGTTTAGGAGGAGGCTTGCCTTCCCTTGGACCCGTGTTTCAGAGTGTCAGCAGATGGCATCAAAGAGAATGAATATTTGCAATATGTGAGAAAGCTGAAACAACAGTTGAATGATGCCTGTCAACTAGCCTGAGAGAGAGAGAGAGAGAGAGAGAGAGAGAGAGAGAGCCATCAAGTGAAATCAGGCCAATGAAGAGAGGTATGATAAAAAACTGAGGGCACAAGACTTGTAGCCTGGTGACCAAGTACTACTCAGGAGTATGAGTATACCTGGGAAACATAAAATCACCCACCAGTGGGGAAGTACCCCACATGTGGTAGTTGAGAAGCTGGAATGACTACCTGTATACAAGATTCGACCAGGGGGAGAAACCAGTGGGAGCAACATGATGCACAGGAACCACCTTCTTCCCATCGGAGATAACATTGTTGGGTCAGAGACTGACTGATAGAGCCACCTGTACTTCCAAACACTCGAGCTGCTGCATACAGATGACAGCAGTAGAAAGATAGAGATGCTACAGGGGCTGGACCTGCCCAGTTACAGGAGGTACTCGAGGAAGAAAATTCGGCTGATGAATCAGATGGAGAGGCTGAGGACATACTTATGTGGTTTTACCCTACCCTGAACTAGAGAGACTGATTTGGGGACCGCCCCTGACATTAGAGACTGGGCCTGTGATAGAAGGGCCCAGTGCAAGTGACACAGAGGACCCCAAGGTTAACAGACATGGAGAGGTGGACATGGCTGTGCTGGGGAGCAGGGTGCTGAAGGGGAGGCTGCTCCTTCTACACCCCTCTAAGAGACCACTTAGGACTTGAATACTAGTCCCACTGAGCCATTTGAGTGGTTCCAGAGCAGTTCCCCCAAAGAAATGCCTTTTGGGGAGCTCACATTGAACTAGAATACCAGTTTGACTGGGTCCTCTGAATGGCCCCAAGACAACACTCCTGGACAGAGTGGCATAGCAAAGGGAGACACCCTGCCCCCACTGAAGAAGAAGGCACAGGCCAAGGGGAAAGTGACATGGACTCTGCCGCTGAACAGAAGGTAGCCACTAGACCTGAAGTGCAAGAAACACCCAGAAGGTCAAGGAGGACTGTACAGCCCCTACTGAAGTTGACTTACGATGCACTGGCGGCGCCCACTGACCTGCCCTTATTTGTAGTACACAAGGGGGTATATATCACAACCAGGTCCCTGGAAAGGGTGGTCAGGTACCCTGTTAGTGCTAGGCCCCCCCAGGCTCGAAGGGATGGTGGCCATAAGGAAAAGAGGGAGATGAAAGAGTACAAAGGGAAAAGCGGTACAAGTATAGTATGAGGTACTAAAATTCCTGTGGTTCTAAATGTTAAACATATGAGCGTAACATCTTATATGGCTAGTGAGTTGATTAAAGAGGAAAGTCTGCTGAACGGTATATACTGTTTCCCTGTTTATAAATGGCTGTTGTTATAATAGTTAGGAACCAGGTGTATAGTTACAAATGTTAATGTGTGTTAATGCTAAAACTTACTTGAATGCAATTTTATAGTACTTTACTTTTAAGCTTGACATGGAAGCCAAGCATTTAAGGGAGGGGTGTAACCCCTTTGGGGGCTTACCTTAAGTGCCCCCTTTTCTTCTGCTTCTTTCTACCACCCCAGCATCCTCCCTGAATCCCTGTATGGTTCACTGCCATGGCTCAAGTCTTGTTGGCCCCCAGGTTCCCCAGTTCGGCCCAGTCAGGTTTAGTTCCTTGTTTGCGAGCTGCCACTGCTCTTCTGTATATACTGAGCAAGCGGGGATCTGGCAGGCACACAGTAGCACCTTTCATCTACTGACTGCTGGTTCTGCGGTCTTCTGAGGAGTTCCTCTGTGGTCCTGGTACCCTTTAAGCTAACCGGTGACCTTGAGGAGGTGGCAGAGAAGCCATTTTAAAGTTTAAATAAAAAGCTCAGAATTGGGGTGTGATCAAGGGCTCATGAAATGAGGATGTCGCCGCTGCCTGGGGGACAAAATTTTGGTGGCAGCGAAAGAACATGTACGGGGGCTAGTTGCCCAAGAGTGGGCTCCTAAAGGGCATTACTGGGGCTACAACCCAGTGGGGGTGTTTAAGTTAGTAAAGTGTCATGTTTGGCTGCACCAGACCTCAGGAGGTGAGGAACTGTATTACCCTGCACTACACAAACTGGGGGCTGGCATCTTGTTAACACTTTGACCCCAATGCAGCAGCCAAACAGTGAGCTAGGTGCCTAAAACTATAACAAAGGGATTCCTGGGAAAAGGAGGGGATTAATTCAGGTGCCTAAACCATGCCCAATAAATGAGCAGGAAGTATTGAACTCTATGGTTATCAATTATTGATAGGCTCCATCGGCCAATCAGAAAGCTAGATTTTCAGCTGAAACTGGGTGGACTTTCTGGGATTTTTTCAGTTTGTTCCTGGGCTCTGTACGAGTCAGGTGTAACTTGTGAGAATGGACTCTGGACGTGAGGGGCTTACCCAGGCCCTGAGTGGAGATTGCTGTACTGCTGAATTGGAGACTGCTGAAACTGGAGATTGCTGTGTGGCAGAAACAGAGTGAGAAGGGGGAAAGAAAGAAAGAGACTGAGCTTTGGTGCTGACTCCCCAGACATGGAAGAGTTACTTGCTATTCATGGGAGAAAGTAAATGTTGCAGACACTCTGCACTGGGAAATTGAGCTAGGTGAAAGCACTGAGCAGATTAATTGAGTGCTACAGTTGCTGCTGGAAGATAATTTGTTGTATGGACTGCAACTGCATTTTTCTTGAAGAGGCAGAGTATCTCCAGTCATGGGGTGCTAGCCAGGAATTGTGTGTGTCCTAAGTGAACTGATTAAAGTGGCTGAGAGCTGAGGCCTCGCTGCAGCCAAGGAAAGGAGTTGGACACTGCTAAACTGAAAGTGTGGACTGGTGTGCAGGGGGGGGCTGTTGCTGCCGAGTTTTCCCCCAGCTGGATTGCACTGGCACTAATCGAAACAGAGGCTAGCACCCACCAGAATTGGCACTGGACTTTATTGGAGTGGCTGCCTGGAAAATCTTGCTTGTTGAGAGCTCAGTGCAGGGACTGCAGGAGGACCCCCACTGTTTGGGAATCCTCACCCAGAGCCAGAGATAGAACTTGCTAATCTCTCCCAAGTGGGACTCACTGTCTCAAGAGGTCATGGGTCTTGCACCCGACTGCTAGGGTGCTCCGATCACATAAGCCAGGCTGTGGGTCCACTCCCAGGTCTGGGGCTGGTATTGTCCTGCCACAGTGTTCTGCAGCGGGCCAGAAGTGGCTGAAGGTGACAAGGGGCCAGAACTACAATCAAGGTGACCAGCTGCAAGATCCTTGAGCAAGTTCCATCTAGACGGAGGGATCCTGGCCGGCCTGCTTCTAGATTTGCTGCACAACTCCAAGGAGCTCCATTTTACCCTGGTGCTGAGAGCTTCAGTCCATGAGTACCCAGGACCTTGGAGATGGGTGCTATATAAATGAATCATTGATTGATTGACCTGGTTCCCAGGAGGGAAAAAGGAATTGCTTGTTAATCATTTTCAAGTTCCTAAAATATTTCAGGGCCCAAACAGCTGGCCATCCCGCAGCACTGTGCCAGACCTGCACCTAGTGGGTACTCCTAAGAACGTCTGGGAAACATTGGTACCAGTGGGGGTGGGTTTGGCCTATGGGCCCCAATGTTTGGTGTATTGCTATATCATTAACCATTTTTTTCTATCCAGGGCCATCCTTGGTCCCGGTACCCCTTTCCCTAGTCCTATACCCCCAATAAAGCTGTGGTTTACTGTTTGAAATTGTGTGTGCAGGACTTCTCTGAATCCATCAAAGCATTACTGTTCATGCTTTATGGTGGCACTGAATTGTTGGTATTCAGTGTGTGGGGTGGTTGGTAGGGGAGGTGGGGAGGTGCAGCATCCCAGGGTGCTGTACTAGCCAGTCACCTGACCTACTTCTAATTCTCTCTGGGTGGAGGCAGCATGCTATTTTTATCTTTGGGACAGGACCCCTGAACACCACTGTCACAGGACCCAGGACCCTTAACCTGTTAGAGGGACAACAGGCAGGGGTAGTACAGTGCCTGGGCTACAATGAGAACAGTTACCAAGAGAAACAGGTACAAGAAACCAAGATAGCTCTCTGAAAAGTTCAGAGAGGCAGTGAGGGTGAAAAAGAAGGTCTTCACCAGGAATACTTCTGTTCTGTCTTCACCAGGGAGAAGGACAGGCCAGTGCCTTCAGGAGGGATAAGAGGAGAGGGGGTGAGGGGAATGCAGATGTAGTGATAGAGGAGGATAGAGTGAGGGAGGGAGGGGCTGCTGGCATTGAAGGCGGACAGATCACCAGGCCCGGACAGAGTACATCCAAGGGTACTAAAGGAACTGGCTGAGGAGCTGGCAGGGCCACTGGCAGACCTATTTAATAGTTCACTAGAGACCGGCATAGTACCACAGGACTGGAGAACAGCACATGTAGTGCCGATCCACAAAAGTGGTCCAAAGTATGACCCAGGGGATTACAGACCAGTCAGTCTGACCTCCATTGTGGGCAAGCTCATGGAGACCATACTAAAGGAGAGGTTGGTGGAATATCTAGGGAAGCATGGTGTCCAGGTTGCGAGGCAGCATGGGTTCATGGGGGGGGGGAGATGGTGTCAAACAAATCGGATTGACTTCTTTGACTGTGTCACTAAGACAGTAGACAGGGGCCAAGCAGTAGACATCCTCTATCTTGATTTCAGCAAGGCCTTTGACTCTATGCTCCACAAAAGGTTGATCAGGAAGCTGGTGGATCATAGGGTTGGGGAAAAGATGGCCAGATGGGTGGAAAACTGGCTGAAGGACAGAACCTAGAGGGTGGTTGTGGGGGGAGAGTTATCTGGCACAAGACAGGTAAACAGTGGGGTCCTGCAGGGCTCTGTGCTGGGGCCAGTGTTGTTCAATGTCTTCATCAGTGACATTGGAGATGGCATTAAGGGCAAAATGTGCCTATTTGCGGATGACACCAAGCTCTGTGGGAGAGTGGACACAGCTGAAGAGATATAGGACCTACAGGAAGATCTGGCAAAGCTAGAGAGGTGGTCCAGGATCTGGCAGCTTGGCTTCAATGCCAAGAAATGCAAAGTTATGCACTCCACACAGTGCAAGAAAGCAACAGCAAACAAGATGCTGGGATGCATATCTAGGGGGATCAGTAGTAGGAGAGAGGAGGTTATACTGCCCTTGTAGAGGTCACTGGTAAGGCTGCATCTGGAGTATGGAGTTCAGTACTGGTGCCCACACCTCAAAAAGGACATTAACCTGCTGGAGAAGGTCCAGAGGAGGGTTACAAAAATGATAGGTGGTCAGCAGGGTAAGGCATATGAGGAGAGGTTGAGGGCCCTGAACATGTACTCCCTGGAAGACAGGAGAAAGAGAGGGGACTTAATTGTGACCTTCAAGTACTTGAAAGGGATAAATAAGGTTGATAAGGAGAGTCTCTTTAAGTTGAATGGCAACCATAACACGAGGGGGCACAGTCTTAAGCTGGAGGGTGGGAGGTTTAGGAGGGAGGTCAGGAAGCACTTCTTCACAGAGAGGGTGGTGGATGTCACAAATGCACTCGGCAGGTCAGGCCCTCTGATCCCACAGTGCCAACTTCAGAGTGCAATAATGTGAACAGGTAACAGACAGGGTAACCCTCCTGTCTGTTTTGGGTCTGAATCATCTGTTAGCCTCAAGTTCTGGAGGGATTCAAACTGTGAACCTTATACTAGCATACCCAATTTACAGGCTCAGAGTACCCTCTTTGGGACTGCAGTACAATCTTTCACCAGGCACCAGCCAGGTCTCCAAAATGAACCCTTTAAACTCTATCAGAGACTTTAGGTATGTTCTTACCTTTTCCAAGCTTAGTAACACCATCAAGCCTTTCAAACAGCCGTCAAACTTAACCACATATACATCACATGCAAAAAGAAACTGAGACAACACCCAGGCAGTATTTCAAAGAAATGGTTGTTTACTAAAAATATGATAAAAAGGTAAAATTGAACACAGAACAATATATCGTACAACTTACAATCTTATAAAACAAAATGTAAGTTTCATAACAACACTCCTACCACAAAGACTAAATTGCTTCCTAACTATTACCTAAGTGCTCTCCCAGTCAGTCTATTTCATATGTGTCAATTCCATACAATGTTTCATTCTTAACTCTATCTGTCCCCACCTCCTTTGATGAGGTCAGCTAGAACCTCCCCAGTTTTAATATTCTTACATCAGGGTCTCTGAGGATGAGAGTCATATGCTTTTAAAAATATGTAATTAGCCATTTCCCAAATATGACAGTCTTTAATTAAGCATTTCTCTTTGAACTTAACAATCCCACACTCATGTCCGTTATTCTCAGAAACATCAGTCCAGTGACTTCTTCCTGCTACGTCATAAATGTCATATATGTGGGACACTTCAAAGGCAGCACAGGTTATGAGGGCCATAAACAGTCTCTCTAGCAGGATGGCTTAATTAATGGTTCTCCTGGTCTGTTTAATTACATCCTGTAGTTCCAGCTACTGACTTTTAAAGTTACAGGCCACATATGCCAACTTGTGTGAGACAATTTCATACACCAACCAGTTATTTATTTTACGGCTATCATACAATAATCATAAGCAAGGGTGTAGAGCGTCACACTCCTCCCCACCCAGACTGAATTTGAGGGCTGTATTCCCTGCATGGGATGAGCTCCCTAAGTCAGTTCATTCCTCATACAGATGTGACAGGCCATCTGCATTCTGATTGGTTGCTCCAGCCCTATGTGAGATCTTCATGTCATATGCTTGCAAGGCAATACTCCATCTTAGTAGTCTACCTTTCATTTTTCCCATTCGTGTCAGCCAAACCAGGAGGTTGTGGTCAGTTTGTACCTCAAAATGCTGCCCGTATAAGTATGGCTCTAACTTCCTTAGGGCCCACACTATGGCAAGACACTCTTTTTCCACAGTAGAGTATGCTTGCTTCCTCGGAAGTAACTTTTTACTTAGTTACATGATGGGGTGATCTTTCCCTTGGTTGGATGTCTGACTCAGCACTGCCCCAATACCCACATCTGAGGTGTCAGTCTGGACTATAAAGGGTCTGCTATAGTCAGGACTTGTCAACACAGGAGCACTGCACAATGCCTCCTTCAGTCTGGCAAAGGCTTTTTCACAGGCTGATTCCCAGGTAACTTTCTTAGGCATCCTTTTCTTTACCAGGTCAGATAGGGGAGTACCCAGGGCACTGTAATTGGGTACAAATTTCCTATAGTACCCTGCTGTCCCCAGAAAACTCCTGGCCTGCTTCTGCATTTCTGGTCTGGGCCATGCCCTGATCACCTCTATTTTTACTGGGTTAGGATGGAGCTGTCCCCAGCCTACAACATGCCCGAGGTATGCCACTTCAGCCATGGCCACCTGGCACTTCTCAGCTTTGACAGTGAGCCTGGCCCTCTGTATCCTGCCCAGCACTTCCCTAAGGTGGGACAGGTGTTCCCCCCAGCTGGCACTAAAGATGTCATCCAGGTACACCATTGCATACACCTCAGCACCATTTAACACCTGGTTCACCAACCTGTGGAAAGTGGCCAGGGCATTCTTCATTCCGAAAGACATTACTTTAAATTCAAATAACCCTATTGGAGTGATGAAGGATGACCTCTCCCTAGCTCTGGCAGTTAATCCTACCTGCCAATACCCCTTTATCAGGTCAATAGTTGCAAGGTATGTCACCCCTCCCCAACTTGTCCAGGAGTTTGTCCATCCATGGCATCGGGTGAGTGTCTGACTTCATGACTGCATTCAGTCTACACGAAAGTGAGTAGAGCCATCTGGTTTGGGTGCAAGGACTACGGGTGAGGCCCAGGGGCTGTGGGAACTCTGGATTACCCTTAAATCCAGCATTTCCTCCACCTCCCTCCTAATGTCTTTTGGACAGCCTCTGACACCCGATAAGCTGTCCTCCATATGGGCGCCTGTGTCCCTTTCTCCACATTGTGCATCACTAAGGGGGTTAGTCCAGGCTTGGAGCTAAACAGTGGGGCAAAGTCTGCTAAAACCTCCCTTACTTTCTGGATCTGACCCAGGGCCAACTGGGGTGACAATTTAATTGCCCCCACAGAGGACTCCCACTTGCTTTCTTCCAGCAAGTCCAGAAGGGGTCTCCTTCATCCGTCCCCTTCCCAGGACTTCATACTGCAAACACCATGTCAGCCCTGTTAGCATATGGCTTCATAATGTTGAGATGGTACATTCTCTGTGTATGTCTTATGTCAGGTAACTCTATAATATACTTCACGTCATTTATCTTTCTGACTATTTTGTACAGTCCTGTTCACTCAGCCTGTAACTTGTCTTTCTGGACTGGGATGAGGACCATGAGTTCCTGACCCACTGTCTATAAGCGAGCTCTGGCTCTGCGGTCATACCACACTTTTTGTTTCTGTTGGGCAGCTGCCAGGTTGCTCTGGGCTGTCCCCATCAGCTCCTTCAGACTTTCCCTAAACCTAAGGGCATAATCCACTATATGAGTTCCCTGGGTGGCGTGCTTGCCTTCCAGTCCTCCCAGATCAAGTGTAGGGGCCCATGTAACCGGCATCCATATACAAGCTCAAAGGGGGAAAACTCTGTCGACTCTTGGGGCACCTCCCTGTATGCAAACAACAGGTGGGGAAGGTATTTCTCCCAGTCCCTCCCATGCTGTTCAGAAAACACTTGGAGCATTGCCTTAAAGGTACCATTAAATCTTTCCACAAGCCCATTGGCTTGTGGGTGATAAGGTGCTGTGTGTCTCTGCACCACCCCACACTTCTCCCACAAAGATTTCATCAGATCTGACATGAAGGAACTCTCTTGATCGGTGATAACCTCCTGCGGAAACCCAACATGGGAGAAAATCCCAAGTAAGGCATCTGCCACTTTGTCCTCAGTGAGGATAGGATAACTGTCTCTGGATACCGGGTGGCATAATCCACCACAGTCAGGATGAACCTTTTCCCAGAGGAGCTGGGGGTATTTAAAGGCCACACAACATCCATTCCCACCCCCCTTGAATGGCTCCTCCACTATGGGTAATGGAATCAGGGTGGCTTGGGTTTTCTTACCTACCTTCCCTATTTCTTGGCACCGGTAACAAGATCTGCAATACTCCTTCACCTGCTGGGTGAAGTTGAGCCAATAGAAATTCTGGGCCAATCGATGCATAGTGCATCCAATTCCCAGATGACCAGACATGGGAATATCATGTGCAGTCCTGAGCAACTGCTCACGGTACCCCTGGGGAATGACAAGCTGCCTGCCTATTACCCCTCCCTCTGTCTTAACATCCTGTGTATACATCAGTCCATTGTCCCAATAAACTTTATGTTTCCCATCACCTCCCTGTGCTCTGTCAGAGTCTGCCCAAGCCTTCAGCTTCTCTGAACTAGGGTCACTTTTCTGAGCAGCTGCAAACTCCTTGCACATTCCGAAGAAATGGGACAGGTATCCATCAGTGCCTAAATTAGGGTCCTTAGCTGTAGTGTCAGGGCACTCAGGATCACTGCCATCCCTAACCCTCTGACAATGGGTCACCCCTCCTTCTATTGAGTAACCCTCTGTAGCTGTTTGGTTAACTGCTACTGGAGAAATTTCTATCCCCCTTTCATTAGTCTCCATCTCAGGAAGGGAACCAGCCTCCAGGTGGTTTCCACAGTGGCTTCTATGAGGACCGGGAAGTAAAATTTTCCCTTGCCACTCAGCTACGGGTAACTGCATACACCATCCCCAGTTTGAAACTTTGCTGAGAATTACATCAACTGCTAAAGTTTCTGGTACTGCAACCTGTTGCATGGTTCCCCCTGTCTCACCCCAGTCTAGGAGAACACTAGCGAGTGGCAATATTTTATCCTCTCCAGTGAACCCTTGTACAGTTACACATTTTTTGGGTATAAGCTCACCAGGCTCTACCAGATCCCCTTTTACCAGCGTCAGGGATGCCCCTGTGTCTCTTAACCCTTGTGTCTGTACACCATTCACAGTGACTGGGTGCATGTGTTCCCTCATGTTTACAGGCATGCTTTCAGGGACACACAAACAACCCACTTATTTCCTAGCAGCACTTTGCATATTGCTCGTCCTTTTGGGACACTGTCTGGCAATATGCCCTGTTTCTTTGCAAACCCAACATTTGTTTCTTTTCTCAGAAAAATCTCTTCTTTGAAACTTGGAGCTAACTGGTTTCGATGAAGACAGTGAGGGTTTTAGCTGCCCTGAAGGCACGCTTTTCCCTTTCTGCGCTGCCACCCCTGCCACATTTGCTCTCAGAGCAGATCTGTTCTTGGCATAGCGGTCCAAGAGTTCAGCCACTTTTTGCACTGTTTTTGGATCTCAGTCCTCCAGCCAGGTTTTCAACTCTGCTGGGCATGCTCCCAAAACTGCTGTAAAAATACAGCATTTTAAATCCTATCTACAGAGTTTGCTTCAATTCCTTCCCACCAATCTTTTAAAAACTGACGTTGTTTCGTGGCTAGCTCCTCATAGCTCATGTCAGGGCTTCTCCCAAGCTTACAGAATTTTGCTCTGTATGCTTCTGCAGTTAATTCATACTTTTTTAAAAGTGCAGCTTTAAGTTTGCTGTAATCATTACTGTCCTCATTGTCCATTTGACCCAATGCATCCTAAGCTTTCCCGGTAAGTAGCGGGGATAGCTGGAAGCTCCAGGAGCCTCTAGGAATATTTACCTGAATACAAACTTTTTCAAAGGAATTTAAAAAGGCATCCATATCCTCTCCCTCTTTAAATTCAGCTATTAATTTGAAATTTCATTTGTAACCCAGTCCTATAGCTCCAGTTAAACCCAGGCCACTTACCTGCTCTGGTGTTGGTGGTTGGAGTCACAGCTTCTCCAGTCCATGTTGCCTCTGGCGCTCACGTTCTTCACGGTCAGCTTCTTGCTGTTCTTGCTCCCTCTTCTCTTCTGCAGCTCACTGTTCTCACTCTGCTTCTCGCCATTCTCGCTGTTCTCACTCCCTCTTCTCCTCTGAGGTTCACTGCTCTCGCTCCACTTCTCGCTATTCTTGCTCTATCTCTCGCTGAAGCTGTCTCTCTTCTCTCTGGAACTCCAGCTCCATTCTCTACAACTCTGTCTGTAGGCTGATTGCTTCTGGCTCCAGAATGCTGGTGACCTTCCCCTGCTGCTGTGGCCCTTGGCTTGCACTGGCCTTGCTGTCCTTCTCACTGGATCCAGACACTGCACTGGATTCTGGCCCCTCCACACCCAAGGTTTGGTCCTTTCCAGTCATGGACTGTGACTTAATGCTCTGGGCATCGGCTGCCATCAGAGCATCTATGAGGGTCTGCTTGTTGACTTTCCCTCATACCTGACTCCTCTGTCCTGGCACAACTGCCTCAAGTAGTCTGCAGTGTACCTGCTGTAGTTGGAAGCCATCTTCTTCCCTAACTATGGCTACTCTAACTTGCACTTGGAAAAAATATAAAACAGGTAGGAACTTTGACTGTAAGCAAATTATATAGTTCTGTTTACCTTTTTAAAAATAAATCATTGCCTTATTTTACATGTGAGCTGTACAGTATTAATCTGGCACACTGAACTGTTAAAGCTTGTGTCACCAATACTTTAAAACCTACCTCTGCCACCAAATCTTTCACAAACGCTCTCCGCAGGTCAGGCCCTCTGCTCTCACAGTGCCAACTTCAGAGTGCAATAGTGTGAACAGGTAACAGACAGGATAACCCTCCTGTCTGTTTTGGGTCCAAATCACCTGTTAGCCTCAAGTTCTGGAGGGATTCAAACTGTGAACCTTATACTAGCATACCCAATTTACAGGCTCAGATATGTAACCTCTTCGGGACTGCAGTACAATCTTTCACCGAGGCACCCAGCCAGGTCTCCAAAATGAACCCTTAAAACTCTATAAGAGACCTTAGGTATATTCTTACCTTTTCCAAGCTTAGGAACACCATCAAGCCTTTCAAGCAACTGTCAGACTTAACCACATATATATCACATGCAAAAAGAAACTGAGAAGACACCCAGACAGTATTTCAAAGAAATGGTTGTTTACTAAAAATATGATAAAAAGGTAAAATTAAACACAGAACAATATATCATACAACTTACAATCTTATAAAACAAAAAGGAAGTTTCATAACAACACTCCTAGCACAAAGACTTACTTGCTTTCTAACTATTACCTTTCTAAGTGCTCTCCCAGTCAGAGTCTATTTCATATGTGTCCACTTCATACTATGTTTCATTCTTAACTCTATCTGTCCCCACCCCCTTTGATGAGGTCAGCTAGAACTTCCCCAGTTTTAATATTCTTACATCAGTGTCTCTGAGGATGTGAGTCATATACTTTTAAAAATATATATAACTAGCCATTTCCCAAATATGACAGTCTTTAATTAAACATTTTTCTTTGAACTTAACAGTCCCACACCCATGTTCCTTATTCTCAGATACTTGAGAAAACCATTAAGAGTCAGTCCAGTGACGACTTCTTCCTGCTATGTCATAAAAGTCATATATGTGGGACACTTCAAAGGCAGCACAGGTTTTGAGGGCAATAAACCGTCTCTCTAGAAGGATGGCTGAATTAATAGTTCTCATGGTCTGTTTAATTACATCTTGGGGTTCCAGCTACTGACTTTTAAAGTTACAGGCCAAATCTGCCAACTTGGGTGAGACAATTTCATACACAGACCAGTTATTTATTTTACAGATATTATACAATAATTATAAACAAGGTGGCAGAGCATTACACTGGACACTTGGAATGCGATGCCAGAAGAGGTAGTCTCGTTGAAGACAGTGGGAAGCTTTAAGAGAGGCTGGGACAGGTATAAGAGGAGGGTAAGGGTCATGGGTAGGGAGAATGGGAGGAGTGGGCAGGGACAGTAGCTCAAGCTGTGAACTCTGCAACATGAGCAGACTTGATAGACTAAATGGCCTTATTCTGCTGGCTTCTTCATATATTCATATGTTCACAAAAAGAAGCAGCGGGGCACCAAGTAAGAACTAGAGAGGCCAATAAGGTAGTCATGAATGCAAAAGCAGACACAGAACTGTGTATTGCAGAGGGAGCCAGGGGTGAGGAAAAACAATTTTTCAGGTATGTAAGGAAAAAGGAAAGAGAGAGGCAAGGTAATAGACAGGATGAGCAGAAAGCAGGCATTCTGAAACACTACTTCTGCTCTGTATTTTCTAGGGAGGACAGCATATCTTTGCTGGAGAGCAGCATAAAAGCTGCTATAAGGTGGGGGGGGGGTCCGAGCAATGAGACAGCACATTTTTACTATAATGAAATGGTCAGAAAAGGGCTAGTAGCCCCGAAGATAGCAAAGGCCCTGGGATGAGACAGGATACACCCAAGGGTGCTCAGAGAACTGGCATCCGAATTAAGTGGACCCCTGGTAAGACTGTTCAATAGCTCTATTCAGACAGGGGTGATTCTGAAAGACTGGAGGTCGTGGTCATAGTTCTGCTACAGATGGGAAGGGACAAATAGCAGTCAGGTATCTACAGACCTGTCAGTCTTGGGGTGAACTGATGGAGACACTAGTCAGAGAGGACCTAGTGGATTACCTGCAGAAAAATGGAATCCAGGATAGTAAACAGCATGGGTTCAGAGCAGGGAGCTCTTGTCAGACCAACCTGATAGTATTCTTTGACTAGGTAACTAGGACAGTAGATAAAAGTCATGCAGTGGATTTATTCTGCTTTGACTTCAGCAATGCATTCCACTCAGTGCCACACCAAAGGTTGCTGAAGAAGCTAGAGGATCTGGGTGGAGCAAAGGACCTAGTTAGATGGTTGGGAAGTTAGTTGGAAGGGAGGCAGCAGAGGGTAGAGATAAACAGAGTCTGATCTAAGGAGTTGGAGGTCACCAGTGGAGTGCCACAGAGATCACTCATGGGTCCAGCTCTTTTCAATATGTGCATCTGCAACACAGGAGAAGGAATACAGGACAAGATGTGTCTCTTCGCAGTTTACATTAAGTTCTGCGGTAGGATAGACAGCGAGGAGAGAGTTGGGAGATGCAGAGGAATCTGTAAAGGCTGGAGAGGTGGTCTAGGGTTTGGCATGCTGAAATTAAATGCCAAAAATGCATGCTGATGCACATAAGGAACAAGAACCCCAGAACAAAGTATCAGATGGGAGGGTTTAACCTGGACACAACTTCTGAGGATAGGGACCTAGGAGTCATCACAAGTGACTCCCTTAAAGAGAAATAAGATTTAGATTATGGCTTTTTAAATACATTAGCCCATTATCTTATGCTGGCAATAGTCATTCTAGCCCACAAATTAATTTTTGCGATCAACTGAGCTTGCGCAAGGAATGTCTTGGGACTATATCGCATTTTAGAAGTGTGTCACTGCCAAGCCAATTACAGCTGATACTGCAATGGGCTTGACAGTGAACACTGATGACCAGGCACTTTGGTCATGATAGCAGTTCAGCTTTGCTGACATGGCACGTCCTCGACTTGAAGGAAATGAACTGTTCCAATGGGAGCACTTCATTTCTTTCTGTAGCCGTAACTCCGGCCATGCACATTACAGTTGTCATTAATGTCCATGCCTGAAGTTACCAAAGGCTTCACACCATCGCACAGAACAAAAGAAACAAACAGCTGCCGTAGTACTGTTGCTGCACACAACAACTCTACTTATTACAGCTCCTTCCTGTTACCTCTTTGTTTCTTTGCTCTGTGGGAGCCAGGGGGACGTGACACCTAGCCATAGACTAGTATTACTTAACTTTAGCTTTGATGTACCCACAGTATGTTGCCCATGCTGGCACCTCCATGTCTATTGCAACAATGGAGAATCCATGTTGGAAGTTCAGAACCCACGAAGCCAGGCTCTCAAGTAAAAAGTAATTGACCCTCACAATCAAGTTCTCCTTCCACACTACCCTAGCTTTGGTTTGGTAGCAATACTGGAGATCTAAGGGTCCCCAGTGCACTTTCTTTGTGACTCGGAGAATTAAGGTACATTCCTAATTGCACTGTGCATCTTATTAATGACGAATGTTGTTACGATACATTTCTTGATGCGCCCACACGTAAAGTAAATAAATGTACAAACTAACGCTTGCAACAATAAATACAAGAAGGGACACATAAGAACCCGGGTGGGGTTGGGGGCAGAGCACCCCCACAGAAAAGCTTAAACGTAATAATAACTAACTAATAAATACAAACAGAAACAAGGGACACATAAGCCTCTGGGTGGTGTGGGGGGTGGAGTGCCCCCACAGAAAAGCGTAAAAATTAAACATCTCACCGCTATACCAGCATAAATAAAGATATTTAGAAAATGCCTAATAAGACAAGGTGGGGGGGGGACTGCATTCCTTGATACCATGACAAATGTTAATCTTATCAACTTGAATCAATTGAAATGGCAGGAATTGCTGACGAAAGACTGCCACTCCATTCCGATGCGAGCTATGTGTGCAATAATAATTTTCTTTCATTTGGTTTGTGTGCAGTAAATCTTTTTTTTTTTTTGTATAGAATAGCAATGGTTTTGGTTGATTTCTTTTTTTTTAATTAAAGTTTATTGACAGACAGTCGGCACACAGATAAAAAAAACAAACCTTACAGAAGATGATCCGTGACAGCACAGTGCCACTTACAATGTTCTGTTAGTGAATGACCACAACAATTTTATATTATTAACTCCCTCCGGCCTAATTACCCACCTAACCTCCTTACCCACCCACCCCAGGATTGCAAAGACTGAGGTAGATCTGCTCATGAGGGAACAAACCAGGGTCTACTAACCCAGCCATGGCTAATTATGAATGGAGCAAGTAAAGGGCCTGGAGGGGGCCCTAACACTCGGTCAAATTCTCGAAGATTACCTCGCAGCCCCAAACTTTTCCATGCTTAAGTTAAAGAGCAGTTCTTGTAACCATTCCACATAACTGGGTGAGGTATTATCCAACCAGTGCCTTAACACTATTTTCTTGACCGAGGATGAAATCAAGGCCATATAGTATCTTCGGAACTTGACAGCAATACCAGTATAGTCCCCTATTAGACAGATTTCGGGAGTGAAGCAATGTTCAATGCCCAATACTGAATCCACCTTATGTTTAATTTGGTCCCACATCTCTTTTACCAGTGGACAATCCCAAAAGATATGCTTTAGGTCTCCCACCGTTTGATGACACCGGGTACATAGGACGTCTGGGGTACGCCCAATCTTGTATAACTTGGAAGGCGTCCAGAACAAATTGTTTAAAAAATGATATTGCATTATACGCAATCTGTCCTGGGTAATATACTGGTACATGTGGCGCCAAACAAGGTCCCAGTTCCGGTCTTGGCCCCCCAAGCGGTCCGCCCAAAACCTCGGTTTGTTAACAGTATCTGTGTAAACTTGTTCAAATAGTGCTTTGTAAACCTTGGAGACTGCATGCGGCTCCCAAACCCAGCAGATCAGGGGTTCAAACCATGTCCCATTAATCTTTCTCTCTTTTAATTTAGACTTGAAATTCCCCAACAGGTGAGTAATTTGGTATATTTTAAAAGATTGGTTAGGCCCTATATTGTACTTTGTTAAAACTTCTGCAACTGTTAGGCACCTGTCCCCTTGCATGATATCAGCCACCTTTAACCCTTTCAAAAAAGGAAGCCAGGATTCCTTTATCATGTTCCCCCCAATCCTCAGATTAGGGTTATGGCATATTGGCTGATAACTATCTGCACACGCGGGGAGTATAGCGAAGAGCACACAATTGGATGTGTAAATGCGTGAGAGGGAGTTTAATTGGGGTGGCTGCTAGGCTAGAGGGAGAGATTTTAGTGGGATGAAAAGAAGAGCCTTCGGGTCCACGCCGGCCTCCTTTATTAACTCTGTTTCCAACTTAACCCAGGAAGGAGCATACGATAAAAGTTCCAAATCCCTTGGGGGCAGGAGCCAGCGCATGTATTTACAGAGGTTGCTTGCCCAGTGATATAGTCCAAAGTGCGGGAGCCTTAAACCAGCCTTCTCCCTAGGAGCGGCAAGTTTGTAATAGGCTCTGCAGGGTGTTTTCTTTCCCCAGATGAAATCTGAGATACTTGAATAGAGTGCTCTGTGCCACTTTAAGGGTAACCATACATTAAGCTTATTTAAAGGGTAAAAAATCCTCGGCAACACATTCAGCTTTATTATATTGACCCTTCCCCAGAGAGAGAGAGCGGAAGTTTGCCCCATCTTTCCAGATCTTGCTTTATAGTTACCTTAAGGGCATCCAGATTAAGTTTCACCATTTTGGCCTCTGAAGTGGCCAAAGTAATGCCAAGATATTTCAAGGTGAGAGGGGACCAATGAATCCCCAGCTTCGAGATGTCTGACTTATAAACTTTCGCATTAAGAGGGAAAAACTGAGTTTTCCCTATGCTGATTTTATAGTTGGATAGTTTGCCATAGGATACGATAAGGTCGAGCACGACTGGAATGGAGTTGGTTTTGGTTGATTTCTTTTGTTGCTGAATGCACTGCTTGTAAGGTTTGCTGGTAGCAGCATCTGCCTGACGTTCGTGTAGGTACCGTTATTTGATGCAAAAAATTTTGAAGCGCAAGGGGACCCTTAGATCTTTGGTAACTCCGGTTTGGTTGGTTGTGATTGTGCTTGCTGTGTGCTGACTCCATCTCCAGTCTCCACTACACTCGATTTAAAGTAATAATTTGATTTTATATTTTGTTAATACACTCCCTTAGTAGGTAGCTGAAGCCACAAGCCAGGCTCTCGGTTTGCCCTCCCAATCCAATCCATGGGACCATTCCCTTTCTACAGCCGCCTGACTTCCCCTGCACTTAAGTCCTTAGTCTTTGCCTTTTTTTTTACCTTTCCAAATCACAGAGTCATACCTCTCAACCTCCTGCCTCATAAATCAGGGACAAGGCTTAAAAAATTCAGGGACAAATGACCAAAATCAGGGACACATCTTCAGAATTGATGGTATCCACTCAGGAAGCTGGTAGAATAAGGGACTTAAGTGTAAAATGCATTTTCTAAGGAAGAACAAGTCTGTAACTTTAATGTCTGATATTATTTTGTGCTTACAACTCCCACTGTTTGGTCACGGAAACACAAGTTTTAGGAGGGACAGAGTAAAATTCTGAGGCAAAATCAGGGACGTCCCTGAAAACCAGGGACAGTTGAGAGGTATGCACAGAGTCGGTTTTGGTCACTTGGATCGGAGACATCTGAAAAGAAGGCAAGAAAACAATCTGAATCCTCTCACTGCATGATGTGCTGTAAAAACTCACTATTTGCTCAGCATCACTGCTACTGTGCCTGCTACTTACATCACATCATAACTTCTTTACCATAGCTTTAGTAGCAGGTGCAGTAGCAGTGACGCTGAGCAAACAGTGAGTTTTTACAGCACATCATGACCACACACATCATGTAAGTAATTTTGTTCAAAAATGCTAACTTTTCCATTTGGATCCCTGCAACCAGTGTGTATGTGCGTGTGTATGTGTGTGGTATTATCTGTCTCTTTCTGTCTCGCAGTCTTTGTCCTTTAACTAAGCTCCCTGTACTTGCACTTGTTTAACTAACTTTTGGACTGCCACCATCTAGTTGTGACTGAGAGCACTGCCTTCCACGCTTCTCATCTTGTTTATTCTTTGTGGCTGTCAGCAGCCTGGAGATAGACAGAGAGAGAGAGAGAGAGAGAGACGTACCGCAGAACAAGTTAGTGGAAATGTCATCTCTACCCCCCCTCCCATAAATCACTTTTAAGAGAGAGACAGAGATGGACCAATGAAGCAACAGACAGTTGCCTCTGTGTCTCATCTTCAGCCATGCAGCCTCCACCAGACCGGTTGCTGACAAGCAACATACAGGTTCATGATAGTGTACACACTGGGACACTGCCACACTTTTCATTCATTTAAACAATAAGCCATTTCATAGTTAGAGATACAGTACAAATGTGGACTTCCCAGCTAATGTACACCATACAGTATCTCAGTTTGACATTTTCAAACATGTTTCTTGGTTTTGGATCCTTGACAACAGTTGCTAAGTGCAAAGCATGAGTACTCCCCATATTCTGTGTGCATGTGTATGCCACCCAAACCTTGCCTCTGTGCTGGCCAGAATCGCAAAAAGAAATCCTTGCAGTTTCATCATAAGTATTGAATGCTCCATCCATGGAACACACACCCCCTTACACACAAGTCTGTTTGTCAGATGTGTGTGTAGTGCCCCCTCCAGTTCTGTCGCTGTCCCCATATTATTCTATTGTTTCCCTGGTGTCTAGTGGCCCCCCCCCCCATCACTGTCCCACGAAAGCATGATAACTATTCTATAGAGTATAAAAAGTGCTGGCAATACTAATTTTATTTTCTCACAAGAGAAACATGTACTGCTCTCACATATGCATGCCGATGTGAAAACAACTGAGGTGCCACAGTGAACTCTGGTTTACACCCCAGATTAAAGACTTGAAAGTAACTAATTGCAGAATATGATTTAAAGGGGACAGAGATGAGCTAAAAGCATCACTATTAGCTTGCAAGTAATTCATGTATCTAATAAACATGTCTGAAACACTAAATGTTGCCTCTGTCTAATTTTGTGTTTCCTTGCACTTGCCCAAGAAATGCCTTGAGACAGTATCGCATTTGAGAGGTGTGTCAGGGATGAGTTCAGTGCAGAGCACTGTACAGTGGGCGTGACTCTAACACACCAATGACCACTGAAGCTGAGTGTGACGGCCATCAGAATGTCACTGTGGAGAGCCATCTCACACGTGAGAGAAATTAATTGCACCAGTGAGAGAGTGCATTTCATTCCTCTCATTTGCATAGCCGGCATTGCAAGTCTGCAGATCCTCCCACTCCCTCCTACTACTGCATTCTGCCCTGCATGCACCCTCCATTCCCCCACCAGCCCAGCATCTTTCATTAAATGCACACTACGATTCCGGCTTCACTCACCAGAGGTGCAGTTCTTAAGTAACAGTCAGTCCCAGCAAAACACTGCACTCTCCACTGTTTCAAAAGAAGGCTTTAATTAAAAAAAGTGCCAAACATGTACATCCAGGCTACATAAGGCAAGAACAAAATGTAAACCCGACCAGTTTCATGTCTTGCACGTCATCAGGGGGTGTTGTGTGCCTCCCACTGCTGCTGTCCTCCCTGCTCCCAGCACCGGACCTCTAATCAAACCCTCCTGCTCCCTCCCACTGCTGCAGTCCACCCTGCACCCTCTGTTCCCCCACCTGCCCAGCATCTTTCATTAAACCCTCCTGCTCCCTCCCACTGCTGCAGTCCACCCTGCACCCTCTGTTCCCCCACCTGCCCAGCATCTTTCATTAAACCCTCCTGCTCCCTCCCACTGTGTGCTGTCCGCCCCACACCCTCTGTTCCTGTGCCAACATCGGGGTGCCCAATCCCCATGTCAGCATTGTGTACCCCCCAACTCATGTGGCACACTGGGTGCCCAACCCAGTGTGCCCAGTTTTTTTTGGTACCTGTAGAAAAGAAAACCATCCCCTGACCTCTTTTTTTTAACCAATAAAAAAGAAAATGGTTCTTGTTATCTCCCCAGTCCCCCCATTCCCACCCTTCCACGGAGCAGCCAACCCTATTACCCCACTTACCCATACCTGCTCCAAAGGCCAGTGCTGTCATCTTCTGAGGGCTGGGACATGTCTGCACTCTTCAAAGCCGACCTGCAAACCGAAGAATCAAAGGTAAGCACTATATAATGGCAGTCAATGGGGGTTTTCAAATTAGGTTGATATCGGAACCATTTTTAGGAATCTTGGCCCCAAATTTTCAACACGAGGTCTTGGGGATCCCACCTCGTGAACATGTCACTGTCATTTCATTACTCGGTCCTGAAAGGTGAAAGAATTCCAAAAAATGACTGTGTTACGAGCATGCATTGTGCAGTTTCTATCCACTTTCCTAACTTTGGCAATTTTTTATATTTTCATTCCAGAGTTTCAACATTACCATTTTTCACACCTCCTTATGAACAGTACAGCTGTCACTTTTCACATCCTGCCTGAAGTGTGTTTTCGCACCTGTGGCACAGAATGGCACAGTCACTTTTAGGATAAGTGAACAAAACGACAATGCCACTCTTCATGAGGTGGGGTCCCAAAAAGGCCATGTTGAAAACTAGGTGAAGCAACTCCAAAAAATGGCTGAGTTATACCTGGTCATTCAGTATTTTCCATGCACTCATGTAACATTTTCAATATTTTCACTCTAAATTTTTAATATAGCCTTTTTATCACACCACCTCATGACCAGTGCAGCTGTCATTTTTTGCATCCTGCCCATAATGTGTTTCCACACCTGTGGCATGATATGCTGTTTTCCCATGGATTTGAAAAATCTCACCTACAGGGTTTATGAGGTGGAGTGATAAAAGACCATATTCAACATTTAGGGTCAAATATAAAAATGACAAAGTTATGGCCACGTGCTGCAAGTTTTGGTTCACATACTAGTAACTGTGGAAATCTTAAATATTTACACTGCACATTTTTTAATTATTTGCACTCCTGCTCCATGGCCCTCTCTATCTGGAGAGCCCAGCCCCTCCCCGATGTCCAACAGCCGATGCCGACCGCTACCCCAGGGCTTACCCCCCCCGGGTGGGGTTGGCGGGTCGGGTGAGGTCAGCAGAGGGGTTCACCTCACCAAGACCAGATCCAATACAGTGGTCAGCACCATGACTATTCGGGGCGGACATGCGAGCTCCTCCATCATCCTCTGTGAGCTTTTTCCTCCTGGTTTCTCCACTTCAGGGGTGGAGTGTACAAAGATGCCAGCAATGGTGCGCACACACACTCTCATGCTTGCACCCCATCAGGCGTCTTCCCACCTCTGACCGGTGTCTGCAGCGTCGGTGTGCCAGCTCCCAGCTGCCGCTAGGGGCCAGTCATTCACCGATCACTGGTCGCCCCTCTCCCCAGAAAAGGAGAGTTATCCCTGGGATGTTTAATCCTCCTCCTCTGCCAACCCCCAGCGGCCTACACTCACTCCCGAACACGAATCGCTAGTATGGCACTAGGTGTAACATCCAGTGCCTTCACCTTCAGCGCCACTGGGCCTGGTGATGTACCCCACATTTTCAACTTAGCCTTAATATTACGTGAGCTTCTGTATTCAACTGCTGTCCAAAATATGGCAGCTTGTCACAACATAGTTCAGGCAGGCTTTTCCTTCCACCAGAAGTTCAACTAACACAGTACACACCTGCCACATAAACCATGCAAAGAAACATTCAGCATTGACAAATGCTTGTTATTCTAAATTACAAATGTACATGATCTTTGCCTGATCTGCCATTTCAAACATTCTGAGCGGGCTCTTGTCTGCTGTGTGGGATGAGACATCATCTGATATCTCTGTGCTGTACATCTGCAGGGCCACATGAACTGCTAGACATCGGCATCATGAAATAGATGCAGTCATGCTTTCGATTTAAAGCTCCTGTGTAATGGGAAGTACAGCTGAGCATATATTGCATCTGAAAAATGGTATCTCTTTGATTATTGAAGCTACAAGTTATATAGGTAATATTTTTTAACACAAAATGCTGTCATTTTTTTAAGTAATTCAGGAAGTTTTATTTTCATTGAAAAGGGGCAGCTATTTAAAATAACCTAATACTTATTTGCTAATGATGAGGTAAAACGTACTTAGGATCTGCTACATAGTTCTACTAGTTCTCCTGTTAAAACACCCTTATCTGAACCATTCTTCTATGTGACAGGTTTTCCTGGAATTGATGTGTGTGTGGGAGTCGTCATTTGTAAGTCTCAACATGTTCACTCTGTCACTTACTAGCCGAGTGACTAAACCTATTAACAAAAGGGTCTTTTTAAAAATAAATAAATAAATGTCATGCTTAGTTTGATAGTATTGGTCACTAATAGCGGCAACATTATGGAATTCCATTTTACAGATTCTGCCTGTGGTCACTGCATAACTAATCTTAGCACACCTGTGGCTGGTCGATCGCTCTCCAGTCTATCCTAATCTACTTCTGTCTGTCTGTCTGTCTGATGCCATACAGAGCTTTCAAACTACCAGCATTGTCACAGAGAATAGTTACAGTAAATCCTGTTTGTTGAGCAGGATTATTCCTCAGAACTTGGCCCTTGTCATGCTGCATACTCAGAGTTTGTTGGCAGCTAGCATGTGTACTGTCAGAGTATAAAGGAGGGGTGACTGCTGTAATGGCAGATCAGAGAGGTAGCTGCTGGCTGAAATAAACCGCACACACAAGCAGCTGCCCCACCCCTTCTGAATCTATGTATCACTCTCTCAAACTACCTGCACTGACCCCAAGTGTGGATACATTCTTTTCAACTGATCATTTGTGCTGTGGCTTTGCACTTTGCTTTTGTATCCAGTGGCAGAGCCAGGTTTGGGAGCATTTGGGAGCCGGGGGGGCATTCAGTCAATCACGTGCTCCACAATGGGCACTAAACAGTGAATAAAGATGGTGACAGGGTGCCACTACTCACACTGGGGCAGCCAGGAGGGGCGACCACCCCCCCAGGCCCCCCTCTAGCTCTGCCACTGGTATCTACACTGGCTGTACTCCCTAAGTGTGTGCATGTTGAGAGTCAGTGTGTGATGTAAAGGCAAAAGGGGAAGACTGCATCAACAGGAGGAGCAGAGGCAACAGCTGGCCAAGTAAAAAGACACACACACACACACACACACGCTGGTGCCCCCATCTGAGTCTCTATGGAAGCAACTGTTCTTAGAAAAGGCAATCTCATGGATCTCAAATTTCATAGCTGTATCTCAAATTGCAAAGTTACTTTCTACAGATCTATTTGGAGTTACAGTTAACACTTTGTGCTGGTATGGCACAGCACAATGAGACATCAGATTAGGTTTATATGGTGATAGGACCACACATCCGTATTCATATAAAAAAAATATGAGAATATTATATGTGCTGATGAGTGCTAGTGAATACTGTCAGTCTCACAAGCTGCCTGACATACCAGGATCTGTTACAAACAACATGAATCTGATACATTCATCAATCCAGGAACACTTTTGTGAGTAAAATGAGACAGTGGATTGATGCATGGTATTGAAAGCAGGGGGATGAAAGCCGGCTATAATGCTCATTACTCATAACACTGATTGTAGAAGTACTGCATTTGGGGCACAGGAACACTGGAAAGGCTTGCATGATGGGGGGGGGGAGATACTGATGGGAAACAAACAGTAGCGGGATCTGGGGTTAATCATATCAGATGATCTAAGGGTGGCCAGGCAATGTGCCAAGGCTGTGGAGAAAGCCAGTGGGGTACTGGGGTGCATAGGGAGAGGTATCACCAGCAGAAGGAAGGAGGTGGTGATGGCTCTATATGAGTCATTAATGAGACCTCATCTGGAGTATTGTGTCCAGTTCTGTAGGTCACATCTATATAAAGACATAGATGGAGGCAGTTCAGAGAAGGGCAACAAAAATGCTACCGGGCCTGCACAAAAAGTCATATGAGGAAAGACAGGAGGACCTCTGTGTGCACCCAGGAGGAGAGGAGATATAGGGGGTATATGATGGAGACTTTCAGATATACTCAAGGCCATACATAAGGTATGGGCTGGTAGCATTTTTCAGAAAAAGATGTCTTCTAGAACAAGGGGGGATGACATGAGGCTGGAAGGGGTTGACTAAGAAGCAACATGAGGAAGTATTTCTTCCCAGAAAGGGTGGTATGCATGGAATGGCCTCCAGTGGAGGTGGTGGGGGCTAACTCAGTAGGGAAATTAAAAATGCATGGGATTTATATAGGAGTACCTATCAATAGGTAGGAGAACAAGCGAGAGATCAAGTAGGGTCTGTGGTTTTGCAGCAGGTAGGGCAAATGGGCAGATTAGGTGGTCCTGGCGGTCCTTATCTGCTGTCAGATTCTATGTCTGTATCCATGTACTGATCTAATGTCTATGGTTTGCTCAGTGTTCCATTAGAGCTGATTTAAAAATCCAAATTTATCAGTGAACTGTGATTACAGCTAAACAGGTTGCCAAAATGTTGCTTTATCTCAGTTACATCTAGTTTTGTATGAAAATGACAGAGCGTGACATCCTGATAACTAGTTTAGTGATTTTGCTGTTCATTGATACATTTAGATTTATAAATAAACTTTGATAGACAGTAGAATATATGACTACATCCAATTTTCACCCCCTTCCTCTGAAATACATACATCCCCTTTATCTCATATACTCAGTAGTGTGCCTGGATTGCTGAATGTAATTGATTCTCGATGGCAGCATTAGATGCTGAAATGATAGTCGGCTCCATGTCTGGCAGCATCCTGAAGTAGTCAGTGGCACTTGTGGCAAAAAAATAATTTTGTCCACTCAAGTAAAACTCAATGATGAACAGTCATTTAGAAATAGAACATCATACTTCTAATTTCTAAACCGGAGATTCCTGTGATCATTATGGAGACCAGAGTCCCAGACCATGTTGTACAAATGAAACTGGGCATTTCTACATCTGGGGTAAATTATGCTGACTGCCATAAAAACAGTTTTAAAGAAAAAAAGTTTCAAGCTGTTTGATAAATCAACAATGTATGCTTACTTTTAGAAAGATCACAACATTAGGAGTTGAAAGGAACTGCCTGCAGTTTGATGAAATTGTCTTAAAGATTGCAACGCTGCTGCACTGATCTTCTGAGACCTCTATGCAGGAGCGTAGTGCTGGCGCCAAGTCACAAGTGTAAGCATCACTGAACAGTTTGGGCTCACTCTCATCCCTGACTGGAGAAACAGAAAGTAATAAATACCTCATATGTGTACTGCCTTATTGTGAAAAACAACCAAAACTTTAATTTATACAATTGTATTTCTTTTACCACGGTTTCCTGTACCTGAGTTCACACTCATAGTTCAACCACAAAAGACAGGACACATTTGATAATTTAAACATAATTTTTTATTTCCTGTTTTTTTTAAAATAAAAAATAAAATGATATTTCCCTGTTGAAAAAAAAAACTCACCTCAGATTTGTAAGTACAGTAGAAATGCTGACTTTGCAAAGGAGGAGAATTGACGGGGAGAAATGGGCCTTCTAAAGATGGTCCAGAGGAGCAGAGATGTGGAACCACTTGTTTTTTTAAGCAGCTATTCAATATATTTATTCTTATGAAAGTTCTCCATTGTTCTGTACTATGTATACAGTTTTAATACTACAAATACATTACTAATAATCATTCAGAGATTCTGTTGTTTAAAGAACCTGTTTCAATTCACTTGGCTGTAAAGATATTTATTAAAATTTGTCACATCAGTTGGAGCTACTGTAACACTGTCAGAAAGTCAATAACCATGGCTTATTAAATATTAGGCAATGATCTCTAATACTAAACATGCAAGAAAGTCACCAGAGACCACATTAGCATTTAGCTATAGAGCATCTAAGTACAGCAGAATAAACCCAGACAGATGAGTTTCAAAAGCAGAAAAGATGCCATGAAGCAGCTGGGAGTCATCAATTTGCTTTCATGGTTACTAAAACTGAAAAAAATTGCTATTCAAGTTTTAATAGTTTCATAGAGGTTTATATGCTCAGGAGGCGAAGCCTCTTGTGAGCTTGCCACCCATAGGGTGGATTAGTTAACAATAGTGGGGACAGGACACGCCATTCTCCCATTATATACACCTGGTAACAGAATATACAATCTTATGCTAATGTATACATGCAACGTCTTTTTATCTTTGCTTGCACACATGTGCAAGAAGCATAGTGCCATCATCCGAGTTTTCAGAGGTGTGGCACCTGTCTTCCAATTCAGTCAGTATGTTTGCAGGTGCAGCCGCAGTTCTCCAATGAACGCTGCAACTGTCTATGACAGCAGTTGAAAATGCAGTGCCGTACAGTTGAAAGGGAGAGCTCCACTTCAGTGAGCAGCACTCCCACCCACATGCACATACGCATATTGCGTGCTCATGTGCCCCCCCACGCACACACTATATGGCTGAGGGGGGTGCCCAATCCCCCATCGGCTCCATGCCCACCCCATAAAAGCTTTCCAGGTGCCACGCTGGGAGCCCACCTCAGCGTGACAAAAATTGTTATGGCCGACGGGGGTGCCCAATCCCCCGTTGGCTCCAGGCCCCCCCCAACAGCCTTCCAGCTGCCACGCTGGGAGCCCACCGTAGCATGGCAAATGTCCCATGTCGTCTTCCTTAAAAAAAAAAAAAAACCTGTAAACAAAAAAAGTTCCCTCAGCAGTCTCCCTGCCCACCCATGACCACCCTCTGAGCATCCTACCTCCCCACACCCCCCTCACCCCATACTTACCTCAGGAGGTCGGCAAAATGATCTTCGGTGGACCAGGAACACGTCTGCACTCTTCAAAGCCGACCGTGAACTGAAGAAATGCCGGTAAGCTGTATAATGCAATAAATAGGGGTTTTTCAACTTTAATGCATATCTCAGGCATTTTTTTAATTTTGGCACCACATTTTCAGCATGGGGTTTTTGGGACCCCTCCTCATGAATTCTGGGACTGTTATGGCATTACTCGGGCCCAAAGGGTGATTTTGCAGTCACTACATGAAATCACCTTTCAGGACCCCGATTAATGAAATAACGGTGCCAGTCAATGTTCATATGGTGGAGCTCTCAAAAAGCCTATGTTGCAAATTTGTGACAAATTCTAAAATATGACTGTTTTGAGCATACGTTGCGCAGTTCCATACGATTGTAAGTTCACAAATTTTAATATTTGCACTCTGGATTTTCAACATTGCCATTTACCACACCTCCTTATGAGCAGTACAGCTGTCATTTTCATCATCTCGCCCAAAATGTGTTTCCGCATGTAGCGCACAATGGTGCAGTTGGTGTGCGAAATCAATGTATGGGACACATTAAGAAAATCACAGTGACACTGTTAATGAGCAGAGGTCTTAAAATAGCTATGTTGAGAATTTATTAAAAAAATTCCTAAAAATGACTGTTTCTGACGTCGTTGTGCAGCTCCCTTTTTTTCGATGAGGATTAGCAAATTTTAAATATTTTCACTCCAGATTTTCAACATTGCCATTTTACCACACACCTCCTTATGGGCAGTACAGCTATCATTTTCACATGTCACCCAAAATGTGTTTCCCTGCATGTAGCACACAATGGCGATGATCGGTGTGCTGAATCAATGTTTGGGACAGAGTAAGAAAATCACAGTGACACTGTTCATGAGTAGAGGTCTTAAAATGGCTATGTTGAAAATTTGGTGACAAAAGTCCATAAAATGACTGTGTTACAAATGAGCATTGCGCAGTTTCCACGCATCCTCGTAAGTTCATAAATTTGTAATATTTTCAGTCCAGATTTTCACCAGTGGTATTTTTCCACACTTCCTTATGAACAGTACAGATGTCATTTTTCACAACATAGCTGAAATGTGTTTTCACACTTTCAGTGCAGAAATGCGTGGTCGCTGTGGGAAATCATTGTTCAGGACAGATAAAGAAAATCACAGTAACACTGTTCATGATCGGAGGTCCCAAAATGCCTGTGTTGACAATCTGCTGTAAAAACCCCAAACTAATTACATTACGGTGTCGTTGCACAGTTTCTACCGCACGCTCATGACTTCACTAGCTTTTTAATATTTTCACAGCAGATTTTCAACATTGCCATTTTTTACACCTCCCGTGAACAGTACAGCTGTCATTTTCACATCCTGTTCAGAATGTGTTTTGCACCTGTGGTGCTAAATGTCATAGTCGCTGTGCAAAAGCAGCTTCGCTAACAAACTGATATTGCCACTGTTCATGAGGTGGGGTCACAAAAAAAACATGTTGAAAATTTGAGTGAAAATACCAACGAATGTCTGGGGTTGGGTTTCTGACCATAATACCCACCCTGTACAGAATGACAGGCATCAGGGGTGTGACTTGGGATTCTTGCCTGTAATGCTCATACCATTCCACATCCTGCAGCCAGTGAGAGGCATCAAGGTGTGCCTTGGACTTTTCTGACCAAAGTTCCTCCATTCTCCTATACCACACCATCTCATTGTATTTCCTGATGGAATGGGGTGCATAAGGACCAAAGACCTAAGGCACACCGTGACACTTGTCGGTGTCTGCAAGGTAGGGTGTGGTGAAATGGCGTGGCCGTTATGCCTGACGACCCAAAGGCACACCCCAATGCCTGTCAGTCTCTGCAGGGTGGTGGTGAGATTGGCTTCAGTTTAATACTTCACTGCCATTCCTATTTTGCAGCTCTGTAACTCCTACACTACCAATGCCAATGCCAGCAAGCAAACATTTGGCACTGACAAATGCTTGTTTTATAATACTGTGCTGTGATCATATCCTACATAAAAGAAAAGGAACTAGACCACAGAAGACTATGTCATATATAGACCTTCTTACCACCTACATCAATCTGTTTCCCTTTCAATTTGATTTTAACATACATTTACACATGTCCCCCCCGCTTCTACATTAGCCCTGGTGTGGCTTTAGTTATTGGTGGCTCTTGCTTCCCCACGCACTCTCTCTCTCTCTCTCTCTCTCTCGCCTCGATCCAATAAGGACAGCAGGGGCAACGCCTCTGACTAGCAGCTCCGTGCTGCATTTACAGTGCAGCCCCTGTGCAACCTGTATCCATTTCTGAATGCAGGTCACCAGTATAGCAAGACGTGAGGGATTTGGTGTCTCAGCCCTCCATACCACAGGGCCAGTTCTGTGATACAACTTCTTTTCAGTTAGGATAGAAATCCATGCTGTATTTACAGTGCAGCCCCCGTGCAACTTGTATCCATTTCTGAATGCAGGTCACTAGTACAGCAAGACATGAGGCACTTGGTGTCTCAGCCCTCCACACCACAGGGTCAGCTCTGTGATACAACTTCTTTTTAGTTAGGATAGAAATCCATGCTGCATTTACAGTGCGGCCCCCGTGCAACCTGTATCCATTTCTGAATGCAGGTTACCAGTACAGCAAGACGTGAGGCACTTGGTATCTCAGCCCTCCACACCACAGGGCCAGCTCTGTGATACAGCTTCTTTTCAGTTAGGATAGAAATCCATGCACAACAAAGGATAACCTTATACTATACTGTTTTTGCATTAATGCTTATTCATGGACAGTTAAATACAGATCATGCAAATGTCTGAATTTCATTTTTGTAAACAGGAACATTACAAGAAGCTGATAATTAGCATGTTGGTAATGTAACCTATTATGTTACTATACCAAAACATCCTTGATGATATCTGTTAGCTTGAGGTAGAAACAGGAAACCAAAATTGCCTCTGAGACAGTACTTTCCAGCAGCACATATTCTTTCTCACGACAATGTCTTTTTTACATAGATTTATTATTCCAGACAGCACACAATGGTAGTCCCAAGGGGGGGGGGGCGTTTTGAAACTACAAAATGCTAAGATATGAACCTTGTTCTCATGTTTCCTAGCCCTGGAACCCATCCACCATGCTATGCTGCTGCACCACAATTGATGCACATTAGTGCTGTATAGTGGTTATGTCTCAGGGCTACGAAGCGACAAACTGGGGCTTGGATCCCAGTAGGGACCAAAAAAAAAAAACACGTCAGCCTCAGAAGCAACTTTTGTTGCCTTTTTCAACTCATACTATGACAGTTTCATGTAAATGTATAGAACAGTCACCCAAAACCTACTGGTCCAATTGCCACTTAACGCAGCAGTATTTGGAAGCAGGCGAAAAAAGTCATCATTATGTATTGTTGGTAAAAGTCTGTTTCTAACACCCTTAGATTCATAATCAGCTGAGTTTTAATCCTCTCAGATATTAAAAAATAGTGTTTACAGACCGGGTAAGAACCCAAGAGCATCAAATACCAATTTTCAAAGGGGGCCGGGGTACAAAATACGATAATTGATCACATTTCAAAAAAGCAAACACAAATAAATAATATAAAGACACAATCAAGTAAAACACATACTTTTAGACATTGATTACTGTTAAGGATACCTGTTAAATGCACATACTAGATTCATCCTGTGGATATCACACAGAACATGAGATGATCTACACCTACCTCAACATATGCTCCAAGCCCAAGCCACAGTGGTGGTCAGAGTCAGTACCTTAACGTGGTCACAGCAAACAGTGCCTTACCATACCAACTGGATCTGTCCCAGGGGTTCCAAACCTCAATGTCAACTGCCCTGGTCTTCTGCCACTTGCACAGAAAGACCTCTTGCTATAGGCCATAGTGCCTTACCAGCACAGACCACTACCATACTGTACACTGTACAGAAAACACAGGACAGAATGTTGGATATCATCAGGAGACCCTCTTTTATGGTGAGTCCCCAACAGGTCCCCGCTGTCCCAGATCTTGGACCCTGGATGGATCTTGAACCTCCACTACTGAGCTCAAGTACTAGTGTAAGTGAATGTCTCTGATGACAGCTGCTGACGTAAGTTGTGCTAAACATTCTGAAAAAAGTTGTTCTCAACATACACCATACCACCAATCACCCACCCTGCCATCCTCCCTTACCTGACTCTTCGGTGCTGCAGAAGCCCATATAGCAACCAATACACTCCTGCCACAACACCATGCAAGGAAACATTCAGCATTGACAAATGCTTGTTCCTAATGCCATACTTCGGTTATGACCACTGTCTGCATGCACCCTGTCTAGTTTTATCTACTGGACCAAGCTGGATCAGAACCAAACCATGTCCTGCTGTGGTCACCAAAAATGTTGAATTTTTGGACCAGGTTCAATGGCCTGTGGCCATGGGGCTAATAAGGTGTTTAGACTACAACTTGTTATAAGCTCAATGCTTTTTGTTGTAGCAAAAATAAAACCCTAATACAGGCAAACCTAAACAGCTGACAGCCCACCACTGTCAGAGCTATAAGCATACAGAGAAAAACAGAGTTGATATTACCCTTCTCTGTCTTCTGGGTTTGAGCACCATGGGATCTAGATGGTATGCAGCCTTTTCTCTCTTTCTCTTGAACTCACAGAAGCTGATACGCTAGGCTTAACATACACTGTGGTTGTTTATGACACAAGGGTAAAAGAGGAGGTTTGTAGCATATCCATATTTTTGACCATAAAAGGCAGACAGAACATGACTGACCTTAATACCATAAAGGGCAGGAGAGGAAATTGTACAGAATAGAGGCAATTTGACCCTAACAAACTATCTTTCATCACCAACTGTCTTTCCTGCATGTCCCACTGTATTTTTACTCCTTTCATTTTCTTCTTTCAGTCACGTCCAGTCTAGTATGACATCCTGTTTTTACACAAAAACATTTTGCTAATTACAGCAGATCTGTACTGAGCAAAGCATGTGTCTTTTAACTCCTTGTTTCCTGGTGACATTTTACCATCACATTACAATCTTTCATTTAGTTAAAATGTTGTCATTATCTTACAACCCTTTTTGTTTCAGTATTTCACTATTTCCACACACTGCTCTTTCTTCAACCTCAGAGTAACAGACATTTTGAGCAGTACAGTACTACACCATAAATACAGGCTGCCCTGGCTGGTAGTGGCTTTACTTGGAGACACTATATGGACAGATGTAATCCTGGCCTGCACCATTCACCCTATCTCTGTGGCAGCTAGCTAGACCATACTGCTAGATGGCTCCCTTGACACTGCTGCATACATGATTGATCCCTCATTGTCATTCTAGAGTATGCTGGATTCTGTGTGGCTTGACATGTTAGATCTATATCTGCTGCTGTAACCCCCTCCCTATCTGGGATATCATAATAGAGACATGTCAGACTCTTTGGGAT
This sequence comes from Neoceratodus forsteri, assembly GCA_016271365.2. Taxonomy (NCBI): domain Eukaryota; kingdom Metazoa; phylum Chordata; order Ceratodontiformes; family Ceratodontidae; genus Neoceratodus; species Neoceratodus forsteri. The sequence continues at coordinate 534,440,897 of JADMNL010000022.1, read as the reverse complement.
GATGACTCTGCCACCCTAATGGTCCTGCAAACCAGGATAGGGCACTTTAGATGGACTGCCTAGCTTTCAAGAGGGTCATGGGGATGGCAAGGCCAACACCCCCTGTTACAGAGCCAGAGTGGATGGTTAACCAGGGTGGTGAGGTGCAGGATTATATCTGTCCATATAGTATCTGCAAGCGAAGATGCAACCAGCCAGGGCAGCCTGCATTTATGGTGTAGTACTGTACTGTTGGAAATGTCTATCACCCTGAGATTGGGGAGGGACCAGTGTCCTGACTCCAGCACTGGGGCTACAGTAGCTGTCAGTGGGGGCATGGCTGCACCAGGCCACTGAGGTAGGCTAGTTGGGAGGTATGTGAGAATCTGGAAACATGGGTTTGAAGCCCACCACTACAACATCACACTGGGTTGCCCCGAGCAATTCCTGGAACCTCCCTGTGGGTCATCTCTTTACTGTCACTCTGATCTTTTGCTGTGTTGTTGGACATGCACTGTATGCCTGACATGGCAGCAGCAGTCATCCATCCCTATTCTAGACTGTAGGTGCATTATGGTACAGCTGGCATGAATGGTATGACTAGCTACTGTCCAGTTCTCGCTGTCCTATGTATGGCCTATTCCAGTACTCATGCTTACTGCAGCTCATATAGCAGCTGGCTGAGGAGTTGTGAGGAGGGCTGTGCATGTTGCCATAGTGTGATACACCTCATAGTCCCACCATGTCTGGCAAGGGAGGGTCGAGTGGGTGCTGTGCTGGGTGCAGGCATTGTAGGCTGGGAGCTGTGGAACTGCCACTGCTCTGTAGTCCATCTGGTGACCAGCATTCTGGGTGGGGGGCCACTAGACACCAGGGCATACATCAGCAGGTCGGGACAGATGTTTGGGGGGTGGAGGATACCACTAGCCGTTAGAGACAATTTTGTAGGCACTGGGATGCATGATCAGAGGATGGGAATTGCCAAAAGACACCAGGGACCTGGTGATACACACAGGGACATGTGTCAGCAGGCATACTCAGAGAGCTTTGCTGAGTACAGTAAAATCTGGAAAATCCAGGGGTGACATGAGTCTCAGGCCAGGACAACAAACACAAATACAGCCTGATTTACCTGGAAAACTATTTTTCCCTTCCTTGGAAGCTTTAGTGTCAGTTTGTGAATAATATTTGGAAGATGTGTGAGTGCTAAACTTAGGCCCTGCACACACTGTAGATCTTAAAATGATTTAAGTGCCTTAAAACATTTTAAACACCCTTTGCATCCAGACTACAAGCCTCTTAAAACATTTTAACAAAAATGTTTTAAAACCCTGCTAGGCACCTAGTCTTAAAACCATTTTTAAAAACGTTTTAGAGCTAGCATGATTTTAATCACATGCTTGGACAGGAGTAAAAGTGTTTTAAGCTGTAACAGTTTAACTAAAACAGTTCTAGCTGCAGTGTGTCCAGGCAAGCACAGTTCTATGTGTTGGAATTAACATGAAATAGTTACAGGGAGAATAGGTTTAACACCAGCAAGGTGGACACACTAAACTGTTTGGGCTTCAAGCTGGAGGTGCTGGGACCCTGCGGGAGCCATGCATGCTCGACACTGGCTCACAGCATGTAGGCTACCTTAGTGTCAACCATCCAACTGCCTCAGTACCTTTTTTACAGATTAGGTGTATCATATTCTAACATACACTTAACAAGGGCATAAGATAGCCCTTCTGACCCATGCAACCCATATGCCAGTTTTGGCAAGTTGGACACACCCTATTACAAGAACTAGTACCCACATATAGCATACCATTTACTTTTGGCAGAAATACTTGGATTGGTACCACCCCTAGCTGTGGAGTGTATACCAGGCTCATTATCTAAAGGAAGGGGGATGGAAGTACAATAACCAAAAATGAACCTTTATAAATACAACCAGGTCCTGGGGAGAGGGTGCTAGGTGTACGATAGACCAAACTGCTGAGAAGCCCCATTAATTCCACACAGAAGCAAATGATCAGATTGTCCAAAAGCAGCAACTGGGATTTTGAAGTATGGCTTTATTCACAGATGTTACTCAAGCATCGGTGGACCCCCAAGGATCAGTCATGGCAAACAGGTACACACATTTTCCAGAACTCTCCTTGCTAGGTAGTACAGTTCTCTATAGAAACAATTCTCTTTCCCCATGGTGTATGCTTGTGGTCTGTGCCACACACCCGAACATTTCCATTTTCCCAGAGTGTATGCTTGTGGACTATGCCATGCACTCAGAACATCTTCTCTTCCCATAGGTGTATGCCTGTGATTGCTATCACCCACCTCATCCCGCAGCAATGGCCTTTACTCAGGATAAACTGGTGCCCATCAACGAATCAGCTAGTGCTGCCTTGTAAGCTTCCAGATGGCATTCCCCCTACCCTTTGCCCCAACCGTCAGTCTCTGCCATTCCTTCAGGCTTACACCACAGAAGCTTTTATTCCCCACTGAAATGCTAAAGACTCCAAACTTCAAATGTCCACACTTAGGTGAACAGGGATCTTGACAGGTGTGATCTAGCCTTATCCTTGGGCACACACAACTCAGAATAAACCCCTAACTAGAGAACTTGTCTACCAATTTAGTACTCACAGAATAGTTGCTCCTTCCTCTAGGCATGGAAACAACCCATGAAGTATTTTCCACAGAGTAGTTGCCCCTTCATTTAGGCATGGGAACAACCCAGTAAGCTCCCTTTTCCCTCTGTATTCAAAGATGTGTTGCTCCTTCCTCTAGGCATGGAAACAACACAGAAAGCTCCCGGTTCCCTTTGTACTCACAGACTTGTTGCTTCTTCTTTTAGGCATGGAAACACAGAAAGCTCAATTTTCCATGGTAGCTTGTCAGAAATTCCACACAAAGTCCTTCTCAAAGGCAACTGTAATACACTAGGACCTTCAGGGGACTGCCCGTTGGATCCACTGAGCGAGCAGTCCCTTCCACGTCTCTGGAGTGAAAATCAAGGATTCCTGCTGAAGAAACATCTCCACCACTTCACTGGCAACTGGAGATGTAATCCAAGCTAGGTTGAGAAGCACAGGGCAGTCTGATACAGAGCCCCACTGGCAGAGCTCCTACCACTCTCACTTCCACACTAAGACCAACTGAACATTCTAAAACTTCCCCAGAGCAGCTGACTCAGGAATGGTTATGCTGCTGTGAGAGTTCTAAATGACATATTATACAATGGGATCCGAGAATCCTACATTTTGATTGGCTGGCAAGCACCTTTTACCCATGGTAAATCCTGGCATAACCCATGGGAAAAGATGCCAGTCAGCTGTATGTAGACTCTCTACCTTTTTAAAATCACTCCAACTCCCGGAAAAGAAAACAGCACTGCCATGTTGGATTGCCCAGAAACTGGCGACAAATAACTGCAACCCTGGCTAAGCCCTCCAAAATACATCTAAAGTCAATACTGAAAACTGCGTTAATACCCACATAAGATATAAATCATACCTATTTTAACCTCTGTTGAAATCTGTCCTGTCAACCTTCTCCTGCTGGCACCACCGTGGCTCTCTCTGCACAGTCTCACCAGTCTAGCCCACACATGAACCCTCCCTTGCCCACACTGCAACCCTATTGACTCCAAGGAGTAATGTAATGTGCATTCAGGGACTGTTCACAGCATGTCATGAAAAACCAAAAACACTCACACCATGCTTAACCTTAAACAGAAAGCCGCATAAAAACTCAATCTCCATCAAGTCATTTTATAAACATAAAAAAAACCCTGCTTGCCTGGCAAAATGTGACTCGCTTTGGCTCTGTAAAGATGCTACTTCAAGTTTCTGAGGTAGCATGGGGGGCTGTAACATACTTTAGAAAATTAATTTGTTAGTATTTTGCTAACCAGCTAAGCACTCGTGACGTACAATACCTGTACTCAGATAGTACCTGGAGCAATACGGACTTCTGTTTCATTTGAAGAAAAGAAAAGCACTGCACCTGCTTTCCATTTCCCAGCCCACTGCTCAATGAGAAAAACTAAAGTGCGTGCACTTTGATTTAAAAAAAAAAACATTGCTGTCATGCTGCCTTTCCTTCTTTCTGTCGCTCACATCTGCATTAAAAAAAACGCTTCTCAGTCACCCCATTTCCAAGGACAACCAAAGTGAATAAAAGTCAGCTCCCGATTCAGTGCCACTGATAATTTTACTAAATGGTGCTGACAGCAAAGCTGCCTGTCTCTCTGTCTGTCTTTCTCTCTCTCTCTCCTCCCCCCACACCTGGCTCTTCCACTGCTTCTCTCTGTCACATACTTAAACATCACATGAAAATGAATAAAGTAACCACATGAAAGTAACATTCCTATCAGCATATGTCTCAGTTGGGATGGGGGGGTTGAATCCTCAATATTCTGCCTAGCAACAAGGAACTATATTTTATGGCATAAGAATAAATTTAACAAAAATTATTAAAACTGCCAAAAAAACATGTTTTCCCTTACATTTTGTCACAAAAAAATACAGAGGATATTATATACTTGCAATAAACCATTTCAGGGTGTGGGTTATGTTGGGATTTAACCACTTCTGGTGTGGTTCAGTCACTTGGCCTGTGGCCTTGTGACAAAACCACACCAAGCGTGGGTTAATCCCAGCATAACCCACACCCTGTCGTGGTTATTGTTTAAATCATCCTTCCCTCAGGCTAGCTGAGTAAACAATGATGTCACTATGAAACAAACCCCTTAAAGAGCTCCTTGCAAGCTGCCTTTTCACCTGCCTATAGACTATTACTAATGGGAGTCTAGTAACTCCAGGGGACTGGGTGGTTACACCTGTATAAGAAGAGTCAACTAGAACAATATCTTCACAGCCCAAACTGAAACAAGGAGGGTGAAGACCAGAACAGATTGAGTGTGCTCAGGGGATGGTGGGTGGGTGTGTGAATAAATGGTGAAGACTTGTCCAAAAAGATCAAGAATTATGGTGAGTACGTAATGTCCATATCTTCCTGGGCTTAAGTCTTCGCCATACCATGCTGAAACATAATCCCCCTGAGCAGGGTGGTAGGAGACGGAGCTCACTCAGGACAGAAGTCCATTAAGGATTGTCCTGCCAATACATTTCACCTTTATGGTCCTTTTTCAACCACTGAAAGTAGCAACTTTATAACCTGCAGGGCCAGTGTTGGAATTACGGAGTGGGGGGAGAGAGAATTTGCCAAAGCTGGCCCCCCCAGCTCTTTGTGAATGAAAGCTTACAGTACACACTGCAAGCCCATTGGTCGACAGTGTCAACCAATGGCATTGCAGTGCTTACTGTAAGCTATCATTCAGTGACAACTCAGTCGGTGGGCAGCTGTGGAGGTGTGTGGGTGGGTTTTACTGCCCGCAGGCTGCATTGGACATGCTGGGATGGGGGAGCAGGGTGGGGAGTTCCACTGGACTACCAGGGAGGTATTAGGATTGATTTCTACATTGCGATCGGGGCTGGGGCACTAGACTACCAGGGTAGTTTGCTATAGGATTTTATTATGAACGGGGTTCAGGAAGAGAGGGGGTGCCACTAGACTACCAGGAATGACTGGGGTTTTATTTTCATATATGGATGGGGTTCAGGGAGGGGGGTGCCACTGGACTACTAAGGATATGGGGTAAATTAACATTTATGCTGCGATCAGGGATGGGAGGGGGGCCATAAGACTACCAGGGTAGTTCAGTATAGGATTATATTGCGGACGGGGTTTGGGGAGGGAGAGGGGTGCCACTAGACTACCAGGGATGACTGAAGTTTTATTTTCATATACAGACAGGGTTCAGGGAAGGGGTGCCACTGGACTCCCAAGGATATGGAGTAAATTAACATTTATTCTGTAATCGGGATGGGAGGGGGGCCACAAGACTACCAGGGTGGTTCGATATAGGATTATATTGCGGATGAGATGAGATTCGGGAAGGGAGGGGGTGCCACTAGACTACCAGGGATGATATGGGGTTCATTTTAATATATGGACGGGTTTGGGTACGGGAACAGGGGGACACTAGACTACCAGGACTATGATTGGGGGGGGGCTATAGCTATTTTACATCTGGGCTGGGGCCACAAGACTACCAGGGGGATGTGGTATGTCATTTGTGTTACACACTGACTCTGCAGGGCTCTGAATGTATCCCTGCCCCAGACATGCAAATGGAGCCATAATGACATGCAAATGGCCCCATTTGTGCCTTGTATCTATAATGTATCCATTTGCATGTCATGGTCTGATTATCTGGAATTTGCGCTGGGCACATCCCCATTCCAGGTATTTACTCCACGACCCTCTCCCCCAGTTGCACCCTGGGCATCCTTTGCCATGTTCAGGTGGGATGGGCGTGGCACATCTCCTTTGAATATGGCAGGTTTGCTCAACTCAATTGAGCAGCACACACACCTGCACATTCCTCTCAACTGTCCCTGATTTTCAGGGATGTCCCTGATTTTGCCTAAAATTTTCACTCTGTCCCTCCTAAAACTTATGTTTCTGTGACCAAACAGTGGAGGTTGTAAGCACAAAATAATGTTAAACATTAAAGTTACAGACATGTTCTTCCTTAGAAAATGCATTTTACACTAAGCCCTTTATTCTACCAGCTTCCCGAGTCGATATCAACAATTTAGAAGATGAGTCCCTGATGTTGGTCCTTTGTCCCTGACTTCTTTAAGCCTTGTCCCTGATTACTTTTTTAGGGTTACATTCTCCGATCGAATCTTGGATGGGGAGAAGAGGAAAAACGGCGATGCCTGGCACACGACCACAGGAAGGAGTACGACCCTCAGCACAGCAGCGGAGAAGGGAGAGCCCCAACATTAGAGAAGAAACGGGAATGCAGTGCAGCGGCTGCCGAGACGGCATCAGGGCGAATCGCACCTGGTGGGGGTGGGGAACAACACTATGCCGCTCTTCACCATAGGCGTGTCTGTCCAGGGACGCGAATAACTCAAGCAGGGACTGGGCTAATGCTGCGGAAGTTTAGAACCACGGAAGATCATCGACGCGATGGCTAGACAACTTGGTATGACCTGTATTTCTAATATATTTCGTTCCAGAACAGCTACAGATTAAGGGGGTATTAAAATAGTAGAGATTCAGCGAACGGCACCTTGCTGACTTATTATAAGTGTTTGATTTCGTTGCCTATCCGTGTACCTTGAAATATTATATTTAAAAAGAAAGTTCTTATGGTAGGTCCTGCAAACTAGCTGGGACTGTTTTGGGTTCAGCCAGCTGGAAAGTAGAACTGCATTTTCTGTTGTTTTTGCTCGAAAACTGGTCAAAGTGCTTGGGCGGTACTGAATTTTTAAGTTATTTTTTATTGGTTTACACGAAACGGGTTATACTACATCAGATATATCCGATAAAGACAAAGTGTTTCAGTACATATCATCTAGTATCACATTATATACTTGGATGAAATTAGCCGGACCTCACTGTTCATGCTTTTTATATTAGCTTTGTCATTTTACCGCCTGGTATTAGTTCATATATATTGTGAATTGTGCAGCAGTTAATTTTTAACTGGATTAAATCCTTTCAGTTTAAAGAGCTTGTCAACGGTGTGAAATTAAATATTAACTTTAACAAGTAGTCAAGTGTTACTTGTTATAACTAAAGCATTTTTCTTCTTTCATTATTTGCTAATTATAAATCGGATATTCAGTTTATGAAATGTGTGTGGAACACTACCTGGAGGAGGCTGACGGGTCTGGTTCGTTACCGTTCATATCATACCCCATCAGGACATTTCTCTCTATCAGGGCCATTGGAAAATTGCAGAAAAAAAATATCCCAAAATGTAGAGATCTTATATAAAACTTGCGGGGAAATTGCAGTGGTTCACTGTGCATCTCCAGTGCAATCTTTCATTTTCTGCAGCATAAATAGATAAATAGTGTATAGTGGAATGCTATTATGCATGAAATTCCATGCCTGTAATATGTTTGTTCTGCTGCAGTAGTGATGTCATTATGTTGTTGTGCTGCAGTAGTGATGTCACTACTGCAGCAGAACCACTTGGAATCCTGGCACATTGTTGCTTTCTTCTATTTAATTCTGTGGTGACAGTATTCTAGAACCTCTAGAGACTTTTCAAGTCAGTTTCATTATGAAAAAGAGAGAAAAAAAACCCCACAAAACACACATTTCACATAGTACTACTATACACTATAAAAATACAGGATGAGCAACTTTATGCACAACCTGTGTGTTCTGTCACCTCGGGGTACTGATTCCCATGGACCTCTTGAGCTTCGCTCTCGAGGTCAGAGGGAATCAGAACCCCTCTGTGGCAGAACACACTGGTTGTGCATAGTTGCCCATCCAGTATTCTCTATATACTGTATAGTGGAATGCTGTTATGCATAGTAATCCATGCCTGGAATATGCTTGTTCTGCTGCAGTAATTATATCATTATGTTGTTCTGCTGCAGTAGTGATGTCACTACTGCAGCAGGACAACTTGGAATGCTGCCACATAGTTGCTTTCCCCTATCCAGTTAAGCTGGAAGTTGTTTTTTTTAACTTGAACTTGCAGAAACATCTGCAGCACACTGTGTCAGTCAAAACAAAAATTGTTAACATTTCTATTCTCTGTTGTCTTCTCTAACTGGTTTTGTGTGATTTTCTATGATGTGACTGCCCATACACTATAAAAGATTGTGTATGAGCAGTCATACACAAACAAGGATATTCTTGTATCTCGAGGTTCCCTTGGTAACAGAGCATCTCTTGAGCTGCGCTCTTGAGGTCATCTGTTACCAAGAAAACCTCTCGATACTGGAATATCCTTGTTGTATATGACTGCTCATACACAATCCTCTATATAATGTATGGGAAGCCCTTATTACCCACTGAAATTAAGCAGATTACAACCTTGTAATCCCACTTTTGTGATGTCAGAACCTTATAAACCTATCTCTTCTATGCAAGCAATAATGCCTGACAGGGTGGGCGGTATTGGGCAATACCAGACCGGCCAGGGGTATAATGAGGCCCAACACCACAGGCAGAGGGCCTTATAGCCCTTGGCCGGTCTGGTATTGCCCGTACCGCCCACCCTGGAGGGCATTGTGCTTAGAAAATGGGCACTGTAAAAAAAAAAAGGCAAAAATTGTTAATAAATTGTTTAAGATTAATTTTGTTATTAAATAGTTCCTCTGCCTAAATAAGCTTCCTATAGTAGTCTGTTTATAACTCCCCTTAACAGTGCAGAGTGTCAACCCCCCCCCCACACACTCACACTCGCACACCCACCTTCTTGAAATAGAAGTTTATTATTTTTTATGGAGATGCACTCTGTCCACCATCAGTTACCTGAAGTCGATCGGGCTCTCAGCTTCCCTTTCCTGTCATATTTCGAGCTTTTCCTCCAGTTACTGATGAGATCTGGAGTGGAGTGGTAGAGATCCGGTAATTACAGTAAATAATCGAGACTGTAAAACATTTACATTTTATGTAAAGAAATGTAAGTGCAGTTTCTTTCTTTGTTGTGCGGCAGCATTTCAAATGGAGAGCAGAACAGGAGTGGAGTGCGTGTCTTCCGTATGAGAGGAGCTGAGGCGGCGGGCAGGCGGCAGCAATGTACAGTAGCCAAAAACGATCAGGACTGGCGGGCAGGTGGCAGCGATGTACAGTAGCCGAAAACGGACTTCATGGAAGGTCCGTTGATTTTGTGGGAGGAGGAACCAGTTACTTTTATTTCTTTTAGAATACAGTGCTGTATTTTTAAAATTACTGGGAGTGTGTGTGTTTGGGAGAGGGAGCTCTCACTCGGTCTCTGTCTCCACTAAGCGAGTAAAAAAAATGGTGGCAGTTTAAAATTGTGTGCCACTGCTTCAGCCAATGATGAAGCAGGCTGGGCACAAGGATATATCTGGCTGGGCATCAGGCAGGTTTGGGTTGGGAGTTTTTATTTTGTGGGCATCTATTGAAAGTTAATGTACCCCTGTGGAATGGGTACTAGCCAATCAGATGCCTCCAAATAAAAAGCCCATTTTCTAAGCCATAACAGTGAGTTTACAAAATGGAATGCCAGTGTTATTCAGTATTCTACACACCCAGAACGTGATTATTAGTCTCAGTACAGTATTCAAATAACTTTCCAGTTGTCTGTTTACTGTTAATGAGTCTAGCAATCTCTATGTCTGATAGAGATTTTAACTCTGTTGTTATTGGGGCCCGCTGTCATTCAGTCCATGTATCCTAACTGTTTTCCTACACAATCATGTGGCTGTAGTGCAGATTCATTAATAAGGGAATGCTAAATTACTTGTGTTTGGGGGGTTAAGTTCTCATGTCGAGTCCCATACACTATAAATGACAATGCCTGATGTACAGGAGATAACCATGGTGTAATCATCTCTCGTGGTTGCTAGGGCAATTGTAAACCTCTTGAGCTGCTCTCTCAAGGTTTACTGATGCCCTAGCAACCACTCAAGATGATTACACCATGGTTATCACCTGCACATCAGGCATCATCCTCTACGTGTTGCTACTTGTATAATGCTTTCACATGAAGAAAAGTGTGTGTTCTTAAAATGAATAGTAAATTATTTTTTTATACTTGTTAGCTGATAAGCAATGTCAGTTTTCACAAATGACAAATACATAATTTTATTTATTTATTTATTGAATTTTGATGACCGGGTAGGCCCACTGAGCCACAAAGGTCCCTTTTTCAGGGGCAACCCCGGAGACAGAAACAGTACAATACAGTCAGGTAGTACAGGGTACAGAGAAAGTAGACATGAAATTCAAGGTTACATTAAAGGCAATATTTCAATATATTGAACATAAGTGCAACAATTGAGGGAGTTGAGGCATGCTTTTGGAGTCATTTTGGATGAGAAAATGAGAGGGATTGGTGTAGGATGTGGACTATGGGCTAACAGTCCAATTAAAACAGACAAATGCAGAAAACAAAATACAGTTGAGGCAATGTGACAACAAATACAGTACAAAAAAAATATAAGGATAGTGACCTGTGCAGATGACCTTCAGTAACGTGCATACATTTCTGTTAAATTGACCGTAAAAAGTATTTGGCTTGGAACAATTTACAACTTCACATGGTAGTGAACTGTAAAATGTAGGTGCTATAAACTGAAAAGATATTTGACCAAAATGTTTTTTTGTACAAGAGGGTTTAGTATATCTTTCTGCAGTATGTTGAGATCGGGTTTGTTGCCAACTGAGAGCTCTACTGAATAAAGAAGAAACAGTTTGTGGAAGTTGTTCAAGATGCCGTTGTGGAGCTTGGCATACTGATACATAAATTACATCTAACTTCCGTGTAAAGGCAACAGGCAGCCTGATACAAATCCCAGCATTGATGCCTTGACCTGGGGAGATTACTATTGTAAGTGACCCTCCTCACTGGTTGAGGCATAGACTGTTAGCCCATAGTCCAGAATAGAAAATAGTAATAATAATTTTTATTTATATGGAGCCTTTCTGTTTCCAAGGTGCCTTACAATTTAAAACAATTAAAAACAACCATTATAAAATCCAGTATTCCTCGACACAGCCAAAATAGTAGGCTATGATATGTTGCACATCTTCAAAAATCTACCTTATGCAGTACTTACTAGATTTTGTTTATTCACAGTCAGCATTAAAGCAGCAGTGCATTAAAGCATTGATACTTTTGACCGATTCTTTTTATTCTGTTGTAGATTATCCCTTATTTTCAGACTTGTAGAATACCCTAGTTTCTCAGTTTTGAGTCTGATATTACAACCTTATTTTTTAACATTTGAAATGATAAAAAGCACGCTCCATTTAATGTGATTCGACCAGGCTTTCATCAGTATTCTTGGCTGCTTTTTTGTGCAGCTGTTGTTCTATAAGGCCAGGGAGCAGTGTCTGCTGCATGCTAGTTCATTATAGTCACAAGAAAAGCGATCTTAAGCAGTGGATGTTCAAAAACAGAGAACACTGAGGAAAACCTGGTCTGAGCCATATTAAAAGGAGCACTCCTACTATTTCGATTACTTAATTAAAAAAAAAGACTCAATTATGTAGAAAGGGTGTCATGAAAGTCTGGAGGTAGGGGACAATCTAAAATAGAATTGAAAAAGTATAGGTCACAATGTGCAATGCTTTCATGCATTGCTGCTTGAAATAAATCTTGACGCAGCATTTTTGTAAGTTTCTAGATAATCAAGCAATAAGGCATGACTAGGTGTGTGTGTTATTTAAGCAATAAGGCACGACAGGGTGTGTGTTATCGTGTATGCGTCATTCCTAGGGTGGGTTGAAGCTTACAGCTGAGCGAGTGCCTTACCCTCAGGAGTGACGATTATTACATGATATTACCACCTGAACTGCTGTTGCTATTATATAATGGCTCATTTATTAATAAAAGAAAAAATGAAAATATATATATTTAAGCATTTTACACTTGATTTTGTGTGTGGAAGTATATCATTTAAAAAAAAAGTCCAGAATATTATCCATCAGTAGGTGGTGCTGCAGACTGAATGATCTAAATGTCCAGTTGTACCTGCACTGCGCTTTGCCTTGTGTGATCTTTGTTGTGCCCCCCCCGTGCACGGAGGGTTGAAGTGATTATACACCGCATATCTGTGGCGCGGAGTCACTCCACGCCCACTGTGCCTCCCCCCCATTCTGGATGCACTGCAGGTGGTGTGCAGCCCTACACACCCAATCCCCATGTTTGCTTTCGTTGCCTATCTGTGTACCTGGAAGTACTATATTTAAAAAGAAAGTTCCTATGGCAGGTTATGCAGACTAGCTGGGACTGTTTGGTGTTTAGCTAGTTGGAAAGTAGAATTTCATTGTATTTCTGTTGTTTTTGATTGAAAACTAGTGGAAGTGCTTGGGCGGTAGTGGATTGTTTTATTGATTTACAAAAAACAAAGATTGTGTACTAGATCAGCTATATCCGATAATGCGATTTAGTACATATCATCTAGTATCACATTATATATTTGGATGAAATTAGCTTGACCCTACTGTTCCTACTATTTATATTATCTTTGTCATTTTGCCGCCTGGTATTAGTTCATATATAGTGGATTTTTAGCTGGATTAACCGTCTTAGGGCCGTGGACTGATATCAGTCCAAAATTCCTATATGTTCTAATTCTGTCGGCAGCATAAGGGTTAAATCCTTTCCATTTAATGAGCTGATCAACCGTGAGAAATTAAATATTAACTTTAACAAGTAGTCAACTGTTATTTGTTATAACAAAAGTATTTGTTTTCTTTCATTTGCCAATTATAACTCGGATATTCAGTTTATGAAATGTATGTAGAACACTACTTGGAGAAGGCTGACCGGTCTGGTTCATTACCATTGGTGTCGTACCTAATCAGGCCTTTATTCTTTACCAGGGCTACTGGAAAATTGCAGAAAAAAATACCTCAAAATGCAGAGATCGCATATAAAACTTGCGGTGAAATTGCAGTGATTCACTCTGCATCTCCAGTGCGTCCCAATAAAGCTTTCATTTTCTGCAGTGTGCATATGGAGCAGCATAAATTGATACATACAGTATGCTGCCACTTGTAAATGCTTTCACGTGAAGAAAAGTGCATGTTCTTAAAATGAATAGTAAATTAATTTGTTATACTTGTTAGTTGATGAGCAGTATGTCCATTTTCGCAAGTGACAAATACATGATTAAAACACTTAAATACAGAAAACAAATACAATATAAAATAATATAAGGATAGTAACCTGTGCAGATGACTTTCAATAACATGTGCAGACATTTCTGTTGCTGTAAATTGACCTTAAAAAATATTTGGCTTGGAACAATTTAACAACTTCACATGGTAGTGAATTGTAAAATGCAGGTGCTATAAACCATAACGATATTTGACCAAAATGTTGTTTGTTTGTTTATTTTTGAACAAGAAGGTTTGGTATATATTTCTGCAGTATGTTGAGATCTGGCTCCTTTCCAATTGAGAGCCCTATTGAATCAAGAAGAAACATTTTGCGGAAGTTGTTCTGGCATGCCTTTGTGGAGCATGACATACTGTCATGTAAATTACACCTAATTTCCATGTAAAGGCCCGGCAACCTGATACAAAGCCCAGCACTGATGCCTTGACCTGGGGAGATTAGTAATAAGAGACATACAGTATACTATTGTAAGTTACCCTTCTCATTGGTTGCGGCATAGACTGTTAGCCCATAGTACAGAATGGAGAATAGTAGGCTATGATATGTTACACATCTTCAAAAAATCTACCTTATGCAGTACTTACTAGATTTTGTTTATTCACATTTGGTATTAAAGCAGCAGTGCATTAAAGCATTGATACTTTTGACCCATTCTTGTTTTTATTCTGTTGTAGATTATCCCTTATCTTCAGACTTGTAGAATACCCTAGTTTCTCAGTTTTGAGTCTGATATTACAACCTTATTTTTTAACATTTGAAATAATAAAAGGCACGCTCCATTTAATGTGATTCGACCAGGCTTTCATCAGTATTCTTGGCTGCTTTTCTGTGCAGCTGTTGTTCTATAAGGCCAGTGAGCAGTGTCTACTGCATGCTAGTTCATTATAGTCACAAGAAAAGTGATCTTAAGCCATGGATGTTCAAAAATAACAGAGGATACTGAGGAAAACCTGGTCAGAGTCATATTGAAAGGAACGCTCCTGTTATTACTTCAATTATTTTAAAAAAAGTTGTAAAGCAGACTCAAAATTATGGATAAAGGGTGTCAAGCAAGTCTGGAGGTAAGGGGCAATCTAAAACAGAATTAAAAAAGTATAGGTCAAAATGTACACTACTTTCGTGCATTGCTGCTTTAAATAAATCTTGGCGCAGCATATTTTGTCAATTTCTAGATAATAAAATAATACAACCTGTCAACAGTTACTTACATTGCTCTCTCTCTCTGTCTCTATTATCTGCCTACTTAGGTGCAAGTCACAAATAAGCAGATAACTGGGTGCATAATCAAATACTAAAACAAGCATTTGTCAATGCTGAATGTTTGCTGCTTGCATCTGCCTTGTATTTGCTGGGCATAGACAGCGCAGCAGTTAAAATTCACGAAGTAACAACATGAGTTTTATAATAGTGAAATGTTTATGATTAGGAAATGAAGTTCACACATAATGTTATTATTTAAGAACTTCCTGCATTTCTTTCTTCATGCCATTGCCAGCCGGCTTACGTACTGCTAACCAGTTGTCGTAGTGACCCCTCCCCCCAGCCTTTCACTGGAGGGTATGGAGGGTAGCTTTGCCGATGGTCCCATGACCGATTGAGACAGCTGGTCTTAGGCCAGCAGTGACCCCTACTGGGCCAATCAGGCCCTGGTGGTCATACCTCTCAACCATTTGTCACTGAAATGAGGGACATGGACATTTTTGGACACTCACAATGAGGGACACAGACCCTCAGAATGAGGGACACATCCTCAAACATGGAGATACAAGCTCAAAACACTGTGAAAACCATAGTGTTTACTTGTACAAAGTTTATTTTGGATTTAGTATTTTAGAATATTAAGAGTTTCTGCTTTAAAGTCTGAATTTACAGCACATTCTCTGTGTGGGCAGCACCTTTTCCATGAGGGACAGAGCAATTTTAAGGGGCACAACGAGGGACGTCCCTCGTAATGAGGGACACCTGAGAGGTATGCCGGTGTTAGCCATGAGGGTCACGCAGGGACATTGCCATGGTAAGGGGTCTCTGCCCCTGATTAAGGCCAGGACAAGAAGGTGGTTGACCTCATTGACCAATACTCTGGACAGCTTGTTAAGTCCTTCTGAGGCCTCTGGCCTACATGGCTTTTGTTCTCCACTTGAAGCCTCTGGCTTGGTCTCCTCACGTGGCCCCTGGCCTGCAGAGCGTTTTCTTTTGGATAATTTTAATATGCCTGCCTACTGACTACTACTGCAGATCTTAGTAGAGAGCACTGCTCACCAACATTTTTGTTCACAAACTCATAGATAAATCTATTTGTCAATGTTTTACAGCAATTATACACACTGCTTCTTATTCTGATTTCTACAACAGATACCTGTATTAATTTAGTGTTTCATAAAAATAATAGAACAAACTCTAATTCTTAAAAATAATTTCAATACAACTTGCTCCTACATTTTCAAAAATATACGTAACATTATTAGTTTACATTTTATGTAAACACTCTTTTAAAAATCAAATTACTAAAAAAATTCCAAACATAGGCTCCCTTGTCTTTATGTACTGTATGTATTCAGAATCTAAATTTCATTCTTTAACTTGCAGCTGTAAAATACATCAAAACCTCACATACTGTTGCAAACACTAATTCTTGCTCACTACTTACAATAAATGTTCATGAGTTACTTTTATATTGGTCCTCAGTCATTGTTAAGACCTTTCTTATTCTGTGGACAATTGTTGCCCCTATTTAGTCTGAAACAATCATAAGCCACATTAATAAAAAATATCCTCTTTATGTCATAGAATCTTAATTATGTTTCTGTGTAGATATCTATAGAAATATAGAATCTCTCGGTAGATAAGGACCATATGGCCCACCTAGTCTGCCCATTTCCCGACTCACTGCTGCAGCCCCAGATCCTGTTTGATCTGTGGCTCTCCTGCTCTACACACCTATGTATTATTATTATTATGATGAAACAATAAATTAATACACATTTCTGATTGTAGAAGTCAGAAAAAATCCTGAAGAAACAGCACGCATTAAAGACCGAAACGTTGAAAAATTGACTTTTTTTTGAGCTTGTGAATAAATGGGAAGCTGGTTAGCTGTGTTTTTTATCAAGACCTATAGTAGTTATAGGATTTGCCTTGCTATCTTAGTATGTACACCTCCCAGACTCTCTTTTTGTGTTTACGGGTTGAAGCTGGCTCTGTGGTGTCGAGCAGTGAGGCACTCATTCGACACACTGACGACCCAGGTTTGCATTGCAACTTGAAGCCTGTGCGACTGGAGCACAGACCGGAGAGGAAGATGAGGAGCATCTGCATGGATGCTCTCCTCCGTGGGAGGGAGAGTATAGTCTGCACTGCACCTCAAGTGGCTCTGCTGGTTAATTTATTTAAAATTTGGTAACCATGAAAGGCATACTGAGCCAGGGCTCATTTCCAGGTGCGGCCTGGAGAAAAGGGAACAGGAGGAGTTATACATTGCAATAACAATATAGTCGAAAATATGTACACAAAAGTATCAAAGTTAATGCAGTGTACGATGTGACCAAAACAGAATAGTAATGAAGCAAACATAACAGGATGCACTGCAACATAACGAGATAAGTAAGTAGTGTGACACATGGACAGCCAGTTCTGAGTATACTATGATTTTTTGTAATATAAAAATGTGTTATGGACCGTCTCTCATGAGAGATACTGAGACAGCATGTGAGTCGACACACACACACACACACACACAGGTTTTAGATACAAGGTGTTACCTGGAAGGCCAGAAGCTAATTACAGGCTAGAACAGGCCTTAATCAAGAATCTCCTGTTTTTCTCATAGGTCTCATAAGTCATTACAAGGCCAAGAAGACAAAAGTCCATGCCGGCCTGCCAAGTTAATATCCGGTTATATCATGTTTGGTCAGGTACTCATCCAAGGATTTTTTAAAAACATTCATGGATGAACTAGACGCTATTTCTATTGGAAGACCATTCCAGATACTAATTATCCTTTTACTAAACCAGTTTTTACTAGCATTTGTACAGAAGGAGCTGATCCGGATTTGAAGTGGGTGTGCTCTTGCATCGTATGGCTGCCTCCTTAACTCCAGTCCCAGTTGTTGCCACACATCATCGTCCGATAGTGCTCTGTATACCATGCACATGTCAGCTCGGAGCCTACGGAATTCCAATGAATACAGTTTCAACTCTGCTAGTCTCTGATGGTAGCTTAACCCCTCTAGGCCTGTCACATGTCATGTTGCCTTTCTTTGTACCTGTTCCAGTGATTTTATGGTCCCTTTCTCCCCGGGTGACCAAAATTGGGCACAATATTCCAGATGTGGATGGACCAAAGCCTTGTATAGAGGCATTACCACCGATCTGTCTCTACTTTTAATATGCTTGTTTATGCAATGTAGGAGACCACTAGATTTTCTGATAATGTGATTACAGTGTGTCTTAAAGCTCAGGTCATTGGTAATATAAATCCCCAGATCTTTTTCTTCTGATGTCTCCTGCAACATTACTCCATTTAGTATATATTCATAATGGGTGTTATTTTTTTCCAGGTGTATGACCCTACACTTATCGACATTAAACGTGGATTTATTTATTATAGCCCAGTTTTCAATTTCTCTTAACGCTAGTTGTAAGATATCTGAGTCCTCTTTGGAATTTATCTTAAGTCCTATTCTTGTATCGTCTGCAAATTTTGACAGCCACACATTTGTCGAGGTTTGCATAGATGAAATATATAAGTTTAAAAGGCAGGGGCCCAGAACTGAGCCCTGTGGCACCTCACTAGTCACTGTTACCCAGTCTGATAAAGATCCCTTCACCGATACTCTCTGCCTCCGATTTTTCAACCAGTTTTCAATCCATAAAGAAATATTAGCATGTATACCCTGCTTAATTAGAGCCTCAGTTAAAAGGCCATGTGGTACCTTATCAAATGCTTTTGAATAATCCAAGAAAATAACGTCCACTGCTATTTGTGTGTCGAGTGCTTGATTTACTTTATTATAAAACTCCAACAAGTTTGTCTGACAGGACCTACCCTTTCTGAAATCATGCTGAGTTTGGTCTAGTTCTCCTGACATGACTAACATGTTGGTAATATGGGTTTTGATGATGGCTTCCAGGGTTTTTCCCAATATTGATGTCAGGTTGATAGGTCTATAATTTGATTGCTCCTGTCTTAACCCTTCCTTATATATTGGAATAATATCTGCCTGCCGCCATTCAACCGGGACTTCAGATTTATCAATAGAATGTTGAAATAAGTGAGCTACCGGGACGCCAATACATCAGCCAGCTCCATTAAGCACCCTAGGGTGGAGGCCATCGGGTCCCTGTGCCTTATTCTGGTCTAAGGCTTTTAGTCTGTCTCTCACATCATTGACCTTGATTTTAAGGGGAAAGCCTACATCCTTTACCTGATGTTGTAAGGTATTTTGGATTTTTGGATTATACACTGAGGCAAGATATGCGCTGTAATGGCATGCCATGTCTTTATCATCCAATATCAAATCACCATGTGGTCCCCTTATGGGCCCTATTGATTTATTTACACCCTTTTTGTTATTTATATAGGAGAAAAAAAAGATTTATAATTATTTTGAACTTAGGTTGCCAAGTTATATTCTTAGGCCTCTTTCGCTTTTCGTATGCTTGATCTACATTTTTTCAGTTCAAGATTAAATTCAACCCATCTTTCAGGCTGCCTGCTTTTTTTCACGTTTCTGTATGCCTTATTTTTACATTTTATACTTTTAACTATTTGTGGGGTAAGCCATGTTTTTTTTTTTGAATTTGTAGTCTTTTTAAGACTAGGAATGAATTCCTGTACCAGAGCTTTGATTTTATTACTTACAATATCCCACTTTTGCTGTAACATCAGTCCACTGAAATCTACCTCCCAGTCCCATGAAGCTAATTGTTTGTTAATACCATTAAAACTGGCCCTGCTGAAATTATGTACCACTATCCTGCTGGTCTTCTTTGATGAAACCTCATTAATACTAAATTCCACCATGTTATGATCGCTGGAGCCTAGAGGATGTAAAACTCTGCAATCCTGGATATCATAATCCAGGTTACTAAATACCAAATCCAGAGTATGATTTCCCTGAGTATGATCTTTAACATATTGTTCAAAATCATTTAGCAGAAAAAATTCTAAGAATCTTTGCTCATTTTGTGATTCTGCTTTGGGGGTCCCAACTCAACCCTGGAAGATTAAAGTCACCCACTAGCAAAGAATTTCCAGCTTGGGTGAAATTATATAAGCATTCTAAAAGTTTGAGGTAGTCTAACTGTGAGCTAGATGGCGGCCTATATACCACACCCACATTTAATTTTTTAAGTTAAATATAGCTTTAACTACTAAGAGAAAAATCAATATCCATTTTATGATGTTTCGAGGAGGAAACCAGGTTATGGCACACTGGTGCAAAATCATAAATGCTTTGATGTCTATGTGAGACAGGATACTGCTTATAGATGAAAGGAAATTTGCAGACTTGCTTGTGGAAGTCGCATGGGGAAAGGAGTTTCTGCTGATGTAACCTTAATTATCTTACCTTCTAATATGATAAAATACCCTGGGTGTATGATTTTTCATAAACAGAGGAGGAACTAGGTGACCTCACACAAAGGGGTTGGCAAAGACAGTTTTTTAAAACAGATTCTGTTTTCCTTCAGAGACACTTTTATCTACACTCTGACAAAGAAACATCTTTGAGCACTTTAAGCAGGTATTTAGAGACAGAGAGAGACAAATCTAAGTATTGTAGTAGGAATTGCACTGTTGAAACCTTGTTCTTTCAAAAGATTGTATGGTTCTTGTGATATATAGTTCTGTATTTTATGTTTTACATATTTTTTATCTATTTTAGTAAAACTCTATTTTTAGAGCCTACTTGGTCTGTCTTTGAATTTATTTTCTTTAACAAGTGGAGTATATATATGGTTAAAGCAGACACTGTGCACAAGCTTGAATGGTGATACCAAACTGGAAAAAGGTGAGAGTTTAATCTGAGGTCTTTTATTAGAGTTTTTAAGGGTTAATTTTTTTACACCTGGTTAGGTGCCTGTAGGCAAAGATATCTGGCCCCCCTGAAGACAGAATTATCTGAGCCTATGCATTGGGTACACTAACAAGAGGGTCACAGTTTGAATCCCTCCAGAACTTGAGACCAAAGGTTGATTCAAACCCACAAAACAGACAGGAGGGTTACCTTGTTTCTAACTTTTCACAAGACAGTGCTCAGAGGTTGGCACTTTGGGAGTAGAGGGCTGAACTGCTGAGTGGGTTTGTGACAGATTGGTTGGCAGCGGTGTGGATAAAATTTTGGTATTATAAGCGTTTATCGTTTAGTGTGTCAGCTTGAGACCGTCAGCTCACTTGTAAAGAAAGAAAAAGGCAGTGATTTATTTTTTTAAAAAAGGAGACAGAACTATATCACTTGGCATACAGTCAAGTTCCTACCCATTTTATATTTTTTCCTAAAGTGCAAGTCAGAATAGCAGTAGTTAGGGAAGATGGCTTCCAGCTGCAGCAGGCACACTGTAGACTACTTAAGGCAGTTGTGCGGGAAAAAGAGGAGTCCTGTTCGAGGTGAAAGCCAGCAAACGGAACCTAGTGGATGCCCTGATGGTGGCAGATACCCAGAGCACCGAGTCACAGACTATGACAGAAAAGGACCAGACCTTGAGTGTGGCATGGCTAGTGGCCAGTGCGGTGCCCAGATCCAATGAGGAGGGCAACAGGGCCACTGTCAGTGAAGAGCCACAGCAGCAGGGGAAGGTCACCAGTATCCTGGATCCAGAAGTACTCAGGCTACAAATTGAATTGCGCAGGATGGAGCTGGTGTTCCAGAGGGAGAGGGCAAGAAAGAAGTGAGAGGCAGACTGTGAGGCAGAGTGAGAATGCTGTGAGGCAGATTGAGAATGCCGAGAGGCAGAGCAAGAACAAAGAGATGCTGAGCGTGAGGAGCGTGAGTGCCAGCGAGCTGCAGAGGAGAAGATAGAGCAGAGCTGAAAACCTGGCTGGAGGACTGAGATCCCGAAGCAATGCAAGAGGCTGCTGAACTCTTGGACCACTATGCATTACCTTCGGTAGGAGTGATTGGGGCTGGGGTGGGGGGATGTCACTGATCTGTTGGGGCTGGCAGGCTGCGGTGTACCTCTGTGCACTTCCACAGCCTGACTGTGGGTGGCCGGCTGACTTAGGCCAGCTTATCGTGGCATATCTTTGGGCCGCACATCTCTGGCCAGTGAGGGGCACATTCCATCTGAATATGCTGATGCGCTGCTTATTCACGGGAACGCCCCCTTCACTCACGCAGCATACACTACTGTTGTGCACTGGCCCATTCTCTTGAGGGCGGCACATCCGCCCGCTTTTGAATATCTGCGGGCGCATTGTTGGGGTTCGTGGCACATCTCTCTTTTCCCTGAGATGCGCCGCATCTCCTTTGAATATGGGGCCCATGAACTCATCACCCACCAGTTAAAATTAAACCTCTAACATACATAGTTCAATAAACTAGCTAGAACCATCCTGTATAAAAGCATATTAAAAATATTTCAGACCAGTATCTGTCCATGAGTTGTACCTGAAACCAGAAGGAAGCAGGAGCACAGACATGATATTAAAATGAAGCAGGCTTCCTTCTATACTGAGCTTACTCAGAAGTATTATGTATAGTCTCCTTAATCAGACTCCTGTGCCTTTTTGCATCTGAGCAAATGACTTTAGTGACATGACTGCGTTGTTCAACAGCTGTTCCTCCAAACTTTGCATTACTGTAGCATATATTAGCTGAATTGTTATCCAAATGAATGAATAAACATATATGAATAAAAAAAATGAAGAAGACTGAAAAGCCAGTGGGACAACATTTATCTCTCCATCTTTGACTGGGTGCTGTATCACCCAACTGTGTTCAAGTCAGGCTTCCGAGCATTGCTCCCCAGTTAGGCAGTCCCTTACCTTTCACCAGCAAACAGTACACAAGTATGCTGAGTGCCATGTTACATCACTGTGTCCATGCAATGCTTTTGAGCATCGCTTCCTAGTGCAGGCAGTCCCCCTAGTTTCACCAGCATGCAGCACACCACTGTGATTAGTGCCATGTTGCCCCACTGTTTTCAAGCTGTGCTTCAGAGCATCACTCCCCAGTGCAGGCAGTCCTTCACCTTTCACTAGCATGTGGTATGCAGTTCATATGGGTGCCATGTGCCCCTCTGAGTTCATGTATTACTTCTGAGCACTGCTCCCCAGTACAGGCAGTCCCTTCCTTTCACCAGCACACACTACCCAACAGGGATGGGTGCCATGATGCCCCACTGTGTTCATGCAGTGCTTCTCAGCATTGCCCCTCAGTGCAGGCAATCTCTATCCATTCACTAATCTGCATTACACCACTGTAATAGCTGCCATGTCACTCCACAGTGTTCATGAAGTGCTTCTGAGCATCATTCCACAGAGCAGGTACTCCCTCGCCTTTCACCAGCGTGTAGTACACCACCGTGATGGATGCCATGTCACCCCACTGTGTAGAAGCTGTGCTTCTGAGCATCACTCCACAGTGCAGGCAGTCCCTCACCTTTCACCAGTATGCAGTACACCACTGTGATGTGTGCCTTGTCATACCAGTGTGTTCATACAGTGCTTCTGAGCATTGTTACACAGTGCAGGCAATCCCTCACCATTCACCAGCACACAGAACACAACTGTAATTCGTGCCATGTCATTGCACTGTGTTCATGCAGTGGTTCTGAGCATTTTTCCTTGGTGCAGGGAGACCCTACCCATTAACCTGCGTGCATTACACCAAAGTGATGGGTGCCATGTTGCCCCACTGTGTTCATTCATTAATTCTCAGGATTGCTGCTCCCTTCAAGCAGTCTCTTACTTTGTTCATGCAGTGCTTCTGAGCATCACTCCACAGTGCAGGAAGTACCTCACATTTCACCACCACACAGTACACCACCTTGATGGGTACCATATCACCCCACTGTGTTCATGTGTTGCTTCTCAGCATCGCTCCTCATGCAGGCAGTCCCTTACTGTTCACCAGCATGCAGTACATAACTGTGATGAGTGGCATGTCGCTCCACTGTGTCTGTAGTACAAAGCTGTTTATCTCCTTCAGCACCCTGGCTTGCCCCATGTGGGCTGGTGTTCCCAGCCCCATCACCCACCTTCCCTGGGACTTAACCTTTTCTGGTGGTCCTGTCACAGGACCTTGGATCAGAGGTGCCTAGTCATCGGTGTGGGGCCTGCTGCAGAGCAGGCTATCACTATTCTACAGTCGGAGTGATTTTCCTCCTATTTTATCCCCTAATGGGCTCAGACATGTGTGTACTCTTCTTCCATGGAGACACCATAGGCATCCAGGTGTGGGGTCCCTTATTTATTTGTTTATTTATTTGCTTTTGGTAACCGGGTAAGCACGCTAGAGAGCAAGTGCCTATTTTCAGGTGCGACCCCGGAGAATTACAAGGTAATTACGTAGGAGAAATACATAGTCAACATTACAGTCTGGAGCAGCATACTTCAACAGTGGGATAAGACATCATGGATTATAAGGCGGTAGAACACAGCAACGGAATTACATATCAACAATCACAGATTTCCAACATACAGGCGCGGAGGCAACATGGAGGTATAAGACCTCCCCTAGGTTGAATAAGAAACAATAAATCACATACCTACTAGTGATGTGCAAACACCGAGAGGGCAAGAGCCTAGCTGGGGTACCAAAGCAGATGGGTTGGTGGGCTGTAGGGCTGGGCGTTGGGCGGCACACAGGCAGGTCGCAGCAGATTTCAGGAAACTCCAAATGGAAGTTTTGAAGGTGGAGTGGGAGGGGGAAGCACAAACTTGTGGGGGAAGGGAGTTCCACAGCTTGGGTGTCTGGGAGGTAAGTGCCCTATCCCCAGTGAGGGTGCGGGTCTTGGGGACCAGGCGGGTCCGGGATGCACAAGACCTAAGCTGGTAGACGGGGGAGGCATGTTTCAGGGGGAGGGCGAGCGAGGCAGGAGTGGCCATTCAAATTATGTTGTCAATAAAGTTTCCCATGGTGTAGATCCGGTGTTTTTCTTGGGGGAGCCATTCCAGACGAGAGTAGAGCATACATCGGTGAGTGAGGCGGGGGGCCGTGAGTGCAAAGTGGCATATGTTGTTGTACGTGGTATCCCACTTGGTTAGACTTGAGGAAGGGACTGAGGAAAAGGCAACAAGACCATAGGAGAGGGTGGGCAGTAGTATCCCCCTGGCAAGTGCCAGCAGGGCAGCCGGGGTAAGGCAGTCTTTAGCCCTATATGCTAGGCCAAGTTTGCCATTGGTGGCATTGCATATGGTTCTGATGTGCCCGGAGAGGTCAAGTTGAGGGTGACTCCAAGGTACTTAGCAGAGTCAATTATCGGCAGGAGGGAGTTGCAGGTACCATGAATATTGAGAGGCATTATGCAGGAGGAGACTTTTGTCACGGTGCCAAAGAGCATGGCCTGTGTTTTCTTAAGGTTCACTATGAGTTTGTGCCCATCCAGCCATGCTCTGATATGACAGAAGTCTGAATTGAGTTGGGCATTGATGCTGGAAACATCAGGGGCGCTGGCTAATAAGACAAGGTCATCCGCATACAGTACATAGTAAGGTGCCCTTCTGTGGCAATGGAGGGTAAGCCATTGACAAACAGGGAGAACAGGATTGGTCCAAGGACAGATCCTTGTGGTACTCCACTGTAAACGGGTAGGATGGGCAAGAGGGTATGGTTGAAACAGGTGAGTTGCCTCCTGTCCCCAAGGTAGCTGGTGAACCAGTCAGGGGAATGGCGGGAGAAGCCAAGGGTCTGGAGTGTGGAGAGGAGGAGGAGATGATCTACATGGTCAAAGGCTTTGGATAGATCTACAAATATGGCCCCTGTCAACTTGCCCTGGTCAGTTGCAGTCCTGATCCTGGTTGTGACTTCAGCAAGCGCCGTCGAGGTGCTGTGACTTTTGTAAAAGCCATGCTGACAAGGGGAAAGGACATTGTATTCATGGAGGTAGTGGACAAGTTGCAACACTATAGCTTTTTCCAGAAGTTTACAGGCAGCTGATAGTATGGCGATAGGATGATAATTGTTGATGTCCTTAGGGTCACCGTTTTTCAGGACGGGGACAACCCTGGCAACTTTCCATATGTTGGGGATGACCCCTGTGATAAGTGAGGCGTTGAATATGTGGGCAAGTGGTCTGGCAAGGTATGGGGGCCCCCAGGCTGAGAAGCCTGGGTTCGAGGCCATCCTGACCCGCCCCCACGTGGTGAGAAAGACCGGCAAGGAGAGCCTGGGTCTCACTCACAGTGATCTTCTTGAGGTAGAAGGGCGGACGCGAAGGCTGGGAGCTGCAAGCATGTGCTGGGGCGGCAGACTGTGAAGGGGTGGTGGGCGGCAGGTCTGTGAAGAGACAGTTAAAAGAGGAGGCAATGGTTAGGGAGTTATTGCAGTTGGCCTCACCAGTTGTCATGTCAGTAACTTGAGCTTTGGTCGAGCCACCAACTAGATTTTTTATATTCATCCAGAAACGTCTTGGGTCACATGCAGTGGCAATCAATGCTGAACTGCAGTATTGATTTTTTGCAGTATGTATCGCCCGCTTGCAGGAGTTTCTAAGCTGACGGTACTCCTGGAGGTAATTTTGGTTGTGTGATGCCCTGTATTTTGACCAAGACTTGTCACGCCGCTTCATAAGAGATAGGAGCTCGCTGTGAAGCCATTTCATGACAGATCCTCTGACACGCCTCTTGGATAGGGGAGCATGCCTATTCTGAAGCGGGGCATATGCCACAAGGAAGAGGTCGAGGGCTGCAACGGGGTCATGTGTAGCCATGACATGGGTCCAAGTAACTCCCTGCAGATCCTTGAGGAAGTTCGGGGTTATGAGTTTCGAGTAGTCCCTCATAATTACCACTCTGCTGGGGACCTTGGGCGGGTTTGAGGCCCATATGCAGTAAACCGGTCAGTGGTCCGAGATGGAGTCAGGAAGGAGTCCCAATTTGACAATTTTGTCAAGCCAGTTGTTAAGGATGTAGTCAATGAGTGTCCCCTTGTCCCCACGATAGGAGAGCCTGTTGGGTTCCACGATGACCTGACTGAGGGAGAGGCCTGAGAGTATTGGTTTGCACAACTTGGCATTAGGTCCCAGCCAGTTAATGTTAGGGTTGCCAAGTATGAAGAGCTCTCTGGAGTCCACCTTCTCCCACAGTAGCTCCAGGAATGACAAGAGTCCCTGCACTCCCCCCTTGGGAGGGTTGTATGCACACACTATGTGCACCTTCTTGGTGTTGCTAAGTAGGAGAAGTAAGTGGAGAAACCCACAGGGTGAGGGTCCCTGGGTTTGGTGCAACACTGTGGAACTGTTTAGGTGTGTCTTATGGTATATAAGTACTCCTCCACCTCTTTTGTTGCCAACCCTGTCAAGTCTAGCCATGCCATAGCCCGGGAAGGAGCAAGCCGAGTCAGGGGTGCAAGGTTTAAGCCACGTTTCAGTAATGCGCAGGACGTCAGGCTTGTAGTAGGCTGCCCAAGCAGTTAGCTCTGTGTGATTCTGGAGGAGGCTACGGATGTTCAGGTGGGCTATCTTTAACCCCTTAGCCACGCCCCAGGAAGGGGGAGGCAGTAGGAGACTGAGCGTACAGGGGGACCCTGGCTGTGGGCGAACGGGCCAGGCTGAGTGGGGGGGCCATGTCTCAGAGGGTGTGCAGCCCTGAATGCAGCACACTTCGCAGGGTCAGCGGACCCAGTATGGAGTGTCAGGTAGGGTGTGGAAGGAGGGACTGGGGTGGGCATGAGCTGGAGTGGGACTGGTAGGGCATCTAGAGCTGGGTAGCTAGAGACCGTGGCTAAAGGGCAGAGGGAGTGAGTGTCTTGAGGGTGGAGGAATCCCCTACAGGAACAGCAGGAGTGTGCAGCTGAGAGATCTACAGGTATTGGGGAGTGACTAATGCAAGTTATAAGGAAAAGCCCCTAGTGGCAGAATGGTATAGCCTGCTTATGGAGAAGTGGGCTGATAGGTTTTCAGCACCCGTGACCAATGCTAAAAAGCAGTGGCGACCAAGGGTGGTGGCGGGCGGTGGGGCAGCAGTGACAGCAGGGCTATGCTCCACTCTGTAGAACCAGTGGCAATGTGGCGAGGAAAGGACCAGCTCGGCACTCGCTGTACTGCAGTCGGAAGTCCAGGGCAGAACATCACACCAGTTCACAAGAGTCAAGGTAAGGCAATGAGTACCAACGAGTTTAGCTTCAGGAAAGTCAATGTAAGGCAGTAACTCCTGCTCCAGTTCGGGGAATTGCAGTATTACCTTCTGTGGGGAGGCTCCTCCAGAAAACGAGTT